>CM051236.1:123106488-124425238 GCA_027917425.1 Gastrophryne carolinensis
CCGAATCCAAGGAATGGAGATAGCGGATAAAGGACCATGAGGGATTGAGGTGACTGAGCACCCATCCAGTAACTCCCAGGGGACACCGCCGGCCGACCGATCCACTCGGCCTGACGTAGAGACTGGGGAGTAAGGAAAGGCGACCCGGTAGATCCTAATGCAGACGCCCCCCCCCAGGCATGTCCGAGACATCACCCCCATTCGCGCCATGCCGAGTAGCCTGGGAACGAAAGAGAGGCCACAAATAATTCCTCAATCCGCAGGGTTGGTCCTGCAACACCGTCTAGTAATGGTCTTGGTGTCCAGCAGACACAAGGGGAACTAAGAAGATCTAGTACTCCACAGGAGGCCGGAAGCCCCCTTGCACAGGGCGCCTGTGTCCCAAGACAGAGGCGTCATATAGGGACTACCTGTGAGAGTAGAATTGCCAGGCCTACCATAGGCCAGCGTGGCCCAGACTGCCTCATACTGTTGAGGGAAGGAGGAAGGTTAATATGGAGGCCAAAGCCCCGTACCGATAAGGGCAACCTGTGAGTAAGCCCAAACTCTGTAGGCCCAGTACGGCCTACACCAATACCTGAGTGAAAACCAGGGGCTAGAAGCACCCTGACAACCACTGAGAGGGACCGCCCAGCAAAGCTATCCTGTGTCCAGGGGAACAACCTCCTGGAACCACCAGAAGGAGAAGGTACATTCCTAGATGGTGGACAGCTGCTGCAGCAGTACCCTCGCCCAGAAGGGAGAGGGCGTCCCTTCATGCTTGGGAGGTCTTGGCAGATTTGGACTTAGTCCTGCCAGAGGGCCCAGGGCGTTGCCTGCCCACCCCATGGTGGAAATCCATACCGAACAGTTGGAAGCACACCTCAGGTTCGCGTTTGACACTAACGTAGGGAGGTGGAGGGGTGACCCTGCCCCGGGGAGGCCGGAGCGGCCTTCTGCGCAAGGGTGCTTTACCCTTTTTACCAAAAAGGTCCAAACGGGCCCCAAATAATCGCCGTCCTCTGAAGGGAAGGCAAGTGAGAGCCTTTTTCGTAGCATCGTCAGCACCCCACTGTCGCAGCCAGACCAGGCGGCGAATAGCTACCACAAGGGCAGAGGTTCTAGCACACATCTTAATGGTGTCGTCCAGTGCTGATAGGATAAACTTCACAAATGCATCACAGTCTGATAGCGCATTAAACACCCCCCAAGGGAGGTCCTCAGGATGGTGATCTAGTGCTTTTCTGACAACGCAGTGATGGCCGCGGCACAGACCGGGCGCAGAGCCGTCCCTACACACGAGAAGGCGTGGGAAGCCAGTCTGTCAATGCGCCGGTCCTCAGCATCCCGAAGGGTATGGTAAAAAGGAGCCGTCATGAAAGGGGGGTTAGTAACCCCTATAACCGATGCATCCACCACAAGAGGTGCTGACCAAAAATTAACCACATCAGGAGGGAAAGGGTACTTCCAATCCCAGACCCCTGGGACCCCTTTAAGTTTACAAGGTGATTCCCATTCTTGGGATATAAGATTCTGGAAATGATCCTGTTCTAGGAACTCCAAGCGCGGCGGCGCTGTATGGAAACTCTCCTTCATAGGCTTGGGGGTCTCCCCGGGGGGGGGGGGGGGGGGGAGATTGACAAAAGCTCAAAGATCTTAATAAGAATTTCATCTGTGTCACACAGGCCCCAAGTACCGGGCCCAGAATCATCACAGCACCCGGGCATCTCGTTCGAGGAGCCCGAATCTGAGAATAGCTCACCTTCCTCAGAAGGATCAAGGTCCTGCATATCAGCAGAGTCATCGGTATCGTTAGGAACCGGAGAGCCAGGAGGCGTCAGGGACCGCTTCTTACCAGGGCCCATACACTCCGCCAATCCAGACAGCACCTGCTCCACCGTAGGCAGCACGCGCGGCACGGTTTGCAGGTCATCCCCGCTCAAGTGGGACTCATCAGGAGTGATATTTAGGTCCGGGGAGACGGGTGTATTGAAGGGAGGTGCAACCATTGGCAGACCTGCCTGTTCAGCACACGGTCCGCAGACCCATGCTCTGTCAGCCTCAGCCTGGGGCTGACCACACACTGCACACAGCCGGTCATGTCCCAGAGGGACCCCGGTTACATAATTCTGAGATGCCTCCATATGGTGATTATCAGAGCAGTATGCCCGCAGGGATTTACGCAATAGGCAACCCTGGATGCCCCAAGACCCGCTAGGAAGTGGGAGAATGTGTTATGTGGACCCACTGTAATATATGTTAGGCCGGGAGAAGCCACCGAAGTCCTGGCGTCTGAAAGACATAATGGGACAAGAGGGGTGGTGTCAGTGCCATGCGCAGCCGAATACACATAGAACCATGCCGCCCCAGAGGGCACTTACATGACCAAGGGAGGAGGCGGACCGCACCACGCGCACGAAGATTGTCAAAATGGCGCCAAGCGAACCTCGAGGGGCGGGCCAGACCAGGCTGTGACGCGGAGCGGGTCATGCCGAGTCTCCGCCTCCCCCAAAGAGCGCGAAGCTCTAACCAACAGAAATAAGTAGGACAGTTGGATAGAAGGCGCATGCATAAAGATGCTGACACGCTGGAAATGATGCTGCCGTCTAGGCAGTTGTAAATGAACAGACAAGCGACTCGCAACTGTATAGCAAGGAGCGCGACACCCAATAAAATAAAAACCAAAGGCCTTAACGTGTTACTTCACACTAGGACTGCCACACATACCCCCCCCTTTCTTTTCCCCCCCCCGAGTTACGGGAGGAAGCGAGGGAGAAGCGGACAGCGTCCATGGACTAAATCAGTGAGGGGCACGGGCAAGAATGCGGGAGGGGCATCCACTAGAGGCTCACCATCGGCCTAACCGCCTACCCTATGGTGGGGAATTGCGGTGGAGCGTGGCTCCGTTCAGCACACAAGGTGCTGCCTACCTTCACCCGACCCACGCAGCACAGGCTGGGAGGCAAAATCTTCCGAAGAGGACGGGTGGAAATAGTCCCGCAGGGCCTCGGGCTGTAAAGCCCCGCTCGCCTGCGAGAGCGTGATACTTCATGTCTTCGCAGTCCAGCACTGCAGAGAAACCTGGGGATTTGTGGGAGGTTCCTGGGTATGTGAAGGGCCGGGAGGAGCCTGTTTTTGCATGTCTGCAGTGCACAGCGCCCTCTGGCGGAGAATAACCCATGTGTAAGTATTATAGATAGAGCAGGACGTGCTGTATGCTTACAATAACCTTGAACATCCTAAAATGTTCACACCCCAGCTTAGGTTCTACATCTATAAATGAAAATAAAAACCATATCCTGGACTATCACATTTACGTTCTAGAAAATATTTGGCCCAGGGGTCAGTTGAATTATGCCTTAATGCACTTTCTCCCCTTCCAAAGAATCTGGCATAATTTGCCTAAAGCGGGCCAACACCCGTTCCCTGGCCAACGGATGTTGGTCCACTTCTAGTTGCATTAAAACTGGCTGGGGGGGGGTGCATTCTGAATGCTGGAGCCCCCCCCCCCCCCCCCCCATGCGCATCACCCCTCCAGAACACCCAAAATTCATACCTATCCATCGATCATCGCCCGGGAATAGATGAACAGTAAAAAATTGAGGGTGTTTCCGGGGGGTGTTTTCCACTTTCAGCTGCACAAGCTCACAATTTTAGTTCAGATACAGTAAATAGTTTATGAACCTTTGTCCACCCCCGAGCCAAAATACATTTTAAAAACAGAACCATGATTTTAAAATGACCATTGGTGTGTGTGTGTGTGTGTGTGTGTGTGTGTGTGTGTGTGTGTGTGTGTTTAGGACTGCACTGTTCCCTAGCCAGTGCAGTGCTCACATGACTGCCAGTATACGGTCAGTTGCACCTGCTGGCCTAGCAAACCCAATGGGCTGCTGGCATACATGTGAGTGAGAGACTGCAAAAGTGTTAAACCGAACCAACGCCCTTACAACAAACAGTTCTCATATCCCCTCCCCAGGGCAATTTAGATTGCTGCATATAAAAATGTGTTTAAAAACTGTGCATTATGATCATTGAATCCAGACAGCAGCACGGCTGGGATGATAGAAGATGAAGCTTCAATATGGCCACTAACACTAGAAGAACGTTGAGGCGGTGTTTTAGCTTTGAGTGGATGCAGGAGCAAATGTAAGTGCCGACATTGGTTCAATATCGTGCATGCAGATAGAGCAAGGGAGTTTTGGGGAGTTTTCTTTTCCAACTGTGAAATGCTGTTTGTCTGATATGGCCAGCAATTTGGACTGGACTTTCCCTTAACAGAACACAATGTGTAACATCAAGAAGAAAATTGCCAACCGGTTCTGATCTGGCTTTTCTGATTGGCGCCCTGTTTCCACAATTGGTCACAGACCACAAAAAAAAAAAAATCTTAAATTGTTTTTAATCCTCTCTCACTCCACTTGAAATTAAAAAGGCTTTAACGGTGTTTGATCAGCAAGTAAGTAAAAAAAAAAGTCTCAGATTTTTTGTAAAATAAGTGCATTGATTTTTGAGCAATGAAAATTCTTACCGCTTTCCAGGGTAACCTTCAGAATACTTGTTGTTAAGACACGAGCCAAGGGCTTCCAGAGCTGCCCGACTACAAAAATTCTATTTAGGTAAAAAGGAAGGTTTGTCATCAAACCAAGAGAGATAAATACAACAGCAAACACATTGCTATCAATTAAATAAAGATGTCATGCATGCATACCTCAGAGGCAATCATCTCCAGACCACGACACTGCCTGTCCTTCTCTTTCTGGACAAGGTCCCACATTTCTGGGTCATTGTCTGCCAGGCTTTCCTGTCCATTCCACGGATGGCTCCCAACCTGGGATGCTGACCGAGCATGCTGGGCCTGGACATGGAAGCATTTCCGCAAAGGCTGTAAGGAAAAAAACAAAAATACCATTTTGTGAATACTCACCTGAAAATGGGTATTGTAAGTATGTCACACACCCCGCTTCAGAGATAGTCATTACACTTGGGTTATACTGACCTGTAGATGGCGATCTTGCAGAGATGTCAAAAAAAGGAAGGCCCTCCCAGTCCATAAATATCTGGTAACTCCCACTCATTCCCCAGTATTAGAACAGCAGTAAGGAAACAAAGGGACCAGGAAGAGCCAAAATAACAGTAACAGTAAAAAGGTTCACCATATAAGGGATCCAGAATACCAAAGGGCGGGGTGAAGCGGAGTGTGTGACATACTTACAATACCCATTTTACAGGTGAGTATTCACAAAATGGTATTATTCTAAGTATGTCACACACCCCGCTTCAGATAGTCATTACACTTGGGACATCCAATAGCAGTGTCCATAAAGGGCGGGGATCCAAAAACAAGGCAACAATGCACAACTTAAACCACTGCAGCTTGCAGAACTTTGCGGCCAAACACAGCATCCGCTGAAGCCCGCACATCAACCTTGTAAAACTTGGAAAAATTGTGAACAGAAGACCAAGTAGCAGCCTTACAAACTTGCTCAACAGAGGCCTGGTGCTGAAAAGCCCAGGACGCCCCAACAGCATGAGTAGAATGAGCAGTAACATGAAAAGGGGGAACCTTCCCCTTGGCAGAATAGACCACAACAATGGCCTGGCAAATCCATTTACTAATGGAAGACTTGGCAGGAGCCAAACCTTTCCTAGGCCCAGAGGGCACCACAAAAAGGGCGTCAGTCCTACGAAAAGAGGAAGTAGCTACCAAATAGTACTTCACACAATGAACCACATCCAAAGAATGCAAGACCCTCTCCTTATCATTGCTAGGCTTAGGACACAAGGAGGGTAGAACAATGTCCTGATTAAGATGAAAGGCAGAGACCACCTTAGGAAGGAAATCTGGCTTGAAGCGGAAAACAACCTTGTCCTGATGCCTCTCAAAGTAAGGGGCCTTAATGGACAAAGCCGCCAACTCCGATACACGCCTAACGGAAGTGATGGCAACCAGAAACGCAACCTTCTGAGTAAGCGTAGAAAGTGCAATATCCTGCAAAGGTTCAAAAGGAGGACCCTGCAAAGCAGAAGGAACCAAATTCAAATCCCAAACTGGGAGCAAAGGCTTCCTAGGAGGCCGCCATGCGCAACTCCCTGGAAAAGGGTCTTAACCAGAGAATGAAGAGCAAAAGACTTTTGAAAGAAAACCGCCAGGGCAGAAACGTGCCCTTTCAACGTACTAAGCTGCAAACCCAGGTCCAGACCATGTTGCAGAAATTCCAAAACCCTAGGGATAGAAAACGCCCTGCAAGGCAAGGCCCGGACCTCACACCAATCAATAGAAGACCTCCAAATCCTATAGTAGATGGCAGAGGAAGACTTCTTTCTAGCCCTGGTAAATTGGGGTAGAGCAGTGGGCCCTGAGTGAGCAGATCCGGCAGAAGGGGCAGATCTCACTGATCCTCTGCCAACCTTACCACGTCTGCGAACCAAACCTGTCTCGGCCACAAGCAAGGCCGAAGTTCTACTACACTCACATCGCTTAAGGGCGGTGAACTCCTCACTAGCCAGGTCAACAGTCCTCTAACCACCAACCTGGCAGCTACCAATAAAAGCGCCGAAGCACAAACCGGCCGCAAGGCCGACCCAACACAAGCCATCTGGTCAATGCGTTTATCCTCACCATCCTTGAGAGTAGTGCAGCCTGGAGAATGCAGGATTGAGGTGCTGGACAACCCCAAAACAGGAGCATCCACCTCGGGAGGGGAAGACCAGTGCTTCACCGCGTCCACCGGAAAGGGATATTTTTTGTCCCAACCCGGAGGCACACCCGGAAGCCGAGAAGGCCTCTCCCATTCATTGAGAATAATGCCATCAAAATGCTTTTGATAAGGAAATTCCAAGCGCGGCTTGGTCACCTCAATAAACTCCCCCTTCTGCGGAGGAGCCGCCTCAGGGGGGAGAAATAACCAGGAGGGGGGCCCAAGCCCAGTATCCGGGGAAGCCTCCATATGGTGATTTTTAAAATTAGGCACAATGCCCAGAGGGAATTACGCCGTAAATGCCCCTTTAAGTCCCACGTGGGAGGAATTTACAGACCCCTAAATTTAACCAGGGACCCTAGGACCGGGAGAACCCCCCATTTATAGCAACAATGGTCCACCTGGAACACACAGACAGCAATCAGACCATAATAGCAAATGTCGAAAGGGGTTAATAAAAGAAGCGTTGCCAAAAACCCCAAGGAGGGGCATGAATATATACAGAGAAAAAAACTAATGGGGCCACAGGCCACTCACCGACCATCACACACGCACATCTCGCAAGGGAAGGAAAAAGGCGCGTAGGCAGAGGAAGAAGGAGGGCGCCGCGCCCGTCCCTCCCGGCCTGAAGCCGGGACCTGAACAGCGGCGCCCGCAGCACAGGGGCGGGCCGTAGGCCCTGAGGGGAAGAAGCTCCCCCACCGCCATGACAGACCACAGAGGCCGGCGTCGGTCTAAGTACCGCGTAATGTAAATTGTAAAGGAGTGGGATATGAAATCACAACCCGCATGCTACAGTAATCAAACACCCACCCACACACACATACACTAAAGGATTGAAATCTACAAGGGACAAGCCCCCCCCCCCCCCCAAGGGTATCCGGGAGAGGGGGAATACATGCTAGGGTGGAAGGCCAAGGGACAGGGCATCCCAAACCGGGGTCACCAACCCGGTTAACCGCCCACCCCTTGTTATGGGGTCTCACGGAGGAGCGTAGCTCCTAAGCACCTAGGGTGCCATCTACCCTTGCCCAGACCAGCAGCCTAGGCTGGGAGGCAAGTAAAAGCAATAAAAGAATCCGGGCAGAAATAGATCAAATAGAGGGCCGGGGGTCACCCCGGCTACCTTGCAAGGAGGAGACATCCATCTTCTGACTTGCTCGCCGTCTGCAGAGATGAAAGACTGGGGAATGAGTGGGAGGTACCAGGTATTTATGGACTGGGAGGGCCTTCCTTTTTTTATTGACATCTCTGCAAGATCGCCATCTACAGGTCAGTATAACCCAAGTGTAATGACTATCTGAAGCGGGGTGTGTGACATACTTAGAATAATTAATTTTTTCCCAAAAAAGTTAGATTCATTGTACATGTAACGAACTTCTAAAAAACCACATGTAGACAAAAAATACTTGCCGTCCTCTCTAGCAGGTTCCTATGACTGGTTAAGAATTAAACCCCAACCATGAGTTCAATTCAGCGAAAATAGGCAAGAAAAATACCATTTTGTGATTACTCACCTATAAAATGGGTATTATAAGTATGTCTCACACCCCGTTTCGGAAGTATTCATTACACGCGGGTTATGGACCAGTAGAGGGCGAACTTCTGCAGAGGACACTAGAAAAAGAAGCCCCTCCCGGTCCATAAATACCTGGGACCTCCCACACATTCCCCAGTATAAGAAAGCAGTAAGGGGGCCAGGAAGAGCCAATAAAACATATGAGAAAAAAAGTTTCACCATATAGAGGATCCAAGGTACAGGGTGTGAGACATACTTATAATACCCATTTTACAGGTGAGTAATCACATTATTCCAAGTATGTCTCACACCCTGCTTCGGAAGTATTCATTACACGTGGGAAATCTAATAGCAGTGTCCAAAAAAGGGTGGGGATCCCAACAGGCAATAGTGCACAAATTAAACCACTGCAGCTTGCAGAAATTTGCGGCCAAAAACAGCATCCACTGAAGCCAGCACATCAACCTTATAAAACTTGGAAAAAGTATCAACAGAAGACTAAGTAGCAGCCTTACAAACTTGTTCAACAGAGGCTTGGTGCTGAAACGCCCAGGAAGCCCCAACAGCACGAGTAGAATGAGCAGTGATCTGGAAAGGGGGATCCCTCCCCTTGGCAGAGTAGGCCCTAATAACAGCCTGACGAATCAATTTACTAATGGTAGACTTGACGGGCGCCAAACCCTTCTTGGGCCAAGAGGGCACCACAAAAAAGGCGTCCGTCTTCCGGAATGGTGAAGTAGCCACCAGATAGTACTTTACACATCTAACGACATCCAGAGAGTGCAAAGCCCTCTCCTTGTCATTGCTAGGTTTAGGACACAATGAAGGAAGCACAATGTCCTGATTGAGGTGAAAAGCAGAAACAACCTTTGGCAGGAAGTCTGGTTTAAAGCGGAAAACCACCTTGTCCTGATGTCTCTCAAAGTAGGGGACATGAATAGACAGAGCCGCCAACTCAGAAACACGTCGAACAGAGGTGATAGCCACCAAAAAGGCAACTTTTAAGGTGAAAATGGATAGTGCAGAATCCTGCAGTGGTTCAAAAGGAGGACCCTGAAGGGCAGACAACACCAAATTTAAATCCCAAACAGGTAACATGGGTTTGCGAGGAGGGCGCACATGAGTGACCCCCTGAAAAAAGGTCTTAACCAAAAGGATGAAGAGCGAAAGATCTCTGAAAGAAAACCACCAGAGCGGACACATGCCCCTTAAGAGTGCTAAGCTGAAACCCCATGTCCAGACCATGCTGAAGAAACTCCAAAATCCGAGGAATTGAAAACACCCGACAAGGAAAGGCCTTAGCCTCACACCAATCAATATAGGTCCGCTAGGTCCTGTAATAGATATTAGAGGAAGATTTCTTCCTAGCCCTGACAAGAGTCTGGACAACGGCTTCAGACAAACCCTTTTCCTTTAAGATGAAGGTTTCAGCAGTCACGCCTTCAAAGCCAGCGTTTGTAAATTGGGGTAACAAAGCTGACCTTGTGTGCTCAGATCCGGAACCTGTGGCAGCCTGAATTGATCGACCGCCAGCCGGACGACCTCTGCGAACCACACCTGTCTTGGCCACCTTGGGGCCACCAGGATTGCTGGCACACCCTCTTGAGCCAGCTTGCATACCACCTTGCCCACCATGGGAAAGGGAGGAAACAGATACAGGAGACCGAGCTCCCGCCAGGACAGAGACATGGCATCCACTGCCAGAGCCAGAGGGTCCTGGGACAGAGACAAATGCCGGAAGCTTGTGACTGTGACGAGAGGCAAACAGATCCACCTCCGGACTCCCCCACCTGCGACAGAGGGATAGAAAACTTGTTGCTGAGGGACCATTCCCCCCGGCGAGAGGTCCCTCTGCTCAGAGCGTCCGCTTCCAGGTTCACCATCCCTGGAATGTAGACTGCCGAGATACACGGAACATTGCTCTCGGCCCAAGCGGAGGGCACTCCGGCTGCGAGTCCCTCCTTGGTGATTGATGTAAGCGATCGCTGTCCGATTGTCGGAGCGAACCTGAACAGGTAAGCCCTGAAGATGATGTGTCAGGTGCGACAGCACTAACTGAACCGCCCTCAGCTCCAGAATGTTGATGGGGATATGGGCCTCCTGAGGACCCCACAGCCTGATGGACGGACGAGGGCTGGACAGAAGAAAACGAATAAGAGCCTGAAGAGCATCCACCTTCTGCTGGGGTAGGAACACCCTGGTCTGAATGGTATCCAGAGTCATGCCCAGGAACGAAGCCACCCTTGACGGGGATAGAGGGGACTTGGGGTAATTGATTACCCACTCAAACCTCTCCAGCGTCGTCACCACCGTTCTGGTGTCCAGCTCCGCCTGGTGGAGAGAGGATGACGTGATGAGAAGGTCGTCCAGGTAAGGCAAGATACGAATGCCCCGAACTCTGAGAAGGGCCATCACGCCCACCAACACCTTGGTAAACACCCTGGGCGCCGAAGTCATCCCGAAGAGAAGAGCCGGTTGTCTACCACAAACCTGAGAAACCCTTAGTGTCCCGGGAAGACCGGCACATGAAGGTAAGCGTCCTTGATATCTATTGAGGTCATAAAGTCCCCCGGACGCAGCGATTCGACAGCAGAGCGCAGAGTCTCCATGCAAAATGTTTTGGTTCTGATGAACCGGTTGAGAGTTTTCAAGTCCAAAATGGGTCTTATGGTAACATCTTTTTTGGAGACCGTAAAGAGGTTGGAATAGTAACCCAGACCTCTCTCTGTAGGGGGAACTGGACAAACCACCCCCATATCCCAAAGGTTGTGCACCACCCAAAAAAGGCCCTGTGCCGCCCGTAGATCCAACGGAAGGCGGGACCTAAGGAATCTGGGAGGAGGCCGGCATGCAAACTCCAGCTTGTACCCGGAGGAAATTACCTCCCGGATCCAGACGTCCGTGACCTAGGTTCCAGACCTGAGCAAAGAGCCGCAGCCATCCCCCCACCCACAAGGGTGAGCACGCCCCTTCATTGCTGAGCGGGCTTGGCAACGGATTTGGGTTTAGTACCCCAGGAAGTCCCGGGCACAGAATGCAGTGAAATACGTTCCCCTGCTTGACCGAGAGCCACGAAAGGAAGGGTTGAATGAGCCCGAACCCCGAAAGGGCCGGCGCTGCTTCTTGCGTTGAGGTAACTTACCCCCTCTGGCAACAGAGTCTAAACGATCACCAAACAGGCACAGACCCACGAAGGGAAGACCTGTGAGCGCCTTCTTAGCAGCGTTATCGGCCGCCCACTGGCGCAACCAGACCGACCTGCGTATAGCAACCTGCAATGCCGCGGTCCTGCTACAAATATGTATAGTATCATCCAAGGCTGATAAGACAAAAGCAATGAACATCTCACAATCAGTCAAGGCTGCAAACTCCTCACTGCAAGGATCCAATTGGGAACCGTCCAAAAAGGCCCTTAATTAGAGCTCTAGTAGCCACGGCCATGAGCGCAGAAGCACAAACTGGGCACAAGGCCTAACCCACACAAGCGAAGGCATGCGAAGCCAATTGATCGAGACGTCGGTCCTCACCATCCTTCAAGGTAGAGGAATCTGGGGTATGCACGACTGAAGTATTGGACAATCCCAGGATGGGCGCGTCGACCTCTGGGGGTGTCGACCAAAGTTTCACCACATCAACAGGAAAGGGATACTTCCTATCCCACCAGTGAGGGATACCAGGGAGCCGACTAGGCTTTGCCCATTCCTTAAGGATCAGATTATTAAAGTGCTTCTGATCAGGGAACTCCAAACGAGGTTTGGCGGTCCCAAATAATTCCCCCCGTTGCGGAGGGGCCTCCGCAGGAGGGGAAATGGAAAGTACCTCAAAAATTTGAGTAAGGGGCATATGGGTGTCAACAGTATCCCCACGCTCTGAGCCGGCATCAGTTCCAGGGTACTGCCGATCCTCAGATGAGTCAAGAGTCTGGGAACAGTTCCCCTTCCTCGAGCGGGGAACAATCAGACCAATCAAATGGCTCAATATCAGCATAATCCAAGGCCGGCGCAGCGGGCACCAAGTGCCGTCTCTTAGCTGGTGCCTTCCTGGCCGCAGAGCTAGCAATCAATCTCTCAATGTTGGCCAGCCTAGCGCATACATCAGCTTGCGACTCCCCGCTGGTGACAACATCACTTGGGGTCATAACCAGGCGCGGTTAGGGCCCGGCTTGCCGCACAATCGCCTGTTGTGCACATGGTATACAAATTTGCACATTATCTCCCAAAAGGGATGCCCCAAATTTATACACATATGAGATATATAATATATAATATAATATATTTATAAGCCCCGCGGGGCACTCAGAACCGATCTGAGAGCAGGCCGAGGAGGACGGGGGCGGGCCACTGTAGAACGCGCCAGGTGCTTGGCCCCGCCCCCTCCCAAAAGACGGGGAATCATAGCAGGCCGCTGCCAGCCAATAGGGGCCGGGAGCCGTCCGAGTTCAGAAGGAGGGGCGGACCGTAGAGAGCACGAAGAGCGTCAGGCCCCGCCCCCCCACGCTAGGGGAACAAGAACAGACCGTGCTCCTCAGTCAATATGGCTGTGGAGCCGGCCCTGGCGTCACCGGCCCGCCGCCGTCGGTGAACGCGCAGGCCGAGAGAAAAAAAGTTAAACAAAAAGCATGCGCTGGATGTAGCCAGCGCGTAAATTAAAGGGAGAATGTAATGCACCCAAACACCAACATACACACACACACGAGAGTGACAGCGCCCCCCCCTCCAATAACCGGGAAAAAAGGGAGGTTAGGGATAAGCCGATGGCTACATATATTTATGTAGCGAAGGCTGGAACGGACAGGGCATCCCAAGTCAGGATCACCAAAACCTGACGACCGCCTACCCCTTGGTGGAGGCTTTGCGGTGGAGCATGGCTCCTAGTCAAACACCACTAAGGTGTTACCTACCCTCACTCGGACCCTGCAGCCATAGCTGGGAGGCTTAATGATAATAAATTAAACAAGAAAGGTCCGGGTGGAAATAGGACAAATGGGGCCGGGTGTAACCCGGCTTACCTGAAAAAATACCATTTTGTGATTACTCACCTGTAAAATGGGTATTATAAGTATGTCACACACCCCACTTCAGATACTTATTATTATTACACTTGGGTAACTCACCGCTAGGTGGCGCACTTGCAGAGATCTCCAAAAGCTTCAGCAAGCCCCTCCCGGTCTATATATACCTGGTACCTCTCACCAATTCCCCAGTGTTCAAAAAGCAGTAAGACAAGGTACCAGAACTAAACAAATTTAACCCTCAACCGTAAATAACAAAACTTCACCATATAAAGAACCAGGATACCAAAAAAGGGCGGGTGAAGTGGGGTGTGTGACATACTTATAATACCCATTTTACAGGTGAGTAATCACAAAATGGTATTATTCTAAGTATGTCACACACCCCACTTCAGATACTTATTATTATTACACTTGGGACATCCAACAGCAGTGTCCAAAAGAGGGCGGGTATCCAAACCAGGCAATAACGCAGATAAAACTCAAACCACTGCAGCCTGCAGAACCTTACGGCCAAAAACAGCATCCGCCGAGGCCCGAACATCAACCTTGTAAAACTTGGAAAAGGTGTGAACTGAAGACCAGGTAGCAGCCTTACAAACTTGTTCAACTGAAGCCTGGTGCTGAAAAGCCCAGGACGCACCGATCGCACGAGTAGAATGTGCAGTAACACGAAAAGGGGGGTCCTTCCCCTTGGCAAAATAGGCAGCAATAATCGCCTGACGAATCCACTTACTAATGGAAGACTTGGCCGGAGCCAAACCCTTCCTAGGACCACAAGGCACTACAAACAAAGCATCAGTCCTACGAAAAGAAGACGTGACACGCAAATAGTACCTAACACATCGCACCACATCCAAGCAGTGCAACGCACTCTCCTTATCATTCCTAGGCCTAGGGCACAAGGAAGGAAGAACAATGTCCTGATTAAGATGAAAAGCAGACACCACCTTAGGAAGAAAATCTGACTTGAAACGAAAGACCACTTTGTCCTGATGTTTCTCAAAATAAGGAGCCTGAATCGACAAGGCTGCCAACTCCGAAACACGCCGAACCGAAGTGATGGCCACCAAAAAGACAACCTTCTGAGTCAGAGTGGATAAAGCAATACCCTGCAAAGGCTCAAAAGGAGGAGCCTGCAACGCAGAAAGCACCAAATTCAAATCCCACACTGGGAGCAATGGCTTCCTAGGAGGCCTCAGATGCGAAACCCCCTGGAAAAAAGTCTTGACCAAGGAATGGCTAGCAAAAGACTTCTGGAAAAAAATTGACAAGGCAGACACCTGCCCCTTCAAGGTACTCAGCTGAAGACCAGAATCCAACCCAGATTGAAGAAAATCCAAAATCCGAGAAATAGAAAAAACCCGGCATGGCAAAGATCTAGTCTCACACCAATCAATATAAGATCTCCAGACCCTATAATAGATGGAAGAGGAAGACCTCTTCCTAGCACTAACAAGAGTCTGAATGACCGAGTCCGAAAGACCCTCCTCCTTCAAAATGGAGGTTTCAGCAGCCAAGCCGTTAAAGCCAGCGTTGGTAAACTGGGGTAACACAGTTGTCCCTGAGTGAGCAGATCTGGCCGAAGAGGCAGATCGAACTGATCCACTGCCAGACGAACGATGTCTGCGAACCACACCCGCCTTGGCCACCTTGGAGCCACGAGAATGGCGGGAACTCCTTCCTGAACTAGCTTTCGCAGCACCCTGCCTAGCATGGGAATCGGAGGAAACAGATACAGGAACCCCAGATCCTTCCAGCTCAACGACATGGCATCCGTCGCCAGTGCCAGAGGGTCCCGAGACAGTGACACGAATGTCGGAAGCTTGTGATTGTGACGAGAGGCAAACAGATCCACCTCCGGCGTTCCCCACCGAAGACACAAGGACCGAAACACATGGGGATGGAGAGACCATTCCCCCCGGCGGGACGAGCACCGGCTCAAGAAGTCCGCCTCCGTGTTCTCCACTCCTGGAATGTACACCGCCGAAATGCAAGGAACATACGTCTCTGCCCAGACCAGAATCAGAGACACTTCCCTGAGGGCACCCAGACTGCGAGTCCCTCCTTGGTGATTGATGTAAGCAACAGCCGTCTGATTGTCCGATCGAACCTGAACAGGCAGGCCCTGTAACCGATGCGTCAAGCGAGACAGAACCAACCTGATGGCTCGCAATTCCAGAACATTGATGGGCAAGTGAGCCTCCTGAGGGTCCCACAGCCCCTGAAACTGAAGATCCTTCCAGAAACCTCCCCATCCTGACAAGCTGGCATCCGTGGTGACAGTCTCCCACCGCGGAGTCAGAAACGACCTGCCCTTCAGAAGATTGTCCGGAAACAACCACCACCGAAGAGACCGCCGAACCCGAGGGGAAATCTGGAAGGACCGATCCAACGACCGCGGGCGCCTGTCCCAAAACGCCAAAAGATGAAGCTGCAGCGTCCTCGTGTGAAACTGTGCGAAGGGAACCGCCTCGAACGAGGCCACCATCAACCCCACCAGTCTCATCCCTAGCCGAATGGACGGGCGAGGAATAGAAAGAAGACGCTGAGCCAATTCCTGAATCAAAAGAACCTTGTCCTGAGGAAGAAACACTTTGTGCTGACAAGAGTCCAAGGACATCCCCAGAAAAGTCACCACCCTGGCCGGAACCAGAGAGGACTTGGGGTAATTGATCACCCAGCCGAACCTCTCCAGCATGGACACCACCGTGCTGGTATCCCCCTCTGCTTGGCTGAAGGAAGGAGCCATGATGAGAAGGTCGTCCAGGTAAGGAACAATGCGAATCCCCTGCGCTCTGAGCAGGGCCATCACCCCTGCCAACACCTTCGTGAACACTCTCGGGGCCGAAGTGAGGCCGAATGGGAGAGCCACAAACTGAAAATGACGATCCTCCACCACAAAGCGAAGAAACCGCTGATGTGGCGGAAAGATAGGAATGTGAAGATACGCGTCCTTGATGTCTATGGACGTCATGAAGTCCCCCTGCCGAAGCGAGCCGATCGCCGACCGCAAGGTCTCCATGCGAAACTTCCGGGGACGAATAAACCTGTTGAGACACTTCAAATCCAAGATCGGACGGAAGGACCCGTCCTTCTTGGGGACAGTGAAGAGATTGGAGTAATAACCTCTTCCTACCTCCGAAGGAGGAACCGGGCAAATGACTGCCAACATCAGAAGATTCCTTACTGCCGCCAGGAGCCCCTGCGCGGCCACAGGATCTAGAGGCACCCGAGACCTGAAAAACCTTGGAGGAGGGCGGGACTCGAACTCCAGCTTGTAACCGGTCGACACTACCTCCCGGATCCACCTGTCCGACACCTCCAGGTCCCACACCCGGGAGAAGCATCGTAACCGTCCCCCCACCCGAGCGGGTGAGGGCGCCCCCTCATTGCTGAGCGGGCTTGGCAACTGACTTAGGCTTGGCGCCCCAAGCGTGAACGGGGCGGCCACGGCCTCTACCCCTATTCCAACCCGTGCCCCTGGAAACCGAGACGCCCGCACCTCTGCCGGCTTTGGCTCCCCTAAAGGACGGATTGAAGGAGACCGCCCCCCGAAAGGAACGACGAAACCTCTTGCGCTGAGGCAACCTGCCTCCCTTGACAACAGAATCCAGCTTTTCACCAAAAAGCCTCGACCCCAAGAAAGGAAGGGCCGTGAGAGATCTTTTAGAATTAAGGTCAGCTGTCCACTGTCGCAACCACACAGAGCGACGAATAGCCACCAACAGAGCAGAAGCTCTGCCACACATCAACATGGCATCATCCTGGGCGGCCAGAACAAATGACAAAAAAGAGTCACAACGCTTGAGCGCAAGAAACTCATCACCAGAGGGATCAAGGTCCACACACAAATCCCTGACCAAAGACCGCACTGCCAAAGTCAAAAGAGCCGAAGCACAAACAGGCCTCAAAACCGAGCCCGCACAAACAAAACCATGGCGGGCCAACTGATCAATCCGGCGATCTTCGCCATCCTTGAGATAAGTAGTGTCAGGAAGATGAACAGTCGCCGTATTAGACAGTCCCAAAACCGGGGCATCCACCTCGGGAGGGACCGACCACCGCTTTAGCAAGTCCGCCGGAAAGGGATATTTCCTATCCCAGCTGGGCGGAACACCAACAAGCCGTGTAGGCTGCTCCCATTGCTTAAGGACAACATCCTCAAAATGCTGTTGACTGGGAAACTCCAAACGCTGCTTGACCCCCCCAAAGAGCTGACCCCTAGGCCGAGGAGCCGCCTCGGGAGGGTCCAAATCCAGAACCTCAAACATCTGGGCTAAAATAGAAGGCGTGTCAGGAACGGGACCATCAATATGGTCCCCCTCAGTACCCAACACCTGCTGACCCACGGAGACATCCAATTCCTCCTCAAGCTCCCCCTCCTCAAGGGGGCGATCCACCCAATCCAAATCCTCAACAACCTCCTCATCAGAGTCCGGCTGAGGCGGAGATAGGTGTTTACGCTTCGCGGTAACCTTCAGAGCATATCTGAAAACCGCTTCTCGAGGCTGGCCAGACGGGCGCACACCTCAGATTGCGAATCCCCACCCATGACAACGTCACACGGGGTCCGGAACAGGCGAGGCGAAGAGGGAGATGGCGCGGACGAAGAAGTCCCAGGCACCGGAGTGCTGGATTGACGCTCAATGTTCCGCTTTGCACATGGTATACATATAATGACATCATCCCCCGGGAGCGGAGTCCCACAACCCCCGCACAGCCTGGATTGTCCCGAAGGATCAGTTCCGGTATCCTTGGCAGCCTCCATATGGTGAATTTATGGTATTCGCGGAACCCAGGGATTTATGCAGTAAGCAACCCGGGATGCCCCCAATGATACAATCTAAGTATATATAAATATATTATACATATATATACAATCTATACTGCCCAGACCAGGGAAAAAATTTTTGCCAGCCACCCAAGAGGGACTATAAGGCCGAACCCAAACTAGCCAGGTATATGAGACCGGGAGAGCCCCACAGGATGGAATCCCGGAATCTGAAAGACAAAGACAAAGACAACAGTCAAAACCAGCACAACATGGCAGCAAACACACAACATAGTCAAAATACTGGGAAGCCAGGGAGGGCCAGACTTAGCAGAAAAACAGGGAGGCCAGGGGCCAAGAGCATATAAGCATAAAATAATGGCTGCGAAATACCCCACCTGCTTCTATTACCAACACAGGCATACCCAAAACCTGGCCGCATACACCACCAACACCCCCGGTCGGAGGGGGGGGGGGGGGGGGGGGGGGGGGAGGGGGGGGGGGGGGGAAGAAACAGAGCCCGCAATAAGGCCCAATAGCCAGCGATCCCTGCCCCACTATCCCCTATAGGCAAACACGGTAGAAAACAACAAGAACCTACCTGGATCCTGCCGCAACTAACAGACGCCACGAAATGGCGGCCAGCCAGGGAGAGAAGGAGCGAGACTCGGGGCGGGCCCAACAGAAACGCGGGAGCCGCTAAGGCCCCGCCCCTCCTCGTTCCGCTTGTCACGGCGCGGGCCGCGCGAGCCGCGGTCCCGCCCACCTCTGAGGCAGAGCGAGCAGCGGGCGCCACAGGAATGGCGCCCACGGAAACCGCCAAGGCGGACCGGCAGCGCACATGCCGCCCCGATCCGCCCGCAATAAAACACCGGCGAGCGCGACCGCGGCCTACGGGCCGGCGGCGCAGCGCGCCTGCCGGCCCCGCCCACAGAGCGAGCAGGGGACCCTAGGCCAAGACAGGCGCCCTGACATGGCGCACGCCCCTACCTACAAAACGGGCCGGCGAGCCCGCCGCCCGCACAGCCCCCTAAGTAAAAAACACGGGGCTCAGAGAGCCCCCCAAGCACCAAGCACCAAAAAGAAAACGCCAGACCACTCATCCCTGCCACTCACACACACACAGACATGAATAAAAGTCAAGGGCACTAAGGGCAAACTAATGGGGATATAAGGGCTGGGGCATCCCACGTCCGGATCACCAACCGGAGCACCGCTATGCCCCATAATATAGGGTCGAGCGGAGGAGCTAATCTCCTAGGCACCTAAAGTGCCATCTACCTGTGCCCGGCCTCCAGCCTGAGCTGGGAGGCTGCCATAGAATAAGGGGATAAACACAAAACAGAGCCGGGCAGAAATAGACCATTGGGGGGGGGCCGGGGTGATACCCCGGCTACCTGCAAGCAGGAGACTTCTCTCTTCTGTCTTGTCGCCATCTTGCAGAGACCAACACTGGGGAATTGGTGAGAGGTACCAGGTATATATAGACCGGGAGGGGCTTGCTGAAGCTTTTGGAGATCTCTGCAAGTGCGCCACCTAGCGGTGAGTTACCCAAGTGTAATAATAATAAGTATCTGAAGTGGGGTGTGTGACATACTTAGAATAGGAGAGAGATAGCCATCATCTTGACTGTCGTCGCCTTCCTGCAGAGACTATACTGGGGAATGTGTGGGAGGTCCCAGGTATTTATGGACCGGGAGGGGCTTCTTTTTCTAGTCATCTCTGCAGAAGTTCGCCCTTTACTGGACCATAACCCACGTGTAATGAATACTTCCGAAGCAGGGTGTGAGACACACTTGGAATAGCATGAGAATTTCACCTTTGTTCAATAGGCCACTGAGAAGACAATGAAAGTCAATGGCACTTTTTACTATAGTGTAAAAAGGTGTAAGAAGTTCACTACTTTTTTTGGGAGTAAACAAGTACCATTGTCTGTTCATTGTATTCCTAGTTGGTGATTCAGTAACAGTGAAATTCTCATGCTTTTTTTAACCTAAAGTGATTTTTTGTTTTACTACCAAGATAATTTTTTATTAACTCTTACTGAATTGACCCCCATATGGCGAAAAAGGCTTAACGCTACAAAAAAAAGTTCCACAGTGCTCAGTCACCCAGAAAAAAATAAAACTAAAAAATAACCTGGGTCCAGCAGCAAGCTCATTAGCATAGTTGGTCATGAGCAGGTCACAAATGTGGGCAGGTGAATAGTGGTCATTGAAGGTTGTGAGCTGAGAAGACTGAAGGAATAACTGGAGTTTACAATTCAGGCTCCTGAAGGTGCTAGGTATAGAGGAGGCCTTCAGCTGTTATAAAAGGTGCTACAAATACACTGCCTGGGCAAAAAGTCACCACATAGATTTAACTAAGCAAATAGGTAACAGCCTCCCATTGGATAATTACTGCATGGGCGATTATGTTACAGCTGGAAACACATTTAACCCTTAACTGATGCAGACACATCCTGTGGTCATGGAAAAGATGTTAAATGGTCTCTGTAGGCAAAGTGCATATCAATCAGAAGCTTACTTCCTAATAGCTTCCTGTCAGAACGCAGCTTCTCCTAAAAGTAGAGACAAGGCAGTATTGGCACACCTCCTAAATTCCTTTGCCATAGACCACCAATCATAATCGTGTTGGTCCCCCTTTGTCAGCTCAGCAAGACTGAAAGACTGAACACACTTTTCAGCAGGCATCTTTCCATTAAGCATCCCACCCCCTACCCGCCGGCCGCGCTTTAATCAGCATTGCACCTAATTAGAATTTGAATCGCCCATGGCCGCCTGTGTGCTTGTGGTAGCTGGCACAATCACAGCTTTGGAAGAAAATAGAACCTGCACTCCCTTCCTTCCTCAGACTGTCATCAGATATTACTCTGCTGGTGTGTGTGAATGGATTCTAATGTATAAGAACACTAGCACAACCAGTGTGTTTAAAGCATAATATCGGGCTTTTGCAGACCATGCATATTATGCAGCAACACAGACCCAAGGTCCAAGGCCCCTTTTCGGAAGAAAATCTGAGGTGAAATTCTAAACCTCGATAGCTCGGACATTTCTTCTTCAATTTAAAAACAGAAACAGCTTAGGACAGTGCCAACAGTAGCCCGACACAATGGTTTAACAATTGCATTTGCCTGCTTTATCTCTTTAATTTGTTTCAGAAGGGTCAAATGATTGGCATGCATCAAGCAGAGAAAACATCTACTAAAACCAGGTAAAGTGGAAGGACAGTGGGACTTTGAGGACACTCAAACGTTTGGTTAAATCACCTAGTAGAAAAAACAGTAAAATCAGGAATATGTTTAATAGCAAATGTAAGAGCGTTTTCACACGCACAATGCAAAGGAACTTAAACTAGACCTTCAGCATCATTTAATGAAAAGCCCAAACCCTTAAACTATTCTCAGCATCCAAAATTAATATATTTCAAGTTTTAAGTTGCTTAAAGTGGACCAACACCCACCCGTGATCGGCCCGGGAATCTATAAGATTCCCGGACCGATCACCTCCCTCCCCGCGGGACATCCGAGATCGGGATGTCCCGCGGGGTGAAACCCCCCAAACCCCCCAAACTCCTTACCTTCGTTTCGGCGGCGGCCGGCCGCCGCCGCCTCCCTCGCGCCCCTCTAGTCGTGCGCGCGCCCGCGCCGGCCGTCTGTGAATGGCCGGCGCGGGCACGCGCGCGTCAACAGGGACGCGCGGGAGGCGGCGGCGGAGGAGGAGCCGCTTGTCCGCGGCTTGTCCGTCGCCGCTGACAGAGGTGAGTTCGGGGTGATCGGGGGGGTTTCACACAGCTGGGCACCCCGATCGGGGGTGCCCCACCGAAGTGGACCAAGACCCAGGATAGTCAAAATCCTGGGTGTTGGTCCACTTTAAGTATTGCCTTAAGTATAAGCATCACATATTGAGGAAAGACGAGGGAGGAATGTGTAGTGGGGCGGGTTATAGCTGACTCATAGATCGCCATCTTGGATGTTTAAACCGGTCCTTCACCATGATTTATTGAAAAGCCCAAACCCTTAAACGATTCTCCAGCATCTAAGGTTAACCTATTTTAAGTTTTTAGTCACTTTATAATTCTTTCCCACACTGGGCTGCAACTCTGTTCAGGACTTTAGGATATGGGCGCCGCCATCTTGACTCAGAAGCATCACACTTACTGAGGAGAGTGGGATAAAGTACAGAGGGGTGGGTTATAGCTGTGCTTTGCTCAGACAGAGCAGAGCTGGGGTCAGGAAAAGTTTAGCAATCCCAGAATGCAGAGCAGCACAGTCAGAAGGCACTTCCTGTTTGCAGGCTGCCTGATGTTCCATGAGCCACGATCTTGGATGTTTAACCCTTTAAGTGCCAGCCTACCTGGAGTTTTTGTCACCCTTTGTTGCCAGACCATTTTGCACTATTTTGCGCTCCCCATGTTCAAATGTGATTTTTGAAGGGATTTCCCAGTAAAATGATATATTGTTTTTTTCAGCATAGTCTGGGCTTTAACATGAAATGTCTTGTTTGTCATTTTTTAGGTGTATTCTCAATATTTTTGGGTGAAATATGTGAAAAAAAATAACAAATCTATTTTTTAGAATTTGTGTTTTTTTGTAATAAAAAATGCAAGTTTGTAAAAGAAAAAACGTATTGCGTGTGAAATCCCAATTTCTGCCGGTTACAGCAGTACCACATATGTATAGGTAGACACCCTTTCCTGCCCAGGAGACTCCCCCAAACTGAAAGAGCTTTCGGGGATTTTCAGATAAAATACAACTGCGATATGCGCTATGCGCACCTTGCAGTTTTTCCAGAAAAACAACCCTTTACATTTGAAATACCCCCAACAAACTATATATTCTCTGGAGTACACACCTCAAGCTTTCTAGGTGTACCAGGCTTGTTGATGTGGCCACAATTTCCTGGAAGTAATCCCTCAATGTAATCTTTGGTTGCAAAGAGTTTCCCTAAAAAAAGGATAAAAAAGCAGAATCAAAGCCACATTTTCCAAAAAAAAACTATATGCAAACAAAAAACAAGTTTAATCTGAAAAAGCAACATCGCCCAAACAGAACGATACCCAACATGCATAGCTACTGTCAAGGGAAGAGTTGCCAAACACCCCAAAGTAAAGCATGTGCGTAAAGGCAATTTTACTTGAAAATTTCAGCTCTTTTTTTAATACTTACCTCCCATCCATCTTGCACTGTGTCCCTTCCCAATCACTGGCTTCTGCTCACCTGCTGGAAGCCTTTTATAGCTGCTGGGCGACAGAACATAAGGGGTTAATTAAAAAAAAATGACACGGTCCCCCCCCCCGCTTCGGCAGCAGCAGCTGTCTTGATTACTAGCCCTGCCCCCTTGGGGGCGACGTCACTCCCGGGTGTCGTCCCGGCTCTCCTCGGCTCAGCTGTCAGATGCCCTGGTGATCGCTGGGCAGAGCAGGATGATCTGATCCCCTGCCCCCCCTCCTCTGGCCAGCGATCACCAGGGCATCTGACAGCTGATCGACACAGGAGATGACAATCGGGTGAGGTGAGTAAAGAAAAAAAAACGTTTTTTTTTTTTTTTTTTTTAACAAATTACATTTTGTGTGTGTTTTTTTTTTTTTTTTTTACTGTTAACCCTTTGTGAACTGGTAAGACCCCTATATCAGTTCACAAGGCTGGGGGCTGGCAAGTCACCTGCAACTAGTGGGTGACTTGCCATTAACCCCCGCACCCCCCCAATTACCTGCCTCCCCAAAGCCCGGGGGGGCAGAAGAGCCCGGGCCCACACAGGCTATGTGGGCTTGTAGGCTGCACAAAAGCTGGCCCCTCCACTCTGTTACTACAAACCCTCATAGCTGGTCCCGGGCTGGTTATGACGGGGAGGGGGGACCCCATTTTTTTTTTTTTTTAAGGGTTAGCCTAACCCTAACCCTTAAAATTCCCCAAAAAATGGGAGGAGGGACCCTATGTCATTTTCTGGGGGATTTTTAAGGGATACGGTTAGCCTAACCCTAACCCTTAAAATTCCCCCCCAAAAATGCCCCCCCCCCCCGGGAGGGGGGACCTTATGTCTATTTTAAATTAACCCCTTATGCTCTGTCGCCCAGCAGCTATAAAAGGCTTCCAGCAGCAGCAGGAGACCAGAAACCAGAGTGATCAGTGTGGGACACAGTGCTCCAGGATGGATGGGAGGTAAGTATTAAAATATATATATATATATAAAATATTTATTCTCCATGTGTCTGTGTGTTTTTTTTTTACTTTAACTCCTTGTGAACTGGTAAGGGGTCCATGAGACCCCTATACCAGTTCACAAGGCTGGGGGCTGGCAAGTAACCTGCGGCTAGCGGGTGGCTTCCCATTAACCCCCGGCACCCCCAATTACCTGCCTCCCCAAAGCCCAGGAGGGGCAGAAGAGCCCGGCCCACAGAGCTTGTAGCCGTCAGGGCGGGGGACCACCAAAACTGGCCCCTTCGCCCTGTTCCTACAAGCCCCCATAGCTGGTCCCGGGCTGGTTATGATGGGTAAGGGGGACCCCACGTAATTTTTTGGGGGGATTTAAGGGTTTTAAACCCTTAAAGTTAAACCCCCCTCCCCCCAAGAGGGGGGACCCCATGTCTTTTTTTAATTAACCTCTTATGTTTATAGTGTGTATAGTAGCATTTTATTTGTAAATGTTATAAAGTGCTCTTTTCAGTTTGGGGGGTCTCCTGGGCAAGAATGGGGGGGCTACTGATACATATGTGGTACCGTTGTAATCAGGAGAAATGGGGCTTTCACATGCAATATGGTTTTCATTAATAAAACAAATGTTTTATTTAAAAAAAATTGTTTTTTTTACACAAAAATATTTAAAAAACAGTAGAAAAATACCACCCCGCTTCCAATATTCATGGCATATGGGTTATAACCAATAGAGGGCGAACTTCTGCAGAGATGACAGGAAAAAAAGAAGCCCCTCCCGGTCCATAAATACCTGGAACCTCCCACACATTACCCAGTATAGGAAAGCAGTAAGGGGACCAGGAAGAGCCAAATCCAAAAATCTTAACAATAAAAGGTTCACCATAAAAAGGATCCAGAATACAATAAGGGTGGGGTGAAGCGGGGTGTGTGACATACTTATAATACCCATTTTACAGGTGAGTAATCACAAAATGGTATTATTCCAAGTATGTCACATACCCCGCTTCCAATATTCATGACATATGGGACATCCAATAGCAGTATCCAACATGGGTGGGGATCCCAAAAAAGGAATAATGCACAAATTTAAAACCACTGCAGCTTGCAGAAGCTTGCAGCCAAAAACGGCATCAGCTGAAGCCCGCACATCAACCTTATAAAACCTGGAAAAAGTATGAACAGAAGACCAAGTAGCAGCCTTACAAACTTGTTCAACAGAGGCCTGAAAAGCCCAAGAAGCCCCAACAGCACGAGTAGAATGAGCAGTGATATGAAAAGGGGGAACCTTCCCCTTGCCAGAATAGGCCCCAACAATGGCCTGACGTATCCATTTACTAATGGTAGACTTGGCGGGCGCCAAACCCTTCCTGGGCCCGGAGGGCACCACGAACAAGGCGTCCGTCTTACGAAAAGGAGAAGTAGCCACCAAATAGTACTTCACACAACGAACTACATCCAAAGAGTGCAGGGCCCTCTCCTTGTCATTGCTAGGCTTAGGACACAAGGAAGGGAGAATCACATCCTGATTGAGATGGAAGGCAGAAACCACCTTAGGAAGGAAATCTGGCTAAAAGCGAAAGACCACCTTGTCCTGGTGTCTCTCAAAGTAAGGGGCCTGAATGGACAGAGCCGCCAACTCAGAGACACGTCGAACAGAGGTAAGAGCCACCAAAAAGGCAACCTTTTGTGTAAGCAAAAAAAGTGCAACATCCTGCACCGGCTCAAAAGGAGGCCCGTGGAGTGCCGACAGAACCAAATTCAAATCCCAAATGGGCAACAAAGGCTTTCTAGGGGGCCGCACGAGTGACCCCATGGAAAAAAGTCCTAACCAAGGGATGCAGAGCAAAGGACCTTTGAAAGAAGACCGCCAGGGCAGAGACCTGCCCTTTCAAGGTACTAAGCTGGAACCCCAGGTCCAGACCGTGTTGAAGAAACTCCCAAATCCTAGGATTCGAAAACACCCTGCAAGGCAATGCCCTAGCCTCACACCAGTCAATATAGGACCTCCAACTCCTGTAGTAGATGTTAGAGGAAGATCTCTTCCTGGCTCTAACAAGTGTCTGAATCACAGCATCAGACAAACCTTCCTCCCTTAAGATGGAGGTTTCAGCAACCACGCCGCCAAAGCCAGCGCTTGTAAATTGGGGTAACGAAGTTGACCTTGAGTGATCAGATCCGGAAACAGGGGCAGCCTGTAATGACCTACCGCCAGCCGTACGACGTCTGCAAACCAAACCTGTCTTGGCCACCTTGGGGCCACCAGAATTGCTGGCGCACCCTCTTGGGCCAGCTTGCGCACCACCTTGCCTACCATGGAGAAGGGGGGAAACGGGTACAGAAAACCCAGATCCCTCCAGGAAAGAGACAAGGCGTCCACTGCCAGGGCCAGAGGATCCTGAGACAGAGACATAAAAGCAGGAAGCTTGTGATTGTGACGTGAGGCAAAGAGATCCACCTCCGGAATCCCCCACTTGCGACAAAGGGACCGGAATACCCTGTGGTTGGAGCGACCATTCCCCTCATTGAGGGGATCCCCTGCTCAGGGAGGCCATTTCCACTCCCGGAATGTACACTCCTGAAATGCACGGGACATTGCTCTCCGCCCATGCAAGAATCAGGGAGCACCACTCCAGCTGCGAGTCCCTCCTTGGCGATTGATGTAAGCGACCGCAGTCCGATTGTCTGATCGAACCTAAACTGGTAGACCCTGGAGGTGATGCGTCAAGCGTGACAGCACCAACCGAATAGCTCTCTGCTCCAAGACATTGATGGGGGGTGTGGGCCTCCCGAGGACCCCACAGCCCCTGGAACCGATATTCCTTCCAGAAACCCCCCCCCCAGCCTGACTGGCTGGCATCCGTGGTGACCATCTCCCAACAAGAGGTCAGAAAAGACCTGCACCTCAGAAGATTCCTTGGTTCCAGCCACCACTGAAGAGACTGCCGAACCAGGGGAGACATCAGAAATGACTGATCCAATGACAGCGGACATCTGTCCCAAACCGACAGTAGATGGAGCTGGAGAGACCTCATGTGAGCTGAGCAAAGGGGACTGCCTCGAAGGAAGCCACCATCAACCCCACCAGTCTCATCTCTAGCGGGATAGACGGGCGAGGCATTGACAAAAGACGACGTATCAGGTCTTGAACCATCTGCACCTTCGACTGAGGTAGAAACCCCATGGTCTGAATGGTATCCACATTCATGCCCAGAAATGCAACCTCCCTTGACAGGGAGAGAGAAGACTTGGGGTGGTTGATCACCAAGACAAACCTCTCCATCGTTGACACCACCATCCTGGTGTCCAGCTCCGCCTGTCCGAGAGAGGATGCCGTAATAAGGAGGTCGTCCAGATACGGCACAATGCGAATGCCCTGGGCTCTGAGAAGGGCCATTATACCCACCAACACCTTGGTGAACACCCTTGGTGCCGAGGTCAGCCCGAACGGGAGGGCCACAAACTGAAAATGCTGATCTCCCACCACAAACCTGAGAAATCTCTGGTGTGCTGGGAAGATCGGTACATGAAGGTAAGCATCCTTGATGTCTATGGACGTCATGAAGTCCCCCTGACGAAGAGAAAGGATGGCTGAGCGCAAAGTCTCCATGCGGAACCTCTTGGTTCTGATGAATCTGTTGAGAAGCTTCAAATCCAGAATGGGTCTTATGGATCCATCCTTTTTGGGCACCGTGAAAAGGTTGGAATAAAAGCCGGGGCCTCTCTCTGATAAAAGGCACCGTGCATATGACTTCCATGTCCAGAAGATTTTGCACTGCCAATAGGAGCCCCTGCGCAGCCCAGGGGTCCGAGGGGACCAGAGACCTGAGGAATCTGGGAGGAGGCCGGTCCTCGAACTCCAGTTTGTACCCGGAAGAGACCACTTCCAAGATCCACTTGTCTGTGACCTCCCGGGCCCAGACCCAGAAGAAGTGCCGCAGCCGTCCCCCCACCTGCAAGGGTGAGGGCGCCCCCTCATTGCTGAGCCGGCTTGGCAGCGGGCTTGGTCTTGGAACCCCAGACAGGTCCCGGACGGGCCCGTCCTCTGTCTCTGTTCCAGGAATCCCCTCTGAAGGTAGAGTAGGCAGCTCCTCAGCCTGCTCTGGCACCGCGAAAGGAAGGATTAAAGGAGCCTGCCCCCCGAAAGGAGCGACGCTACTTCTTGCACTGCGGTAACCTTCCTCCTTTCACAACTGAATCCAATTTATCTCCAAACAGCCGCATACCCAGGAAGGGTAGCCCTGTAAGTGACTTCTTAGCTGCAATGTCAGCCGCCCACTGGCGCAACCAGACCGATCGGCGAATAGCCACCAGCAACGCCGAGGTTCTGCTACACATACATATTGTGTCATCCAAGGCAGATAAGACAAAAGTCATGAATAATTCACACCGCGTAAGCGCTGCAAATTCATCACTGGCCGGGTTAAGCTGGGAACCACTCAAAAGGCCCCTAACCACAGACCTGGTAGCCACAGCCGTGAGAGCAGAAGCACAAACAGGCCGTAAGGCTGAACCCACGCTAGCAAAGGCATGACAAGCCATTTGGTCAATACGTCGGTCCTCACCAACCTTAATCGTGGTGGCGTCTGGAGAGTGCACAACAGATGTGTTGGACAATCCCAGGACGGGTGCATCGACCTCGGGAGGGGATGACCAGCGCTTCACCGCGTCCACCGGAAAGGGATACTTCCTATCCCATCCCTGAGGAACACCAGGAAGCCGGCTAGGTCTTTCCCATTCCTTAAGAATCAGATTTTCAAAATGCTTCTGATTTGGGAACTCCAAAAGAGGCTTAGAGGTCCCAAAAAATTCCTCCTTCTGTGGAGGGGACTCCGCCGGAGGAGAAATAGCCAGCACCTCAAATAAATGGGCCAGAATCCTGGGGGTATCCACAGCATCCCCATGCTACTGCCCAGCATCAGCATCCAAAAACTGCTGATCCTCAGAGCCATCAGACTCATCAAACAATTCCCCCTCCTCAAGTGGGGAATAATCAGACCAGTCAAGGATATCACAATCATCAAAATCCAGAACCGGTGCGGCCGGTGATAAAATGTCTCTTCTTAGCTGGGGCCTTTCTGGCCGCAGAGCTAGAAATCAGTCTCTCGATGTTGGCCAATCTAGCATATACATCAGATTGCGACTCCCCACTAATGACAGTGTCACTTGGGGTACGGATCAGGCGGGGTGGAGTAGGTGATGAGGCCGGCGGCGCGGACCCAGATGCCTGGGACCCTGACTGCCACGTTATGGCCTGCTGAGCACATGGTATGCAAATCAGTAACTTATCCCCCGTAAGGGACACCCCACAACCCACACACAGCCGGGATTGCCCCGAAGGGAGCCCGAGCCCGGTATCCTGGGGAGCATTCATATGGTGATTTTAATGGTAGTCGCAAGGACCAGAGGGAATTACGCCAATTAAGCTACCCGGGATGCCCCTTTAAGTCCCAAGTGGGAGGATTTGTAAGACCCCAATTTATCCAAGGGACCCTAGGATCGGGAGAATCCCCTTTTTCTTATGTGGAAAGGGAGTCCTCACGAAAGACACAAAGAAAGGCCCATAAGAAAAAAGGGCACACAGCAGACAGGGCCACACATACACTACAATAAAATATATATATATATATAAAATATATATATATATATATATATATATATATATATATATATATAAAATATATATATCCCCGCAAGGGATGGGGCCAGCCGCCAGTACAAAGTACAGAAAAGGGGGCCCCGCAGGGCACTCACAGATTCAACAATGGCATCCGACCCAGCAGCGGCAGCAGAGGAAAGAGGGAGAAGGAGGACGCGCCGCGCCTGGCCCCGCCCCCTCCCCCAAGCTGAAAAGGACGCGGATCCCAGCAATAGCGCCAGAAAACAGGGGGGCGGGCCGCCGTGAGCCCGGTCCCGCACCCTGCCTTAACCAGAATGAGGGGGAGAAGCTCTCCCCGCAGTAATGGCCATAGAACGTGGCCAAAAAACACCGACATGCACACAGTACACAGGCACCCCACACACACCACACAGAATGTAAGGAGCAAAAACAGTAAATGTGAAAAGTCCGCCCCCCCCCCCCCCCGGGCTGAGGGGAACAGGGAGACACGGAAGGGGGGGATCCCATGCTACAGGGTAGTTAAGGGAAAACAGGGACGGGGCATCCCGAACCAGGATCACCAAACCTGGCAAAACCGCCTATCCCTTAATATCAGGTCTCACGGGGGAGCATGGCCCCCATAAGTACACCTGTTGAGGTGTAACCTACAATCGTGACCCGCTGCAAGTTATGGTGCGCTTTGGGCTTCTGAGGCGTTGCAAGGACTCTTATTGAATGAATTGGTACCACCTGAATCAAGTTTGAATAATATTGAGATTGCAGTCTCTCTGAAGCGGTGTCTTTGTGTCCGTATTAATTGGAATCACTATATTAAGTTTGAGCATCATTTGATTCTTCAACCCACACTGAAGCCCATTGGGGGCAGTGGTGCTGATTTTGGAAGCTTTCTTTTGCTGTGGAGTCGGTAAGAGTTTGCACGTTTGGTGGAGGTTTTATTCGCACAATTACATGTGAAGTGCATGCACCGTGGGATACTCACCTTTTTTAAATTTTTTTCATTTTTTCTTCACGTTTTTTATATTCTGGACTCTTTTTGGTTAATTTATTCATTTTTCATTAAGTAAAAGTTGGAATTTGGACTTATTTTTGTGCTCTGTGTTTTACACTGTTTTTTAACCTACCATCGCCCGGAACTACAGCCAAGGCTGGGAGGCATAGGGGTATAATTAAACAGGTCCGGACAGAAATAGGCAAAATTGTCCGGGTGCGAACCCGGCTTACCTGCAAAGAAGGAGGAGCCATCTTCTGACTTGCTCGCCGTCTGTAGAGAAGATTACTAGGTAATGTGTGGGAGGTCCCAGGTATTTATGGACCGGGAGGGGCTTCTTTTTTTCCTGTCATCTCTGCAGGACTTCACCCTCTACTGGTTATAACCCATATGTCATGAATATTGGAAGCGGGGTTTGTGTGACATACTTTGAATAAATTACAAACAAGACATTTCATGTTAAAGCCTAAACTCTGCTGCAAAATATTATATATATATATATATATTTTTTTTTTTTTCCAGAAAATTCCGGCAAAAATCAATTAAAAAGGTTAATAGTACCTATGCACGTTGGGTATTGCTCTGCTCGGCAGACCTTGCGCTTTCAGCTTGTTTTTTTCTTGTTTGCATATTTATATTTTAGGAAAACATGTTATTTATTCAGTTTTTGTATTCATTCTTTTAGGGAAACCCTGTGCAACCTAAGAATTCTTCGAGGGGTTACTTCCAGAAAGGTGAGCCTACTACAACAAGCTGGGTACTCTTAGAAAGCTTAAAGCGGACCTTCACTCTGAATAAGAGTCTATCTTAAATGTTTCTCACACCCTGCACATACAGATTGCCCACATTAAAAAATACAATTCTGTGAAATACTCACCTGTAGAATTGGTATTATATGCATACAGCACGTCCTGCTCCTTCCAGAAAGGTGAGCCTACTACAACAAGCTGGGTACTCTTAGAAAGCTTAAAGCGGACCTTCACTCTGAATAAGAGTCTATCTTAAATGTTTCTCACACCCTGCACATACAGATTGCCCACATAAAAAAATACAATTCTGTGAAATACTCACCTGTAGAATTGGTATTATATGCATACAGCACGTCCTGCTCCAGATGTAGTAATGACATGTGGGTAATCCTCCGCCTGAGGGCGCTGTTCACTGCAGACATGTAGAAAACAGGCTCCTCCCAGCCCTACATATACCGAGGGACCTCCCACAAATCCCCAGCATTGAAAAACAGTGAAAATGAGAAGCCAGGAGAAACCAACCACCCAAGAACTGGCAATAATAACAATGATAACAATCACCAAACAGGGGATCCAGAACAACGTGAAATCAGGGTGGGTTGGAGCAGGACGTGCTGTATGCATATAATACCAATTCTACAGGTGAGTATTTCACACAATTGTATTATTCTAAGCATACAGCACGTCCTGCTCCAGATGTAGTAATGACATGTGGGACATCCAATAGCAGTGTCCGTAAAGTAGGGTGGGATCCCCAACAGAAAAGGCAACAGCAAGCAGTTTAAACCACTGCCGCCTGCAAAACCTTGCGGCCAAACACAGCATCAGCTGAGGCCCTAACATCAACCTTGTAAAACTTAGTAAAGGTATGAACAGAAGACCAAGTAGCGGCCTTGCAAACTTGTTCCACAGAGGCCTGGTGCTGAAAAGCCCAAGAAGCCCCAACAGCTCAAGTAGAATGAGCAGTAAGACAGAAGGGGGGAGACTTCCCCTTAGTAGAATAGGCTTGAACCACAGCCTGACAAATCCATTTACTGAAGGTAGACTTGGCGGGAGCCAAACCCTTCCTAGGCCCGTGAGGCACAACGAAGAGAGCATCAGTCTTCCTGAAAGCCTTAGTGATAACTAGGTAATACTTGACGCACCTAACCACATCCAAGGAATGCAAAACCCTCTCCTTAGGGTTACTAGGATTAGGGCACAGAGAAGGAAGTACAATATCTTGATTCAAATGAAAAGCAGACACCACTTTAGGTAGAAAGTCTGGCTTGAAGCAGAACACCACCTTATCCTGGTGTCTCTCATAGTAGGGAGGCTGAATAGATAAAGCAGCCAACTCAGACACACGCCTAACAGAAGTGATAGCTACTAAGAAGACAACCTTGAGCGTGAGAACAGCGAGAGCAGCCTCCTGAATAGGCTCAAAAGAAGCACCCTGCAGGGCCAATAAAACCAAGTTTAAATCCCAAACAGGTACCATAGGCTTTCGAGGGGGACGCACATGAGTGACGCCCTGAAAGAAGGTCTTGATAAGGGGATGCTGGGCAAAGGTCTTCTGAAAGAAGATAGACAGGGCCGAAACCTGGCCCTTCAGAGTACTAAGCTTAAGACCTAAGTCTAGACCATGTAAAAACTCCAGCACCCTAGAGACTAAAAATTCCCAGCAGGGAAGAGACCTGGACTCACACCAGTCAATGTAAGAACGCCAGACTCTATAATAGATAGCAGAAGTCGTCTTTTTCCTGGCTTGCACCATAGTAGCCACTACAAATGCAGACAAACCCTTTTCAATCAGGATGGAGGTTTCAACAGCCAAGCCGTCAAAGCCAGAGTTAGTAAATTGGGATGGCGTATAGACCCCTGAGTTAGAAGATCTGGCAACCTTGGCAGATCGCACTGATCTACTGCCATTTGAACCTCGTCTGCGAACCACACTCTTCTTGGCCACCTTGGGGCCACCAGAATCGCGGGTACCCCTTCCAGAGCAATCTTGCGCAGAACTCTGCCCAGAAGGGGAATTGGTGGAAACACATACAGGAGCCGAAACTCCCTCCAAGACATGGACAGGGCATCCGTGGCCAGAGCCAGAGGATCCTGAGACAGGGATACAAAGCTCGGGAGCTTGTGATTGTGACGGGACGCAAACAAATCCACATCTGGCACACCCCAACGGTGACACAGGGACTGAAATACCCTGTTGCAGAGGGACCATTCCCCCTGACGGGACGACCCCCTGCTCAGAGCATCTGCCAGCAGGTTCTCCGCCCCCGGAATGTAGACAGCCGAGATGCATTGGTCATTGGCCTCCGCCCATGTTAGAATCAGAGAAACTTCCTGGAGAGCCCCCTTGCTCCGGGTCCCTCCCTGATGGTTGATGTAGGCAACCGCCGTTCTGTTGTCTGAGCGTACCTGAACCGCTAGACCCCTCAGGTGATGGGTCAACTGTTCCAGCACCAATCTGACCGCCCTGAGTTCCAAGACATTGATAGGTAGATGGGCCTCCTGAGGGCCCCACCTCCCCTGGAAGCGCAGGGAATTCCAGAATCCCCCCCAACCCGACAGACTGGCATCCGTTGTGACCGTCTCCCAGGAGGGAGCCAGGAAGGATCTGCCCCTTGTCAAGTTCCTGTGGTCCAGCCACCACGCAAGGGATTGTCTGACCGAGGGGGGAACCACCCATATCCCGTCCAAGGACGCTGGGTTCTTGTTCCAAACTGACAGAAGGTGAAGCTGCAGGATTCTCAAATGAAACTGGGCAAAGGGCACCGTCTCGAAGCTTGCCACCATCGAGCCCACCAACTGCATTCCCTGCCGGATGGAGGGATGGGGGCTCGAAAGCAGGGACCTCGCCTGCGTTGTCAGAGCTTCCACCTTCTGCTGAGGAAGGAATATCCTTGACTGAACTGTATCCAGAATCATCCCCAGGAACGGGGTCACTGAGGAGGGGGACAGAGAGGACTTGGGGTAATTGATCACCCAGCCGAAGGACTCCAAGGTGGACACTACCAACTGAGTGTCCAGCTCTGCCTGCCGCAGAGACCGAGAGGTGATGAGTATATCGTCCAGGTAGGGCAACACGCGTATGCCCTTTAGCCTTAACAGGCACATCACCCCTGCTAGCACCTTGGTGAACACCCTGGGAGCCGAAGTGAGGCCAAATGGCAGGGCCAGGAACTGGTAATGCTGATCCAGCAGTGCAAATCTGAGAAACCTTTGGTGTCCTGGAAACACCGGAACGTGCAGGTAAGCATCCTTGATGTTCACAGATGTCATGAAGTCCCCTGGGCGCAGCGAGGCAATAGCCGAGCGCAAAGTTTCCATACGAAAATGCTTGTTTCTGACAAATCTGTTGAGGATTTTTAAATCCAGAATGGGTCTGACTGAGCCGTCCTTTTTGGGTACCGTGAAAAGGTTGGAATAAAACCCCCTGCCCCTGTCTCTTAAGGGGACCTTGCAAATGACCCCTAGATCCAGAAGGTCCTGCACAGCCAGCATCAAGACCCGAGCTGAGGCAGGGTCCTGTGGGATCCGGGACCCAACGAACCTGGTAGGAGGCCGTACAGCAAATTCTATCTTGTAACCGGAGGACACTACCTCCTGAATCCACCGGTCTGAGACGTGGCGACTCCAGACATGCTCGAAGTGCTGTAGACGCCTCCCACCCTGACGGATGAGGGTGCCCCTTCATGCTTGAGGGGTCTTGGGAGGGGCCTTGGGCTCCCAGGAGGAACCCGGACGGCGTCCTCTATTCTTGTTCCAGGAATCTGCACGAGACCCAGCGAAGGACACTCCTCTGCCTTGCTTAGCCCCACAGTAGGGGGTCGATTGGGAGCTTGGGCCACGAAAGGGCCGAATCTGACGCTTGCGCTGGGGTAACTTGCCACCCTTGGCAAAGATATCTAACCTTTCTCCAAACAGGCGCAATCCCTTAAATGGAAGCCCCGTAAGGGCCTTCTTGGCGGCGTTATCAGTGGCCCACTGGCGCAACCAGACCGCTCAGCGTATGGCTACCACCAGAGCAGAAGATCTAGCGCTCAGCTTAATAGCATCGTCCGATGCAGATAGGATAAAGTTCACAAAAGTTTCACAGGTGGCCAGAGCATTGACAGCATCAGAGGGCAAGTCATCCGCCCCTTCAAGAGCAGTCTTAACCACAGTCCTGAGCGCCACCGCCGTGATGGCTAAGGCGCACACTGGGTGGCGCGACGCTCCCCCAAATGCAAAGGCATGACATGCCAGTTGGTCAACACGCCGATCCTCCGAATCCCGCAGTGTAGTAGTGCATAATAGAGGTGTTGGACAGACTTAGAATTGGGGCATCGACCTCGGGTGGCGATGTCCAACACTTGACCAGGTCAGCAGGAAAGGGATATTTCTTATCCACACTTTTAGGAACCCCATGAAGTTTGCTGAGGAGTTCTCATTCTTTCAGCACGAGGCTATTAAAATGGGTTTGTTCGGGAAATTCCAACCGCGCCCTAGCGGTGTGAAACAGATCACCCCTTTGCCGGGGAGCCGCGGCAGGGGGAGAGAGGGACAATACGTCAAAGATCTGGGTCAACAGTCTATCAATGTCATCCGAGGACCAATGATCAGAACCAGACTCTTCCTGTCCCCTGGACTCGTCTTCGTATGACCCTGAGTCAGAGAACAGTTCCCCCTTCGTCTGAGGGGGGATGTGCGTAAGAAAGAAGTAAATCATCAGATTCTATAGGAAATATAGTAGATTCAGGATTCAAATGTCGCCTCTTGGCAGTGGCCTTGCGCGCCAAGGAGCCAGCAATTAAGTTTTCCACACTAGCCAGTCTAGTGGCCAAATCAGAATGAGAATCCCCACTGGTATTGGGGGTTAGGCTCAGACTTGGGGGAGTAGGTGAAGCGAGGCGAGGTGCGGGTCCAGCCTCGGAAGAGGCGGGAAGACCGGCTAGCGCCTGCTGTGCACAAGGGACGCAGACCCGTGCATTGTCACCCCACAAGCTACACACAGACGGGCTTGTCCCGAAGGAACCCCGTTCACAATGTCCTGAGATGCCTCCATATGGTGATTATTAGGTACAATATGCCAGTAGGGATTGACGCTATAAAGCAACCCTGGATGCCCCAATGACCCGCTGAGAAGTGGGAGTGATTTTTTTAGTGGTCTGGACCGGGCGCTACACCGGGCCGGGAGAAGCCACCGAAGTTCACAGTCTGAAAGACACAAGGGGAACAGGGATGTCAGAGCCAAGCGAGGAGAAGCTAGAGAAAGGTCGCCCATGAGGGCACTTACAGAACAGCGAGGGGAGGACAGTTCACCACGCACACGTGAGAAAGAAATGGCGCCAAGCGAACCTCGAAGGGCGGGCCAGAGCTGAAGATGACGCCCATGAGGCCAAACCAGACCACGTCACCCCCCCCCCCCCGGAGAGCGCGAAGCTCGAAGCGCGTAGCCAATCAGAAAACAGTAGTTAGTAACTGAAACCAGACCGAGTGAATTACCTCAGGGACTAAACATGACAGGATAGAATACAGGAATAAACCCGTAGCGTCCGCGAACAGAGCCGCCGTACGCGACAAGTAAAATACATTAAAGGTGCTGCGGCTAAAGTTACCATCCTCTGAAGGCTCACCATTAGCCTTAACCGCCTACCCTATGGTGGGGGATTGCGGTGGAGCCGAGCTCCGTAAGCACACAAGGTGCTGCCTACCTTCACCCGACCAACGCAGCCCAGGCTGGGAGGCATTACTTCACAATGAGGACGGGTGGAAATAGTCCCGCAGGGCCTCGGGCTGTAAAGCCCAGCTCGCCTGCGAGAGCGTGATACTTCATGTCTTCGCAGTCAGCACTGCAGAGAAATCTGGGGATTTGTGGGAGGTCCCTCGGTATATGTAGGGCCGGGAGGAGCCTGTTTTCTACATGTCTGCAGTGAACAGCACCCTCAGGCGGAGGATTACCCACATGTCATTACTACATCTGGAGCAGGACGTGCTGTATGCTTAGAATATCATCCTACCTGCATCTACTGCATGTTATGAGCCTTTAAACATCCAAGATGGCGGCTCATGGGACATCAGGCAGCCTGCAAACACAAAGTGCCTTCTGACTGTGCTCTGCATTCTGGGATTGCTGACCTTTTCCTGACCCCGGCTCTGCTCTGTCTGAGCAAAGCACAGCTATAACCCGGCCCCTGTAATTTATCCCACTCTCCTCAGTAAGTGTGATGCTTCCGAATCATCCTAAAGTCCTGAACAGAGTTGCAGCCCAGTGGGGGAAAAAATAATCAGTAAGTGACTAAAAACTTAAAATATATTAATTTTAGATGCTGGGGAATCATTTTATAAGGGTTTGGGCTTTTCAATAAATCATGGTGACGGTCCGGTTTAACATGTGTCCTTTCAGGGAATATATGGTTTATCGGGGATATTCCAAATGTAAAGGGTTGTTTTGGTTGAAAAATTGCAAGGTGCGCACTTTGTCTGCAGAGCTGAAATTTTCAAGTAAAATTACCGTTACGCACATGCTTTACTTTGGGGTGTTTTGCCAACTCTTCCCTTGACAGTACCTATGCATGTTGGGTATCGTTCTGTTCGGGGCATGTTTCTCTCTTTGAGATTTTACTTGTTTTTTCTTGTTTGCATATAGTTTTTTTTTTTTGGAAAATGTGGCTTAATTCTTCCTTTTTATTCTTTTTTAGGGAAACTATGTGCAACCAAAGAATACATTGAGGTATTACTTCCAGAAAACTAAGCCCACATAAACAAGCTTGGTACGCCTAGAAAGCTTGAGGCGTGTATTTCCAGAGAATATATAGTTTGTGTGGGGTATTTCAAATGTAAAAGGGTTGTTTTTCTGGAAAAACTGCAAGGTGCGCATAGCGCAGTTGTATTTTATCTGAAAATCTCCTAAAGCTCTGTTTCAATTTGGGGGGGGAGTCTCCTGGGCTGGAAAGGGTGTCTACCAATACATATGCGGTACCGCTGTGACCAGAAGAAATTGGGGTTTCGCACGCAATAAAATTGTATAAAAAAACGTAAATTTTTTAATACAAAAAAAACACTACAAATTGCAAAAAATAGTTTTTTTTTTTTGCACATATTTCACCAAAAAGTATTGAGAATACACTAAAAAAAGGCCGAACAAGACATTTCATGTTGAAGCCCATGTTGAAAAAAACAATATATAATTTTCCTGGGAAATCCTTTCAAAAATCACAGTTTAACATGTGTAGCGCAAAATAGTGAAACATGGTCTGGCAACAGAGGGTGACAAAAGCTGCAGGTAGGCTGGCACTTAAAGTGTTAAAGGCTCAGAAAAGGCACTAGGTGCATGTAGGATGGTTCTAAATGTGGGCAATCTGTAACCACAGGATGGGAGAAACATAAAAGCTAGACTTTTATTTAGGGTGAAGGCCCATTTAAACCCTTCTAGTGCCAGCTGCGCGAGTCTCCCGTAGCTGCCTCTCCAACCATGCCAGCTATGTGAGACTCACGTAGCCGACTTTAGAGCCCCATAAAAAAAAAGTAACAAAGATACAGACTTACCTGATCGTTTGAAAGTGACAGCGATTCTCTTCAAGTATCACCTGTTCGATTTCCACCCCCAGGCCTCTGATCTTCAGGAGGGGGCCCGGAATAATCCCCCCCCCCCTTGTCCTTCTCCCCCCAACAACCTTGTCCCCCCCCCCCCCCTTGTCCTTCTCCTGACGTCATCCCGCTCCTCTTATACCGGCACCCGGCTCCGATCTGTCACTTGTCGGTAGCGATCGGAGCAGGGAGGGTGGGAGGCAGGGAGGCTCTGATCTCCCTGCCTCCCACCCTCCCTGCTCCGATCACTACGACAAGTGTCATCTACAGCGGCGCGGGACACTGGATGGGAGGTAAGTATAAGTGAAAAAAGAATAAAATATTTTTTGTCTGGTGTCTTTTTTTCATTTAACTATTTGTGAACTGGTAAGGGGTCCATGAGGCCCCTTATACCAGTTCACAAGGCTCTGGGGCTGGCAATCACCTGCGGCTAGCGGGTGGCTTCCCATTAACCCCCGGCACCCCCAATTACCTTCCTCCCCAACGGCCAGGGGGGGGGCAGAAGGGCCCGGGCAACTTAGTGGCTATGTGGGCTAGTAGCCTGCATGGTCAGGGGCCACTAACGCTGGCCACTGCACCCTGTTCTACAAGCCCCCATAGCTGGTCCGGGTCGATAATGCTGGGTAAGGGGGACCCTATGTCATTTTTTTTTTTTACATTACCCCTTTACAACTATGCAATCATGTTGCATAGTTGTATCCTATCCGAAATCTCCTAAACTGCTGTTTCAGTTTGGGGGAGTCTCCTGGGCAGGAAAGGGTGTCTAACAATACATATGTGGTACCGTTGTAACCAGGAGAAATAGGGCTTTCACACGCAATAAGATTTTATTAACAAACTTACATTTTTTATTACAAAAAAATACTACAAATTGTAAAAAATAGATTTTTTATTTTTTTTCACATATTTCACCCAAAAGTATAGAGAGTACACTAAAAAAAAAAAGAGACATTTCATGTTGAAGCCCAGACTCTGCTGAAAAAATACCATTTTGTGATTACTCACCTGTAAAATGGGTATTATAAGTATGTCACACACCCCGCTTCAGATAGTCATTACACTTGGGTTATACCGACCTCTAGAGGGTAATCTTGCAGAGATGTCATGAAAAAAAGGGAGCCCCTCCCGGTCCATAAATACCTGGGACCTCTCACTCATTCCCCAGTATTAAGACAGCAGAAAAGGGACCAGGAAGAGCCAAAATAACCAGTAACAGTAAAAAAGGTTCACCATAGAAAGGATCCAGAATACCAAAGGGCGGGGTGAAGCAGAGTGTGTGACATACTTATAATACCCATTTTACAGGTGCGTAATCACAAAATGGTATTATTCTAAGTATGTCACACACCCCTCTTCAGATAGTCATTACACTTGTGACATCAAATAGCAGTGTCCATAAAGGGTGGGGATCCAAAACAAGGCAATAATGCACAAACTTAAACCACTGCAGCTTGCAGAACTTTGCGGCCAAAAAAAAGCATCCGCTGAGTCATCAACCTTGTAAAACTTGGAAAAAGTGTGAACGGAAGACCAAGTAGCAGCCTTACAAACTTGCTCAACAGAGGCCTGATGCTGGAAGGCCCAGGACGCCCCAACGGCACGAGTAGACTGAGCAGTAACACGAAAAGGAGGAACCTTCCCCTTGGCAGGATAGGCCCCAACAATGGCCTGGCGAATCCATTTACTAATGGAAGACTTGGCAGGATCCAAACCTTTCCTAGGCCCAGAGGGCACCACATAAAGGGTGTCAGTCCTACGAAAGGAAGAAGTAGCCACCAAACAGTACTTCACACAGCGAACCACAGCCAGTGAATGCAAGACCCTCTCCTTGTCATTGCTGGGCTTAGGACACAAGGAGGGTAGAACAATATCCTGATTAAGATGAAAGGCAGAAACCACCTTAGGAAGGAAATCTGGCTTGAAGCGGAAAACAACCTTGTCCTGATGCCTCTCAAAGTAAGGAGCCTTAATGGACAAGGCTGCGAACTCCGAAACACGTCGAACGGAGGTGATGGCAACCAGAAAAACAACCTTCTGAGCAAGCGTAGAAAGTGCAATATCCTGCAAAGGTTCAAAAGGAGGACCCTGCAAGGCAGGCAAATCCAAATTCAAATCCCAAACTGGGAGCAAAGGCTTCCTAGGAGGCTGCACATGCGTAACCCCCTGGAAAAAGGTCTTAACCAGAGGATGAAGGGCAAAAGACTTTTGAAAGAAAACCGCCAGGGCAGAAACCTGCCCCTTCAGAGTACTAAGCTGCAAACCTTGGTCCAGACCATGTGGCAGAAATTCCAAAACCCTAGGGATAGAAAACACCCTGCAAGGCAAGGCCCTGACCTCACACCAATCAATAGACCTCCAAGTCCTATAATAGATGGCAGAGGAAGACTGCTTCCTAGCCCTAACCAGAGTCTAAATGGCAGCATCAGAAAGACCTCAAGATGGAGGTTTCAGCAACCACGCCGTCAAAGCCAGCGTTGGTAAATTGGGGTAGAGCAGTGGACCCTGAGTGAGCAGATCCAGCAGAAGAGGCAGGTCTAACTGATCCTCCGCCAACCTTACCACGTCTGCGAACCAAACCTGTCTTGGCCACCTTGGAGCCACCAGGATTGCTGACGCGCCCTCTAGGGCCAGCTTGCGCACCACTCTGCCCACCATGGTAAACGGAGGGAACAGGTACAGAAACCCCAGATCCCTCCAGTTCAGAGACATGGCATCCACTGCCAGAGCCAGTGGATCCCACGAGGGAGACACAAATGCCGGAAGCTTGTGATTGTGATGAGAGGCAAAGAGGTCCTCCTCCAGAGACCCCCACCGGTGGCAAAGCGAACGAAACACCTTGGGACTGAGAGACCATCCCCCCCGGCGAGATGACCCCCTGCTCAGGGCGTCCGCCTCCGTGTTCTCCACTCCCGGAATGTACACCGCCGAGATGCATGGGACATTGCTCTCTGCCCAGGCCAGGATCAAGGACACTTCCCTGAGGGCACGCCTGCTGCGAGTCCCTCCCTGGTGATTGATGTAAGCGACCGCCGTCTGATTGTCCGATCAAACTTGGACCGGGAGGCCCCGCAACTGATGAGTCAAGTGAGCCAGAACCAGCCTGCTAGCTCTCAACTCCAGAACATTGATGGGATCGTGAGCCTCCTGAGGCCCCCACAGTCCCTGAAACTGAAGATCCTTCAAAAATCCCCCCCAACCTGACAGGCTGGCATCCGTGGTGACCGTCTCCCAACGAGGGGTCAGAAAGGACCTGCCCCTCGTCAGATTGCTTGGTTTCAGCCACCACCGAATGGAACGCCGCATCCGGGGGGACATCTGAAAGGACTTATCCAATGACAGCGGGGACCCGTCCCAGGCCGCCAAGAGATGGAGCTGGAGCATCCTTGTGTGAAACTGGGCAAAGGGAACCGCCTCGAACGAAGCCACCATCAATCCCACGAGTCGCATCCCTAGCCGGATGGACGGACGGGGAATGGATAGAAGACGCTGAGTCAATTCCTGAATCAGAAGAACCTTGGCTCGGGGGAGAAACACCCTGGCCTGAGAAGTATCCAGCGACATTCCCAGGAACTCCACCACCCTGGAGGGAGTGAGGCAGGACTTGGGATAGTGGATCACCCAACCAAAACTCTCCAGAGTGGACACCACATTCCTGGTATCCAGCTGCGCCTGATTGAGGGAAGACGCCATGATGAGAAGATCCTCCAGATAGGGCACAATGCGGATACCCCTGGCTCTGAGGATGGCCATCACTCCTGCCAACACCTTGGTAAAAACCCTTGGAGCCGAGGTAAGGCCAAACGGAAGAGCCACAAACTGAAAATGTCGATTGTCCACGACAAACCTGAGGAATCTCTGGTGTGCCGGAAATATTGGAATATGCAGGTAAGCATCTTTGATGTCTATGGACGTAATGAAGTCCCCCTGACGAAATGAGTGGATGGCTGAGCGCAGAGTTTCCATACGGAACTTCCGGGGACGAACAAACCTGTTGAGCAACTTCAGATCCAGAATGGGACGATCGGATCCGTCCTTCTTGGGCACCGTGAACAAATTGGAATAGAAGCCCAGGCCCCGGTCTGAGTGGGGCACCGGGCAGATGACAGCCATGTCCAAGAGACTTTCTACTGCCACCCGAAGCCCCTGGGCGGCCAGAGGATCTGACGGCACCCGAGAACTGAAGAATCTGGGAGGGGGCCGGAACTCAAACTCCAGCTTGTAACCGGACACCACTTCCTGAATCCACCTGTCCGAGACCTCTTGAACCCAAACCTGGGAGAAGAGTAGCAGCCGTCCCCCCACCCGCAAGGGTGAGGGCGCCCCCTCATTGCTGAGCCGGCTTGGCAGCGACTCTAGGTTTGGAGCCCCAACTGTGTCCTGGACCGGCCAGACCCCTGCCCCTGGTCCAGGAATCACTTCTGGACGAGGGGAAAGCCGAACCCCTGCCGACTCTAGCCCCACGAAAGGACTGAGAGAAGAAAGCCGCCCCCCGAAAGGGGCGACGCTGCTTCTTACGCTGAGGTAACTTACCTCCCTTTGCCACCGAATCCAATTTTTCTCCAAAGAGCCGCAACCCCACAAAGGGAAGGGCCGTGAGCGACTTTTTGGACACAAAATCAGCCGCCCACTGGCGTAACCAAACCGACCGGCGGATAGCCACAAGCAGAGCCGCAGCTCTGCTACACATCACCAAAGTGTCGTCCAGGGCGGACAGTACAAAGGATAAGAATAACTCACAGCGCTTAAGGTCGGCAAACTCCTCACTAGCCGGGTCAAGCCCAGACGAGGTCAACAATCGCAACCAGTACAAGCATAGAAGCACAAACCAGCCGCAAGGCCGATCCAACACTGGCAAAACCATGACAAGCCATCTGGTCAATGCGTTTATCCTCACCATCCTTGAGGGTAGTGCACTCCGGAGAATGGAGGACTGAGGAGCTGGACAACCCCAAAACAGGAGCATCCACCTCGGGGGGGGAGACGACCAGTGCTTCACTGCGTCCGCCGGAAAGGGATATTTCTTGTCCCAACCCGGTGGGACACCCGGAAGCCTTGTCGGCCTCTCCCATTCCTTGCGAATGATACCATCAAAATGCCTTTGATAAGGAAATTCCAAGCGGGGCTTCGTCTCTTCAAAGAACTCCCACTTCAGCGGAGGAGCCGCCTCGGGGGGAGTAATAGCCAGGACCTCAAACACCTGAGCCAGGACCCTGGATGTATCAGAGGAATCCCCCTGGCCCTGCTCGATATCAGCGCCCACAAACTGCTGATCGTCGGAGTCATCAGACCCCTCATACAGCTCCCCTTCCTCATGCGGGGAGCAATCAGACCAATCCAGGGAGTCAAAGTCCTCCCTATCAAAGGCCTGCGCAGCCGAATACATATGTTTCCTCTTTGTCGTGGCCTTTTTGGCGACGGCACTAGAAAACAATTTTTCAAGATTGGCCAATCTGGCACACGCCTCAGATTGCGACTCCCCGCTAATGACCACATCACACGCACGTGTCAGGCGAGGAGACAGGGAAGAGACCGGCGGAGCAGAACCAGACGCCTGAGATCCGGTCTGCCGCGTAATAGCCCGCTGCGCACAGGGTACACATAGAAATACATTATCCCCCAAAAGGATACCCCACACCCCAAACACAGCCTGGATTGCCCCGAGGGGGGCACAAGCCCAGTATCTGGGGAAGCCTCCTAATGGTGATTTTTTAGTACTATATATAGTATATACAATTAAATGTGTACAATGCTCTTTATAATTTTTGGTAATTACGCAATTATGCCACCCGGGATGCCCCTTTAAGTGCCGAGTGGGGGGATTTTTAAGCCAGCTACATTTTAACCAGGGACCTGGACCGGGAGAACCCCCCTTTAATATGATCAATGGTCCACCTGGAACACAAGCACAGACTCAGACCATGCTATATGTTTTGAAGGCAATAACAAATGACAGTGATGGCCATCAGGCCCCTCACCCAACCTTCGGTACCACAGGTAACGGCGCGCAGTGTGCAGTAGGAGGGAGGGAGGGCGGGCCGATTCGGTTCGCGCCCGGCCCCTCCCCCGTCTCTCCCGGCCAGAAGCCGGGACATGAAAAGCCGCGCTCTCAGTACGGGAGCAGGCTGTAGGCTCGCGCGAGCGCCCAGCCCCGCCCCCCCCATCCGGAGGAGAAGAAGCCCTCATGGGCTTGCCACCGCCATTGCGGGCATCACTCTTAGCGCGCCGGAGGCCGGCACCGCGTTGACCCTGAGTGAGCAGATCTGGCAGAAGGGGCAGATCTAACTGAACCGCTGCCAACCTTACCACGTCTGCAAACCAAACCTGTCTTGGCCATCTTGGAGCCACCAAGATTGCTGGCGCACCCTCTTGGGCCAGCTTGCGCACCACCTTGCCCACCATGGGAAACAGAGGGAACAGGTACAGAAAACCCCATATCCCTCCAGTTCAGAGACATGCCATCCACTGCCAGAGCCAGCGGATCCCGCGAGAAAGACACAAATGCCGGAAGCTTGTGATTGTGACGAGAGGCAAAGAGGTCCACCTCCGGAGTCCCCCACCGGTGGCAAAGCGACCGAAACACCTTGGGGCTGAGAGGCCATTCCCCCCGGCAAGATGAGCACCTGCTCAGGGAGTCCGCCTCTGTTCTCCACTCCCGGAATGTACACCGCCGAGATGCATGGGACATTGCTCTCTGCCCAAGCCAGGATCAAGGACACTTCCCTGAGGGCACGCCTGCTGCGAGTCCCTCCATGGTGATTGATGTAGGCGACCGCTGTCCGATTGTCCAACCGAACTTGAACCGGCAAACCCTGTAACTGATGAGTCAAGCGACCCAGAACCAACCTGATAGCTCTCAGTTCCAGAACATTGATGGGATCGTGAGCCTCCTGAGGCCCCCACAGTCCCTGAAAATGAAGATCCTTCCAAAATCCCCCCCCCCCAACCTGACAGGCTGGCATCCGTGGTGACCGTCTCCCAACAAGGGGTCAGAAAGGATCTGCCCCTCATCAGATTGCTTGGTTCCAGCCACCACCAAAGGGAATGCCGAACCTGGGGGGGACATCAGAAAAGACCTGTCCCAGGCCGCCAAGAGATGGAGCTGGAGCGTCCTTGTGTGAAACTGGGCAAAGGAAACCGCCTTGAACGAGGCCACCATCAATCCCACCAGTCTCATCCCCAGCCAGATGGATGGACGAGGGATGGATAGAAGAAGCCGAGTCAATTCCTGAATCAAAAGAACCGTGGGCCGGGGAAAGAACACCCTGGACTGAGAAGTATCCAGAGACATTCCCAGGAACGACACCACCTTGGACGGAGAGAGGAAGGACTTGGGATAGTTGATCACCCAGCCAAATATCTCCAGAGTGGCCACCACATTCCTGGTATCTAGCTCCACCTGGCGGAGAGAGGATACCATAATGAGAAGATCGTCCAGATAAGGCACGATGCGGACACCCTGGGCTCTGAGAAGGGCCATCACCCCCACCAGCACCTTGGTGAAAACCCTTGGAGCCGAGGTAAGGCCGAACGGAAGAGCCACAAACTGAAAATGCTGATCTTCCACCACGAACCCGAGAAATCTCCGATGTGCCGGGAAGATTGGAACATGCAGATAAGCATCCTTGATGTCTATGGACGTCATGAAGTCCTCCTGACGAAGCAAATTTATGGCTGAGCGTAGGGTTTCCATGCGAAACTTCCTGGGACGGATAAACGGATAAACTTCAGATCCAGGATGGGACGAACGGAGCCATCGTTTTTGGGCACCGTGAAAAGATTGGAATAGTATCCCAGGCCCCGGTCCGAGGGAGGCACCGGGCAGATGACAGCCATGTCTAGGAGATCTTTTACTGCCGCCCGGAGCCCCTGCGTGGCCAGAGGATCCAAGGGCACCCGAGACCTGAAGAATCTGGGAGGAGGCCGGATCTCGAACTCCAGTTTGTAACCGGAAGACACCACTTCCCGAATCCATCTGTCCGAGACCTCCTGGTCCCAGACCGGAGAGAAGTGTTGCAGCCGCCCCCCCCCCCCCCCACCCGCGAGGATGAGGGCGCCCCCTCATTGCTGAGCCAGGAATCACCTCTGGGAGGAGAAGACAGCCCATGCCCGTCCAAGTCTGACCCCACGAAAGGACAGGGTAAAGGAAGCCACCCCCGAATGGGACGACGTTGCTTCTTTCGCTGAGGTAACCTACCTCCTTTTGCGATCGAGTTTTCTCCAAAGAGCCGCAAGCCCAGAAATGGAAGGGCCGTAAGCGACTTTTTGGACACAAAATCAGCCACCCACTGGCGCAACCAAACCGATCGCCGAATAGCCACCAGCAAGGCCGAAGTTCTACTACACATCGCCATGGTATCATCCAGGGCGGCTAGCACAAATGACAAAAACAATTCGCACCGCTTAAGGGCGGTGAACTCATCACTAGCTGGGTCAAACCTCGAGGTAGACAATAGGTCCCTGACAACCGACCTAGAAGCCACTATTAAAAGCGCTGAAGCACAGACAGGCCGCAAGGCCGACCCAACATTGGCAAAACCATGACAAGCCATCTGGTCAATGAGTTTGTCCTCACCGTCCTTGAGAGTAGAACAGTCAGGAGAATGCAAGACAGAGGTGCTAGACAACAGGGGCGTCCACCTCGGGAGGGGACGACCAGCGCTTCACAGCATCCACCGGAAAGGGATATTTCTTATCCCAACCCGGAGGGACACCCGGAAGCCGAGTAGTCCTCTCCCATTCCTTAAGAATAATGCCGTCAAAATGCCTTTGATTAGGGAATTCTATGCACGGCTTAGCCTCTTCAAAGAACTCCCCCCTTCTGCTGAAGGGTCGCTTCAGGAGGAGAGATTGCTAAAACCTCAAACATATTAGCCAGGACCTTAGGAGTATCCAAAGAATCCCCCTGACCCCGCTCGGCATCAGTGCCCACAAACTGCTGATCGTCAGAACCAAAAAGCTCCCCTTCCTCTAGCGGGGGGTAATCAGACCAGTCCAGTGAATCAAACTCCTCAAGGTCAGAAGCCTGTGTGGCTGGGGACAAGTTCTTTCTCTTAGCCGGGGCCTTTCTGGCCACAGCACTAGAAAATAATTTTTCAAGATTGGACAATCTGGCACACACCTCAGATTGCGACTCCCCACTCGTGACAACATCACCCGGGGTACTGATCAGGCGGGGAGGGGTAGGAGAAGGGACCGGCGGCGCAGAACCCGACGCATGGGATCCAGACTGCCGCGTAATAGTCTGCTGTGCACATGGTATGCAAAGGAATACATCATCCCCTGTAAGAGATGCCCCACACCCCAAACACTGCCGGGGTTGCCCCGAGGGGAGACCGAGCCCCGGTATCCTGGGAAGCCTCCATATGGTGATTTTATTGGTAGTCGCAATACCCGAAGGAATTACGCAATATAAGCGACCCGGGATGCCCCTTCTGTGTCCCGAGTGGGAGGATTTATAGGGAGTTCTAGAATTAACCCAGGGACCCTAGGACCCACCTGGAAGACAGAATACAGGGCTATTCAGCACCTCAATCATGTCCAAGCACACAAGGCAGACATACTGTAGCAATGACATAAGGAATCTACATAAATAAATAATAATTAATAAATAAATATATAATATATAAAATATATATGAATATGCTTGTCAAGAAGTAATGAGGCCCCAAGGGCCACTCACGGAGGAAGATGCCGTCCGTCCAGCCAGCGGCGGGAGACACTAGCAGCAGAGGGAGAAGAAGGGCTGGCCGGAGCGGGCCGCGCCCCTCCCCCCTTATTACAGGCCGCTCCCGGCCAGAGGCCAGGCTCCAAGAGCACGGGGGGCGGGCCGTAGGCGATCGCGCCGAGCGCCCGAACCCGCCCCCGACCAACTACACCTGAGGGGAAGAAGCTCCTCCACCGAAGCTGTCACAACGGCCGGCGCCACTCGATGGAGTGCACCCACGTGAACACGCACACACAAACAAGTACTGACCAAATAAAAAAAACGACTACACTAAGGGAGAAAGCCCCCCCCCCCTCTAAGGAGCAAGGGCAATCCGGGAGAGGGGGAATCCACTCTGGAAGGGCAAGGGACGGGGCATCCCTAACCGGGATCACCAACCCGGCAAACCGCCTACCCCTTAGTATGGGGTCTCACGGTGGAGCGTAGCTCCTAAGCACTATTAGGTGCCGTCTACCCTTGTCCGGACCAGCAGCCTAGGCTGGGAGGCAAGATATAATGCTAAAAAGGGGGTCCAGGCAGAAATAGACTAACAAGTGGGCCGGGGGTTAACCCGGCTACCTGCAAGGAGGAGACATCCATCTTCTGACTTGCTCGCTGTCTGCAGAGATGAAAGACTGGGGAATGAGTGGGAGGTCCCAGGAATTTATTGACCAGGAGGGGCTCCCTTTTTTTCATGACATCTCTGCAAGATCGCCCTCTACAGGTCGGTATAACCTAAGTGTAATGACTATCTGAAGCGGGGTGTGTGACATACTTAGAATAAACAATATATAATTTTCCTGGAAAATCCCTGGAAACCCCTTCATAAATCAAAGGTTGAACATGTATAGCGCAAAAAAGTGAAAAGTAGTCTGGCAACCGAGTGTAACAAAAAATCTAGGTAGGCTGGCACTTAAAGGGTTAAAGGACTGAGACTAAACAGCTGTGTAGCCTTGAAGCCTAAACCACTTGTTAGTAAGGCTAACCAGCAAAAATGGCTTCAATTTGCTAGGGAGCATAAAGATTCCAAGGAGGTCATGTGGTCTTATGAGTCCAGAATTACCCTACTCCAGAATGGTGGTCAGATCCGGGTAAGCCTGAAATGAAGCACCCATCATGCCTAGTGCCTACTGTATAAGGTTGTGGGGGCAGTACTATGATCAGGGCTTGTTGCCGTTGGTCAGGTCTAGGTACAGCAAAATGATGTGCTCAAAGAATGAGGTTAGTTGACTAGCGGAATATACTGAACGACCAGGTTAATCCATCATTTGAATTTTTCCTCCCTGATGGCACAAGCATATTCCAAGATGGCAATGCCAGGATTCATTGAGCTCAATTATGACAGAGCAATTCAGGGAGCATGCAATTTTTACATATAGATTGGTCACCACAGAGTCCAGACCCGAACCCCATTGAGAATCTCTGAGATGCTGAGATGTGCTGCTCAATACAAGATCTTGGGGACAAATGAATGCAACTCTGGACAGAAATAAATGAGACATTACAGAAGCTTGCGGCTATGAGGTCACAACGAATGTGTGCCGTAATAAAAGCTATTATAAAAGCAAAATATTGGAGTGCGACAATTTTTTTGACCAGGCAGTGTACGTGCTTTATCAGACCCTTTACTGATATTTTAGCAAAAACGGCATCTATTATTGGGTCTTTAATTCCAAAGGCTACATCTGGTACAATATGGCTAAACCAGAAAATTTGGACAAAATAAGAAATTAATGTGATAATTTTACTAAATTTCAGTTAAAAAGAGTAAAAACTCCAACCAGTCTAGATTCTTGTCTCCATAAAGTTCATCTCCAGTTTTAGCTTCATTGTCAAAACATAGAGTACATGCAACATAAAATAATTATTGTCATTGTGTGTGTGGGAGTATAGAAGGCGCTTTTCGAAAAATGAAAATGCGAATGACCCTTATATGTTCAACAGCACATGACATTTCCCAGCACCAGAGCTGTGAGTAATGTTTCTTCTATCTTGTTAGTTCTATAATTTAAGGTGGAACAAAATCCACCAATCTAAAAATACCCCAGGGCCGGCCACCGCTGGCTTTCCCCCCACGGCATTCCGAATTGGGATGCCCCGCTCTGTGAAACCCCCTCAGAATGCTGCTATCATCTCTTGCTGCTATTCACTCATCTCTTCCTTGTTCCTACGGCACAAGCACTGTCTCTCATCCATTGAGAGCTGTCTGCCTTGCCTATTTTATTTGGCAAACTGCTCTGATTGCTTTCAATGGGGAGTGCACACTGTCACATCCCCGACGGTGTGCACGTGCTCCCACCCCAGCCATTTAGATAGGTTGGGATGGGAGCATGCATGCTGCAGGGGAGTGTGCACTCCCCATTAAAGTCAAAGAGAGCCATTTGCTGAATTACATAGTTATGGATCTCATTGGACTTTTAGGTACAGCTTTGACATTCAAGGTTGCTTGCTAGTCATTCCAAAGCTACAGTATGTATCCACCAATGACAATAACTTGTGCTAACTGGCAGTTATGTGGTAACCACCAGGCAAACCAGATTGTTGCTGGCAGTTACGTTATGGGGGATGAAACCACAATGGAATGCAGAAGAGGTGAGCAGCAATTACCAAGGTGGCAGAGTCCAGTGGGGCATCGAAATCTGAATGCTCTCCACTCCGTACTATTGTGGTCCCCTTTAATTAAAGGAAAATTGCATTGTTAAATTAGTTATCCAAAATTAGCCCACAGTACTATGCGAGCTGAGTCCAATGTGCTGGTAAATGTGGTTTTATTTTAGCTTTAATGGCCTATGTGTGATTTATGCTCAGTAAAGACTGCACTTTAAAGTGCTACTGCAGGCAAAGGTAATTGTTACACCATTGTGGTCGGGCTACAGTTGGCATTCTCCTAAGCAGATTTCCATTTTTAAATTAAAGAAGAAATGGCTCAGATATGGAGGTTTACAGGTTCACCTAATGATTTCCCTTCCGAAAAAGGTGGGTGTGGCCCTTGGATCTGTGATGCTGCATAATAATCAGCATAATGGGCGGGCCTCTGCACTGACATCAATGCGATTAATCTGGAGGAAGAGAAAGATCAGCAATCCTGTCCCGCCCTGCTCAGCCGATTGGGGGACGGGATGAAAAAGAGAATGTCATTGGCTGAAACTGTAAACCTTGATGTCTCGGTCATTTTGGCTTCAGTTTAAAAACAGAAAACAGTTTAGGACAGTGCCAAATGTAGCCCAACACAATGGTGTAACAATTACCTTTGCCTAACACTTTAATGACATTTTAAAGGTATCAGGTTTTGAGGCATTTGATGGTTTGGTTGTCATAGTTCAACAGTGGTCATTGTATATACAGTGTGATTGCCTATGGGTCATCATGCCATCAGCAGTCATGTTCTTCAGGTTTCTTTCAAAGTTCATTTACAGCCATAAACAAATATTGCCCTGGTAACCCAAGAATACACATTTTTGTAAGTTTTATCACACCTGTATATCCCTCTGATGCCCAAAGGCAACTTTGCACCCACTGAAAGCTACTGATTAACAGGACAACATAGAAAACACATTTCACAATCAGCACATCTCCATCCGGAACAGAGTTCAGGTCCAAAGACTACTAGCAAGCACAGTGTTTGCTACCTCAACCGGATGAGTGCAATGCCTCCCCCCCCCCCCAGCAGAGGAGGTGTACCAGCAATCAAGGTCCAGAGCTTCCAGATAATAGGAAAGGAACACACTGCGGCCAGTTACACGGGAGCCAGCCAGCTGTGGCCACAGCAAAATGACTTTTATGCAAGAGATGTGCAGAGACACACACACATAGCTGCAGGGGAGAGCGCCAGCAAAATTGGACTATAAAGTTAGTCGAGCATGGCATGTCTCTGAACAGACCATACCAAACCTATTTCCAGCCACTTACCCCGCACATAATACTGCATCTATTCTGATGTGCACATATTACAATCACTATTAACCCTAGGTACAGCCAAGAAATCAGAGAAACCGAAGGGGACCTGACTGATACAGCGCCTTCCTTAATGTCACATGTGTCAAACTTCCCCACCCCACACCGCTCCCCTGTAAATAAAAACAAAAAGATCTATCCCAGACCACAGTAAACTGATGGCACTTGGACGCCAATGCCACCCTGGTCTCTGACTGATCTGCTGCTGCGCCATTGAGGTCAGAAGATGCTCAAAAGCTCTCACTCTGATGTCATTCCCGGCCAGGGCAGTGCTCCTCCTAGTGGCTCTACTGCTGCCAGGCGGGAACATTCCCGGGGGGGGGGGGGCACCCTTACTTGCTCCTTCCAATTCCAGGTTCCAGCTTGGCAGGAAAATGTGGTCAGCGGCATGGCCACAGCAATTACAGGCCAGTGTTCTCTGCGCCGATGCCATCCCATCACGTGTCAGCTTTGGTGCCATCCACAAGCCCCACCTCACCCTGCCTCATTATGGGTGCAGCCCTGTCCCTAACACACTTCTGCACTTCCTCGCAACTGGCCGACTGGCCCAGCTGCCAACAGCTACCATGGTTCGCCAGAAACCCCCTGCACATAACCCAGCACCAAGCATGATGCCAGGCAGAGGTACCCACTTACAAAAGCATTTCCTAGCCATTGGCTACCAATTCACTGCCCCATATGACCACCAATGTGGGGTAGGTAACTGGCAGATGGTGGGGAGACAATGCAGAAATGAGGCAGTGCCTCCATTATCAGGCATAATGCTAGGGGCCAGTGAACCAGCAGTAATTTTATTTTACCAAAAAGACTCTGGAGCCAGCTGATTCCCTATCTCTAAGGCATTCTAATGTGAGATGCCTCTTGTGTGAAACCACATAGGATAGCTGGTATAGGTACCTCATGAGAAATGCCAGATGCTCCTGGGTCTTTGTAGAAGTTCTGTTTCTTTGCCCTGTATTAAAATATACATCATAGAGTGCTGATTGGATAAAAAAAAAAAAAAAAAAAAAAAAAACGCATGCACACGTGCCATGGGATTGCTTGTAATGAGGGTATGCCTGGAAATCCCAGGGGGTCTAACACAATAGGGCATCCCACATTGGGATGCCCCAGGGATAGGGAATCAGCCTGTTTGGTCCACTTTAAAGGACAGAACAGAGGCGAGCATGGCACCCTTCCTTACCCAACCAACCATGCACCCCTAGCAGCTCCAATTGACATGGAGCTGGCAGGTACGGGGACAGAGACCATGGCAACTCGCCACGCACCTCCCGCTGTAAGTGGTATTACTATTAGACCCCAGTTCCTTCAACAAGGGACTGCTTGCTGGTCACCAATAAGGGTAACCTCTTGTTCTGATAAAAACACCAAATCTAAAAACTAAAATCAAACCTAAACTCAGCGTCCATATCAGAGACCTCTGACTCAGTACTGCCTAGGTACTGGAGGAGGGAGGGGACCCAGCAATCCCCCTGATGATTCCACAGACTCCAGGATAACTGGTCTAAGACCAGCGACGACCCCCCCCCCCCCCGCACAACCACCACTGCTCACTTTAAGAGTCAAGGACAGGGTAATCTGGCCTGTCCCCTGGGTCTCTGGCAGGCTGCCTCCAGAGCCAGGGAATAGGTCCGCCCAATCAGACCCACAGCGACCTGGTCATACTTATCTAAAGCAATGGTTCAGGAGCTAGTTGTCTGGCTCCTGCAAGGCAGGAACACAAAGCACTGGGGTCTGGAGGAGGAGCTAAGGCTTTTGTGTGTTCTGGTGGTCATGTGTTCCTGCTTTGAGGCGGAGCCATAATAGGTCATTGGTATGCTGCACTAAGGAGGTTTTGAGAAATCTACAGTTTGGTACATTCTGAAAAAGAAAGAAAGCACCGGTGAACTCATCAACACCAAAAGACCTGGACACTCACAGAAGACAACAAAGAGATGATCGGAGAATTATTTCCATAGGGAAAAGAAACCCCTTCACAATAGCCAACCAAGTAAACAACACTGTCCAGGATGTAGGAGTATCAATATCCAGAGAAGACTGCATGAAAGTAAATACAGAGGGGTGACTGCAAGGTGCAAGCTCATAAGCCTCAAGAATAAAAAAGCTATATTGGACTTTGCTGGAAGAACATTCTTTGGACAGATGAAACCAAGATCAACCTCTACCAGAATTATGGAAAGAAAAAAAGTAGGGTGATGGCGTGGTACAGCTCATGATCCAAAGCATAGCACATCATCCGTAAAACATGGCGGAGGGAGGCAGAATGATGGCTTGGGCATTCATGGCTGCCAGTGGCACTGGGTCACTAGTGTTTATTGATGATCTGACCTTTGCAGAGACATACAGTGTGCTCAAATGCAGCCAAAATGATTGGTCAAGGTTTCATAATACAGATGGACAATGACTCAAAGCATAAAGCCAAAAGGTACCCAGGAGTTTATTAAAGCAAAGAAGTTAAATATTCTTGAATGACCAAGCCAGTCACCAGATCTCAACCCAACTGAGCCACATTTCACTTGTTAAAGACTTGGCCCACAAACAGCAACTGTAAGCCAAAGCAGTAGAGGTCTGGCAGAGCATTAAAGTGGACCAACACCCAGGGGTGATCGGCCCGGGAATCTATAAGATTCCCCGGCCGATCACCTCCCTCACCGCGGGGCATCCGAGATCGGGATGTCCCGCGGGGTGAAACCCCCCCAAAAAACCTTACCTTTTCGGCGACGGATCAGCCACCGCCGTCTCCCGCGCGCCCCTCTAGCAGTGCGCTCGCCCGCCGTTTGTGAATGGCCGGCGCAGGCCCTGTAAGAGGGACGCGCGGGAGGCGGCGGCTTGTCCGTCGCCGAAAAGGTACGTTTTTGGGGGCTTTTGGGGGGGGTTTCACACAGCGGGGCATCCTGATCTCGGATGCCCCGCTGAAGTGGACCAACACCCAGGATAGTGAAAACCAAGTATTATAAAATAACATTTTATTTACAATTATTTAAATTTGTCCAATTACTTTTGAGCCCCTGAAATGATAGGATTGTGTTTAAATGATGCTTCAGGTTATGTTCACACATCTGGTCGCATTTGTGGCATGTGTTTTGTAGCAGGAATTCCATTTTTACTGCTCATGTTTTTGTTTGCGTCCTAAAACAATCTCTTTTTAATGGGGTGCATTTCGGCCAGCAAGCAGGACTTTTTGCGGCCACGTTTTTCCCCTCTCTGCCGCACCGGAGGGGTGTGAAAAGGAACATAGAAGTGCCATTGATGGATTTTTTTTTACGGTACCACTGTGTCTGCAATGAATGCAGAAACACATGCGTTACTGGACATGTGTGAACAAGGGTTTAGTTCCTCACATTGTTATGCTATCTTTTTGTTCAACCCACTGAATTAAAGCTGAACTTCAACTGCATTTGAATTGTTTTGTTCAAAATTAGAAAGATCTTTCAAAAATCTTTAAAATCAATGGGGACCCAAACTAAAAAAAAATGAAGTAATAAGAAGCGTACTTGTCTTTAGAGCAAACTCAGACTGCAGACAAGGGGTCTGTATTTTTTCTTGTATCTAGGAGGTAAGGTACAACTGGAAAGCTCTAAGAACAGGATGTCTGACTATATAGAGATATTGAATAAGTCTATCTCTATAGTCAAACATCATGTACTTCGAGCTTTCCAGCAACACCTCTTCTGCATATAAAAACTGAGCACAGAGCCTTTATTTTATAGGGGAGATATATATATATTATATAATCAGCAGTGACACAGACAACAGTTCTTAAACAGTAAAAACGGCTTTATTTAGCAAATTATCACTCAGTCCATAGATTGCAGAATAAACGCAGTAAATCAAAAGTGGTTACTTCACAAAACAAATGCAAGTCCAGGGCTGGGTACTCCAGCAAGCTGTTACTTCCAGGTTAGTCCAAATCCACTTTGCAGGGCGTATCAGCCCTCCGCTGCTCATCCCCACAAGTCCACAGTTAGGGGGCGCAAAAGCCAAGTCCTTCGGCTTGCATACAGGCTTTTCCTTCACCACACGTGCACCTCAGCCTGGGCTCACTCCTACAGGCTGGTCAATAGACAGGCCGTGTGTTTCCTGCTTATTCAGGCTTCCCCTGTTATCAGCCTGAACACCTGTGCACGGCCTTAGATCATGGAACAAACCTGAAAGGGATTGGGGAAAGTGACCTGCGTCCTGAAAACCCGGCACGGATCGTGCCTTATACAGCCTAGCAGGGGAGAAATGCACATCATTTATGAGATTTTTGTACAATTTACCACATATCCCACCCCCTTTCCCATCTTCAGACCCGCGGTCTGACAATCTTCAGCGACCATACAGTGGGTTCGGGACACATCATCTACATTCCCCGGATTATGTTCCACTTTAAACTTCTTTCACCCGTGGATACTATTCCCCGCACTCGGTCACCAGGATTAAAGTGGACCATCACCCTCCTGTGATCGGCCCGGGAATCTATAAGATTCCCGGGCCGATCACCTCCCTCCCCGCGGGACATCCGAGATCGGGATGTCCCGCGGTGAGGGACCCCCCCCAAAACCCCCAAAAAACTTACCTCGTTTGTGAATGGCCGGCGCGGGCGCGCGCCCTGTCAGAGCGACGTTCGGGAGGCGGGCGCACTGTCTTGTCCGCCGCTTGTCTGTGAGCGTGGTGAGGTGAGTTTTTCGGGGTTCTGGGGGGTTTTACACAGCGGGACACCCCTAATCGGGGTGCCCCCCTGAAGTGGACCAAGACCCAGGATAGTCAAAATCCTGGGTGTTGGTCCACTTGAAGCTGTACCATTGGAAAAACTGCTGTCATTCAGCAAAAGGCTATAAAAACTTGTAAACTTCGATTGTTAGCTTAAACGTTAAACATGACTATGGGATTCTACTAGGGAAATCATGTTTTATAATAAAGGCCCCTTTCTGGATCCTCCCACTGCCCTATCTTCAGCAGACGATCAGCACACAGAAAGGAGAAGGCAGCTTCTGCCCAACTACCTCTCTCTGCTAGAAGCCTTTCTTTCCTTCAAGGAATGTATAAAATACATTCACATATTAATACAGAAGAGTCGGAGTCGGAGAGTCGGAAGTACAAAAACGGAGGAGTCGGAACATTTATCTACCGACTCCACAGCCCTGCCCACAAGGGCCAGAACAAGGGAAAATCCCACCCAATTAGAACATCATAGCCAAGGCGTTTTACTACGCCAACTTCATGGGTCACTGTCCCTGCGGGGGTCTCAAACTTACCCACGGCTACAGGGTAAGCCACGATATCCCCGTGGATGCAAAGCACACTAAGCTTTTTCTTAGGTTTGCAACCACCACGCACCAGGTTGTCCCGGACCAAAGTTACCCGGCTATCTGAGTCCAATAGTGCCTTTACTGGGCAACCATTCATCTTCACAGTCACAATTTGTCCCAGGCTCTGACCGCTTACTGGCGGGACAACCGGGTTCTGCTAACAGGGATCTTCTGCGGGCACAATCCATGGGCTCAGGGAAGAGGAGGCAATCCATGGCTATGTGTCCCCACTCTCGGCACCTACAACACTGGGGACCCGGGAACCTCCTTGCCCGGGCGTCTTCCCTATAATTAGGGGGCCTCTGGGGGTCAGGGTCCGTCTTTTGCCCTCTCACACCGCTCCACACACCTCCAAGGGGAACTTGCTTACCCACCGGTCTGCTGGTCTTAGCGGTTGCTGGTGCTGCAGGGGCATACCGAAGTTGGTCCTCAGTCGCAACGTATCTCTCAACGACGTTAACCAACTGTTCAGCAGTCTGAGGGGCGCCTTGTCCAGCCCACCGCTGTAGCTTTGGTGGCAGGGTCCGAAAAAAATGGTCCACCACGACCTTCTCGAAGATCTGCTCCGGTGTGGACTGCTCCGGCTCCAACCATTTTTGCACAAGATGAACCAAATCAATCATCTGCGACCGAGCAGGCTTATCAACAGCAAAAGTCCAGTTGTGCACCCTCCGGGCCCGAACCGCTGGCGTGACTCCCAGGCAAGCAAGGATCTCCATTTTGAGTTTAGCATAGTCCCGTACATCTTGCTCCCTAAGGTTAAAGTATGCTGTGCCAGGGCCTGCTGCTGCTGTGCCATAGCTTGCTGCTGTTGTTCCAAGGCCTGCGCATACTGGAGGTTAGCCTGTATTAGCTGTTTAACCACCTCCTCCATTTGCGTCTGGTGAGACATCTTGATTGCCGCTTTCGCCCAGGACATCCAAAATGCAGCGTGTTGTCAATCGGTTACCCCTAGCAACAGTCACTGTGCCCCTCGCATCCTCCACCAATTGTGATCGGTTGGGAGATCAGCAGTGACACAGACAACAGTTCTTAAACAGCAAAATGGCTTTATTTAGCAAATTATCGCTCAATCCATAGATTGCAGCATAAACGCAGTAAATCAAAAGTGGTTACTTCACCAAACAAATGTAAGTCCAGGGCTGGGTACTCCAGCAAGCCGTCACTTCCAGGTAAGTCCAAATCCACTTTGCAGGGCGTATCAGCCCTCCGCTGCTCATCCCCACAAGTCCACAGTTAGGGGGCGCAAAAGCCAAGTCCTTCGGCTTGCATACAGTCTTTTCCTTCACCACACATGCACCTCAGCCTGGGCTCACTCCTACAGGCTGGTCAATAGACAGGCCATGTGTTTCCTTCTTATTCAGGCTTCCCCTGTAATCAGCCTGAACACATGTGCACGGCCTTAGATCATGGAACAAACCTGAAAAGGGATTGGGGAAAGTGACCTGGGTCCTTAAAACCCGGCACGGATCGTGCCTTATACAGCCTAGTAGGGGAGAAATGCACATCATTTATGACATTTTTGTACAATTTACCACAATATATATATTTTCGGGTATAACCTACAAAGAACCTTCCAGTGACACCCCTCTACTACAGATACAATTTGTGAGCCAAGACTCGATCATCCCATGTGGGTTTTGATCCACATTGAGGCTGGTTTCACAACAAGCGGCTGCATAGCACTCGGTCTCATGCAAACGCTAGTGTCAGCATCTGGATGGCATCAGCATTTGTGCTCTGCACTCACATGGAGTGGAATCACAAGCAATGTGCCCTCCAGACGCTGCTGGCAAGACTTTAGCAACGCTGTGTGATCATTCTGCAAACGCCTGCAGCATATGTGAAAGCATCCATAGATTACTATGGGCAGATGCAGGGAACTGGCCTGATTTTACATTTAGGGTCTACGGAAGCACAGGCAAAGCACAAGAATCAGGCTTTACCTATGCTGCTTTGCAGTTCAGCCTCCTAGACCTCTGCCATCACCTTGAGATTATCACCATCTGTCTCCTGGTCCTTACTGCCGGATCTTCAGCAACCGTTCTACAGTCCTTAAAGCGGTCGTGACTAGGCGGCCTTCTGTCCATGGCTACTCACAGGTAGCAATACTATGCAGGCCTCTAGACCACGGCAGTGGACTTGAAGCCGAACAGCTGCAGGAACCAGACACTGCCGGCAGTGGCAGCAAAAAATACCATTTTGTGAATACTCACCTGTAAAATGGATATTATAAGTATGTCACACACCCCGCTTCAGATAGTCATTACACTTGGGTTATACTGTCCTGTAGAGGGCGATCTTGCAGAGATGTAAAGAAAAAAAGGTGAGCCCCTCCCAGCCCATAAATACCTGAGACCTCCCACTCATTCCCCAGTATTAAGACAGCAGTAAAGGAACCAGGAAGAGCCAAATATAACCAGTAACAATAAAAAAGGTTCACCATAGAAAGGATCCAGAACACCAAAGGGCGGGGTGAAGCGGGGTGTGTGACATACTTATAATACCCATTTTACAGGTGAGTATTCACAAAATGGTATGTCACACACCCTGCTTCAGATAGTCATTACACTTGGGACATCCAATAGCAGTGTTCATAAAGGGCGGGGATCCAAAACAAGGCAACAATGCACAAACTTAACCCTTTAAGTGCCAGCCTACCTGGAGTTTTTGTCACACTCTGTTGCCAGACCATTTTGCACTATTTTGCACTCCCCATGTTCAAATGTGATTTTTGAAGGGATTTTCAGGGATTTCCCAGGAAAATGATATACTGTTTTTTTCAGCAGAGTCTGAGCTTTAACATGAAATGTCTTGTTTGTCATTTTTTAGGTGTATTCTCAATATTTTTTGGCGAAATATGTGCAAAAAAATTTAAAAAATCCATTTTTTACAATTTGTAGTTTTTTTTATAATAAAAAATGTAAGTTTGTCAATAAAATCTTATTGCGTGTGAAACCCCAATTTCTCACAGTTACAGCGGTACCACATATGTATAGGTAGACACCTTTTCCTGCCCAGGAGACTCCCCCAAACTGAAACAGAGCTTTAGGGGATTTTCAGAAAAAATACAACTGTGATATGCGCTATGCGCACCTTGCAGTTTTTCCAGAAAAACAACCCTTTACATTTGAAATACCCCCCACAAACTATATATTCTCTGGAAGTACACACCTCAGGCTTTCTAGGCGTACCAGGCTTGTTGATGTGGCCACAGTTTTCTAGAAGTAATCCCTCAATGTATTCTTTGGTTGCAAAGAGTTTCCCTAAAAAAAGGATAAAAAAGCAGAATCAAAGCCACATTTTCCTAAAAAAACTATATACAAACAAGAAAAAACAAGTATAATCTGAAAAAGCAACATCCCCCGAACAGAACGATACCCAACATGCATAGGTTCTGTCAAGGGAAGAGTTGCCAAACACCCCAAAGTAAAGCATGAGCATAACGGTAATTTTTCTTGAAAATTTCAGCTCTGCAGACAAAGTGCGCACCTTGCGATTTTTCAACCAAAACAACCCTTTACATTTGGAATATCCCCCATAAACCATATATTCCCTGAAAGTACACATGTTAAGCTTTCTAAGCGTACCCAGCTTGTTGTAGTGGGCTCATCTTTCTGGAATTAATCCCTCAAAAAACGTTTTGGTTGCGCAGAGTTTCCCTAAAAAATGTATAAAAAAGCAGAACAAAAAACACCTTTTCCTAAAATATAAATATGCAAACAAGAAAAAACAAGCTAAGTCTGAAAGCGCAAGGTCCCCCGAACAGAACAATACCCAACATGCAGAGGTACTATTAACCCTTTTAATTGCCAGCTTACTTGAGATTTTGTCACCCTCTGTTGACAGGTCATTTTTCCCCATTTTGCGCCATGTTTTGCGCCATGTTTTGCGTCATTTTTGCTGGAATTTTCAGGAAAATTATATATATATTTTTTGCAGCAGAGTTTAGGCTTTAACATGAAATGTCTTGTTTGTAAATTTTATTTATTATTAAGTAAAAAAAAATAAATAAAAAATGTTTTTAGAAAATTGCCTCCTTTATTTTAAATAAAAAATGTATTTGCTTAGGGAAAACCATATTGCATGTGAAAGCCACCTTTCTACCGATTAGAACGGTACCACATATTTATCGGTAGCCCCCTGTTCCTGCCCAGGAGACCCCTCTAACTGAAACAAGTAATTTTTAACATTTACAAATAAAATACAACTACCATCCACACTACAAAGGGTTAAATCGCGAAAAAAAAAATGACATAGGGTCCCCCCTCCCGGGAGGGGGGGGGCATTTTTGGGGGGGATTTTTAAGGGTTAAAAATCCTTAAAAAAAAAAAAAAAATGACATGGGCCCCCCTTACCCAAAGTAACCAGCCCGGGACCAGCTATGTAGGGCTTGTAGGAACGGGGCGCAGGGGCCAGCTTTTGTGGCCCCTGGCCCTGCAGGCTACAAGCCCACATAGCCAGTGGGCCCGGGCTCTTCTGCCCCCCCCCTGGGCTTTGGGGAGGCAGGTAATGGGGGTGCCGGGGGTTAATGGCAAGTCACCGGCTAGCGCAGGTGACTTGCCACCTCCCCCAGCCTTGTGAACTGGTATAGGGGTCGTGGACCCCTTACCAGTTCACAAGGGGTTAAATGTAAAAAAAAGACACACAAAGAGAAAAAATATTTTATTATTATTTTTTTTTTTTTAATACTTACCTCCCATCCATAGTGGAGCACTCTTTCAGCCTTTTATAGCTGCTGGATGACAGAAAACAAAAGGGTTAATTAAAAAAAAAATGACATAGGGTTCCCCCTCCTAGGGGGGGGGGGACCCCATTTTTTGGGGGAATTTTAAGGGTTAAAAACCCTTAAAAATCCCCCCCAAAAAAATGACGTAGGGTCCCCCCTACCCAGCATTACCGACCCGGGCCAGCTATGGGGGCTTGTAGAACAGGGCGCAGGGGCCAGCGTTGGTGGCCCCTGGCCCTGCAGGCTACTAGCCCACATAGCCACTAAGTGGCCCGGGCCCTTCTGCCCCCCCCTGGCCGTTGGGGAGGCAGGTAATGGGGGGCTGGGGGTTATGGCAAGTCACCCGCTTGCCGCAGGTGACCTGCCATACCCAGAGCCTTGTGAACTGGTATAAGGGGTCTCATGGACCCCTTACCAGTTCACAAAGGGTTAAATAAAAAAAAACCACACAAAAGTATTTTATTTAAAAAAAAAAAAAAAATTTTTTTACTGTACTTACCTTCGATTGTAAGCTCCTTTGTCCCGCGCCGCTCTGTTGACAGATGCCGGTGATCGGCATCCAGAGAAGGGGGGAGGCAAGAGATCAGAGGATCTCCTGCCACCTCCTTCCCCGTTGCCGATCACCGGCATCTGCCAGCAGAAAGAGCTGACGCCGGTGATCGGGGCTTGGATGACGTCATAGCCCCGCCCCCAGCGGCAAGATGGCGGCCGCCATCGAGGAGGAGAGAGGAGAGAGCCTCCCGGGCTCTCTCCTGAAGATCGGTAAGTCCTGGGGGGCGATCGGAGGCCCCCCAGGTGAAGAGGAGGGACAGCGGGAGCCAGCGCACACACAGGTAAGTGAATGTCATTTTTATTTTATTTTTTTTTACAGTTAGCAGCTGCTGCTGCAGAAGCGGGGGGGGCGGCCTATTCCGGGGGCTCTCCTGGAGCCATCCGATCCCCCGATCCTGGAGCCATCCGATCCAAATAAAAGAGGAGACCCGGACGGATCCAACGAGGGGTCAGGTGAGTAATTTTTTTTTTTTTTTTGCCCACTAGCAGGGGTAAATGCCAGGCACGTAAATTTTACGTGGCTGGCACTTAAGTGACGGAGAGGCAACCGCGTAAATTTTACGTGGCTGGCATTTAAAGGGTTAAACCACTGCAGCTTGCAGAACTTTGCTGCCAAAAACAGCATCCGCTGAGGCCCGCACATCAACCTTGTAAAACTTGGAAAACGTGTAAACTGAAGACCAAGTAGCAGCCTTACAGACTTGCTCAACAGAGGCCTGATGCTGGAAAGCCCAGGACGCCCCAACAGCACGAATGGAATGAGCAGTAACACGAAAAGGGGGAATCTTCCCCTTGGCAGAATAGGCCCCAACAATGGCCTGGCGAATCCATTTACTAATGGAAGACTTGGCGGGAGCCAAACCTTTCCTAGGCCCGGAGGGCACCACAAAAAGGGCGTCAGTCCTACAAAAGGAAGTAGCCACCAAATAGCACTTCACACAGCGAACCACATCCAAAGAATGCAAAACCCTCTCCTTGTCATTGCTGGGCTTAGGACACAAGGAGGGTAGAACAATGTCCTGAATAAGAAGGAAGGCAGAAACCACCTTAGAAAGGAAATCTGGCTTGAAGCGGAAAACAACCTTGTCCTGATGCCTCTCAAAGTAAGGGGCCTTAATGGACAAAGCCGCCAACTCCGATACACGCCTAACGGAAGTGATGGCAACCAGAAACGCAACCTTCTGAGTAAACGTAGAAAGTGCAATATCCTGCAAAGGTTCAAAAGGAGGACCCTGCAAAGCAGAAAGAACCTAATTCAAATCCCAAACTGGGAGCAAAAGCTTCCTAGGAGGCTGCACATGCGTAACCCCCTGGAAAAAGGTCTTAACCAGAGGATGAAGAGCAAAAGACTTTTGAAAGAAAACCGCCAGGCAAGAAACATGCCCTTTCAGCGTACTAAGCTGCAAACCCAGGTCCAGACCATGTTGCAGAAAATCCAAAACCCTAGGGATAGAAAACACCCTGCAAGGCAAGGCCCGGACCTCACACCAATCAATATAAGACCTCCAAATCCTATAGTAGATGGCAGAGGAAGACTTCTTTCTAGCCCTAACCAGAGTCAGAATGACAGCATCAGAAAGACTTTCCTCCTTCAAGATGGAGGTTGCAGCAGCCACGCCGTCAAAGCCAGCGTTGGTAAATTCTGGTAGAGCAGTGGACCCTGAGTGAGCAGATCCGGCAGAAGGGGCAGATCTAACTGATCCTCTGCCAACCTTACCACGTCTGCGAACCAAACCTGTCTTGGCCATCTTGGAGCCACCAGGATTGCTGATGCGCCCTCTAGGGCCAGCTTGCGCACCACTTTGCCCACCATGGGAAACGGAGGGAACAGGTACAGAAAAACCCAGATCCCTCCAGTTCAGAGACATGGCATCCGCTGCCAGAGCCAGCGGATCCCGCGAGAGAGACACAAATGCCGGAAACTTGTCATTGTGACAAGAGTCCCCCACCGGTGGCAAAGCGACCGAAACACCTTGGGGCTGAGAGACCATTCCCCCCGGCGAGATGAGCACCTGCTCAGGGAGTCCGCCTCAGTGTTCTACACTCCCGGAATGTACACCGCCGAGATGCATGGGACATTGCTCTCTGCCCAAGCCAGGATCAGACACTTCCCCGAGGGCACGCCTGCTGCGAGTCCCTCCCTGGTGAATGATGTAGGCGGCCGCCGTCCGATTGTCTGACCGAACTTGAACTGGTAAGCCATGTAACTGATGAGTCAAGTGAGCCAGAACCAACCTGATGGCTCTCAGCTCCAGAACATTGATGGGATCGTGAGCCTCCTGAGGCCCCCACAGTCCCTGAAAATGAAGATCCTTCCAAAATCCCCCCCAACCTGACAGGCTGGCATCCGTGGTGACCGTCTCCCAACGAGGGGTCAGAAAGGATCTGCCCCTCGTCAGATTGCTTGGTTCCAGCCACCACCAAAGGGAATGCCGCACCCGAAGGGACATCAGAAAAGACTGATCCAATGACAGCGGGGACCCGTCCCAGGCCGCCAAGAGATGGAGCTGGAGCGTCCTTGTGTGAAACTGGGCAAAGGGAACCGCCTCGAATGATGCCACCATCAATCCCACCAGTCGCATCCCCAGCCGAATGGACGGGCGAGGGATGGATAGGAGACGCTGAGTCAACCTGGCCTGAGAAGTATCCAGAGACATTCCCAGGAACTCCACCACCCTGGAGGGAGAGAGGCAGGACTTGGGATAGTTGATCACCCAGCCGAATCTCTCCAGGGTGGCTACCACAGTCCTGGTATCTAGAGAGGAATCGTCCAGATAAAGCACGATGCAGATACCCTGGGCTCTGAGGAGGGCCATCACCCCTGCTAGCACCTTGGTGAAAACCCTTGGAGCCGAGGTAAGGCCAAACGGAAGAGCCACAAACTGAAAATGGGGATTTTCTACAAAGAACCTGAGAAATCTCTGGTGTGCCGGAAAGATTGGAATATGCAGGTAAACATCCTTGATGTCTATGGATGTCATGAAGTCCCCTTGACGAAGTGAATAGATGGCCGAACGCAGAGTTTCCATGCGGAACTTCCGGGGATGGACGAACCTGTCGAGTAACTTCAGATCCAGAATGGGACGAACGGAACCGTCCTTCTTGGGCACCGTGAACAGATTGGAATAGTAGCCCAGGCCCCGGTCCGAGGGAGGCACCGGGCAAATGACAGCCATGTCCAGAAGATTTTCTACTGCCGCCCGGAGCCCCTGCGCGGCCAGAGGATCTGAAGGTACCCGAGAACTGAAGAATCTGAGAGGGGGCCGGAACTCGAACTCCAGTTTGTAACCGGAAGACACCACTTCCCGAATCCATCTGTCCGAGACCTCTTGGTCCCAGACCCGGGAGAAGAGTTGCAGCCGTCCCCCCACCCGCAAGGGTGAGGGCGCTCCCTCATTGCTGAGCCGGCTTGGCAGCGGCCTAAGGCTTAGAGCCCCAGCTGTGTCCTGGACGGGCACGACCCCTGCCCCGGTTCCAGGAATCACCTCTGGAGGAGGAGAAGGCCAATCCCCTGCCAACTCTGACCCTACGAAAGGAAGGAGTGAAGGAAGCTATCCCCCGAAAGGGACGACGCTGCTTCTTACGCTGAGGTAACTTACCACCCTTTGCAACCGAATCCAATTTTTCTCCAAATAGTCGCAACCCCAAAAAGGGAAGGGCCGTAAGCGACTTTTTGGACACAAAATCAGCCGCCCACTGGCGCAACCAAACCGACAGCCGGATAGCCACAAGCAAGGCCGAAGTTCTCTACACATCACCAATGTGTCATCCAAGACGGCTAGTACAAATGACAAAAACAACTCACACCGCTTAAGGGCGGCGAACTCCTCCCTAGCCGGGTCAAGCCCGGAAGTGGTCAACAGTTCTCTAACAACCGACCTGGCAGCTACCAAAAACCGCGCCTAAGCACAAACAGGCAGCAAGGCCGACCCAAAACTGGCAAAACCATGACAAGCCATCTGGTCAATGCGTTTATCCTCACCATCCTTGAGGGTAGTACAGTCCGGAGAATGCAAAATGGAGGTGCTAGACAACCCCAAAACAGGAGCATCCACCTCAGGAGGGGACGACCAGTGCTTCACCGCGTCCACCGGAAAGGGATATTTTTTATCCCAACCCGGAGGAACACCTGGAAGTCGAGTAGGCCTCTCCCATTCTTTGAGAATAATGCCATCAAAATGCTTTTGATAAGGGAATTCCAAGCACGGCTTGGTCGCCTGAAAGAACTCCCCCTTTTGCGGAGGAGCCGCTTCAGGAGGAGAAATAGCCAAGACCTCAAACATATGAGCCAGGACCTTAGAGGTATCCAAGGAATCCCCCTGACCCAGCTCGGTATCAGCACCAACAAACTGCTGATCATCAGACCCATCCGACTCCCCTTCTCTAGCGGGGAACAATCGGACCAATCCAGAGAGTCAAACTCATCCAAATCAAGGGCCTGCGTGGCTGTATACAAATGTTTTCTCTTAGCCGGGACCTTTTTGGCAACAGCACTTAGAAAACAATTTTTCAAGATTGGCCAATCTGGCACACACCTCAGATTGCGACTCCCCACCCATGACCACATCACATCACCTGGAGTACGTATCAGGCGGGGGGGGGGGGGGGGGAGTAGGAGAAGGGACTGGCGGAGCAGAATCAGACGCCGGGGATCCGGACTGCCGCGTAATAATCCGCTGCGCACATGGTACACAAGAAATACATCATCCCCCGAAAGGGATACCGCAAACCCCAAACACTGCCTGGATTGCCCCGAGGGGAGCACAAGCCCAGTATCCGGGGAAGCATCCATATGGTGATTTTTTTAAACAGTAAGTCACAATGACCAGAGGGAATTGCGCAGTAAATGCTACCCGGGATGCCCCTTTAAGTCCCACGTGGGAGGAATTTACAGAACCCCTTTTTTAACCAGGGACCCTAGGGCCAGGAGAACCCCCCTTTAATAGAAAACAATGGTCCACCTGGAACACAAAAGACAGACACAGCAATCAGACCCTCATTATACTAACGCCCGCAGGCGTATCCAAAAATTAGTTTGTGTTTCCTGCCTAGGGAGGCAGAGTATTAGCAAAATGTTCAACATGTCAAAAACAAGCATTGGCGACACTCACACAGAGGGCATGGATAAATACAAGGCAAATGGGGCCCAGAAGGCCACTCACCGACCAACAGTCAGCCGACCGACACACACGCGCCTGGCGGAGTATGAGAAAATGCGCGTAAGCAGAGGGAGGAAGGAGGGCGGGCCAGCGCGGTTCGCGCGCCGCGCCCGGCCCCTCCCCCGTCGCTCCCAGCGGCGCCGTCGGCGATCGCGCGAATGCCCAGCACCGCCCCCCGCACCTGAGGGGAAGAAGCTCCCCCACCGCCATAGCTGACCAGAGGCCGGCGCCGGCCATGCACAGTAAAAGCACAGTGAAACACACACGCACCCGGTGAACAAGTACCCACACACACACCACACATACTACAATTGAGTCAAGATCAGGGAGAAAGAATATTGACCCAAACACCAACGTCTACAAGGGACAAGCCCCCCCCCCCCCCCAAGGGTATCCGGGAGAGGGGAAAAAACCACGCTAGGGTGGAAGGCCAAGGGACAGGGCATCCCAAACCGGGGTCACCAACCCGGTTATCCGCCTACCCCTTGTTATGGGGTCTCACGGTGGAGCGTAGCTCCTAAGCACCTAGGGTGCCATCTACCCTTGCCAGCAGCCTAGGCTGGAAGGCAAGGTAAATCAATAAGAGAATCCGGGCAGAAATAGATCAAATAGAGGGCCGGGAGTCATCCCGGCTACCTGCAAGGAGGAGACATCCATCTTCTGACTTGCTCGCCGTCTGCAGAGATGAAAGACTGGGGAATGAGTGGGAGGTCTCAGGTATTTATGGGCTGGGAGGGGTTCACCTTTTTTTCTTTACATCTCTGCAAGATCGCCCTCTACAGGACAGTATAACCCAAGTGTAATGACTATCTGAAGCGGGGTGTGTGACATACTTAGAATAACTATCGCTAGGCAAGTGCAACACTGCAGTATTATCGGGGAAACTCATATCCTTAGAAGCGGCCTAACCCTTGATTTGCGCTGGGACTAGACTGGTGCTATGCTAAAGGAAAATATAGAGCTGCCATTAAGTGGATAAATCACACGCCACTATCAGATTATAATCACTCTCCAGCGTGACCGTTATGTCAGGGGTTACACAATGTGTTGTACAAGAGGATAAATGAGCCCTAATTTCTGCCGAGCCTTAACAAGCAATTAATCCAGCTTGCCGCATTTTATCACGGATGACTTCAGATCACCCATGAATGAGCAGCCATGGAAGCCTGAGCAGTGTCACGGTCAGACTTGCACCAGCTCTACCAAAGCTTCCTGCAATATTATAGGGGATATGTATGGCCCTGGTTTTGGACATGGCCAACATAAGGGGTGTCCGACCTCTGCAATCACATGGAACACCAGTACCTATAAAGACTACAAAATAAAGCCTCTGTGTTAACTGTGGAACACTAGTGTAAGATTAGATAGATAGATAGATAGATAGATAGATAGATAGATAGATAGAAATTGCTCCGCTAAACCCCCTCTGTGGCAATCAGTGTCATAAGCTTATTGAGATGAATGAACACCATGCAGATGTTTGGCATAGCAGGCAGATTCTGCACTCTTAAACATTAATGGCAGCGGCCATCTTGCCACACACATGAAGGAGCTGATAGCTTCATAGCTCTGTGCGATCATATGTTATTTAAGCTGCAATGACTCAACATTTCTTTAGTAACAGCTGAAATCTTCTAAATACATTGTATCCCCTGACTGAGTGCATTTGCGGACGCAGCCATAGAGATACATTGTAACGGCTTCACTCACAGATTGCTTTTGCTACATTGGCTGTTTAGCAGTGTCTGCGTGTTTCCAGTCGGCTAGTTATAGGTATAGCACACATGCACCGTTAGATTTCCAGGCCACATTCCCAGTCGCCTAGCTAGAGATATAGTGAGGTATAGCACACATGCACCGTGGGATTCCCAGGCCACATTCCCAGTCGCCTAGCTAGAGATATAGTGAGGTATAGCACACATGCACCGTGGGATTCCCAGTCGCATAGCTAGAGGTATAGCACACATGTACCATGGGATCCCCAAGCCACATTCCCAGTCACCTCTTGAGAAGTATAGTGAGGTATAGCACACATGCACCGTGGGATTCCCAGTCGCCTAGCTAGAGGTATAGTGAGGTAAAGCACACATACACCGTGGGATTCCCAGGCCACATTCCCAATCGCCAAGCTAGAGGTATAGTGAGGTATAGCACACATGCACCGTGGGATTCCCAGGCCACATTCCCAGTCACCTCTTTAGAAGTATAATGAGGTATAAAGGTATAGCGCACATGCACCATGGGATTCCCAGTCGCCTAGCATGAGGTATAGTGAGGTATAGCACACATGCACTGAGGGATTCCCAGGCCACATTCCCAGTCGCCTAGCTAGAGGTATAGTGAGGTATAGCACACATGCACCGTGGGATTCCCAGTCACCTAGTTAGAGGTATAGTGAGGTATAGCGCACATGCACCGTGGGATTCCCAGTCGCCTAGCTAGAGGTATATTTAGGTATAGCACACATGCACCGTGGGATTCCCAGCCTAGCTAGAGGTATAGCACACATGCACCGTGGGATTCCCAGGCCACATTCCCAGTTGCCTAGCTAGAGGTGTAGTGAGGTATAGCGCACATGCACCGTGGGATTCCCAGTCACCTAGCTAGAGGTATAATAAGGTAAAGCACACATGCACCATGAGATTCCCAGTTGCCTAGCAAGAAGTATAGTGAGGTATAGCACACATGCACCGTGGGATACCCAGTCGCCTAGCGAGAGGTATAGCACACATGCACCGTGGGATTCCCTGTCGCCTAGTTAGAGGTATAGTGAGGTATAGCACACATGCACCATGAAATTCCAAGTTGCCTAGCTAGAGGTATAGTGAGGTATAGCACACATGCACCGTGGGATTCCCAGTCGCCTAGTTAGAGGTATAGTAAGGTATAGCACACATGCACCGTGGGATTCCCAGTCCCCTAGCTAGAGGTATAGTGAGGTATAGGGCACATGCACCGTGGTATTCCCAGTCCCCTAGCTAGAGGTATAGTGAGGTATAGGGCACATGCACCGTGGTATTCCCAGTCCCCTAGCTAGAGGTATAGTGAGGTATAGTGCACATGCACCGTGGGATTCCCAGTCGCCTAGCTAGAGGTATAGCACACATGCACCGTGGGATTCCCAGTCGCCTAGCTAGAGGTATAATGAGGTAAAGCACACATGCACCATGGAATTCCAAGTTGCCTAGCTAAAGGTATAGTAAGGTATAGCACACATGCACAGTGGGATTCCCAGTCGCCTAGCTAGAGGTATAGCAAACATGCACCGTGGGATTCCCACTCACCTAGCTAGAGGTATAATGAGGTATAGCACACATGCACCGTGGAATTCCCAGGCCACATTCCCAGTCACTTAGCTAGAGGTATAGTGAGGTACAGCACACATGTACCGTGGGATTCCCAGTCACCTAGGGAGAGGTATAGTGAGGTATAGTGCACATGCACCGTGGGATTCCCAGTCGCCTAGCTAGAGATTTACTGAGGTAAAGCACACATGCACCGTGGGATTCCCTGTCGCCTAGTGAGAGGTATAATGAGGTATAGCACACATGCATCGTGGGATTCCCAGTCGCCTAGCTAGAGGTATAGTGAGGTAAAGCACACATGCATCGTGGGATTCCCAGTTGCCTAGCTAGAGGTATAGTGAGGTATACCGCACATGCACAGAGGGATCCCCAGTCCCCTAGCTAGAGGTATAGGGCACATGCACCATGGGATTCCCAGTCGCCTAGCTAGAGGTATAGCGCACATGCATCGTGGGATTCCCAGTCCCCTAGCTAGAGGTATAGTGAGGTATAGGGCACATGCACCGTGGTATTCCCAGTCCCCTAGCTAGAGGTATAGTGAGGTATAGTGCACATGCATCGTGGGATTCCCAGTCGCCTAGCTAGAGGTATAGCGCACATGCACCGTGGGATTCCCAGTCGCCTAGCTAGAGGTATAGTGAGGTATAGCACACATGCACCGTGGGATTCCCAGTCGCCTAGCTAGAGGTATAATGAGGTAAAGCACACATGCACCATGGAATTCCAAGTTGCCTAGCTAAAGGTATAGTAAGATATAGCACACATGCACAGTGGGATTCCCAGTCGCCTAGCTAGAGGTATAGTGAGGTATAGGGCACACAGGCACCGTGGGATTCCCAGTCGCCTAGCTAGAGGTATAGTGAGGTATAGGGCACATGCACCGTGGGATTCCCAGTCGCCTAGCTAGAGGTATAATGAGGTATAGCACACATGCACCGTGGGATTCCCAGGCCACATTCCCAGTCACTTAGCTAGAGGTATAGTGAGGTACAGCACACATGTACCGTGGGATTCCCAGTCACCTAGCGAGAGGTATAGTGAGGTATAGTGCACATGCACCGTCGGATTCCCAGTCGCCTAGCTAGAGGTATAGTGAGGTGTATCACACATGCACAGAGGGATCCCCAGTCCCCTAGCTAGAGGTATAGGGCACATGCACCGTGGGATTCCCAGTCGCCTAGCTAGAGGTATAGCGCACATGCACCGTGGGATTCCCTGTCGCCTAGTTAGAGGTATAGTGAGGTATAGCACACATGCACCGTGGGATTCCCAGTCGCCTAGCTAGAGGTATAGTGAGGTGTATCACACATGCACAGAGGGATCCCCAGTCCCCTAGCTAGAGGTATAGGGCACATGCACCGTGGGATTCCCAGTCGCCTAGCTAGAGGTATAGCGCACATGCACCGTGGGATTCCCTGTCGCCTAGTTAGAGGTATAGTGAGGTATAGCACACATGCACCGTGGGATTCCCAGTCGCCTAGCTAGAGGTATAGTGAGGTGTATCACACATGCACAGAGGGATCCCCAGTCCCCTAGCTAGAGGTATAGGGCACATGCACCGTGGGATTCCCAGTCGCCTAGCTAGAGGTATAGCGCACATGCACCGTGGGATTCCCACTCACCTAGCTAGAGGTATAGTGAGGTATAGCACACATGCACCGTGGGATTCCCAGGCCACATTCCCAGTCACTTAGCTAGAGGTATAGTGAGGTACAGCACACATGTACCATGGGATTCCCAGTCACCTAGCGAGAGGTATAGTGAGGTATATCACACATGCACAGAGGGATCCCCAGTCCCCTAGCTAGAGGTAAAGCACACATGTACCGTGGGATTCCCAGTCGCCTAGCTAGAGGTATAGTGAGGTATAGTACACATGCACCGTGGGATTCCCAGTCATCTAGCTAGAGGTATAGTGAGGTATAGCGCACATGCACAGTGGGATTCCAGTCCCCTAGCTAGGGGTATAGTGAGGTATAGCACAGATGCATCATGGGATTCCCAGTCCCCTAGCTAGAGCTATAGTGAGGTATAGCACACATACACCGTGGAATTCCCAGTCCCCTAGCTAGAGGTATAGCACACATACACCGTGGGATTCCCAATCGCCTAGCTAGAGGTATAGCAAACATGCACCGTGGGATTCCCAGTCCCCTAGCTAGAGGTATAGTGAGGTATAGCACACATGCACCGTGGGATCCCCAGTCGCCTAGCTAGAGGTATAGCACACATGCACCGTGGGATCCCCAGTCGCCTAGCTAGAGGTATAGCAAACATGCACCGTGGGATTCCCAGTCCCCTAGCTAGAGGTATAGTGAGGTATAGCACACATGCACCGTGGGATCCCCAGTCGCCTAGCTAGAGGTATAGCACACATGCACCGTGGGATCCCCAGTCGCCTAGCGTGAGGTATAGCACACATGCACCGTGGGATCCCCAGTCACCTAGCTAGAGGTATAGTGAGGTATAGTACATATGCACAGTGGGATTCCCAGTCGCCTAGCTAGAGGTATAGTGAGGTATAGCACACATGCACCGTGGGATCCCCAGTCGCCTAGCGTGAGGTATAGCACACATGCACCGTGGGATCCCCAGTCCCCTAGCTAGAGGTATAGTGAGGTATAGGGCACATGCACCGTGGGATTCCCAGTCGCCTAGCTAGAGGTATAGCACACATGCACCGTGGGATTCCCAGTCGCCTAGCTAGAGGTATAGTGAGGTATAGCACATATGCACAGTGGGATTCCCAGTCGCCTAGCGAGAGGTATAGTGAGGTATAGCACACATGCACCGTGGGATTCCCAGTCGCCTAGCTAGAGGTATAGTGAGGTATAGCACAAATGCACCGTGGGATCCCCAGTCGCCAAGCTAGAGGTATAGCACACATGCACCGTGGGATCCCCAGTCGCCTAGCTAGAGGTATAGCACACATGCACCGTGGGATCCCCAGTCGCCTAGCTAGAGGTATAGTGAGGTATAGCACATATGCACAGTGGGATTCCCAGTCGCCTAGCGAGAGGTATAGTGAGGTATAGCACACATGCATCGTGGGATTCCCAGTCGCCTAGTTAGAGGTATAGTGAGGTATAGCACAAATGCACCGTGGGATCCCCAGTCGCCAAGCTAGAGGTATAGCACACATGCACCGTGGGATTCCCAGTCGCCTAGCTAGAGGTATAGCACACATGCACCGTGGGATCCCCAGTCGCCTAGCTAGAGGTATAGTGAGGTATAGCACATATGCACAGTGGGATTCCCAGTCGCCTAGCGAGAGGTATAGTGAGGTATAGCACACATGCATCGTGGGATTCCCAGTCGCCTAGCTAGAGGTATAGCACACATGCACCGTGGGATCCCCAGTCGCCTAGCTAGAGGTATAGCACACATGCACCTTGGGATTCCCAGTCGCCTAGCTAGAGGTATAGCACATATGCACAGTGGGATTCCCAGTCGCCTAGCTAGAGGTATAGTGAGGTATAGCACACATGCACCTTGGGATTCCCAGTCGCCTAGCTAGAGGTATAGTGAGGTATAGCGCACATGCACAGTGGGATTCCAGTCCCCTAGCTAGGGGTATAGTGAGGTATAGCACAGATGCATCATGGGATTCCCAGTCCCCTAGCTAGAGCTATAGTGAGGTATAGCACACATACACCGTGGGATTCCCAGTCCCCTAGCTAGAGGTATAGTGAGGTATAGCACACATGCACCGTGGGATTCCCAGTCGTCTAGCTAGAGGTATAGTGAGGTATAGCGCACATGCACCGTGGGATTCCCTGTCGCCTAGTTAGAGGTATAGTGAGGTATAGCACACATGCACCATGGAATTCCCAGTCCCCTAGCTAGAGGTATAGTGAGGTATAGCACACATGCACCATGGAATTCCCAGTCCCCTAGCTAGAGGTATAGTGAGGTATAGCACACATGCACCGTGGGATTCCCAGTCGCCTAGCTAGAGGTATAGTGAGGTATAGGGCACATGCACCGTGGGATTCCCAGTCGCCTAGCTAGAGGTATAGTGAGGTATAGCACACATGCACCGTGGGATTCCCAGTTGCCTAGCTAGAGGTATAGTGAGGTATAGCACACATGCACAGTGGGATTCCCAGTCTCCTAGCTAGAGGTATAGTGAGGTATAGCGCACATGCACCATGGGATTCCCAGTCGCCTAGCTAGAGGTATAGCACACATGCACCGTGGGATTCCCAGTCGCCTAGCTAGAGGTATAGTGAGGTATAGCGCACATGCACAGTGGGATTCCAGTCCCCTAGCTAGGGGTATAGTGAGGTATAGCACAGATGCATCATGGGATTCCCAGTCCCCTAGCTAGAGCTATAGTGAGGTATAGCACACATACACCGTGGGATTCCCAGTCCCCTAGCTAGAGGTATAGTGAGGTAAAGCACACATGCATCGTGGGATTCCCAGTTGCCTAGCTAGAGGTATAGTGAGGTATAGCACACATGCACCGTGGGATTCCCAGTCGTCTAGCTAGAGGTATAGTGAGGTATAGCGCACATGCACCGTGGGATTCCCTGTCGCCTAGTTAGAGGTATAGTGAGGTATAGCACACATGCACCATGGAATTCCCAGTCCCCTAGCTAGAGGTATAGTGAGGTATAGCACACATGCACCATGGAATTCCCAGTCCCCTAGCTAGAGCTATAGTGAGGTATAGCACACATACACCGTGGGATTCCCAGTCGCCTAGCTAGAGGTATAGTGAGGTATAGCACACATGCACCATGGAATTCCCAGTCCCCTAGCTAGAGGTATAGTGAGGTATAGCACACATGCACCATGGAATTCCCAGTCCCCTAGCTAGAGCTATAGTGAGGTATAGCACACATACACCGTGGGATTCCCAGTCCCCTAGCTAGAGCTATAGTGAGGTATAGCACACATGCACCGTGGGATTCCCAGTCGTCTAGCTAGAGGTATAGTGAGGTATAGTACGCATGCACCATGGGATTCCCAGTCGCCTAGCTAGAGCTATAGTGAGGTATAGCACACATGCACAGTTGGATTCCCAGTCACCTAGCTAGAGGTATAGTGAGGTATAGCACACATGCACCATGAGATTACCAGTCGCCTAGCTAGAGGTATAGTGAGGTATAGCACACATGCACTATGGGATTCCCGGGCCACATTCCCAGTCACCAGTTAGATGTATAATAAGGTATAGAGATATAGCACACATGCACCGTGGGATTCCCAGTCGCCTAGCTAGAGGTATAGTGAGGTATAGCACACATGCACCGTGGGATTCCCAGTTGCCTAGCTAGAGGTATAGTGAGGTATAGCACACATGCACAGTGGGATTCCCAGTCTCCTAGCTAGAGGTATAGTGAGGTATAGCGCACATGCACCATGGGATTCCCAGTCGCCTAGCTAGAGGTATAGTGAGGTATAGCACACATGCACCATGGGATTCCCAGTCGCCTAGCTAGAGGTATAGTGAGGTATAGCATACATGCACCATGGGATTCCCAGTCGCCTAGCTAGAGGTATAGTGAGGTATAGCACACATGCACCGTGGGATTCCCAGGTCATATTCCCAGTCACCTAGCTAGAGGTATAGTGAGGTATAGTGCACATGCACAGTGGGATTCCCAGGCCACATTCCCAGTCACCTAGCTAGAGGTATAGTGAGGTATAGTGCACATGCACCGTGGGATTCCCAGGCCATATTCCCAGTCACCTAGCTAGAGGTATAGTGAGGTATAGTGCACATGCACCATGGGATTCCCAGGCCATATTCCCAGTCACCTAGCTAGAGGTATAGTGAGGTATAGCACACATGCACCATGGGATTCCTAGGCCATATTCCCAGTCACTTAGCTAGAGGTATAGTGAGGTATAGTGCACATGCACCGTGGGATTCCCAGGCCATATTCCCAGTCACCTAGCTAGAGGTATAGTGAGGTATAGCACACATGCACCGTGGGATTCACAGTCGTCTAGCTAGAGGTATAGTGAGGTATAGCACACATGCACCATGGGATTCCCAGTCGCCTAGCTAGAGGTATAGTGAGGTATAGCACACATGCACCATGGGATTCCCAGTCGCCTAGCTAGAGGTATAGTGAGGTATAGCACACATGCACCATGGGATTCCCAGTCCCCTAGCTAGAGGTATAGTGAGGTATAGCACACATGCACAGTGGGATTTACAGTCGTCTAGCTAGAGGTATAGTGAGGTATAGCACACATGCACAGTGGGATTCCCAGGCCACATTCCCAGTCACCTAGCTAGAGGTATAGTGAGGTATAGTGCACATGCACCATGGGATTCCCAGGCCATATTCCCAGTCGCCTAGCTAGAGGTATAGGGCACATGCACCATGGGATTCCCAGGCCATATTCCCAGTCGCCTAGCTAGAGGTATAGGGCACATGCACCATGGGATTCCCAGGCCATATTCCCAGTCACCTAACTAGAGGTATAGTGAGGTATAGCACACATGCACCATGGGATTCCCAGGCCATATTCCCAGTCACCTAGCTAGAGGTATAGTGAGGTATAGCACACATGCACCATGGGATTCCTAGGCCATATTCCAAGTCACTTAGCTAGAGGTATAGTGCACATGCACCGTGGGATTCCCAGGCCATATTCCCAGTCACCTAGCTAGAGGTATAGTACACATGCACCATGGGATTCCTAGGCCATATTCCCAGTCACTTAGCTAGAGGTATAGTGAGGTATAGTGCACATGCACCATGGGATTCCCAGTCACCTAGATAGAGGTATAGTGAGGTATAGCACACATGCACCATGGGATTCCTAGGCCATATTCCCAGTCACTTAGCTAGAGGTATAGTGAGGTATAGTGCACATGCACCGTGGGATTCCCAGGCCATATTCCCAGTCACCTAGCTAGAGGTATAGTGAGGTATAGTGCACATGCACCGTGGGATTCCCAGGCCATATTCCCAGTCACCTAGCTAGAGGTATAGTGTACATGCACCGTGGGATTCCCAGGCCATATTCCCAGTCACCTAGCTAGAGGTATAGTGAGGTATAGTGTACATGCACCGTGGGATTCCCAGGCCATATTCCCAGTCACCTAGCTAGAGGTATAGTGAGGTATAGTGCACATGCACCGTGGGATTCCCAGTCACCAGTTAGAAGTATATTGAGGTATAGAGGTATAGCGCACATGCACCGTGGGATTCCCAGTCGCCTAGCTAGAGGTATAGTGCACACGCACGGTGGGATTCCCAAGCCACATACCCAGCTGCCTAGCTATAGGTATAGAGGTATGGCGCATATGTGCCGTGGCTGCTAGGTGAGTTAATACAGTTAATATATCGCCAGGTTTTCACACTACCAGGCATCGCAAATCGAGATGCCCCAGGGAGAGGGAGTCTGAAGACTTTTAGATTCCAGTGCCATTTAGATTTCAGTCCACTTTAAAGAGCAAAATAAATCTCATCTTGGCAGCACAAAGGCATGTTGATTTGGGATGCCCTGCTGTGCATCTCCCTACTTCTACATTCCTCTGCCAGTGATCGTTCACGTGACTCCTGCCAGCCAATTGGGTTACTAAGCCAATAGTTGCACAGCAATGTGCTAGCCCACTGGGCAAACCCAATAGGCAGCTGCTGGTCACAGGGGGATAAGGAACACAGAAGCATCAGGTCCTCTTTAATACGTCCAGGTCCACATTTCAGGGACTGCAGCAACCAAGTTCCCTGTGTGGCTGGGGGTGCTCCCCATACACCGGGCAGGGGGCTGTGTGTATAGGAGACATCCTGAGGCTGCTGGCAGCCCGAACACTGACAGCTGCACACCTGACACCTGCACAGCGCCCCCCTCCGGAGACACCTGCTTATTGCCAGCGCCACTGACCAGGCACCCACTCAGTCTGCTACAGCCGCCACTTACCTGCGCCAGGCGGCGGACACTGAACGGCAGCATGACGGCAAGAGCGAACCTGGCCTCTCACCCTGCCTGCTCTGGGAAACACGTGTGACAGCGCATGCGCGCTATACCGCTGCCACGCTGCTACCCGCGAGAACACTGCGCATGCGCGTACAGGATACCAGTTTGCTTTGCACGTGATGTAGTGATGTTGGGTGTTGCGTGTTCATAGTAGTAAGAATTGTGTCCCCCTCCCCCATGTGTGTCCTGTAGTAATGTCTTCCTTCACTAGATTATCTCTGCCCCCCTCAGTAACCCCTTGCTACTCCATAGTGGGCTATGTGTCCCTAATGGAATCCAGCCTATTCCTGGTCCCAAGTTAGGATCACCTATTGTGTCAGATCCACCAATTTGACATATACTCACCTGCCCCCAGCATACATATCCCTGCCACACTCTTTGCTGCGCTGTGTATAAAACCACCTTCTATGTCATTCATTCATATGAACAGCATGTAATGGCAATTCATTTATATGCACGGCCCTGCCGTGTGAAACTCCCCAGAATGTTGCCATTCACTCACCTCTTCCTTGTATCAGCAGCTCATTGAAGGAGAGCCGGGCACCCGCCATTGGAACAAGAGGTGAGTAATTAGGAGTGTTCTGGGGGGTTTCACACAGCGGGGCATCCCAATTCGGAACTCTTGGGGAAAGTGAGCGGCCGACCCTGAAATCTTAGAGCATTGCTCTCTACTGAGCTTTTGTCTGCTTCACATGGGTATCCTGATTTGGGATGCCCCACTGTGTGACCCTCCCTGGTATTGCAGATTTTTTTTTACCTCACTTCCATAGTGCCTGCACAAGCCTCCTCCAGCATAATTGAAATGGTTGCACACATCTGGCGGGAGAGGACATTCTGATAGGTGCATAGCAATACCGGTGGGGTTTCACACACTGGGGCATCCCAAATTGTGCTTTCAGAATGTCTTGGCTTTGGTCCACTTTTAACAATTACAGATCCCTAGGAAGTCAATATATAGCATCTGTATGACAGGGGACAGGAATAAGCAGCACAATGCAGTAACACATACCTCTTACCAGAGGAGGTGTTTCCTATTCAACATCTGATGGAGCGCAACTTCGAAAATGTGATCTATCTATTGCAGGGCTCAGGCTAGGTTAGTCTCATGATACAATATGGTAGGTGTCTCTCGCTTTCATCTGATTTATCTAGTTATCTGTCCTGGGTCTTCAGAGACCTTTTCTATAACCATTTTCTAAATGTTGCCATTGACAACATTAGCACTTTCATATACAGTACATACAGTATAACATTTTAAGTTAACTTAATCATCCTTATCTTAAAAGTGGGCCGAAGCTGGCCTTTGAGTCTATGAGACTCCAGGGCCCACTAACTTTCTCCCGCTACGTGAACACTGAGTAAATCCATTTCTAACCTTTCTGCAGAGCCAACAGCGCATGTTCAGCTGGCGCTGACTTCACTGGCATCCCTTCTCGGCTGTGCGCAGCCATGCCTGCCGCAAATGAATGGCTGTGTCTGGCTCACAGCCGAAGGATGCAAGTGGTCCTGCACGCCGCCTATGCGCCGTGCTGCTGGGGATTCTATTTAGCGTCTCTAGCCACACATTAATATGCGTGGCCGGAGAAGCTGATTGGACGAGCGGCTGTACCTGCACCGTGGGCTCGAGAAGAGGTGAGTAGATCCTACGACATGAGGGTTTTTACACAGCATCCCAAACCAGGGTGCCCCAGGGTGATGAACCAAAACTCAGGATAGTGAAGATTCTGGGTTTTGGTCCACTTTAAAATACAGGTGTGCGCCCTGCTAAAGGAATAGCAGGGAGTGGTCGCTGCTTGCGCATGTGCCATTGGTTTGGGGGAGAATGTGAGTTTAGTGGGCGACCTGGGGGGGTTTTACACAGCGGGCATCCTGAATCGGGATTCCCTGGGCGAGGGAATCAAGTGGCTCTGGAATCTTATAGATGCCAACACTGTCGGGTCTGAGTTTTTGTCCACTTTGAGCCAGCATTGCTGCAGAGGTTAAAGGGTGGGGGGTCAGCCTGTCAGTGCTCAGACCATACGCACACACTGCATCAAATTGCTCTGCATGACTGTGATAACCAATGGAAGCCTCCTATATTGATGATGCACATAAAAGCGCACAAGCACTTTGCTGAAGAGACTAAGGACATGGATTACTGGAACCATGTCCTGTGTTCTGATGAGACCAAAATACATTTATTTGGTTCAGATGGTGTCAAGCGTCACAGTGCTGCGGGGCGGCAGCAACCAGGTGAGGAGAACAAAGACAAGTGTGTCTTGCTGAATGTCAAGCATGGTGGTGGGAGTGTCATGGTTTGGGGCTGCATGAGTGCTGCCAGCTGATGCTACAGTTCATTGAGGGAACCATGAATACCAACATGTACTGGGACATACTGAAGCACAGCTTGATGCCTTGCTTCAAAATCTGGGCCGCAGTATTCCAACATAACCCCCGCAAAACACACCTTCAAGATGACCACTCCCTTGCTAAAGAAACAGAGGGTCAAGCGTGTCTCTAGACCTAAACCCTATTTTTCATGTGTCAAACTCAAGGCCCAGGGGACGGATGCGGACCTCCAAGCCTCTTGGCAGGTTCTGGATGGTGATGGCAGGGTGACACCCCTTCTAGTCAGTCTGGTCACTCCAAGGCTTCTAATAACGGCAGCACGTTGTCATACCTGTGTGATGCGCTGGTACACTGTGCTCCACTGTGGCGTGCAGTACCACTTCTAATAACATCTGGAATCTATAATACACCAGCACTGGGCATATCTGGGAAAGTACCAGGGCCTCTGGAACTTTCAGCAGCCCACTTAGGTTCAAGCCCTACCCACAGGGCTGGTGAGATGGGTGTCCTCTGCGCATAGTTGACCAGCCGTAGCCAAAAAGGCGGTGAGGACCAGATAACAATTATCATCAGTGATAGAGGGGCTATTGCCAGTTGAGGTGTGGAAAAATTGGTTGTGGGGCTGACCTAGGCAAAATAATTCAGCATCTGTCCTGGAGAAAAAAAGTAAGGTCACTGTCTTGGGCAAAACACCTGATTAAATTCCATTTTAAACAATATTTGCATCAGGGTCAGATTATAGGGGCTTATGCCCAGGGTACTCCACCACTTGATATAGCCAGAGGCCTCCAACACTGGTACCAGTAATGTAGGACATTTTTACAGTGCACAAGGTGAAACATCTGATATCCATGGGCAACGGCAAGATGTCCACCTTGAATGTTTGCTTAAATAGACGGACATGGGGGCGTGGAAGAGCAGGTGATGCAGCTCTGTGCATCCTCTCTGCGTCTTCCACCCTCAACCTCCAGCGAGGAGGAGGTTGTATTGCAATGTCCCAGTACAGCATTTGCAATACTGTTCTATATGTGTCCCCTCGACATTCGGTTGTCCCTGTGACTTTGGGGTCTGTTGTATTGCGTAGCTAATATTGTATAATATATCTGTGTTCATACAGTATATATGTATATGTATATATATATATATATATATATATATATATATATATATCCTGTTCCTGTATAATAACCTTTTATATCCTGTTTTCATGTTATAACATGTTTCCTATGTGAATTTATGTAGTTTGCACTCAAAGAGTTAATGCATTCACATTGTGCAGTTCCATAAACTTTATAACTCCCTATTGCTGTAACTAACTTGCTAGGGAAGGGTCATGTGACAAGTGGTGAGCCTATCAGGACTGCTGAGCACCTAAGCCTGCCCTCTCCTCCATTTTCTAGTCAGAATAGCTGTGATCTCTGAAGGAAGAAGCTCTGTGCTTGTGCTGCTGGCTTGTCTCATGTGGCTAGTGAGGAGAAAGGGGCCAGATTAATGCTTACCAAGTCTGCTGATAAATCTACAGCATCATCTTTCAAATTCCAGGTCACAGAGCCTGTCTTCAGTTCAGCTCTAATCTCCAAGGTCGCAGAACCCATCTTCAATCTTGCAAGTAAGCTATTCAGCCTAAATGGCACTGTAAGTCTCAGCAAGTCCTCTAGTCTCCCACACCACAGGATCGCTCCTGAGCTCCCGATTTGTACTGTCACTGTACCAGCTAGACTGCCAGTAAAAGTTCAGTTGATCCTAACCTGGCCTCTGCCTGTTATTGCTACCCAACACCTAGCAAGGGATCTCCTGGGACCCCCGGTTGGTAGGGTAACCGGTGCCACCAAACCCTCCTGGAGTCACGACACAGGGCCCTCATGCCATCTGGGCCTACGGACTTTAACATCTGTCCGGAACCTAGGCTCCGCCACCCCAAAAGCTGGTGACCCACAGCTGCTTCCCAGGTTCCCTAACCTGGTCACCACAGTATTATGACTGAACATCAAGCTTTAAGAAAAAAAGTATGGAGGCCTCTCATCAGACTTTCTGCCCAGCGGGCCTTCTCCGCACTTGGCCCTGATTTGCATACATTTGAATGGTAGAGCTTTCATTTTGTTACTAACCGGCCCTTTGATGGCACAGTGAATGCTTATGTGGCCCTCAGTGATAATGGGTTTGACACCCCTGTCATAAAGCAAAAGCTGGAGGATTGCAGGGTCTCTAATGTCCACAAGCTCTGTAATGTCATCATGGAGATGTGGAAGAGGATTCCAGCAGAAACCTGTGAAGCTCTAGTGAACTCCATACCCAAGAGAGACAGTGCTGAAAAAAATGGTGGCCACACAAAATGTTGACACTTAGGGAACAATTTGACCATTTGTTGTTAGGGGCCTAGACATTAATGGCTCTATGTGAAATTATTTTGAGGGCGCACAAAATGTACCCTGCTCTGCGATCGGGGGTGCCCTGCTGTGTGAAACCCCCCAGGTTGCCCAATCTCACTCACCCTTCCTCAGTCCTATGGCGCATGCGCAGCCTCTCGTACAGTCAGCGCGCTTGGATCCGCTCCTGCTCCTTCATCCTAGAGCTTGTCTAAGGCTAGAGGATTTGATTGCGCTGGTGACCACATGCCCACTACCCTTTAACAGGGAGCGTGCCCACACTGGCCATTCACAAATGCCTGGCACGGGCACATGCCCTGCTAAAGGGATAGCGGGTATGCGGCCGCTACTTGGTCTGGGAACAAAGGTGAGTTTTCAGGTGACCTAGGGGGTTTGACTCCATGGGGCATCCTAAATCTAGATGTCTTGGGGGGAGCGAGTATACCTTCCTTGGGGTCTCATAGACTCCAGGGTGGGTTTTGGTCCACTTTAAGCTCAAGTACTTGCGTTTTGTATATCACAGTATAAAGTGGACCAAAACCCGGGATTTTGACTATCGTGGATTTTGGTCCTTGCCTCCGGGGCACCCCTATTTTGACTGCCCTGCTGTGTGAAACCTCCCGGTCGTCCACTAAAACTTACCGTTCACCGGTCCAACAGCACATGCATGGGCTCTCGATTAATCAGTGAATTTGTTAATTTCGGCTAACAATCGGCTACGGGCCAAGTTACTATTCATGGGGGGAGTAATTCAGAGGACGCTAGTTAAAAAATGTGGGTTTTGGTCATCTTTAAAGTGGACCAAAACCCACCGTGGCGTCTATGAGACTCCAGGGCAGGCATACTCTCCCCCCCCCCCCCCCCCGGCATCTAGAATCTGTGTAAAACCCCTGCAGTCGCTCGGTTAACTCACTGTCAGGAATAGCCTTGTTATGTCTGTCTAGTTGGACTGTTTCCCTTAAGTTTTCCCTTAGTTAAGATGGTGGATTGTGTCTCAGCTGGGTGCCATCTTACTTCCTGTCATATATATAAACCTCTCAGGCCTGTTGCTCAGTGCTTGAGTATTGTGTTTGACTTCCTGCTTGTGCAGTTCTCTAGCCTGGAACTTACTCTCCGGTTTGTTCCTCCACTTGCGGTTTACCCTGCAAATCCTTGCTACCGGCTGACCCGGATTGGACTTTGACTCTGCATTGATCTGCTTCCCTGCTGCTGACCCGGATTGGACTTTGACTCCGCTTTGATCTGCTTCCCTGTTGCTGACCCGGATTGGACTTTGACTCCGCTTTGATCTGCTTCCCTGTTGCTGACCCGGATTGGACTTTGACTCCGCTCTGATCTGCTTCCCTGTTTGGACTTTGACCTTCTGCGCTTTGGCCTAGTCTCTGCCATTGGACTCCAGCAGTATTCACCAGTATCGTGACAGGATACTCAAGCCAAAAATGGAGTCCGCTGGGACTGGGTGTTTGGAGGTTCGCATTAACCAGCTGCAGTCTACTCTGGCTAATATGCACGCCGAGATGCAGACGTTGAAAAACAAATATGATGCCTTTGAGGGACAGACTTCTCACAATGTCCATATTTATGGACAAACAATTCAAGAGCTACGGGGGACGGTGCAGACATTATCTGACCGGATGGCTCACTTGGAGGCTCAAGCTTCTGTACTACCTACTTCCGTGCCTGCCATGAGTCCTAAGTTGCCACCGTTCAGATTTGGCGGAGACCGTGACAAATTCAGGGGATTCCTCAATCAATGTAGGCTATACTTTGATGCAAATCCAACCCAGTTTCCTACTGACCGGGCTAAAGTCCTGTGTATCATCATGTTGCTGACACATAAAGCCATAGCCTGGGCTAGTCCATTAATTGAGACCCAAGACCCCCGGCTGAACAACCTTGAAGACTTCATCAACCCCATGAGTCAAATGTTTGATGATCCCAATCGAGGTGCTACAGCTGAAGCAGCACTACTAGCTTTGCGCCAAGGCAGACGCCCCGTCACCGAGTATGCAATGGAGTTCAAGAGGTGGGCTATCAACACTGATTGGAATGACGCGGCGAAAATGTCTTTTTTTAGGAAAGGACTTTCCAGCGCATTAAAAGACGAACTTGCCCGTGCAGAGGCCCCTTTAGGCTTAGACGACTTTATTAACCATTGTATTAGAATTGACACCCGACTATCTGAACGACGACAAGAGAAATGGGCTACCTTGAATTTTGATACTAAGCAGTACCCTTCTTTTCCTGTAGCTATTTCTAAGGAACCGCAAGGAAAGATTCAAAGAGAATCGAGCAGTGAGCCGATGCAAGTAGATTCCATACTAAGGCGTGAAAGCGTTGACAGAAGAGAGCACAGGCTCCGGGAAAGCTTATGCTTCTACTGCGGAAAATCTGACCACTTCCTTATCAACTGCCCTAGCCGCCCTCGGAGATTGGTAGCAGCTATTATGGATCCTGACTTTTCGGACAGAGAATCAATTGTTTCCGAAACAGAATTATCTGAGAAAGCAGTTATCCATTCCATCTCATCGGTGGCCCCTCATATTAAGAAAGAAAATAAAGACTCTCATTGCTTCCTTCCCATTAAGTTTCTGACTAATTCTCAGTGGATTTCTGCCTCTGCTATGGTGGACCCTGGGGCTAGTGGCAATTTCATGGACCTTTCTTTTGCCCAAAAGCATGGGGTCAGATTTAACAAAAAACTCTCACCCTTGGTAATGGAAACCGTAGATGGATCTCCACTGAGCTCAGGGCCTGTGGATCAAGAGACGGAGCCACTTGAGGTCATTATAACACCCCAGCACCGTGAAGTCCTCTCTTTCCTGTTGATCTCGTCTCCACATTTTCCTGTTATTTTAGGCCTACCATGGTTGCAAGCACAGAACCCTGTCATCAACTGGGAAACTAAAGAAATAAGCTTCCCTGGGGAGGATGGTCTTTCGACAGGGTACTCTGAACAAGATTCTAAGGAACCAGTTGAAAATAATAAAATGGTAGAATTACCCTCTGTATACAAGAACTATGCGGACGTGTGCGAAAAACAAAATGCCGACAAGCTTCCCCCACATAGATCTTATGACTGTCCCATAGAATTGTTTCCTGGTGCACCTATACCCTTTGGACACATTTACCCTTTGGCAGACCCCGAACTAAAAGCCCTCAAGGACTACATAGAAGAAAACCTGGCTAAGGGGTTCATTCGCCCATCTTCTTCACCTGCGGGGGCTCCCATACTCTTTGTCAAAAAAAAGGACGGTTCTCTAAGACCGTGCATTGACTACAGGGAACTTAACAAAATTACAATCAAGAACCACTACCCTCTACCATTGATTCCTGAGCTCTTGGAGAGAGTACGACATGCAAAGGTGTTCACCAAGTTAGACCTGCGTGGCGCTTATAACTTGGTCCGTATAAGACCCGGAGATTAATGGAAGACAGCGTTTAGGTCACGTTATGGACATTATGAATATCTCGTGATGCCTTTTGGTCTTTGCAACGCCCCTGCTACCTTCCAACATCTTATCAATGATATCTTCAGAGATCTTTTGGACCAGTTTGTAGTCGTCTATTTGGATGATATCTTAATTTTTTCCAACTCTATGGAAGAACATCAGAGATATGTGAAATTGATTCTGGATCGTCTAAGGAAGAATCAACTCTACATTAAAATTGAAAAATGTGATTTTCATCAAACTGAAATACAATTTCTGGGTTATATAATTTCACCCCGTGGTTTACACATGGACCCTAGCAAGATTAAAGCAATAGTAGACTGGCCTACTCCAAAAAACATAAAGGATGTTCAACGTTTCATAGGTTTTGCCAATTTTTATAGACGTTTTATTAGGAATTTCTCGGAGATCATAACTCCTATTAAACAGTTGACTAAGAAAGGACATGCCTTTGCTTGGTCTCCTCAAGCACAAGAATCCTTTTGTCTCCTAAAGTCCAAGTTCACTACAGCCCCAGTGCTAATCCATCCCGACCCAGAATGCGCCTTCATTGTGGAAGTAGATGCTTCAGACTGTGCTATAGGGGCTATTCTGTCTCAGAGAACAGGAGACATGGGGTTATTGCATCCCTGTGCCTTTTTCTCCCGCCGTTTATCACCCGCTGAGAAGAATTATGATGTGGGTAATAAAGAACTGTTGGCCATCATTGCAGCATTTAAAGAATGGAGGCATCTCCTTCAAGGAACCTCACAGCAAATAATTGTTCTAACTGATCACCGTAACTTGGAGTTTGTTAGATCAGCCAAGTGTCTATCTCCTCGCCAAACTCGTTGGAGTCTTTTTCTCAACCAATTCAACTTTGTAATCTCATACCGGCCTGGATCTCGTAATGGCAAAGCGGATGCTCTATCTAGAATTTTTTCCAAAGATTCCACTTCTATTATTCCACCCAAAACTATTGTTCCTGAGTCTAATTTTATTGGAGTAATCCAAAATAAGGACTTGCTGGAAGAGATAAAAGAGGCCTATAACACCGATTCCTTGCTGTCTCAACCATCTGATAAGGTGCACTTAACGCTTAAAAACAAGACGTGGATCCCTGGGCAGCAGCTATATATACCCGAAACAGTAAGATTGAAAATTCTAAAGCTAGTCCATGATTCTAAGATTGCTGGTCACAAGGGAGTGCAGAAGACACAGGAATTCCTATCTCGTTTCTTTTGGTGGCCCAATTATCAACAGGACATAAGAAAATATGTATTGTCATGTGACGTTTGTGCTAGATGCAAGACTCCACGTTCTTCACCCTTGGGTTTGTTACAGCCTTTGCCGATCCCCTCTCGTCCCTGGGGTTCAATTTCCATGGACTTTATAGTAGATCTACCTACCTCTAAAGGAAAAAATACAATTCTGGTAGTAGTTGACCGGCTCACCAAGGCTGCACACTTCATTCCATGTACCGGCCTACCTTCCGCTAAAGACACTGCTGACCTTGTGGTTCAGAATGTGTTTCGTTTTCATGGAGTTCCTGATGAAGTCATCTCGGATCGTGGGGTACAGTTTACGTCAAAATTTTGGCGGAGTTTTTGTTCAGCACTTGATATTGAGGTTAACTTATCAACCGCCTTTCACCCACAAACTAATGGACAAACTGAGCGCACAAATCAGACCCTGGAACAGTACTTACAATGCTATATCTGTCATTTACAAGATGATTGGGTCGATCTGCTTCCGGTGGCTGAGTTCTCCTACAATAACTCCCAAAATGCCTCCACTAAGCAAACTCCTTTCTTTGCAAACTTGGGGTATCATCCAAATATTCTACCCAAATTCCCTGCTGTTTTACCTATGCCTGCAGTTGCGGAAAGGATCTCTAAATTACAGCAAAATTTGAAACTAATCAAGACAACGTTGGAGAAGGCTCAAGAAAATTACAAGAAGGCGGCAGATAAATTTCGTAGGCCAGCACCAATGTTTAAAGTGGGAGATAAAGTATGGCTTTCCACCAGAAATTTGAGACTCAAGTTGCCTTCACCAAAACTGGGACAGAAATTTATTGGGCCCTATAAGATTATCAGGATTACTAGTCCTGTAGCTGTTAAGCTTCAACTCCCACAGTCCATGAAGATTCATCCTGTGTTTCATGTGTCTCTGTTAAAACCTGTTGTGCTCAACCCTTTTCCGGAACGTATTCCTTCTCCTCCCGATGCAGTGGAGGTAGATGGGCAAGAACAGTTTATTGTAGAAGAAATCTTGGACTCTAGAATCTTTAGGAACCAATTACAATACCTCATTAAGTGGCAAGGTTATGGGCCTGAAGAAAATTCTTGGGAACCTGTGAGTAATATTAATGCTCCCCGACTGATCAGACAGTTTCACCAAAGACATCCTGGGAGGCCGAGGCAGGTCACGTCCAGAGGCCGCTGTTGAGGTGGGAGTAATGTCAGGAATAGCCTTGTTACGTCTGTCTAGTTGGACTGTTTCCCTTAAGTTTTCCCTTAGTTAAGATGGCGGATTGTGTCTCAGCTGGGTGCCATCTTACTTCCTGTCATATATATAAACCTCTCAGGCCTGTTGCTCAGTGCTTGAGTATTGTGTTTGACTTCCTGCTTGTGCAGTTCTCTAGCCTGGAACTTACTCTCCGGTTTGTTCCTCCACTTGCGGTTTACCCTGCAAATCCTTGCTACCTGCTGACCCGGATTGGACTTTGACTCTGCATTGATCTGCTTCCCTGCTGCTGACCCGGATTGGACTTTGACTCCGCTTTGATCTGCTTCCCTGTTGCTGACCCGGATTGGACTTTGACTCCGCTTTGATCTGCTTCCCTGTTGCTGACCCGGATTGGACTTTGACTCCGCTCTGATCTGCTTCCCTGTTTGGACTTTGACCTTCTGCACTTTGGCCTAGTCTCTGCCATTGGACTCCAGCAGTATTCACCAGTATCGTGACACTCACCTTCTTTCCCTGTCCAACGGTGCATGTGCGAACAGCAGGCGCATCCCCGTTATCCCTTTAGCAGGCATTTGTGAATGGCCAGTGCGGGCACGCTCCCTGTTAAAAGGTAGCGGGGGATGCGGCTGCCAGCGAGCTCAGATCCGCTTGCCTATGACGAGCTCTTGGACAAAGGGCCGGGAGCGGATCCAAGCGAGCTGATTGTACGAGAGGCTGTGCATGCACCATAAGACCAGGGAAGGGTAAGTGAGATTGGGCGATCTGCGGGGTTTCACACAGCGGATCATCCCTGATCATGGTGCCCTGGGGGCAGGGACCAAATCCCAGGAGAGTCAAAATCCTGGTTTTGGTGCACTTTAACTGCAGTCCTACAGCTCCTGGCCCGATTGTCAGGCACATCCAGATTCTCAAGGGATCGTCCCCCACCATCAGTCACAGTGACAACAGAATTGAAGAGGAAGTTCCGGGTCTTGACACGCCCCCTCCATTGTCAGCTGATGGTGGGGGGGGGGGGCAGCAGCCGTCAAGAGTGATCAGGCTAGGCGGCACTAGACTCTGATATGGCAATCAAGTAAGATCACCATACTGCTAGGAGCTATCATCTGTAGAGGAAAAAAGGTGAGTATAGCATGTTTTATTTTTTTGGGCATGGACAATGTCTATAACTTGTGTTCCCCCTCCCAGCTATATGCCACTCAACTGTCCCTTATTTTCAGTGAAAGTCCTTCTTTTTAGCCCTTATCTGGCCTTTTTCAGGATGGATGGATGTATAAACAGTTCATAGGCACCTTCCTCTGAAGGCTGAAAAGACACAAAATAAATGTAAATGCTATAGTAATAAAGTAAAAAGAAGGTAAAATATACAGTGCTCTGATAGTATCTACAAATGTGTTTTCATGAAGTGTATCTGCCTGTCCAGAATATACAGCGCTGTTCCTTACTTAGCAGCCATACTTTCCTTTGATAGCTAAGCTATTGTCGAGCTTGTCTCATTGCAGGCATTGATACCAAGTTATGAAAACATAAATATGAATGGTTTATTTGCCTGGTGAGAGGTGGCACAGTGTTGTCACAATACTATCATTTTTCTTCTCTTTTTTTATTTCACACATCTAGTTTCCTGGATGATTCACAACTGGGTTTCGGGAATGCATTATAAAAAGCCTTCCATTTATATTCTAATGTTTATTTAAATGTTGTTTGAATAAGAACATAACAAAGTTATTTTGTAAATGAAATAGTTTTGTTCATTGCTTTTCATGGGTGCCAACAATTCCAATCACATACTGGCTTATTAAATGTCTTAAAGGGGACCTAAAGTCAAAACGACCCTTAACCTTTCATTTTCTGTGCATTCATCCCTTATCACTAGCCAGAAGTAGAAATCCATCAGTCAGGGCCGGCGTTAGCCCTCCGGGAGCCAGCCTTTGGGGTGTGCGACGTTGCTTGGCCAACAGCGGACTGGGAGGGCACCGCCACAGCTGGTGCCTACATTTCTTCGAATGGCGGGGTTCCACACAACGGGGCATCTTTAGATTCCAGGGGAGGAAGTGCTGGGTTTTGTTATGTTTTTAAGTTGCCCACCCCAGCTGATTTCCTATCCCTGGAGCATCCCAATCTGTGATACCCTACTGTGTGAAACCCCCTGGGATCACTGCATACCCACTATGCAAGCAATTCCACCCGAGTTTTGTTCTGTTTTACAGCGGCGTCTCAATTTGGGATGCTCCTGTTCTGAAAGGCCATTAACTCAAACTGGCGATCCCACAGCGCATTCACCAGTTCGAGGAAAGCAATAAACAAAGGGGGGGTCACACACAGGGGCATCCAAAATCAGGAGAATCTAGATTTGTTTAGACTCTGAGGTCAGGTTTAAAGGGGTTTGGTGCGCTTCAAAGTAGACCAAAACTAGAGTTTTTGTCCAAATAGCATAATCCTTAGGGGGCATCCAGAATTGGGACATCCCTCTGTGATGTGACGCGACTCTTCTTCACAAAGGGGCCCACTGAGACCATGCCACCCAAGGGCCCAAACAAACCTGGAGCCGGCCCTGCTATGAGTTATAATGATTCATCGGTGCTCAGAATGATCCTGTATCATTGTATCAAGTTTTTCAATGCCCTGCAGGTGCAGAGGCTTATAGTTACCTAGAGTTAGATTCATCTCCTACACCGGCTGTCAATTCAGTGTGTGTGTCTGTAGCATGACAGAGATGCTTCCCCATGTTTCTGAGCCATATATCTCTTTGGTGTGGGCTGTTTACAGCAAAACTCCAAGCATTACTGCTCACAGTCTGCCTTGTGTGGAGAGCGTGTGTAGCAAAATAGCCACTCCCATTTAACTTAAAGTGCAAATGGTGGAGTATGTAGAAAGAAAATTGGGTGAGTGGAACAGAGTAGCAGAAGTGAGTGCCCAGTGGTCACTATTAAAAATGGCCATCTTAAAGGCAACTAAGCAATATGTGAAACAAACTAGCAGGAATAAAAGGAAGAAGAAACCATTATGGTTTACTAGGGAAGTCAGCACTATCATAAAAGATAAGAAGTCTGCCTATAAGAAGTATAAAGTAAGTGGAAGTGTAGCTGACAGAGAGGCGTATAAAATTAAACAGAGGGAAGCAAAACTGATTATAAGGACTGCTAAAGGGCAAAAGGAGGAAGAAATGGCCAAATCTATGAAGAGGGGAGATAAAACCTTTTTCCGATATATTGGTGACAGAAAGAAGAAAAACAATGCAGTCTCAAAAATTAGAAATAGGGAAAATAAATATATTGACGGAGATAAGGCTGTGGCTGACCATCTGAATAGCTACTTTTGTTCGATATTTTCAGATAGTAGCAGGCATGGCCATAGCACAGCATCCAGCTGGGAGGGCACAGCTCCGGAGTTTCTGGAGGCTGATGTCCTATCCGAGCTGGCACATCTAAAGGTAAGTAAGGCGATGGGTCCAGATGGAATCCACCCCAGAGTTCTAAGGGAACTTAGGTTTGTGATTGCAGCCCCTCTGATTTACTTAACCATTCCCTTTCAACTGGTGAGGTTTCAGATGATTGGAGAATGGCCAATGTCGTACCAATCCATAAAAAGGGGAGTAGAGAAGAAGCCAGTAATTACAGGCCAGTTAGTTTAACATCTATAGTGGTCAAATTAATGGAAACACTCTTAAAAAAAACAGATAATTTCCCATCTAAAAATTAATGACCTATTGGACCCAAAACAGCACGGCTTTACTGAGGGCAGATCATGTCAGACCAATCTTATTGATTTCTTTGACAATGTCACTAAAGTGTTAGATGAAGGTGGTGCTGTGGATATCGCCTCTCTGGATTTTAGCAAAGCCTTTGACACTGTACCACATAAGGAGCTCATAGATAAGTTACTGAAGGTAGGACTCAATCCCTGGATAGTTCAGTGGATTTCCAGTTGGCTGAGGGATCGGTATCAGAGCATTGTTTTAAATGGTGTGCAATCGGAACAAAGGCGAGTTACAAGTGGTGTGCCGCAAGGCTCTGTCCTGGGCCCCATTCTTTTTAATATATTTGTAAGTGACATAGGAGAAGGCTTGGAAGAAAAAGTTTGTCTGTTTGCTGATGATACAAAGGTTAGTAATAGGGTGGATATTCCTGGAGGTGTCTGCAACATGGAAAATGATTTAGCTTTACTGGATAGATGGTCAAAACTGTGGAAACTAGAGTTTAATGTCTCTAAATGTAAAATCATGCACTTGGGTAGAAGGAATCCCTGCTCTGAGTACCGTATGGGCAGTACTGTGTTAGCCAGGACCTCGGAGGAGAGAGATTTAGGGGTACTGATTACTCATAGCTGCAAGATGAGTGGACAGTGTAGCCAGGCAGTGGGAAAAGCAAGCAGGATGCTCGGCTGCATAGCTCGAGGCATCACCAGTAGGAAGAGGGAGGTTGTGATGCCGCTGTATAGAGCCCTGGTAAGGCCACAGCTAGAATACTGTGTGCAGTTCTGGAGACCTTACCTGCAAAAATACATTATTCAAATAGAACGGGTCCAAAGGCGGGCAACAAAAATGGTGGAAGGACTTAAACTTAAAACTTATCAGGAGAGACTTAAAGAACTTAATTTGTACAGTCTGGAGGAAAGAAGGGAGAGGGGGGACATGATTGAGACCTTTAAATATGTGAAAGGATTGAATAAGGTTCAGGAGGGAAGTGTTTTTAAGAAGAAGCTTAATGATAGAACAAGGGGGCACAACCTGAAGCTAGTCGGGGGGAAGATCAGGAGCAATGTTGGAAAATATTATTTTACAGAAAGAGTAGTAGATGCTTGGAACAAACTTCCAGCAGAGGTAGTTGAAAAATCAACAGTCACTGAATTTAAACATGCCTGGGATAAGCACACATCTATCCTAAGATAAAGAGTACATACAGTATACACATAAGGGCAGACTAGATGGACCGTATGGTCTCCTTCTGCCGTCAACCTTCTATGTTTCTATGAATCTGAAAATATATTCCCACATCTGCAAGGGGTTTGGTTGTCTTAAACAGCATACACCACTGAGGGGGAAAATTTGGGGAGAAGTTTACTAAACTTTTTTTTACTGGACGTGCACTTTAATTTCTTAAATTGGTGGATAATTTCGGGGGTCCACTTTAGCCGACTTATATAATGCAAGAGTTCACCTACAATACACAATTATGGGGGTTAAGAAACGCTGACACCAGGCAGTGCCACGTAACGTCGGGTGAACGCTGGGTGCAGTATGTGAAAACCATATATATGAAAGTCATGTAATCTAATAGCGTCATGTAGCATCACATGTATTACTAACGGTGGCTCAGCGTATAGCTCCAGCGCTCTATGTTCAGCAGCGCCATGTAGCACCTGTCGCTCGGTATCGCTCTCCCATACATTTCAATGGTGTTTTATTTGGTTGTATATAAATAGCATTTTTCCTAAAGTAATGTTCTAAATTTTTGGTTCAAATCATTGTGTGGCCTCTCCTGCCCAGCAACCAAACACTTTTATTGTTTTTCTGCCATTGCAGTGTCATTGTCATAGTGTTAAAACAATAGGCTCGATTCAGACAAAAAGAAACTTCAGTTTTAGTGCCGATCTGTTTTTTTTTTTTAATGTTTCCGCTCTCGTATGAGTGTACGAGCAATTCTATGCATGCATTGCAATCCTTCTGTAAAGTTTCCGTCCGTTCGTACGGCAGATTACGAATACGAGGATGTCATTTTCTAGCGTGACTTTTTCGTTTCATTTTCACATGTTACAACTTAGGCTTTAGTTTTTGCCCTTTTCCCATCGTATCCTCCCACGAACTTTACGTTTCCCGTTAGATTCTGTTTCCCTTTTTCAATAAATTATCGTCCAGACGGAAATCCTTACGATCTTGCGCCTGCGCACTACAAACTTAACTCATTAAAGTGCTCGCCTACATATTTGCCACCCTCACTTCTACTACCATGTTTAGCTAAATCACTTAGAACTATTCTCCATCTTCCCTTTTGGACCCTTAAAGCTCACCCAAACCACTTAGCACTATCCTCCATCTTCCCTTTTGGACCCTTAAAGCTCACCCAAACCACTTCACGGTTAGGTTCTTCTTCCATTTTAGCCCCCTAAAACTTACCCAAATCACTTCTCGGTCATGTGAATATTCATCTTTAAATATTTCAGGGCCCATTAGTTTTGTGTTAATGTATTTTGTAAATGAAATGACACTGTAACATTTTTTTTTTATTCCATCATAAAATATATAATTTTTTCAAATTTAGAAAATTTCAAATTTTTACAACTATAAAAAACAAAATACATAGCAATGGCAGGCCACATAACATTATTCTTCATCTGTGGTCCCCAACGAGTTGCGCAGCTCCTGCATTTCACCCACCAACTGAAGGACCCTGACACTCGGGGTATAACCTTGTTGGGGGTCATACTGCAGTGCCCCCCCCCCTGTATGGTCCAAACACCTAAATCTGGACTTCAAAAGCCAGAGGGCCCTCGCCACCACGACCCGGGTTTTGCATAGTGCCCGATTAGAAAACCCCTGGCCCGCATTCTGCAGGCAAAGAACGGGCATCAGGAGCAAGGGCAGGAGTGGATATCCAGAAAGTATTTAAAAATAGAGAAGAGGGGGGGGGGTTTCCTGGTGGGGTCACACTGGGGGGGCCTCGTGTGTCCCCTGGGGAAAAACTAGTGACCTCTAGAGAATACTCTGATAGAATATTTTATTCTTATTTTGGTGTGCAAGTATTATTTACAATAGTGCTTATACAACAAATTGCATCGTAATCAAAGTCCTTAGCAGAAACTGGTACTTCAATTTCTGCAATGGTAATAAGGTGTAGATAGTCTTTGAATAAATGGAGAGAAAAAAGGAGGGGCTAAGGTTACTTGCCCGTCCTTAAAGTTCTGAGGTGTTTGCCTCACGTTTGTAGCAAAGTTGGGTCTTAGCTCCTCAGTTTGTAGCCAGCTTTTAACCCTTCAAGATTTGTAGCAAGTGATTTGTAGACTCCTTACAGATGCGTTTCGCCCGTGGCTTCTTCAGTGTGGGAGCCTATATTTGCTAGGCTGTAATTCCTAATAGTGAACATGTGCAGATACATATATAGACATTACATACAGTGAGTATATGCTTGGCTATTGTTTGTATAGGGAGAGTATAATTTTGTTACTCACCGGCTGATGAGGGTGCCCCGTTGCTCGGATTGCTGGCATAGGAGGGGTTAGCCATGGTTTTGGTGTACATGTTGCTGTAAAAAAGCCCTGTGTGTTAAGGTATGCTCCGTGTATGGCTGATTGCTTTCTGCCATCATACATGATAAAAGCTCACCTTAATGTGTCATGTCCAGTGTGTGGAGATCCGGGCCCTCCATGTCCCCAGGTGGTGTGTGTGGAGGGTAGCGCTATTGAGCGGAATGCGCAAGGTCTGCGCTGCGTATTGTGCCCGGTGTGTCTGGTGATGGTGTCCGGTAGTATGATTATCCGTCTCCGCGCTCGTCAGACCGCCAGTGCAGGGTGGGAGGGATTTATTTCCCTGCCTGTGCCTCTGCTGCGTCCCTGATTGGTGGAGTAATCAGGGGCGGAAGTACGCATGTGACGTACTTCCTTTTCGGCGGTCCCGCCCAGTTCCCCAGTGATAGTGTCTCCATTCCTGGGTGCAGCCATTTTGTTGGTTTGTGCGCATGCGTACGCATGCGTACTTTGCGGTGCTGTGTGTCGCTTCTTGCGGCGCCGCAAGAAGCGACACACAGCACCGCAAAGTACGCATGCGCACAAACCAACAAAATGGACGGAGCATACCTTAACGCACAGGGCTTTTTTACAGCAACATGTACACCAAAACCATGGCTAACCCCTCCTATGCCAGCAATCCGAGCAACAGGGCACCCTGATCAGCCGGTGAGTAACAAAATTATACTCTCCCTATACAAACAATAGCCAAGCATATACTCACTGTATGTAATGTCTATATATGTATCTGCACATGTTCACTATTAGGAATTACAGCCTAGCAAATATAGGCTCCCACACTGAAGAAGCCACGGGCGAAACGCGTCTGTAAGGAGTCTACAAATCACTTGCTACAAATCTTGAAGGGTTAAAAGCTGGCTACAAACTGAGGAGCTAAGACCCAACTTTGCTACAAACGTGAGGCAAACACCTCAGAACTTTAAGGACGGGCAAGTAACCTTAGCCCCTCCTTTTTTCTCTCCATTTATTCAAAGACTATCTACACCTTATTACCATTGCAGAAATTGAAGTACCAGTTTCTGCTAAGGACTTTGATTACGATGCAATTTGTTGTATAAGCACTATTGTAAATAATACTTGCACACCAAAATAAGAATAAAATATTCTATCAGAGTATTCTCTAGAGGTTACTAGTTTTTCCCCAGGGGACACACGAGGCCCCCCCAGTGTGACCCCACCAGGAAAAACCCCCCTTCTTCTCTTGCACTATTGTGGCCCACAAAAGGCCCAATAAACCTCATTACTCTGATCCAACGAGTGTTACACAAACCCACGGAACCCCGATTCCTCCCCCCTACCCTCGAGTATTTAAAAATACTAACATAAAATACACATTCTAAGCTATAATATTGTTTAACATGTCATCAAGGGCTAAAAGCAGCCATAGGTTAAGACATGAGTCATCAACTATATTCATTGCCATACAGTGAAAATGGCTTGATGGAATGTGAGCAAACTTACCCTGGAGCCATCCACCAAATAATTCTCCTGACTCAAACTGACGATATAAAAGCCGGAGCTCTGCAATATATAAGCATCATGGGACGACCCTGGATGCCCTGCAAGAACACTGAGGAATCGCATAGCTGGACCAAACACTGCTTGTATGTTGTGTGAGTGGCACATCTTGCGGTTCCTGCTACCAAATATAAAATAATTACACAAAGCAAAGGTAACCGACTAAAACAATAACTCCTACAACAAATTAAGATTCAAGTTCAACAATCCAAATATAATTCACAAAGGACATAAGTCTAAAAAAATATAGCAATTATATGGATGTGTGGGAAAATAAATGTTTACATGCTAAGGACTAATTAAGGTCAGCATTAAAATGCATCTATAAGGCATACATGAAACTTATTGATTCAGGTATGCATTGCTATACAATTTTTGGCCTCGGCCATGCTGATGCATGCAATGCCTTGGTGCTAAAGGCGTGCAGACTCCTCCACATAGCCGCAAAACATGTTCAACAATAGCAATCCGAGCCCTCAAAGGTCCCATAAGTGGATCGGAAATGAAACGGAATTATAGGGTGGTGGTCCGTCGGAAATCAGCTCTCTGAATCAGACGTAAGCCCATCCCAACAACGTAAGTTATCTGAACGAACGAAAAATATCAGATTTCGTTTGGAAAATGATCCAAACTAACGGAAATGATCCGATTTGCTTCAGTTCATCGAAAGCGCATATACACATTTTCCCGAACGTTCGTACGAATGAAAAATGAACGAAAAAAAGCAAAAAAAAGACTAACACCCACCCAAACTTTCACAGACAGCTACGGAAGTCCGGACGAATGTGTCTTTGAATCGAGGCTAATGTCATTCCATATGTTCTTTCTCTGGTGCTGGTGTTTATGTGTTTAGAAACAGAATTTTATCAAATAGCTTCTGGTGCTCAACGCTAGAGCCCAGTTTTAGAGCGCCAACGCTGGTTGTGTGTAGTTTCTTTCTTAAATATGGGCTTCAGCACCCAGTGCCGGACGCACTTAAAGTGGAGCAACACCCAGGATTTTGACTATCCTGGGTTTTGGTCCACTTCGGTGGAGCACCCCGATCAGGGGTGCCCCGCTGTGTGAAACCCCCCAGAAAGCCCCAAAAACTCACCTCTCCCACATGACCGCTTCAGCCAATCCCCGCCGGCGGAAAAGCGGGAGGCAGCGACGGACAAGAGAGCGCGCCCGCCGCCGCCTCCCGTGCTTCACTCTTACAGGGCGCGCGCCCGCGCCGGCCATTCACAAACGGCCGGCGCGGGTGCGCGTCCTGCTAGAGGGACGCGCAGGAGGCGGCGGCGGGCGCCGCTGGATCAAGGGGCAGGTAGGGATTTAGGGGTTTCTAGGGGGTTTCACCCCCTGTCGGGGTGCCCCTGATCGGGGTGCCCCGCAGTCAGGGAGCTGATCGGTCCGAGAATCTTATAGATTTCCGGGACGATCATGGGAGGGTGTTGGTCCACTTTAACTGACGCTACCTATCGCTCCCTGCAGCGTTGTCCTATTGTTAGCTGTAGCGTAGTCTTGGGGGTTTTGACCTCGGAACACCACCTAGCGTCTGCGATTGGCTCTGCAGTGAATCAGGGAGAGAGCTTCTACAGCACCCACCAGACATCACATTCATCAATGCTGGACAGGGTAGTACAGGGTCACTTGTCTGGCCGCTAAGCTAGGTCACAGCGCATGACACTCGCTTGCAGCAACCATTTGCGGACGCTCTAAGTGCCGCTACATAGACGCTCACATGGCACTAGTCTTAAATTAGCCTCCCGTTTTTTTTTTTTAGAGTGAATTAAGAAATCCATTGTTACTGGAATTTGCATTCAGCTATTATTGCTGTACTGAGCTCAGTGCAACAATGATGATATAAATGAAACACCAGCCATTGATTGCGTATGTGTTTTTGGGGGAGACACACAGCAGGGTATCCCAAATTAGGTTCTACTGGGCAGGAGGAACAGAGCCCAAGATAGTGAAAATCTTGGGTTTATGGAACTGTGCGTGACTTACAACTAGCTTAAATCTGCCATGTTTCTTTTTTCAAATGTTTCTGAAAATTTGTATCCTAAAAGGTTTATTATGTTGAATCAAGTACTGGAACCAAAGGGTCTTTTTCTCCTCACTTATTCACTTAAAGTGGACCAAAACCTGATAAAGGTTCCCCTGCGGCCCACACCCACCCTCCCTGCCTAAATGCCTTGGTTCCAAGTACCTTGGTCGATGAGAATGGCTAAGCAGTGGCTCGGTTTAAAGTACATTTTTTCGCCACCGTGGCCATGCCCACCTGGCATTTTTGAGATTGCCAATTGGCTCATCTAAAATTGACAGATGACATGGCTGTCCACATTCCCAGTTTCCCTATAGTCTGGGTAGGCGTCCGATCCAAGCCTAGCTGAATGTTTGAACGCTGAAGCATGACTCAGCTAAAGGGAAACAGGGATACGCCGCAGACAGTGAGAGCATGGTGGGAGCCCCAATAAAGGTGCGACTCGGAGAGTTTCAAACAGTGGAGCACCCTGCAAGTGTTTTGGTCCACTTCACACTCGTTTTGTTATAAGGAATTATAAGCATATACATATGTTTGAAAGGAATTGAAGGGAGGACTCTTCCTTTATCTCTAGTGCAGCCAGTCTTGAAGTAGCTCAGAAATGTGTTTATTTAAATGTCATTTTTACTCTAGTTATTGTTGTACAATAGGTACAAGGTTCAATGCAAATTTGTGTTTTGACCCTCACTTCATGTTTAAAGTTTGTCTTTGAAACATGTTTAATTCATTTTACCGCAATTGCGTTATTTTATTTTCCAGCAACCTACGTTCCACTGAAATAACCTTGAAATAATATGTGTTATTTGTTTGTTATTCCAAATTGTGCTCACGTCGGAGAAGTCCTCATCTGCGTGTGCCCCCCTCGACCTTCTGATCTTTCCGAATATCCAGAGAGCTGCATCTCTGCATTCTAATGTTAGCTGCTTTGCTGTTATTAAACATGCCTCATTCTGGGCTCCAACAATACTAATATTTAATATCAAGCAGCCAAATTCATTTGCCAGATATAGAGCAGTGGATGCGCAGCTTCCATTTATCAATTGTCTCCATGATTGTTCTTCAAAGGACTGAATTGCAGAAATCAATTTGTCATTGCTCTGCTGTTTTACAGGTGGAGAAGAGTTTTATGTTAAAAAGAAAGCTGTCGCTGTATTTTTTTAAACACAAAAAATGCTGTTGCCAGGCACGGCAAACCAGATTGGTTGCCAGCAGAAAAAGGGATGTGCAGTCATGTCACATTTCAGGATCCCAAAAGGGTGAGTGAAGACTAGCACTTGCTGAGCAGAAGAGCTTCCTAAATCAAGGGAGGGGCATGTATTGCAGAGACAGGGCCGGCACCAGCAGACAGCTTACCCAGGCAGATGTAGATTGTCAGATGGCCCTTGGACAGCCCTGTGACCATTGGCAGTTGACCCAGACAAGGTTGGTGAAACAGCACTGGGGCGAGACCTGACTTCCTATTGCTACTTACAGCAGCACGCCAGCGGTCCAAACCCTGTCACCTGCCAAGGCCAGCGGTGGGGCCCATTGGGCTGCGATCACAGGATCCATGGAACCTGCGTTTTACCATTGCACTTTTTTAAATACTTACCTTCCTCGATCCTTCACTTCTTCTGCATGAGCCTGGTCTTGCTGGGCCCTATTGCCCCTGTGGAGGCGAGGTTGCAGGCTGCACCTACACACTCACCCCGCCGTCACCTAATTGGTCGCCTCAGCCATCGGCCTGTCCTATGCCAAGGCGCCTCTGGCCAAGCTTCCTGGTGTGATGTGAGGGGCGGGCGGCTTCTCCCTGCTCCAACCTGCATTGAATGAAGTTTTAGTCGTGTGGGAGGTGGCGGGCCATGTTCCTGCTGTTTCCCTCCGACATGCCTGGAAGCAAACCCCACATAGGGCCCACCTGAAGCCCAAAGTAATTAACTCAGTCTGTCCAATTTGGCACTGCAATTCTGCTTTAAGGTGGACCAAAACCCAATCCCGCTTGATTCCCTCCCCCCAGGGCATCCAGATTCGGGATGGCCCAATGTGTGAAACCTCCCAGGTTGCTGTTCTCCCCCCATTCCAACAGCGCATGTGCGAACAGTGGCTGCAAGGCATTTGTGAATAGGTGGCGCAGGCTCACTCCCTGTTAGAGGGTAGAAGGGATGCGACCCCCAGCTCGCTCAGGTTCATTCAGCTTAATTCTTAGATGACAATTCTTAGATGAATGGGCTTGCAGATCAGAGTGGGCTGATTGGATGAGAGACCGCACGTGCGCTGACAGATCAGGGAAAGGTGCGTTTCATTGGGCAACCTGGGGGGTTTCACACAGTGGGGCATCTACGATCTGGGTGCCGCAGGGGCAAGGACCAAAATCCAGGATAGGCAGGATAGTTCGTGAGGCCCTTGGCGCTACGGCTGCATCCCTGCTCACTGTAAGCTGTAGTGCGGAGCTGCACCAGGCCTTTATGAATGGCTGTCGGGGGCATACCCACAGCTAGAAGTTAGCAGGAATGCAGCTGGTGACGTGCTCCACACAACTTGACTTTATTTGGCCAGGAGACTGAAATTCCCTGGTGTTCTTCTTTTAACCAGACCAACAACTTTGCACAGATGAAAAAAACTCACTTGTCCTGTCTGCATGCATGATACTGAATCAATGTGAACACCTGCATTTGCTCCTGTACCTACCCAAAGCTGAAACATTGCACAGATTTACTCCTGCTCGTGGCCATCTTGGATCACCTGGCAGGCTCCTTCCTTCCCCAGCATCCCATCTGTGCTTCTGCCTGGATTTAACCACCATAACCCACAATGCATACTGACAGGAAACCCAGCAGCACTTCCTTTGCAGGCCACTGGCAGATCCATAGGACAGTATGGGGGGGGGGGATTAACCACGGCAAAAGTTACAAAGGGTCAATTAATTTCTATTTGCAGCAATCTGAATTGCCTGGGGAGGGATGTATATGAGCACTGTTTCCTGTAAGGGCATTGATCCGGATTAAGCTTTTCAATCTTTAAACATTCACAGGGAAGGTTTGCAGAAATTATTTAGTTGTGTCCAGTTCTGTTGGTGCAATCTTTAGACAAAACATACATATCCTAACTGTTGTCTGGGTTATTTTGTGGCCAGTGTGACAAGCTGTAATTACTATACGAGGCCCTCCTAGGAATACAGAAACTGAAACAAATCAATGTTTTTATATGAAATTTGGATTATCATACGTTGTTCATCTTCTGCTTGTGTTTAGAACTATTATTGGTGTGATTTATGAGTTGTTTTTTAGTATTTTGAAAAGACATTTTTGGCAGCTCCAACAACAGAATATTTGAAATCTTATTTTGCAATGCCTTGATTTATATTTGCAGTAAACTGATTTAGCTTGGTTTTATTCAGCTTCAGGACTCTAATACTCCTCTAATATTTGTTGATGGGTTCAGGCTTTTGTTTCTGTGAGACATTTTATAACTCAACTGGAGTCCTAACAACTGATCAGCGATGATACAGTCAACAGCTCTTGATAACCACAAATAAAAGACAAGTTACAGCAGTTCACCAGGCAACAAAGGCAGTATCTAAATGTGGGTAGGCATACATTGCCATACATCGGCAACTAGTGTCCAATTTACCAAGCAACTAGGTAAAGATAAATATCTAGAGAGCAGTCATGGAGGCTAAAGGTAACTGCCAAATACAGACACGAAACAAGGATCACAACAGCAAAAGTGAACAGGACAGTAACAAAGATATACCTGTAGACAGGGGCGGACTGGGGCTAAAAAATGGCCCAGGACTTTCTGGGTCACACCGGCCCTGCTGCACTGTTCCTGGCCCGGTATAGTATCTTAATGTAACTTTTTGTTCCATAACACGCACCCAGGGTTTAAAGAACAAGAATAAGAAAGAAAATATTCTGAACCAAATGGTGTGCTTAAATCCCCCCATTACAGGCAGTGTCCAGAATCCCCCATTACAGACAGTGAGCTGTATCCCTCATTACATCCAGTATGTAGCATCCCTCATTACAGCGAGTGAGGGGCATCCCAAACAGGCGCGTTGCCGCATCTTTTATTATGGGCAATGAGGGGGATCCCTATTTATAGCCAATGAGTGGCACCCCTACATTATAGTTATTGAGGGGCATCCCTCATTAAAGGCAGTGGCAGCATCCCTCAGTACAGCTAGTGGGGGCATCCCTCAATACAGCTAGTGGGGGCATCCCTCATTACTGCCAGTGGGGGCATCCCTCAATACAATCAAGGGGGCATCCCTCAGTACAGCTAGTGGGGGCATCCCTCAATACAGCCAGTGGGGGCATCTCCCATTGCTGCCAGTGGGGGCATCCGTCATTACTGCCAGTGGGGGCACCCCTCAATACAATCAAGGGGGCATCTCTCAGTACAGCCAGTGACGGGCATCCTCACTCGCCCCGCCGTGACCCTCACACACTTACCACTGGTTCCCGATGGTCGGAGGGCCTGTCTTCCTGTTGCTGCTGTTCCTGCCGCCTCCACCGCTCTCATTCACACACAAACACACACTTTCACGCCGCCCATTGACGCCCACCAACCTGCGTGCAACAGCCAGTAAGTGCCGGTAAGCATGAATGTGTTTGTGTGTGAATGAGAGCGGTGGAGGCAGCGGCAGGTACAGCAGGGATGGGCAGGCAGCCCCTCACCCTCCAGCATATGTATTCTGAGCATACAGCACGTCCTGCTCCAGAACATATTCATAACGTATGGGTATACATCCGCCTTCAGCGCCGTGCACTGCAGATCATGAAGAAAACAAGCTCCTCCTGGCCCTACATATACCGGAGGACCTCCCACAATCCCCCCAGATTTCTCTGCAGTGCTGAAACTGTGAAGACATGAAGTAGCACGCTCTCGCAGGCGAGCGGGGCTTGACAGCCCGAGGCCCTGCGGGACTATTTCCACCCGTCCTCATTGTGAATTTATGCCTCCCAGCCTGGGCTGCGTGGGTCGGGTGAAGGTAGGCAGCACCTGGTGTGCTTATGGAGCTAGACTCCACCGCAATTCCCCAACCATAGGGTAAGCGGTTTAGGCTGATGGTGAGCCTCCAAGGGATGCCCCTCCCGCATTATTGTCCCGTAGCCCGCGTAGTGCTGGACCCTATTATCGGGTCGCCATTCTCCCTTTTTCCCCGTCCACTTAGGGGGAAAAGAAAGGGGGGGGGGAGGGTACGCGTGTGGCGGTCCCAGTGTACCGGTGTGTCACGCTCGTGGCTTCTATTCTGCCCTTTATTAGCTCAGAGATGTCAGGGCCGCGCTGCTTGCTCCTTATTATGGCTGCCACTGTGTGTTTTTTACTTTGATTGCCACTTAATATTGTTGCCGCGGTGCCCGCGCTTATTGTCCGTCCGCTCTATGGTACGTTAGGTCTGCTGGTTGCATCCTTGCCTTATTTTTTTACTTCAGAGCTTTGCGCTCTTTAGAATGGGCGGGGCCTTAGTTCAGCGCGCTTCACGTCACGGCAGAGTATTTAGCCCGCCCTTCGAGCTTCGCCGGGCGCCGTGGCGGTCTCATCCTCCACCTGAGCTGTAAGTGTCCTTGCGGGCGAATCCTTCTCATTATTGTCTGCCCATCTGCACATGTTCCTGACATCTCTTTCCCATTGTGTCTTTCAGACGCTGAGTTCCCGGTGGCCTCTCCCGGCCTCATATACATATATACCTATATACCTATCCATATATTTACTATATACGTATACATTGCTATACTCATACATATAAGGAGTGGGCCTTCCCAAAATCTCCCACATTGATCAGCGGGTAGTTGGGGCATCCAGGGTTGCTTACGGCATAAATCCCTATCGACATCCTATATTTAAGCAATCACCATATGGAGGCATCTCAGGATTGTGTTACCGGGGTCCCTTTGGGACAGGACCGGCTGTGTATATCGTGCGGTCTCCCCCATGCTGAGGCGGACGGGGCACGGGTCTGCGCGTCATGTTCTGAACAGACGCTGGAATTGCGAGCGACGCTTGTGGTTGTACCTCGCTCCTTCTCCCCCCTTTCCTCTTCCCTAAAGCTCACTCCTGTTGAGTCTTGTACAAGTGGCGAGTTACAAATAGATCCCTCTCCTAGACGGCCCACGCTTGCCCAGATTGTGGAAGGTTTGTCTGGCCAGATCGGCCCAGATAGACAACGGCCTTGTACTCCCGCGGCTTCGGCCTGTGCTATGGGCTCTGAGGAGTCCTTTTCTACACGTGCTAGCGCCACGTCGGAAGAAGGGGACCTGTTCTCTGACCTAGGCTCCTCTGACGAGAGACCGAGGGGTCAGGATGATGCTGGTCAGGATGACTGGGACCAGCTTGATATTGGCGGGATGTTACTCAGGACTTTTAATGTTTTGTCCGTTTCGCCTCCCAGTGCGGTCTCCAGGCCGAGAGGGGGGTGCTTTCATACTGCGCCTGCGCGCTTGGAATTTCTCGAGCAGGCTCACTTCCATGCTCTTGTACTTAAAGGGTGGGAATGTCCCGCTGCTCTTCAAAAGACCCCGGAGGACTGGGTTTGGAAATACCCTTTTCCCCCGAGATGGTAGATATTTGGTCATCGTCCCCATTAGTGGATGCTCCGATTATTGGGGTCCCTAACCCCCCCTTCCTTACATCTCCGGCTTACAGCTCCCTGCGGGACGCCGAGGATCGGCGTATCGATAGGCTTGCTTCCCACGCCTTTACCTGTGCTGGCACGGCGCTGCGCCCTGTCTGTGCCGCGGCTATCACGGCAGTGGCCGCTAAGACTCTTATAAGAAAGATACTGGAGCATCAGCCTGAAGATTTACCCTGGGAGGTGTTTTACGCACTCTCTAGCTGCGATATTTGTGTTCGATTTATCCTTTTGGCTTTGGATGACACCATCAAAATGTGTGCGAGGACTTCTGCCCAAGTGGTAGCTATACGTCGCCTGCTCTGGCTTCGTCAGTGGGGGGCAGACGATGACGCTAAAAGGATCTTGATGGGGCTTCCCTTTAGAGGGCATCGCCTGTTTGGGGCACGTCTGGACTTATTTGAGAAACAGGACAGTCCACCCAGTCAGAGGCGGCCGTTGCGCCCCCCCGCGGAGCAGGGATACCCCTCCTCCATATCATTCTGTTAAGCAGGAACCGGGGTTGCCCCCTGCTGGGTCTGGTTCGGTATCCTGTCCCAGGAGTGACGTTCAATGCCCAGGGCCCTCCGGTCGGGCTAAGCCCTTTTCCTTCCCTGAATACCCTCATGCATGATGGGACGCCCTCACCCACCTGGGTGAGGGGATGGCCACAGCACCTTACTCCTATCAGGAGGCATCCTGCCTCGCTCTGGTGGCTTTAGGGGATAGTTCCTCCAGATATGGAATAGTGTTTGCTGGGTGGTCCTTCCCTGAGTCGGTTAGGAGGACTATGGTTCCATGCCCTTCTTCGGGCATGGGTGCAGGCTTAACTGGGCTGTCAGGTATGGCTTCCCTGCAGAACGCCATTATCATATAGAAACTGGGGCCCCTGAGCGGGTCTGCCCCTCTCTCAAGGATGAGGGAGTCTATCTGCCTAACCCCTAGGGGGGTGTGGCATCTGTACCATAAGCTTTCGGCCTGGCGCCCTTGACAGGGCTGTCTGTGCCCCATGCTCCAGGGGTCCTCTGGCCGCTGGTGGCGTGTTCGGATTTCTTTCTAGACTCCAAGGAGCCTTCTGGATATTGAGCCCTCTACTGCTGGGTATTGGTGATCACTGACACCGTTGAAGCTTAAGCTAAGCCCCCTGTTGCGCCCTTGTACGCACTGGGCTCTGGAAGGGTGTGATGTCTCACACGGCACCAAGGGGCATCTACCAGGGGACCTATCAGGCCCTCCTGTTCCTTCACGAAAGCGGTTGTGGGATGGAACTTGGCAAAACCGGGGCTCTACTCTGCTCCACCCTCTAGTTCCTGGTTGCGCCTGGATTAGGCTTCACCCAGTGCCTTTTTTCCTTGGCTATAAGGAGTTTACCGGTATGAGGCCTCTGGTCCTCCGTCCTGTATAGTTATTTCTCCAGACAGAATTGCTTCTGGTGCGCTGGTTGGTGGCTCGTCCTTTGACACCACTTGTCTCGGTGATCTTTGGGCTCTGAGGTGCTTTAGCCATTAGCCCTGGATGAGGGGTTTGCACCCTGGGTCTGGGTCTGCTTACCTTACTCCTAGTGGAGGCGGTTATTCTTCTACTGGTTACTCGAGAGTACCGTGGGGGAGCATTCCATACCCTTTTCTTCTTCCCTGTTTGGTTACCATGGTACCTAATCTGGCAGGATGACGAAGGGTGCTTATTCTTCTGAATCCCCAGGGGGTTCCTAGGAAGGGACCTTAAAGGTTCTGGTTTCCTAGGTGAATTTTGGGTCATAAGGAGCACGTAGTGGGTCCTAGTTGGGGACTAATCCTTCTTGTACCTGTCCATTGGGGGACATTTTGCCCATGGTAGGACAGTGGTTGCTCCTTGTTCCTGCGGAATTCCTGGGCCTGGTTCTATTCCAGGGGAGCCCTGATTCCTTAGGGGACTTGATATTCCTTGTCCTTCCTGTAGTATCCCTCCCGTGGGAGGTTCTCTGTTGTGCCTCTGGGCTCACACTGGCAGGGTTCTGTGGGATCCCGTCTCTATTACAGGGGTCTACCCCTGTTATTGGCCAGCTTGGTCTGCCCTGGTTGGGGTTAGTGGTTCTGGCTAGGTAGTTTACTTGAAAGACGTTATACCCTTGCCCTACCGGGCGTGGGGAGAGCTTGCGCTAGTCCCTGATGGCAAGCAGCACCTTATGCTAGGGGCCTGGGTGGCCCAGTGGGGTGTTGGTTCTCAGGGAGTTCTGCTGAGAACAGTAGGACGGTAAGTTCCCTCACGAGGACTATTTTTAACATAGTATGGTGCCTTTACTTTAGACCTACTTTAGCGTTGGCAGGATCTGGGGCTTACCCTGTTGGAGATGACAGATCTCGGGGTGTCTTGTTCCTTGGAGGCTCTGGACTTTGTCTTCCTCTTTATTTTCTTCCTTCTGCCACGCTGGGTTAGCTTATGTTGTCCCTATGCTATTTCGCTGGATCTAAGCTCCTTCCCTGGCGGGACGATATCTGCTCCTGGGATTAGGGTCCTACAAGCAGTGTTTGGTATGGGTTCACGACTTGACTCGGTCTATGGTTGGGGCCTGATCTGTTCTTCTATTAAGAGACCTGATCCAATCTTTTGTTTGCATTCTTCAGGGTCTGCTCAGGTGCATTCATGTGGGATTCCTAGTTCCCCTCTTGGGGGAGGATTTATTCTGAAGCCCTACCAAGGGTTCCCACGAGTCTTAGTCAGGTCCTTGTCTGACCTGCTCCTTCCATCATGTTGCTCTTCTGGGGAGGTTACTCCAGTCAGTGGTGTGCCATAAGGAACGGCACTATTGGTGGTCCTAGTCATTATATATATTTACTATATATACATACCTTGGTATAGCTCTATACCATGAGGTGAGGGTACCCGCCTCACACTAAGTTGGATTCAGGCGATATTTCGTTTCCGTCTGCCTTGGCCGGATCCTCTGGTCTCTGGGCTAGGGTTTAAATTACTATGAGATGAAAGGGATCTGTACCCATCTACTGGGGTTAAGAGATCTGCCGGAACTGTCTTGTCCCTGATAGGGATCTTATCTTTGGGGCCTTCAGGTGTCCCCTTCTTGAAGTACCGGATTGATTGCTTCCATGGGCTCAGGGCCCTCTGGTTTGGTCCTATTCTGCTGGTCGTCCTTCCGGACCTGTAGTGCTCTTTCGGCTTCTGCTGAGTATTGTTGTTAGCACTTCTGCTGGTTCCGTCTGCGACCTGGACATGTATTCCCCGTTGGGAAAAGTTTTGAGTTGCCATGGCTACCCTCTCTTGTAGTAGCATGGTTAGGCAGTTACTTTGGCCTATTCTTTTAGGGGAAGATTCTTCCTCCCTATTGTTTTTCGTTCTCTTACTATTAGTGCTTGGCTTGTCCTGTAGCACTATGTTCTGGTGATCAAGCTGGCTGGCAAGGTTCAAAGGTTGAGGTTAGAGCATTGCTCTCGTTGTTGATAGCATGGTCAAGGGTGACAGCGCTTTACTGTTGGCTGTGCCTTTTCATAGGGATCCCACCCTATTGTGGACACTGCTATTGGATGTCCCATATGTTATGAATATGTTCTGGAGCAGGACATGCTGTATGCTTAGAATAATACAATTCTGTGAGAGTCTCACCTGTAGAATTGGTATTATATGCATACAGCACGTCCTGCTTCACCCCACCCTGGTTTCACTTGTTCTGGATCCCCTGTATGGTGATTGTACTCACTTGGTGTTATTGCCATACATTCTGGGTGGTTTGTTTCTCCTGGCTTCTCTTCTCACTGCTTTTCAATGCTGGGGATTGTGGGAGGTCCTCCGGTATATGTAGGGCCGGGAGGAGCTTGTTTTCTTCATGATCTGCTGTGCATGGCGCTGAAGACGGAGGTATACCCATACGTTATGAATATGTTCTGGAGCAGGACGTGCTGTATGCATATAATACCAATTCTACAGGTGAGACTCTCACAGAATTGTATTTTTTTACAGGGTCGCGGCCTCCCCTGGCACTGGCCTACCGGGATATTGCCCTGTACGCTCTATGGCCAGTCCGCCCCTGCCTGTAGATTAGCATATTCCAAATAATAACTATCACAGATGCATTTCTTTTGTCTGACATGGCCAGTTAGCAGTGTAAGTGGTGAACTAGTCGTCTTTCCTAAAATTGTTAGATGGTAGTGTAAGGTTAGTAATACTTTTGCATTAAATGGCATCTCTCCTAACCTCCTCCTCTTTCCTGTGATATGGGCTGCACTGTTGGAGATTTAAATGGATACTATTAAAAGTAAAGTTTTACTATTTTACTCCTATAGCCTGTAAAGCGCAAGGACCGGCTTTATTTACTAATTGTGTCTTTGTTTGATGATTGGCAGTCATCTTCCCCATAGCAGCTCTACATTATGGATTACTGCGATTTTTTTCCCCTCAATGGTGAGTGGCTCTGATATTCCAAGTGTGACATACATTCCGCTTCAATAAGTCTTGACAGTTGGGGTTATTCTCCAGTAGAGGGCGAACTTCTGCAGAGATGAATGCAAAAAAAGAAGCCCCTCCCGGTCCATAACTACCTGGGACCTCCCACCAATTCCCCAGTTGTCTTCTCTGCAGGGAGCGAGCAAGATAGAAGATGAAGCTTCTCTTACTTGCAGGTAAGCCAGGCTCGCGCACGGCCCCCCTTTTTTGTCCCTATTGCTAACAAAACCCTCCAAAATTGTCCCCTGTAGTGAGCCTCCCAGCTTCTGCTGCGGGTCCTTGGAAAGGTAGGAGCACCCTTTGGGTGCTGTAGGAGCGCTGCTCCACCGTGAGACCCCACCACGGGGTAGGCGGTGATCCAGGTTTTTGGTGATCCTGGTTTGGGATGCCCCGTCCCTACATGCCTATGGCCTTATTTTGGCAGGGTTCCCACTCCCTCTTCAGGGGTCCCTTACTCTCCTCCAGGGGGGGGGGGCTGACTCCCTGGCCGTTATTTGCATGTGTGTGTTTTTTCACTTTATGTGTGTGCGTGTATGTTTACTGTCGGCCCGCGCGCGCGCTCTCTGCGGTGGCGGGCCGGTTTTCTCTCAGGGTCGGCTCCACGGCGCCCGCCCACGTCGGCGGAGCACGTCGGCGGAGCCCCGCCCCCCTCGGCGTCGTCGGACGACTCCAGCCCTATTGGCTGGAAGCGCGGCTTGGGGGGGGGAATTCTGCGTCGGTGGGGGCGGGGCCATGTGCGGGTGTGCCCCGCCACCTTCTCCCTCTCCTCGTCTGGACGCCATCTTCCGCGTGAGTGCCCCATACGGGCTCCTTAGCTGGTAATCCTATTCTTGTTCCCTACTTGCGGACATGTCGCCGGGCGTCATTGTGCCCGTGGGCTTCATCCATCGGGGGCATATTTTGTTATATGGAGATATCATAGTTCATTTCTGGCCATGATCGGTATATATGTGTGTATGTATATATATATATATATATATATATATATATATATATATTTGTGTGCCTATATGCCCTTTTAATTGCTCTGTATGGCTGCTTGGCAATATATTTATATGTGTACGCAGTCATATACCTTATATGAATATTTCGACAGTGTTACTGTATATCTATGCTAGGGCATCCCTTACTATGCACCGCTCTTATGTATCCTTTTTTGTGTGTTACAGGTGTCCCCGTATAAGTGCATTTTAAGGGGTTTCTCCTGGTCCTGGGGTCCCTAGCTATAAATATTGTCCACCCCCAAAAAATCCTCCCACAGGGACTTTAAGGGGTACCCCGGGTTGCTTATGCGTAATTCCCTACGGTCTCGTGACTGACCATAAAAATTCACCATATGGAGGCTCTGCAGGATACCAGGCCCGAGATCCCTTCGGGACAATCCGGGCCATGTGTGGGGTGTGGGGTATCCCTTACGGGGGAGAATGTGCTGATCTGTATACCATGCGCACAAAAGGCCATAACGCGGCAGTCTGGTACCCAGCCTTCTGGGTCGGCTCCTCCCGCCTCATCGCCTTCCCCTCCCCACCTGATCCATACCCCAAGTGACATTGGTACTAGTGAGGAGTCGCTTTCTCATGTTTGGGCTAAGTTGGCCAGCATAGAGAAAATAATTGCTAGCACGGTGGGCAAGAAGCCCCAGGCAAAAAAGAGACAGTTGTCGTCGGCCCAGCCCTTGTGGGACACTGACGATGAATCCGCTTAATTGTCCGATTATTCCCCGCTTGAGGAGGGGGAATTGTATCAGGATTCAGAGGCTAACTATGGTCAGCCTGGGAATTCCAATGCCGGGCAGGCGCTGGGGGATGCCGTTGATACGGCCACTGTTTTGTCACATTTATTGGAGGTGTTGGATATTGATCCACCTGAGGCTCCCCCTCTTAAGAAGGGGGAATTTTTTGGGGCCTACATGCCCCGTCTGGAATTCCCTACCCAGGGTCACTTTGATGCTCTGATACTTAGGGAATGGGAGAGGCCCTGTCGGCTCCCTGGTGTGCCTCAGGGATGGGATAAGAAGTATCCCTTTACGGTGGAGGCGGTCAAGCGCTGGTCTTCTCCTCCCGAGGTCGACGTGCCTGTGTTAGGGTTGACCAACGTGGGCTCGGCCCTGTGACCGGTTAGTGCATCTGCCATGGTGTCACTTGCTACCAGGTCTCTTATCAGGGACTGGCTGAATAACGCTCAGCTGGATCCAGCTAGCGCTGAGTTCGCTGTACTTAAGAAGTGCGAATTGTTCATGGATTTTGTCATGGCTGCGATGGAGGACTCCATTGTCGTGTGTAGTAGGACGTCAGCCTTGCTGGTGGCCATGCGCAGACTGGTCTGGCTCCGTCAGTGGACAGCGGACGTTGGAGCCAAGAACCCTTCCCCTTCTTGGGGGCGCGGCTGTTTGGAGATAAATTGGATGCTGTTGCTAAAGGCGGTAAGTTACCTCAGCGGAGGAAGCAGCGCGGTCCCTTTCGGGGGGCGGGCTCGTTCACTCCTTCCTTTCGAGGGGCCAGAGCGTCTAGGGGTCTGGCATTCTCGGGGGTCAGGGGCTCGTCCTGGAACAGAGGCAGAGGTCGGGCATGTCCCGCGGCTGCCTGGGGTTCCAAGCCCAAGCCTGCCGTTAAACCGGCTCAGCAATGAAGGGGCGCCCTCACCCGTAAGGGTGGGGGGACGGCTGCGACTCTTCTTCCGTGTCTGGGCCCGGGAGGTCACAGACAATTGGATCTTGGAAGTGGTCTACTCCGGGTACAAGCTGGAGTTCGAGTACTGGCCGCCCCCAAGATTCTTAAGGTTTCGGGTGCCCTCGGACCCTCAGGCTGCACAGGGGCTCCTGTTGGCAGTGAAAAGCCTTCTGGATATGGGGGTTATATGCCCGGTGCCTCCGTTGGAAAGAGGCAAGGGTTACTACTCCAACCTTTTCACGGTCCCCAAAAAGGAGGGGTTCGGTGAAACCCATTCTAGACCTCAAGGTTCTCAACAGGTTTATCAGAGCCAAAAAGTTCCGCATGGAGACTCTGCGCTCGGCTATCAATTCCCTTCGCCAAGGAGATTTTATGACATCCATAGACATCAAGGATGCGTATCTGCATGTTCCGATTTTTCAGGCACATCAGAGATTCCTCCGGTTTGCGGGGGGGGATCAACATTATCAATTCGTAGCTCTTCCCTTCGATCTGACCTCGGCACCAAGGGTCTTCACCAAGGTTTTGGCGGGCATAATGGCTCTGCTCAGATCTCAGGGCATTCGCATTGTGCCTTATCTGGACGATCTGTTGATTTCTGCTTCTTCCCTTCAGCAGGAAGAACTGGACACCCTCCAGGTGGTGTTGACCCTGGAGAGATTCGGGTGGGTGATCAACCGCACCAAGTCTTCTCTCTCCCCGTCTCGAGTGATTTCATTTCTGGGCATGAATCTGGATACCAGTCGGGCCAGAGTGTTTCTGCCCCAGACCAAGGTGCAGGGGATTCAGGACCTGATCCGTCTTCTTCTGGCCAGCCCTTGCCCCTCTATCCGACAGGAGATGAAACTGGTGGGCCTGATGGTGTCCTCTTTCGAGGCGGTGCCGTGTGCACAATTTCACATGAGATCTCTTCAACTTCTCCTATTGACGTATTGGGACAGGAGCCCACAGTCTTTGGATCAACCTTTCAGGATGTCTCCCAGGGTTCGGCAGTCACTTCGGTGGTGGCTGGACTCGAGTAATCTGGTGAAGGGCAGATCCTTTCTGGTCCCTTGTTGGGAGACGGTTACCACGGATGCCAGCCTGTCGGGCTGGGGAGGTTATTGAAAGAGTCATCAGTTCAGCAGGGTGTGGGGTCCCCTGAAGGCTCACACCCCATCAATGTATTGGAGCTCCAAGCCATTCGTCTGGTTTTGGCTCGGTTGACCCCACAGTTACGGGGTCTTCCGGTTCAGGTGCGTTCGGACAACCGAACGGCAGTGGCCTACATAAATCACCAAGGAGTGACTTGCAGCAGGAGTGCCCTCAGGGAAGTCTCTCTGATCCTGTGATGGGCGGAGAGCAATGTTCCTTGCCTTTCGGCAGTCTACATTCCAGGGGTGGAGAATACGGAGGCGGATTCCCTGAGCAGGGGGTCCTCTCGCCATGGAGAGTGGTCTCTCAAACCCGAAGCCTTTCTGGATCTTTGCCACAAGTGGGGGACTCTGGAGGTGGATCTCTTTGCCTCGAGGCACAATCACAAACTTCCGGCATTTGTGTCTCTTTCTCAGGATCCCCTGGCCTTGGCAGTGGATGCCTTGTCTCTGGCGTGGAAGGACCTGGGTTTTCTGTACCTGTTTCCACCTGTCTCCATGCTGGGCAGGGTGGTTCGCAAACTGGTTCTAGAAAGGGCACCAGCGATTCTGCTGGCTCCAAGGTGGCCAAGAAGGGTTTGGTACGCAGACGTCGTAAGGATGGCCGTAGACCAATGCCGGCTTCCTCTGATACCGAACCTGCTATCCCAGGGTCATCTACTTTATGGCGCATGTGCGGCCCCCTCGAAAAGCTGTAGTTCCTGTTTGGGACTTGAATTTGGTTCTTTCGGTTCTGCAGGGTCCGCCTTTTGAGCCGCTACATGATATTGCTCTTTCGGTTCTCACTCAGAAGGTTGCCTTCTTGGTGGCGATTACCTCGGTTCGGCGTGTCTCTGAGTTGGCGGCTCTGTCGATTCAGGCCCCTTACTTTGAGAGACACCAGGATAAGGTGGTTTTTCGTTTTAAACCAGATTTCCTTCCTAAGGTGGTGTCTGCTTTCCACCTCAGTCAGGATATTGTTCTCCCTTCCTTGTGTTCTAAGCCTAACAATGACAAGGAGAGGGTTCTGCACAATTTGGACGTTGTTCGCTGTGTGAAGTACTGTTTGGTATCTACTTCTTCCTTCCGCAAGACGACACCCTTTTCGTGATGCCCTGCGGGCCCAGGAAAGGTTTGGCACCTGCTAAGTCTACGATTAGCAAATGGATTCGTCAGGCCATTGTTGGGGCCTATTCTGCTAAGGGGAGGACTCCCCCTTTTAGGGTCACTGCGCACTCTACTCGTGCTGTCGGTGCATCCTGGGCTTTTCAGCACCAGGCTTCTGTTGAACAAGTTTGTAAGGCTGCTACTTGGTTTTCTGTTCATACTTTTTCCAAGTTTTACAAGGTTGATGTGCGGGCTTCAGCGGATGCTGTTTTTGGCCGCAAGGTTCTGCAAGCTGCAGTGGTTTGAGTTAGTGCATTCTTTACTGTTTATGGTTCCCACCCTTGATGGACACTGCTATTGGATGTCCCAACTGTCAAGACTTATTGAAGCGGAGTGTATGTCACACTTGGAATAATACAGTTTTGTGAGTACTCACCTTTAAAACGGATATTATAAGTGTGACATACACTCCGCTTCACCCACCCTGTTTGGTATTCTGGATCCTTTATATAGTGAACCATTGTTTTTTGTTAATATTGTTATATTTGGTTCTTCCTGGTCCCTTTACTGCTATCTTACACTGGGGAATTGGTGGGAGGTCCCAGATAGTTATGGACCGGGAGGGGCTTCTTTTTTTGCATTCATCGCTGCAGAAGTTCGCCCTCTACTGGAGAATAACCCCAACTGTCAAGACTTATTGAAGCGGAGTGTATGTCATACTTATAATATTCGTATAATATCACCTCTCCCCGAGCCGACGGACAAGCCGCGGACAAGCGGCTCCTCCGCCGCCGCCTCCCGCGCGTCTCTCTTGACGCGCGCGTGCCCGCGCCGGCCATTCACAGACGGCCGGCCGCCGCCGAAACTGAGGTAAGGAGTTTGGGGTGTTTGGGGGGGTTTCACCCCGCGGGACATTCCGATCTCGGATGTCCCGCGGGGAGGGAGGTGATCGGCCCGGGAATCTTATAGATTCCCGGGCCGATCACCGATGGGTGTTGGTCCACTTTAACAGCATAGTTGGGGGCATTTCCGACAAACTGGGCTGCAACAGTGGAGCAGATACACGGCCAAATTAAGGGTGTCCGTGATAAAGAGCAGTTCTTTCATGGGGACCCCCCACCATACGCTTCCCAAGCCCCCTACCCCCACCTCACTCAATAAGTGCGATCTAAGCACTGGCTGCTGGTATGATTTGTGCAAAAAAAAGACTTTTGGGAAACAGGAGGGGCCATCCTAAATTCACTTTGCTATCTACGTACGAGTATTGCAAGATCCATACACCTGCAACAAACTGCTCTTAAAGAGGAGCAATCACCTGTCAAGAGTATACAAAACTTTAGTGCTGGCTGGTCTCCCTCTTTGTGGGGCATTTTGGTTTGGAGGGCCCTGCTGTGTGAAATTCACCCCCTGACTCACCCGCTTTGTGAGTGCACAGTGCATGTGAGGGCTTCAGTTGCAGCCATGCTCCCCTCTAGTTGAGGTGCAACCCACGCACCTCAGATTTGAGAGACAGATTTATAGAATTGGCTGCTGGCTAACAGGGTTAAGTACTGTGGCCCCTTTAAGATTTGCGTTTCTAAGACTCTAGGGGCAGTTTAACCCTTTAAGTGCCAGCCTTCCTACAATTTTTGTCACCCTTTGTTGCCAGACCACGTTTCACTATTTTGCGCTACATATGTTCAACCTTGATTTTTGAAGGGATTTCCAGGGATTTTCCAGGAAAATTATATATTGTTTTGAGTCTGAGCTTCAACATGAAATGTCTTGTTTGGCCTTTTTTAGTGTATTCTCAATACTTTTGGGTTAAATATTTGCAAAAAAGTTTTAAAAATCTATTTTTTGAAAATTGTGTTTTTTGTAATAAAAAATGTAAGTTTGTCAATAAAATCTTATTGCGTGTGAAACCCCAATTTCTCCTGGTCACAGTGGTACCACATATGTATTGGTAGACACCCTTTCCTGTCCAGAAGACTCCCCCAAACTGAAACACCGCTTTAGGAGATTTTCAGATAAAACACAACTATGCTACGCGCTAAGAGCACCTTGCACCCTGTTAAGCTTCCTAAGCATACTGAGCTTGATGTAATGGGCTCATCTTTCTGGAAGTAGTCCCTTGAAGAATTCTTAGGTTGCACAGGGTTTCCCTAAAAAAATTATAAAAAAGCTGAATAAAAAACACGTTTTCCTAAAATATCAATATGCAAACAAGAAAAAGCAAGCTAAATCTGAAAGCACAAGGTCCCCCGAGCAGACCAATACCCAACATGCATAGGTACTATTAACCCTTTTAATTGCCAGCTTACTTGAAGTTTTGTCACCCTCTGTTGACAGGTCATTTTTCCCCATTTTGCTCCATGTTTAACCATGATTTTTGCTGGAATTTCCATGAAAATTATATACATATTTTTTTGCAGCAGAGTTTAGGCTTTAACATGAAATGTCTTGTTTGTAATTTTTCTACTGTTTTTAAATATTTTTGCATAAAAAAAAAAAATAAATAAAATAATGTTTTTTAGACAATTTTCTCCTTTATTTTAAATAAAACATTTGTTTTATTAATAAAAACCATATTGCATGTGATAGCCCCATTTCTTTCGATTACAACGGTACCACATATGTATTGGTAGCCCCCCATTCTTGCCCAGGAGACCCCCCAAACTGAAAAGAGCACTTTATAACATTTACAAATAAAATACAACTACTATCCACACTATAAACATAGGGGGTTCATTTAAAAAAAAATGACATAGGGTCCCCATTCTTTGGGAAATTTTAAGGGTTAAAACAGAACAGGGTGCAGGGGCCACAGTAAAAAAAAAAAAAAAAAAAAAAAAACACAGTAAAAACATATTTATTAAAAATAAAAGAATTTACTCACCTCTGATTTTCAGCTTCTGTGTCCCTCACCGAGATGACAGATGCTGGTGATCAGCAGCCAGAGGAGGGGGAGGCAGAAGATCAGAGGATCTCCTGCCCCTCTCCTCTGCCCGCCGTTCACCAAGCATCTGACAGCTGAGATGCCAGGACGACACCCGCATGATGACCAAAGGGGCGGGGCTACTTGACAAGATGGCGGCGCCCGTCGGGAGGGCCCTCCTCAGGACTGAAGAGCCAGGGGAGGTGATCAGAGGCCCCCCCCGAAGAAGAGGAGAGCCGGCGGGAGCGATCGGGCACCAAGGTTAGTAAATGTCATTTTTTTTTTTTTACATGTAATACTGACAGCTTCGAAGTGGGGGGCACCTATTCCGGGCACTCCCCTGCAGCCGGGGGGGCCTGGGTGAGGGATCGAAGCCCCACCTGATGAAGAGGAGACCCGGATGGTTCGAAAGAGGGGTCAGGTGAGTGGCTTTTTTTTTTTTTTTTGCCCGCTAGCAGGGGGGAAAGCCAGGTACGTAAAATTTATATAGCTGCCGTTTAACGCCAGGAGAGGCAGCTACGTGAATTTTTATGTAGCTGGCGCTAGAAGGGTTAAAGCTTGCCCTTAGGTCTTCCTGACTGATCAGGCAAACCAGGGACATAATAAAAGGCAACATTAAAAAAAAAAACCTCTCCTCATCAGCTGCTTGCACCTAAACCCATGATCAGAGGAGCCAACAAGAGGCACTGGAACAGCAGGGGGATGCTGCCTGGCACTAGATGAAAATGGTGGAGGTAAGTATAGTGTACATTTTGAAATAAAAAAATGATTTTGCATTTGTTTTCATTTTTACTTTCACTACCTTAAATTGGACCTCCATTCAAAAAAGAATGTTTAGTAAACTGCTTCCCCTCTTATGATCAGATGCATAATCAGTTTGAACGAGCTTAACACAAGCTGGATGTTGTTAAATGGCAAAAAGATTATTCACTCTTGAATTACATGGAGGTGGCCATCTTGCCACACACCTGATAGTCCTGGTTACACATGAGAATTGAGGGGTGCTGTGCCAGCAGCAATTCACACCGAATTGAGAGATATATGCCTCAGAAATAAGGAGAAGCTTGTCTGTCATTTTTCAAACACACAGACACTGAATATACAGCTAATGTAGCAAAAGCAATCTGTGTGAGGGGAGGCTTCACAATGTATCACTATGGTGGCAGCTGATGCAAAAGCACTCATTCAGGGGATACAATGTATTTTATTCAATGATGAGACATTACCACTGAAGGCTTACTACCTATGGCTAGAAATAAGAGATGATTGCACAGAACTATGAGGCAATTTGGGCTGAGAGACTTGTTATTTCAGAATCAGCTTCTTCATGTGTGTGGCAAGATGGCCGCTGACATGCATGTATTAGAATGCAGAATCTGCCTGCTACTCCAAACATCTCAATTCAATGTTATTGATCACCAAGTACATCGTGAGATGAACAAGGAATACTTTTTGGCATATACACAGTGCAACAGATATTTACAAATACATAGAAATTGAAACGAGATACAAACTACATTGAATACAGTGAACAACAAGAGATTCAGGTGCTCTTACATAGTTCAAGTGGTACCAGCTAATACAAACCCTTTGAGCCCGGGCTTATGATGCCTGACCCTTGTTAAGGGTGTGGACAGCCAAAGGAAAGAAACCATTCCTAGACCTAGAAGTCCTCGTCTTCTTCAGCTGCCTAAGGAAAAACAGTATCTGTTGTGCTTTCCTCAGTACAGCTGAGGTGTTCTTTTCCCAGCTGAGCTGGTCGGAGATGATCATGCCAAGATACTTTGTCTCGTGCATTTGATTTCTACCCCGTTGATGGACAGGGGTGACATGGGCGCACTGCCATCTCCAGCATTTTTGATGGATTTATTTCCAGATTGTGTATAGTGCACTAACTGACTAGCTCCTCCACTACTCCTAGATAGATTTCCTTGTTACTGTTCTTGACAAGACCTATAACGGTTGTGTCATCGGCAAACTTTACAATTTTCACAGAGTTAGCCAATTAGGTGCAGTCGTTGGTGTAGATGGAGAACAGGAGAGGTGACAGAATGCAGCCTTGAGGAGCACCGGTTTTAGTGTGCCTGAAACTGGACCGCAATGGTCCAAGTCTAACTAACATCTGCATGGTGTTAATCCCTCTCAGTAAGCTTATGTCCCTGGTTGCTTTAGGGGAGAATGATCTGTTTACATAAAAAGCAATGCCACACCAAGAGTTAAGGCCTTCTTCTCTTCTTCAGGAATCAAAAAATTGTGGATGGGAAACATATCTTTGGCAGTCAGATATATTAATAAAGGTATTAGAATAGAGTTGCCTGTGATGAAATGTCTTTAAAAAATGTTAAATCACAACATTTTTTGAAGGCCTTTGAGTTTAATGACAGGCCAGAGGTCGGCAACAGGAGACCAGAGATCTCAGCGGTACAGGAGGATGAAGCAGCTCGAGGTTGGGGTACAAAGCAGAGGTTGGCAACAGAGATCAGACGGAGAATGGTCGGTTCAGGCGGGGGTTGGCAACAGAGATTAGGCGGAGAATGGTCGGTTCAGACAGGGGTCGGCAACGGAGATCAATCAAGGCAATAACACAAGACAAAGCAAGGTACAAGGCGCTATCACAGGCACTGAGCAAGTGATGGAGGGAAACCTTTATAGGGACCAGATATGATAGGGGATGGGGGAGCTGGGTGTGTGATTGGTGCTGACTAGGATTCCACAGACAATTGGAAGATAGGGCGTACAGCCCAGCAACTCCTTTGGGCTCATTGGCCCAGAACTGCAAGGGGCGTTCTTGCCCCTGCTGGGGCTCATTGGCCCTTTAACCGTAAAGGGGGCGTTCCCCTCAGCTGAGCTTCAGGCTCTCTTCCTCCGGTGGTCGCGACGAGAGCAGCGCCGGCAGAGGGCATAGAAGGGACGTGCTCGCGCGCGAGCACGTGTGCTGATGCCGGGGACGCCGGCAGAAGAGGAGGAGGGGGGCGCGCTCGCGGAGGAGCGAGCAGCCGCCCGGCGCGGCCGGCGCCCAAACGAGGAGGCGGGTGGGGACACCACTGACCGGGGGTCAGGTAAGGGAATCCTGACACCTTTCCCTGGGAGTAACAGGCCACTTTAGAATGTTTTTACTGTATCCTTCATTACTACCTCCTCTGGCAGCGAGTTCCACTGTCTCACTGCTTTTATAGATGTCGGTGGAGAAAGCTCCTTTCCTCTAACCTTAGTGGATGCCCTCAGGTTTAGGTTACACTCTGGGGGATAAATTGATTGTGGGACAGATCTTTGTATTAACCCAGAATATATTTATACATAGTTATTAGATGACCCCTCAGACGTCTTTTTTCTTAACTAAATAAACCTAATTTTGACAATCTTTCAGGGTACTCTAGCCCCCGCACTCCTTTTATTAACTTTGTTGCCCTCCTTTGAATACGCTCCAGTTCTGATATGTCCTTCTTAAGCACAGGTGCCCAGAACTGTACACAGTACTCCATATAGGGTCTGACCAGTGACTTGTACAGAGGTAAAATGATGCTCTGGTCATGAGAACCTATGCCCCTCGATGCACCCCATGATCCTGTTTGTTTTGGCAGCTGCTGCCTGGCATTGATTACTACAGTTAAGCTTACTGTTAACTAAAACCCCTAGGTCCTTTTCCATTGTTGTTTTACCAAGTGTTTCTTTGTTTAGTGTGTAATCACGACACGATTTCTCCTTCTTACATTTATCTGTGTTAAATTGCCATTTAACTGCCCATGCTTCCAATTTATCTAAATCTGTTTGTAGTTGTCTGCTGTCCTCTTTTGTTTTAATTACTTTACACAGCTTAGTATCATCTGCAAAGATTGAGACTTTACTGTTTAATCTGTACCCAATGTCATTAATATATATATTATTAAGAGAATTGGTCCCAGAACTGACCCTTGTGGAACTCTGCTAGTAACAGTGAACCAATCTGAGTGTGTACCATTGATAACCAATAAGCCAATTTCTCACCCATCTGCACACGTTTTTCCTCAGTACAAGCATTCTCATCTTTTGTACCAGTCTTTTTTGTGGCACAGTATCACATGCTTTAGAAAAGTCAGGATATATGATATACAATGACTCCCCCTCATCCAATCTTGAACTTACCTCCTCATAAAAGTTGATTAGGTTTGTCTGGCAGGAGCGATTCCTCGTAAATCCATGCTGATATGAAGTAATAGGGTCATTTTCCCCAAGATGCTACGGGATAATATCCCTTAAGAAACCTTCAAACAGCTTGCCCACCACAGATGTTAAACTTACCAGTCTGTAGTTCCCAGGTTCCCCCCTAGATCCCTTTTTGAATATTGGCACTACATTTGCCAAGCGCCAATCCCTTGGAATAGACCCTGTAATTATTGAATCCACAAGTATTAGAAATAATGGCTTGTAGAAAAACAAATAGCTATTTCCGCTTACCCTGAGAAGACAGGTTGACAAAACCAAAAGGAACTGCCTATGGGGTAAGGGATGCAGAGGATATTGGTATAAAAATGTGCTTTGTTCCCCTTTAAGTTTATTGAACTTTCAGAGGAATTCTGAAAATAGTATTGGCAACATTTTAGAATACTGCTGGCACATTACAAACATAAAAACATTGCTCAGTTGATCTCTCATGTGCACAAGCCTATAGCTTAGACCCGATAAGGTAATGCTGTGTAACTGGATAGGGTCCTGCCTCCTTAATGTTACTCCTCCCAGAGATGGGTGTACTATAAAAATACAATCTTTACCTTACTTGCTAAAATTATTTTAGACTGTCAGGCAACTTATTATTTATCTCATTGTACAAGTATTTGGCATGGGCGGCCTTGTGTATCGTTTTAGTTTACTAATATTTTACAAAAATCAAGCAAATTTACACTTACTGCCAAAATATGCATTAAACAGAGTTTAAATTCTGATTCAAAGAGATTGGACTTTCTGTAGCCATGCAAATAATTATTTTTTGCCCTGATGGCCAGGACCTTTCGACAGTGTGAACTCATTCAGGGCCCTAATGGGTTCAGGTGCAGGTGGAAGGGGTGCTCAAGGTGGCCTACGAAGCCCCAGCTTGCATCATTCCTCATTTTATAGACCTGATTTAGATTAATGAACCTTTCTTATCTGCCCAGGTTTTTTTTAATTAGACATTCAGCTAAAGCAGATTAATTATTTAAATGCATGATGCTATGGCCTTTGGGTAACGCTTGTTCAAATGACATTAAAATAAATCTGAACTTAACAAAGTATCCTTACATTAGAAGGACATCCCACTCTCTAATACTTAAAGTTTTGCCTATAATGCAACATAACCATATGTATTGTATTGTATCAAGGCTGGGTTCGGCCATAAAAGGTATGTAGATAATAGCATTTCGGGCTAAATCTGTATCAGGTAGCACAATAGATAATGGGCCCAGAAAATGAGTCTTGAGACTCACCAAAGGCAATCATTCTTTGGGCCTACCGGAGGGAATTATTCTAGCAGCCTACAAGGGGAAGAAATCATTTATGAAGCCCGCAAGAGAAAATTATTCTTAGAGCCAACCAGAAGAAATCATTTATGGAGCCCGCCAAAGAAAATAATTCTTGGAGCTCACCAGAGGAAACTATTTATGGTGCCCACCAGATAAAAACATTGTTGGAGCCACCAGAGAAAATCATTGTTGGAGCCACCAGAGAAGATCATTGTTGGAACCCTCCAGAGTAAATTATTCTTTGAGCCCACTAAAGAAAATCATTCTTGGTGCCCACCAGAGAAAATCAGCCCACCGTAGGGAATCATTTATGAAGCCCACTAGAGAAAATCATCATTGAAGCTAACTAGAGTGAATCATTTATGGAGCCAAGCAGAGGGAATAATTTAAGAAGTATACCAGAAAAAAACACTCTTGGGGCCCACCAGAGGAAATCATTTATGGAGCCCTCCAGCGAAAACCATTCTTGGAGCTCACCGAAGGAAATCTTTTATGGAGACCTCCAGAGAAAACCATTCTTGGAGCCGACCTTTGAGCTATATGGAAAATTGTTCCATAATATAACAAAATAGTTTGAACTAGTGTAATTTGCAATGTGTATTAAATAACAAAAGTAAAAAAAAAGTTACAAACTCAGACACAAAAAACACCTTTTGTCTTGCCCCCAAGGTGGTTTTGTGTCAGTGCTTTAGGTCCACCTGGGAATTCTAAGGTCCTCTGATGGACCACTGGTCACAGGGATATATTTCTATATAGCCCTATGTTAGATGTATCCGCTTTAACGTAATTTATTTTCTCCCCTCATTTTGATAAATGTACTGTTTTAACTGTATGTTTTGCTATCAAGTACGTTGAAACAGAAAAGCAAAGGTGATTCCATAGTGGAGTTCATTTTAAAAACATTTAAAGCAGACCTACAGGATGAAAAACCCTCTTGTCCTTCCCATCACTATGCTCATATAGACTATTAGAGATGAGCGAACTTTTGAAAAATTCGATTAGACTGATTCACCGAATTTTCTGACAAAATTCGTTTCGACCCGAATTTATTTGCGACGAATCGCTATTAAAAATGGCTATTTCTGAGCCTCCTAGAGCCTCAATAGGGTTGTAAACCATTCTGCATGGCTGTAACACGCATAGGACGTGTGCTGGGTTAGTGAAATAATACTGTAAATAATTATCACATGCAGATCGGAGGCATCGCTAATAGAATCGCAAAGCGGCACAATTGCAGAGAGTTGAGGTGGCATCACTATGAGGGGCCCCTATAGTGCCTGAAAAACACACCCTGGAGCTGGCAGCAGCAGGAGCCCAAAAATTAGCTGAATCACACGCTGGAGTAGCAAGCAGCAGCTGCAGCAGCAGCAGCAGCAGGAGCCCAAACATAGCTTTAAAGAGACACTGGATTTGGCTGCAGGAGCCCAAAAATTGGATGAATCACACCCTGGAGTTGCAAGCAGCAGCAGCAGCCCAAACATAGCTTGAAAGAGACACTGGAGTTGGCAGCAGGAGCCCAAAAATTGGATGATTCACACCCTGGAGTTGCAAGCAGCAGCAGCAGCCCAAACATAGCTTGAAAGATACATTGGAGTTGGCAGCAGGAGCCCAGAAATTAGATAAAACACACCCTGGAGTTGCAAGCAGCAGCAGCAGCAGGAGCCCAAACATAGCTTGAAAGACACACTGGAGTTGGCAGCAGGAGCCCAAAAATTGGATGAATCACACCCTGGAGCTGCAAGCAGCAGCAGCAGGAGCACAAGCATTGCTTTAAAGAGACACTGGAGTTGGCTGCAGGAGCCCAAAAATTGAATGAATCACACCCTGGAGTTGCAAGCAGCAGCAGCAGCAGGAGGCTAAACTTAGCTTTAAAAAGACACTGGATTTGGCTGCAGGAGCCCAAAAATTGGATGAATCACACCCTGGAGTTGCAGGCAGCAGCAGCAGCCCAAACATAGCTTGAAAGAGACACTGGAGTTGGCAGCAGGAGACCAAAAATTGGATGAATCACACCCTGGAGTTGCAAACAGCAGCAGCAGGAGCACAAACATTGCTTTAAAGAGACACTGGAGTTGGCTGCAGGAGCCCAAAAATTGGATGAATCACACCCTGGAGTTGCAAGCAGCAGCAGCAGGAGCCCAAACATAGCTTGAAAGAGTTACTGGAGTTGGCAGCAGGAGCCCAAAAATTGGATGAAACACACCCTGGAGTTGCAAGCAGCAGCAGGAGCCCAAACATAGCTTGAAAGAGACACTGGAGTTGGCAGCAGGAGCCCAAAAATTGGATGAATCACACCCTGGAGTTGCAAGCAGCAGCAGCAGGAGCCCAAACATAGCTTGAAAGAGTTACTGGAGTTGGCAGCAGGAGCCCAAAAATTGGATGAAACACACCCTGGAGTTGCAAGCAGCAGCAGGAGCCCAAACATAGCTTGAAAGAGACACTGGAGTTGGCAGCAGGAGCCCAAAAATTGGATGAATCACACCCTGGAGTTGCAAGCAGCAGCAGCAGGAGCCCAAACATACAAAATGCAATACTTTGATTCAGCTGAGGAAGGATCAACAAGTGTATTTAGTATAACAGATAGGCTGCCAAGTGCAGGTTTGGGATGCCCTGCGGCCTGGTGTTTTTTTTGTTAAAGACAGACCAAAAACCAATTAAAAATGCAATACTTTGATTTAGCTGAGGAAGGATCAACAAGCGTATTTAGTATAACAGATAGGCTGCCTAGTGCAGGTTTGGGATGCCCTGCGGCCTGGTGTTTTTTTTTTTAAAGGCAGACCAAAAACCAATTCAAAATGCAATACTTAGATTAAGCTGAGGAAGGATCAACAAGCGTATTTTGTATAACAGATAGGTTGCCAAGTGCAGGTTTGGGATGCCCTGCGCCTGGTGTTTTTTCTGTTAAAGGCAGACCAAAAACCAATTCAAAATGCAATACTTTGATTAAGCTGAGGAAGGATCAACAAGCGCATTTAGTATAACAGATAGGCTGCCTAATGCAGGCTTGGGATGCCCTGCGGCCTGGTGTTTTTTTTGTTAAAGGCAGACCAAAAACCAATTCAAAATGCAATACTTTGATTAAGCTGAGGAAGGATCAACAAGCGTATTTAGTATGACAGATAGGCTGCCAAGTGCAGGTTTGGGATGCCCTGCGGCCTGGTGTTTTTTTTTGTTAAAGGCAGACCAAAAACCAATTTAAACTAATCCAGTTATATATTATGATAAATGCTTGTGTGTAACAGATAGGGTTAAATAAGCCACTGCATAGATGGCATGCACGGTGGCAAGGCAGATTTACAGCACAAAGAACTGAAATCGAATTGAAAACTGATCTGGCTAATGAAAAAAAAAAAATTTCACTGTCACTTCTAAGCTGTCCCTGGCTGGATGGTTCCGGTTTTTCCCTATCTTTCCCTATCTTTTCCTGGCTCTGTCTACCTCTCTGTCTGCCTCTCTGACCCTCCCTACCTATCTCTAACTCTCTGTCCCTGTCTCTAACTAGCTGTGCTCTGGCCGCAATGCAAGGCTGAAATGCGCACAAGCAAGATGGCCGCCGCTTTATATAGCACGTTGACGTCACCGGGCTTCCTGGCTGCTGATAGGCTGCATGTGACTTACCCATGATACCTTGCCCCAGGGGGTATGTCTGGACATGTTCATCCACCATTTTAGAATGCCTGTAATTGAAATAAATGGAGTTTAAAGGAAAACTTCGATCGATCGAAACGCGGGGAAATTCGGATTCGTTCAGAATCGAATTTTCCATGAAATTCGGAACGAATCCGAGTTCGTCCGGATCGATTCGCTCATCCCTATTGACTATAACAAAACTTTCTTACTTTATCTAAGCAGTGTTTTCTCAACATTAGCTTTAGACACTGTAGAGAATCATGATTGTCTCATGACCCAATCAGTGAAGCAGCTAGGCCAGTTTGCTGATTGGCTGGAGAGCAACCTCTATATTTTGTACAAGGGTAATTAGTAGCAGTCCGTGCAGTGACTGCTAGTGCCAATGTAGTACACAGCACAGTGCCAGATAAAATGGAAATGCCGGTGCTCCGACGTTTGTATGCTTTCACATTTTACCCATCATGAGGTAGGTGGGGTAGGCATGTTCACATGTGTGGGTTACATAGGTTGAGGGATCACCAGTTGCACTTTTGTTTTTTCATGTCTCCCCACCAGGAGGTGAGCCTGGTTTGAGAGGAGACAACACACTGGAGTTATACAGGGATTTGTATTCCAGTTGTTCTGGGCTGATGGGGCAAAAATAAGGGGGATAGTTTTCACTTGGTCAGGGAATATGGGAGGATACCCCCATCAGAGATATGTGGTGATTTATCTTCTGATGACCTCACACAGGTTGTTTCCAAGTATGGCAGAATAGTGGATTTCCTTTTTTAGTGTCTCATCCTCATTTCCATTTAGGTGCCCCTACTCTTCTCCTTTTTTAGGTTGAATTTGAATCAAGATGGATATTCCAGCATGCAGCAGTAACCATGTCTGACGATTTTGGGATCAGTTAATCGGCTACAAGGATTGGTCTAATCATGCAATGGGATACAAAGGATGGGCTCTTCGAAAGGACTATGTGGCAGTTGTTCATTGAGGCAACTGTAGTGCGCTCGGCCCACATTATGATGATATGCTGTCTATTTATTTATCTTTATTATGCGTTATAGATGTACACTTAATACCATGTTAGCAACAAGTTTTCTTTAGCAATTGGACCTGATCATCACATAGGGACTAGGGAGTAATAATATGTTTTGGTATTTGAGTATGCCTGGGGTGCCGCCTGTGTGCCACTGGACTTTGCGGCACCCTCGCATTGACAGTAACTTCATTTCTGTCTGGCAGGTACATCCAGCTACAGCTCCGTCCCTTTGCATTCAATTGACCATTTTGCAGGACCAGTCCCGTGACTGGACGTAGGGCGGCCTTGGCAAGTAATGAGCAGGACGTGCTTTTGGATGTCAGACAGCTGGGACACACGCTGGCTGTACAGTGCTCGCGCGGTCTGCTCCAGCGTCATATCCGGAAGCAGCTGCAGTGTTTGCACCACACTTGCTGCTTCCGTTTTACTGCCTTCAATGGCAGCTACTGCATGTACACCAAAGCAGCCTGATGAAGTGGACGAGGTGACCATTGGAACATGGGGCTGGTTGGTGAGATGGGGGTGACGACTACCTAGACACTATTTTAAATATATTTTAATCTTTTGATTGGTTGTTTCCGGACTTAATTTGTACACTATATTTTCAATAATTTAACTTACTTATTATATGTCATGTGGTAGCACTAGCATTGGTGTTCTTGGTTAGATTGTGTATATTTTGGGTTTATATCAGTATTGTATGATCAGGTGTATTGTCTAGTATTGATCTGGATCAGAAGTAGCAGGTACAGCTAGTAATTGATTTGAGTAGTTTTAGTAGTAGTTTTGTCCCCCCATCTCTTCTTGTGTTTGGGGCTCATGGTGTTGTCTTTGTGTGTATCTTAATATGGTTTTAATATGTTTTGTATGTGTATGTGAAAATAAAGATGCCTCCCATTACACCCATTTTTTGATCTAGAGTTATGGAATATGATAGAGGTTTGGGAGTAGCACCCAGCTCATTAATAAGAGTTGTGCATGAGACTTGGAACTTTTCTTTTCTCCAAAGCTGTGCTATAGCCACAAAAATGATGCTAAAAGAGGCACATCATAAATATGGCCCATGATCACAATACTCCTGGCAGGAATGTGTTCTTGAAAATGTCTTTACCCTGCATGACAAACTATTTTACTGATATATATACTGCTCAACATAAAGGACAATGCAGAAAAATCAACCCTGGTACTAAGAAGAGCTCTTTAACCCTTATTAAAAAGCAAATTTAATTTATTCTAAAAATCAGCATCTACTCCTTACCTGTGCCCTGTATTGAGGATAAAGGATTATGTGAATCTTCTGTACAAGGACACATTCCGTGTATAGTTATTGTTCCTATAGTTACACAGCGGACCTTAGTAGTTGCTTGAGAAAGGCACAATTGTTCCCTGTGCCAAGATTCATGACCAGCAAAGGGCATTGTCCAGAATATTAAGCATCCCCGAGCATTTCAATTCAATTACTTCTCACTTTTACGGGCCATGCTGACTACTTAATATAGGGCAGTGCGGTGCTTTTATAATGAAGGGGACAGATGGTACTGGCAATATCTCTATTGACTCAGCCATAAATCTATAAGCAGCTGTATTATATTATTAACAGTTTTGTGCTTCACATAGAAACACACTTTAAAACCCAAACCCACAACATTCTTTGTTTCTTACACCAAATTTAATCTAAGATAGTCTGCACAAAGATAGTTTACTACTTGCAGGTTGTTAAAAGAAGCAACTTTACATAGACCTCACTAAGACAACTTACATTGGCAGCCATGGAGAGGGCAAATCCTTTGTTGGCTTTCAGTCAAGACTTTTATAACTACTGGTTGGAGACTTTTATTAAAGAAAATCGAAGGAAGAACTATTAACTGAGCTGCTTAGATTTGAATCATAAAATCTGCAATTTGCCCTTTACAAAACACAAAGGGAGTTTCTTTTATTGTGAGTGACTTATGCAAAATCTATTTCAGACTTTTCAGATATCTGAAACAAAAACCATGTGATTTCGGTGATTAAAAGTTAAAACCCTCAATAGACAATTCAGCAATCAAGCAGTCACTTATTATGTTCAAGCTGTTTTGTATAAAAGAACCCACATTACTAAGACTGGTGTGTAACTTTTAATTGCTATATATACATACAAATAATGAAAATGTTTAAAAAGAAAAAAGGTGAGCAGCCTTCACTATGTGAATGTTTCTAGTCTTTATTATTACAATTTTATGTTTCTGTAAATAAAAAAAGGACAACCTCACCTTACCCCTGAGGAATATAACCCAGTGCTGCCATCTTCTACCTTTATTTGAGTTCCAGAAATGCTTCTGCTGCCAACTGCAGTTTACTCTTATAGGAAATCGTCAGCTATTTGTTCATATGTGTAGGGACAAATTACAACCCAGCTGGGCTGGGCAACATGGTTGTGCTCTTAATCATGACAGTTATATAAGTGAATACATTCTGCATTTATACAGAGGATGCCTCCCGAGTCTTAATGCCCTCCCCTAGAAGTCTTTCCTCCATCCATACCGAGTGACTTCCCCAGTCTTAATAGCTGCAACTTGTTGCAACTTCAACTGGAAACACAATTCCGCAGGTCCAATGAAAAGTAACTCCATACATATGGTGGCGAGCAAGAGAAGGGGCGAGGAACCCACAGCCCAGGAAGAGGCAGAACAGTGGAGACAAGGTTGTCTCACCAGCTAATCCTGTAATGGAACTGCCCACCACACCCGCCCGCCACCATAGAGCAGTATAATGGTGGAAGGAGTGGTGGGAAACCCCCCTAGGGCCACAATGGCCAATGGAAAGCTGAAGGTCATCCCAGAAAGCAAAGCAGCCTAGTGGAAGGCCCCTGATTAAACTTTTGGGGAAAAATAGTGCATTTTATAGAGTGAAAAATATGGTAAGTCATTGAGAAATGAATCAATTGCTAGTCAACAATTTATCTGTGAAATATCAATGTAGACAATTAGGTCAGCAGGAAAATATTAACAGAGCAACAGTGTGAACCTAATAAACATTGCAGTAGTGGAAAAAAAAAGATATACTTACAGCCCCGCCTGAAGCCTTGTGCTGCGGTCACCGGGAGGCCAGCCGATGATAGAGCTGCGGCAGGGTAACTGAACCCTGCCCGCTTTCTCCACTCTGGCTGCTGCTGGCACCGCCGCTTCTCCTCAGGCCGGCGCACACGCACACCCAGTCCATGCAGCTGGGATGCAGACACAGGCCACGCTCACCAGCTGCATGGACTGGGTGTGTGCCTGTGCCGGCCCGAGAAGTGGTGGAGGTGCCAGCAGTGGCCAGAGCAGTGACAGCGGTTGGGATTCAGTTACCCTGCCTTCTCTGCCCACCGCTCTGGCCTCCCGGTGGCACACGAGTTATGCGAGAGGCTCTTGTAAGTATATCTTTTTTTCATTTTTTGTTTTTTTTTTTTTGTCATTTTTTAAAATATTTTCCCCCCACTTTTAGGGAAAAATAGTGCGTCTTATAGGGTGAAAAATATGGTAAGTCATTGAGCTGGTGAAACATTGAGAAATGAATCAATTGCTAGTCAACAGTTTCTCTGTGAAATATTAATGTAGACAATTGGGTCAGCAGGAAAATGAACAGAGCAACAGTGTGAACCTAATAAATGGTGCAGTAACCTACTATTTCTAAGTGAAAGCAATAACAGCCACTAGTCTATAATAGGCAGTGATACCATAAGACATCTGATCTCACTAAAATCTGCATTTACAATATAGGTCAGATGTCTAGTGGGGTCAGTGTTTAGGAATGACAATGTTGATCTTATGTCCTCTTTTACATTTATCTATTTATTGTATATTATTATTATTATTAATAATAAATATAACTAATATATATATATATATATATATATATATATTATATCATATTAGGAGTATCAGTGGTGGATTGACTTAGGCCCTTATTTAAGAAGGGATAGCGTCAGGTAGTGGCTGGTTAATGACAGGTAGCGACTGGTGAACGCCGGACACGGCACGCAATTACACATTTATCACATTTTTTTTTTAAATCACAAATAATTATTTAACCTCTTCTGGCATTGAAATAGCAGTTTTTTCATATTTTTTTCATTTTTTATATATTTCCTAAGAAATGACATTACAGGTCTGGCATTAAAGTGTTCATGTTACAATGTTGTTACAATGTAATGCCATATGTTTTCGCTTTGTTACTAGTTGATAAATGCTTGAAAACACACTTTAAACACACAGCCTCCTGCGCTCTGGGCTTCAGACAAGTATTTTTCAGCGCCAGGGATTTGTGAGGCTGTTTTTTTGCTGAATATGGTGTGAGTCGGTCGCTATGAGCAGTCGCTAACTTGCGCTCCCATACAGCGCTGTACTGGTCAAATAGCGACTCCTCACAATGTATTCAACATTACTGAACAGCGACTGAGTCGCTATAAACTAGCGACTCACGGCCGAGCACTGCGACTACTAGCGGGCGCTCTGAAAATGCCTGCTACAGACGCTCATCTGTCGCTACCTGCCGCTAATGAGGAATCAGCCTCTTAGTAAGGAAGCTTGAAGGGAAAGTACACTTTCGTAGACTCACCAGCAATCGGCAGTATGAGAAGCCAGTCCGGTGGGTGGGTGTGGCCTGTGCAATAAGCACCCTATTGAAATCAATGTGCACCTCCATGGACGAGGAACCAGTGCTGCAATAAGGAGCAGTACAGGAGCGAGTGGCAGGTAAAGTGGCAGGGGAGTCTTGTGCCCTCTGGAATGCTCAGGTCTTCAGGAAAAGTCTAAAAGTGTACTTTGCCTTTAAGTGACAAGTCATGAGAAATGAAGGGGTCTGACAAGCTGGACTTCCTCTGTAATGGTGATTAAACCATTTTAAAGTATTTTGTGGCCACGTTCGGAGAATAGACCAATCAAGGGACACACGAGTTATGCAGTTACATTTTTTAAAGCATTTGTTCTTGAAACTGTTGAAACTGGGTGAGGTGTTCCCGGAAACATTGGGGTAAGCGTCTCTCTCACCTTTCTAATGCCTTTGTATCAAGTTTTTTTGTGCTTGTTGATGCTATGTCCTGACTGTGGGGGTCATGCTAATTATTTGGTGAAGCCAGTGTGGCTAGCAGTGTGCATTGCAGGGTGGTTTCTCATGAGCTTTTTACCGTTTAGACACAAAAAAGTGATAAAAAAAATGTCTTTTCCACCTTTTTTTCACAAAATGACCTGTACCCGTGATAGAGCATTTTTACAGGTGAGGTCCATCATTTTGCCTATGAAATATGGATGTTTTTTCAAGTTTGGAAACAACAGCAGCCTATGGGGTATGCTGAAAAAATGGCAATTTTTAATATAACCCATAGGGTGCTGTTATTTCCAAACTTAAAAAAACAGCCTTACCTCATAGGAAAAATTATGGGATGTGGTCCTGAAATGTACTAACTCAATTGGTCATTTATGTGCCGGACTCTCAGTATGAGCAGCTGTAAAAATGAACTTTCGCACTGTTTTTTGTAAAATAATGCACACACATCAAAATATTAACATAAACATTAACTGGAAAATTGTTGAATGGTCTATTGCCATTTGGACCTTCCATCACTGCAAACACATGACTTTTGTTTCAAATATGTGAAAAGTCTGAAATATATTTTGCATTAGTTGGTAGCAGGGGCAAATGTAATGAGTAAGGGAATGTAATATATATATATATATATATATATATATATATATATATATATATATATATATATATATATATATGAGAGAGAGAGAGATAAGAGAGATTTAAAATAGATGGATAAATAGATGTGTTAGCGATTGATAGATAGATGATGGATGAATGGAGGGGCAGACATTGGAGCCCTGCTATGGCTTCCACTGTAGGAAATGGAGGAGAGACACATGAGAAAGGCCTCAGGAGAGCTTCTTTCTGCATTATTATTGTCGTTGGGTTTACAGTTCCTTTAAAGCTGTATAATTATAATCCAAAAATGCCACCGTCTTTTCTTAGCCAAAGCATATTTAAAAATTGGAGGCAGCAAAATGGAAAACTGCTTTGTGGTCAGATGAATCATATCAAACTTCTTTATGGAAGCCACAGATGTGGTGTCCTGCAGACTCAGAGGAGAGGGAGCACCAAGCTTGATACCAGCACACAATTCATATGCCTGCATCTCATAGAGAGCAATGGACATAACTGAATTTTTCGTTTAATGCTTATAATTAATATTAAACACATTTATTTGTACAGAACATGCAATCATTTAAACACAGGACCTACAGTAGATGGGCCATTAAAATTTTGGGTTATTAAAAAAATTAATGGCTTCTTTTTCTTAAAAAATGTGTAATTTGTACACCAACAACTAAAACGCAGTCGAAACACATTGAAAAGTGTGTCCCCAGCAGTGATTTTCTTGAAACTATAATGAAAAAACACCAACCAGCACCGGAAAAATACAGCTCCAAAGGAGAAAAAAAATAAATATGCGGGGGGAGTGCTGGAAAAATGGCACTACAAAGTGGGCTGGGCTTATCGGCTAGTGGGCCCGACAGACACTGACATAGGCCGGCCAATACCGAAGGGCACCAATCAAAGCTAATGAGGCCCTTATTTAACAAGGGATAGCGCCAGGTAGCGAATGGTGAGCGAACGGTAATGACGCTCACCGCCACGAGAACGCCGGCTCCCCTCCGCAATCACACATGTATCAAGCCGATCCTGCTTAGCGACTGACAGAGCGCCAGATAGCGACTCATTCATCATTATTCCAGCCTCACCCCACAGCGCCAGCGAGCGACCTTGAACAGCGACAGGTATGACCTCTCGCTACCTGGCGCTCTCCAAAGCATTTCAATGGAGCAATCTTTCATAATTAATTGCTATTAATTTTTTTTTTAAATGTCAAAAATTCTGTGACCACTTCTGCAATGGTAGATTTTTTTTTAAGGTAAAAAAAAAATTAAAAAAATTTGTGCAGAATTGATATTACAGGTCTGATATTAATGTATTCATATTACAAAATGTTTTTAAAAACATGTTTTTTTTTTTTCTAAAAATATGGTTGTTTGGGGGTTAAAAAACGGTTTAACCCATCGCCGCCAGCGCTCTGGGGTTTAAACAAGCATTTCACAGCGCGAGAATTTTTGGAGCGTGATTTGGGAGCCGTTCTCTATGGCCGTTCGCTGTCATGCGCTCCCATACAGCGCGGAACCTGTCAAACAGCGACTCCTAACCCCGTATTCAACATTACCGCACACCGACTGAGTCGCTCTCAACAGCCGAACAACGGCCAAGCACAGCGAATACTAGCGGGCGCTGTGAAAATAACGCTACCGTCGCTCATCTGTCGCTACCTGGCGCTATTAATGAATCGGCCTCCCCGTGTTCGATGCAATGACTGCTAGCGCCAATGTAGTAAATAGCACAGCACCAGATTAGACAGGAATGCCAGCGCTCCACAAAAATGATGCTAAAATGTGCACCTACCTCTGCTCACCACATCTCGCCTCACCTCTACTCACCTCTGCTCACAACTTCCCATCTCACATCTGCCCACCTCCTGTTGTATAACCTTTGCTCATTTTACCATCACATATAAAAAAAGCATATTTAAGAAGCGTCAGCATCACACAGCGCCACTTTTCTGGCCTCAGCGGCACTCAGCATTTAAGAAAGTAATAAATGGCAGTGCCCATGTGCAACTGTTAAACTAGCCTCTTGTTTAGCACTAGCGCTAAAATGTAATGCAACACTCTGGTTGAAGCTGCCCCAGATGAAATCTGGTGCTGTACCTCAAAATCACATAGAGCACAATGGACAGAACTGTATTGTAGTGTTAATGTTTATAATTAATATTAAACACATTTATTTGTACAGAACTTGCATTGGGACTGGTCAGTAATTGAAACGCAGGACCTAGATGGGCCACAATGTTTTTTTGGGAATTGATTTTATTGGGTTCTTTTGCATAATAATGTTTAATTTGCACACCAACAACTAAAACACAACCTAAACACACTATAAAGTTTGTCCCCAGTAGTGATTTCTTGTAACTGTAATGATGAAACGCTGACCAACGCCTGAAAAATACAGCACCAATTTTGCAAGGAGGAAAAGATTCATAAATATGGGGGGGGGGAGCGCCGGAAAAATGGCAGTACAAAGTGGCACTCACTGGCTCTGTGATAATTAGCTGGAGGGTCTAAGAGGCGCTGACATAGGCCCACCAATATCTCAGTGCAAGAATCAAAGCTATTTAGTAGCATTCTGATCAGCAGCAACACAGTACACAACACAGCGTCAAATAAGATGGGAATGGCAGCGCTTTGAAGGGGGCACTATAGCTACAAAAATGATGGTAAAAGGCGCACATCATAAATAAGGCCCTTAATGCTTTAAGGTACTTGCCCCCGGGGTACCCCAATTGGGGGCGCCCCACTGTGTGGCACCCCACAGGTTGCTGAAACAAACTCACCTCTTCGCATTCCTACGGTGCTTGTGCATCCACTTGTCCAATCAGCATGCTCGGATCTGCTCGCGTCAGCGGCTCAGAGTGCACTGGCTGCTGCATCTCCCGCTAGTCTCTAACAGGGAACGTGCCCGCACCGGCCATTCACAAATGCCTGATGAGGGCACGCGTCCTGCTAGAGGGATAGTGGGGTTTTGGCCGCAGCTCATGCATGAGTCATTGGACCGGGAGAGAAGGTATGGTTTCATACAGTGGGGCATCCTGGTTTTGGATGCCCTGGGGGGAGGGAATCGATCGCCTTGGGTTTTGGTACACTTTAAGTTTTACCTGCTTAGATTTTATTGGGGCCATTTGTGCACCCCTGTTATAGTAGGCCGAACTCATGCAGGGATTGGTGTGGCGGTGCAATGTCCACATATACTTGTCAATGTGTGCCAACTGAGACTTTTGTTTCTAATGAGATTTTAGAAACAAATTAGTGGACTTGTTGCTGGCTACCAGGGTTTGCTGTGGTTCCTTTAAGATTTATCTATAACTGCACATGCAGGAAAAAGAGGTGCACATAGGTGTCAATGATACCTTTAATATTTTATTATATTCGGTTTCTCATATAAAAATAGGACTGAGTGTATAACATATTCTGTACAAGGAGGAACAGACAGACTGTATATCATAAGAATGAATACTGAACTAGCAGCTCTCCGACAACCCTCATTTATGGGACTGGATACGTTTGCATGCCAGCAAAAACACTTATTAAACATTGGTGCTTTTTCTTTAGAGCCATCAAATGAAGACAAACCAAAGACAGGAATAATGTTCAGAGTTTTACATTCAGTTTCAGTTTAGCCACATTAACAATGAGATACACATATTCTGCAAGCCAATCAAAATACTTATTATGGTTAAGATATGGTCTGATGTTGGGATTTTTTATTATGCTATTTAACAGCATAAAGTCCCCTTGTATTGTTATAGATATCAGCCAATACCCAAAAAATTATATGACCACACTTTCTTCAAAGGGGTTGATTTAGCACCAGGTGAAAAAAGTTTCACCTGGTGCTGTATTACCCCCAAGGCATACAATAAAAGTGAATGGTAGTTTTCTCTCCAAAAAAGCTCACTTTTTACACCTAGTGCTAAATCAAAGAGGCTAATTAGCGCCAGGGATAAAAGAGACTACTACTGTCTATTGGACAGTTTACATTATTATTATTATTGCTAGTCTTTAAGGATTAACCTGCACTGAACCTTAATTCTTGTTACGTCTATGTTATGCATATAATTGTTTATAGCTCTCATGGTGTATCTCCTTGCCAAAAAGCATTCCTTGTATGTACCCTGTACTTACTTGGCGGATCAATAAAGTATTGAGTATTGAGTATTATCAGTGACAGTCAAAATATCCTGTCAAAAAAACTTTCCTTTTTTTAAAATGGGTTAATTTAAAATGGGTTAATCAATGTAATTAGGGAGTTATTGCACACCGATGAAGAGAAAATTGGAACAGGGTGCTCAGTTAGTTTAAAAGGGCAAAAATGAAAAATTTGTCCTTTATTAATAGTATCATTAAACACATTTCCATGAAGAAAAGAGCCTCTAAAACCACTAATTACCAGAACCCGTGGCAGAAAAATACAATTTTGTGAATACTCACCAGTAAAATGGATATTATTGGTGTGTCACACACACCCCGCTTCCTGTAGTAATAACGTTCGGGTAAACCATCTCCAGATGTCATTGCAGAGAGAGAGAGATCTTGAAACTGGCCCCTCCCATATATATATACCTGGGACCTCCCACTTAATCCCCAGTGTAATTGAAAAGCAGTAAGACAAGGTACCAGAAAATTAACCCTCAACAAAATTATAGCTTCACCAAATAGAGAAAAACCAGGATACTAAAAAGGGCGGGTGAAGCGGGGTGTGTGTCACACACCAATAATATCCATTTTACTGGTGAGTATTCACAAAATGGTATTATTCTTTGTGTGTCACACACACCCCGCTTCCTGTAGTAATAACGTTCTGGACATCCAAAAGCCGTGTCCCTAAAGGGTGGGTATCCAGCAGGAAGATGAAGCATAACTCAAACCACTGCAGTTTGAAGAACTTTGCGGCCAAACACAGCATCCGCTGAGGCTCGCACATCAACCTTATAAAACTTTGAAAAGGTATGAACAGAAGACCAAGTAGCCGCCTTACAAACTTGTTCAACAGAAGCCTGGTGCTGAAAAGCCCAGGACGCACCAATAGCACGAGTAGAATGAGCAGTGATACGGAAGGGAGGAACTTTTCCCTTAGCCGTATAGGCGCCAATAATGGCTTGACGAATCCATTTACTAATGGAAGATTTAGCCGGGGCCAAACCCTTCCTAGGCCCACAAGGTACAACGAAAAACGCATCAGTCTTACGGAAGGAAGACATAGCACGCAAATAAAAATGAACACAGCGAACCACATCCAAACAGTGCAAAACCCTCTCCTTGTCATTCTTGGGTTTAGGACACAAGGAGGGAAGAACAATGTCCTGACTCAGAGACACGCCGAACCGAGGTGATAGCCACAAGAAAGACTACCTTCTGAGTCAAAGTGGAAAGAGCAATATCCGACAAAGGCTCAAAAGGAGGAGCCTGAAGAGCAGACAAAACCAAATTCAGATCCCAAACAGGTAGCAACGCCTTCCTAGGAGGCCGCAGATGCGTAACCCCCTGGAAAAAGGTCTTGACCAATGGATGAAGCGCAAATGCCTTCTGAAAGAAAATAGACAAGGCAGAAACCTGCCCCTTCAAGGTACTAAGCTGCAGACCAGCATCCAGTCCAGATTGAAGAAAATCCAGAATTCTGGAAACAGAGAAGAATCTGCAGGGCAAAGACCTAGCCTCACACCAATCGATGTAAGAACGCCAGGTTCTATAATAGATAGCAGAGGAAGACCTTTTTCGAGCACAGATAAGAGTCTTAATAACAGAATCAGAAAGACCTTCCTCCTTTAAGATGGAGGTTTCAGCAGCCAAGCCGTCAAAGCCAGCGTTGGTAAATTGGGGTAACGCAGCCGACCCTGAGTGAGAAGATCCGGCCGCAGAGGAAGCTCGAACTGATCCACTGCCATCCGAACGACGTCCGCGAACCACATTCTTCTTGGCCACCTTGGAGCCACGAGAATGGCGGGGACCTCTTCCAGAATCAACTTTCTTAACACTCTTCCTAGCAAGGGAATCAGAGGGAACAGATACAGGAACCCCAGTGTCCCCCAACTTAGAGACATGGCATCCACCACCAGAGCCAGAGGATCCTGAGACATTGATACAAAAGTCGGAAGTTTGTAATTGTGACGAGAGGCAAACAGGTCCACCTCCGGTGTTCCCCACCGAAGACACAGAGCCTGAAAAACCTGAGGATGGAGAGACCATTCCCCCAGACGGGAGGAGCATCTGCTTAGAAGGTCCGCTTCTGTGTTTTCCACCCCCGGAATGTAAACTGCCAACAGGCAAGGAACATGAGCCTCCGCCCAGGTCAGAATCAGGGAAACCTCTCTGAGAGCTCCCAGACTGCGAGTCCCTCCCTGATGATTGATGTAGGCAACCGCCGTCCTGTTGTCTGAACGCACCTGAACCGGAAGGCCACGGACATGGTGAGTCAGAAGAGAAAGAACCAGACGGATAGCTCTCAGCTCCAGAACAATGATGGGCAAGTGAGCCTCTCGAGGGCCCCACTGCCCCTGGAACTGAAGATCCTTCCAGAAACTGAGCAAAGGGAACTGCCTCGAAGGAGGCTACCATCAACCCCACCAGCCTCATCCCCAGACGGATGAACGGTCGAGGATTGGAGAGAAGAAGCCGAACCAAATCCTGAATCAAAAGTATCTTCGACTGAGGTAGAAAAACCCTGTGCTGACAAGAGTCTATTGTCATCCCCAAGAAGGACGCCACCCTGGCCGGAGCCAGGGGGGGACTTGGGATAGTTGATTACCCAACCGAAGCTTTCCAGCGTAGAAACCACCATGCTGGTGTCCTTCTCCGCTTGATTGAAGGAAGGAGCCATGATGAGAAGGTCGTCCAGGTAAGGCAAAATTCGAATGCCTTGAGTTCTGAGAATGGCCATCATCCCTGCTAGAACCTTGGTGAACACCCTTGGCGCCGAGGTAAGACCAAACGGAAGAGCCACGAATTGAAAATGCCGATCCTCCACCACGAACCGCAGAAAGCGCTGATGGACCGGGCAGATGGGAACATGCAGGTAAGCATCCTTTATGTCTATGGACGTCATGAAGTCCCCCTGCCGAAGAGAAGTGATGGCCGAGCGCAGAGTTTCCATGCGAAACTTCCGTGGACGAATGAACCTGTTGAGGAACTTCAGATCCAGGATAGGGCGCACTGATCCGTCCCTCTTGGGCACCGTGAAAAGATTGAAATAGAAACAGAGACCCAATTCCGAAGTTGGCACCGGATGGATGACCGCCAAATCTAGAAGATTCCCTACCGACACTCGGAGTTCTTGGGCGACCAAAGGATCGGTAGGTATTCGGGACCTGAGAAACCTTAAGAGAGGAAGGGACTGGAACTCCAGTTTGTAACCGGACGACACCACCTCCCGAATCTATCTGTCCGAGACCGCCCGGACCCAATGTCTGGGAGAAGTGTCGCAACCGTCCCCCCACCCTCACGGGTGAGGGCGCCCCCTCATTGCTGAGCAGGCTTGGGCGTGGACTTAGGCTTAGAGCCCCACGAATGACCATAATGGCCGCGGCCTCGCCCCCGGTTCCAGCTAGAGCCCCTGGTAGTGGGAAGGGAGGCCCCTCTGCCTGCCCTGGCTCCCCGAAAGGAAGGATTGAAAGAAGAGGTTCCTCGAAAAAGACACCGCGGCTTCCTGCGCTGAGGCAACTTGCCTCCCTTGGTGACTGAATCCAACTTGTCACCAAACAGGCGTAAACCCAGAAAAGGAAGGGCTGTAAGTGATCTTTTAGCACCAACGTCCGCCGTCCATTGACGGAGCCACACTGACCGCCGAATAGCAACCAAAAGAGCAGATGTCCTGCCACACATGGCCATAGCATCATCCTGGGCGGCCAGAACAAAAGAAGCAAAAGACTCACACAATTGAAGAGAGGTAAACTCCTCACATTCCGGATCAAGATACGCGTACTAATTTTTGATCAAGGCTTTAAGAGCCAATAGGACAATGGAAGAAGCGCATACCGGACGCAAGGTCGAACCGGCACTGATGAAACCATGACGAGCCAGTTGATCGATTCTACGATCCTCTACATCCTTAATTGTAGTAGTGTCTGGTGAATGCAGCACTGAAGAGTTAGAGAGCCCCAAAACCTGTGCATCAACGTCTGGGGGTACCGTCCAAAGTTTGACCAATTCCTCCGAAAAGGGATACCTCCTGTCCCAATTAGCCGGGGAGCCAACAAGGCGGGTCGGCTGTTCCCATTCCTTAAGCACAACCCTTTCAAAATGTAGCTGACCAGGGAACGCTAAACGCGGCTTAGGCATCTCAAAAAGCTCACCCTTAGGCGGAGGGGCCGCCGCAGGTGGATCCAGAGACAAAATTTCAAAAACCTTGGTAAGGATAGAAGGAGTATCACAAGACACCCCAGTAGTCAAATCTGCCGAAGTATCAGTCAACAGGGAAGCATCAATATCATCCAAATCTTCCAAAATTTCCCCTTCTTCAGGCAAAGGACAATCTGACCAGTCTAACACCTCCGCTGCCTCCAAGGCAGGAGTCAGAGGAGGAGAATCAATGTGTTTCCTTTTAGCCGTAGCCTTATGAGCTACCTGTGCAGACAACAACTTCTCGAGAGTGGCCACTCAAGCGCACAACTCAGATTGCAAATCCCCAGCTGTGACAACGTCACCCTGGGACCGGAATAAAAGTGGAGGGGCAGGGGACGACTGAGGTTGCGAAGAGCCAGGAGCCGGAGTACCAGACTGGCGCGCAATATTCTGCTGTGCGCAAGGAACGCACAAAATGACATCATCCCCTGGGAGTGGAACCCCACAACCGAAACACTGCCTAGATTGCCCCGAAGAGCCATTTCATTGGAAGCCTCCATTCGGTGAAACTTTTTTTTGAATTCGCAGAACTCAGGGATTTATGCTATAAGCTACCCGGGATGCCCCTTATTCATTAATTAAAGTCCCGGGAGTGGGAGGATTTTTGTAACCCAAAATAAGACTAGCCAGGTATATCAGACTGGGAGACCCATGCAGCAGGGGTATCCCAAATCTGGAAAGACAGAGAAAACATTGTAAGATTCATGAATAAACCGCACATGCACACAGAGAAAAAACACAATATTATCCAATAAAAAAACTAAATATATATATAAATATATATAAGAATTAAAATAAATATGGTCACATATATTTGAAGCATGCTGCTGCCTAACTAAAGGATCAAGCATGAGAAAAAATGCATAATGAAAAGAAACCACCATGGCTTGTTATAACTGACAAATAACCTCCATTCTATACTTATATGGACCACAGCATAAAGTCCCTTAATGGGAATAAAAACTCATTGAATGCGATATAGAAGAGAAGGAACTATAATAAAAAACCTTTTTTAAGTGGCCGCAGCAGAAAGAAGCAGCAGGAACAGAGCACAGAAATTACCTCAGAGGCCGGTGCGAGCTTCCCACAGCTGAGAGAAGACGGGCAGGCAGAGAGCGTGCGCGAAGCGCTCTTACCCCGCCCCGCCAGCCAATCACCGCACGAGCGCGGCCCCGCCCCTTAAGCACGGATTTACCTCAGAGAGGTAAAAAATGGCGGCAGCGCCATTCAGAAAAGCCAAAAACCGGACCCGGTCTGAGCTGGGAACGCCGCACACAGTCACACACAGATTAAAAGACGCACACACACAGACACGCGCGCACCGACGCCCACATATATCAGTACCAAAAAATTACCTCAGGATAAAAAGAGTAGCATATGCCAGAAAAGCATCATAGCTGATTACAATAAAAAGGATTAAAATAAATTAATTGTTTTTTGGTCTTAATAATGTAACACAAAAGACCTCTCAGCATGGAGCTGGCAGGCTTTTCAGAATGAAAATAGTTACCGTATATACTCGAGTATAGGCCGACCCGAATATAAGCCGAGGCACCTAATTTTACCACAAAAAAACTGGAAAAGTTATTGACTCGAGTATAAGCCTAGGGTGGGAAATGGATGTGGGTTCTACCCCCGCTGCCCCCAACTTCATAGTCAGTCTGCAGGCTTCCTGCCTCATTCCCTGTGCAGACTTTAGGGCCTCATTCCCTGTGCAGACTTTAGGGCCTCATTCCCTGTGCAGACTTTAGGGCCTCATTCCCTGTGCAGACTTTAGGGCCCCCCCACCCACCGTACCTCAGCTCCTGTGTCTTGTGCAGGGAGGCGGGGATGATCTTCTCCTCCTCCACGGCCGACATCTTTACCGGTCTCTGCAGCCCTGCTTCTTCATTCATCATGGGCAGGGGAGCGGCTCCTTCGCCGTCCCCTGCTCTGCTGCGCTGTGGGCTGGGATCGGCCGCCGCTCCGCTGGAGGCAGAGGGGCCGCTCACCGCCGCCTCATGCATACTGGGAGGGGGGGGGGGGGGTGTTCACTCACCCTCGATGTCGGCCGCCATCTTGGCTGCGCAAGCCGCGTCTGCCGTCGGCTCCCCGTGGGTCGCTGCGGGCGCCGCCGCCTCCTTCCTCGTCATCGGCAAACCCGCCAGCCAGTGTGCGCTCTTCTCCCCGCAGGTACTCCTCCCAGCACGTAGATGCTTCCGATGAGGGGGGATGATGAAAGCGCAGCTTCCCGCTCCCTGCCTGCGCGTTCTCTCTGCCCGGCCGCCGAGCCTCTTCCCGCACTGCCACCACCTCTACGTCATTTGAGCGCCAGGCCACGCCCCCCTGTGTCCAAATCTCCACCTGCACTGCTGATTGTCTGTTGGGCCACTGACTCTAGTATAAGCCGAGGCGGCTTTTTTCAGCCCAAAAAGTGGGCTGAAAAACTCGGCTTATACTCGAGTATATACGGTATAGTTATATAGTTATAGTTCAGCAGGAGGGAGAAATTTGCGCACTAGTGTTCGCCAATGTGTCAATTTGCTCCTGAAATTTTTCACTTGAGCCAGTTTGGCGCATCAAATTGTCTCCATCTCCTGATTTAAGGTATGTTTAGAGGGCAGAAAAGCGTGTGCCAATATGGCACAAAATCCCAAAAATTAAGGTCAAAACAACAAAAATGTGGTTAGTGGGCCCCAAAGTTTAGAAAAAACAAAAATTAATTATAGTTCAGTTATTAAGCATTAGTATGCAAACAGCGGAGGGAGGGTTCGCACGTGCACCAGGCATGCACACGCAGCCATGAATCGTGTGTCTAGTCACATGCAAATTTGCCCTCCACCGGAGCAATTTTTTTCCCTAAAGTTGGTGTTAAAACACCCCCTAGGTAGACAATAGGGTTGATTCAGAGCCTCTTTCTCATCATTTTTATGGAGGTCTTGCTACCAAACGAAAAATCATGCAAAAATTAAAACATTTCGCACTAAAGTTCTCGCAGAAAAAAGGCTTTGCTGAATCAGACAAGGGGAAAAATGAACGAGAATGGAAATATTCACGCAAAAAAAGGTGAGAAAGGGGCTCTGAATCAACCCTATTGACCCTGAAGGCCACTTTTCTCTACAAAGAAGTTGTGTACATTTTTCACCTGGCAAGTGTTATAGTCTTTCAGATTAAAATAATGACACTTCAGTTCCCAATTCACTGTACAAAGAACGTCTATTCTTGGAGCGGAGACTGTGGTACAAATTTGTACAAAGCTGGGCTTTATACTTTATGAGCCAGTTCTGTAAACCCCCCAACCCTCAGTTTAATAGAACACTTGCCATGTAATAAAGATGATAATAAAGATTTTTTTAAAGGATATCTGTTAAAGGGGTATTCCAGCAAGTGCGACATGTATGACATAGCTATTATTGTTGACACTTCTCTCTCATGTTAAATCTGCAGTAATGTCTTGGTGCACCTAATGCCGTATCTAGGCAAATCCATCAGCAGAATTGTCTTCTGTCGTTGGCCACACCTACATTTTGAGGAACTTGGGGAACACCCCCTCTAACAATGCCCAATATGGTGGTGGGATTTTTAAAAAATGGAAGTCCATCTGTATTTGAAGTTAGAGGAGATTATTCAATAGTGTGGAGCACTGTCTAGCTCCCCCACCGGGAGGGTCGTCCTAATTTACCTGGGAAATGCAAGTTTGAATTTGGGCGTTGCTTTGCAACCCACATCACCGTGAACTTTTTAACTTTAAAAACATTTTTGTTCGAATGTTTCTGAAAATATGTATCTGTGATTTTTACAATAATGTAATAATTTTTTAAAGTTTGGAAACAACAGCACCCTATATGCTATCTATGTTTATGTTTATGCATAGGCTGCTGTTGTTTCTAAACTTTCTAAAAAATATCCTTACCTTGTTGCAAATATTATGTACCTCATTTATGAAATTGTCCTAATGCAGGCACAGGTAATTTTAGGGAAGAGTTAGAACAAAAAAAGTGTATGCATTTCTGTGTGTTAAACTAAAAATAACCCAATAAGACACAGGTTGCAATTCACAAAAGCACATTCAAAGTTCGCTTCACTGTAAAGTTAGCATGACCCCACTTATGTGGCATATTTGCTGTCTTTTGACATGAGCACACCTTTTAAGCCTTACCTGAAAAAGGATTTTAGGACAAGTTAATTTAAAGTCATTGTCCAGGCATGACATTAAAAAAGCTAGTTCAAGGTAGTGAAAGTAAAAAAATAAAACACAACACAAAAGCATTTTATTATTTGTTACACTAACTCTGAACACTTATCCCACCAAAGGGAGGGATATTTATACTTGTCCTCCTTCCTTCTAATCGCTGAGAGGGCAATCATTCTGATGGTTTCTGCCGGCCGAAGATGAGCCGACCAGGCACCCCAGCGGTGCCGGAACAAGGGGGGGTACACTATCTGGCGCTGGATGAAGGTTGTAGATGTTATTTTAGTGTAAAATTATAATATTACTACTTTACTTTCTACTATTACTGTTACTTTTACTACCTTGAACTAGTAAGAGGTCCAGGGGACCCCTATACAAGTTCAAAGTGTAAGGGGGCAGCAAGTTATCTCCCACCATGACAGCGGGTGACCCCCAATCATTACCCATACCACCAATGGCCAGGGTGGTATAAAAGAGCCTGGTGTTCACCCCTGTGTACTTGTACCAAAGGTCATAGGGCCTGGTGTCCTGGCATGGGTGGAGGCTGTTCGACTTCCAAGCACTGGGGAACCCAGCCCCTATACCAGGTGTGCCGGTTGGTGGGTTCAAAAGGGGGGAACCCCACATCATATTCTTTTAAATGAGCTGCAGTGGGACCTTACTTGATGAGCTCGCTGATAATTTGGTTCCAGGAACAAAACTTGCTTGCATCACAAACAACCAGGTCACGCCCACATGCTTGAGAAGATCATTCCTACGGAAAACAACCCTTAATTTCTTCATCATTTTTAAAGCGTAAAACAGTTTAGGACATTGTCAAGTGTAGCCCTGTAGCCAGGGTCCAAATGTGGACCTCGGTGCCAGATTCCCAGACCCCTGCCCTGACAGCCCTGCAATCAGTTGCTTCTGTGTTGCCGTGCTCAGAGCTGCCCCCTTGATTGGTAATGTAGTGCTTAGTTTCCCTGCCAGTGTTATGGCTCCCTGGCACCTAGCATTGCAATATAAAGTACTGCACAGGTGCAAATTGGCATTGCAAGGTACAACCAGCCTTTTTTTAGTTTACCCTGGGGAATCTATAGCCCCTCCCCAGTGTGCTGATTTATATCTATCCAACCCCTCCCCCCCCCCAACAGCCCTCCACCTAGACTTTCACCTCTCACCGGATGCCTTTAAATTGACCTTTTCAAAGAGTGGTTCATACAATAGGCTAACACTTTGCTATGCCTTTGCAATGACTTTCATTTGAAGTCCATTTATGCAAAATACATTCTATGTTTAAATCTAGACAAAACATTACATTTTGAACAGAACTAATATTTATTTTGTTGCCTCTCACTTTTTAGTTCACTTTCTGCTCATGATGACCAAACTGAAAACTCCACCTAAAAGCAACTTCCTTTCAATGACACCTGTATTGTTATATATATTTATAACCCCTTCGTGACATATGATGCACTATTATGTCATTTTCAAATGGAGCTTACCACAATGTGTTAATTCCTGTGAGACTAAAGGTTTAATAACATTTCTGTAAAGGTTTTTACATATTTTGAAGGGTGCAGTTTAAAAACAGGGTCTTGTTTTGTGGTTTTTCTAGAGTCATATAAAGTGGACCAAAACCCACATTTTAAACTAGCACCCCCTGATTTGCTCACCCAATGAGGAGTACTGCAATTTTCACTACTCCTGCTTCACTGCCTGTTTTAGCTGTAAAGCTCCACCTCCCTCATTTATTGCCACTTTTGTGAATGGCAATGATGTCATTGCCACACCTATGCAATGACTGATCGCCATCTTACGGAGAGGGACAGCAAAAAAAAGTGTTCCAGGACGATTCGAAAAATATCTATTTCTAGTTCTATACCATGAGAAGGGAATATTAGCAGGTGCTTTGGGCTTTGGTCCGCTTTATCCAAGATTCCATTTCTTACTGTGGCAGGAAGGGGTAACATGTCGTGTCTGGATTGAGTAAAGCAAATAAGACTAGACTTCTCCATCAAATACAACACAGAAGGTTAAAGTGTTCTCACTTATCTCCTTTGTTCTAAAGGGCTTGTAAGCAAATTGACTTAAAACCTCTCATCTCAGTCATTTAGCACATCATTATACCTACTGACTCAGGCAGGGCATAACCCACCTCCAGCCTCCCCTCAGTCATGCAATCAGCTATATTCCCCTTTCCAGGAAGGGTCTGCTGGACACAGGATACTGGGGACAGGATACTGCAGCACACACTGCAGCAGCGGCAACATCATTTATTTCATTTAAGACCCAACCTAGAAAGATGAGCTTAGCTGAATTCCAGGCTCGGGGACAGGGGAAGGATGAGCTTCCACTCTACATCTAACAAGGTGTATATTTACTGTAGGTATAGCAAATATGTTTTGTGTAGTACCCACAACTTTTCAATATAAACATAAGTAAATGTATGCAAATTCCGAATTGTAAATCAAAACAGACTCATGTAAATGAAGCCTTATCAAGCAAGCTAAGCCCAGTAACAGTAAGATTTTAAAATGATAAAAGCTCTAGATGAGACATAGGCATCCCTTTATTAAATCCTTCCTCCCCTGGGACTATTGCTGTCCATTTATCATTGTTTACCCAGTAATCCATTTTTTAATCGTGAGCACCTGATATCTGTAATGTTGATATTAATTAGATTGGCATCACTCAGAAAAGCTGATTTTCAGTTAAGAAAATTAAAATAAAAATGACATTGCGATCAGGTACTGCACATGATTTATTTTAAACAAAGGGGTATTACAGTACTTTATTTGTCCTCTTTTAATGTTGCTCTTTCTTTAAGATACTTTTAAAGACAAAATGGTTTGGCAAAGGTTTCTTCTAATATTGAGGCGGTTTTTAGAGACTGTAAAAAATCCTGTTTGATGCTTTCATAAAGATGTTCCCGATCAGTTTCACAATTATTGGGGACAGAGTCATGCATTGTGTTCTGTTACTCTTGTATGCATAAGAACCTGCTTTGATATGGGTGGTGAATCCTTGAATAATACATTCCTATTAATATATATAGGAATATAGGTGCTGTACTGTATGCTCAAACCCTCAAATTTCAACATAAACCTGTTTCTGACCTCCTTGTCAGTATGTCCATCAACCAAAATAGGGGTGTTCGTTTTGAAAGTTATAATCTGGGCACACCTTTTGCACCAGCTTGTAGTCAATACTGTAGAAGGAGATGAAGATGCAAATGACCTTAAAGGGTTTAGCACAAAGCCATGCAGCATGACTCTGAGTATGTTCCATGTAACAGTTTTTAGCTGGATCATAGAGGCAGGGTTTGTTCTTCAAGGCTTTATTGGTGTTTTCATATTCCACCCTACAATTAAAAGTCTTTGTTTCTCTGGTATCCAAAGTAGATTGCTGTAGAAGGTCAAATTCTACCACCTTTGTTGGTGGGACAATACTGACAGACACATTTCCAAGGCTAGAGGAGTTATGACGAAAGTAGACACTAAACGTCCCATTTATGTGGTCCACTATCTTGCCGGTCACCAGCAGACTGAACTTGACCGTTTTGATGTTAAAGTAAAAATCTCCCCATCCAAAAATCTTCTTTGTTCTCCCAGTTTTCAATGATGGCTTGCGTTTAGCTCTTTGGCCAACCCCACCAGTGAGCAATGTCTGGTTCTTGCTCCACTCCCAAGGAGTCATCGGAGATTGCATTGGAGTTTTTGCTGGCTTGTAATGATCGCTGGGGAAAACCCGGGATGGGTGTAGTGAGTGGGGTTTGTTGGCACCATAGGGTCCATTCTTTACCATTCCTGTTGCTCCTAAATCCAGGTAGCCTAATGTTTTTGTCATGTGGCCTTCTAAACAAAGCACCTGAAAATACAAAAAAAGAATGTTACAAACACGAATGATCATTATTTTAAATGTATTGTAAAACTGAAAAATAATTAAACAAAAAATAAAAGCTAAATATGTAATTATTTTGCAAACAGTATCACTTCAATGTACACAGTTCCCTGCCTCTAGACAACCCAGTACTGTGCCAGTCCTTACAAGCTAAACTCTAAATTTGCCTTTTGGGGCCAATTTAGAGATCACTAGCAATAATGATAATGGGAATATGACTGCTGTATGTACAGTATGTTTAATTAATATTATTATAGATAATGCATAATAATGTAGTGCTACTGCAGTAACATAATATCCATTTAAACAGTAGTGCAAAAAATATTATTTTTATTGTAAGTTTCATAATCAGTATTGGGCGAACTTGAACCACAAAGGTCAGGTTTGTACCGAACTTTGTGAGTTGGGGTTCCTAAAACCGAACAGGAACTTCAGCAAGAAGTCATTCAGCGTGTTCAAGTTCATTGTTTGGCTGAACCCAGAAAACCAAAAAAATGCTCTGCAGCCCATCAATCAGCTTAACCTCATGCAGAGTGTGCCGCAGCAGGAAGCGGTTGTACAACTTACCTGAGCCCCACGATCCGGTTGTTGGGCAGCGTACTTTCCTGTAAAAATGGCCATGGCCGGGGCTTCAGATGGCTGCCCCTTATGAGTGAGGACACTGGCAGCAGCTTACAGTGTAAATTGTCCTCACTCATGGGGTGGCATCTTTCTGATGCCCCGAAGGGTACTTTTTTACATAGGAAAGAACCCATCGCTGACCAAATCATGGGACTCAGGTAAGTTGTACAACAGCTTCTGCTGCTGCACACTTTGCATGGGCCATTTTGGGTCCCACAGTTTGGGTCCCCGTTGATTTCAATGGAAACCTGGTTCCGGTTTGGGATGGGGTCAAGTTCAGTACCCGAACCGAACTTTTGTCTAAAGTTCGGCCAAACTTGCTGAACCCGAACTTATAGGCTTTCACCCAACACTATTCATAAGCATGATTCTTCAGGGTTCCTCCAGAACACGGGAGCATGCAGTTTCCCTGGTTTGGCTGTTGGTGGCTCTGTCTTCTTGCATTTTCCCTGTGGTATATTGCAGGAGAGGCGCTTGTTAATGGTTTGTTAGAACAGATCTCTAGGAATCTCTACTCATTAGCAATTGTCCACCTGCCCGCTGCCACTATGTGTAGCAAAAGTAGTTTGAATCCCCTTTTAGGGGAAAGCTCACGATAGCTGTTCAATGTGATCTCCAGACAGATTGTTCCGAATCATCTCTTTTCTTTTTCAAAATATTTGAGCTTTCAGGCAGAACCGCTATTTATGTAACATGATACCCACAGTCTCTCGGGGAAGGGGGGGGGGGTGATACCAATACACTCTTTAGGCCATTTTATTTACATTTACCATCCTGGAGACCCATTTGTTCAACTGGAAATTCTTTATCCACCTTAAGAAAGGAGTAGGCCTAAGTCTGATTCCCATTGTTGCATTGCGTGCGTTGGTATGGGGTTAGCAGGACTACGCATTATAGAATATAAATTAGGGAGAAAGGCCTTCATAATAAGGATATCTGGGTACAGCACAGGGATATCTAGTACAGAACAATTCAAATAAAGTAAATTGAATATTAAAATAATCTCTATAGATAGGGATTAAATAAATTGTTTTATATGATTATATCTACAGTATAAGGCTCCTCAGGTGGGGGATTGCATCCCCAATGAGAATTAAGCCTACTGTCATTAAAACATGTAAACCTTATGGACTGTAGTCCTGATTCAAAATTCAGGCTCCCAAAAATAGGCAGAAATGGTTACATTATCTGAGGCTAAAGCAAAAAGCATTTTGAATTGTAACCATTGTCTTACTATTATTTTCATTATTTTATGAAATATTATAAGGAATGTTTTTCTATCTACTGGCCATAAAAGAAATGCAACAATTACTTTTTTATGTATCCGTTTTAGGCAAAAAAATATTAAAGGTTTTACTTGGACATCACATAAATTTAAAGTGTTCACAATTTAAATGTCCACTTGTTAATATCCCATATTTTAATATCGCACAAAGTCCTAAATGTTCTACTCAGTAAGGATTGAAATAGTAATGCATTAATAAACATGCAGACTAGGCAAAGACTCCGGCTCATTTTTCCTAATTTGATCAGTTATGAAAATTTTTGAAAAACTTAAAATGGCACGGAATATATTATGAATAAGCTGCATATTTCTATTTCAACAATAGCACAGACTTTTCCTTTGAATTACGCTGCTTTCCTTTTCTTTTGTTCTTTCTTTTTCTGTGTGTGTTCTGAGTGAGGATATCTCTAATATGACAAATGTAATTCTTCTTTCTTAACAATGGTTAAAAGTGGACCAAAATGGCTTTTGCTTTTTACCCCTTTCTTACCCCTGGGGCATCTCGAATTGGTTGCCCATTTTACACACCCTGCCGACAATCCCAGGAGGCAGGCATGGCTCTCCTCCAATCAGCTTTTTTGACCGTGGATATACAGTAGATGAAAGGTAAAAGCAGAGTGGGAACGTAGATGCTTTCGCAGTTGGCGGTGGTACCCCCTGCATCCCTTAATAGCTGTGCCCGGCTCACAGACTGCCACTCACAGACTAGACAGATGCAGGCTGCTGGCTGCACATGCGCCATGGGATCATGGGTGAGGTGCGTAAAATGGGTGACTGCAGGGGTTTTACACAGCGGAAATGCCCCACGAACAGGTGTTTATTCGGACCTGGAATTTTACACACTTTGTTAAGTTTTTTGTCCACTTAACCACATACTTTAAAGCGGACCAAAAGCCAACGAATCTTATAGATTCCCGGGCTGATCAATTCCCTCCCCCTGGGGCATCCAAAATCCTGATGCCTCGCTGTGTGAAACCCCACAGGTCGCCCGCTACACTTACCTTACTTCCTAGTCCAACGTCGCATGCACGGGCTGCGGCCGCATCCCCACTATCCCTCTAGCAGGGCGCATGCCCACGGCAGCAATTTGAGAATGGCCGGTGCGGGCACGCTCCCTGTTAGAGGGAAGCAGGGGATGTGGCCGGCAGAGTGCTCGGAGCCGCTCTGCTAAGACGTCGCTCAGACGTGCATAGCTCAACGGATCAGGGCGTGCTGATTGGACAAGCAGCCATAGGACCGGGATGAGGTGAGTTACCTCTGGCGATCTGAGGGGTTTCACATAGCGGGGCACCCCCGATCGCGGTGCCCTGGGGGGAAAGGACCAAAACCCAGGAAATGTAAAATCCTGGGTTTTGGTCCACTTTAAATTGTAGATCCAAAGGGTAGCAGGTAGTATTTTTGCATTTCTGTCACATTTGACCCATAATACTTATGTTTTCGAAGTATTTTATTTGCTTGACAATGTCTGTAATTTCTATTGTTCAGTATCGAGGAAGATGATTGCGCTTTATAAATAATTGTAATAATTTAGGACACACTTGTTTAAAAATATAGCAACATTTAACTCAAGTGCACCATCCTGTTTTCCAAAGATATTAAAATCAACAAGAGAATTAGAAGCCATCTTAGGGAGAGATGCACGTTAGACACGTTAGAGGAACAAAACCCAGGATCTTGACTATCCCAGGTGTTGTTCCTTTCCCGGGGGCACTCAGATTTGGGATGCCCTGCTTTGTGAAAGCTTTATTTCCCCCTACCAATTCCTTTGAAAAGCAACATTGCGTTTTATTCATGTAAGGTTTTGTCCCGAAAATTCCAGTTTTTCTATTAACCAACCCTTCTGTTTAAGGTTTGATCTCTATAACGGGGTCATAGACAGAAATAAAAGAATGTTAAAATTGTCTCGGCTAATTCTCATTCTATCCAAATAGAAATAAAGCTGCTGTGTTGTGTGAAGCAACATTTAAATGTGGTCACTATATTGCTATTGGCTGAATTTTTGCATATGCTGGTTAACCATTATGATGATGATAAAAGTTTACGTAGCATTGTTTATCCTTCCGATATATGGTGTTGTACACTACAAGTTAGGAAAAAAAAGGGAAGAATTCAATCGCCTTTTGGATGTTTCCTGTTTAAAGGCCATTCATAAATGGCTAGCATGGCTTGGCAGTGAATTAATACATAAAAGTCATCATTTGTTATCTAGCTGTAAAAAGTTTGGCCTGGAAGACACAATTATATTGACACAATATCAGACTGGGAAAGATATATTATGGGTGGTGTTTTCCAGAGGCAGAAGCAAGAGAGAGAAAAGGATTAAGTGATAACTCCCCAAGGAAAGATTTATATTTATATTGGCGTCCGTGGAAAAAAAAATTGCTAGTGGCATCCATATTAAATGAAGGCAGCAAATATTCTATTCCCAATACTGAATTATTTCACAGTGAACATGTGACTGGGTTTTTGATGCAAACTATTTAAATATAGATTGTATCCCTATAGGGATGTCTGATATTAAAGGGAAACCAGAGCCTTGTTGTAAATGTATTCGTAATTATTCTTTTTTAAATATGTATGTTCTTCTGATCACATCCATTTCTAAGTGCATAGTTCAATTTCAGATATTAACAGCATTAACATATTACTTGTACGGAAAACAGACATTCAACATTAAAGCATGCTCACTGTGCAAGATTGACCATGGGGTCCTATTAGGACAGCAAAATGCCAAACCTCTGTTTACCATGTGTTTTTTTTTAACTGCATTTATTTTCAGGCTAATTTAAGACTAGCGCCACTTATTGCCATGTGAGCGTCTATGTAGCGGTGCTTAGAGGGACTGCTAGTAGGTGCTACAAGCGGGTGTCGGGCACTGTGACCTAGCTTAGCGGCTGGACAAGTGACTGTAGTATCCTGTCCACATTAATGAATGTGATGTCTGGAGGGCGCTGTAGAAGCACCCTCCCTGAATCACTGCAGAGCCAATCGAGAACGCTAGGTGGGGACCAGAGGTCAAAGCGCCCAAGACGCCCAGCGAACAATAGGTAGCGTCAGTAAAGTGCATCCGGCACTCGGTGCTGAAGCCCATATTTAAGAAAAAAAATACACACAACCAGCGTCGGCGCTCTTAAACAGGGCACAAACACCAGCACCAGAGCAAAAACATATAGAATGACATTGTTTTAACACTGTGACCCTGCAATGGCAGACCCGCACATACAAAAAAAAAAACACAATAAAAGTGTTTGGTTGCTGGGCAGGAGAGGACGCACAATGATTTGAACCAAAAATTTAGAACATTACTTTAGGAAAATGCTATTTATAACCAAATAAAACATCACTGAAATGTATGGGTGAGCGATACCGAGCGACAGGTACTACATGGCGCTGCTGAGCATACAGTGCCGGCGCTTTACACTGTACCACCGCTAGTAATGCATGTGTCACTACATGACGCTATTAGTGGCGCTGACCAGACTGACTTTCATATATATGGTTTTAATATACTGTGCCCAGCATTCACCCGACGCAACGTGGCACTACCTGGCAGTAGCGTTTCTTAATAAACCCCCTTCATGTTCTATTGCATTTGTGTTTTGTTTATAGAGTAAAATATTCCTAACCCTGTTAGTAAGGTCCCATTTTCAGTTGGGGTAGGATCAGTCATACTGGGCAAATGTTTGCCCAATATCTGTCTATCTGGATAAGAGAAGGGTTGTTGACATCAGTTCTGATCATTCATCAACTCCATTTGTGGAATTACATCCATAAAATAAAGCTGGATGATGGGCAGCATCCCTATCAGATCAAAACTAATTATGAGCATTGGATCTGGGCCAAGCTTGATTCAACCCAGATATTGTTCATTTGGTCCAGTTTGCCCCATCCCAAATACTAAAATCCTGTGCAAATAAACTGCTCCCATCCCCTGTGAATTGGTATAGGGGTCCCTTGGAAACCCTCAGTTCACAAGTAGTGTAAAAAGACACCACACAAGAAACATTTATTATACTATATTCAACAGTACTCACCATCTCTGCATCTATATTCTTTCCTCTGTCCCTCGCCAGGAGGCATCCTATCCTCAGATATGTTGGGTTGGGGGCTCTGGGCAAAGCAGCTTTAACAGTAGCGGGCTGGGGTTTGCTTATGCCAGTGACGCAACTTTAGCAGCTGCGTCGGCATCTGGTGTTAAGGGGGACACAGGTTAAATTTCATTATACTTTCCCCATTCGCTCCTTATGTCCCCACTGTCCCTTCTGATGGCATCTGTAGTTGAGCGGGACACAGCAGTCCCCCCCTTCTTGTTCCTTGGCATTCTGCCAAGAGTATTGATGGGAATCCGGGGGACAGAATCTCTTATACTACAGAGGTGGAATGTCCACCATGTGACTCTTATATCAAAGGAGGCTCTGCCTCTGAAATTTAAAATGTTTCCTTCCTTGTGGCCTGCCATTACCCTTGGAGGGCTCCTGGGGGGATGGAGAAAAGAGGGACATGTGTACCTCTCAACACCAGAAGCCTGCGGAGTCACTGCTAAAGCTGCCGGGCATCAGAGGACTTCAGCCTACCAGACCTTGAGGGAGCCTCGACCTGGCAGACCTGAGGAGTAGTATTGGGCTTTTGATCCGGGTCGAAACTAGATTTGACATGAATCCCAGATACTGGCAAGATGCGGGGTAAAGTTATCCGACATGTCACTCACCGATGCTGGCAGGTGGCATGCCGGTCATCACTACCTTGTAAACTGATATAGGGGTATAGTTAAAAAAAAATACAGTTTTAAAAAATGAACTTTACAACGTTTATCTGCCCCCTGCCGGATGGTGTCCTTTCTCCAGATCCACCAGGTCAGGGGCTCCCTTCTGCCTCAGTGGGCGCTGGTCTGCTGCTGGTGGGAGAGTCGCTATTGCAACCACCTAAAGGGTAGGGAGGCTTTTATACCACAGAGAGAGGCACCTCTGTGGAATCCTCCTATGTGACTAATGACATAACTCCAATAAAGTAGTAGGAATCTAAAAAAATATTTTGCATCTGATTGGGTATTGAGAGGAAATTCCCTGAATTTGGTAGTTACACATCTCATCACAATAGACCTCTAAACAGACCTATTATAGAATGCTATACATACAACTGGTATAACTGTACAGTAAGCCTTAAAATGCATTCATTTAGCTACAGTAGTAGTATTCAGTTGAGAGGCTATTCCCTTAGTAAAGCTGAGAAGGGTTCAGTAGGCGGGTAACCTTGGTAAATTCCCAAATTGTCACAATGGAGATGATTACTTTAGCAGATATGTCCCTACAGTGAAGCAGAAAGCTCTTGGTTGGGGATAAATTGGTAAATATTCAACCCATCACAATATATATAATTTATCCATTAACATACCTACATATCTGCAAATGAGAAGGTGATGAAGACTGTCTAATAAAAAAAGTACATTCAATTAGCAATGAGAAAGTGATGAAGAAGGTGATAAAGACTCGTAATAACAGTACATTTTTTTCTAGTTGTAGGAGAACTAAAATTTCTAGGGGCAAAAAGTTATTGTACTTTATTACAGTATGTAGTGACAGATCCCCTATAAAAGTATTGAACACAGCAATGGTGAAGGGTTCATTGGAGGTTTGCATTTCTAAATTGAGTTGAGAGAAAAATATAAGTAAAGCAGATAAGCTCTCAGTAGGGACTAACCTTGGTAAATACCCAACTCATCACAATATAGATTATTTATCTCTAAACGTACCATTGCAGAATGCTATGGTCAGTGTGTCCCTATTAGCAATGAAAAACTAGGACCATCTCAAAAACAGGTATAGTATTTAAATTACGCTTCACACTAATGGATTGAGAATGCAAGATGACTCCTCATCCAGCAAAATTCTGGGACCAAAGGGTCAAGAGAGGTCCTCTCAATTGGGAACCAGGCTCCAATAGCTGGGCATGATCTGACTTGGGGTTAAACCCAGTGCTATTCAACCCTCCTCCTTAAAGTGGCTCAAAACCCAGCTCGATCTATAAGATTCCAGGGCCGATCGATTCCTTCCCCCTGAGGCATCCAAAATCAGGATGCCCCACTGTGTGAAACCCCCCAGGTCGCCCCGTCCACTCACCTTTGTTTCTGTTCCAATGGCACATGTGTGGGCCACGGCCGCATCCCTGCTATCCCTCTAGCAGGGCGCGTGCCTATGCCAGCCATTTGTGAATGGCCGGGGGCCAGGAAGAGGTGAGTTTCTTCAGACGATCTGGGGGGGTCACACCGCGGGGCACCCCCAATCGGGGTGGCCCGGGGGAAAGGACCAAAACCGAGGATAGTCAAAATCCTGGGTTTTGGTCCACTTTGGGCCACTTTAAGGGCCACCAACAGGCCAGGTGTTGCAGATCTTAGTTACTTCATCTGAGCATCTTTGAGGAGCTGTTTGCTGAATGACATAGGCACGGTAAACAGCTCTGGTTGGACTAGGGCCTGTGCATGCGGGTAAGCTGTTACTGCCAATCTGGGGTAGGGTTTCACACAGCAGGGAATCCAAAATCGGGATGCCCACGGGGAAAAAGCAAAAACCTGGATAATCAAAATCCCAGGTTTTGTTTCACTTAAATGCTTCAGTGCGCTGAAAATATAATAGAACATGTTTGCTTGAGGTGTTTATTTTTATGTTGTTCATATGTTTTCTCTTACGATATTCGTTTTTGATAAACATACTGACTATAACAAAAAGGTTCCTTTTCTTTGCTGTCTCTTGATGCTTTGCAGAATGACGCGTGCATCATCACACACTGATATGCTAATCTTGCCCCTAATGCCCTGCCCCCAAGCTGCCCCAGCTGAATAATTGTCATCATTAACTGAACTAAATTTAGAAGGTGTGAAACAGACGAGGGGTCAGGTCAGCTTTCTGTCTCTCTAGCAAGCTATCTACATTACATTAAAGCTGACATTTCAGCATTTGGACATTTTTTGAATAAAAGATTAAATGCTTTTCCAAACTACAACATTTTGTGAGACTCTGTGACAGGATGGTTATCTATTCTATTGTATTGCGAGTCTATGGGTGAACAGCTGGAGACCAATTTGTTAATGAAGCCCAATAATTGTCCAGGCGCTCAAAATTATCCCTATTGGGTAGGGCTACACATGTCAATGTTCTAATTTTCTCCCTTTTAAAATACAGTATTTTCACCCTATAAGACGCACCTGCCCATAAGACGCACCTAAGATTTGGAAAATATTCTAAACCAAATGTTTTGCTAAAACACCCCATTACAGTCAGTGTGGCATTCCCCCATCCCATTCCCATAGGCAGTGTGGCATTCCCCCATCCCATTCCTCATTGGCAGTGTGCCATTCCCCCCTCCCATTCCCTATATAGGCAGTGTGGCATCTCCCCCCATCCAATTCCCCATATAGGCAGTGTGGCATTCCCACCTCCCATTCCCCATATAGGCAGGGTGGCATTCCCCCCGCTCTAAAAGATGTGCATAGGCGCACCACCGTGAATCAACCCTAATGTGACTCTCGGGGGGAGGTCCACCTCCAGCACCATTTTCTCCTCCCGCAGGGACCTCTGATCCCCCCTGGGGTCTGCAGCAGGGCAGAGAGTTCTTCTGACAGCTTTCCTGCTACCACCGCAGGGAGGCATCTTTTTTTTTTTTTTTACATTTATCCCTGTGTGAACTAGTAAGGGGTACTTGAACCCCTTATACCAGTTCACAGGGCCGGAGGGGCTGGCCAGTTGCCAGCAAGCGGATAACTTGCTAAAACCCCCCGCCGCATTACCTGCATCCCCAAAGCTCAGGGGGGTTTAGGTAAACCCACGGCCCATTTGGGTCATGGGGGCTGGTAGCCTTCAAGGCCAGGGCACGACTGCTTGGCCTCTGTATCCTGGTCTACAAGCCCACATAGCTGGTGCCTGACTAATTTTGTTGGTGAGAAGGGAACCCATGCCATTTAACCCTTGATAATGCGCATAGTAGTTATATTTTATTTTAAAATCTCATAAAGCCCTCTTTTAAGTTTGCGGTGTCTCTTGAACAGAACGGGTGTCTACCCATACATATGTGGCACATCAGGAGGATTGGGGCTTTTACATGCAATATTCTTTTCTTCAACCCAAACCAATACATTTTTATTTTAAAAAAATAGATTTTTTTGTTTTACAAAATCCCAAATATTTTAACCACAAACATTGAGAAAGCAATGAAAGTTCAACTATACATTTTATATTGAAGCGCAAACCTATAATTTACCTGGAAAATCCTATAAAAATCACAGCTAAACATATTTGAGGTAAAATGCAAAAAAATGGCCTGGCAAAAGAAGTTGACAAGGTAGACTGGTAGTTAAAGGGTTTGCCATCTTAGCCAGTCAGGCAGCTCTCGAAAAGGTATGGCCATTTTTCACAAATTTGGAAATATGTAACTGCAGTGCACAGGGCAAACACTAAAGGGTAAGGAGCCCTCAACAAAAGAAAGTAAGTTTGCCACAGAAGTCCAAGAACTCTCTAACATAGATTAGCAAGTGCGTAACATATTACTCTCTCAACCCCTGAGTCAAGGAAGGAAAGATCTGACTGCTCAACGTTTGACAGAATCAATCTTCTTCTGTTATAGACATTACAGTTGAAGGGCGGGAATTTGAAATGATGGAGCTCACTCAATAAAACCCCAGCTATTATATGTATTGTTTATTGTCTTATTTATAGGTATACGGTGATGACATACTTCCAGTGGAGTGGAGTCCCTTGGGCCCACAAGAAGAAATAATTTTGGGGGGCCCCTAAATGACAGACACAATTAAATTGTTGCATAAAATAACATGTGATGTCTATTAACCAAATGACAAATGTAAATTACTGAGTACATTACTGATTCTCAGAACACTTCAGGCAAACCAGAAACACTGGGTTAATCTTGGATCTCTTGTCTTATCCTGGTGGTGATCCTGGGCCAGTTCCTGGGCCCAACTATCCCAAAAACTGGTTATGAGAGCTTTATAAAATATGGCATTTTTGTGCTTAATTGTGTATTGAGCTAGATTTCCCCATATGTACTAAATATTGGCCAAGTGAGGGGTAACGTTCTCCTTTTAGGTGGTGAACCATTGTTTTTTCCTACTGGCTTCCTGTCTAGTCGCCTTCATTTATTCCTACAGCTGTACCATGACCTGGATGATTGAAAACCTTGACAGGCAATCTGCCATGTATTTTAAAAGTAAAACAGAAACAGAACCTGGGATTTTCTCTATCCCCAGTCTTGTTCCTCCTGCCTGGGGCAACCTTATTTGGGAGGCCCAAAAACTCCCCTTTCTTTTGTTTCCACTGAGCATGTGCGCTCTGCTCAGCCAATCAGCGGCTCGAATTCCATTAAGATTTTTCTTGCTGCTCCAAGCTCAAAATGGAGCTTGCGTCGCTGGCTGCACCTCCACTTCTCTTGGCTAAATGTATATTGGGGATGCAACGCTGGATTACTAAAACTGTGAGTTTTCAGGCCCAAGAGTCTAATAGACTTTAGGGAGGTGGTTGCTCCTCTTTAAATTGAACCAAAAGGCTCCAAGGCCTGCCAATTTCCTGTCCCTGATTTCCTCTGTGACACTCCTCTGTATACTTACTGACCGGTGATCCCATGATGCATGCATGGGTTGCTGCATCCCCAGAATCCTTCTGGCTAATACTAAGCCAGAGGGTATCCGCTGGTGCCCAGCACTCCATTTATTCAGAACAGATTGCTGGGTGATGCCATCTATTCTGATGGGCTGGAAGCCCACACATGTGCCATGGGAGCTTGGAATGAGGTAAGAAAACTGGCACTGGGTTTCAGCCCAAATTGGGATGCCCCAATAAAGAGGACCAAACCCCAAAAGTTAAAACCTTTGGGTTTTGGTTGTATCCTGTGGAAACAACACTTGAAACAACTTAGAACGGGTAGTTTAGATTGATAAAAAGAGGGGTTTTCATGCTATAAATATATTTTAATATGCATGTATATATTGACCTATCCAAAAATCAGTGCCCACACTTCAAACACTAAAGTTTTAATGAACCATCTTGGCATTTACCGGCAGTGTATAGTCTGCAAGAATTTAATTTTAAAGATAGGAAAGCGTGACAATTTTGGAAATGTTAGAATAAGAATCTTAATGCAAAAAGGTGCAGCTGACTTCATTTGTGAAGCACTTCCTTGCACATTTCTGCGATGACGCTAAATGGAACCACACCTTTAAATACCAAATCAGTGGCTTTTTTCCTCACCTTGTGCCTCTGATCATCTTCCTCTCACACACTGCTAGCGCTGCAAAAATGAAATGACAAGGAAGGGAAATAGACGACAAAAGGGAAAAGGTTACAAGCTTGCCTGTCTGATCTGCCTGGGAGACAGCAAGATGTAACGATGGGACCTGAACGGTGGGTCAGCCGCTCATGAATTTCATGATTCCTGCACACCGCTCATTATGACGGATTGATCTGAAACCCCTTAAACAGTCTCCAGAGAACATTAATGGGACTCGGCTTAGGCTGATATTATTAACCTGTTACTTTCCAGAAAGTAGAGACAAGGAAAATGTACAATACAATATAACGTCTTTACTGCTCGTAAAATCTTTTTACGTACATATGATAGCCTCAAGCACCTTGTACATACCAATATATAGGTGGATACATTCTATTCATTTAAAGCCCCGCTCCAGGCGCACACTATTTTTCTGCCACCTTACCCCCCTTGGGAACAGTATAAAAGTAATTTCAAAGCACTTGAAAATCTCTGATTGTATGTAAACATCTCATGGCTTCTAGGCAAAACTGATTATTTTGCTTCAATTTCTGGGTCATGACTGAGCTGAGATGGGGATGTCATGGTGCATCTTTATGAAGCCTAGCTGTGCTCTTCTGTGGTCAGACAGCTGCTGGACCACTGTGGCTTGCTGTGCTCACTCACACTGATGATCCTGGAGGAATGAAATTGAATAAAGGTCAGACTTTAGAACCTTGATATGGGTTCTGTGCTACACTGCTGAAAATGGCGGCGAAGGCTACGAGGCATCAGGTCAGCTGCTTGTTGGCTAATTCTTGCTGCTAGAGTTTACAGTCCCTTTAAAGAAATGAAAATAGTCAAGTAGTCCATTTTATAAAAAATGTTTTTTAATGTAGATGTCTCTAGGATCATGTTCCCATGCAATGCTTTCATGCCATACCTCCATAGTCCATAGGGACACAACTCTCTGGGCATCCCTAAAGGGCGTGACAATGGAATACCCTTTATGGACCCTGATCTTAAGCTCCCTATACTTAACACTCCTGCAACACCATATGTCCTAACAGTTGACAATGGGGTTTGCCAGCAGGCATGCATGGTGCCATGGCCAGCCTTTGGAGCTGGGAGACACCAATCAGTTCAAAAGACAGCTCTCATCTGTTTGGTGTCTCCCTCTGCCTGCATTCCCAGACTTTCATCCTTTCTCTCTCCTTTTTCTGATTCTCGTTATTTCTCTCTTTCACATTCTCTCTATCTCTGCAGCTGCTCTTTCCCTTGTTATTTTTTTGCTGCTGTGAGAATATATGTGAGATTGGGGGGGCAGCATCTGCTATTCTTGCACAGGGAACCCCCTAACCTAAAGCTGGCCCTGCAAGGTCCTGTCCACATTATGCCAGCAAATTACATTGTAAAGACAAATTTGATTTGGGGTTCTTCCAAGAAGGGATGGGCCTTTTCGAGAGACCCAGAAGGGTAGGACGTTTTCACTAGCTGTTAACTCTTCTAATATGACCACTGACATGTCTAGTTTGTAACTGAATCAGTGGTGTACATAACATAGACTCAGGGAAAACAGCTGCTTCCTGGCCCATGGCCTCCCCCTGCCTTGCAGCACCTGTGGGCGCCTGGTAATACCCATTTCTTGTCTGGCGTCACACATTGCTGCGAAGTCGGCCAGGGGTTGGTAAGGACAAAGCTAGGATGTCAGCTCATTGTTTCCCTTTGGTGCTCTGTGATCAGGGCTGGCCTTTGGGGTGTGCGAGGTGTGTAGCCTCTGGGGCGGGGGTGCCGTTTTAGTAATTGTTTTTACATTTTTTCCCTTGGCCACTATATTTGCCGCCCGTGCAATGTCTTATGTTGCTCTCCACCCATTTTCCCTGTTGCTGATGAAGTAGGTTAATCAAGTGGCCGGGGAGGACAACTTCCTATTTCAGCCACATTGTGAGTTTGACTAACGCCTCCCCCCCTGCCATTTGCTTAACTGTTCATGTTTATTGTATAAAATATTTTGTTTCCTTTTTTTTGAGAATGTCAGACTATGTGGAGGGGGCACTCACTTATGGCTGGGTCCCTGCAGGGGGATGCCATCCTGTAGTCTTGCACAGGGCACCTTTAAACCAGATTGTCGGCCCTGCCTGTGATAGAACACGGGGTGAAACAAATCGCTGACATAGTAGTTCTTTTCTGCAAACAGCTCGCCAATACTAAGGTGGCACCTTGGGAAGGAAACAAACCACACTGGCCCCAGAACAGTCTGTGGAATCAGCAAGTACAGAACAGATTGGTAAATTTCATTTTTTGGGTGCAGATTAGTGCTTTTTGCACTTTTTTTGTGTTGATTTGGAAAATCTTTTTAAATGCATTGCACATGCTTAAAGAGAGAACAAAACACAGGATTTTCTCTCTCCTACATTTTGTTCCTTCTCCTGAGGGCATCACAATTTGGGATTTTGGGTGTATAAAAAAATGCTGAGAAATCTTACCTTGCTCGCTATCACATGATGCATTTGTGGGCTCTTCATCAATCAGCTTTTTTTATGGCATACGTTTCAAGGAGTGGCATAGAACGTTCAATGGAGGGGTAGTGGTAGGCATCCCCACAGACACAAGGGGAATGCTAGGCATGTCGCTGTGTCCCACACATGGGCTGATTTTGCTTCCCAAACTGAAAGAAGGAGATCACCACCCCCTAGAGCCCCTAGGCTGGTGGTTACTCCTCTTCAAAGGTTGGAGAGGTTCTCAAAAATCAAATCAGATCAGTCCCCATGGACTACAAAGCACATCATCTTATGATCATGTTTTACCTTCGTATGTTTTTTTGGGGCAGTTGTAATCCAGTGGTTAGGGAACTGATCTGAGGGTTGCTGGTTCAGTTCCCGACTGGGTCATGACTGAAATGCACTGAAAGGCACCTAACCCCTAAATGCCGTAGTTATGGCAGCCCACCGCTTTGGGCACATGTGCACTTACTGCCCCCGAGTGTGTCCACTGGTGTCTTCACATGTGTGTGTGTGCACAGATTGGGATAAATGCAGAGCATAAATTCCTATGTATGAGAGCATACAATATAAGTACATTCTCATTTGTATACCGTGTAATCTTCATAATTTATGTAATGCTAATATTTTCAGGGTAGGTCTGAAAAAGTCACGGTAAGTACTTTATGCAACCTAATTTCTCTATCATATTCTGCAGTTGTGTGACCACATTGTCAAATATGTGTAACTACCCAAAGACAAAATATCTGTGATCATTGGTGCTCATTAATTTATAATGAGGGCCACCATTTGTATAGCTCGTCTCGAAGCCATATAACTTATCATTTCCCTGTTTCCTTGTGCTACCATACTGTGTTCTAGTACACAAGCGGCCTTCATTTTGATATTGAACATTAAAGCAATTGATGTTTTATTCACACAAAAAGGCAGTGTTTTGTAAATGTATTCAGTACCAGCTTCATTATTATTTGAAATATCTATATTTTTAAGATTGATGCTGTTATGAAAAAAGTTCACAAAGTACATTGCTGCTCTCTCTAACCGAGATGGCAGGGATGGCGGTAATAAAGGGACGATATAATGAAAGGGAATGTTCCTGGCAATGGTTTAATGTAAAATCTGACTTCAAAAGCATTCAAACTTTTTTACATTCCCTAAAAAAAAGCCCGGCCTCCCTCTCACCGTATTCTTTAGGGAACTGTGTCTCTTTTAACAATATGCTTTTTCTCGAAGCATTTGGCGGGGGGGGGGGGGGGGGGGGAGGGGGTGGCAGAACTGCCATGGGATCTCTGTCTTGTAAAACAAAGGTACCTCACTTATGTAAGTTAAAAAGTATTTTACTTACTCTAAGGTAAATGCGGTGCAGCCAGAGTGAAGTCCTATCCACCTTAAAGTGGACCCTTTCCCTCCTCCCTTCAGCCATGCTCCAGTGATCCCTGTGAGCTGTGCTGGGTGCCACCTTGTGGTGAGGGAAAATCTGAATCCTACAAAACTGTCTGCTGACTGGACACCTGGCCACTGTTGGCCCAGCAGCCCACCCTGTGAGCCATGTGTACACTGCCCTGGCACCTGGAAAATGGGCTTTCCTCTTCCTCCTTTGCCACCATCACATTCTCCGCAGTGGCCTGAAGGGTTTTTTAGAGCATGCAATGGATGGGGGTGGTAGCCATGGCCGGCCTTTGGGGTGTGTGAGGTGTGCGGTCACACAGGGCGCCATCCCAACATCTCTGTAAGGGAGCACCAAAGGCTCTCAACTAGACCAGCAGGCCTCTCTTTTCCAAAATCTCCCTATCGATCTGTTCTTTCTTTTTTGCACATTTTATAATATTTCTTTTTTACCTTTTATCTTTTTGAATTTTCCTTTCTCCATCGTTCACTTTTATTTGTCTATGGTGTGCCCATGTTGGTGGCGTAGTGGATACACTGCGGCATGGCACAAATGTCCCTCATGGAGGCCCACTCATTGGTGGTGAAGTGCTGTTGGTCTGCACTTCGACTCACCCAAGCATTTTGGAGCTGGAACTTTACTATTGCCTGCTGCTGCTCCTTACACACTCTTTCAACCATATACAAAGTGGAATTCAACTTGGTTGGCTATTCACATTTGAGGCGGTGGGTGTCTGAAGTTCCTCTGCAGTACAGATAGGCAAGCAGCTGGCATGAAAGTGCGTGCAAACGCCACGCACTTTATGCAGCAGCTCTGGATAATGAGCCAGGAAGCTCTGCACCACCAAGTGGAGCACATGCGCCAGGCAAAGGAGGTGCGTCAACCCAGCTCGGCACAAGGCTGCTACAAGATTACACCTGTTGTCGCACGCCACCTTCCTGGGCTTCAGGAGCAATGGCAGCAGCCACTCATCTGTCTGCTCCTGGATGCCGGTTCACAGCTCCTGTACGGTGTGGGGTCTTTCACCCAGACAGATGAGTTTTAGCACTGCCTGCTGCTGTTTCCTCAGGGCTGTGCTTAAATTGTGTTGCAGGGCTGGGCTGACTGCGTGAGCAGGAAGCAGAGAAGGCAGAGAAGGAGGAGGAGGAAACAGGAGTCAGAGACTGATTTCCAGCAATCCTGGGTGGTGGAAAGAAACACGCCAAAGTGCTGCCCTCAGTCCCAGCCGCCACTACATTGACCCAGTGGGCAGAGAGACGTAATATCCTTGCCAATGCTTACTTGTCCATGTGTCCATGGTGATGTGGACACAGGAACTAATAGCATTGCGCAGGACAGGAATGGCCTGGCAAGAAAAGTAGTGGCAGTTGTTAATGGCATATTGTGAGACAGCTACCTCCATCAGATTTCAAATGCCAGTAATTTTTAAATGCTCAAATACAGGGATAGGGCTTGTGGGTGAGATATGCCGAACTACCGCTGAACGCTTCTCTGGAATGGTGGGACAGGCTTGGTGATGGTGGTGGTGATGATGCTTCTGGTGGTGGAGGTCTCATATCCTCCCTTTGGCAGGAGACAGGTGATCTTGTTGTTGGGGATGTGGTGCTAGAGGCTGAGACATTTGAAGCAGCAGAGGGAGACTCAGGTGTTGAATGTGTTTCTGCCACTGCAGTTCATGTTTTGTTAGCAGGTCATGCACAAGGTGCTGAGATTATTAGCACTTTTCCCTGTCTTCTGGGACTGTTAGCACAGCATGCACATGACCCGTGTTTTGTCGTCTGTGCACTGCTTGAAAAAATGAGCAGTAACCCTTATGTGCCCTGTTAATTTACAAAAATGACCCTCATATGGCCTGAACAAGTGAACACTCAACTATTTGTTATTGAACACAAATTACTCTTATGTGGCCTGAACAAGTGGACACACAACTACTATTTGTTATTAAACTCAAATGGCCCTCACGTGGCCTGAACAAGTGGATGCTCAACTGCTATTTGTTATTAAACACATGAGACCCTTACGTGGCCTGAACAAGTGGACACTCAACAATGGTTTTTATAAAAGGCAAATGAGCCTCACATAGCCTCAACTACAATGACCCTCACATGGCCCTCACTCCAGCTGCTGTCCCTCATTAACTGCCCCAAATAAATGTCCCTCACTCCACAGACGGCATCTCCATATCTAATGCAGAGCGCTTGGATAGTGCCTTTTATATAGCATGTCCTGTCTGGCAAATCACAGCCATGACCATAATGGGCATGACTATGCTTGCTAAGGCTGCAAGAAGGTTGCCATACAGACAATCAACCTTCTTGCAGGGGTTGGACTGAAACTTTTTGAAGTCCGTGCTTGCGTTCGAAGACCTGAACTCGCAAAGTTCGACATGGACCTGATCTTTGCGAGTCAGGGTCACCCAACCCTAGATACAGGGCATCTCAAATCAGGATTCCAGAGGGGGGAGCAGACCAAGGCAAAGTTGTACTTTTTCACTTGCCCAATGGCCTGTCATAGTGCTAGGAAACCACAAAACTTAGTACCTTAGTTCTTGTGTGTCATAATTATGACAGCTTTTCATCGAGGTGTCATCTGTATGTGCTTCCTTTGTTATTTCCTGGTGCTCCAAGGGGTGCACAAATTGTGTGGAGAGTTAAATCTACCAAACCGCTACCCCTCTTATGTTTTGTCCCTCCCATTATCTAGCCAACTTCCAGCCATTACATCTTTGCTTCCAGTCATACCTCTCAATGCATACTATTCATATAACCAGTCTGCCTTGCCACCCTTGTGTCCATTCTGTACAGCCTGGTTGGCCAACCATGTGTCCATTCCGCTCTGAAATCCATGTGTGCAGCCTGGTTGGCCACCCATGTGTCTATTCTGGTTGGCCACCCATGTGTCCACTCTGCTCTGCCATCCATGTGTCCAGCCTGGTTAGCCAACCATGTGTCCATTCCACTCTGACATCCATGTGTCCAGCCTGGTTGGCCACCCATGTGTCCATTCTGCTCTGCCATCTATGTGTCCAGCCTGGTTGCCCAACCATGTGTCCATTCTGCTCTGCCATCCATGTGTCCAGCCTGGTTGCCCAACCATGTGTCCATTCTGCTCTGACATCCATGTGTCCATCCTGGCTGACCAACCATGTGTCCATTCTACTCTGACATCCATGTGTCCAGCCTGTCTTGACAGCCACGTGTCCCTTCTGTTCTGCCATGTTTCTCTTCTGCTCTGTCATCTGTGAGTCCAGCCTTTTGTGCCATCTGTGAGCCAAGCCTGCCATGCTATCCATTTGCCCTTCTGTCTGGAAGAGGCCTAATCATCACTGTTATTTTTTTCCTTATAGGGGTCCGGTCTTTCATTTTCATGCATAGGAGACCCACTTCATATGGTTAAAGGCTAGAGGTTTTACACCTCAGGTTGTAGCAATGTGAATTGATGTTAAATCTACTGTAAATTCTGTATCTGTGTACTGTTTTGTTTGTTGTTTTTTTGTTTTGTTGTGCAGTCATACCATACAGTGTATGCTACAAAAATATCTACTTACAAAATTCCTTTAGCTCAGATTTGAAAAAGCTGCAAGGATACTATAGAGGTTTTTGATTCATATCCAACCACTTGCTTCTCACCGATAATATTATAGGAGATTTTGATGGATAACTTCAGAGGAATCCTTTGGCAGAGTAACCTGTCCATTTATTTTTCATCTATTTTTTTAGGTTTAGTGCACATTGGTGCTACAGCTGCTGCATTTAACACTGAGGCAGAAGCCCAGATACCATCAATCAATGCTCATACAACCCTGGTTCCAATATTAAGAGTGTGGATATGGAACAGCAATCTATGGCTGGAAAATCCATAAATCGTTGGTTATGAAAAGCTGCTATAAAAAAACCTACAAAAAAATTCCTTACTGTATTATAGAGCAACTATAGTTTTGTTGTGTTAAAAATAGTCTTAGATATAACATGGTGATAGTTGATTTCCACCTGCAATTTACCTGAAACACCTGCTTAATATGTGGGAACTTCAGGCAAACTTCAATCCCCAAGGCATTGACATGTGGATGCCCCCCCCCCCCCCCCACTGCCTAGTCGTCAGGCTTCACATGTTCTGCACCGGCCACCACTGCCGTAGGGCTCTATTACTTGGGGCAATTATGGCCTAGAGATAAGGAAACAGGCCTGTGACCGGAAGGTGGCAGGTTTGATTCCGAACCATGGGACATGACTAAAGTCACCTAAGGCACCTAACCGCCAATTGCCCCCCTGGCGCGGAGTTTAGGGAAGCTCACCACTCTGGGCACATGTGCACTTCACTGCCCCTTAGTTTGTAATTCACTTGTGTATAGTCACTCACATGGTGTTTATTCACTGGTGTGTACACGGAGTTGTGTTGTTCACAGTGTACAGATGGGTAAAATGTGGAGAAGGAATTCCATGTGTCCGTTGGCACACAATGGCCACTATTGCGCTATTATCATTATAAAAATGTATTATCATTATTATTATTACTTCTAATATTCTGCCTATGAGGGGGCAATAATTTGGGTGGTTACCCTGCATGAGTCGCGTGCCGGCCTACCCCCTCCCTACTGCTGTCAGCGCGTGCACATGCTGACAGTATTTCATCACCGCTCCAGAGTCACCAGAGTGACATGGATGGGAGGGCACACAATAGTAATCCCATCATGTTGACTGATAAGATTACTATTGTGTGCCCTCACATCTATGTGCATGTTTTTTTTGGGGGGGGGTGGGAGCGATATTAGGTAGATGCCCTGATAAATACAAAGGGGCCGTTCATCTATGTGTATTGACAGACGGCCCCCTTGATGAATGCTGGGAGGGGTGAGACAGAGTGTGGTAGCTAAAGGCTCACTCACTGTCTTGAATGGAGGGATGCGACCAGTGTAAAGCGCAGCGACTGCACAGGTGCAAAAGGATCTCTCACATGCAAGAGTGTCTGGGAGAAATCAAACATAGCGGCGTCCAGTGTGAGACCCAAAGGCCGGCGTGGGGGGGGGGCGGAGGACATAATCTAAGGACTGTAGGTGCATTTGTATGTTTACTCAGGGCTCTTGTCTGTCTTTGAGTTAAAAAGCCCATGCCCATTTGCCCCGAAGTTCTGCTTTAAGTCGTAGACATTTCTAATAACTATTAAAGGGACAATATCATCGTCATCGCTGTCAAGTCATGTGACCACCAGCAACCATCTAGGTTTGCTGTGCAACGAATTGGTTACCGGTCCTGACATGATTGACAGCTAAACAATGTATCAGGACGTTTTCTCATTTAATTTTTTAATAAGAATAAAGATAATACAAATGTAATGATAGTCTAGCATTACATTTAATATATATATATATTTAATGGACATAGAAGGTGTTCCCCAATTTTTTCCTCTGCTGGAAAGAAGGAAAAGGAGGCAGTTAAGCACCAATTTTTTTTTATTCACTAAAATAGGGGGTTCCAACAACAACAGTTATAGGAAGAACTGGGAGAACCTCTGTTACGCTGCATTGCTTTTGGAATGCTGCTTCCAGTGGCAGAATGGGGACAAAATACTTGGTATTGTTCCAGCATCTGGCCAGCCCATAAACAGCACGTGATATTCTGCTCCCCTTCCCCCATGTGCTTTACAGCCAATTTAAGCCGGACCTTCAGCATGATTTAATGAAAAGCCCAAACCCTTATAAAACGACTCCCCAGCATCTAAAATTAATACATTTTAAGTTTTTAGTCACAGTAGCACAGTCAGTCAGAGCAGCACAGTCAGAAGTGACTTCCTGTTTGCAGGCTGCCTGATGTTCCATGAGCCGCCATCTTGGATGTTTAAAGGCTCATAACATGCAGTAGATGCATGTAGGACGATTTTTAATGTGGGCAATCTGTCTGTACAGGGTGTGGGAAACATATAAGATAGACACTTATTCAGAGTGAAGGTCCGCTTTAAAGTGGACCAACACCCACCGGTGATCGGCCCGGGAATCTATAAGATCACCTCCCTCCCCGCGGGACATCCGAGATCGGGATGTCCCGCGGGGTGAAACCCCCCCAAACTCCTTACCTCAGTTTCGGCGGTGGCCAGCCGCCGCCGCCTCCCTCGCGCCCGTCTAGACGTGCGCGCGCCCGCGCCGGCCGTCTGTGAATGGCCAGCGCGGGCACGCGCGCGTCAAGAGGGACGCGCGGGAGGCGGCTTGTCCGTCGGCTCGGGAGAGGTGAGTTCGGGGGGTTCGGGGGGGTTTCACACAGCGGGGCACCCCGATCGGGGGTGCCCCACCGAAGTGGACCAAGACCCAGGATAGTCAAAATCCTGGGTGTTGGTCCACTTTAAAGCAATGAAAGTGAAGATTTAGTATTGTAAGGGAAGATAATGTGGCAGGAGCCACAAGCTCCAACGGCGCAGGCGCATTTTACAAGAGAGGTCTACGGTGACTATGTCATTCGACAGACAGCTCTCATTGAAATGAATGGCTGGGACTGAATCGCACGTGCACAACGACGGAGTTGCAGGGGTCTGTAAATAATAAGATCTGTCTTATGACAAAGGACACAAACATGGGCTCGTCCCGGACGAGCCCATGTTTGTGTCCTGTCTTATGACAAAGTCTCAGCAGACAGCTCTCATTGGATGAGAGCTCACACATGCACCATTGGGGCGTGGAAAGGTGAGTTTTTATGGGCAAACTAGTGGGTTTCATACAGTGGAGCATTCCGATTCTGGATGCCCAGGGGAAAAGCCAGGAGCTGGCCCTGGGATCTTTTAGATTCCAGGCTAGATGGTGCTAGGTTTTGTTCCACTTGCCTATGCCTAACACGATTGCTGTATTCATTAGAATAATTGAAATCGTTGTTACTAACCCTAAACCCTAGCAGCAGACAAATATGTTCAGAGCATCTCGCTGTGAGATGCAGGACCTGATTGTTAAACAGTGGTGATGCTGTCTGGTTTGATGTATGAGCTGCTGGTTAATACATCTACTCTCAGAATCTGCCAATAAATCACTAGAAATGTGCTCTTCACACATCTGCCCTGTCTTTTCCTTCCTTCCTCTGCCCTCTTGCTTCCAGCTTTAGTTTTCCTGTTTTAGTTTTTGTATGACTTTGTATGCAGTCTCCAGCTCACTTTTATTTAAGTGCTTCCATTCATTTTAATTCCATCATTACTTACTGATTACTTGTATTCTGTATTTTTCATTTGCCCAACTTGCTTGAGTTTTCTAGTACTAGGCTTTAAGTTGTTTTGCCATGATGTAGTCTATAAAGGGTTTTTATTTCCTAAGCTTAACTCTACTGTTGCCTATTGTTAAGTAATTTCTTCTTACCTACCTTTTACAATGCTGATTCAAGCTATCAACACTTTTCTTTTGGATCTGATTGGACATATCCACATAATCTTTATATAATATTCTGTTTTTAAAATTGTTCTTCATACTTTTGTTGTGTTGTTTTCTGCTCCTGATTCATCACTAATAGGTGAAAAGATAAACTGAGTTCTGGTAAAGCACTTGGCCTGTTTCTGGCTTCAGGAGAAGGTCTGTAAGAGCCGCCCCCCCTGTTCCTGCCACTGACAGCTGTAAAAAAAAAACAATAATGACATTTACTCACCTGCGGCCACAATCCCTCTCGTCGGGTCTCCTCTTCTCTGTGGGGCCTACGATCCCCTCCCCCAGGCCCTTCCGTGGTGAGGAGAGGCCGCCTAAATAGGCCCTCTCTCCCACTTCCATTGATGCGCTGCTAGTCCTGCATTTTGTGGGTGGGGTGGATAACATCATCCTGCACCCGCCCGAGGATCCCCCAGTGGTGCCGGGTGCTTGCCGGAGAGGGTTGAAGGGGCTGTGATCCATTGCTTCCCCAGCCCTCCTCCAGCGATCACCTCGGCAGCTGACATTGGATTGCCGTGGGACACGTGGGATCGTCAGGGGACGATCGGATGTGGGTTAAAAAAAAAATTGTTTAGTAAAGCAAGTTAAGTTTGGGTGGTCTACCTTTTTTTTAACACGGAAAAAATTGCAGAAATAATGCTCATTCTTTTTCCCTGGCTTAAAAAATCACCTGCATCTGGGATGGGGTATTTTTTAAAAACAAGGTATAACAATTTTCCAGGGTGATAGGATTTTTTTGTGGGAAATAATTGCACCTGTAAGCAGAACAAAACCTGGGAATTTGACTTTCCTGGGCTTTGTTCCGCGCCCCTGGGGCATCCCAAAATGGAATGCCCCGCTGTGTGAAACCTGCTGTTTACCCAGGAAAACTCACCTCTCCAGGCTCCAACAGCACATGCGTGGATGGGCTCTCGACCACTGAGAACCACCCACTCTGACTATGTCACTCGGCAGGAGCCTCCCGTTGAGTTTAATGGGGAGGGGGACAGGACAGGAGCGCATGCATGACACCGGGGATGCGTGGGATGAGAGCTGCCTGCCAGATGACATATTCAAAGCGAGAGACTCTCATGGGACGAGATAACGCGCACGCGCCATGGAAACGGCGAGAGTTGTTTATGGGTGGGCTGGGGGGTTTCACACAGCTGGGCATCTCAATTCAGGATGCCCCGTGGAATAGCCAGCGGGTAAATATGCGGACTATAATGTTTTTTGGTACCTGTATATACAAAACAATGTGAGAATATAGATTGATGCCACAGGGTAAAAGGGGGTGAGTAATAGGTCAGAATTTGATACTTGCTCATTGTTTGATTCATTATCATTAATTAGTATTTCTATCACTTTTTTTTTTAGGGGGGTTATTGTTTGCTTGTTTTATCATATATACTAATTGTCAGGGAACCGCGGGTCACATGATCCAACTATCAATCAGGGACCTCCGGACACACAACCGCTTTCCCAAACCCCCATCCGTTTGTCCACCTTCCAGGACTACAAGGCCCAAAGCCTATGGACACACAGATTCTTGGCTAAGACAAAAAGATCGCCCAAGTTAAATATAGGTTTTAATGCAATAAGCACACTAGGCAGTGATAATAAACATTTGGCTATATAATGGAATATGATTGAATACAAATGCTGTTTAGAGAAGTGGGTTACAGGTTACAGTGAGTTACACACAGAGATAAAACAGTCAGTTACCTTAAGATGCAGTTGCAGAGTAGTGACGCTCCCACATAAAGGGTGAGTGGAAAGCTTATTGATGGGTACCTCCAGCACGTGTGCAGCGTGACCTCCCCCAGAAGTGACCAAATTCTCATCTCCTTGGCCTACCTTTAAGCACGATCTCTGCCCATCCAGCCCCCTACTCCCAGACACAGGTCCTGTGTGATTCTTTTGAAGGCCCATAGGCTATCACACCTCCCCAGCAAAGGCGGTCTGACCAAGATGTTAGGGAAGCCACTGTGGGGCTTTCATCCTTAAACTGCCTTTTCTGAGTGTCAGAACCTCATGCCCATATATGGACTTCCTTTTCCTGCTAGGCTTGTAAGGGTGACATTTGCTAAGAACAGAGAAGGGGGAAGCCAGGCATCAGCGATAAAATGAAATATAACATTTGCCCTATTCCTCACATTGGAGCACTAACATTATAATATCAATAATGATGTGATCAGATGGATAGGGTGGTGTTTGATCTAAATGGGTTTTAGATTTTGACAATAGTTTTTTTTTATATTTTGTTGGCTACCAGTTAAACTATTCCACTGGGTGGTGTATTTGGAGATTGCACCATTACTGTCTTCTGGTACCTGTACTTGCTCATTGGCCAGCACAGTGTCATGGTCCTGCTCTTGGACTTTTGTGCCAATGTTATCCATTGTCAGCAAACAAGGATGCACATTTATTGACTTGTATGTATATCTGATGTTTTTATGATATATTTGCTTATACTTACAAATCACAGCACAATGATGGATGTGTATAACAGACATACAACACTCTGAGTGGAATTACCTGTAGAAAACATTTTATTTATGGTTAAATATGATTCTTCAGCTATAAACTTTAATATTGCGGTGTATTTGGGAAAACCCTTTTTCTTTTATCATTGTGCTGCAATTATTTTTTAATCATGAACATATCCAGAGGTACAATTAGCACTTCAATGGCCAGACAGGACATTTAAAACCTTTTGCATTAGGCATGAGTGGTGTAATTGGTATACAGTATCATGACCTCCTGGCTTTCCATTACACCTCTGACATTAAGGATATTCATTATTAAAGGAAAATAATAGATTTAATCTATTCTGTTACATTTAAATTCTTACAATATTTATCATCTCAGGGTTGGTAGGCTTCGATTATACAGCTTCCTCTGAAAACCTGCAATAAATTTTCTGCTTTGCTCACTGTCACTAAGCTAAGATTTCTGCTGTAATTAAATAATTATTATTGACTATACCAAAGCATTGCACCCACTGGTGGTCTTTAGGTGCTTCTCTGGTAATAGACCTAGAGACATAAGGAGATAATTTGAATGACCACCGCTCAGAATAATGAATAATATGATAATTCTTTGGTTCTTTGTATGAATGCACCATTTCTGTTTTAAAGTCGACCAAAACCCAGGATTATCACTTATCTGGGGGTTGCCTCTTCTTTTTGGCATAGTTCTTATTCTAAGCATGCCATAACTCAAATGATCAAAAAGCTCTGCATGGAACCCTTAGCCTTCGTTAACTTTCAGCCAATTCGTTCTTTCTTACAATGTGGTCAATTCAGAGCCAGGTGAGAAATGAAAGTTAATAGCAGTTTTCTCGCATAAAAAAAACTGTGAATTTTCTCTCCTAGCTGAATCGACCCCAATATCTTGAGTATAACATCTACTTAGAACTACTAAAAATAACAAATGGTCAGTCCATTTCAGCACCTTCTTCCTAGTCCAGCCAGTCAGCAACATCTCAGAACGAGCCCAATAATGAGCAGACGCCCAGAATTTCTTGATTTTTTTCCATTAAAAACCTTTAATACCGCATTTTCATTTTCAATTGGAATTAGGCCCTAAACACTCTACCAAACTTCTGCAAACTAAACGAATATCCCCTAACCTCTTTTGTCTAATTTATGTTCTTTAAAGTATAGATTCCAATACTGCCTTTTAAGATGATAGCTACTGATAAGAGAGACACGGTTCTGGGAGCTTCAGTTAGATGGTATAGAAAAAAAAATAGAGAAAATAGAAAACAAACCATACTGTTTAGCCATTATCTGCCAGGAACTGGTAGAGGAAGCATCATCTCCTGTAGCCAGAGAAGACTGATTCAATTGTCCAGGCCAAGGGAGTAGTCAGGGCTCCCTGGACTGTCCTCTGGAATCTAATACTAAAGCTAAGTGTAATAAAGTTTCCAATTTTTCTATAAACTGAATGTGTAAGTCCTTCATTATGTCTATGGGGGTTATTCATGAAGGTCTAGCACCAGGTAGCGCCAGGCAGCGTCTGGTGAACACTGGGCGCTGTAGGCAAAACCACATTTATGAAAGCGAATCTGGTGAGCGACTGTAACATGTAGATGTATTACAGGCGGCTCAGTGTATAGCGCCGGTGCTCTAGCTTCCAGAGTGCCAGGTATTACCTTTCACTCACTGTCGCTCTCCCATACATTTCAATGGCCATTCATTTGCTTGTGTTTAAAGTGTTTGACATTTATTTATTTATTTTGCTCAAATCATTGTGTGACTTCTCCAGGCTGCAAACAAACATTTTTAGAAACTTTTTTGACTTTTTATATTTTTATGCAGAATTGCAGAATTGTCATTACAGGCACTAAAGTGTTAATGTCACAGTGTTAAAACAATGTCATTCCATGTGTTTTCGCTTTGTTACAGGTGGATATGTGTTCAAAAGCAGGCTTTAATCACACAGCGTCTGGCGCTCTATGCTAAACCCCCTGATTTAGTGCGCCAATGCTGTGTGTGTGTCCTTTTTTAATAAGTATGGTGCGGAGTGCTGAGAGTCGGTCACATTGAGCTGGCGATACCTGGCGTTAGTAATTAATCACCCTCCATGTCAAATCAACTACAGTAGTGTATGCTCCACAAGATGAATTATCCCCCCAAAAGTATGGGGGAATTTTCTATGTGTCTTATCGAGTGAATATTTTTTTTTTTTACTGCTCTGGGGGCTGGTAAACAAATGCAGAGTGAGTGCATCTTATGGAGAGAAAAATATAAGCGCTGAGAGTCGGTCACACTGAGCTGGCGATACCTGGCGTTAGTAATGAATCACCCTCCATCAACTACAGTAGTGTATGCTCCACAAGATGAATTATCCCCACAAAAGTAGGGGGAAAATCCCTATGTGTCTTATGGAGTGAATATTCTTTTTTTTTTTTACTGCTCCGGGGGCTGGTAAACAAATGCAGAGTGAGTGCATCTTATGGAGAGAAAAATATAGTATATACATTATCATTTGTTCTAATATTACATTACAGCAAAACTTTAATATGAAATCTATAAAACTATATTTCTAAAACTGCTAAGCCAGGACAACTTAATGAAACCAGGACAAGCCACAACATTTTCCTGTTCTCTGAAGTATGTGAGGTTTATAATGACCTAGTGCAACCAGGACAGCATGTGCAGAGCATCTATTTTACTCTGTTTACCTGTCAGATTTGCGCTGCCCTGTGTCAGGCTATGTGCCCTTTAGTTACGCAGCGCTTGGCCGCTTATTCTAGCTGTGCACTGGTGAAGCTTGCCAGAACGTCCTCCATTCTTCTGTTCTACAGGCTCCATGTGGCAGTGGGAGCGCAGAGGACCAGGTGCCTGTCCAGCTTCCTGCTGCTGTGTACAATCACTGACTCTTACATGCTGGGCACTGAGTCTAGCAGAAGGCAGCCAAACCAGGCAGTTAAAAATACAACTGACAAATCTCAGCTAGAAAATATGAGATATGCATAAATTAGAGGTAATTTACTAGAACAATGTTTTAAATGTTGTACTCTGAACATCTTGAAATGTTCAAATTAATCTGATTTTTATGTGGAGAGTGGGATCTTTGGTAGTGTTGCTTTTATTAAAAGGTTCCATGCATTCAATAGCATTGCTACTTATATATCTGACCTGATCCATTGGGCTTCATAGTATAGACCAGTGTTCCTCCGCCCTCTCCTCGAGAGCCACTGACAGGCCATGTTTTGTAGATACCCACCCACGTGCACAGGTGCATTGTTGAGTGCTGAGGCACAGTGGAGATCCACAAAACTTGACCTTTTGGTGGCTCCCGAGGAGAGGTTTGGGGAACACTGGTAAAAAACTATTTTGGTTACTTGTACATACCCTACTGCATGTCAAAAGGCCCTTTGATAGTTACAAGATACACAGTTAACAGTGATCCAAATTGTTATGCATATTGGAATTAAACCGGACCAACATCTGTTTTTTCTTTAACGGGTTTTGGTCCCGCTGTCTGCTCATCACAATAAGCTTGGGGAGGCATACAGAATGCTGGATCGCCCCTCACAAATAACCTCCCAGAAGGCCCATAATGCTCATCTTCATTATGAGCCAGCGCTGGGGAAGGAGTCCCATGATTGGCCGCCAGGCAGTCACGTGGGCAGGTCGTGCCAATGGCCTTGCAGAGGTCATGACTATGGCTTTCCTTCCTATTGTCTCTAGTTATCACATTTGGTTTGAACTTTGTAACATAGTTTACAATGATCCCTGTACAGTATGTGTTACCTTGTCTATAATTATACCGTGTACAGCGTAACGGAAGAAGATGGCACTATATAAATAAACAATAATAATAAAGGGCCCTGTGTTGCCATGCAATTTTGCCTGTTTAAGCTGACCTTCAGCGTCATTTAATGAAAAGTCCAAACCCTTAAAAAACTATTCCCTAGCATCTAAAATTAATATATTTAATGTTTTTAGTTACTTACTTTTTATTCTTTCCCTCACTGGCCTGCAACTCTGTTCAGAACTCTAGGATACGGGCACCGCTATCTTGGCTCAGTAGCATTACATACTGAGGAGTTGAGAGGAGTCAAAAGTGCAGGAGAGCGGGGTTATAGCTGTGCTTTGCACAGACAGAGCAGAGCTGGGGTCAGGAAAAGGTCAGCAATCCCAGAATGAAGAGCGGCACAGTGAGAGGACACTTCCTGTTTGCAGGCAGCCTGCACGTCCATGAGCCGCCATCTTGGATGTTTAAAGTCTCAGAAAATGCACTAGCTGCAGGTAGGATGATTTTTAATGTGGGCAATCTGTATGTACAGGTTGAGGGAAACATATAAGATAGGCCCTTTTTTAGGGTGAAGGTCCGCTTTAAGAGGTTTTTGAGTGAAATACCATTTGATTTCAGTAAATATGACCTGTTTATGCTACAAATTCAACAAATGACTATTTTCAATTCTTTACAACTGAGATGAGCGAACTGGTTGTCATTCGTGCCAACCTAATTTTTCCCTGAAATCCTTAAATTATAAAAATGTAAAAGCTCCCTCACTGTCCTTCGGTCCGTCCAGCTCACCCTGCTGGTATAAGAAGCCACTCCCTGCAGTGGGAGTGAGATGTCAGCAGCTGGAGAGTTCGGCTTCTGATAATTGATTTGGCTGTCAGAAGTAGTGGCGGATGGGGCAGGACATTGGCGATCTGTGGTAAGTAGAGGGGGAAATAATAAAATAATTTTTTCTTGGTGTGTGTGTTTTTTTCATTTTACCCTTCGTGAACTGGCAAGAGGTCCTGGAGATCCCTGCACTAGTTCACAGCGCAGGAGTGTCTGGAAATTCACATTCCAACAAGAGCCCAAGAGCCCACGGCCCATATGGGCTGACAGCCATTAGGACCCTGGTCTACCAGACCCCATAGCTGGTGCCCGGGATGTTTTTCTTGGACCCCACGCCCAGGGCCATATTTGCCACTAGGCACACAAAGGCATGTGCCTAGGGAGTAGCTTTGGAAGGACCGGGGATGGGGGTGGAAGCCAGCAAAAAACAAAAAAGTATTTTTTCTTTCAGTGGGCCTGCACTGCCCACCGATGCCACCTGCCACTTCAGTACCGCATACTGCATGGTGGCAGGCGGCTCACCTGCCTGTGTATGGGCCTGCCCCTCCCTCGCTCCCTCACCAGTGAGGGAAGGAAGACTCCATCTCCAGCTGTATGATGTATGGAACTGCCTGCGTGCCCTCTGACCCGGTGAGTGTACATGCCACATACACTTTTGGTATGTGTATGTGCATGAATGGTGTGTGTGTGTATGTATGTATGTATGTATGTATGTGTGTGTGTGCATGAATGGTGTGTTTGTATGTGTGCATAAATGGGGTATCTGTGTGCATGAATGGTGTGTGTGTGTATGTATGTATGTATGTGTGTGTGTGCATGAATGGTGTGTTTGTATGTGTGCATAAATGGGGTATCTGTGTGCATGAATGGTGTGTGTGTGTATGTATGTATGTATGTATGTATGTATGTGTGTGTGTGCATGAATGGGGCGTATACGTGTGTGGGAGGGCTGGCAAATTAATCATTGTATATGTGCTGGGAAAAGGGGGGGGCATAACCAAAAAGTGCCTAGGGCAGTTCAAATCTTAAATACGGCCTTGCCCAAACCATATATTCATTTTTAAGGGTTTAAGTGCCAAAGACACCAAGGCCGTCTGGAGGATGAGGGCGTTGCACGGTGCTGGAACGGGAACTGAGATAAACTTATTTTTTATTGTTTTATCATGAACGAGTTTGTTAAAGTTCGATTTGGACGAACTTGAATTTTTTGGGGAAATTCATTGAAGCGCCTGAATGGAACTTTTCACTTACAACCTATAAAATGTTATTGAAACTCTCGAGCATAATAACTCTATACAGTGCATTTTAAGTATTTTAATTTGTAAAAATGATTCTGTTTTCGTGGGGAGGTTTGTTCAAAGTAAGTGGCATTTATAACATTTATTCATTTGTAGTCGGAACCTAATTAGAATGGATACTATTTACTTATCAGAAATGGTGACCATGCATTAAGAGGTCAATATATGTACTGTTTTACAGGAGGGTGATAGGGCAACTTTAAATCTTGCATTGGTGTACATTTACTCTGAATGTAAAAAGTAGTTTCTTTTAAAGCTCATACTACATTTTAGTTACATTGCATCCATAATTTAACACAATAACCTCTCAAAACTGGGTAAGATGGAAAGTTAATTGTTGGTAATTTAAATATGTGAGATGACTAGTAAAACTGAGTCAAGTAAGTGAAGTGAAGATTTTAAACCCCTTTCTTTTCTCTGCATCTTGTGTAAGGCTTGAGGAGTTAAACATGCATGCTGTAAATCTGGAATGGGAACACTGACACTACACAAGGAATAGCTCTGGAAGAATAGCTGCAGCCTAGGGACCTGAAAGTTTGTGTGGGTATTTATGACCTCATAAACTTCAATGTGCTCCTTCTCTTCTTTAAGGATTATAGGAATAAAAATAACAACAACACTAGTAAAGAAGTAGTGGCTACTCAGGAACATGATATGCTAACACAACTGCAAGTGCCGCCAACAGGCCTCGCAGGGTTTGTTATACAGAGATATATGTACAGATGGCTGTGGTCTCAATAGATCTAATAGAAATAGGAAAATCTTCCATATTGCAGAGAAAAAAACTCATTAAACATTTTCAGCAGATACTCAAAGCTCAAAGGCAGATTGAATACAAAAGTGATGAATTCAATTATAAATCTGATCAATGAACTTGCTTCACTTTACAGAGGCAGCAGCATTTATTGTAACAAAACTAGGACAGGGAGTTTTAAAACTCTGCCACCCTTCTCCTCATACAATGTAGTAAGTTGGACATTCTGCTGTTACATTGCAAAAAGTCAGTGCCCTGCTGTTTTGTCTGCCAGGTGTGTGGCTGCTGTTTACAATGTAACAGGGGCAACTCCCTGCCAAGTTACATTGCATAGCAGCCATATGTCTGCTGTTACAATGCATGACTTTTGGGGTGTTCAAATGGAGCTCCACACAGGGCACTGCCATCCTAGGGGCGCCAAGGGGGTTCCAGACTTTTTTCCCATTTGGCAATTTTTTTTATACTTGGTGTGGGTGGGGGCAAGGGAGAAAATATGGCATGTGCTCACTTTTGGCTGTGCCAGATAAGTGGGATTCATTGGAGGGCATGCTTAAATCTGCCATATACATTTTTTAGGCAAGGGCACACAGTCTGTTTTGTCCTACATTCTTGCCCAGGGCACCTACAAAAATAAGGCTGGTCCTGTAAAAATGTAATTAGCTCACATCTGGTTTTTTTTGATGTGTGAGTGTTCTTTCCATCCTTCTGTGGCAATGGAGAGATCACTTTCTAGAATGCTATATTTATTTAAAGAGGAGCCCATCAGTCTAGAGTCTGGAAAACTTTATGACCAGTGGTCTCTCTCTACGGGGCATCCTGATCCAGGATTCACATCGCATGAAATCCCAAATCTGGGTTTTGTTCCTCTTTTATGACAGTAACAAGCAAATGCTTTCTGGCCATAGGAAACACATGGAGAGATTCCCGTGGGCTGCAATTAGGGCCAACTCGGTTGGTTTCACTGGTTTTCACTGGTTTTTAGCATTGTATTTTAGCCTTATGTATTCTTACTAAACAATGTTATAGTTAAAGGAGCACTATTGCAAAATTGTGTAATATTAAAAAGCCATATAAACAAGTTGGCTAATGAGAGGAGGCGTCACTTATATAGCGGAACTGAATAAAACATCTGCCAAGCTTGTGGTTTATTCTCTCCTTGTAATAATAAAATCCAAAGGTGACAGAACCTGTCTGTTTTCCATTAAAATAAAAAAAAAATATCCTGGATGGATATTTCCTGATGCCGGGTTTGTAACTGATTCCTTCTCCCACCATCCAGCATATTTATATGCATTTTTATCACTGGGCCAATATTCTGTGTTAGTGTTCCTGTAACAAGTCGTCAAAGGACTTGGTGGACCATAAATGAATGCCTTAGATATATACAGTAAGTAAGTATATAATAAAGAAGCCACAACTTTTTAGTGTAAACCATATTGTGTGTAGGCGAAATGCCAGCAATCCTGCTCCACAAGCCCCATTTGCAAGTCTATAGCTGCATACACCAGATGAAACCTTGGGTGGAACGAGAGCGGACGCCCATGACATTTACTGGTTGACAGACTCTGTTTTATTATAACAGACACTGGGGGAATGAAGTCAATACAGGAAAATGTTCTGCCATCATCCCACTTTTGGCATTTGCCCAAGGCATGACGCTTTACATAAAGGATAATACTTCTCATTTTGATTATTAACCTTTTTTTTTCTTCTGAAACCAGCATGCATGGCAAGATTCTCTAATAAATGAGGATTTCACTGATTTGGAGAGCATGGCTGTCTGGGATTTAGCACCATCTGGGAGAAGAACTGCAGGTTCTTGGCCATTTATATCTTTCGTTTAACACCTTCTGTGCTCATCTACCTGTAATACATTGCTGTACCTTGTTGGCGCTATTAGCAATAAATAGACCAATTAATCATTCTTATTTGTAACAATGCTTTGCAACAGCAACAAAGCTGCAAAATGTTATTAATATTAGGAGCTTAAAATATATTTTACCTTTTTTTTTATAAATTAAAAAGCAAGATACTGTCTCTGGGGATCCGGAAATATTTAGCTGCTTGTGCACAAAGGGACTCTGATGTGGAAACTTAGAACTTTAGGGCAGGCAGTTTACAGTGTTGTTACCTGTGAGTCAGTAATATACGAAGTCTCTTCAATAATTTATCTACCTAAAAATAAAAACAACACTGTCTGAGGATATTGAACTTTTTACTTTTCAGTGTAATCCGCCTTGACTTCAACAAATGTATTACACTTGATCAAAGCAGGCCTTCATTCTGAATAAGGGCCTATCTTGTATGTTTCCCCCACCCTGTACATACAAATTGCCCACATTAAAAGTAATCCTACCTGCACATATTACGTTTTTTTAACCTTTTAACATCCAAGATGGAGGCCCATGGAATCTCAGGCTGGAGTACCTGGGGCCCATCAGAGAAAATTATTATTGGGGCCCACTTATAAAGCGGACCAAAACCCGTCCAGCCAATGTCCGGTTCCCTTTCTCTGGGGCATCCCAGTTTGCGATCTCCCGGGATCACCATGAAATGGTATCTTTTTTGGTGAAATGCACAGGTAACAGCGGCATCCCTCCAGCTGAGACTTGCTCCTGTGACAGGCCTTTCTGAAAAGTGAGTGACCAGCAATGCATTCACTCAAAATAGATTGTTCGGTATAAGTTTTAAGGGCAATCTATTCTGATGAACTGGCAGCCTGTGCATGCGCTGTGGGAGCATAGTAAGAATACCAGCAATTCCCAGGATTCCACCCACAGTTGCATACCAAACCATTTTGAGCCCCAGGACAGGTGTTTGTGGGCAATCCCAGGGGACTGTACACAGTGGACTTAACTGAAATGTTTTCATTTACTTTATTTTACTACTTCTGCAGCCACAAGATGTGGACCCAGCCTAACCTTGTATCCAGGGTGATGGGCTGATCCACTTTTTCAGTGCTGGGTTGTCCTTGCAGGGCCAGATTTTGGGTGTCCATGGAATGGAGCAGTTGTTTTTTTGGAGGTCCCCACAAACATCACTCAGTCATCCTATGCCCAGCACCTTCATAACTAGAGGGAGAGGAGACTCACATAGTGAGACTGGTGGAAGGAGAGGCTCAGAGAGAGAGAGAGAGCAAGAGAGACTGGGGAGGAGAAGCTCCCAGAGAGACAGACTGGTGGAAGGAAAGGCTCACAGAGATAGAGAGAGAGACTGGGGAGGAGAGGCTCAGAGAGAGAGAGAGAGAGAGAGAGAGAGAGAGAGAGAGAGAGAGACTGGGGAGAAGAGGCTCACAGAGAGAGAGAGAGACACTAGGGAGGAGATGCTCCCACAGAGAGAGCCTGGTGGAAGGAAAGGCTCACAGAGATAGAGAGAGAGACTGGGGAGGAGAGGCTCACAGAGAGAGAGAGAGACACTAGGGAGGAGATGCTCCCACAGAGAGAGCCTGGTGGAAGGAAAGGCTCACAGAGATAGAGAGAGAGACTGGGGAGGAGAGGCTCACAGAGAGAGAGAGAGAGACACTAGGGAGGAGATGCTCCCACAGAGAGAGCCTGGTGGAAGGAAAGGCTCACAGAGATAGAGAGAGAGACTGGGGAGGAGAGGCTCACAGAGAGAGAGAGAGAGAGAGAGAGAGAGAGAGAGACTGGGGAGAAGAGGCTCACAGAGAGAGAGAGAGAGAGAGAGAGAGAGACTGGGGAGAAGAGGCTCACAGAGAGAGAGAGAGAGAGAGACTGGGGAGGAGAGGCTCACAGAGAGAGAGAGAGAGAGAGACTGGGGAGAAGAGGCTCACAGAGAGAGAGAGAGAGAGAGAGAGACTGGGGAGAAGAGGCTCACAGAGAGAGAGAGACACTAGGGAGGAGATGCTCCCACAGAGAGAGCCTGGTGGAAGGAGAGGTTCATAGAGAGAGAGACTGGGGAGGAGAAGCTCGCACAGAGAGTTACCGAGGAAGGGGAGGCTCACAGAACTCACAGATAGAGAGATTGGAGGAAGGGGAGGCTCACAGAGAGAGAGAGAGAGAGAGAGAGAGAGACTGGAGGAAGGGGAGGCTCACAGAGGGACAGAGAGAGAGAGAGACTGGAGGAAGGGGAGGCTCACAGAGGGACAGAGAGAGAGAGAGAGACTGGAGGAAGGGGAGGCTCACAGAGAGAGAGAGAGAGACTGGGGGGCTCGCACAGAGAGAGACTAGGGGAAGGAGAGGCTCACAGAGAGAGAGAAACGAGGGGAGGAGAGGATCACAGAGAGAGAGAGAGACACTAGGGAGGAGATGCTCCCACAGAGAGAGCCTGGTGGAAGGAAAGGCTCACAGAGATAGAGAGAGAGACTGGGGAGGAGAGGCTCACAGAGAGAGAGAGAGAGAGAGAGACTGGGGAGGAGAGGCTCACAGAGAGAGAGAGAGAGAGAGACTGGGGAGAAGAGGCTCACAGAGAGAGAGAGAGAGAGAGAGACTGGGGAGGAGAGGCTCACACAGAGAGAGAGAGAGAGAGACTGGGGAGGAGAGGCTCACAGAGAGAGAGAGAGAGAGAGAGACTGGGGAGGAGAGGCTCACACAGAGAGAGAGAGAGAGAGACTGGGGAGGAGAGGCTCACAGAGAGAGAGAGAGAGAGAGAGACTGGGGAGGAGAGGCTCACACAGAGAGAGAGAGAGAGAGACTGGGGAGGAGAGGCTCACAGAGAGAGAGAGAGAGAGAGAGAGACTGGGGAGAAGAGGCTCACAGAGAGAGAGAGACACTAGGGATGAGATGCTCCCACAGAGAGAGCCTGGTGGAAGGAGAGGTTCATAGAGAGAGAGACTGGGGAGGAGAAGCTCGCACAGAGAGTTACCGAGGAAGGGGAGGCTCACAGAACTCACAGATAGAGAGATTGGAGGAAGGGGGGGCTCACAGAGGGAGAGAGAGAGAGAGAGAGAGAGAGAGAGAGAGACTGGAGGAAGGGGAGGCTCACAGAGGGACAGAGAGAGAGAGAGACTGGAGGAAGGGGAGGCTCACAGAGGGACAGAGAGAGAGAGAGAGACTGGAGGAAGGGGAGGCTCACAGAGGGACAGAGAGAGAGAGAGAGACTGGAGGAAGGGGAGGCTCACAGAGAGAGAGAGAGAGACTGGGGGGCTCGCACAGAGAGAGACTAGGGGAAGGAGAGGCTCACAGAGAGAGAGAAACGAGGGGAGGAGAGGATCACAGATAGAGAGACTGAGGAAGAGTAATTGTTATACCCCATCTCCAATAAATCAGTCAATGAGGGGGTGTGGCTTAATTTAACAATAATCCCTCTTTCCCACCCTGAAAAGTTGGAAGGTATGCAGACCACTTTTACTGATTGCTGTACATAAACCAATGGCAGTCTTGAAAAATTGAGGTCTAGAGGCAAGCAAGCTTTGCAAGCGTAACATACAGGAGAGGGTAAATATATCACTTTACTGCTCATTTCACCCACAAAGCTTTCCATGGGGCTGCACCCCCCTACATCTTCTCGCTTCCATTTACAAGACTTCTCCAGAGCTGCACCAATTCTCTGGAATGCCCTACCCCCAACAATTATTTTATAACTCAAATTTACCCTAAAAGAGCATCTTTTCAGAGTAGCCTACTGCATCCTCTTATCTAACTTTCCTTCTTTATACCCCCTTTATCATAATTGCCCTGAACATGCGCCATCAAAAAACAACATCCACCACACTCTTGCTTCCAAAAAGCACAAGGGCCTTATTTAAGAAATGCTAACACCACATAGCAGCAGGTGTTTTTCATGCGCGTCATAAAAATGGCTGGTGGCGCGCATGAAAAACACCAGCGCCACGTCACATCAGATGCTCAGTGTCATTCTTCCATAGACTTCAATTAGCCATTCCAGTCCCATTTTTTGATTAGTGTACTTTAATTTTTTTTTGACACAGGATCCCTGGCCTGTTCAGATTTTTTTTCTTCTTTATTGTATTTAGGTTACCCGTGGCTAACTTGCATTTTCATGCTTGCCAATCATGGCTCATGTCATTTGTGTGTCCCCAATGTCATTCCATGTGTTTTAGCTTGGTCATTATGCTGCCATCCCTGGTTAAAGTTTTTTTGTATTGCCCATGGCGCTGTATGTCTATGTGGTTTCAGAGCGCCCTCGCTGGCACTATTCCTTTACATGTTATTTGTTACATTTACATGTTACATGATTTCTGGCCCTCCCCTGCGGCGCTACGTGTCGCTATCTCCATTGGAAAAAAACAAACAAGACACAGGGCCACGGGTAGCCTGCAGCACTGAACACTAACAGCGCCATCTGCCTGTGGCCAGCAGTGCGGCTGAGGCGCTAATAGCATCTCTCCTCATACTTCAAGTGATGCTACGAGGTGCTAGTGAAAGATTGGCCTCCACAGATGGTGGCTGACTCATACAAACTTGCAAGCAGTGCCTTCATTACTTTTGTTTTATTTTCCGCTTTGCTTGTTGCTTTGTATTGATTGCTTTGTACATCAATTCTCTGATTGTAAATTGCTGCGGAATATGTTGTTGCTATAAGAATAAGGATTATTTTATCATGCAAACTTTTATACATATAAAGATATACAGTAGATACAAAACCAAAACATGTATACTTACGTCCCGCTGCAACAGTTTAACCATGTACAGTGCCACTGAAGATGATGGCACTCTAAAAAAACTAGTTCTATCTAATGACTTTTATTCTAATATAGCTGTTGATGATGCTGGGATGCTGTTTGCATTGCACGGCGGTCAAGGGCACTCTTCAGAAGTATTCTAAATAACTACAAAGCTATTAGATGTGCCCATAAACATTAGGGAAGATACAACAGATAATTAAAATGAATGAAATCAATTACTGCCTCAGTGTGACAAATATGATGGCAAGGGAACTGGCGAATGACTTAACCAACTGTGCCTGTGTCTCTCATTCCAGGCAAAGCTTAAGCCTCTGTTCTACAGCAAGCCAAGCACAATGATTTATTGAGTCATCAAGGTCTACTAGACAGAGATGGGAGTTCGGAAACCACAGAGCACAGACACTCACAAGGTCTGCAGCCGTTACCTGCCTAGGTGCTGATTTACTAGAGTGGCAATTTTCACTTGGTGAGCTGTTTCACTTTAAAACTGACCTAAAATCAAGAAGCAATGTTTCTTGTTTGATGAAGCAAGTTTTACTTTGGGTGTGATTTGCATTCTGATTCTAATTCTGATTTAATTCTGATTTGCAATCTGATTCTAAGTGCACAAGAAGTGCAAAAAGAAAGTTCTAATGCTTCCCAAACAAAAGTCACCTGCAACTGCAATGGAGCATTTGTACAGGTGAGGTGCAGAATGTTTCCAATCAGGTAAGGATATTTCTTATGAACAGCACCCCATGGATCATGCAGAACAATTATTTAGGGTTCTCTGAATTCTTCTGCATACCCCACTGGGTGCTGTTATTTCCAAATTTAAATGGGGGTTATTTAAGAAGGGATAGCGCCAGGTAGTGCTTTGTACCGGCAGGCAGTGTCTGGTGAACGCTGGGCTTTGTACACAAAACCACATTTATAAAAACGAATCTGGTGAGCGACTCTAATGTATTATTACAGACGGCTCAGCATACAGCGCCGGCGCTCTAGCTTCCAGAGCACCAGGTATTGCTTTTCAAACAGTGTCCCTCTCCCATATATTTCAATTGCCGTTCATTTGCTTGTTTTTAAACAGCGTTTGACTATTTTTCTTATCTCAAATCATTGTGTGACCTCTCCTGGCTGCAAACACTTTTGACTTTTTATATTTTTATGCAGAATTGTCATTACAGGTCTGGCACTAAAGTGATAATGTCACAGTGTTAAAACAATGTCATTCCATGTGTTTTTGCTTTGTTACTGTGTATACGAGTTCAAAAACAGACTTTAATCACACAGCGTCTGGCGTTCTATGCTATAGCGGCCAGATTTAGAGCACCGATGCTGTGTGTGTGTGTCTTTTTTGATAAGTTTGGTGTGGTGCTGCGAGAGTCGGTCACTACCTTTGCTCGCTGCAGCGCTGTACTGGTGTTAGAGCGCCCAACATACATCACATTTATCAGTGCGGGCCAGGTTACTACAGTGACTGAGGTGCTCTGTTACAACGCCCAAAACCCGCTTACATCGTCTACTAGCGGTCACTCTAAGTGCCGCTATACAGACGCTCATCTGCCGATACCTGGCGATAGTAATGAATCAGCCTCCACATATCCTATTCTCATAGGGAGATTCAGTACCTCGCCTGTGCAAATGCCCCATCCTAGGTGCAGGAGATTTTTTTTGGTTGTAGTTAGGATCTATTGTTTATCGCTGGATAAATTCTGGATAAATACATTTCTGAATTCTGCTGTGAGAATCTGGCGGGTTAATGCTGGTGCTTGTATTTTTTATTTCATGCTTCTTATGCAAATATTGCCATTGAACATAAGTTTTTCCTCTGCATTTACCCATCCGTGAGAGTGAGGAAACACAAGCAGTACCCTCTGGTCACAAGATCATTTCTTGAGTAGCGGCATCCCCCTCGAGTCTATAAGAATTGGGATGCCCCTCTGGATCGCCCGATCCACTCACCTCTTACATGGCATCCACAGCATATCTCTGGCTAGGTGTGCACCCACTCCAGGCCTTTATGAATAGCCAGCTGCTGGCACTTGCTCCATTTAGATTTCCACTGACTTCAGTGCAGCAAAGGAGATCTGAATGAAATGAGAGCCGCTGATAGGATGAGCAGCCCGCACATGCAATGTGGAAACAAGGAAAAAGTGAGTTTACAGATGATCTCAGGGAATACACACGCAAAGAGGAACAAAACCCAGGAAAGTCAAATGCTTGGCTGTACATTTTAATCACTAAGCCCTGACTGTCTCTATTAGACACCAACTAAAATCACCACTCTTCAATGATAGCTGAGCTACCACTCAGGCTTGGGAGGCTAGATGTAATATCTCAGCAATAAGTTGCCCCTTAAGGCATAAAAAGAACCTAGAGTTATGTGCTCTCTGGAAGGCATTTTGCTTTGGGATGCTCACAATCTAAATGGATTCTACATGGAAGCCTAATATTGGGCAAATTTCTTATCTAATTGGGTCTGCACTCCCAGGCTGGTCTCTCAATCCACAAGATTCACAGCTGTCAATCACATATGCTGGGTAGCAGTGTGCACCACAAGAGCATGGCCACCTGGTGAACCTGATTGGTTGTCAACATATCTGGCAAAGAGAAAACCACAGCTGCATCTCACTTCACAAGATGTGTTTGGGCTTATTTTCAAGGGATGTCTTATCTTTCAAAAAAGAACAATCTATGTTGTGGTTTATTTGTGCTTCTTCAAAAGAGATTGGGCAGTACACCTTGAAACACCTTAAAATCTGGTCCCGAAGTTGGTGGCTGGGGTTTGAAAGAAGACTGCAGAAAAGGGACAAAAAAAAGCGTATGGATGGATCAACTGTAGAGATGAGTGAACCATTTTGGTCTAACCACTCCAAATTTCAGGGGAAAAAAACATTTCAGGACAAATCTGAATTTTCGCACCAACCAATTTTTTTTCCTGAAATTCTTAGATAAAAAAAGGAAAAATCGCCTACTCCCTTGCTGACCCCTGGTCAGTCCTGCACTGCTCTCCATAAAAATACAAACCCTGGTGTCTTGCTACCACTACAGGGAGGGGCTTTTTATACTGGCAAATGAGCTGACATCGGCTCACTCGTCTTTATAAAATGCCCCTCCATGCAACGCGGAGAGATGCTAGGGACCCAGCGAGGGACAGAGCAGGGCTATATTTACCATTAGGCAACCCTAGGTATGTGCCTAGGGTGGCAACCTGGAAGAGGGGAGGGTGCTGCCCTGACTACTACAGTAAAGAAAAGAAATTAAAACTCACATTGGCCAGAACATTAATTCCTCCTAACACGCACCCCCTTCCCAGCCACAGAAGGATGCAGAGTGTATTTGTGTGAAGGGGGGGTGCAATGGGTTGAACACAGGCCAGAGCATCTCCCCTCCACTGGTGTGGTCATGTGACTCCTATATGTTAGAACGCAGAAAAAGATGGACCATGCTTGCCTGCTTCTTTGCATTTCGCCCTTTGTGCCCTCTAGCCCCTTTCCCCTTATACACTTTTTTAATATGGGACAGGACCTAACTTAATAAAAGGGGGCGCAAGCACTTAAAGTGCCTAGGGCGCCATGAACACCAAATACGGCCCTGGGACAGAGGCTTGGGGTCCTCGGGTAGGATGGGTGAGGAGGGGCAGAATTATTTTGTTCTGGCAGTACTATTTTGCCTAAGAAACTGCCCTGTATTTAACACCTTTATATTTGTTTCCAAGCCATCGTATTAAGAAACCACTAGAAGTAGTGTATTAAGCCAACTATTTATTCCACCTCATTTTCCTCATTATCCATCACAGTTATATTATATTCAGATTGCCACTTAGTTGAATAGGAGGGCATAATATCAAAAAGTTTAACCATCAGAATTTTATAAATTAAAGAATTCCTTTACCCAAAAGATCATCTCTACAAATTTAGAATTTATGCAAAAGTTTGAATGGTGTAATCTGAATCATTTTTTTCTAAAGAGGAATAACTCTCATTTCTGAGTGTTGTTCCTTTATGAAAGCAAACCAGAGCAAGCCCCTCATTTTACCACAAGTGTTATTTTCAGCATGATTCCACAGCGCATGCATGCGCTTAGCGTCCAGCTGGCAGCATCCCTTACTTGTGCACAATTCGTGTTCACCAGACACAATTAGGTGGGCAGGCTGGTTCCATACTAGCGCCAGATATCGGCAGATGAGCATCTGTACAGAAGTGCTAATAGATGCTGTGATCGGCTATCGTGTGCTGTAACAGAGCGCCTCAGTCGCTGTAGTGACCTGGCCGGCACTGATGAATGAGATGTGTGTTGGGCGTTCTAACACCAGTACAGCATTGCAGCGAGCCAGAGGTAGCCCCTGCTCAGTGCGACCGACTCTCAACGAACTCACACCATATTCAACAAACAAACAGACACACACAGTGTTGGCGCTCTAGATCTGGTCGCTATAGCATAGAGCACCAGATGCTGTGTGATTAAAGTCTGTTTTTGAACACATATCCACCAGTAACAAAGAGAAAACACATGGAATTACATTGTTGTAACATTGTGACATTAATACTTTAATGCCAGCCCTGTAATGACAATTCTACATAAAAGTATAAAAAAAATCAAAAAAGTTTCAAAAAAGACTCTTTCTAGGCCAGGAGAGGTTATTTGAGAGAGAAAGAAAAAAATAAAAATCAAAAAACCCTTTATTAACAGAAGAAAAGGAACGTTTATTGAACTGTATGGGAGAGCGACAGGTAGTGACAGGTAATACCCGGTGCTCTGGAAGCTAGAGCGCCGGAGTTATACGCTGAGCCGCCTGTAATGATGAATCGTACGCTACATGGCGCTGTTACAGTCGTTCAACGGAATCGCCTTCATAAATGTGGTTTTGCGTACAGCGCCCGGTGTTCACTAGACCCTGCCTGCCGCTACGAGGGAAGCGCTACCTGCTGCTATCCCTGATGAATAAACCCCTAAATCTCCAGAGTGAGTCACATTGTTGGCTGGGCATCAGCTGTAATAGGAAAGCCACCTTTCATGGACTTTCCTGTTAGATCTCAAATCAGATTTTCTATAAGAACCAAGACTCCCCACTAATCTGCCACCTACTCTCACACTACACATCTCTCACTCCAGTGTTACATGGGGTTCCACAATATAGGGGAACATATTCCTACCAGACCTAAAAGGGGTGCCAAGGGGGCATGAGCCTCCCTTGCTTACCTTTTACCCTTTTAAGCTGCATCTATCTACCACCTAAAATTAGGTCTATCTACGACCTAAAACTAGATGCCAGACTATCAGCTCCTGTTTGGCCAGAAGTATACATCAGTATGTGAAGCTCAGCAGAGGCCCTCATAGAGAATAATGGGAGCCTCGGTCTGGCCTTGTAGACCACACACCCCCTTGAGGCTGTAAGCATCCGGCTTCAGAAACAGGGACTGAGGGATTTAAATAGGCTCAGCATGAATGGGCGAGCATCGTGCCCATCTTGCACCCCCAATCTTTGTGCACTTCCCCTTTAAACTCACCTGTGAACACAAATCACTTTACAGAAGTCAGATAAAGAAAAATAAAAAATAACATAAAAGTTCTAAGAGTAAGCAAGCTGCTCTAACATGTCTAAGTAGTCCCTGATTAAGTCATTCTGGCCTCTTCTAAGGGAACACTTTTTACCAGATCATTAGGCTTCATTCATTGTAAGTTGTGGTTAATGGTTAAGCGTCTAATTAACCTCCCACAACAATTTGGCTAATGTCATCGCCTTCTGGCCACAATGTTATTAGCATTGAACACTGTCTATCTTTGCAATGGATTTCTTGTCTGAAGCTGCCACTGTGATAAGGCAGTGTCTATGAGCCATGAAGGAGTTAAATGACAGGTTCATTTGTTTGCTCTACTAGAGCTCCTCCGAATAGATGGAGGAAATAAGAATGTGGCAGCAAGTACAAGAGACTGACAGGGCAAAACTGTGCAAAGGAGTCAGTAGGATTCACCCATGTAAATGTCAAGCTGAAAAGAATCATATGAATGTGAGCGAGAATTGTGTGAGAAAGTCAAGGAAAGTGCCAAATGAAAATATTCAATAAATCTGCCATGTATCACATACAATGGGTCTGGAAATGGGTCTGCTGCAGCGGGACACAAAGTTTTTAAGCAGCCTACTATGCATATACAGTGATCTAGGAGGGAGCTCTCCATGGACCAGGTGCTGGAAGAGTTGGAACTGTTATGGGGGTAACATAGGAACCCTACCAACATTTCTTGGGTCCTATACAACCTTAATGTCTGGCCCCCTACCCCAGCTGAGCCTGGTGTTAAACTGGAAGTCTATACCTATAATGTGATGACTGGGCCCCATAGAAGCCATGTCTGGAAAATACTTTAAGCATGGAGCCCACCCAAAACAAAGCTTATGGAGGGGGCTATACCTATAGTGCCTGGCCTCATAACCTAAAATGGGATGACCAGTGTCAGGCATGAACAATTAAGCTCCAGCTCCAACAATGGGGCCCACACATCACATATTGGTTATGGACGGGATATGCATTCTCAGCGTGTGGGCCTCCATAAACTATAATCTGATGACTGGTCTCCATTGTAGCTATGCTCAATTCTTCTCCAAGCATGGGGCCCACTCATCACATATTGAGTATAGAGGGGTCAAGACTATATAGTCCCTACTGTGTGGGCCTCCATTACATATATCTGCATCTGTCCTGGGCAAAATAATTCTGCATCTGCATCTGTCATGGACAAAATAATTCTGCAACTGCATCTGTCCCTGGAATAATAATTCTGCGTCTGCATCTGTTCTGGACAAAATAATTCTGAATTAACCCAACAATGGGGCCCACACATCATATATTGGTTATGGAGGGAATATACATTCTCAGCGTGTAGGCCTCCATAACCTGTAATCTGATGACTGGTCTCCATTGTAGCTATGCTCAATTCTTCTCCAAGCATGGAGCCCACTCATAACATATTGAGTATGGAGGGGTCAAGACTATATAGTCCCTACTGTGTGGGCCTCCATAACATATATCTGCATCTGTCCTGGGCAAAATAATTCTGCATCTGCATCTGTCATGGACAAAATAATTCTGCATCTGTAACCATACAGCCTTGGAGGCAACTAAAATGGTGATGTGAAAATGAGTTTGACATCCCTGCTCTAAATGGTATCTAAATCTTGCCTGAGGTCAGCCTACTCTGCTGGAGAGAGAGCAGCAGGACACCCTGCTTCCCATCTTCTGGTCCTCTTCAGTTCTATAGACTTTTTGGTCCAAGGTCACAACAATAATATAAAATGTTACCAAACTCTCGCTCACCAGAGACCCTGCGGCTTGCTTACTACACCTTTACCTCTTTTTACAGCTGTCTTAAAATGGATACATAACTAAAATACAGATATGACATTTTAAAAGTAATCAGAGCAGTGTGCAGGGGAGATCACTCTCAGTTTAAAGTCAGCTGTAAACTGATTACATTGCAACAGCAAGGCACTGCCCATGTTACATTGTAACAGCAGCTATGGGCCTTATGGTTACAATGTAACAAAGTGGGGCACTGGTTGCTTTTAAAAAAATGTAACTGTAGGCCTCCATTCCACTTGTTAGAATGTACACAGCAGAAGTGCAAGTTTTATTACCATAAGCGCTGCTGCTTTTGTGCATTAGTTGGGTAAAGAGGACCGCTGTCAATATCTTAAATGAGCTTTCCAGGCAGAAGTAAAAAAAAAACAGATACCCACCCATAGTCCCACCTGATCCGCTCTATACCAAGAGTGTAAAAGCTACATCCACTGGTGATTCAGACTGTGCCATTCCTGCTCAGGACCATGGCTTGTGGTCACGTGACTACCTCCTCACATGACTCACGGCAGCTGACCACACCTGCTGCATTCGTTCTAACTTTATTGTAATGAATGGAGCTGACAGCTGCAGAGTAGAACAGGTGAGGTTCTATTGCTTTTTATTTTTGCCCAGGAAGGGACTTTCAAATGAATTACTGGCATTATTTTTTTTCAATAAAAAATAGAGCTGGCTGAATTTCAATATAGCCAATATTCTGTTCCAAACCAAACGAGTAAAATGTTATAAGCATATGAACACTACTTACTACTAATTACTACTTCCTTTAACGAGCAAAAATGAATATAGCTTTTCTGTAAGTGGTTATGGCCTTCATTTGTTAAGATTCTGAAAGCAAACACAGCGAAAACAGGGCAAAGGACTGTTTAAAAAAAAAAGTAAGACATGAAGGAATAAGGCTCCTGATTAATTTCCTTCCCCTCTCTGTTCTCTCTCGTAACCTCTGTAGTCTCCAGAGAGGTGCTAATTAACTTCGCACAGTACCTGTCCTTCTTAGCTCCCCGCTGCATCCACTAACATGAACCTGTAGAATTAAAATTTCTGATACTGACCTGGAACATTTCTGCAGAGGAGGAACAAACAACAGTATCTCCAGGTCCGCCATTATTTCAGAAGACTGCTGTTACCAGGGCCGTATTTAGAATTTGAGCTGCCCTAGGCACTTTTTGTTAATGCCCCCCCCCCCCCATTTTTAAAGTGGACATACCACTGGGATTCTCACTTTCATGGAGTTCGGTCTGTTTAATTAGGGCATCCCAATTTGGGATGCCCGCTGTGTGAAACCCCCCCACATCACCCCAGAACTCACCTTTCCACTGTTCCCACAGTGCTTGTGTAGGCTCTTGGCCAATCAGCATTTAAAGAGGACCATATCCCACCCTGGAGTCTATGAGACTCCAAAGGTGAGTTAACTGCATCACTCACTTTCCCCATTTAGCTGTTTGCGGCCCCGTCCGCTGCAACTAAATGGCTGTATACTCTACTCCCTGGCAATCCTATGACAAACATGGGATTGACTATGGGTTTTGCTCCGTGCCCCAGGGAGATCCCAAATTGGGATGCATCCTGAAACACCCAAAATGCCTGGATAAACGCACCTCTTCCAGGTCCAATGGCGCATGTGCGGGCTCTCGTCCAATCAGAGCCATTTACTGTGACTGTGTAATTTGGTAAACGGCTCTGATAGACTTCAGTGGGGAGCACAAGCAATCGCATCCCCTGCAACCTCGGCGATGCATGCTCCTGTTTCTGTCTATCTGATTGGCTAGGGCGGGCGCACTTGTACAGCCCGAAGATGCAGGGGATGTGACAGCATTCGCTCCCCATTGTAAGCAATCAGAGCTGTTTGTCAAATGACGTATGCACGGCCTATGTCATTTGGCATAACTACTCTGACTGGACTGGAGTCTGAATGTGTTGTTGGTCTGGAGAAAGGTAAGCCAATACTGGAGATCTGGGGGTTTCACACTGCAGGGAATCCCAGTTCAGGATGCCCCCGGGGAAGGCCAGCAGCCCTGGGATGCCCCCCCCCCAAGGTTCCCTCACCATTCTGCCTGAAAGTGACAGGTGACATTTTTTTCAGTGAGAAGATAGGGAGTCCTGACAGGTGGTGGTGGGGGACTCAGCTGATGTGGGAAGCGTCCGCCACCACCTAATCATTGTGTAAAAAAATTAAAAGAAAGGTATAATGGCTAAAGGTGAAGCATTTTGCGTCCGCCATGCACACACGTACACCCCAATTCACCAGCTGCCACCCCCCCCCCCCCCCCCGGCCTGCAGAGACACACTCATTACAGGGGAACAACACACTAAATTTTCCTATTTTGGGGTGTTGTTTCTCTTAAGGGGGCATCTCAAATTGGGATGCCCTGCTGTGTGTAACCCAAGGTTGTCCATTCACTCACCTTCCTGTCGCTCCCACAGTGCAGAATCGGAGCCCTGATGATGCGTCCTCTGATGACAGCTGAGAGCGGCGCCGGCCTCCACGCTCCGGCATCGCTCTCAGCTGTCATCAGAGGACGCGTCATCAGAGGGCGCATCATCAGAGGGCGCCTCCACGCTCCGACCATGCAGGTAAGTGTTTGCTTTTTAAAAAAATGCCCGCTCCCACCATGCCGGCATTTTTTTTTCAGATGAGCGATTCGTGAAACTTTGATTCGGGCGAACCCGAATTTCTTGGGGATGTAGCGAGGAGCACTGCCAACCCTGAGGGGTGGGTGCGGGCGACCCCGCGGGCATGCGCGCGGGGCGGCGGAGCAGCTGATCTGGGAGGGGGCGGGGGGGGACAAGGAGCCAATCAAGAGGCGGGTGGGAGCCGGAGAGCAGAAGATCGCACGGGGGGGGGGAGGCAGCGAGGAGCACACGCACCAGGCGGCCACGCGCGCGGGAGCCCCGCGGCGGCAGACAATAGTAAATAAAAAATAAAAAATCACTTTTTTTTTCTGCCCACACACACACAGGGACGCCCGCCCCTCTGCCTTGCAAGCACCCTAGGCACAGGCCCTGGCTACTGTAATTCTTAAAATAAAAATGAATTTTGCTAGAGGGCATGCCATACACAAGTTATATAAGATGCTGCCTGCAGAAATGAGACCTCAGGAGGCTTGAACTTGATTGTATATACAGCCATTATATCCCTCTTCTGCTTACAACTATGATACTAGGTTTACGGTGTACATTTAGTTCACCACGTTTGGCTGTAGATTTTTACATTTTATTACATACTAGTAAAACGTTTCTGCTGGTTTACAGGATACAGTACAGATGGGCTGGATACAGGGTGCAGTTTAGATGGATGGGGAGTAAGGGTGTTGAATAGAGGGTTGTACAAGAGACTTAAACCAGACCTTCACCATGATTTATTGAAAAGCCCAAACCCCTAAAAAACGATTCCCCAGCATATAAAGTTAATATATTTTAAGTTTTTAGTCACTTACTTATTATTTTTTCCCCCACTCGGCTGCAACGCTGTTCAGGACTTTAGGATACGGGCGCCGCCATCTTGACTCAGAAGCATCACATTTACTGAGGAGAAGAGAGTGGGATAAAGTGCAGGGGGCGGGGTTATAGCTGTGCTTTGCTCAGACAGAGCAGAGATGGGGTCAGGAAAAGGACAGCCATTCCAGAATGCAGAGCAGAACACTCAGAAGGCACTTCCTGTTTGCAGGCTGCCTGATGTTACATGAGCCGCCATCTTGGATGTTTAAAGGCTCATAACATGCAGTAGATGCAGGTAGGATGATTTTTAATGTGGGCAATCTGTATGTACAGTGTGTTGAAAACATATAAGATAGACTCTTATTCAGAGTGAAGGACCGCTTTAACTTCAGCGCAGAAGGAGGGTGGCAGAATATGCTTCTACATCAACCATAGGTGGTGCAATCATTTCAAAGTCATCATGAAAAGCTGCACACCGCAGCTAGAACTCCTTGCAAAAAGCTGCAGATCATTCTACACACCAAGGGAATTCTCCTCCTTCCTTCAAGTTGGAATCTACATCCTGCCTCAGGCGTCGGTGAAGAACACACTCAACAATCACGGATTGAAAAAGGAAGTCGCCTGAATTGTTGGTCATAGGGTTAGGTGACTTTAATGCTGGCAAAACTCCACCAGGAACCAGGAAAATTCCATAAAAACATATCATGTCCCACCAGAGGCAGAAACACCCTTGATCAGTGCTACACTGTGTTAAAAGGGGTACATGAGTTCATAGCAAAGGCAGCACTGGGGCTCTCTGACCATTGCCTTATTAATTTAGTGCCAACTTACATACAACGCCTAAAATGCTTCCTATGTCACTACAGAAAGGTAGAGTGAGGATGCAAAAGCCAATCTTCAAGCTTGTTTGGCCTCACGGACTGGAGGTATCAGCTTGTTCCCTCAAGGCTACAAAAGATTTCCAGACAGCAAACCTTGGTTCAAGAGCACCATAAGAACTCTTCAACTAAGAAAGGAGGCAGCTCACAAATTTGCTGACCAGAAGGAATACAAAAAGATTAGGAATACTCTATCTAAGGAGATCGGGGCTGCCAGGAGACGCTATTCAACCCAGCTGGGAAACAAACTTTCCACTGGTGACGCCAGGTCCCTCTGGAGTAGGCTAAGGCATGTAACCAACGTCAGAGGTTCCTCTGCTCAAATCACTCTTAGCTTCAAAATTGCTCAAGACCTTAATCTGTTCTACAACATGTTCGGGAAAGAGCTCATGGAAGATTTCACACACATTTCTGATCAGATATTACCCCCCCCCCCCCCCCGTCACCGACTACACCCGTATTGATGTTTCAGAGGTGAAAAAACAGCTACTTTTCCTAAACAGCAGGAAGGCCCCTGGCCCTGATGCTCAACTTGTCTTAAGACATGTGCAGAGTGCTCCTATATTTAAAAAGTCAATTGAGGAGGGAATAGTACCTGGATGCCTAAAGAGATCCATCATTGTCCCAGTGCCTAAATCTCCATCAGCAAATTCAGACCCTAGTGATGTCCTTCCTGAAGGAGGTCACGGCCTGCAAATGTGACCCTTTCCAGTTTGCCTACAGATTAAACAGACAATCTCGCAATCGAATACACACTGGATCACACCGAACAGCCAGGGGCATATGCCTGGATCTTATTTGTAGACTTTTCCCCAGCTTTTAACACTATTGTTCCTCACATTCTTTCTTAATTTTAAACATCAAAAAAACGGTAGAGATCCCATTACCCATCTGCATCAACAGTGAGGAGGTTAAGATAGTATCTGGCACCAAGTTCCTGGGCACCAACATCACCAAGCAACTGAAATGAAATAAACACAAACTTTGTTTTCAGGAAAGTTCAACAAAGACAACTGAAGAAGTATGGAATGGCAGCAAAAATCCTATGCATATTCTACCATGCCGCCATTGCATCGGTTATGAGCTCATCCTGCCTGGTGTGGTACTGTGATGCTTCCGCAAGAGACTAACAGCGGCTAAGGAGAATAACCAGAACTGCAGAGAGAATAATCGGTGTTCCTCTCTCTTCACTGGAAACACAGGAGCAGACTGGCCTCTAGAAAAACGAACATCAAATGTGACTCCACCAACCTAGCTCATCATTTCTTCAGTCTGAGTGTCAACAGCATTCTATACCTCCTGCCTGACTGTAAGATTCTGAACTTGAACCTGATTAACACTGGGCTGTAAATCAATGCAGCTTATTGTAAATGTGCTGGATACTGCTAAGAATTACTGTCAGTAATCTGTATGGCAAAAATAATTCCTTGTGTGTACCCTGTATATACGGGGAGGCCGATTCATTAATAGCGCAAGGTAGCGACAGATGAGCGACAGTAGCGGCATTTTCAGAGCGCCCGCTAGTAGTCGCTGTGCTTGGCCGTTGTTCTGTAGTTGATAGCGACTCAGTCGGTTTGCCGTAATGTTGAATATTGGGTGAGGAGTCGCTATTTGACAGGTTCCGCACTGTATGGGAGCGCATGACAGCGAATGGCCATAGCGAACGGCTCCCAGCATATTCATTAAGAAATCACGCTCAAAAAATTCTCGCGCAGTGAAATGCTTGTTTAAACCCCAGAGCGCTGGCGGCGATAGGTTAAAAGTAGTTTTTTAACCCCCAAACAACCATATTTTTGGATAAAAAAAAACAAGTTTTTCAAAACATTTTGTAATATGAATACATTAATATCAGACCTGTAATATCAATTCTGCACAAATTTTTTTTTTTTTTTTTTTTACCTTAAAAAAAATATCTAACATTGCAGAAGTGGTCACAGAATTTTTGACATTTAAAAAAAAAAAATTAATAGCAATTAATTAAGAATATTTAAAGATTGCTCCATTGAAATGCATTGGAGAGCGCCAGGTAGCGAGAGGTCATACCTGTTGCTGTTCAAGGTCGCTCGCTGGCGCTGTGGGGTGAGGCTGGAATAATGATGAATGATTCGCTATCTGGCGCTCTGTCAGCCGCTAAGCAGGATCGGCTTGATAAATATGTGATTGCGGAGGAGAGCCGGCGTTCTCGTGGCGGTGAGCGTCATTACCGTTCGCTCACCATTCGCTACCTGGCGCTATCCCTTGTTAAATAAGGGCCTTGGTGAATCTGAACCTGAACAAGGCCCTTTATAGCATTCACCTAGAACTTTGAAACATCTTGTGTATAATACATACATTACATATAATGTCTGTGGCTACTTCTTTATATAGCACTGTGGTAAAAGTTGGGTCAGGGCGCCAACTAGAGGTGCTACAGATTTGGGAAAAAATATGTTGGAGCCATGCTGCAGGAATTGTGGCTAACATGTGGGCTGTAAGTCATAGTGAGGTGTGAGCATGCGGCCGGTTTAACTGAGTTAACCCGCACCAGTGATAATATAGGTTTATCAAATTAATGTCATAATTCAAAAAAATATGCATGTTTTCACTTTGTTGTAAATATTTCCAATTATTTTAATAAAATAAATGTAAAAAATCTGTTGTTCTTTTTGGTTCTGCAGCCCTATAAAAATAACCTGATGTTATTATTCTTTATGGCGCCAGCAGTATTCAGAGAGCAGCATCATTCTGGGGTCGAATCAGAGCCAGGCGAGAATTCTCTCTCCTATTTTGGGAGAGAAAACCAAACTGGCTCTGAATTAGCCAAGCCCCCCCCCCCCCCCTCCAAGCTAGACCATGAAAGTGAATGGCAGTTTTCTCTCCTAAAAACGACGGGAGAATTCTCATTTTGCCCTGAATCAACCCCATTATGTATAGTGCCACAAAATATGATGGAACTGCTAGCACTGATACTGAGCCACCTGCTGAAGTGCTTGTTGGTGCCTGTTGTGTTTATGTTGCTTTCCTCCGGGTTCTATGTTTCATGTTCCCATCCCTCTCATAGGTGTTTGTAATGTCCTCCCCTTTCTTTCCTATAAATGTATGTGTATAGCCCTGCCACTGGCCATGGATGCCTTTCCTGCATATAATAATATTACCAGCTATTGCTACTAGGCCACTAATAAACAGGCTAAACTGGATTGACTATAGTCTTTTTTTCAACCATAAATACTATGTTACTATAAATACTATGTCTCCCCTTCCCCAAGTCTGCAACCACCATAGGATGACCTGGACCCAAGTCTATCCTCTGCCATCAAGAACTTTGCTGAAGGTGTGGGGTAGTAGGGTGCTCTCCCTCTAGTACCAGACCTCCCACACCCCAAGTGGTCGGTGGCTTGCCTCTGGTGTGTAAATAGGTTGAATATCTAATGTGCCTATGTCTGACTCTGCACACCTGTTCCCAGCCTGCTACTTCACACACACATGTTCCCAGCCTGGTACTCCCTCACCTGTTCAGAGCCTGTTACTCTGCTCGACTATTTTCCTGCCTGTAACTATGCTCACCTGTGCCTAGCCTGTGACTATACTCACCTGCTCTCAGCCCAAGTCTTTGCCCAACTGTTTCCAGCCCTAACTATGGCCTCCAGGGGGAAATTAGCCTAATGGATGAGAGCTGCCTCAATGTCCCATGTTCTGATTCCCAAACCAGTAAAATCCCAAACCTCACAGAGGGACTGGTGATCTAGTTTGGCCCGGCCTGACAGGTGTTCTTTAATTAAACAATAATAATAATATGACCTGATGATACAAAATATAAAGCCCTATCTAAATATATAAAGAAATGTCGCAACGTGATGGCAGTGAGACTCTATCGCACATGTAGAAAGCTGTAGGAAGACTTCGCCAAACCAATTAAAGCAACTGGTAAAGCCTCTAAACGCTTTATTAGTCAGCATTTTCAGCATTTTCACCTCAAGACATTTAGAAAACCTCAATACTACTTAGGATGAAGACTCAATTGTGTTTCCTGCTAACATAATCCAGCAGATCAAGAGCAATGTGCGCACTATGCTGCTGCTCCGCGACTCGGTGAGCTGCTTAAATCATTTGGATTCACAGTCATAAAGTGAATCACAATTAAACTAGTGAGTGATTACATGGTTTCCCTGGCTTGTACCAAGGCTTTGTATGAGATAATTATTAGCGCTCCCTGTAATGGAAATGGTAAAAACTAGATGACTTAAAGGGTAAGTCCACTTTTAATAGAATTTTTGAAAGTGTATTTTTTTTGCCAGAAGGATGTGCACAAGGTACTGAACTGATCTAATTTTTTCCGATGTTTCACTACCTGCAATCTAATGCTATTGAAAAGAAGCGAGTTCTGTACACACAGAACACTGCGGCTATGGCCACTGCTGACTCAACCTTACACATGCCCAATAGCAGCGTTCAGCGCAACTATCTGCAGTCTGTTTCTATTAGAAATGTACACCAAGTCTACATTTGGTGTATTTTGCTAATAGCAACAGATTTAAAACTGTTTCTATATAACACATATTTGCTAACATTAGAATTAAAAACTTTATGACACCATTTAGCCACACAAAAATATACACTTTCAAAAATGCACTTGAATGTAGACTTTAACTGAGGGAGCATATTATAAAGCATGTAAAGTTATAAACGTATGGCATGCTGATTACTTGAGGCTATGTTTATATCTAGGGTTGTGCTGCAGCTTCTGCACTTTGGTGGCTTTTTGGCACATTTTGGCTGTTCAATACAATACAATACAATAACAAAAATTGGCATGTGCTTTGGGTGTGTTGACATCAGGGCTGGATTAACAGAGGACGCAAAGGGTGCACGCCCCGGGGCCTCCACCACTTGCCCTGCAAAAGGGGGCCTCCACCACACTTAATCTGCCCCTGGTTCACATCATCACATTTTCTCATTCACCCAGATCATGGTATTTAGTAATGAAAAATTCTTAATGAAGAGAGGAAAAGCCCTCAATTATAAGTTTATATTTTGGTGTTTGTCATTTCCCACCTGTCAAACCTATGTTTGTGTAGTGCAGTGAATGGAGTTGCGTAAATTTTTATTTTTTTTTGCGCGGGGGTTGTTCAGCTCACAGGTTTACCACTTGGATTTTCTGTCTACATCGATGGCTAACATGGCACAACAATTTACAAACAACCTTTAGGGAAAGTAAAGAAGTAAAGAATTCCAAGGTCCATTAGATATTTTAAAGGTTAAGTCAATGGATTCAACAATTAAACATAATTGTCTTGCAATAAAAACATACAAGAGTGTTCAATATTTTATCTACTCTTTGTCTTTGCAGGTTGAGACATATCTGGACATGCAACAGACACAACAGCAGTGCAGTCAGAATGTAGTAGTAACAGGATGGCAGGTGCAGGACAGTGCGGGTCTACAAAGAAAGTGAGGGATTTGCAGCCATGATTAAATACCAAAGAAAACAAGAAATGGATATTGCTGCATATGGTGCACGTTTCAACTTCCAAGTACAGTTTTAGAACAAGCAGTTTAAATGGGGTAAGGCAATCAATTGAAGAACCCCCCCCCCCCCCCCCCCCTGTTTAGGGCAGCCTGTTGAAGCATCTTCCGCAGTAGTGTGACTTAAAGTGGAGGCCATGATTTTGGAAGAACATTGGGTCGGAGTCCAGGTTAAAGCTCATGACTTAGGCATTTCAGATGCCTCAGTCTCCATTATCATTCATAATGATCTGATTATGTCATTGCTCAGTTCTCTGTTAGTTCTCTAACCTGAGCAAAAAACAAGTTGCCAGCAATTTAGCTGAGAGAGCTTGGACATGTTTAGAGAAAATCCCCAAAACCAATATTCTCAAATTGCTATGGGTGATGGAACATGGGTCCATGAAAGCAATCCTGAGACCAAAAATGATTCTATGCAACGGAAGCACAAGGGGTCACCAACTCCAAAGAAAATGTATGTGCATCAGTCAGCTGCAAAGGTCAGTGGCATACAGAAGATGTTTTATTACTAAAATCCATGCCACACAAGATAACTATTACTGGAGACAGCTATACTGCAACAATGAAAACATTACATTAAACAAAGCAATCAAAGAGAAACATAGAAGGTTGACAGCAGAAGAAAAACACATAGTTCATCTGGTCTGCGTTTGTGTGTATACGATAATGCTCCAGCACACAAGTCTCAAATCACAAGCTGCTTCATGGAGCTTCATGGAGCTTAGCCATCAACCCTACATTCCTGACTCTCAGTGATGGCCTTTCTGTTTCGTACCCTAAAGACAATTCTGGGTGAGCAAGGATTTCATGATCATGACACAGTAAAATAGACAGTAACAGGGTTTTGCCATGCTGAAAAGATTGGCGCTGTATTTTTCCAGGCCGATGTTGTTCACATTATACATTGGTAAGTAACAGAAGGCATGAAAAAAGTAAAAAATAAAATGCCATCTAGGTCCTGCATTACATTCACATTATTATTACAATATTTACAAGTCATAATGCAAGTTCTGTACAAAAAAATCTGTCCTGCCATTGTACTCTATGGGATCTTAACCTACAGTGCCATTATAAACCGGCGTAGCTTGAACAAGAGTTCTTGGCACTGCAAACTAGATGGCGCTAGTGATAAATTAGACTTGGCGCTGTCTGTTTTTTGTTTGTTAAATTGCACACTGAGTGGCAAACATGTTGACGGTGAGTAGTATTAACAGGCGCTGATGCTTGATAAATAACATCCCTTGTGCTTACCTCCATCCCTGTGTTCCCAAGATCACAGCTGTTGATGTAGCATCAAAGACACCCCTGCTTTTTGAGCCCCATTTATCAAGCATCAGCACCAGCCATTGCCATTCAGCAGCACTGAGTGCCTGTTTTAACAAAGCACCAGTTTAAGCAGCGCCAGTTTATAGTGGCTTTGTAGGTTTAGATCCCATAGATCACAATGGGCAGAAATATAGAAATGTTGCTTATAAATTATGTTATACACATTTATTTGTACAGAACTTGTATTGATGACTAGTCAATAATGTCAATGCAGGACGTCAGCAAATGTAATTTTATTTTTTTCTTCTAAAATATTTTATCATGGCTTAAACTCCTTATTAGTGTGTCCTTAGGAGTGCAACAACTAAAACGCAGCCTAAACACACTGTAGGATTTGTGCTCTTTGTTCACAGCAATGATATCCTGTAACTATAATGAAGAAACGCCAACCAGCACCTGTTAAATACAGCACCAATTTTTCGATGTCCCAATCGTGTTTTGGGGCCCTTTTAATTTTGCCCGGGGCCGAGGTTTTTACAAAATCAGCCCTGCCCAATAGTGTCAAAGCCAGGAGAATGTTACACCAGAAGCCACAGAGGAGTAACACTAACAGAGGCAGCCGCAGGTACAGTAATTGCTGGATCCTCCACCACTGGTTGCAAATCTGAGGTCTGAAAAAAAAAGTCCACCAATCCACCAGTGTGGCATTGTGACATGGGTGACAATGCAATCATTAACAACCATATATTACACATTCTTCAATGTGTGTGTGTGTGTGTGTGTGTGTGTGTGTGTGTGTATATACACACACACACACACACACACACACACACTTGAGAGTCTGCAGCCACTCGGAGGCTTGCCGAAACAATTTTAGCACCAGTTAAATGCAAAGCCTATTAAACATATTGCCTAAAAGGTAATATGAACTGACCGATTTATTTTATTCACCATCTTCACAAATGGCACTGGAACTACCTAAATATTTGACTGTTCAGCAAAAGCAAAATTATGAGGAATATCAAAAAGTAATCCTAAATTATCCCTAGATGTCCAAAATTATCACTGCTCTATCTACAGCAGGAAACATAATGTAAGCTCAGAAATCCTAACAAATACAATAGAAGTCAATTTTTTATAATGAAATAAAATATATTTTAAAATTAAATATAATGAAACATACATCAAAATAAATAAACATGATAAAACAAGGGAATCTTCATCTCTGAGTCAGGCAGTAGAGATGTATTATGGATTCTCTGGGGAATACAGATGTAGAGGGGGGAGATAACAATCTGATGAGCAGAGAAAAGGAAATGTTAGAGAGCCAGGAGATAAGCAAATAAAAAAGCTGAGCTTTTTTCGATGGTTCGATAAGAGATTAACATAGAGACATAACATAACGATGTACATTTTTATTAATGTGTTATTATGTGCAATGTGCCTTTTGTTTCTAAGTGAATCTTTGCCAAAATAAATTAATTGGGACTTAAAAGGTTGAATTAAATGAGAAAGAGGAAAATTAACATAATTAACCAGAGTACCTTTCTGACAATTTTGGAAAGTAAGAAAATATTAGGCCTAGTGTTACTTTAAAAGTTTTTACAGCTGGAGGAAGGGAAGAAATATAAAATTCAGTATAAACAATATAACATATAAAGGTTTATTCTCTACATTTTTTAATTTTCTAAGAAAAGGAGACGTTTGATCAATTGCCCTTTAAAAAAAAAGTGGGAACCCAAATTATTTTCATCATTTTGATTTTCTATGATTTTTAGACCCAGGATAGGTGTAGTAAAAAGTATTCAAGACACCATCACAACAGTTGACTGGAGTACAACTTTTGCTAAAAAAATAAATTGGGTTTTGTGCCAGGAGAAGGTGCAAATGGGACAATTATGTTGGTTTGATGGTCTGGACAGCTGCTTTAAATTGGACCAACACCCAGGATTTTCCCTATCCTGGGTGTTGGTCCACTTCAGCGGGGCATCCGAGATCAGGATGCCCCGCTGTGTGAAACCCCCCCAAAAACGTACCTTTTCGGCGACGGACAAGCGACGGATAAGCCACCACCGCGCCTCCCGCGCGTCCCTCTTACAGGGCGTGCGCCCGCACCGGCCATTCACAAACGGCCGGCGCGGGCGCGCGCACTGCTAGAGGGGCGCGCGGGAGGCGGCGGCGGCTGATCCGTCGCCGATAAGGTAAGGTTTTTTGGGGCTTTTGGGGAGGTTTCACCCCGCGGGACATCCCGATCTCGGATGCCCCGCGGTGAGGGAGGTGATCGGCCCGGGAATCTTATAGATTCCCGGGCCGATCACCCCTGGGTGATGGTCCACTTTAATACAGTCAGCTTTGATGAATGCCTCTAGAGGACTATATCCTATCTGAGGGATCAATCTTGAAGAACTGCAAGGTTGTGCTGTATTTACACTAGAATGCAACCAATAAGCAGACCTTTGTGGTAGGTTCTCATTTAGTATAAGTGACTTTATCACAAGCGATTCTACCAAATGATTCTGTGCTGATAAATAGAAGGTTTAAAACCAGGACTATTGTGGGAAAAAAACAGCTGTATTCCTCATTTATGTGAAGATGGACTTCTCATGAAGTTCCATCTGGGTGTTTTCTTTAAGCCAGGTTGTCACTGTCACTCCCTGGGGATAAAAGAGTGAATTGAACATTTATAGTTTTACATTTCTCCATTGTACACTGCTTTTATTGGTGCATTGCCATTTGGTCTGAGGCTCAGGCAAGTACCTCATACAGCAGAATTGCTTATCCTACTGCTTTGGTCAACCAACACCTGTATAAAACACCTAATCAGTCAGCTGGATGTGCCTCATGAGAAAGATGGATATAGGGTGCATTTTGAGTTGCATTACTAACAACACAGACTGCATGTTAAATTTTGTTAATTTGGGTGGATCGGCTTTGCATCAGGTTTGGGGGTTGAGGCTTGACAGGAAAACCTCGGCTTTAAAGTCCCTGTCCAGGCAACAATATTTAAAAAAAAAACTATACTCCCCTTTTTTTCCTACACACCAAAACAGGACGGAATCACTGCGCAGACAGAGAGTCAGCCACTAAGTCCAGTGCCCACTCGGGACAATATACCTATATCAGCCCAGTAGCAAAACCAAAAATATAGCAAATGACAGTACAAACCAAAATTATCAGCTAATAATGAATAAACATTAAATAATAACATAAACAAGACTCTTTAAAATCCATAAAAACACATGTCACAAAGACAATACCCCATACAGCAGGAGACTGTCCAGTAACCACCCAAAATAATATTACGATTACACTATCACAGTATCAACCCTAATTCGTTTTAATCCATTATCCTCTATACATGGGCGAACCTGAACTGCAAAGTTTGAGTTTGTACCAAACTTTGCTAGTTCGGGCTTGTACCGAACTTTCCGTGTTCAAGTTCCCAAACCCCAATTAGGGCTTCATCCAGAGTTCAAGTTCGGTGGAAAAGCTGGTTCAAGAGAAAAACTGGTTGATGGGCTGCTGAGCTTCACCAAAAGAATGCAGCAGGCGAAGCTGCTGGAACTCACCTCAGCCCTGATTCCGTTCATCAGCAGCGGCAGCGGAGCAGCAGCGGCCTGGGCCAAATTAAAATGCTGCTGCAGCTCCGCCGCCACCGCTGATGAAGAGGATCGGGGGTGAGGTGTGTTAGGCAGCACACTTACTGCTGGACACTCTCTGGGAACTTCTTTGGGGATGGGGTCACCAAAGAAGTTCCTTTGATCAGCGGTCTACCAGGCAATATCTCTGTTCTGCTATGGGCTAGTGAAGCCTACCTTGCTGTCCTAAACAGAATTTCGACTACAAACCACAGCACATAAAAAGTTTAATTTCTTTTTATTGACACCTTTTTAAAACATTAGAAAGAGTTTTAAATGTTCCCCTGATCTCCCAGATTTAGAAGCCACTGTACCCTTGTCACACCAGGCTGATCATGCAGTGATGAGTATTAAGCCATTGCAGTCAGTACCGTGTTTCTCCTTGCATGTGTCCCTCAGCTTCCTGTGCTCTCCCTGTTCTCCACCCAGAGCCCCTCCTCATGCGCTTATGCAGGCAGCAGGGAGATAAAACAGAATTATAAAGCATTGGCAGCACTTGTAGCAAAGGAGCCATTATCGATCTTAAAAGTATATCTTTTTTTCTCCCCTGCTTTTAAGCAGATGTCATCAACCTGAATAGAGTTAAAAAGAATAAAGAAAAAGAAAGGTGCACAGCTCTGTAAAACAAAGAAGAAATAGGAGGTTCATAACGCGAGAGGAGATGCTGGATACAAAGCTGCAACAGTGTTCATTTTATTGTAATCGGAAGCACAAAAGCACAGCCAGGATAATGAACAAACATTGTGGTTGCTGGATATCAAAAGAATGGCTCAGTTAGGGAGCAACTAGAGAAAGAGGATCTTTACTAGGACAGCAAAAGATGCTCGACGTACGTTGGAATTGTGCCTCCAATATTCTTGGATACCAGTAAAAAGGGTTTATAGAGCCTCAACACACAAGAAAGTGGAAAAAACTGTCCTGATTCGGGCTTTGTGATGTTGAGTTCTAAGGATCAGTTACAAAATGCAATGAAGTTATTATTTTTTTACAAATGTATAAATAACAGCATTTAATGGGGTGGCCATAAACATTTAGAGATGCCAGTGAAGATCTCCATCATAGGACAGAGAGGCCTGGAGAGAAAAGGAAAGGATACCCTTTAGGGTGCTGTTGTTTATAGAGTTGGGCAAACTGCAAAGTTTGGGTTCATACCTAAATTTGTGAGTTTGGGTACTCAAACCTATACAAAGACTTCAGCCGGAAGTCAGTGTTCGGACAGCCCATTAACCAGCTTCACCTAAGGTAGCAGCAGCAAAAGCACTGCTGTAACTTAACCTGATCCCCGATTCTCTTCTTCCAAACTGGCCCCAGATGGCTACCAGCTCTCATGAGTGAGGCCACTCGTAGTTCTGGTGCTAGAAGTACCCTCACTTATGGGAGTCAATGACCATGGGAGACCAATGATGCAGCCAAACTTGCTGAACCCGAAATTTGGGGGATTCACCCATCTCTAGTTAATTACAAAATTGAAAACTAAACACCGCACACATCCAGAAATGTCTTAGACACATTTCCAAAGTGAGAAAAGCCTCTCCAAATCTTGGATTACATCCATTATGTAATTAAAGCCCATCTCTAGGCAATAAGCAAAAACTCAACAAACAAAATACTCACTTCCCCTGCCCCAGATAACATTGTACCAAGACTTGGATCAATGCGTTATGGTCATCATTTGTTCTGATAGCCCTTTGAGAAGTTGACACATATATTAAATGTTTTGGTAACATGCCAATATATGTTGTTCCTGGACTCCAATTACATCACTTCCTTCTCATGGGTAACAATATGTGTTCCTCAAATATGCCTCTGTTTGGTTTGGATGCAGTTTAGACAAGCTTTAATAAAATGTTTTCACGGGGAGGCCAATTTATTAATAGCGCCAGGTAGCGACAGATGAGCGACAGTAGCGTGATTTTCACAGCGCCCGCTAGTATTCGCTGTGCTTGGCCGTTGTTCGGTTGTTGACAGTGACTCAGTCAGTGTGCGGTAATGTTGAATACGGGGTTAAGAGTCGCTGTTTGACTGGTTCCGCGCTGTATGGGAGCGCATGACAGCGAATGGCCATAGCGAACGGCTCCCAGCATATTCATTAACAAATCACGCTCAAAAAATTCTCGCGCTGTAAAATGCATGTTTAAACCCCAGAGCACTGGCGGCGATGGGTTAAAAGTAGTTTTTTAACCCCCAAACAACCATATTTTTGGAAACCAAAAAAAAACAAGTTTTTAAAATAATTTGGTAATATGCATATTAATATCACATTAATATCAGACCTGTAATATCAATTCTGTACAAATTTTTATTTTTTATTTTTATTACCTTAAAAAAAATATCTAACATTGCAGAAGTGGTCACAGAATTTTTGACATTTAAAAAAAAAAAAAAAAAAAAAAAAAACAATATCAATTAATTATGAATATTTAAAGATTTCTCCATTGAAATGCATTGGAGAGCGCCAGGTAGCGAGAGGTCATACCTGGCGCTGTGATGGGATTAGCAGCGGCGCTGTTCACTGAAGTCTGCAACATGATGAATCCCGCGCTAGCTGACGCTCTCGCCGGCGCTAGCCTCATTTAGCGTGATAAATGCGTGATTGTGTTCGCAGCCTGGCGTTCTGGAGTCGGTAGCCGCCGATAGCTGGCGCTACCTGGCACTAGTGAGACACTACCTGGCGCTATCCCTTGATAAATAAGGCCCTTAGTAGGCACCCAATTATATTCAAGTTTTTGTGGGGGAGGGGTATTGTATTTTCTGGTCTCTGCATTGCAACACCCATGTTGGTCTTCTTTGCTATAAGATAGGCTGAGGGGGGCATCCAGAATGCTTCAGCCCCCCCCCCCCCGCATATAACCCACATGAACCGCCCGGCGCACATGTGGGTAGCCAGTGCTATTGTTTCGGCCGCTGGAATGTGCTTCCCACGTGAGTGCTAGCGGGCTGTTGCCACGCTGGATTCCCGGCGGGGGAGCAAGGTTTAGGTGAGATCTACATCTTTATAGCTTCTTTATCTTATTTATTAGATTTGTGCTCACATGGCACTATGTACAAAAAGGAATTACCATTTGTCTCAGCTGTTTCAGTTGTGCCCCATATACAGTCTGCTTTTCCCTGAGGAAGATGATGAGATTACAGTTAAACACATATTAGCAGAAATGGGGCACATCGACAGTCAGGAGCACAGCACTAATTTGTGTACACTGAAAGTTGAAGGATGACACATGTAGAACAAGAGGCAGCGAGGACATGTTTAGTCACAATACAATCTGCTTCAATGTCAGTAAGTATACGCTGAATTTCCTATTAGCATTGGATAGGGACAACTATCCTCTCTTTGCCCTGTACTCAAATATAACCCCCATGCCCCTAAGCAAAATATCTCTGAAGCTTGATGCTTGGACTTTACTGGTACCTCTAGACCACCAGCCGCAAGAAATAGCACCACAAAAGTAGTTACATAGTATTTACTACTAATTAAGATGACTCAAAAAACATTGATATGTAAGATGCGTATGTGAAATAGACATCAATATCAATAGAATTTGATGGATTTTTCATTGTGTTTCGCCAGAAATGCTTCCTCAAGGAGAAATCCCAATTGCTACGTTTTTGTTTTTTGATAAACCAGTTTCTCAATGTGTGGTACACAGCAATGTTCTGGTGGGCACCAAAAGGGTCCAAAAGGTCTAGTATATTATTTGACCAGTCAAACATTAGTAATAATTGCTTTAAAAAAGGCATGGGACTTACTTACATTATTAATATTTATAAATTATGTCTTCCTTTGAGGGGGTACTCGGATTTAACGTCTTGTTGCTAGGTGGGACCTAGCATAAAAAAGCTGAGAACTACTGCACTAGTGCATTTGATTTGGAATAGCCACAGATCCCCTCTATTTTTCTCAAAGCTTTAGAATATTCTAGCTGTATATATACTGTAAATAAATCTTTGTCTTAAGAGCTCTGCACGTTGAAGGGCAAAATGGATGCCTCTTGTGTTCACCCTTAGTTTGCCCCGCCGCACCTGTCATCTCAGATCGCTATTCAGTGCCTGTAACTTTGAGATCATCTCCTCAAGCTATAGTGGCACTTTGCTTGGATTTATAATAATATAATTTACTTTAGGGCACTCCCGAACTGATAACGGAAGTGCTGATGTGGCAGCCCCAAAGGAAGTCTTGCAACATCTGTTGTTTATATACCCCCTGGTAAGCCATTGGTGGTAGAAGGCAGCAGCAGGACCTGGGCAGGAGGCAGTGATGGTGCCAGCAAGACCTGAAAGGATGGACATTGAGGCATGACCTAGTGGAAGGACCTGGTGGACACTGGAGGAAGACTGGGAGGCACGGGCGAGGACGTAGGACCCAGCGAGGACCATAACATGCTCTTTTCCTGCATTCTCCAAAGACTTCCATGGGATAAGTTGTTCTTGCACTGTGTTCCACACACCGCATGCAGATGTAAAAGAGCCTATTCATTTCAATAGGCATGACTTTCCCTGCTTTAATTGCACTTGAGAAGCAAATGGGGAGATGTAAAAGGGGCCTTAAAGCAGAAGTCCAGTCTAAATGTTACCCCCAACCTGCCACCTTCTCCTGTCACAGGAGGCAGGGGTGGGGGTTACAACAAAAAAAACTCCTTACTACCAACAGCCATCTTAGATGCACTGCACAGATGGCTTCCCCTGCTGGGTGCACGGCCCCACCCACCCATTCACTTGAATGAGTGGGCACCTACATAGAGCCCTGCATAGAGGGGAAGTTACTCTCTGTACTGTCTGTGTAGGTGTCGCCCGTGTGTCTCTGACATGCCTTAATGCCAGTGGAGGGTGGCAGAGCATAGGGGGGTTACAGTTTAGATTAGACATCCACTTTAAAGGGCTAGTCCAGGCAGTAGCAATAAAAATGCAGCAAACAGCTGATGCCTGTTCCATGTGCATCTTCTGCATTTCCTGCAAATCTGGTTAACAGCTGTAGCAGAGCGCCAAAGTTTGCCCTCTTTTCAATTCTATTTCTCCAGGGCCATGCAGAAAAACGGTCACTCTGCCTATCAGTGCACGTGAGCATGGCAAGTCACAGTGGTCCCGTGGCTGTCTCTAACCACAGCAGAACACACAAATGGCTCATCCAGCTGCCCCATGACATGCCCTCCCCAGCTCAGCCATGGCCAGAAACAATAGAATAGATGATATATTTACATGAGTGAAAGATGTTGCAATATCATAGCCTTTGCTCCATAAGACACACTTTTCCTCCAATGGTGTGTGTTAATGTTAATGTGTCTTATGGAGTGAATGTTATGGGGCTGCACACTGCCTATAATGAATCTATCCCGCACACAGCCTGTAATAGGAGCATTCTGCACACAGCCCGTAATGGGGGCATTCCACACACTGCCTTTAATGAGTGGCATTCCGCACACTGAAGGTAATGATGGGTATTCTTCACATGGCCTGTAATAAGGGTGATTCTGCACACTGTAATGGGGGGTTCCAAACATTGCTTATAATAGGGGGCAGTTCGCACAGTGATTGTAATGGGGGGCATTCTGCACACTGCCTGTAATGGCTGCATTCTGCACACTGCCTGTAATGAAGAACATTCTGCATACTGTCTGTAAGGGGGGGAGGGTCCCATACTGCCTTTAATGGAGGGGAATTTTGCACACTGCCCGTTAAAGGAAGGATGATAGGAGAGTATGCAAACTGTATGTTATGGGGTGATTTTGGGGGATTCTGCACACTGCCTGTGATGGGGGGACTCTGCCCATTGCCTGTTATAGGGTGATTGGGAGGGAGGTATTTAGCATACTATTTGGGTCAGAATATTTTTATATTATTATATTATATTTATTATTTATATATTTATATTTTCCTCCTCCAAACCCTAGGTGAGTCTTATGGTCAGGTAGTCTTATAGTGCAAAAAATACGGTACTTTGAAATGGCTCATGTTGCATTGTGCCCATGGGGAATAAAGTGAGAGGAAGGATGCATGCTTGGACAGGGGACTTTAAGATTAGAAATAATTCAGAATGGATACTGGAAAAGTATAATGCCCAAGAAATAGATGAATGTTTTGTCAGAGTGGCTGTCATACTGCCTTTTTAAAGGGACTAAATTATTATATAATGCTGAATGCAACAGGTTTTCCTTCATCAAGTCTCTGATTGGGGATTGATGTACGGCCGTTCTTAGTAGTAAGTCACCCTTTATGTACAGTGGTTGTCCCCTGAGCCAGTGCAGGATGAAGGTATGATTGGACACCGTTGCTGACAAGGCCAAGGTATTGGGTGGCCCCCCTCTCACTATTACACCAAGGGGTCAGCACCTATGCTCCCTGGGAGCCTATCCTTTAAACTAAAACCTGCCATTCCTGCAGTGAAATAATGACAGCATGGAGCATTTCCTTGTGTTGTTATTTAGACTCTCTTTCTGAATTAATCCAGTGGTGTATCAATCATAGAAATCATTTCACCATGGACGCTCCTCTGTGCATGTTCTCTTACAAGCCTCTTTGGATCTACTTCCAAGCGGGAGACATAACGCCATTAATCTTTATCTGCAGTGTTCCGATGCTTTGAAGGGCAGGAATGGCAGTGAAACATCTCATTTTCTGTCTCAGGACAGCCCAAGGATTATTGCTGGCCCTGATGCTAATTGTTTTATTTTGTGTCTGATGCCCTTGAGCGCTGATAAAAATGCATTCAGTCACAGTGACCAAGCATTTTTAACGGAACTAAAACGCTTTGATGTGACTCAATGACAAAGTATTAAAAGATAACTGTAGATCACATAAGTATTCCTTAGATCTAAAAAGCCCCATACAAAACAATTCAAAGTTAATCTTGACCAATCTAGGCCAGTGCTCCCCTAGTGGATGAAATCAGGCCACAGTTAACGGCTCTGCTGAAGTGTGACCTAGATTTACCCCTAATAGTTTAGAAGCACCAAGACTCATTCCACATCATAAAGCATCTTGGGAGCTATTTGAATATGCTTAGTTTTTTATTATTGGACATTAGAGTATTATTAATGATTATAATAAACTTTTTCTACAAAAGGATTTTATGAGAGTTTTTTAATTGAAGAGAAAGGAAGGAAATGTGTGTTTATTAAGGAGCTATAGCAGTGTTGGGGGCCTATAAAATGCATGGTTTTCATTTTTGCCCGCACCTATAACTGTAGTAATGCTGGAGTAGCAAAGATCCCCTTGTGCCACATCACAGGCACTTTACGGGAGACCTTGATCAGGTAAGTTATAGTCTATTTGTTGGGGGGGCATTCATCATGCAGGGAGCAGCAGTTCATGGACTCAATCCTGAGAACCAGTACAGTATGTTTTATGCAACAATGCAGCAAGACAAAAAAGTTACAGGGTACAAAAGGTGAATATGGCTTTTTAGTTGCATTTTTTCCTTGCCTGGACAGATCCTTTAATTTTTATCTGATTGATATAATTATGGATCTAAGCAATATGATTCTGGATTGATATAATTATGAATTGTAGTCATGTGACTGGAGGGTTGCAGGTTTGGTTCCTGGCTAGGGCATGTGTTTGCACTCACTGCCCCTTAAGCAGCACTATCGTAAAATTGTATAATATTAAAAATCCATATAAACACATTGGCTAATAAGAGGAGGGGTCACTTATACACCCATACTGAATAAAACTCCCCCCAAGCCTTTGGCTTATTCTCTCATGATAGAAATAAAATCCAGGGGTGACAGGTTTAGTGTATTAGGGGTGACAGAGCCTGTCACCCCTGATGTCTTCTTCCTTCCATTAAAATAAAAAAATTCAAGCCTGGCTGGATATCTCCTGATGCCGGGTGTATAAGTGACCCCTCCTCCCGCCATCCAGCTTATTTACATGGATTTTTATCATTGGGGCCATTTTTAGCGATAGTGCTCCTTTAGTGTGTTTGCTGGAGTGGTTTACTAGTGTGATTTACTTTGCACAGTAGGCGTGAACATACAATGGTCATATGGGCACATTATGGGCCTTATTTATGATGTGTGATTAGAATGTTTCTGGCTATAGCGCTGGCATTTTTCTCTTTTATGACCCTGCACTGTGGATTACAATGGTGCAGCACCGGAGGATAACTAATTTGCTTTGATTGTTGCACTAGGTATTGGACAGCCTGTGTCAGTGCCTGCTAGACCCGACTGCCGTTTATCCCAGCGCCAGTAAGCACCACTTTGTAACGCCGTTTTTCTAGTGCTGCACAGTGAATTTATGACATTTTTCCTCCTTGAAAATATTGCTGCTGTATTTTTCCGGTGCTGGTCAGCGTTTCATCACAACAGTTACAAGAAATCTTTACAGTGCGTTTTGAGGGTTGTCCAAATTATATATTTGTTACAAAAAAACATTTGTTATAAAAAAAAACATATTTGGCAACATCTAGGTCCTACATTTCCATTATTGACCCAATTCAAGTTCTGTACAAATAAATGTGTGTAATATTAATTATAAGCATAAAAAACTATCCAGTTCTGCCCATTGTGCGCTATGGGATCAGGACCTCCAGCGCCAGGTTTCATCTAGTGTTGCATCAACCAGAGCGCCTTGCACTGCGGCTGCTGGTATTAAACAAGAAGATAGCTGGCGGCCGCATTGGCGCTGCCGTTTCTTGCATTGAACGCTGAGTGCTGCTGAGGCATAAAAAGTGACTCTGTGTGGTGCTGACACTTCATAAATAAGGCTCCCCATGTCAGAAAGAACTACTGACAGACAGTTAGCCTTATCCTTTATTTTATAGACTATTGTACTTTCTCTAAAATCAATGAGCAGATATTGATGTGTGAATAGAGAGAGTTGCTGGCAATGCACCCGCTCTTGCACCCCATTGTTTACATCACTGAGGGAGCCACCAGAAATGATGAGTTTTGCAGGGACCTGGGGGGGGGGAATTCTCACATCAGGGTATACTGATTTAAGCCAGCGGCAGGGGCCAAGTTGTGTTTTGCTGTGCTTTAAAGGGATGCAGGTTTCTGTAGCAGGAAAGAATACACCAGGTGGTGTAGCACTCCAGAGACAAACAGTATGTGAGGTTAAACCCTAGTCACATCAAGTCAGTGGCTGATGCTAGAATGATAAACCAGGTTGAGATCCAGTTTGAAGAAATCTTTTGCTGGATAATATATATTAAAAACACAATATTGTATTTTACAGTTATGGTATTTGTCAGTTTCATGTTAGATGTTAGTCATATTATATACTTCATTTACTTTGATTATGTTTTGCTTGCTGTTTCAAACTTAACAGTTCTTTACTTTCCTTTCATTTTCTTGGCTTACCTTGCCCTTCGCTTATCTCCCCTGAGCAATGTTCGTGCTGCGCTGTTGCAGTATATAATTCAGACAGACAGGATCCTGAGCTTTTGCCACTGACCTTAATCAGTTTACTCAACTCACAAATTGTTGTGTCTACAACAATGATCATACAATGACTTTGTGTCCACCCAGCTGAGCTTCTATGGGCACTAGCTACAACAAAACACGAATTGCAGCAAATATTTCTTAGAACATGTTTGTTGTGATATATGTAGTATAAGAATACTGGAACGGGTTTGGCATTTGGTTGATTTGGTTGTTTAGTGCTTAGGATGAGCAGCCTTGAGCAATAATTCTTTCCAAAACATTTGGCTTCTGCTGCTTGGTCATAGAAATGTGAAGTGATGCTTGGTGGGGACATTCTAACACAGCAGACATACTTGGGACATCACCATTGCCATCATCTAACAACCTTCTGCCTCAGCACTCTAAAGCTCCTCAAGGCTTAAAACATCAAACTTAAAATCATAAAAAGACTAAACACGGAAATCTTGCAGAGGTATATTTGTAGACTTGACGTTTAAAGCAGACCAACACCCAAAAGGTTGCAACATCGGTTAATCCGGTTGAAGCAGCACCAGTTGAAAGTGTCACTGTAGGTCAAGATCCCATAGAGCACAATGGCCAGAATGTGCAAAACTGCACTGACGTGTTTAATGCTTATAATTAATATTAGACACATTTATTTGTATGGTGACGTGTCAATAACGGAAATGCAGGACCTAGATAGTCACCAAATGTCATTTGTTTTTTGTATAGTAAAATTGATTTTCATGGCTTCTTTTCCTTACCCAGAAGTGATTTCTTATAACTGTAATAAAAAACGCTGAACAGCCCCAAAAATTACAGCACCAATCATAAATACGCTGCACAGCTCTGAAAAGAATAAAATGGCGCTAACTGGTGCTGGGATAATCGGCAGTCTGGTCCAAAAGGCGCTGACATAGGCTGGCCAATACCTACTGCAACAATCAAAGCAAATTGGAGGCTGATTCATTACTAACGCCAGGTATCGGCAGATGAGTGTCTGTATAGCGGCGCTTAGAGCGACCGCTAGTAGATGCTGTAAGCAGGTGTTGGGCGCTGTAACAGAACGTCTCAGACGCTCTAGTAACCTGGATGGCATTGATGAATGTGATGTATATTGGGTGCTCTAACACCAGTACAGCATTGCAGCGAGCGAGAGGTAGCGCCAGCTCATTGCGACTGACTCTCAGTGACTCACACCATATTCAACAAAAACACAGACTTACAGAGCGTAGGCGCTCTGGATCTGGTCGCTTTAGCAAAGAGCGGCAGATGCTGTAATAAAGCGAAAACACATTGAATTACATTGTTGTAACATTGTGACATTAATACTTTAATGCCAGACCTGTAATGACAATTCTGCATAAAAATAAAAAAAGTTAAAAACGTTTTCAAAAATGACTTTTTCTAGGCCAGGAGAGGTCACACAATTATTCGAGAGAAAAAAAAAAAATAAAAAAACAAAAACCCTGTTTAAACAGAAGAAAAGGAACGTCCATTGAAATGTATGGGAGAGCGACAGGTAGTGACAGATAATACCTGGTGCTCTCGAAGCTAGAGCGCCGGTGCTATGCGATGAGCTGTCTGTAATGATGAATCGTACGCTACATGGCGCTGTTAAAGTCGCTCACCAAATTCGCTTTCATAAATGTGGTTTTGCGTACAGCGCCCAGCGTTCACCAGGCGCTGCCTGCCACTACGAGGCACTACCTGCCGCTATCCCTTGATGAATAAACCCCTTAGTTAACATCCAGTGCTGCGACTTTTAGTACCACTGTAGTCCACAGCACAGCACCACTAAAATGTGGGAGCTCCAAAACTAAACTAAACGAAATGACGCACATCATAAATAAAGCCCTTAAACTCTCTGTATGTATCCTTGTAAAATCAATAATGGATTCAAAATTATCCATTGCACCACTACAAATCATTCCCTCCCTTCTATTTATCTCCAACACTATAAGCCCTGTTGTGTGTGTAGTGTACTGAAGAAATAGGCTGACTCTAGCTCAGGATTATATTTATACAGCTAAATAGCAAGTCATAAAAGTATCCAATATCAATCCCACCAAATATTTAGGGTAAATTTACACATCTTCTATATCTAAACCCAAATACTGCCTAGAATTAAAGCATCAGAAGACAAAAAAGACCACATCCTTACCTTCACTAAAACAGTATCAGCAACCTGATTTCTATTAGTGGTATAAATAGGAGGTACGGCTCTAAGTTCCAACTTCCAACTTGGTTCTGCTATTCCACCAAATTGAATTTACAGGTAGTTTTAAACGTTCCTAACTGATGATAGTAACGACTGTTGTCAGGAGCAGTAATCCAGCCTCACTGATCAATTTCCATAAGAATTACCGTGAGAGTCACCAATCAGATGGAGACATTTATTCTGCAATGTTCCAATGCCGGGTTTACTCTGATGGGTGACTGCAAGCAGTAGAGAATGATTCTACCATAAAGAAAAGGGTCAGATAAGAAACAATTCTTCAGGTAACTTATGAGATTTAGGGCTCTAATTTTAGATTTTGATCTGAGGTGAAACTGCTTTGCACCATTTTGACCAACATCTGAGTTGGCCAAAAGTATATATTGTATAAGAAAAATGTGTTCTTTCTTCTTGAACTGGCTTTTCTAAATTCAAAGGCATTTGCGACTCTCCCCGTGATAACTGAAAACTCATTGCATTCTAGAAAAAACTTGATTCTGTCAGCATTCTAATATTTGGTAAATGCTGCCTCATTATCTTCATTTTGGTTTTAATATGAGATCATAACTAGAAATTTCAGCAACACTGTTTAGTTAAAGTGGACCAAAACCCAGGATTTTGACTATCCTGGGTTTTGGTCCTTGCCCCCGAGGCGCCCTGACGGGGGTACCCCGCTGTGTAAAACCCCCCAGATCGCCCGAAACTCACCTCTTCCCGGTCCTACAACTCACGCGCGGCCGCTCGTCCAATCAGCGCCCTCAGATCTCCTCGAGCCTGTTTCTCCAGGAGCTCGTGTGATGCGAGCAGATCCGAGCATGCTGGCGGCCGCATCCCCCGCTACCCTCTAACAGGGAGAATGCCTGCGCTGGCCATTCACAAATGCCTGCTGCGTGCACATGCTCTGCGAGAGGGATAGCGGGGATACGGCTGCTGCTCGCGCATGCGCAGTTGGACTGGGAAAGAAGGTGAGTTCATGGGCGACCTGGGCAGTTTCACACAGCGGGGGGGGGATCTTATAGATTTCTGGTCGATCTCCGTGGGTTTTGGTTCACTTTAAAGGACAACTATTGACACGTCGCCATACAACTGTGGGCAGAACATAAACCACCCGCTGCCTTTATTCCTTGCAGGTAAGGCAACTGAATTGCAGCAGGGCTTAAAAAGGACCAATAGCCCTACACAGTTGAGAAACTCCCCAAAACTCACTTGCCCCCTCTGCACGCGTGATACTGAATCATTAGCAGCACTTACATTTGCTCCTGCATCCACTCAAAGCTAAAATGCCGCCTCATCGATTTTATACTGGTTGCGGTTATCTTGGAGCACATCAGAGACTTTCCCAGTTTCCAAGCTGTGCTGCTGCCTGGATTTAACTGACATAACCCACAATGCACAGAAAAACCAGCAGCACTTCCTCCCTCTTTGCAGGCTACCTGCTGGTCCATAGGATACCATTTTAGTGGTAAAATTAACACCAACAGGAGTCGCAGCAATCTGAATATCCATGGGGAAGGGTGAATATGAGCACTGTTTCTTGTAAGGGTGTAGGCTGTCAGCCCAAGTGCAGGCATTACGCTCCCTAACCAGCTCCTTTGGTTGGTCAGGCGATGCCCCCCCCCCTCCAATAAGGGAGCATGCTCTGTTGCATTGTCAACAGAGCTGAAGTTGCGCTGCAGTTCTACTGCTAGTGCTGTGAGGGATCAAGACTGCGGTATCATTTTTCATTTCATTCCCACTGCTGTTCTTTAGCATTAAAAGTTAAAAAGTCAAAAAATACTTTATGTCTCCTTAAACCTGGCAAACCACATTCCCACCATGCTCATGCCCACTCTGCAACCGAAATGCTGATATCCTTAGGTAGGTACTTCTATTTTGTGTTTTGTAGATTTCCTTGAAGATTAATGAGGACATATCTTTTGGCTGGTAACCTATACGCCTTCTGAATATTGATAATGGTGGGGCCGATACTTTTGAATCTACTCATAGTTTTCAGTGCCTGATGCTTACTGCTCCCTGGATTGTATTCCAATTCTGTGACTCTGCAGGGACAGGGCTGTCGAAATGGATTAATTACACCTGGAATCTCATCAAGTGTAATTGTTTCGCTAACAAGCAGCGGTGTTTAAAAAAACTGCAGAAGAGATCTAAGTTTAACAAGGCATAAGAGGTCATTTACAACCTAGAGGCACGGTGTTAAAAAAGGGGCTAGATCCTACATTACTATATAACTGCTCATGCGTCTAGATGTAGCTGAATTTACTTCTCTGCGCACTGATTTCTAAGCCTATATGAGGTTTTCAGCACATCTAAATCAAAGTTTCCCAACCATTTTACCATGATCAATTTTCGAATCATCTTAAAGGAGGTGTATCACAAAATTATGCAATATTTAAAATCCATATAAACACATCGGCTAATCAGAGGAGAGGTCACTTATACACTCAAACTGAATATAACTCCCAGCAAGCTTGTGGTTTGTTGGTAGAAATAAACTCCAGGGGTGTGAGGTTTGATTCTATCAGGAGGAACAGAACCTGTCCGCATATGATGTCCTCTTCCTTCCATTCAAGGAAAGACAAACAAGCTGGGCTGGATATCTTTTGATGCCCGGTGTATCTTTGGGCCGTTTTTACGAGAGTCCTCCTTTAAAGTGGACCGTCACCCAGGGGTGATCAGCCCGGGAATCTATAAGATTCCCGGGCCGATCACCTCCCTCACCGCGGGGCATCTGAGATCGGACCCCCCCCAAAACCCCCCAAAAAACGTACCTCCAGCGCGCCCCTCTAGACATGCGCACGCCCGCCCCGGCCGTTTGTGAATGGCCGGTGCGGGCGCTGTCAGAGGGGCGCACGGGAGGCGACGTCCGCCGCTGTCACCCGCTTGTCCGTCGGCGGTGATTGGTCAGCGCGGCCACGTGGGAGCGTGGTGAGGTGAGTTTTGGGGGCTTTCTGGGGGGTTTCAAACAGCGGGGCACCCTTAATCGGGGTGCCCCCTGAAGTGGACCAAAACCCAGGATAGTCAAAATCCTGGGTGTTGGTCCACTTTAACTACCACCAAGGTGGTACGTACAGGTTATTTGTAATCTAAAATCTCTGCAATCTCTGTTTTTTATTACTTTTGGGGGGCAGTTTTATATTTATGTAGGAAATCATGCTTGGTTGAGGTATAAGTGGCAGCAGATCAGGTTGGGTTACCGTTCAGTCTGCAGCCTAGCCACAAACCACCCAATCGGATTTGTCATACCACTAGTGGTCCAAAAGTAGTGGAGTTATACTGCAGGAAGTGTTTAAATACAAGTTACTTCCTGGCAGGAAATCCTATTGATTGGATTCTTTCCTGTAGCCTAAAACAACAGAGCAGACTGCCACTAACTTTACTGCAAATGTAAACTTGCTGCCAAATACTCTTGTATACTAACTATAGCTTTGTGAAGAAGTATCCCATCCCCAGCATATTTTTAGCCATTGTGGTCAGATTTTGACAGTCGAAAGCTAGTTAGTTATAGTCCATGACCATAAACAGGAAAACATCTATAATCGCCTTTTGTCCATCGCAGCTCTTCCATCTAGTTTCAGTCTTTAAATCTTAAGTTGTGACAATAGTATGGCGGTCAGCCAGCATTAACCACAGTCAGCTTTAATTGCAATTCAACATATGTCACTCTATGGGTGCAGTCCTAACTCTAATCTATGAGAGCCCCATTTGGGACATACAATGCAAGAGATAAAATGGGAGCAGCTTACCTGAGGTTGCCCTAAACCTCATGTGCAAGCCATGGGGTGGAAGGGTCAAGACCTTGCAATACAGCCTAGACCCCACACCCCATGTGCTTGCACAAATTCAAAGTGAACAAAAGGGGAGTGGCAGCTGCTCAGACCATTTTATAACTAACCTGGGAGGTGCAAGTCAGCAGGGCAATTAGGTTACTAAAGACTTAAAGGAGCCTTACTAAAGAAAAGTCTTTAGTAACCTAATTGCCCTGCTGACTTGCACCTCCCAGGTTAGTTATAAAATGGTCTGAGCAGCTGCCACTCCCCTTTTGTTCACTTTGAATTTGTGCAAGCACATGGGGTGTGGGGACTAGGCTGTATTGCAAGGTCTTGACCCTTCCACTCCATGGCTTGCACATGAGGTTTAGGGCAACCTCAGGTAAGCTGCTCCCATTTTATCTCTTGCATTGTATGTCCCAAATGGGGCTCTCATAGAATACAGTTAGGACTGCACCCATAGAGGCACCTTGGCATGGTGGTGCAGCTTAGCATACTTCTGCAGATGTGTGTGACCGAGCCTCTGTTTTTACCAGATTTAGAGACAGATTATAGGTTGGTCTGCAAGCTAACAGGGTTGAGTGCTGCGGCTCCTTTAAGTCTTTAGTAACCTAATTGCCCTGCTGACTTGCACCTCCCAGGTTAGTTATAAAATGGTCTGAGCAGCTGCCACTACCCTTTTGTCAGGGTTAAATAGTCTTGTGTCGTTCAGGCAAAAGGACACAGGTACACTTGCTCATCAGAACATTTCAGCGGCATATCAGGGGCTAGGCAGTATTGTATTTCCCCAATTGAATGTAGGCCTTTTTCCAGAGGGGGATTTGGATGGCCAACAACCCACTTCCTCCTAAACACTTCCTCCTAGTGAAGACGTTATGGGGTATCCCCATCAGGGGCCTCAGACATCAGCCACTAAGAACAATAGATCAGAGTCAGCCCACTACCTTAAGCCCACCAACACCTGTGGAAATGCTGACCTGCAATAACTATCAAAGCACAACCATAGAAGGAAACAGCATGCCTAAAGTTATGCCGTAGATGCACAGAGATATTTGCAGCCAGAGTACAAAGGGAAGGGGATTAGCCATCATGAAACCATTACAATCCTAAAGGGCAACTCATTCTGAATAGCTTGAATAAAATTCTGCTTCTCTCATTTGTGGTGTTATACCCCCATCTGGTGACCAAAGTGGGAATAGCAACACATTTTACACTTCACTGGACAATTTGCACATATTTTTTTTTTTATTTTACTGTCTGGACAATTCCTTTAAGGACAAATACATAATGCTTATGAGGCCATGACCAAATAGTGCTTGTACAGATTCCCTCACAAAGCCTTGCACAATCTTCCACTGCACATGTCCCAAGGAACAAATGCTCACCCAGTGCGTAGCTGTAATGGCATATAGATAGCTGCCCAGGCCAGCAGTATCTCACTATCAAATTTACTTTAAAGATGACCTTTACCTGGATTCACACTTTTTGACTTTTGGGCCATCTGCCTACCATTGCTATGTTTGTTGAAACCACATTCCCAGTTGCACCGAATATCTACATTCAGGACCAGACGATCCCCACCTTCAGGCGCTATAGCAAAGACTAGAGATTCTCAAAAACTCTGGGTTCTGGGCAATCTGATTATATGCTTCAGTTAGATAGGCTGATTTCAGGAAACCTCACAGGACATTCAACAACCCCCCTCCCAATCTATATTGATATTCATTTCCTACAGTTGCTTTCCATGACTAGCATTACCATAGCACAGAGTTGTGCACACACTAGGTACCCACTAAACTGGACAAGCACAAGAGGGAGTTAAATACTGGAAGCCAACGGAAATGAAACCAAATTAAGAAACATTTGATCCTCCACCAGACATCAAAACCAGTTTGAACTGCGCAAGCAATTCATAGTGTGTTCCAAGTGAAGAAAAAGAGCTGAAGGTCATATCAGCCAAATGGAAAGCATGTTGCACTCACTGGACTTCACAATTTGCTGTGGTGAGACTGCCCCTAGGTTTTTTTTTTTCAGTACACAAAAAGACCTATTGTCACCCAGTCCTCCTACTGTAGTTCTTTGTGCTCCCAGTCGGAGAGCAACGGCGCTACATAAGCCCAAATAAGTGACAAATGACTATTTTGTATGATATATTCTGGCATCCTATATTAGCTTGTGTGTGCCGTAGAATATATGCCTATTATTAGTAATACATTACCTTCATATTAGCTGACTTACAGCCTTGGAGTGTATCAAATGCACTTATGCAATGTTTTTTTGTTTTTACATTATAGTCCAATGAGTAATAATTTACTTTCCATATACCTGGTGGAATATCGCTAAAAGGCAGATAACGCAATTTGGAAAACTATTGAATAGGCATTATCTTTTTATGTCCCTGCGGTAATTGTATTCTTACTTCTGGATATGGCAATGTTTAAAAGTCAACAAACAATAAAAAAGTAATTTCATCCAAAGGCAGAAGACAAAATCCTGCTACCAGTCCCACAATTTACAGTCAAGGGAGAATGCAGGAACTTCAGACTTCAATTAAAGTGTTTCATGCACAGTTTACCCAGTGACTAAAGAGAGGCGCAGCATTGACCATCTAAAGAGATCACAAGTGAAATTCAATATTGTAAAGAAAAAGCTGCACGCTCACTGTATAAAGTACAGTCCATGTGATGGGGTATTTGGACATTGTCAGTGCCTAAAATAACAGGGATGCTTCTAAGCATATTTGATAATTATTACAACTCCTTTCCCCGGTAACACTACCAATGATTATTTGGCAGTAATATCGAAATGTTGCCAAACAGATATTGTGCAAGTTTATGTAGCAGCATAGTCATGGCTAAATTACATCTCGTTTCCCCAACATGCTTCACCTTTGTTATATCCACTCAAGGTTTCCTCAGGGGGTACATGGGGGGGGGGGGGGTAGTTGTATTTGAGATAGCATATAAAAACTTTTCCTTAGTAAGACATTATTCTGCAAAGCACTGTTTCTTCACTTTTGTTGTGTGTGTCCTAATTGCTGCTGGTGAAAAGCAATAGAACACCCTGTCTCCAAGTGCCAGTGAATAGATGAGGCTCCCCTGCTATGTTCATAAAGCAGTGGAAGACATATGGCCTGATCCGAGCAGCACACTTCCCCCTACACAGACTCCCACATGACTTTCTCAGGGGCAATGGAATCCACACCAATCGGATCTGACATTCCGGTCTCGGCGGCCATATGCCTTCTATGAACATAGCGGGGGAGATTGATTTTTTCACCAGCACTCTGAAACAGGGTGTTATTTGTATTAGAGCAGGAGGGGATGCAGGGAAAGGGTAAAGGGTTGTTTTCTCTTAAAAATCTGCAAAGTGGGCATAGCGAATAGCTGTTGTATTTAATCTGAAAATCACCTAAAAAGCTGTTTCAGTTTGGGGAAGTCTCTTGGGCAGTAAAGGGTGTCTATCAATACATATGTGATACATATGTGATACCGATACTGGAAGAAATGGGGATTTCACACACAACAAGATTGTATTGACAAATATACATTTTTATTGCAAAAAACACTACAAATTGTAAAAAAGTTTTTTTTTTTTCAAATATTTCACCCATATATTTTGATAATACACTTAAAAATGACAAACAAGACTCTGCTGAAAAAACAACATATAATTTTCCTGGGAAATCCCTTCAAAAATCACAGTTGAACATATGTAGCACAAAATAGTGAAAAATAGTCTGGAAACAGAGGGTGACAAAAACACTAGGTAGGCTGACACTTAAAGGTTAATGATGCCTTATGAGCACAAATATGATAAATTGAATTATGCCCCCCCTGACCTTCTGGACCCCGGTGTGGTCGCACCCCATGCACCCTCTATACAGCGCTTAAAGAGGAAGCCCAGACATGAGCAAAATGTGTCTGGTCCATAAACCTACCAATGACACTGACCATGTTCTCCCAAAGAATAACCATGATGATTTGTGGTTGGTACAACAGTTGTTATTCCTTTTACTCATTTTTACTAATTTCTTTCTATCTGCTTTTACAAAGGCCTGGTGGGCTTAGCAATTGTAATTGAGTACTTTTAAAATCTTAAAAAGTATCTATAAAGGGTAAGTCCACTTTCAATGGAATGTGTGAAAGTGTATATTTTTTGTGCCAAAATTATGTGCTAGTATTATTTATTTTTCTTTCTTATTTTTCTTTTTTTTGTGAAGCAGTTTTCACTACTACCTGCAATATGTAGGCAACATCTGTACACCAAAAGTGAGCCCTGTACGTAGAACACTGCTGCCATGGTCATTGCTGAGGTGAGGGCAATTCTGGTGCTATTGCCAATGTACACCAAGACTGCACTTGGTGTGCATTGCCAATAGCAATAGATTGCATCCATAAAACACACATTTGTGTCAGTCTCCTCGCCTTTCCTACCCTTTAAGGCATCGTGAGCGCGCCATACCACGGCCTGCATGCAGCAGCAGACATGCTCTGCTGCATGGTTTTAACAGAGCAGGCTCTTCTTCTGTCGCATGCTCCACAGTGACACCTGCTGTTCAGCCCATTGGAAGTGCACAAGGCCTAGAGTGTAAGCTCTTGGACTTGATTTCACTTCCTGGTGTCCTGAGTTTGAATGGACAGGAAGTGACTTCACCAGACTCTGGCACATCCCTCCCTGTGCTGATTGATAGCCCTATTTAAGAGGACAGCTGGCCTACAGCCAATGCTGTGTTATCAGCTTACTTCCTGGACCTTGTTTACCTGATTCCTGAATTCCTGGATTTCTACACTGACGGATAACCTGATTTTTGACGCGGATTGCTTATGGACTTTGCCTGTTTTCTGCCTACCTCTGACCCCGGATTCACCCTTGGACTCTGCTCAGACTTTTTATTTGCTCTTGGAGTTTTTTCTGCTTCACTTCGCCCCATACCTGGAGCTCAGCTCAGCTCTCCCCATGATTGTAGCCAGGAGGCTTGACAATTTGCAAACATTAGAAAGAAATATAAAAAGGCTAGATCAGCTCAGCACATTTAAGACATCATTTTGCTACACTAAAATATACACTTTCAATTATTCAATGGAAAGTGGACTTGCCCTTTTATTCTAACACTACACAACCTGTTGTTATATGAGCTGATTGCAGCCGACCATGTAGAAACTGGAAGAAAGAGACAGGGTGGCAAAGTCAGAAATCACTGTGATCACAATGAAAGCAACATTTCAAAAGACAAACAATCTCCAAGCTGCCTGGGCTGCTCAGTTGGGGAGTTTAAATCTCTGAAACGGCTGAACAGAATTGCAAATAATGTGGCCTGTAAAAAAATTGTAATTCAGCTGTCTATTTTCTTGTCTGCTTTCACTACTGCTTTAAGGGCATAGACTAAAACTAAGGGGGTTTATTTAAGAGGCGCTAGTGCCACGTAGTGCCAGGTGAGCATCCGGTGAATGTGAGGTCCCAGTGCAAAGGGTGTATTTATTAAGTAAAAAATCCAGAGCACCTCTGATAGTGCCAGGTATTGTCCCATCTATCATTAGCGCCGGCAAGTGTATGAGTGGCGGAACTGTGTTCCCTACAGTGCTACATAAGACCAGACGCACGACTAGGCCTGGTGGTTGTGCCACGGGATTCCTGGGCTGTTTGGAATTGTTTTTGTATGCATTTTTTACATTTTTGGGGTGCGCTACAAACTTGCGATTTGACATGCCAAACCAATGTCATGTCATTCAAGTGTCCCCAATGAAATTCCTGGGGTTTCCTCATTGAAATTGTGTTGCCATCTCCCAGAAAATAAAAAATCGGGGATTGTATCAGGCGCTGTTTCCCTGTTTTCCCCTTTTTACAGCATCTGTGCGGGCGCTGTGTGCTTGCAGTACTGCAATTCCAGCGCTCCCAGCTGTAGCTAGGGGTCGCTAGCACATAGGCTTACACAAGCCCTGCACAGTGCCCAGCACCCGGTCAGGAGTGCTCAAGCACAGAGCACTGGCTGTCTTCATCCGGCATTGCGGTGCAGGATCAGAGAGCGTCTCATAAGACACTCTTCTTGCACCTGCAAGAAATTATAATAAATAAGGCTGCCAGTCACAACAAACTTGCTACTCAGTATAGACAAGCCCCACACTCTACTCATCATTATCTTATTTACACTTAATAAATGTTCAAATCCCTATCAGATCCATACACACATTGGGGGTCATGCTAAATATTTGGTGAAGCCAGTGTGACCTGCAGTGTACATTTAGACACAAACTTGCAATTTAGACACAAAAAGGGCAAAAGAAATGTTTGTTCTACCTTTTCCCCCTAAAACGTCCTATACATGTCATAGGCCGTGTTTACAGGTTAGGTATATCATTTTTCCAATGAGGTAAGGATATTTGTTTCTAAGTTTGGAAACAACAGAACCCTATGGGCTATGCAAAAAAAATGTGAAATCTTTAGCATTGGCCATTGGGTGCTGTTAAAATATATCCTTAAATCACTGAAAAAAATAATGTATCTGAACTGTAAAAAATGTGCCGTGTGTACACGTGGTGCTGAATCGAACCCTATGTAGAAAATGGGGCCATGCTAATTATTTGGTGAAGAAAGTTCAACTCTTCGTGCAAATTGGTGGGAATTCCAACCTGCACCCTTGTGGGCTTTTGCACGTTAACACACAAAAAAATACAATAAAATAGTTTGTTCTACGTTTTTTCCCCAAACATTAAATGTTCCAGCAACAGGGCATTTTACAGGTGAAGTATATCATCCTATATTTTTTATTTTTTTGCAAAGTTTGGAATCAACAGCACTCTATGGGCGATGCAGAAAAATGCAAGTTCTTTACCATAGCCCATTGGGTGCTATCAATTTTTTGGGGAGGGTGGAATTAAAACAATCAATTTGTATTGCCTTTTTTGTGTGTTAAATTGAAAAAGCTTACTAAGATGTAGATTGCCGTTCACACCCAAATGTGCATCCAGAGTTAAACTCCCTACACTAAAATATTATCATGACCCCCCCCCCCCCCCCCCCCGTTTACAGTTTTAGTATTTAGCAAAGCAGAAGACAATGATGTTGATAGTGCAATGTAACCCAATAGATTTTGAGAATAAAAAAGGGGGGGGGGGGGGTTAAGACCTACTAACATACTACATTTTTGCTCCTTCTGGTAAATCTAGCCATAAAACTGCTTCCGGTCCATCGAACACAGTACATTCACCTAGTCTATTGGGACTATAAACCAAATGGCAATATTAAGGCAGCTCTGCAGATGTCTGCCCCATGTGCCTCTCCTATATTTCCTGCAGTGCTGTATTCCAACTTGTGCCCACCATTAAATTTTATTACTCCAGGACCATGCCAAAAAGTGTTTACTCAAGGTGCTCTCAGCATAAATAGAGCATGCTTATGACTTGTAAATCTGCACCATGACATACCCTCCCCAAATCAGCCATGACCCTGAAATTCCTTCTAGTGGTGTTAAATATATGAATCCGAAAATGGTATTGATCATTATTTAACAACATTTTAAAGAGTAGTATTCCATTTGTTTAGTGTATTTGAGCAACATATTCTAATTTTGGTTTTATTATCTACAAAACTGCTGTCTTTGAAACAATACAGCAGGACCTTGTTGGGGATCAGTGGGTTAAGCATTCACCATTAGACTAGGTCACCCTCTGTGAGAATGTTCCCAGGTAAAATAGAAAATCTGCCATGCCACAAGTACATAAGGTTCTCATTAAGAGCTGTAGAGGCGAGCTTAGCGGGACAGGGCTGGGGATCGTTAATTAGCACTTCTAAGAAGTGTTCCCCATCCCTCCTTTTCTCACTTTCACTCTCCATCTATCTCCAATTCCCTCTTCTCTGTAAATTCTATTTTTATCTTAAGTACAATTTAACTAATCTATTTTAACAATTTTTTTTATTGTAGAGCGTATCACATTCATGTTCATTGGAAGTAAACACTCACACTATAATATAATGTAAAGAGAATATAAAAAAAGGAATTAAATGTTCAAATTTCAGCATCTTCATTGTGGCCATCAGTTTTCCTTCAATAGCATGGAGAAACAAGCTGGAATAGTATTTCCCAAAGCATAATTTTGATAATTTTAGGTATGCTTTAAAGTTTTGCTTGAAAAGGGCATTTAAACACCACAGCTTACAAAATGGCTCGAATTTTCTTTTTGCTGTGACAGATTCATCATGGGTCATAAATTCTTTCATGATGCAATCTTGCATGTGCAAAACAGTCGAGAAAGTAGTTTGAGATCTCTCACACTGTGCCCTGTCTAAAGGTGTAATGACAGTCCGATCTGAGCAAGAAATGAAAGCACACTTACATGAGCTCTCTCATTACGAAGCATGCTCGTATGACGTCCAAGGCTTCAGAGGTTCAACTGACTGTCCCTCCTACCTCCTGCCTCCCATTAGGGATGAGTGAACCTGAAGTGTAATGTTCAGGGTCCGTACCAAACACCTGGTATCTCAGCACACAAACAAAAACATAGACATCTCTCAGAAGTTTGTGTTTATGTTCGGAGTCTGGATGTCTAACAGTGCCGCTGGTTTTACCCATTCCCTGGAACTTTGCTGACACCTGGAACATGCAGCTGACAGTGCAGTCGAGTCCCCCGCTCCCCCTAAGGGGGAATTGGCTGCACATTTCTGCTGTCAGCAGGACTCCAGACAGTGGGGCAAGCTGCCCTGTCTGCTGCCTTGCCACTACAAAAGATTCCTCCAGTGACAGCTCTTATATACCCCGAAGTGGGGCCCCTGAGTATGTGCATCACTGGAGAGTGGAGTATGGAGGAGTTTCACTAGGAAACCCCTCCATGCTTTGTCCACCAGACAGAGCTCCCCACACTGGGGATTCTAGTACCGGTGAGACCCAGTCTTTTCATCTGTGGTCCCCTGGGATGAAGAGGACATCGTATGATGGAGGATTAAGCCAGTGGAGGTAAGTATTTCTGTAATTAGTAATAATAAATTGTGTGATATATGTGTTTCTTCCTGGCAGAGCACCAGGGATCTGTTGAAGGGCATATGGGAACTCCTTTATACCAGACATCAAGACCTACTGTATTACAAAACAGAAAACAGTTATGGGCCTGAAAAAATCATGAGAGACCTGTTTAAATTGGGCCACGGTTTTTATAAAATCTTCCATCACAGTGATGATTCATGACCCCAAAAACTAGAACCAGTCGGCACAAAATTATTTTTTCTGCCCCCTATCAACTAAAAAACTGTAATACTTCCTAACACATACAACTTCTTATACCTTTTAGTAGCTGTTCATAATATCTGCTAATAGAGTGGTGTTTTGGGATAAAACATCAAGACTGTTACCAGTTAAATATGATTATTAATAATTATTTAATTAAATGTAGTGCCCTTGCTGAGCCTCCATAATAAGTCTCTACTATATCACACTTTGTTTAATACTGTCAGCAGAGGAGAGAAGCAGGTGCAGGCTGAGTTGCAACATTGTAATGTTTCAATTTGACCACAACAAACTCTGGGCAGGGCTGCTGTACAAAAAGATGCTTAAAAACTTAAACTGCCAGGAACTTTAGAGAGTTGAGGGAAGGTGGAAAGACTACAAGATCCATAATTCCAGGGCGGTGGGCTGGACAAGCTGAGATTTGTTCCTGAGGAGAGCCTGGGGGCATGGATGGTCGGCTGGTGAATCTTGCACTGTGGTTGGAGATCTGGCAAGCCGGAGTGGCACCATTTCACCTGAATTTGTGAGTAACCTCTTATACTGGACTGTTTCTAAAATGACCAGTAGGGATGAGCGAATCGATCCGGACGAACCCGGATTCGATCCGAATTTCAGGAAAAATTCGATTCGGATCGAATCCGAATTTCCCCGCGATTCGATCACTCGAAGTTTTCCTTTAACATCCATTCATTTACATTACAGGCATTCTAAGATGGCGGACGGGACATGTCTGGACATGTATCCCGCGCCAGTGCAAGCTGGGGCAGTCACATGCAGCCTATCAGCAGCCAGCAAGCCCGGTGACGTCACACAGCGGTATTTAACGGCGGCCATCTTGCTTTTCCTCATTTCTCTATTGCATTCGTGACAGACAGACAGAACGCTGTGTAGCTGAGGCAGTTAGACAGGCTGGAGACAGGGACAGACAGGGACAGGCTGGAGACAGGCAGGAGACAGGCAGGAGACAGACAGGAGACAGACAGAAAGCCAGGGAAAGGTAGGAAAAACGGAGCTGGCTGACAGGGAGATTTTTTTTTTTTCATCCAGCCTTTGTTAGCGTTTTCAGGCTGCTTATAGTAACTAACTGTGCATATATACTGAACTGATCTTAAGTCTGCTGTGAGGCATCCCATTCTGTGACTAAAGCAGCCTCTGTTTAAGACCATATAAGCATTTGCTCTTATCATATTTGAAATTAGGCCTGATAAAGACACTTTTGCTGGCCAAAGCACTACTGGACCCTGCCAGCTCGATTCCTGCCCGGGGCATCCCATTCTGTGACTACAGCAGCCTCTGTTTAAGACCATATAAGCATTTGCTCTTATCATATTTGAAATTAGCCTGATAAAGACACTTTTGCTGGCCAAAGCACTACTGGACCCTGCCAGCTCGATTCCTGCCCGGGGCATCCCATTCTGTGACTAAAGCAGCCTCTGTTTAAGACCATATAAGCATTTGCTCTTATCATATTTGAAATTAGCCTGATAAAGACACTTTTGCTGGCCAAAGCCCTACTGGACCCTGCCAGGTCGATTCCTGCCCAGGGCATCCCATTCTGTGACTAAAGCAGCCTCTGTTTAAGACCATATAAGCATTTGCTCTTATCATATTTGAAATTAGGCCTGATAAAGACACTTTTGCTGGCCAAAGCCCTACTGGACCCTGCCAGCTCGATTCCTGCCCGGGGCATCCCATTCTGTGACTACAGCAGCCTCTGTTTAAGACCATATAAGCATTTGCTCTTATCATATTTGAAATTAGCCTGATAAAGACACTTTTGCTGGCCAAAGCACTACTGGACCCTGCCAGCTCGATTCCTGCCCGGGGCATCCCATTCTGTGACTAAAGCAGCCTCTGTTTAAGACCATATAAGCATTTGCTCTTATCATATTTGAAATTAGGCCTGATAAAGACACTTTTGCTGGCCAAAGCACTACTGGACCCTGCCAGCTCGATTCCTGCCCGGGGCATCCCATTCTGTGACTACAGCAGCCTCTGTTTAAGACCATATAAGCATTTGCTCTTATCATATTTGAAATTAGCCTGATAAAGACACTTTTGCTGGCCAAAGCCCTACTGGACCCTGCCAGGTCGATTCCTGCCCAGGGCATCCCATTCTGTGACTAAAGCAGCCTCTGTTTAAGACCATATAAGCATTTGCTCTTATCATATTTGAAATTAGGCCTGATAAAGACACTTTTGCTGGCCAAAGCCCTACTGGACCCTGCCAGCTCGATTCCTGCCCGGGGCATCCCATTCTGTGACTACAGCAGCCTCTGTTTAAGACCATATAAGCATTTGCTCTTATCATATTTGAAATTAGCCTGATAAAGACACTTTTGCTGGCCAAAGCCCTACTGGACCCTGCCAGCTCGATTCCTGCCCGGGGCATCCCATTCTGTGACTACAGCAGCCTCTGTTTAAGACCATATAAGCATTTGCTCTTATCATATTTGAAATTAGCCTGATAAAGACACTTTTGCTGGCCAAAGCACTACTGGACCCTGCCAGCTCGATTCCTGCCCGGGGCATCCCATTCTGTGACTAAAGCAGCCTCTGTTTAAGACCATATAAGCATTTGCTCTTATCATATTTGAAATTAGGCCTGATAAAGACACTTTTGCTGGCCAAAGCACTACTGGACCCTGCCAGCTCGATTCCTGCCCGGGGCATCCCATTCTGTGACTACAGCAGCCTCTGTTTAAGACCATATAAGCATTTGCTCTTATCATATTTGAAATTAGCCTGATAAAGACACTTTTGCTGGCCAAAGCACTACTGGACCCTGCCAGCTCGATTCCTGCCCGGGGCATCCCATTCTGTGACTACAGCAGCCTCTGTTTAAGACCATATAAGCATTTGCTCTTATCATATTTGAAATTAGCCTGATAAAGACACTTTTGCTGGCCAAAGCACTACTGGACCCTGCCAGCTCGATTCCTGCCCGGGGCATCCCATTCTGTGACTAAAGCAGCCTCTGTTTAAGACCATATAAGCATTTGCTCTTATCATATTTGAAATTAGCCTGATAAAGACACTTTTGCTGGCCAAAGCCCTACTGGACCCTGCCAGGTCGATTCCTGCCCAGGGCATCCCATTCTGTGACTAAAGCAGCCTCTGTTTAAGACCATATAAGCATTTGCTCTTATCATATTTGAAATTAGGCCTGATAAAGACACTTTTGCTGGCCAAAGCCCTACTGGACCCTGCCAGCTCGATTCCTGCCCGGGGCATCCCATTCTGTGACTACAGCAGCCTCTGTTTAAGACCATATAAGCATTTGCTCTTATCATATTTGAAATTAGCCTGATAAAGACACTTTTGCTGGCCAAAGCACTACTGGACCCTGCCAGCTCGATTCCTGCCCGGGGCATCCCATTCTGTGACTAAAGCAGCCTCTGTTTAAGACCATATAAGCATTTGCTCTTATCATATTTGAAATTAGGCCTGATAAAGACACTTTTGCTGGCCAAAGCACTACTGGACCCTGCCAGCTCGATTCCTGCCCGGGGCATCCCATTCTGTGACTACAGCAGCCTCTGTTTAAGACCATATAAGCATTTGCTCTTATCATATTTGAAATTAGCCTGATAAAGACACTTTTGCTGGCCAAAGCACTACTGGACCCTGCCAGCTCGATTCCTGCCCGGGGCATCCCATTCTGTGACTAAAGCAGCCTCTGTTTAAGACCATATAAGCATTTGCTCTTATCATATTTGAAATTAGCCTGATAAAGACACTTTTGCTGGCCAAAGCCCTACTGGACCCTGCCAGGTCGATTCCTGCCCAGGGCATCCCATTCTGTGACTAAAGCAGCCTCTGTTTAAGACCATATAAGCATTTGCTCTTATCATATTTGAAATTAGGCCTGATAAAGACACTTTTGCTGGCCAAAGCCCTACTGGACCCTGCCAGCTCGATTCCTGCCCGGGGCATCCCATTCTGTGACTACAGCAGCCTCTGTTTAAGACCATATAAGCATTTGCTCTTATCATATTTGAAATTAGCCTGATAAAGACACTTTTGCTGGCCAAAGCACTACTGGACCCTGCCAGCTCGATTCCTGCCCGGGGCATCCCATTCTGTGACTAAAGCAGCCTCTGTTTAAGACCATATAAGCATTTGCTCTTATCATATTTGAAATTAGGCCTGATAAAGACACTTTTGCTGGCCAAAGCACTACTGGACCCTGCCAGCTCGATTCCTGCCCGGGGCATCCCATTCTGTGACTACAGCAGCCTCTGTTTAAGACCATATAAGCATTTGCTCTTATCATATTTGAAATTAGCCTGATAAAGACACTTTTGCTGGCCAAAGCACTACTGGACCCTGCCAGCTCGATTCCTGCCCGGGGCATCCCATTCTGTGACTAAAGCAGCCTCTGTTTAAGACCATATAAGCATTTGCTCTTATCATATTTGAAATTAGCCTGATAAAGACACTTTTGCTGGCCAAAGCCCTACTGGACCCTGCCAGGTCGATTCCTGCCCAGGGCATCCCATTCTGTGACTAAAGCAGCCTCTGTTTAAGACCATATAAGCATTTGCTCTTATCATATTTGAAATTAGGCCTGATAAAGACACTTTTGCTGGCCAAAGCCCTACTGGACCCTGCCAGGTCGATTCCTGCCCAGGGCATCCCATTCTGTGACTAAAGCAGCCTCTGTTTAAGACCATATAAGCATTTGCTCTTATCATATTTGAAATTAGGCCTGATAAAGACACTTTTGCTGGCCAAAGCACTACTGGACCCTGCCAGGTCGATTCCTGCCCAGGGCATCCCATTCTGTGACTAAAGCAGCCTCTGTTTAAGACCATATAAGCATTTGCTCTTATCATATTTGAAATTAGCCTGATAAAGACACTTTTGCTGGCCAAAGCCCTACTGGACCCTGCCAGGTCCATTCCTGCCCAGGGCATCCCATTCTGTGACTAAAGCAGCCTCTGTTTAAGACCATATAAGCATTTGCTCTTATCATATTTGAAATTAGGCCTGATAAAGACACTTTTGCTGGCCAAAGCACTACTGGACCCTGCCAGCTCGATTCCTGCCCGGGGCATCCCATTCTGTGACTACAGCAGCCTCTGTTTAAGACCATATAAGCATTTGCTCTTATCATATTTGAAATTAGCCTGATAAAGACACTTTTGCTGGCCAAAGCCCTACTGGACCCTGCCAGGTCCATTCCTGCCCAGGGCATCCCATTCTGTGACTAAAGCAGCCTCTGTTTAAGACCATATAAGCATTTGCTCTTATCATATTTATATTATAAGACACTTTTGCTGGGCATAGGCTTACTGCTGCCTGCCAGGTGCACTTCTGTTGAGGCATCCCATTCTGTAACATAGCATACCCCTCTTTATTTACACTAAGCAGCTCTCTTATTTACACTAAGCAGGCCTGTTGGAGGCTGAGTGTTACTGCTCACTTTTGGTGTGCATTATATTCTGTTTTATATAGACCCACTGCTGCCTGGGGGTTCTTAAAATATCACCTACTACCACGCCAGTTAGACTATGTCGGGCAGACAAGTGCCTGGAAGTGAAAAGAGGAGTGGCAGAGGCCAAGATTCCGCAGGCAGAGCTCGCATCAGACTGGGGGCCAGTAGCAGCAGGAGTCACGCTGAGAGACCTAATCTGCCAGTATCTGCTAGCGGTCGGGTCTCCACCAGTAACGCATCTGCCGTGGTAGATTGGCTGACGCGCTCATCAACAACATCATCACAACTTACATCTGAGACCCCCAGTCTAGGGTCGGTAGGTTCCTCTGACACAACCCTGAGTTGGCATGCCCCGAGAGCAGTCCCTGTCCTCCCATTTCCTCTGTCCTACGCCGTTCCCTCCCCCAGCGACGTATCCTATGCTTTGGGTTCAGCTCCACTCTTTAGTGAGGAGGACGATCAGATACAGGAGGACAGTCAGCAGCTACTGCCCAGCCAAGAAATGGAGGTGGCTTCTTTAGCTAGGCAGACAAATAGTGATGTGGACAGTGTCGTGGGTGCTGCGAGCGTTCCAGCTCCTGCGCCAGACACTGTTGACGAATCCACGAACATCAGTGACGTACAGCCACAACCCGGTGATGATGATGATGATGACGATGAAGCCGATCGCACTTGGGAGCCGGGTGATGAAGGGGCTTCATCGTCATCATCAGGAGAAGAGGGGCGCAGGTTGCCCCGGAGTCAGCAGCTGAGGCAGCAAGGTGGTAGCAGTCAGCATGGGGGCACAATTCCAAAGGCTGGAGCCGGCCGGGGCCGGGGCCGGGGTAGAGCACCTGCTGTGCGGCAGTCTACCTTATCGGGAGGTAGTGGAGCAGGGGTTCCTGGAGTTGGCAACAGCAGCAGTGAATCAGTGAGGCCAGGGGGTGGGAAAAGTAGCTACTCGGCAGTGTGGCAGTTTTTCCTGAGGCATCCGCAGGAGGGTAACATGGCCACATGCAAGATATGTAGGCAAAAGGTGAAGCGTGGCCAGGGTCCAAATGTTGGCACCACGGCCCTGCGTCAACATATGATGCGTCACCATAAAACGACCTGGGAGAACCGAGGCTCCCAAGGGGTGGTCCAGTCTGCTTCCTCACCAAGTGAGCTCCCAATTTCTGCCAGCCAAGGCTCCAGCACCTCAGCCGAAGGCAGCTGTGCGTCACACCCATCCTCTGTCGCTCCTGCTCCTCCTCCTCCTCCTCCAAGTCATGCATCCCGCCAGCAATCCATCAGCGAAGCCATGTCCAAGAGACAGCAGTATGCGCCCACTCATCCTACGGCGCAGAAGCTGAATGTGCTCCTGTCCAAGTTGCTGGTGCTGCAGTCGCTCCCTTTTCAGGTGGTGGAATCTGCACCTTTCAGAGAACTGATGGCTTGTGCCGAGCCGAGGTGGAGAGTCCCAAGCCGTCATTTCTTTGCCAAGAAGGCAGTACCAGCGCTGCACACTTTTGTTGAACAGAAGGTGGGCCAGTCCTTGAGCCTGTCGGTGTGTAGCAAAATACATGGCAGCGCCGACATCTGGAGCTGTAACTACGGTCAGGGGCAGTACATGTCATTTACGGCCCACTGGGTGAATGTGGTCCCTTTGCAGCAGCAACTTGGACAGGTCACGCCGCTTCGGCCTCCGCGCTCTCTGCCCATTGGGCCTGTGACACCGTGCGACTCGGCCTCCTCATCCTCCGCCATCTCCTCACCCTCCACTGTAGGCTCAAGTCTCAGTGCCCCTCCAGTCTACCATGTGTGCAGGGCACGGAGGTGTCACGCAGTGCTTCACATGGTTTGTCTTGGCGAACGGAGTCACACAGGGGAGGAACTGCTTAAATGTATTCATCAGGAAATCCAAACATGGCTTACTCCGAGAAAACTTAAAATGGGAATCATGGTTACCGACAATGGGAAGAACATTTTGTCTGCGCTGCGCCAAGGAAGCCTGACCCATGCCCCCTGCATGGCTCACGTCTTCAATCTGGTTGTCAAGCGGTTTCTGAAGTGTTCCCCCCATCTGCAGGACATCCTAACAACTTCACGGAAACTTTGCATGCACTTCAGCCACTCCTACACCGCCAAACACACCCTTCTTGAGCTACAGCGTCAGAATGGTATCCCCCAACATAGTCTGATTTGCGATGTTTCCACCCGTTGGAATTCCACCCTTCACATGTTGGACCGATTATATGAACAGAGAAAAGCCATCACGGATTTCCTGATGATCCAAGCAGATAGGGGGACTCCCCTGTGTAACTTCAATGTCAACCAGTGGCAGCTCATACGTGACACCTGCCGTTTGCTCAGGCCCTTTGAGGAAGCCACTTTATTTGTCAGTCGGCAGGATTACGGGATGAACGACGTGATTCCACTGCTTCATGTACTACAGCACATGTTGGAAACCATGGCTGGTCAGGGCACTGGAGACATGGCGTTTACATCTTACGGCCACATGAACCCCCTTGGAGCTGAACTGGAGGAGGAGGAGGAGGAAGAGGAGGAGGAGGAGTTGCCCAGCGAAACACAGTTTAGGCTTGGCGAAATGGCTGGTTTATCTAGTCAGCGGACAGGAGAGGAGGAGCAGGAGCAGCCAGAGGAGCTAGAGGTTTTTGAGGAAGGAGAGACAGAGGACCCGGGCACACCGTGGCAGTATGCAGTGGAGATGGAGACAGGTAGTCCATCCGAGTCACTTGCGCAAATGGCACGAAGCATGCTCACGTGCTTGCGTAGTGACCCCAGAATTGTTTCCATCTGTCGGCGGGATGACTTCTGGCTGTCCACCTTATTGGACCCTCGCTTCCGGCACAAAATGGGGGCATTTTTTAAACCCACCGAGAGGGAGGACAAACTCAACTACTACAAAGACATTCTACGTAGGCAGTTGGCCGATGCCTATCTGCGCCATGGTCCATACTCTCGCAGGTCTGACTCGAGGGGACCTCTGCGCTCACCTTCCACTGCCATGGCCGCTGGGGGGGTTGGCAGCAGCAGCAGCAGAAGCTCCATCAGCAGCAGCAGCCTCAGTCTTCAGTCGCTAATGAGTAGCTTTCTACACCCGCATAGTGAGGCTACTCATGAGCAGCAGGAAGACCTGGAGCAGGACCTGAACCAGCAGGTCATGTCATACTTTGACATGACCATGCCAACACACCTTGAGGATCCGCTGGACTTCTGGGCAGCCAAACTTGATTTGTGGCCGCAACTAGCAGAGTTTGCCCTGGAAAAGCTGTCCTGCCCGGCAAGTAGCGTGCCATCTGAGCGGGTGTTTAGTGCGGCGGGGGCCATAGTTACGGCGAGGAGAACTCGTCTGTCAACTAAAAATGTGGAGAGACTCACCTTTGTCAAAATGAATCAGGGATGGATCAGCCAGGATTTCCACCCACCAATGCCTGATGCATGCGACTAGATTCAGCATGGTGCCACGTTTTACACTTTCCAAATGGTGCAAAACATATTTATGTCTTTAGGCCATTTTTTGGGCTCCTGCTGCTGCTACTGTCAACTCCTGCCAACTCCAGGGTGTGATTCATCCAATTTTTGGGCTCCTGAGGCCAACTCCAGTGTATATTTGGGCTCCTGCTGCTGCTGCTGCCAACTTCTGCCAACTCCAGGGTGTGATTCATCCAATTTTTGGGCTCCTGAGGCCAACTCCAGTGTATATTTGGGCTCCTGCTGCTGCTACTGTCAACTCCTGCCAACTCCAGGGTGTGATTCATCCAATTTTTGGGCTCCTGAGGCCAACTCCAGTGTATATTTGGGCTCCTGCTGCTGCTACTGTCAACTCCTGCCAACTCCAGGGTGTGATTCATCCAATTTTTGGGCTCCTGAAGCCAACTCCAGTGTATATTTGGGCTCCTGCTGCTGCTGCTGCCAACTTCTGCCAACTCCAGGGTGTGATTCATCCAATTTTTGGGCTCCTGAAGCCAACTCCAGTGTATATATGGGCTCCTGCTGCTGCTACTGTCAACTCCTGCCAACTCCAGGGTGTGATTCATCCAATTTTTGGGCTCCTGAAGCCAACTCCAGTGTATATTTGGGCTCCTGCTGCTGCTGCTGTCAACTCCTGCCAACTCCAGGGTGTGATTCATCCAATTTTTGGGCTCCTGAAGCCAACTCCAGTGTATATTTGGGCTCCTGCTGCTGCTGCTGCCAACTTCTGCCAACTCCAGGGTGTGATTCATCCAATTTTTGGGCTCCTGAGGCCAACTCCAGTGTATATTTGGGCTCCTGCTGCTGCTACTGTCAACTCCTGCCAACTCCAGGGTGTGATTCATCCAATTTTTGGGCTCCTGAAGCCAACTCCAGTGTATATTTGGGCTCCTGCTGCTGCTGCTGCCAACTTCTGCCAACTCCAGGGTGTGATTCATCCAATTTTTGGGCTCCTGAAGCCAACTCCAGTGTATATTTGGGCTCCTGCTGCTGCTGCTGCCAACTCCTGCCAACTCCAGGGTGTGATTCATCCAATTTTTGGGCTCCTGAGGCCAACTCCAGTGTATATTTGGGCTGCTGCTGCTGCCAACTTCTGCCAACTCCAGGGTGTGATTCATCCAATTTTTGGGCTCCTGAGGCCAACTCCAGTGTATATTTGGGCTCCTGCTGCTGCTACTGTCAACTTCTGCCAACTCCAGGGTGTGATTCATCCAATTTTTGGGCTCCTGAAGCCAACTCCAGTGTATATTTGGGCTCCTGCTGCTGCTACTGTCAACTCCTGCCAACTCCAGTGTGTGATTCATCCAATTTTTGGGCTCCTGAGGCCAACTCCAGTGTATATTTGGGCTCCTGCTGCTGCTACTGTCAACTCCTGCCAACTCCAGGGTGTGATTCATCCAATTTTTGGGCTCCTGAGGCCAACTCCAGTGTATATTTGGGCTCCTGCTGCTGCTACTGTCAACTCCTGCCAACTCCAGGGTGTGATTCATCCAATTTTTGGGCTCCTGAAGCCAACTCCAGTGTATATTTGGGCTCCTGCTGCTGCTGCTGCCAACTTCTGCCAACTCCAGGGTGTGATTCATCCAATTTTTGGGCTCCTGAAGCCAACTCCAGTGTATATTTGGGCTCCTGCTGCTGCTACTGTCAACTCCTGCCAACTCCAGGGTGTGATTCATCCAATTTTTGGGCTCCTGAAGCCAACTCCAGTGTATATTTGGGCTCCTGCTGCTGCTGCTGTCAACTCCTGCCAACTCCAGGGTGTGATTCATCCAATTTTTGGGCTCCTGAAGCCAACTCCAGTGTATATTTGGGCTCCTGCTGCTGCTGCTGCCAACTTCTGCCAACTCCAGGGTGTGATTCATCCAATTTTTGGGCTCCTGAGGCCAACTCCAGTGTATATTTGGGCTCCTGCTGCTGCTACTGTCAACTCCTGCCAACTCCAGGGTGTGATTCATCCAATTTTTGGGCTCCTGAAGCCAACTCCAGTGTATATTTGGGCTCCTGCTGCTGCTGCTGCCAACTTCTGCCAACTCCAGGGTGTGATTCATCCAATTTTTGGGCTCCTGAAGCCAACTCCAGTGTATATTTGGGCTCCTGCTGCTGCTGCTGCCAACTCCTGCCAACTCCAGGGTGTGATTCATCCAATTTTTGGGCTCCTGAGGCCAACTCCAGTGTATATTTGGGCTCCTGCTGCTGCTGCTGCCAACTTCTGCCAACTCCAGGGTGTGATTCATCCAATTTTTGGGCTCCTGAGGCCAACTCCAGTGTATATTTGGGCTCCTGCTGCTGCTACTGTCAACTTCTGCCAACTCCAGGGTGTGATTCATCCAATTTTTGGGCTCCTGAAGCCAACTCCAGTGTATATTTGGGCTCCTGCTGCTGCTACTGTCAACTCCTGCCAACTCCAGGGTGTGATTCATCCAATTTTTGGGCTCCTGAGGCCAACTCCAGTGTATATTTGGGCTCCTGCTGCTGCTACTGTCAACTCCTGCCAACTCCAGGGTGTGATTCATCCAATTTTTGGGCTCCTGAGGCCAACTCCAGTGTATATTTGGGCTCCTGCTGCTGCTACTGTCAACTCCTGCCAACTCCAGGGTGTGATTCATCCAATTTTTGGGCTCCTGAAGCCAACTCCAGTGTATATTTGGGCTCCTGCTGCTGCTGCTGCCAACTTCTGCCAACTCCAGGGTGTGATTCATCCAATTTTTGGGCTCCTGAAGCCAACTCCAGTGTATATTTGGGCTCCTGCTGCTGCTGCTGTCAACTCCTGCCAACTCCAGGGTGTGATTCATCCAATTTTTGGGCTCCTGAAGCCAACTCCAGTGTATATTTGGGCTCCTGCTGCTGCTGCTGCCAACTCCTGCCAACTCCAGGGTGTGATTCATCCAATTTTTGGGCTCCTGAGGCCAACTCCAGTGTATATTTGGGCTCCTGCTGCTGCTGCTGCCAACTCCTGCCAACTCCAGGGTGTGATTCATCCAATTTTTGGGCTCCTGAAGCCAACTCCAGTGTATATTTGGGCTCCTGCTGCTGCTGCTGCCAACTTCTGCCAACTCCAGGGTGTGATTCATCCAATTTTTGGGCTCCTGAAGCCAACTCCAGTGTATATTTGGGCTCCTGCTGCTGCTGCTGCCAACTCCTGCCAACTCCAGGGTGTGATTCATCCAATTTTTGGGCTCCTGAGGCCAACTCCAGTGTATATTTGGGCTCCTGCTGCTGCTACTGTCAACTCCTGCCAACTCCAGGGTGTGATTCATCCAATTTTTGGGCTCCTGAGGCCAACTCCAGTGTATATTTGGGCTCCTGCTGCTGCTACTGTCAACTCCTGCCAACTCCAGGGTGTGATTCATCCAATTTTTGGGCTCCTGAAGCCAACTCCAGTGTATATTTGGGCTCCTGCTGCTGCTGCTGCCAACTTCTGCCAACTCCAGGGTGTGATTCATCCAATTTTTGGGCTCCTGAGGCCAACTCCAGTGTATATTTGGGCTCCTGCTGCTGCTACTGTCAACTCCTGCCAACTCCAGGGTGTGATTCATCCAATTTTTGGGCTCCTGAAGCCAACTCCAGTGTATATTTGGGCTCCTGCTGCTGCTGCTGCCAACTTCTGCCAACTCCAGGGTGTGATTCATCCAATTTTTGGGCTCCTGAAGCCAACTCCAGTGTATATTTGGGCTCCTGCTGCTGCTGCTGTCAACTCCTGCCAACTCCAGGGTGTGATTCATCCAATTTTTGGGCTCCTGAAGCCAACTCCAGTGTATATTTGGGCTCCTGCTGCTGCTGCTGTCAACTCCTGCCAACTCCAGGGTGTGATTCATCCAATTTTTGGGCTCCTGAAGCCAACTCCAGTGTATATTTGGGCTCCTGCTGCTGCTGCTGTCAACTCCTGCCAACTCCAGGGTGTGATTCATCCAATTTTTGGGCTCCTGAAGCCAACTCCAGTGTATATTTGGGCTCCTGCTGCTGCTGCTGCCAACTCCTGCCAACTCCAGGGTGTGATTCATCCAATTTTTGGGCTCCTGAAGCCAACTCCAGTGTATATTTGGGCTCCTGCTGCTGCTGCTGCCAACTCCTGCCAACTCCAGGGTGTGATTCATCCAATTTTTGGGCTCCTGAGGCCAACTCCAGTGTATATTTGGGCTCCTTCTGCCCCTCATAGTGATGCCACTTCAACTCTCTGCAATTGTGCCGCTCTGCGATTCTATTAGCGATGCCTCTGATCTGCATGTGATATTTCTTCAAAGTATTATTTAACTAACCCAGCACGCATCCTGTGCGTGTTACAGCAAGGCTGAATGGTTTACAACCCTATTGAGGCTGTAGGAGGCTCAGAAATAGCCGTTTTTAATAGCGATTCGTCGCAAATTTATTCGGGTCGAAACGATTTTTGTCGGAAAATTCGGCGAATCAGTCGAATCGAATTTTTCAAAAGTTCGCTCATCTCTAATGACCAGGCTCAGATTAGGGATCAGGTACAGTTAGATTTCTGGCTAAGGGACCCAGGAAAACTATTGCACCTGCCAGAAGGCGGAGGAAGATTTCTGTGCCCAGAGATATAGGGCCTTATTTATCAAGGAATAGCGACAGATAGCGACTGGGGAGCAGGCCAGTAAAGCCAGGTACCGCAACTAGAAAGCCGGCTCCCCTCTACAATCACACATTTATCAAGCCGATACTGCTTAGCGACTGAGATAGCGCCACCTAGAAACTCATTCATCATTATCCCAGCCTCATCCCACAGCGCCAGCGAACATCCTTGAACAGCGACAGGTATGACCTCTCGCTACCTGGCGCTCTCCAATGCATTTCAATGGCAGAATGTATTTTAATTAATAATTATTTTTTAATATATATATATATATATATTTTTTAATTTCCAAAAAAAAAATCTGTGAACACTTCTTCCTTTGAATATGTATTTTTTGGGGATTTTCAAAAAAAATTTTTTTTTTTTGCAGAATTGATATTACAGGTCTGATTTTAAACTATTCAGGTTTGAATATTATTTCAAAATCATTCCATTTTTTTTGGGTGGTTAGGGGGTTAAAAAACTACTTTTAACACATCGCCTACTGCGCTCTGGGATTTAAACATGCATTTCACAGCGCTAGGAATTTTTAAGGCTGATTTTTTAATGAATATGGTGGGTCGCTATGTCCAGTCGCTATCATGCGCTCCCATACAACAGCGAACCTGTCAAATAGCGACTCAGCATCTTGTATTCAACATTACGGCACACCGACTGAGTCGCTATCATCCACCGAACAATGGCCAAGCACAGCGACCACTAGCGGTCGCTGTCAAAATACAGCTACAGTCGCTCAACAGACGCTATCTGTCGCTATTAATGAATCAGCCTCACCGTGTCAGTGAATGTGTCTTCTGCTTTTACACTGTTTAGTGGAAATCTCACTGCACACACACAGAAGTACCCATAGCTCAATCCAGTTATAGAGGTTGAAGTAGAACTGTTATACATTTTCTAGAGAAATATCACTGTTCCTTTGCTGCAGCTATAGAAACTGAAGTTGATTAACACATCCTGGAACTTTCTACAAGTTGTTCTTAAAGAGACAGTGCATATTATTGCAAGAAGAGTTTGTTTAATACTCACAAAGGAGGCTGTTTTTCCTATCTTGAAACAAAGATTAATCCAGTCAAGGAAATTAAATTAACAGCACTTCATCTGTCAAAGGCCTAGTTTACCGCTATTGGCGTTTCATACTCTCGCTTCACTTCTGGTTACAGTAAATTTTTCTCTGCTATATTTTTTGCTGCTGCACAGCTTAAAGACAGTGAAGACTTAAAATAATAACTATAAGTTTGATATTACATCATTGATCCATTACTGGATTAAGTGTTGATTCGGTTTGCCCATGCATTTTGAATGTATACAGATGGGACAAAGTTAAAGGGCCCTAAAACAAATGTTATTGAATAGCATTGAAGATTTCAAGATAACATTGTTTACTTAACTAAAGTAAAGGGGACTGTTAGCTCTGCTCCATCTCTATTGTGTGTGACATTAAATCTATACTGTTGATAATGACAATTGTGTTAGAGTGTTGGGGAATTTAAGGGGTGTCATCACAGTTTGGGCATAAATCCTGAAACATATTTCAGATCCACCCAAGGGTGAGTTACATTAATATATAATGTCTCACAAACCTAAGGGCCTGATTTATCAAGCACTTATCACTTCTGCCAGACAGTGCCACATCGGTGCATGTTAGAGTAGTAAAAAAAAATAACATTTTTTTCCACACTTGGACATGTTGCTACACTACAAGAAGCACATTTAAAACATGCTGAAATATGTATAAATCATATTTTTGACTACTCTAATTTGCACTGAAATGGCATTGTCTGGCAATTTATATACTTAATGAGAATTAAACGATTAATGATAAATGATCTGAAATCAGCATACAGAAATACAATCACAAAATTAAAGACCTCAGTTCTAGCAACATTGGGTAAAGTCTGATTGTGGTGTGATCTAATGAAGGACCATATACAGTAAGACTTGTTTCAAGTCTTTTGGTGTCTACATATCCCTGTGAAGGATCAGCTTTAGATTAAACACAGCAAAGAGAATTCTTTATGCTTCTGACAGATTAGAATTGGGCTTTTTGTGATTGTTTGATAGTGATACCTTCAGCATAAAGTGAAATTCCACCAGAAATGCTGTTAGTGAGATGACTGCTACCATGTTTCTCTGAAAATAAGAGCTACTATGAAAATAAGCCCCAGCATTATTTTCCAGTACTTTTGAGAATTCTTTAAATATAAACCCTGCCCCAAAAATAAGCCCTAGTTACAATTAGGGGGTAAAAAAAAGCCAATTGCCTAGGGATTTTGTAATCCTGGATCAGGACCTGGCGTCCAGTTCTACAACGACCACACTAGCACTGTGTTTTTTGCTTATAGTGTTTTTGCTTTCTAGTGTTTACACCTAGCATAACCTATGCAAATTTCGGCACTTTCATTGTTTTCAACGCTGTCATTTATACTCCACTATGACTATTCTGCTTTTGCTTTTGCATTGTGCCCCCCCAAATGTAGGCAAACCCGCAGCCCCAACAGCACTTCCAGCAGGTCTGAGTCTGGACGACCCCCCCCCCCCCCCCCCAAGAGCACCTGCCAGCATGTGGACCCTCGGATCAATTGCCAGATTATTAAGGTAAGTGTATTTTCTGTGTTTGCTGCACATGTTATTTTTCTGTGGGTGTGTTTTTCCTTCTGTTTCCTTCTTAACTTATTTCTGACCCTTCTTTATGTCTTTTTGTCAGTGTTTTATCCACATGTAATCTTGCTATGTGTGCTTGTTGCCATGTTGTTCTTTTACTTCATTCCGGACTCAGGTCTTATTTAGTGACTGTAGCGTGTTTTAATAAATAGCCTTATTTTTGTAAATACAGAGATCTTAGCATTGTGCTTAGAGTTTTTACGTGCATATTTATTATTATGATATGTGTCTTTTCTCCTTCTCATCAGTTAGCGTGCAGAAATACATTTTTATTTAAATATTAACATATTGTTGGTTACTGCGGTTATATGACTATGCCCAACCCATGGGCCAGAAGAGGACCATTGTGGAGGGGATTAAGGACACAGCATTCGTCTACTGGCTCTATGATGCCTATGCCTCCGGTAAGTGAAGAATATAGGACAGCTTTAGTTGTTGTAGGAGCTCAAGTAAGGACTTGACCTTAATGTCTCTTCTTGTTTTTTGTCTCCACAGCCTATTTTTCTATTGTGTTTGCAGTGGCTGGGGTAAGCAGAGATTGTTCAGAGATTGTGTAGCACACATGTGTCTAGGACAAATTATCTGGGCTATGTAGCATTGGTCAGGCCTAACCTAAGAAACATGATTTCTCCTCAGGCTGGGTTTAGTGGTAAGCTGCATGCAATTAGCATGTTTCAGAGTGTGTGTGTTAGCTGGTTTATTGGAGGTGTGCATTGTGGGTGTGTGTATGTTTGCTGGTGATTGAGTTTGTGCATTTGTGGCTGCAGTGGTAATGCAGTGCAGTGCCCAATTTCGCTCTGATGTTTGGTGCTTGGATGAGTTGTGTGGCTACTGCTGAGGAGGAGAAGGAGAGTGAGAAAACAACAGGGGTGCAACTGCAGGCTGACAGATTAACACACAGTTGGATGTGGCAGTTTTGAGTGATGAGATAATATGCAGTCTCTTTAGGCTTAATGGTGTTACGCTTTTGGAACTGTACCACCAAATCTAACACAAAGTTGAGCCCACCACTGCCCGCAACCATACAGTACCTGGAATAGTGTGCCTGTGTGCCTCCTTAAATATCTTTGCGAGGGGAACATTTCAGCACACAGCTGCTCTATTAAGCGGCATTAGCCAGTCTACCATGTGACGAATATTCCATGAGGTGGTCCTCGCCATCTGTGACCTCATCCATAACTACATCAGGTTTCCGGCCAATGAAGAAGAGGTGAAAAACATCAAGCTGGTGTTTTATTGGATGATTGGAATCCCTAATGTGCCCAGCTGCTTTCACGGCACCCATATTTCCTTCTGCCCCCCTCAAGCACAAGAGCTGCTCTACCGCAACCGGAAGAGCTTTCATTCCATTAATGTGATGTTGTGTGTGATAATGAGATGCAGCTGCGTGATGTGAGGTTGGGCTTTCCGGGATCCTGCCATGCCATGTGTTGCATCAATCTGCCCTGTGCCGGAAATTTGAGAACAATGAAATGCCACCAGGATTGCTACTAGGTAAGTATGTGGCCAGATTGTAAGGCCTATAATCAATAGCAGAACCAGGGGGCAAGGGAAGGGGAAGGAAAAATGCAGCAAACCAGGTATGGGAAGTGCATTTGTGTTAAAAGCCACATTAACGCACGTGATTGTATTTAGCTGATAAGGGATATGGGCAGAAGACGTGGCTTGTGACTCCCTTTGCAGAACCTACATACAGCAGCTGAAGTGTGCTACAATGCAGCTCAGTGCAAGGCAGATGCATTGTTGAAAGAACCATTGGCCTGCTGAAAGCACGCTTCCTATGTTTGGTCCGGCCAGGAGAGGAGATGTTGTACAGCCCAGAGAAGATCCAAGATAATCCTCGCTTGCTGTGTGCTACACAATCTCTGCATACTCCATTGAATGGAGGAGCCCGTAGAAATGCCTGAAGTCCCAGATATGCTTGCAAACACCCAGACTGGCTTTATCCAACAGGCACAAATGATTATTTTTTTTTATGTAACTGACAAAAAGTGGCCTAGGGTTGCTGCGGTAGGAACAGCAAGGAGATATGTGTACCCAGCTAAAGCAGACCTAAAAAGCTGCCAGAAAACAGTTGTTAAAAAAAAACTGATGATTGATGATTCTCAGGACACTGAACAGAGACCCTCCCAGAGATCTTCCCCTTCCAGATCAGATCTCTCTTCAGACCATTCTGCCTCGTCTGATCTTAGTTTTTTAGACCAGCTCAGCATAGACGGACGAGGAGGGGGGCTGGCAAGGCGAGAAGCAGACGCCAGAAACAATTCCCAGGATGCATGGGAACATGGACGCCTCAGACCGAGGGAGGTGAGGAGGAGGCGAGAAATGTCACCGCGACAGCAGAGACGATTCAGGACACACAAGAACTAGAAGTCATTAATTTGACTGACATTCCTCTAACTGACATCCAAAGGAGTGTACTTTCAAGGGGTCTCAGTTTCTCTCCCACCCACAGTATCAACAAATTTGACACAGTACGCGATCTCTTCATGTTCTGTAGACAATTAGCATTAAAATGCCACTTTTCTGTCCTCGAACAGGCTCACTCAGGTTCTGAGTGGAACAGGATGGAATTACAAGCTTTGAGCGACTTGACAGAACTTTTGGATGAACAAGAGCCGGACCAAACGCTTACTTTGAAAAGACCTTCTACATTCTCACCCCCTTGGCAAAACATCCCTGCACTACAAATATTCTTCGAATTGTTTTCACCAAAAAAATCTGAAGGATGGGATCCCGATTGGACAATGGCTGAGAATTCGAAGGAATTGTTCAAAAGATACAACCTTTATCGAAGAGTCCAACAATATGCAAACACGTTTCCAAAAAAGAGGCTATCCTGGCAGAGTTATCGAGAAGGCAGCAAAACGAGCCAGAGAAACTTCAAGGGAAGAATTGTTGCAGTATAAACGCAGAAAATCACACAAAGAGATATACATATCTGGGCTCGCGTGACTTATTGGTATGAAGACATTGGTCTGGTCTGATTTGAGATGGGCTACCAAAGAGATGATATCCAGCTTAATGTGAAGATACTCAGTCCAACATCAGTCACTATTTCATACAAGTGACCTCCCCTGCGGCATTTCCCACTGATGAGAGCTACACATTTGGGTCTGGATGATACAATGTCGAGAAGATGCTAACCTTCTTTAGTTCCAGATGGGACAATTAGGAGAAGAAATCTAGCCCCACGAGGGGATACCTAGTCCAACATGCAATACTACTCTATGCAACCAGACTCTTGTTGAAATATTGCAGATGAGGCATTATCAAGAGAACATCCAATCTAACTTGTGTGTCTCTCCCTTACAAGCAGACTTGATATATCTCTTTGTTCAACTCCACAGCGGACTAAAGGTGGAGTTTTTTTTTTTTTTTTTTTTTTTTTTTTTTTTTTTCATCATTATCTTCACGTGTTGTGTTGTTCTTTGTTTGGAGCAGTCCACTTTGGTGTTTATTGGGGTACATCATTTTAATGATTTATTTATGAATTATGTATATAGCAATTAGATCTACTTATTTTGTTGGTTTCACCAGCATTTTTACTGGTTTTTCTATAACACTTCTTAACAATTATGTTTGGTTTGACACTTGTTATAATATTGCTATAATTGTACACATTAGGGATAAAATTATTTACTTGCATTAACACCCACCAATAGTAGCTATAATTAATCTTGCACTTTTAGGGAATATTATTAATTTTAATTCCATTATTATTTAATTCACTTTTTTGATCATTATTTAATTAACTTATTTAATTAATTAATTAATTATTTAATTTCCTTTATTTATTAAATCAGTTGATTTTACTTTTTTTTTTTTTTTTTTTTTTTTTTTTTTTAATAATTTCTGCCTGCAATTTCAGGTAATAAGCTTAATTATTGCCATTCAATGTATCTAATTTATAATATTATTTACATTAGATTTTAGTTATTTATATCACCTCAGTCTAATTGTAAATCGACTAATTAATAAATAAATAAATAGTCTTGATATATTTCATATTTAATACTTATATATTTATGATTTATCAATATCATCACTACTATTAACATCATTTAAAACAGCTGCCACACATTAATTTAATTTAATTTAATGATAGCTGCCATATTTATATTATATTATATTACTTTATTTTATCATACTACACCATTTTTTATATTTTTTATATATTATCCAAATTTCTAATACTTATTCAAGATATAATGATCAATATAGTCATACTTGTTTGAGTGGGCAACAATTTATAAAACTACATAAAGATGCAAAAATATTTAAACACTGCCCATGCTTTTGACTCCAATAAGCTGTGTCCATAGTTTATTAGGTAGCAATAAAGATTTGTGTGTTTGTCACTCTGTTAAGTAATTTTCCCTCTGTCTGTGATGTCCGCACGCTGTGCGGCGGCTGTGCTGTGGGCGGGCGCGCGCCCCGGCCGGCGCCGCTCCTTTGCCTCCCGTCATTGGGGGCTGTGTGGGGGGCGGCGCCGGCCGGGGCGCGCGGCCGCCTATCTGCACTCGGCTGGGCTGTGCGGCGTGTGCCCGACGTACTGTACTGCTTCCGGCTTCTCACCTGTGTCGATCAGCGGGTGGGAGACACGCATTGGAGCGGATGTGACGGCGGGCGCACGTGAGCGCGCCCTTACAGATAAAGAGAGGATTTTGTCAGATGGTCTGTGTCCCGTCCAGGAGAAGTGGTGAATCCACGCAGCGCGTAGGCGGTTGTTCATTTCGGTGTGTGGGGGGATCGGCAGGCTCTGCTACATTACATTACGGTGATGTATTGATTCTTTTGACCTTACTATATTGTATTACTCTGTATTGTATCGCACTGTTCGGTTTGCCGGCCAGCGAGTGTTGTTTTTTTGCCAATCACTCTAGCTCTTTCTTATTGCTGTATTTGTTACTTTCTTTGGCACTTCACTACACTCTTCAGCACCCTTTGCTGCACGTTTTGTATACACCCTGCTCATTCCCTCCTCATTCATCTTTCCTCACTATATCTCTCCATTTTCAATTGGCCAAACTCACATTCGCTGGTCTGGCAACAACAGCATACAACGTCATGCCCCTTTGTTGTGTGGCATGTTATTGTTAACATACTAGTATATTGCATATACATTATGACTGCGCTTTGATCATTTAGCATTTGCCTTGCCCACGCCCCCACCACCCTCCTTTTTTAACTTGTCTTATATTTGTTTTTTAAAACCTATATGTCTGTATTTTGCTTATTGTGGTGACTATATATTGATTGACTTTAATAAATTAGTCCTTTATATTTTCTATACATGGTCTTGCACTGATTTATTCAGGGTGAGTGCAGATTTTTCCGGTTGCCTGTACGGGACATACCAGAGTGTCCCCTCAAGTTTTTTTGTTAAAAAAAAACTCAACACCAAATCACAAGGTGGCAAAACCCCCCATATAGTTAGTCGAGCCCTAAATAGGGAAAAGGAACAAAAGGGGTAACGATTAGAGAAAATGACATGTTCTTTTTCTTTCACTTCTAGGCATCACAAAGTGGATGAACTTGCTCTTTTTATTTTTTATTTTATTTTTCTGATGACATTTTAAAACATTTATGTCCAAAAACATGCCAAATGTGTGCGAGCTGTATTGTGTGTAGCTGTAGTAAAGAATATTGCTGGGAAATGCCTGTAAGCAACCAGCAGCATTGAAAGGCAGAGACAGGATTTAGCACAGTGAGTCCAACTCATACATGAGTTGGACTGAGAAACACAGCGGCACTTAGCCAGAAACGCTAAACGACAATAGTGCTGTTTGCATTTCAGCAGAGTTCCGCTTCAGACGCTGTCTGTGCCAAGTGGCGCTCAGTGGTGCTAGCAAATAGCAATCAATTACTCTCTCCAACTGTATTTATTAAGGTTTACCGCGCTGACAAAGATTTGCCATATCTGCGCTTTTGACCTGGTAAGATAATCATTATGCTGCCACCACTGGCCTACTTTACATTTACAGAGAAAATCTGTTCTGATACATCTTAGTCATTATCTACTGTTTTAATTAGACAAGCTATCCAGACTTTAGGAAAATCAGTCAATGTGGTTATGCAAACACTTCAGAATTGGACTTGTTAAATGTATGCCATTATTAAAAAAAAGCAATTCTGTGAGTACTCACCTGTAGAATTGTTTTTGTTCTTGCATGGCACTGCCTGCTTCAGTATTTATAACAGTTGGGTTATTCCGCCACAAGGTGGCGCAGTGGTACTGCAGAAAGCTGCCCCCTATAAAAAGGGGAATCAACCATAGAGTTCCCAGCATAGACAAGCAGTGAGACAAGAAACCGGGAGAGAAGTAAAAAATGTAAAAAAGGTAAAAAACCCCAGTTAACTTGGAACAATCACCATAAAGAGGCAATCAAGAATAACGATAACAAGGGTGGGTCGAAGCAGGCCGTGCCATGCAAGAACAAAAACAATTCTACAGATGAGTACTCACAGAATTGCTTTTTTCTTTATTGCATGGCATGGCCTGCTTCGGTATTCATAACAGTTGGGACATCCAAAAGCAGTGTCCAAAAGTAGGGTGGGATCCCCAATAAGCAACAGCCGGCAGTTCAAGTCACTACCGCCTGAAGCACTTTGCGGCCAAAAGCAGCATCCGCTGAGGCCTTAACATCAACCTTGTAAAACTTGGAAAAAGTATGAACAGAAGACCAAGTAGCGGCCTTGCAAACTTGTTCAACAGAAGCTTGGTGCTGAAAAGCCCAAGAGGCACCAATAGCACTAGTGGAATGAGCAGTAATTCTAAAGGGAGGTTCCTTCCCCTTAGCAGAATAGGCTTGAACCAACGCGTGACGGATCCACTTGCTGATAGTGGATTTAGCCGGAGGCAAACCCTTCCTAGGTCCAGAAGTGAGAACAAAAAGAGCATCAGATTTCCTGAAAGGCTCAGTAGCAACCAAATAAAACTTCAGAGCCCTGACCACATCCAGAGAATGCAATGTCCGCTCCTTGGAATTAGCAGGATTAGGACACAATGAAGGCAAGACAATAGGCTCGATTCAAAGACACATTCGTCCGGACTTCCGTAGCTGTCTGTGAAAGTTTTGGTGGGTGTTTGTTATTTTTTTGCTTTTTTTCGTTCATTTTTCATTCGTACGAACGTTCGGGAATGCGCTTTTGATGAACGGAAGCAAATCGGATCATTTCCGTTAGTTCGGATCATTTTCCAAACAAAATCGGAAATTTCCGTTCGTTCAGAAAACTTCCGTTGTTGGGATGGGTTTCTGTCTGATTCAGAGAGCTGATTTCCGACGGACCACCACCCTATAAATCCGTTTCATTTCCGATCCACTTACGAGACCTTTGAGGGCTCGGATTGCTATTGTTGAACATGTTTTGCGGGAGGAGTCTGCGCGCCTTTAGCACCAAGGCATTGCATGTATCAGCATAGCCGAGCCCATAAATTGTATAGCAATGCATACCTGAATCAATACATTTCATGTATGCCTTATAGATGCTGACCTTAATTAGTCCTTAGCATGTAAACATTTATTTTCCCACACATCCATATAATTGCTATATTTTTTTAGACTTATGTCCTTTGTGAATTATATTTGGATTGTTGAACTTGAATCTTAATTTGTTGTAGGAGTTATTGTTTTAGTCGGTTACCTTTGCTTTGTGTAATTATTTTATATTTGGTTGCAGGAACCGCAAGATGTGCCACTCACACAACATAAAAGCAGGGATTGGTCCAGCTATGCGATTCCTCAGTGTTCTTGCAGGGCATCCAGGGTCGTCCCATGATGCTTATATATTGCGGTGCTCCGGCTTATTTCGTCAGTTTGAGTCAGGAGAATTATCTGGTGGATGACTCCAGGGTAAGTTTGCTCACATTCCATCAATCCATTTTCACTGTATGGCAAGGAACATAGTTGATGTCTCATGACTTAACCTATTGCTGTTTTTAGCCCTTGATGACATGTTAAACAATATTGTAGCTTAGAATGTGTATTTTATGTTAGTATTTTTAAATTCTTTCAGGGGATTCTGGATATCCACTCCTGCCCTTGCTCCTGATGCCCATTCTTTGCCTGCAGAATGCGGGCCAGGGGTTCTCTAATCGGGCACTATGCAAAACCCGGCCCGTGGTGGCAAGGGCCCTCTGGCTTTTGAAGTCCAGATTTAGGTGTTTGGACCATACAGGGGGGGGGGGGCACTGCAGTATGACCCCAACAAGGTTATACCAATATTTTAATTTAAGTTTTTTAACAGGGACCACACATGCCAGAGTGGCACAACTGAGTGTCAGGGTTCTTCAGTTGGTGGGAGAGATGCAGGAGCTGCGCAACTCGTTGGGGACCACAGATGAAGAATAATGTTCTGTGGCCTGTCATTGCTATGTATTTTGCTTTTTATAGTTGTAAACATTTGACATTTTCTAAATTTTTAAAAATGTTATATCATATATTTTATGATGGAATCCAAAAAAATAATGTTATAGTGTCATTTCATTTACAAAATACATTAACACAAAACTAATGGGCCCAGAAATATTTAAAGATGAATATTCACATGACCGAGAAGTGATTTGGGTGAGCTTTAAGGTTCCAAAAGGGAAGATGGAGGATAGTGCTAACATTGTATTAGAAGTGAGGGTGGCAAATATGTAGGCGAGCACTTTAATGAGTTAAGTTTGTAGTGCGCAGGCGCAACATCGTCTGGACGAATATTTATTGAAAAAGGGAAACAGAATCGAACGGGAAACGTAAAGGATTAGTTGGAGGATACGATGGGAAAAGGGCAAAAACGAAAGCCTACGTTGTAACATGTGGAAATGAAACGGAAAAGTCTGGATGGAAAATTACATCCTCGTATTCGTAATCTGCCGTACGAACGGACGGAAACTTTACAGAAGGTTTTCAATGCATGCATAGAATTGCTCGTACGCTCATACGAGAATGGAAACATTTCACAAAAAAAACAGATCGGCACTAAAACGGAAGGTTTTTTTTGTCTTTCTGAATCGAGCCTAATGTCCTGATTGAGATGAAAAGCAGACACTACCTTGGGCAAGAAATCCGGCTTAAGCCGAAACACCACCTTATCCTGATGCCTCTCAAAATAAGGAGGTTTGATGGAAAGCGCCGCCAGCTCAGAAACTCGCCTTACAGAAGTGATAGCCACCAAAAAGGCTACCTTAAGCGTCAGAATGGGCAAAGCAACCCCGGATAGGCTCAAAGGGAGGACCCTGCAGAGCAGACAACTCCAGGTTCAAGTCCCAGACTGGTAGCATAGGCTTACGAGGTGGACGCACATGAGTAACACCCTGGAAAAAAGTTTGAACCAACTGGTGGTTGGCAAAGGATCTTTGGAAAAAAATTGAGCTGAAACATGGCCCTTGAGGGTACTCAGTTGAAGGTCAGAATCCAAACCATGTTGCAAAAATTCCAGAATCCTGGGAATGGAAAAAACTCGACAGGGAAGAGACTTGGACTCACACCAGGCAATGTAAGCATGCCAGACCCTGTAATAGATAAAGGACGAGGACTTCTTCGTAGCCCAAATCATGGTATCCACAACAGAGGCAGGCAACCCGTTCACTGTCAAGATGTAGGTTTCAGCAGCCAAGCCGTTAAAGCCAGCGTTTGTAAATTGGGATGGCGTAGCCATCCATGAGTAAGAAGATCTGGATCCCTGGGCAAGACGTACTGGTCTACTGCCGACCGCACGACATCTGCGAACCACACCCTTCTTGGCCAACAGGGGGCCACCAGGATGGCTGACACTCCCTCCTGAGCAATCTTGTGCATGACCCTGCCCAGTAGAGGAAACGGAGGGAACACATAGGGAAGCCGAAAATCCGTCCACGGCATTGCCAGTGCATCCGTGGCGAAGGCCAGAGGATCCTGTGACAGAGAGACAAACCTGGGAAGTTTGTGATTGTGACGGGACGCAAACAGGTCCACATCCGACGAATTGAGGGATGAGGACACAAGAGCAGAGCCTGTGCCTGCTTCTGAAGGCCCTCCACCTTCTGCTGAGGAAGGAACACCTTGACCTGAGAGGTATCCAGAGTCATGCCCAGAAAGGACCTCACCAAGGACGGGGACAGTGAAGACTTGGGAAAATTGATCACCCAGCTGAAGTACTTCAGAGTGGAGATCACCACCTGGGTGTCCTGTTTGGCCTGATGAAAGGACTGAGCCACAATGAGGATGTCGTCCAGGTAGGGAAGGATGCGAATGCCCCGGGTTCACAGCAGAGCCATCACTCCCGCCAGCACCTTGGTGAACACCTGAGGCGCCGAGGTGATACCGAATGGTAAGGCCACACACTGGTAATGCAGATCCTCCAGCACGAACCTCAGAAATCTCTGATGACCTGGGAAGATGAAGATAAGCATCCTTGATGTCCACGGTGGTCATGAAGTTGCCCGGGCGAAGGGTACCTACAGCAGAGCATAGCGTCTCCATGCAAAAATGTTTGACCAACTTGTTGAGGCCCTTCAAGTCCAGAATGGGCCTCAGAGAGCCGTCCTTTTTGGGGACCGTGAAGAGATTGGAATAGTACCCCTGACCCTGTTCTTGATGGGGCACCGGACAAATGAACCCTGACTCCAGCAGGCATTGAACTGCCGAAAGTAACCCTTGAGCTGACAGGGGGTTTAAAGACATTCGGGATCTGATTAATCTTGGGGGCGGCCATACTGCAAACTCTATCTTGTAACCGGAGGACACCACCTCCTGAATTCACCGGTCTGAAACATGGAGCCTCCAGATGTGGGCAAAGAGCCGAAGCTGTCCCCCCACCCGGATGGGTGAGGGCGCCCCCTCATGCCTGGGGGGCCTTGGGAGGAGGTTTGGGCTTGGAAACCCAGGAGAGACCGGGACGTCCACGGGATCTGCCACGTCCCCAAGACTCTCTGCGGCTACCAGAGAAGAGGGAGCCACGACCTCCTCTGGAAGAACGAAGGGAGGGAAGGGAGACGGAGGACCCCCGAAAAGGTCGGGGGCTGCATCCTACGCTGAGGCAGCCTGCCATCCTTGGCCAAAACATCAAGACGCTCAGCAAAGAGCCGCAGCCCTGCAAAGGTGAGAGCCTTCTTAGCAGCAGCATCAGCTGCCCACTGACGTAACCAAACAGAGCGGTGCATAGCAACCAAAAGTGCAGAGGACCTACCGCCCAGCTGCACAGCATCATCCATGGCAGTAAGGATAAATGCAACAAAATCATAGCAAAGCAAGAGGACCCTATAATCCTCCCTCCTCCTACCAGCCATAGCGCCATCACAGAGACGCTTGAGCAGTTTCTTAAGGGCAATATCAGTAATGCCAGCAGTACAGGCCGGGAGCAGTCCAGCCCCCACACAAGTAAAAGCATGGCAGGCCAGCTGATCCATGCACCGGTCCTCGCTGTCCTTCAGAGTGGTAGTGTCAGGAGAAGGCATGACCGAAGTATTAGACAGCTCTAGCACGGGAGCGTCCACCTCAGGGGGACAGGACCAACGCTTTAATATATCAGCAGCAAAGGGATACCTCTTATCCAATCCCTTGGGCACAGCGGCCAACCTGTTAGGACGTTCCCACTCCCTAAGCACCATAGAAGTAAAATGGCCCTGCTCAGGGAACTCCAGACGCTGTTTACCAGGACGAAAAAGCTCACCCTGCTTTCTCTTAGCCACCTCAGGGGGAGCAATGTGCAAGATTTCAAAAATTTGTGACAGCAGATTATCAGTGTCCTCAGGGTACCATGATTCCTCCCCGGACGCAGACCCAGGGTCACTAATGCAACCCTCCTCCCCAGAGAAGTCAGAGTCCTGGAACAGTTCCCCTTCCTCTAGGGAATAAAGTCCCCCAGTGGCATCAAACTCCTCATACTCCTCAGTGGAGCATGAGGGAGTGGAAGTCAGGTGCCGCTTCTTGACCGAGGCCTTCCTAGGAATAGACCCGGCAAGCTGCTTCTCAATGTTGGCCACACGAAGTGCCAGATCAGACTGTGACCCCCTGCTATTATCCCCCTCACTGGGAGCTAATTGCAGCAGTGGGGGGGTAGGTGATGCCGAAGGGGGCGCAGAGCTGGGAAGCAATGCAGGCAAACCAAGCTGGAGCGCAAGGACACTTTGAGTGCACGGCACGCACACCCTGACACTGTCACTCACAGGGGATACCCCGCACATGGCACACAGCCGGGATTGCCCCGAAGGACCCCCGAGCATGCTATCCCCAGAAGCCTCCATATGGTCATTAACACAGGCGCAATAGGCCAGCGCTGGGTAAAGGCTAAAACAAAAGCCACCCGGGATGCCCTCCCACGGGATGCCCCCAGATAAGCAAAAATGTGTGAGGGGATGAGGGGGAGGAAGGAGTAGAGCCAGGAGAAACCACAACCCACTGGTATTCCGCCCGAAAGACATACCGTATTTTTCGCCCTATAAGACGCACTTATTTTTCCCCAAAAGTGGGGGGAAAATGTCAGTGCGCCTTATCGGGCGAATGTAAAAAAAAAAAAAAAAAAAAAAATAAAAAAAAAAAAAACTCACCCGTCCCCGGCGCTCCCGCGTTGTCTGGCACACTGCGAGAGGCCAGAGGAGCGGCGGGGGCTCTGTCCCGGCCCCGCCGCTGCGATCGCTGTCTTTTCAGGCAGCGATGACAGCGGCGGGGCCAGAGACAGAGCCCCTGCCGCTCCTCCATCTGCTGCCGGGCTCAGAGCACATGCGAGCACGAAGGTCCCGGCAGTGGGTGGGCGTGGCCTGCACCGGCGCTGGCCACGCCCACCCGCTGCCCGGACCTTCGTGATCGCATGTGGGGGAGCAGATGGAGGAGCGGCAGGGGCTCTGTCTCTGGCCCCGCCGCTGTCATCGCTGCCTGAAAAGCGATCGCAGCGGCAGGGCCGGGACAGAGCCAGCTCGTGAATGGGGTGGGCGTGGCCTGCGTCGACGCTGCGGCGCAGGCCACGCCCACCCCATTCACGGAGCCGGCCGCTCAGCGCAGCGGTGTCAGCGGACAGGTGAGTTTAAGTTTTTTTTTTTTTTTACTATGGCGCCTGCCTGTACTAATGGGGGGAGGGGGGTGGGAATGGGGGGAGAGCGGCCACACTGCCTATGGGAATGGGGGGATGGGGATGCCACACAGCCTTTGGGAATGGGGGGAGGGGTATGCCACACAGCCTATGGGAATGGGGGGATGGGGATGCCACACAGCCTATGGAAATGGGGGGAGGGGGATGCCACACAGGCTATGGAAATGGGGGGAGGGGTATGCCACACAGCCTATGGGAATGGGGGGATGGGGATGCCACACAGCCTATGGGAATGGGGGGATGGGGATGCCACACAGACTTTGGGATTGGGGGGAGGGGTATGCCACACAGCCTATGGGAATGGGGGGAGGGGGATGCCACACAGCCTATGGGAAGGGGGGGATGGGGATGCCACACAGCCTTTGGGAATTGGGGGAGGGGTATGCCACACAGCCTATGGGAATGGGGGGATGGGGATGCCACACAGCCTATGGGAATGGGGAGAGGGGGATGCCACACAGCCTATGGGAATGGGGGGATGGGGATGCCACACAGCCTATGGGAATGGGGGGATGGGGATGCCACACAGCCTATGGGAATGGGGGGATGGGGATGCCACACAGCCTATGGGAATGGGGGGATGGGGATGCCACACAGCCTTTGGGAATTGGGGGAGGGGTATGCCACACAGCCTATGGGAATGGGGGGATGGGGATGCCACACAGCCTATGGGAATGGGGGGATGGGGATGCCACACAGCCTTTGGGAATGGGGGGAGGGGTGTGCCACACAGCCTATGGGAATGGGGGGATGGGGATACCACACAGCCTATGGTAATGGGAGGAGGGGTATGCCACACAGCCTATGGGAATGGGGAGATGGGGATGCCACACTGCCTATGGGAATGGGAGGAGGGGGGTGCCACACAGCCTTTGGGAATGGGGGGAGGGGTATGCCACACAGCCTATGGGAATGGGAGGAGGGGGGTGCCACACAGCCTATGGGAATGGGGAGAGAGGGATGCTACACAGCCTATGGGAATGGGAGGAGGGGGGTGCCACACAGCCTATGGGAATGGGGGGATGGGGATGCCACACAGCCTATGGGAATGGGGGGAGGGGTATGCCACACAGCCTATGGGAATGGGAGGAGGGGGGTGCCACACAGCCTATGGGAATGGGGGGATGGGGATGCTACACAGCCTATGGGAATGGGAGGAGGGGGATGCCACACAGCCTATGGGAATGGGGGGATGGGGATGCCACACAGCCTATGGGAATGGGGGGATGGGGATGCCACACAGCCTATGGGAATGGGGGGATGGGGATGCCACACAGCCTATGGGAATGGGGGGATGGGGATGCCACACAGCCTTTGGGAATTGGGGGAGGGGTATGCCACACAGCCTATGGGAATGGGGGGATGGGGATGCCACACAGCCTATGGGAATGGGGAGAGGGGGATGCCACACAGCCTATGGGAATGGGGGGATGGGGATGCCACACAGCCTATGGGAATGGGGGGATGGGGATGCCACACAGCCTATGGGAATGGGGGGATGGGGATGCCACACAGCCTATGGGAATGGGGGGATGGGGATGCCACACAGCCTATGGGAATGGGGAGAGGGGGATGCCACACAGCCTATGGGAATGGGGGGATGGGGATGCCACACAGCCTATGGGAATGGGGGGATGGGGATGCCACACAGCCTTTGGGAATGGGGGGAGGGGTGTGCCACACAGCCTATGGGAATGGGGGGATGGGGATACCACACAGCCTATGGTAATGGGAGGAGGGGTATGCCACACAGCCTATGGGAATGGGGGGATGGGGATGCCACACTGCCTATGGGAATGGGAGGAGGGGGGTGCCACACAGCCTTTGGGAATGGGGGGAGGGGTATGCCACACAGCCTATGGGAATGGGAGGAGGGGGGTGCCACACAGCCTTTGGGAATGAGGGGAGGGGTATGCCACACAGCCTATGGGAATGGGGAGAGAGGGATGCTACACAGCCTATGGGAATGGGAGGAGGGGGGTGCCACACAGCCTTTGAGAATGGGGGGAGGGGTATGCCACACAGCCTATGGGAATGGGGGGATGGGGATGCCACACTGCCTATGGGAATGGGAGGAGAGGGGGATGCCACACAGCCTATACTAATGGGGGGAGGGGGAAAGCCACACAGCCTATGGGAATGTGGGGAGAGGGGGATGCCACACAGCCAATGGGTATATGGGGAATGGGAGGGGGGGATGCCACACTGGATATACAGGGAATGGGATGGAGGCATGCTACACTGTCTATGGAATGGGGGCATCCCACACTGCCTATGGGAATTGGATAGGGGAATGCCACACTGTCTGTAATGGTGCGTTTTTGGTTTAAAAATTTTTTTTCTTATTTTCTTCCCCCAAATCCTAGGTGCGTCTTATGGGCAGGTGCGTCTTATAGGGCGAAAAATACGGTAAGTAAAAGCGACACATGAGCATCCCGCAGCACATGCCCCACAAGACCAATAAGAAAACCCCCCCAAGCGGGACTCACGGACCCAGGAAACCGCAGGGTGACCAAGGCACAGACCGCAGGATGAAGTGACACACCGGAGGAAACGGCACTGCAGCCCAGAAGGGAGAAATCCAGACGCGCAGCTAATCCAAAATGGCGCCGGCAGAGGTACCTTAAGGGGCGGGCCGCGGGGGGATGACACGTATCGCCCCCCCCCCCCCGAAGAGGGAAAAAACGGCGCTCACGTGACCCCGCCAGCCCCATGACAAAGCAAAAACGCCACATGTTATAGTGCCCACAGCCGCGGAGTGCAGTAAAAAGCGGCGCGGCGGGAAAAAAACACACTGTAAACGACAAAAACACCAGGCTGGGGACAGTTTGAAATGCTGCTACTCTGTCGCCGCTAACAGAAGAGGATTGGGGCTCAGGTGAGTTACATCAGCTGTCTTCTGCATCCTTAGGTGAAGTGGGTTGATGGGCTGCTCATTAGCTTTTTGGTGTTTGGGCTGGAGGCTTAACTCAAACATGGACCTCTGGCTGAAGTCAGTGTTCGGGTTTGGAAACTCGGTACGAGCCAAAACTTTGTGGTTCATGTTCGCCCATCTCTTATCACAATACAAGTTCTGTACAAATAAATGTGTGCAATAATAATTATAAGCACAAAACACTTCAATCCAGTTCTACCCATTGTGCTCTATGTGATCTTTCTTGACCTACAGCGCAAGGTTTCAACAACCAGAGCACCAGGCACTGTGACCTTTTGGGCACTCGTGTTAAATCAGATGTTAGCTGGTGGCAGTGTCGGCGCTGACAGTTTTTATTCTTAAATGGAATGTTGAGTGCCGCTGAGGCAAAAAAATGCTGTGTGGCACTGTATGGCGCTGACTCTTCATAAGCAGGACTCCCTAGCTCTCACATTCTCTCATTAGAACCAATAGGGAAACATGTGGCCCTTTTATGGGGAAAAGCATGTATCTGCATGTGTTGCACATTTCCGTTCTACATCAATAAATTTAAACCCCTTTATATCCATATTGTTCCTCACATGCTGGAGAAAGGGCTCAAGAGTGAGAGCAAATTCAATGGCAGCCCTGACGGGTCCGATTTCTGATATCTAAAGGTGTTCATGTGCTGAACTGATTTAATAGCAAACTTTAAATTGCCACTAGCCACAAGTCAAATGTGTTCATTATATATACCAGTACTATATACATTTTACATTGACCGACTTTTCGGTAAAACCAAATGTTCCTATAAGGTTATAATTCTTCTCAAAGTCCTGCTGCATAGTGTTTCTTGGTCTATCTGATTTAGCAATATAAAACTAAAAATATTTTCAGTATATTCCATGTGTTGTTTATTGAATATACATTTTAATACTTTAGCCAACTGTACTTTGTAAACTTTTGTAACTTTTTCAATACTTTCACCGTAACTGTAACTTTTTACCTGTAAAAGTACTGTAGTGATATTTGTTTAACTAATTAACTAACATTCTCCCACCTTTTCCTCCTTGGGAACAAAGTAAAATGAACCACTTAGGAACATATCAAAATCCCAGATAATATGTAAATTGTTTAGGTATGCTAAACAATGCTATTTTCTTTGCTTCAATTTCTAGGTCATGGCTAAGCTGGGAAGGGCATGTCCTAGGCCAGCTTCATGAGTCATAAGTGTCTTCTGCTATAGTCAGAGACAGCTGTGGGACCACTGTGGCTTTCCATGCTCCAAGGGTCAGAGTGGGTGTTAGACCATTTTTTTGTTGTGCAGAAATAATGGAATTGAAAGGAGGGCAAATTTTGACCTGCTGCAACTTCTACCCCGCACTGCAGGAAACAGAGGAGAGGCACACTGGACAGGCATTAGGTAAGCTGCTTATTGCCCTATTATTGCTGTTGGATTTATAAGCCCTTCAAATATACATACATTGGCTATAGGTGAACTCTAGCACAATTTACAGATGTATTACTGGCATTAAAGTGGATCAAATGAATTTGGAATGCCTCACAGTGGGAACCACTACTGTACAGCCTGGGGCTGCTCAATATACTAATATTCTTCCTGCAGCAATCACAGATGGAGCTACAGAGAAACAACTTCCCCTACTCTCTTTGTCTGTGAGCCACTGTCTGGAGTGCAAAGCAGAGAGAGCAGAGATGTAGCTACTGTACAGCGCACTCTGCTATTTGCCACATGTCACACCGCAGGATCCCAGAATTAGATAGGTATGTAGCACAGGGCCCGGGGGCTTGTATCACCATTTACACTGCAGGAAATCCCAAACCAGGATGCCCTCTAGGGAACAAGATATGAGGGCCAAGGGTCTATTTAGAGTTGTGGTCCTCATCAACGTTTTTATAATATAAAATATTTTTCAGTGAAATTCTGGTGGAATTTAACTTTAACCTGAATTCAAACAGCAACATGATGCTGATCAAGCAATACAAAATGTGAGTATGGCGATTGGGGGGGTTAGAAGAAAGTGCTAAAAGCCAACCTTTTGGTCCTACTAGATTCTGGTTTAAGTTTTGAGAATCTATGTATATGGATTAATAAATATCAGTATAGGAAAGACGTATAGAAAAGTCTAAGATAAAGGAATTATGCATCTTAATGCCTACTGGAAACGGCTGAGGTTTGTGGTCAGTCCTTATGTAACGTTTTCCCAATGAACTTAATACATTATATATAAGAAAGCCACTTTCATTAATGTTGTCGGGTTCGGGTGACAGCTGCCAGTGGGTGTCAGCAGAGCCTCTGGCTGTTCTGTCTCCCTCTACTGCTGCACATAGTTTTAGGCTTATTTAAGTGGGAAGCACCCTTTACCTGGTGCAGCAAGATTGTGTGTTTTCACTTTGTTCCCTGTGTGTGGATGCATTCATGGAATCTCTGTACCGCTGGTGCTCCTGGATCCCAGTCTCCATTTGATTCTTGTGGCAAGCAGGCCTCTCTCTGTTTTCCTGGAGAAAACTTGGCCATTTCATGTCCCCAGTCCGCAATACTGCAGGCTTCCTACCGGCTCCTGGAGGCTGCAGGTTCCTGTCCTGGGTCCTATGTGAGTGCACCAGCACCTCTGTATTGTTTACCGTAGTTAGTTTTGGGTTTAGTATTCTGTACCCTGAATCTAAGGGTTTTCCGTTCTTTTGTTCCATGGTTGGTTTGCCTTTGTTTAATGAATTTTAGTGCTTTATCCCTATGTGGTGTCTTGCTTTGGCCAAATACTCTGTTTCCCTGACAGAGAGTTCCATTAGGAGAACTCTCAGGCCTGACAATTGTATCAGCAATGGTCAACAATGGTACAGTTTTTAATATTACAAGTTAAAACACGTTCATATACAAGTTTAAAACAGTAGGTCTCTCACTGTTACTTTAGGCAGGAAATTTTCCCTGAAGATAATTATCTCGACTAGTTTCGCTTATGTAGGTTTGTCAGGGGATGACAAAGTCATATACGTAAGCGAAACTAGTCAAGTAGATCACAGCATAGAGAGAAATGAACAGTAGAGACACTTCATCCTTTATCTTTAGACTTCCATCTACCATTTACATTGTATTTTTCTATTCCCTGTAAACTGCCTAACCTCTTATTAACAATGCATTAATAACATGCTTACAGTATACTGCAAAAAATAACAATTTCTAATCTTTGAAACTGTTGCTGTGATGATTTTATTCTATTCTAGTCATTATGTGACATTATTTTCTCTCCTTGTTTGGAAGCCTTGTCACATGTTGTAGTGTTGATAAACCTTTACTCAATTCACGGTATCAGCATATGTATTGTGGAATATGTTAATTTATTCCTTGACCCTGCTTACAAGGAGTGGGACTGGTGCCAGTAGGCACTTAGGTAACTATACATTTAGTAGTTTGATGCATCTTTCTTTCAATGTCTTTCAATACTGTAAGGATGTGAGGAAGTGCCTCATAAAATATAGTTTAGGATTTTTAATGACTGATTAGAATTTTGGTTTGTTTATGTCGCATTGAATGTTGCGTTATGTGTATTCACAACCTTGTTATATTGTGGTATCCTATATGCCCCCCCCCCTTGCCTACTGTTTCCTGACGCTGTAACCAGCCAAAACGTATTCCTTGTGCATTGAAATGTGTACTTGGTGAAATAAAGTGATTCTTGTTGGGTTTCGGGGGGGGGGGGATGGGGGGTTTGGGGGGGGAGGTAGTGGGTGAAGCCTTACGTGCCTCTCCATTGTAGTAAATTCATGGGGTGTGACCACACCCTATATGACTGGTGGTGGGGGAATAAAAGTGCCAAAGAATCGAGTTTCATGCCCTGGATGGCGCAGGTGGAAGCGGCTGCGGCGGGGGCCCTATACAGCATTCAGGTGAGTTGTGGAGGGCTGGACCTGCAATGACCAACCACGGTAAGTAACCTTTGGTTTTCACTGATGTGGGACTGTAAGCTTTTTCGTCTGGAGATCTGCTTGAGAATTGCAAAAACCTCACAAGGAACTGTGTTTCATCTGACACATATATGATGGATGACCAGTGGATCTTCGAGTGGACCCTAGTCACTGACCCAGAATCACTATCAAGGCTGTTCAGGAGATCCAAGGCTAACCAAATGTTTATGATTAACCTGGAGTGTTCTGTGAGTTAGTTATTTAATATATAACATTTGCTATTTAATTAATTAACACCGTATTTTGAATTTAGCAATCATCAAACATGTTATAATTTACTACATGATTAAAGTGACTGTCTAGCCACCCAGACACTGCTCAAAGTAATTGAAGCTCTCAGTAAGAGCTTCCCTCACAGCAGCCATAGGGAGACCCAGGAGTGGAATCATGGGAAGGGGGGTGCTAGGGTGCTAACAGGTAATAGTGTTGTCTTGACAACTCGGGGGTGGGGGACAGTGCAGTCCAGTCATTTGCTTTAAGAGTTGTCTTGCTTTATTTCTTTAGAGCTGGAGGGTGGGCACCAAAAATGTTTATTTTTTGTGGGCCCTAAGATTCTCCAGTGTGTGCTCGGAGTACCATTATTTTACAGAATTATTAAGAGGTTACCTGCCACATACTTGCACAAGTATTGTATGCAGGGCGGGATTAAGTGTGGTGGAGGCCCCTGGGCACAAAATCTGGTGGAGGCCCCAGATACAGTATTTTTTCTGTTTAAAGTAATAGCTCAGCAAAGTAACTGACTGGTGGCTGTCTGGCACTCGCACACTTGCCAGAACGTCAAAGACTCCAGGGCCACTTGATTCTCTCTCCCAAGTCCCCCTGGGCTATACGCGGTAGCTGGATGCCTGGCATGGCCACACACAGCCCAGGGATGCGGGGGGGGGGGGGTTGTGCGCCGAGTTTGGCTGGGCTTCCATTTAGCTTCCTCAGCCGCACATTAATTGTGCAGCCTGATAAGCTGATTGGGGGATAGTTGTGCCTGCACTGTGGAAACGCAAGCAAGGTATGTATTACTAGTGATTGGCTGGGTTTCACACAGTTTGATACCAATTTGGGATGCCCCAAAACCCATGGTTTTACCCTACTTTAAAATGAAACATACCCCAGGAATTTGACTCCCAGGTTTTGTTCCATGCCAGAATCGGGATGCCCCGCAGCATGACACCCCCCAGTTTGACCACTACAGCTCACCTTTCCACATTTCAACGGCACATGTGTGGGTTCAATGAGGACCATCTGCTGTGACTATATCATTCGGCTGCCGGCTCTCATAGACTTTGATAGATCTGAATGGCTGGGATTGGATTGGGATGCCCCACTGTGTAATACCCCCCAGAAGCCCAGTTACACTCACCTTGTCCCGGAGCCCTCGCTGCATCTCTGCGCCGTGGACACATCCCGGCTCGCCTCTAGCCTGTGCGCGCACCTGCATCTGGCCTTTCTGAATGGGCAGTGTGGGCATGCGACAGCTAGGACGTGCATCCAGCGGCGCACTCGGCTACCTTTGGCGCTGCTCAGCTTAGCTGTCAGCAAAACCAAGTGAAAGTGAGCACGCTCAGCCAATCAGCGCGCTTGCTCTGTTCTGCTGTTGGAGCATGGAAAGGTGAGTTGTAGTGGAAGAACTGAGGGGTTTCACACTTGGGATGCCCCAGCTAAAAAGCTAGCAGCTGACCCTGGAATCTTTAAGATTCCACACTGGTGGGTTTTGTTACACTTTAAAGTGGACAAAAAACCAGGATTTTCACTATCCTGGATTTTGGTCCCTCCCCCAGGGCATCCCAATTCTGTGTACTATGTGAACCCCCCCCCCCCGAGGTTCCCCGATCCTACGGCGCATGCACAATCTCCCGTCCAATCAGCAGACGCATCCCAGCTAACCTCTGACATGGTCCATCCTGCACCGGCCATTCACTATTGCCTGGCTTGGATAAATGCCCTGCTAAAGGGATAGGAGGGAGAAGGTGAGTATACTGGGTGACCTGGGGGGTTTCACACAGTGGGGCATGCCGATTTTGGATGCCCCAGGGGGAGGGAAACGATCGATTAGGGTTAGGGTTACCCCGTAACCCTAGGCCAGAAAGTACACCTAAACACCCTTAAAAACACACATACAATACACATCAATATAAAAGAAAATACTTTTATCTGTGCACAGAACTACAGCACCATGCTAGAGGGATAGCGGGGATGAGGCCGCGCCCGCACATGCGCCGTTGGACTGGGATGTAAGGTAAGTGTAGAGGGCGACCTGGGGGTTTCACACAGCGGGGCATCCCGAACACCCTTATAAACACACAATACACATCAATATAAAAGAAAATACTTTTATTTTTTAGACAGAACTACCAGCACCAGCCAGGCATCCCACTTGCGACATTGGTGAGGGCAGTGTAAGGTGATGTGGGTGAGGAAATGGCCTCCGCTCCACTACTAAATACCATACCTACCAACTTTTCAGGGTGGGAAAGAGGGACATTTGTTAAATTAGGCCACCCCCCTCATTGAGGGATGGCTAGGTGATGGGTTATAACAGTTAAAGCGGACCAACACCCTGCCGGATCGGCCCAGGAATCTATAAGATTCCCAGGCTAATCCAATCCCTCCCTACGGGGCATCCAACATCGGGATGCCCCGCTGTGTGACACCCCCCAGGACGCCCCATTCACCTTACCTTATTCCCAGTCCAATGGCGCATGCGCGGGCCGCATCTTGCAGTTCTCTCTAGCAGGGCGCGTGCCCGCCCCAGCCATTTGTGAATGGCCGGCGCTGGTGCGCTCCCTGTTAGAGGGAAGCGCGAGATGCGTCCGCCAGCGTGCTCGGAGCCGCTGTGGTTGTACGTCGCTTGGAAGCGCATACCACAGTGGCTCCGAGCGCGCGCTGATTGGACGAGCAGCCACGCATGCGATGTAGAAGCGGGGTGAGGTGAGTTTTATTGGGCGTTCTGGAGGGTTTCACGCAGCGGGGTGCCCCGCGGAAGTGGACCAAAACCCAGGATAGTGAAAATCCTGGGTGTTGAACCATTTTAAAACAAGCTAGACACTTTGAATAGGCAAATGAATCATTTATTGTTTCAAATCTATATGTTACACCTCGAAGAGGGACAAAAGAGAGCAACAACGGACAGGGGACATGGGCCCAAAAGAGGGACAGTCCCTCCAAATCAGGGACACTTGGTAGGTATGAAATACTCACCTAACGGAAGGACCTCTTCTCCACTGTCCACATGATAAACCTCGCCTAAACCTAACTATCATATTATCAAACCTACTATCAAACCTAACCTACAAATCATATTTATTCGGCGCCGCCGTCACTTACTGCCACCGCCTCTCAGATTCTTCCCTGCCTGTGGCAGTCTCAGTCCTCCGGCTCCGCTCCGCACTGTTAAATTCCAAAGCAGAAGCTGTGCTACGAGGTCGGCTCGGGTGGGGGGGGGGAGTCGCGGGGGAGGAAGCAAGGCTATTGCTTGGAGGAGGGGGGCGAGTCGCGAGGGTGGAAACAAGGCTGTTGCTTGGGGGGGCGAGTCGCGGGGCGGAAACAAGGCTGTTGCTTGGAGAAGGGGGGGCGAGTCGCGGGGCAGAAACAAGGCTGTTGCTTGGAGGAGGGGGGGTGCGAGTCGCAAGGGCGGAAACTAGGCTGTTGCTTGGAGGGGGGGACAAGTCGCGGAGGCAGAAATGAGGCTGTTGCTTGGAGGAGGGGGGGTGAGTCGCGGGGCGGAAACTAGGCTGTTGCTTGGGAGGTGAGTCCCGGGGGCGGAAACAAGGCTGTTGCTTGGGGGAGTCGTGGGGGCGGAAATACTTAGAGGAGGACTTGGCTGCGCGGCCTGTGAGCATTGGCGGTGACGCGCACCCGTGTTTTTAATGCCTGCATCGCAGGCTAACAATCCTGCAGTCATTAAAAACACATGTGCGCGCCGCTGCCACTGTTCACAGGCGACCCAGAGGTTGGTGGTGGAGGCCCCCTGGTGCAGGCAAAGTGGTGGAGGCCCCGGGCGTGCGCAAACAAACTATAATTTTCCAATATTTCCAATATTGCATTTAATGGGGTCTCTTGGTATTTCCTCTTCTTTGATTAGGGCATGGTTCATGGGTGCCACCTCTACAAGAGAGATATGTGGGAACATTGGATGGCAAACTCTCTAATCATCAAATGTACATATCTCATGATTTTGTAACATTACTAACTGTACATAAAGTACGAGGTCTGTACAGCAACAGTGAGGCAACACAATCCCCTATAACTACATGCTATTATAACAAAAATTACACCCTTTATTAAATATATAAATACACATACCTACATATTACATTCAAAAAAATAACTATGCCTACATTTTCTTCTTTTTAAATCCTCCCAAACAGCATCATACCCCTGAGAGTTTGGCATCAGCTGATACTAAAGAAGCTTGTGCTTTATTTAATCCAAATTTCGAGCCCACTCTTTGCTGGCGAACTGCCCCCATCTTGTAGGCTGCCTATACATGTTGACCTGTATGGAATGCAGAAAGGGGAACGGCTATTGACTGAGCTGCTGGGAGCCTGAATTTAGTGGAAGGACAGGCCATCAGTGAAGGAGTCACTGGTACTCCAAATCTAGCCCTTCAGTGGCTGCTCTGGTAATTCCACTGCCACTGCTGAAGGTGACACATTGCTGACACTGGAGCAGGGAGGCTGGATGGGTGAGTTTTTAGGCATAATGATCCTATGAAAAAAAACAACTGTCGAAACTCATATTTTGCCACCTGGCAAGCCAAAATGTTTACAAACAATAAGTTTGCAAAGGTCTTGCGAGAGCTCACTGTTTTTACTCATCATGAGATGTTTCTTGTATGGCACTTTGGTAATGAGATACCACCAGCCATCGGCCATCGGTTGACCAGCTAATTAATTTGCACTAAGTGTCAAGATTTCTAATTGCTGTAAGATTTCAGTTGGTGTCATGAGTTTCCAAGGCTTTTTTCACCTCTCTTTCTTCATGTGTTTAATACTTTTTCCCTAGTGTAATTCCCCTGAATTACACATAACTTAATGCATGGCCATCTATGGTGTGATTTCTTTGCATATGTGGATTGGATGGGTTCTTACTGATATCTGGTGAGATTTTAATGTCAATAGCACCTTTAGAAGTATATTCACTTAGAGCATTGGTGACGGGCTGAATACTTAATACAGCTGCTGTGTGTGTGTTTGCGTATATATATATATATATATATTATATTATGAGCCTTATTTAAGAAGCATCAGCGCCACTTGTATGGCCTCAGTGGCACTCAGCACCTAAATGGAAGCGTCAATGTAGCCGCCAGCTAGTGTCTTATTTAATACTAGCACAAAGGTTGTGGCGCCAGCGCTCTGGTTGAAGCAGAGATGAAACCTGGTTCTGTAGCCCAAGATCCCATAGAGCACAATTGGCAGAACTGGATTGCAGTGTTTAATGCTTATAATTAATATTAAACACATTTATTTGCACAGAACTTGCACTGGGACTTGTCAATAATTGAAACGCAGAACCTAGATGTCACAAAATGACATGTATTAAAATTGATTTTCATGGCTTCTTTTGCTTAACAATGTGTAATTTGGACACCAACAACTAAAACGCAACCTAAACGCACTGTAAAGTTTGTCCCCTTTCTCTCCAGCAGTGATTTCTTGTAACTGTAATGATTAAACTCTGACCAGCACCAGGAAAATACAGTGCCAAAGATTTCAAGGAGGAAAAATTCATAAATATGCTGGAGAGCACCTGAAAACTGGTGGTACAAAGTGCTATTGGGAGCTGGGATGATCGTCCGGTGGGTCCAACAGGTGCTGACATAGGCCGGCCAATACCTAGTGCAACAATCAAAGCTAATTTGTTTGCGTTCTGCGCAGTGACTGCTAGCCCCAATGTAGTATACGCCAGATAATACCAAAATGCAGGTGCTCCTGAACCATCGCTATAGCCAGAAAAAAAGATGCACATCATAAATAAGGCCCTATATTTAATGAGAAATTTGTTTTTATCTGTTTATTGATGTACAGCTATTAATCAAGAAGCACTTCAATTCAATGACAAAAAAGCAGAAATACACTTCAGTCAAATATGAACACTTTGCATTTAAATTGATTCAGGGGAACACATCCTACCTGATGAATGGCTTTAATTTTAATCCTGGCATTCATCCTCTGTGCCTGGTTAGTCAACTAAGGGGTTTATTTAAGAAACGCTAAGGCCGCATAGTGCCAGATGAACATCAGGTGAATGTCAGGTCCCAGTGCAAAAGGTTTTCTTATCAAATCAAAAATCCAGAGTGCCTGTGATAGTGCCAGGTAGTGTCCCATCTATCATTAGCACCGGTGATGGGATGAGTGCCGGCACTACAGTGCCAGATCAGACCAGGCGCTCACCCTGCACTCTGTGGCCTTAGCCCATACATTTTTGGAGGGCTGGTGCATCTGCCACAAGATCCCTGGGCTGTTTGGGATTGTTTTTGTATGCATCATAGGCACTTTTGTGTTGCACTGCAAACTTGTGATTTAGGCCATGAAAAAGCTGTGTCATGTCTTTCAAGTGTCCCCATTGCATTTTTTTTTTTAATTTGTTGCCCTGTAATCTCCTTTTCACAGCACCCGCGTGGGTGCTGTGCTCTTTAATGGTAAAATCGCAGTCTTTTTAGAGCTCCCAGACAGCGCTAGGGGTTCCTATTGTATTGGCTTTTACAAGACCATCTCTGGGCCCAGCCGGCTGGCTGAAAGTAAGTGCAAGCTGAGTGCTGGCTATCTCCAGCCGCCTCGGCAGTGAGGGCATTGGTAGGGTCTCAGAGGAGACACTCATCTAACGCTTGCTAGAAATTTTGATAAACTATGCTCCCTATCAATAGCGTTGTCTCTATCCTCATATTCTGACACTAGGCTTGGGTCTGGCTTCTATAAACAGAAGCCAAGCATCTTTGGGAAAGTGCAATTCACAATTTAAGTTGGCTTTCTCTTATAGCTTAGCAGGACGTGGAGGCTGATTCATTACTAACGCCAGGTATTGCCGCCAGATTAGTGTCTGTATAGCGACGTTTAGAGCGACCGCTAGTAGATGCTGTAAGCGGGTATCGGGTGCTGTAACAGAACGCCTCAGTCGCTCTAGTAACCTGGCCCGCATTGATGAATGTTGAATGTGATGTGTGTTGGGCAGCGAGAGAGAGGCAGCGCCAGCTCAGTGTGTCTGACATTCGGCTCTCCACACCATATTTAACAAAACACTAGACACACACAGCGTCTGCGCTCAAAAGCTGGGCGCTGCAGCACAGAGCGCCAGATGCTGTGTGATTAAAGTCTGTTTTTGAACACATATACACTAGTAACAAAGCGAAAACACATGGAATGACATTGTTTTAACACTGGGACAATAACACTTTAGTGGCAGACCTGTAGATACAATTCTGTATAAAAATATAAAAATGTATAAAGATTTGAGCAAAAAAAAATTTAATTTTCACTGGTGAGGTGCAGATTTTTTTTAATTGCGGAAGAATAGCATTTAGATGTTTGTAGATGTAGATTTGTTGATAACAACAGACTATAGGCAATCCAAACACAGTTGGAAAATCTCTTTCCCCATAGGCTGCTGCTGTAAGTTCTAAAATATCTACCCATTAAAAATAATTAGCATCTCCCTTGTAGAACTGCCTCATGGCATGTGTAGTGGAATACTTTTTTTGAAGTTTTCAATTTAATGTGTGCTAAGTAGGGAGTACTGGCCTAGGGAGACCTGGGAGAATTCTGGGAGACCTGTGGGCTACACTGCTTCAAAGCCAGTTGGGCTGCTGCTTCTTACAATCACGGCCCCAGTGCTATATCAGCATCATGTTTTTTTTTTGGGGGGGGGGGGCATATACCCCTTTAATACATTATCTGCCCCTAACAAAGCAATTACCTTCGATTTACATATATCCACTCATTTCCATGATCTGTCACTGCAATGCTATAGCCATAGCCTTGAAACTTTTGATGACCAGCCAGGTAGCACATTGGTGGGGGGACTGGTCAGTCTGATTTTTTTTGGCCCCACTGGTGCTAAGTGAGAAAATCCCTCAATGCTGCTCCAAATACATTTGGGTAACCTCACCTTCGTCTATACTATACTCTATACTACTCCCACTATACCCAGTGCTACTGAACCCCACCAGCCAAGAATCCCCAGCTAATATTTTGCCCCTAGTGCCCTTGTGCCTGCTTCATTATTTGCTCTATAATACTAAAATGTCAGTACTATTATTTTCGGAGTGCATGGACTGGAAATGGGCTGGCCAGTGGTTGGTGAAATTCTGTGCCAATTTTGCCTCCAGTCCAAGACTGGTAAGAAGGGCAAGTATGATTTTTAATATTCTTTACTTTAAATTAAGGCATATGATACATACATAGTACTTTATTTTGTCTTTATAATTCTGCAACACAGAAGCAGACACAGTACCACAACTGTGCAGCCACTCAGTCAATTGTCTACAAGCTGCATTACCCTTTCATCATTCATTTTTTTCATTCTAGCTCCGGCTGCTGATCTTATGCAAATAACCCTATTATGTGTCTGTCTTTCAGTGCTGGTAGTGGGGAATAATAAAAGTTGTTTATTTTCCTCTATGGCAATTAAATGTATTGTGCAAAATATTCTGATAATTTGTAACAATTAACCCAAGATGGCAGTCTCGCTGGGCAAGGTACAATAAAGGACCTGAGCCCCCCATTGTAGCTGAATGTCTCTAGTAATGGGATGTCCGGGCTGTGAGAATCGGTGGTGTCCTGCCTTGATCTGTGCTGCTGTGCAGTATTAGCCATGCTTTCAAGAGCTCATTAAAGCTCATTAAGCAGCAAAGCACCTGATGGGACTCATTAGCTTCTGGTAACCAAACTCTTGCAGGTGTCCGTATGATACTGCAGTCATGCCTCAGAGCTCATTAGAGCCCCTTCTTCCCAGCGCATGTTCATCAGGAACAGCAGTGTTTCCTTGGTGTAAAGAGTTGTTAACGCAATTATGCAGCTTGCCCCCGAATATACATGCATTTTTCCTAAGGATTCGGTAATGAGCCCAGCAGACCGGTGGCCGGTCTTCTACTGATCGCACTGAGAGGGAAAGGGAGGCATTGTTGAAATCTGTGATAAATATTTGAACAAAGAAACTGACAAAGAAGTGACTTTCTGTCTCTGTATTTCTATTGCTCTGATTAGTGCCCTTAATGCTCATTAATGAAGTGGGTTTTTCAGAGGCCTCTCTGGTCACCCAGAAGGCCATTACTATGCTAATACTTTCCCGACACTGACTCCAGGCTGGTTTTAGATAAAAGTAGTTTTAGTATCCCCAAAATAAATAAATATATCAATAGTGAATGCACAATGAGTTATTAAATAAATCTAAACCATCAAAGCAGGTTTGAACACAAGTTAATAGAATACATTCCAAACTGACTCTAAATTTCATACAATGGGCTCGATTCAACAAAGGTCGAAAATGGATTTTTCGTGTGTTTTGTGATAAAAAAGTTGCGATTTTGCGTTCGTTTTTTTATGAGTGATTCAGCAACCTGGAACCATTGTAAAACACGAGTCACTCGAATTAAATTCGATTGCGATTGTAAAAGTGCGAAATAAATTAGTGGATCGAAAAATTTACTACTGCATTTTGCGATTCGAAAATTTTACTACTGCTTCAGGTAGACTTGATGAGCCACACACATGATATAAATTAGAGTGTTTCACACTAGTTTTTTTTATGCAGCTTTCAGCAGGAGAAAACTCATTTTGCTCTCTCACAATGGAGCCCTTCTACTTTCTTTGCATTGACTTCGAACATATTGCAGATGATGTGGCGCAGAGAAGGCGCAGACTACCTATTCCCAAGTATTTTCAGACACGTTTGGATGTGGATCAGCTGCCAGATCAAGCACTTTTCCAGCTTACTAGGCTGAATCGTGCAGCTTTGGAAGACCTCTATAGCCTGCTGCATCCATCTTTGACACCTTTAACTGGTAGAGGACATGCAATCTCTGGAATGGCAAATCTGATAGTTTTCTTGCAATTTCTGGCCAATGGCTCATTTCATCGCCTGGGTGGTGTGGCTGTTGGCATGTCCCAAACTTCTGTATGCTGTGCTGTAGGTAAATGTTTAAAGGCAATGCCATTTTGCCACGGTGTGTTCATTTACCCTCCTCACCCCAGGAATGGACTGTAGTAAAACAGGGTTTTTATTGCATTGCTGGCATGCCACATGTCATGGGGGGATGTGGATTGCACCCATGTTTGCTTTATCCCACCCATCGTGGATAAATATATCTATCTATATCAAAATACTTAGCTTTGTGGCTGGCTTTCCCAGATCATGCCATGATGCCCACATTCTGCAAAATGCATACATTTTTCGACTATTTGAGGAGGGGCATTTATCTGGTGGATGGCTTCTTGGTAACTTTGTGCAGAGTGCTTGTGACATTTTGGAAAGCTACAACCTTTTAACCCCTTGCTAGCCTTACCCTTATAGGAATTTAGAATCTGCAACTGATGTTAAGGTCCCAAAGTATGCTGTTCCTTGATGTTGTTGCACAAAGGTTTGAGTATGGAAGTGTTACATTTTGCCCATATATTTGCTTATTTGGTGACTGCCATGGGCTTGCCTATTTAGGCAATAGCGTTATTGCTGACGTGCTCTTACAGTACCCCCAAAACCACAACCTTTGCTCCGGAAATTGTTAAAACTCTATGGCTACTTGTTTCCTTGCCTTTGGCTGATTATTATTTTACATGCCCTGCTGTACGAAACAACCCAGGTTGCCTAGCATACTCACCAACTGCCACACTTCAAGGATGCATGCACAAGCAGGGGACACTTCTTGCTATAACTTTAGCAGGGTATGCCATGGTACCAGTCATTTGTAAATGTCTGGAGGAGACACACTCCCTGTTCCAGCCTAGCATGGATGTATAACCCAGTTATACTATGCTCAACTGGACTGTAGCTGAGTCCTTAAACAACCCTAGACCAGTTTACGTCTCGACCATTTATACGGATGAATGCATGGGAGACCACGCATGCGCCATAAGAACAGGCGAAGGTAGATGGGAGTGGTCGACCTTTGGGTTTTTACACAGCGGGGCACCAAAACCCAGAATAGTCAAAATCCTGGGTTTTGGTCCACTTTAAAGTGTAAGCATGATGCAATGAGAATGGCGTACCACTGGGTTATCCTCGTGGCCAGGCACTCCAGCATACCATTCATTGGCAACATATGCAAAGCTAGCAAAGAGCTGCACCCTGCACCCAACGACACGTGGTGCTATGTGAGCAAGCTTTGTATAGAAATGGACACATTTCTGCATTAAAGGAAAAATAGTTTCATCCAGGTCCCTGGCAATCCAACCAAACTCAAAAAGAAAACAACATACATGCCTCTTACAAATATTACTGTTTAATTAGTACTTCCACTACAGCATACCTTGCCTCTTTATTACATGTATCCACAATGTTAGCCATGTACATACAGCTACACAGGCAACTTAAAAAGTTGAAAAAAAATATGCATTTACATTTACCCATAAGCCTTACAACACCATGCAACAATCAGAAAACAATAGAAAACAAATTCAAGTACATTTTCCAATAATTTTTGCTTGCGACAGTCTTTTTACGAGTGATTTGAAAATTTTATAGCGATTCGAAAATTTTACAATCGCATTTTCGAGTGCACGTATTTAATTCAACCCCTTTTTTGAATCACTCGAAAAAGTTAAAACTTTATGCATGCGAAACAATTTTCCGAGCGACACAAATTTATTTCTATCTTTGTTGAATCGAGCCCATTGTATCAAACTAAACTAGTCCAAACTCACATATTAACAAGTGAAGCTATTTTCATTGCACATTTGCAGGTTGCCATATTCAGGGCTGCAAGCAAGGGGACCAAGACCTTGAGGAACACACTGCTGCTGTTGCTGCCTCCTGTGGCACTATTGAGTGCAGTGTGGCTGCAATTTGCATTAGGGGATTCTTAGCATCAATGCACAGCAAGGCAATGACTATAAAACCAGTAAAAGCAGAACTCAATGGAAAACAGTGATTAGGAAGAGGAGGCAGGAGAAGGGGCAAAGGAGCCCCAAGTTTGTGGGGCTTAGGATGCATCTCAAAATGAGGAGGTATGGCCTGTCATAGTTTAAAAGGTGACGCCTGTGAAGGACAGGAAGAAAAATGCATTGTAAGTAGCATTTAATGTAATATATTGAAATATTCTTTTGTTAACATAGTAACATAGTAGGTAAGGCTAAAGAACGACAGTTCATCTGGTTCAGCCTATATAAAGAGAATATCTCCTTTAGTGGTCTATTGGCCATAGAAAGCAAAGAAGGCATCCAGGACACCTTTGAATGTATTTTTCCATGTTAAAGTTAAAGTTGCCTTACGGCGACGAAACGCGTCGGCCGTGGCGAGCGGTGGATCCAGGATCTTTTTACTTTGCAACTTTTAAACATTTGGAACAGTATTGCCCGGTATTCGGGATGTAGCCGGTGACCGTTGGATTCCAGCGCCGGTGAGATCGTCATTGTGTTTTTAATGCTCATCTTTATTCATTTACCATGTGAGTGCAATTCCTGATTTTTTATTAAAGTGGTGAAGTTTTGCAGAATTACACTATATTCATTTTTTCTGTTCTCTACATTAATGAATTGATACCATCTGGGTTACATCTGATAATTACTGAGACTGAAGTCTCTTGGAAGTGGTGCCTTTGTGTATATATCTTCTGGAAGTGCTTCACAGATGGGGAGTCTACATATAGCTTGATTACTGCCTGAGTACACAATCTACACTGAAGTTTATTGGTGGCAACAACGCTGCACAGCATTAATTGAAGGCTTTCTATTTGCTGTGAAGTCGGTAAGAGTTTGCACGTTTGGGGGTGGATTTATTTGCACATATACATGTGAAGTGCATGCACCGTGGGATATACATCTTTTTTCATCTTTTTTTCATTTTTTGTATTTTTTGGACTTTTATCTTTGTTCACTTCATGACTTAAGATCTGAGGGTTGGAGTTTGTATTCATTTATGCTCTGTGTTTATTGTTTATTGATTTTATTGGGTCTATTTGGAGATAAGGACTTTATCACGTTGAGCAATTTTCCTTGTATTATTTAGGTTATAATTTCTTTAGCCCGGTTCTGGGTTTTTGGTTTAACCATTGACACTATTTTATTTTTCCATGACTTACTTCTCTGGCAAAGAGTTCCATAGTCTTACTGTCACGCTCGGGGTAACTCCAGCCCTCTTAATAAGCTCACAACCCCCAATCTCCACAGCCAGCTTCACCTGTAGGAGCCCCCGCTTGCCGGGACGCAAGATACGCCTACCCGGGATCGGTTGCCCCCAGGACTTAATGGCTCAAAGGATGTAAGCTTATATGTGGGAGGACTGGAGAACCAATAGCAAGAGCGTGAGTGACGGAAGTCCAGAGACAGGCAATAGGTCGATAACGGGAAGGCAGAGATCGTAGCGGCACCAGGGGTCAGGCAAGACGTAGTCGGGGTTCAGGCAGAGGTCAGCAACTGGGGATCAGGATCTAGAAGCGTCAGTTCAGGCAAAGGTCGGCAACAAGGATTCAGGATCGAGAGGCGTCAATTCAGGCAGAGGTCGGCAACAAGGATTCAGGATCGAGAATGGTCGTACAATCAAATCGGCAACAGGCTAGACTTCACAGGAGTAGGTAACACAGGGTTCTGAGCGCTATCACAGGCAATTCACAACTGAGAGGGAATTGCCTTTATAGGAACAGGTCTGAGGGAAGCAGTGTACTGATTGGAGCACATAGGATTCCAAGGGTAATTGGCTGCAGAGCAGAAGAGGGCGAAGCCCTCAATCCCCTAGGATTCATTAACCCTTTAATTGATCCTCCGGCGGGTGCGCGCCGCACAGCGCCGCCGGAGGGCATAACAGACACGTGTTCGCGGCCGCGCGCGAGCACGTCTCCTGGAGGAGGAAGCGGGGGGCGTGGGTGAGCTGGCCGCCGCTCGAGCAGACGCTGCTCGAGCCGACGCCGCTCGGCGCGGCCGCCGCACAGTGACAGCTGCAGCTGGCCGCCTGGAGACGTCGCTGGAACGGGGATCAGGTAAGCGGTTCCTGACACTACCCCCCCCTTCACGAGGGGCCTCCGGACCCTCACCCGGTTTCCCTGGATTGTCACGATGGAACCTTCTTACAAGAGCCTTGGCATGAACATTCCTCGCTGCCACCCAGCATCTTTCCTCCGGACCATAGCCAACCCAATCCACCAAATACTGTAAAGAATTACGCACTTTACGTGAATCCAAGATCTTATTCACTTCATACTCGGGCTCATTATTAAGAAGAATTGGTGCAGGACCAGCAAGAGGAGCATTCTTCGCCGGTTTTAAGAGTGAAACGTGAAAGGAATTAGGTATTTTCATAGTTGGCGGGAGTTGAACTTTAAAAGACACATTATTCAACTTCTTGACGATTGGAAAAGGACCAATAAATTTTGGACCTAATTTGCTAGATGGCTGACGGAGCGCAATATTTTTAGTGGAGACCCAAACTAGATCGCCTACTCGAAGAGTAGGTTCCTGTGATCTGCGGCGGTCGGCAAATTTCTTATACCTCAAACCAGTGGTCTTAAGAATCTCCTGAACGTGTGTCCAGATATTCTTCCGTTCTTGAAGCCACTCCTCCAACGCCGGCAGATTGGAAGGTGACCCTGAAAGGGAAGAAGCTCTAGGATTTTTCCCTAAATTACAATAAAAAGGAGATACCTTGGTACTCTCACTAGGCGCGTTATTGTAAGCAAACTCGGCGAAATCAATAAATTCCGCCCATTGTTCTTGGGCATCAGAAACATAACACCTTAAGTATTGTTCCAAAGTTTGATTAGTTCTTTCCGTCTGCCCATTAGTCTGGGGATGGTAGGCAGAAGAAAAAGAGATCTGTATTCCCAACCACGAACAGAAGTGTTTCCAAAAACGGGAAGTAAATTGAACACCCCGATCAGAGACTATATTGGACGGAATACCATGAATACGAAAAATATGCGAAGTAAACAGCCGCGAAAGCTCAGGTGCAGAAGGAAGTTTGGCCAAAGGAACGAAATGTGCCATCTTACTGAAACGATCTACGACCACCCAAATGACAGTATTACCATGTGAGAGAGGCAAATCTACAATAAAATCCATAGAAATATGGGTCCATGGCTCAGCAGGAATTTCAAGAGGAACCAAACTGCCACTAGGAGCCTTGTGAACTCCTTTACTTCGAGCACAAATAGCACAAGCGTCGATAAAGGCAGTGATATCGCGTCTCATGGTAGGCCACCATACATGACGACGGGCAAGCATAAACGTCTTACGGTTACCCAAATGACCAGCAGTTTTGGCATCGTGAAATTTGCGAATTACATCCGAACGCAGGTGCGGCGGAACAAACTGGCACCCCAAGGGTACATCACTAGGAGATTCATCTTGAAACGGCGCCAAGGTATTGGAGAGATCAGGAAGTAACGCCCCCACCACACAACCTGTGGGTAAAATTGGTTCACCAGAATCACCCCGATCCTTACATTCACCGAACATGCGAGATAGAGCATCAGCTTTAGTATTTTTTACACCCGGCTTGAAAGTAATAATAAAATTGAAGCGCGAGAAGACGCTCAGGGTTACCAGAATATTGTGACAAAACTGCACCCACTCCCAGCTCAGAAGCATCCACTTCAATAAAAAAAGCTTTATGAATATCTGGATGCACTAAGACAGGTGCCGAAGTAAAGGCCCGTTTCAAGGTTAGAAAGGCCTCACAGGCAGAGAGGGACCAGTTAGCAGTAAAAGCTCCCTTGCGGGTAAGGTTGGTAAGGGGTGCAACAACATGGGAAAAGCCTTTTATGAAACGCCGATAAAAATTAGCAAAACCTAGAAAACGTTGCAATTCCTTTAAAGTTTTGGGTTGGACCCAATCCTGAACTGCTGAAACCTTCCCCGCGTCCATCTCCAAACCCTGGTTGGTAATAACATACCCTAGGAAGGGAACTGTAGTGACTTCAAACACACACTTAGACAGTTTAGCAAATAAGCTGTTCTCTCTTAATTTTTGTAGCACCAACCTAACATGGTGTCTGTGCTCCGGTAAAGAATTAGAAAAAATGAGAATATCATCCAAGTAGATGACTACAAATCTACCGAGATATTCCCTGAATATATCATTAACAAAATCTTGGAAAACGGCTGGCGCATTACAAAGACCGAAGGGCATGACCAGGTACTCATAGTGCCCATCCTTCACATTAAATGCAGTTTTCCACTCGTCCCCCTGTCGGATGCGAATCAGATTGTAAGCCCCTCTCAAATCCAATTTGGAGAAAATTCGAGCTCCTGTGACTTGATTGAACAGATCCCCAATCAAGGGTAAGGGGTATCGGTTTTTTACAGTGATCTTATTCAAGGCTCGATAATCTATGCACGGTCTCAAGCCACCATCTTTTTTCTCTACAAAAAAGAACCCGGCCCCAGCAGGCGAGGTAGAGGGACGGATAAATCCTTTCCTAAGATTTTCGGTAATATACTCCCTCATTGCTTGCTCCTCGGGCAGGGTAAGGTTATAAATCTTTCCCCTCGGGGGAATTGTGCCAGGCAGCAAGTCAATGGGGCAGTCATAGGACCGATGTGGAGGAAGAGTATCAGCAGAGCGTTCAGAGAATACATCGATCCAATCAGCGTATGGCTGAGGTAATTCCTGTGGTAAGACTTGAACGCTTCTGAGGCCTGTATTAAAACAGTGACCTTTACAGTGGTCACTCCACTTGACCAACTCCCCAGCCCGCCAATCTAACACCGGGTTATGGAGTTGCAACCAGGGGTATCCCAAAACCACCGGAGTTTCCGGACAATCAAAAATAAAGAATTCTAAGAATTCAGAGTGAGAAGAGCCGACAATTAGTCTGAGAGGTGGGGTCTTGGTATTTATAGGACCTCCCTGGATTGCCTTTCCATTGATAGCTAAAACTTGTAGGGATCTTTCAAGGGGAACTACAGGGATCCCTAAGGTGGAGATCATGCTCCTGTCCAAAAAGTTTCCAGCCGCACCACTGTCTATGAAGGCGGAAACTGTCTGCTTAGAGGACCCCCAAAACAAATCAATAGGTACAAGCATCTTATTCTGGCGAGAGTTACAAACTGACTCACCCAGATCAGTACTCTCTACCTGGTCTGGGTGCGGAAGTTTTCCGCCGGTTTCCCCTTGTTGGGACAGGACCCTGCAAAATGACCAGAATTCCCGCAATACAGGCATAACCCCTCGGATCGCCTACGCTGTTTCTCCTCTTGGGATAAGCGGGTTCTCCCTAATTGCATAGGTTCTTCCTGGGAAGATGATGAGGTATTTTCTCCACGGGGAACCGGGGATCTATGACTCTGGACTGGTCTAAAGGACGTGGGAGCCCCGACTCTCTCCCTGGCCCTTTCTCTAAGACGTCGGTCTATTTTAATGGAGACCTGCATTAATTGATCTAGGTCCGCTGGCGGGGGAAAATTGACTAAGGCATCCTTGATGCTATCCGACAGTCCCACCCTGAACTGACTACACAAAGCTGGATCGTTCCACCTAGCTTCGATAGCCCAGCGGCGGAATTCAGCACAGTAGTCTTCGGCCGAATTCCGTCCTTGTTTTAAGGCCCGAAGCCTATTCTCTGCGGTAGACTGTATATCTGGATCGGCGTATAAAACGCCCATAGCATTGAAGAAGGCAGTCACTGATTGTAGAGCAATGTCATGGGACGGTAAACTAAAGGCCCAGGACTGTGGGTCTCCTTGAAGCAAGGAAATGACTAGGCCTACTCGTTGGACCTCTGTGCCAGAGGAGATAGGTCTTAACTTAAAATATAGTTCGCAGGCATTCTTGAAATTGGAAAATTTTGCTCGTTCTCCAAAAAATTTCTCAGGCAGTGGAATCTTAGGTTCGGAGAAATGAGGTGGTACAGAGGAAGTTGGCACTTGACGAGATTCCTGAGTGGCCACTCTTTGAGCGAGTTGGTTGATCGCTGTGGCCATAGCTTGCACCTGCTGTACCAGGTCATCCATTTTTGGGCCTGTGATAATGTCACGCTCGGGGTAACTCCAGCCCTCTTAATAAGCTCACAACCCCCAATCTCCACAGCCAGCTTCACCTGTAGGAGCCCCCGCTTGCCGGGACGCAAGATACGCCTACCCGGGATCGGTTGCCCCCAGGACTTAATGGCTCAAAGGATGTAAGCTTATATGTGGGAGGACTGGAGAACCAATAGCAAGAGCGTGAGTGACGGAAGTCCAGAGACAGGCAATAGGTCGATAACGGGAAGGCAGAGATCGTAGCGGCACCAGGGGTCAGGCAAGACGTAGTCGGGGTTCAGGCAGAGGTCAGCAACTGGGGATCAGGATCTAGAAGCGTCAGTTCAGGCAAAGGTCGGCAACAAGGATTCAGGATCGAGAGGCGTCAATTCAGGCAGAGGTCGGCAACAAGGATTAAGGATCGAGAATGGTCGTACAATCAAATCGGCAACAGGCTAGACTTCACAGGAGTAGGTAACACAGGGTTCTGAGCGCTATCACAGGCAATTCACAACTGAGAGGGAATTGCCTTTATAGGAACAGGTCTGAGGGAAGCAGTGTACTGATTGGAGCACATAGGATTCCAAGGGTAATTGGCTGCAGAGCAGAAGAGGGCGAAGCCCTCAATCCCCTAGGATTCATTAACCCTTTAATTGATCCTCCGGCGGGTGCGCGCCGCACAGCGCCGCCGGAGGGCATAACAGACACGTGTTCGCGGCCGCGCGCTAGCACGTCTCCTGGAGGAGGAAGCGGGGGGCGTGTGTGAGCTGGCCGCCGCTCGAGCAGACGCTGCTCGAGCCGACGCCGCTCGGCGCGGCCGCCGCACAGTGACAGCTGCAGCTGGCCGCCTGGAGACGTCGCTGGAACGGGGATCAGGTAAGCGGTTCCTGACACTTACTGCTCTTACAGAGAAGAATCCCCTCCTATGTCAGTGAAGGAAGCGCCTTTCCTCTAACTTTAGTGTATGCCCTCGGGTTAAATTCAGGGTTATAAATACATTGTGGGGCAGCTCTTTGTATTAGCCCCAGATATTTTTATACATAGTTATTATATCCCCCTTTTCCAAACTAAATAAACATAACTTAACAATATTTCAGGGTACTCCAGTGCCTGCATTTCATTTAATAAATTAGTTGCCAGTCTTTGGGCAGAGCGCCAGATAGCGAATCATTCATCATTATTCCAGCCTCACCCCACAGCGCCAGCGAGCGACCTTGAACAGTGACAGGTATGACCTCTCGCTACCTGACGCTCTCCAATGCATTTCAATGGAGCAATCTTTAAATATTCTTAATTAATTGCTATTAATGTTTTTTTTTTTAAATGTTAAAAATTCTGTGACTACTTCTGCAATGTTAGATTTTTTTTTTTAAGTTAAAAAAAAAAAAAAAATTGTGCAGAATTGATATTACAGGTCTGATATTAATGTATTCATATTACAAAATGTTTTGAAAAACATGTTTTTTTTTTCTCTCAAAAAATATGGTTGTTTGGGGGTTAAAAAACTACTTTTAACCCATCGCCGCCAGCGCTCTGGGGTTTAAACGAGCATTTCACAGCGCGAGAATTTTTTGAGCGTGATTTGTTAATGAATATGCTGGGAGCCGTTCGCTATGGCCATTCGCTGTCATGCGCTCCCATACAGAGCGGAACCTGTCAAACAGCGACTCCTAACCCCGTATTCAACATTACCGCACACCGACGGGGTCGCTGTCAACAGCCGAACAACGGCCAAGCACAGCGAATACTAGCGTACGCTGTGAAAATAACGCTACTGTCGCTCATCTGTCGCTACCTGGCGCTATTAATGAATCGGCCTCTTAGATAACAGCCACGCTGCAATGCTTGGCTATTGCTTATGCTATGTTGCATATACCACTGCAATTCATGTGTATTTATGCTGGATTATGTTGTTTTCTTCCCAGTTTTACCACATCCCTATGACGTGGTTATTAAATCTACAGACATCAAACTGGTCTCCTTATTAACTTGTAGGAGGGTGTTGGACTGCCAGTAAAGCTGCACATAGATTCTTGGAATACATGTATTGGGAAAAGAACAGTAAAACCGTGGCTTCTAGCAAAATAGTAAATGGGCTGCTTCTATCAAGAGGGGCGTATCTTTGACTATACGAAAGTTAACTACTAGCAACACCGCCACCTGTATACACTATCACAGTGAACTCTGACCGTCAAATGCAGCTTGTAGAATGTCATCTTCTAGCAAGAGGAGAGCATAGCTAACTACCGAGTCCAAGAGAGAGCTACAGAGAGGCCTTCTGGAAGCAGACCTAGAGAGGCTAGTGTGATGCCATGCAGGACACCTACCTTCAGGTAAGTTGGCAAGTTGGGTTGTACATTGGATATCAGTGCTTGAGGTGTCTAAGTACAGGGAGTGAGGCAGTTGGATGGTCGAGGATAACTAAAGGGTCAGAGCCGAGGGGAGGGGCGACGGAGGTATCAAGGTATCTGGAGAGTCAGGCAGAATCAGGCAAAGGTCGTTGTAGGCAGCAAACAAGATGGTCAGACAGAGCAGAGCCAGTAACGGATTGCATAAACTATTTAATTGTGGGTACACCTAGCATTACATGGTCTTGGGCTTTAAAAAAACAGTTACTTATTGGCACACCTTGCATTATACAAAGAGGTGGCATAAGCACACTGTTCACTTGCCCCATCTGCATGCATGATACTGAAGCATTGCCCGCATTTAACCCTTTCGCTGCCAGCCTACCTGCAGCTTTTGTCACTCTCTGTTGCCAGACCATGTTTCACTATTTTGCGCTCCCCATGTTCAACTGTGATTTTTGAAAGGATTTCCTATGAAAATGATATATTGTTTTTTTCAGCAGAGTCTGGGCTTTAAAATTGTCATTTGTCAAGTGTATTCTTAATATTTTGGGGTGAAATATGTGAAAAAAAATGTAAAAAATCTATTTTTTACAATTTGTAGTGTTTTTTTGTATTAAAAAATGTAAGTTTGTCAATAAAATCTTATTGCGTGTGAAATCCCAATTTCTCCCGGTTACAACGGTACCACATATGTATTGGTAGACACCCTTTCCTGCCCAGGAGACTCCCCCAAACTGAAACAGAACTTTAAGAGATTTTTAGAATAAATACAGCTATGCTAAGCGCTATGTGCACCTTGCAGTTTTTTAATAAAAACAACCCTTTACGCTTGAAATACCCCCCACAAACTATATATTCTCTGGAAATATACAATTCAAGCTTTCTAGGCGTACCAGGCTTGTTGATGTTGCCACAGTTTTCTGGAAGTTCTCCCTCAATGTATTCTTTGGTTACACAGAGCTTCCCTAAAAATGGATAAAAAAAGCAGGATCAAAGCCACATTTTCCTAAAAAAAAACATATGCAAACAAGAAAAAACAAGTTAATCTTAAAAAGCAACATCCCCCGTACCGAACGATACCCAACATGCATAGCTACTGTCAAAAGAAGAGTTGCCAAACCCAATGGTAGACTCTGCAGACAAAGTGTGCACCTTGTGCTTTTTCTACCAAAACAACCCTTTACATTTGGAATACCCACCCACATGGGGTCCCCCCTACCCAGCATAACCAGCCTGGGGATCAGCTATGCAGGGCTTGTAGAACAGGGCGCAGGGGCCAGCTTTGGTGGCCCCCTGCCCTGCCAAGTACAAGCCCGCACCGCCTAAATCAGCCGGGCCCTTCTGCCCCCCCTGGGCTTCGGGGAGGCAGATAATAGGGGGGCCGGGGTTAATGGCAAGTCACCCGCTAGCCGCAGGTGACTTGACAGCTCCCCAGCCTTGTGAACTGGTATAGGGGTTTCATGGACTCCTTACAAGTTCACAATGGGTTAAAGTGGACCAACACCCAGGGCTGATCGGCCCGGGAATCTATAAGATTCCCAGACCGTTCTATTCCCTCCCCCCGGGGCATCCAAAATCGTGATGCCCCTCCTTGTGAAACCCCCCGGAACACCCGCTACCACTTACCTGAATCCCGGTCCTACGGCGCATGCGCAGGCCGCATCCCCGCTATCCCTCTAGCAGGGCGCATGCCCGCGCTGCCTATTTATGAATGGCCGGCGCGGGCACGCTCCCTGTTAGAAGGAAGTGGGGGATGCGGTCTCCAGCACGCTCAGAGTGGCTGAGCTTAGACGTCTCTTAGACGTCCATAACTCAGCCGCTCTGAGCGCGCTGATTGGACGAGCGGCCGCGCATGCACCATAGGATCGGGGTGAGATGAGTTATTGTGGGCGATCGGGGGGGTTTCACAGAGCGGGGCATCCCTGATCGGGATGCCCCAGGGGAAAGGACCAATACCCAGGATAGTCAAAATTTAACTTAATTTAACTTTAAATGTAAAAAAAAAAAAACACAAACACACCACAAAATGCTGGAAGCATTTTATACCTGCTGTGTAACAGGACATAAGCGGTTAATTTAAAAAAAAATTGACATAGGGTCCCCCCTCCCATTTTTTGGGGAATTTTAAGGGTTAAAAACCCTTAAAAATCCCCCCAAAAAAATGACGTAGGGTCCCCCCTACCCAGCATTACCGACCTGGTCCAGCTATGGGGGCTTGTAGAACAGGGCGCAGGGGCCAGCGTTGGTGGCCCCTGGCCCTGCAGGCTACTAGCCCACATAGCCACTAAGTGGCCCGGGCCCTTCTGCCCTCCCTGGCCATTGGGGAGGCAGGTAATGGTGGGGCTGGGGGTTAATGGCAAGTCACCCACTAGCCGCAGGTGACTTACCAGACCCAGAGCCTTGTGAGCTGGTATAAGGGGTCTCATGGACCCCTTACCAAGCTCACAAAGGGTTAACTGTAAAAAAAACACACCACACAAAAGTATTTTATTAAAAAAAAGCTCTTGTCCCGCACCGCTGTGCTGACAGATGTCGGTGATCGGCATCCAGAGAAGGGGGAGGCAGGAAACCAGAGGATCTCCTGCCACCTCCTTCCCTGGCACCGATCACCGGCATCTGACAGTTGAGAAGGCTGAAGCCTGAGATCGGGGCCGGGATGACGTCATAAGCCTCGCCCCCAAGGGGGGTGGGGCTTAGCGGCAAGATGGCGGCTGCCATCAAGGAGTAAAGGGGAGAGTGCCTCTCGGGAGCCAGCGCACACGCAGGTAAGTGAATGTCATTTTTTTTTTTTTTACAGTTAACAGCTGCTGCTGCCGAAGCTGGGGGGGGGGGGGCTATTCCGGGGGCTCTTCTTAAATTAATTAAATTAAAGAGGAGACCCAGCCGGATCCAACGAGGGGTCAGGTGAGTATTTTTTATTTTTATTTTTTAAACTAGCGGCGGGGAAATCAAGCCCGTAACACCTACAGGCTTGGCACTTAAGGCCCAGCCAAGCCAGCACGTAGGTGTTACGTGCTTGGCACTTAAAGGGTTAAATTTGCTCCTGCATGTACTCAAAGCTGAAACGCCACCTCAAGGATTTTCTAATGGTAGCTGCCATTTTGGAGCTCCCTCTCCCAGCCATGTTGCTGCCTAGATTCAATTGACATAACTGACAATGTACAGTAACAGGGAACACAGCAGCACTTCCTGTTTGCAGGATGCCTGCAGATACATGGGCCGCCATTTTGATTCTAAAGTTTACCACAGCAGGAGTTAGAAAAAGGTAAATTAATTTTTATGTGCAGCAATCTAAATTTTCCTGAGGAGGGATGCATATGAGCACTGTTATTTCCAAACTTAATAAACATAACTTAACTCGGGCCTGGCTGCAACTCATTTAACCTAGTGGGCAGATAAAGAGCTGTAACATCCCTGTCCATGCCTAGTTGTCCATGTGTCAGTTGTGATTCGGACCTTACACTATATAGCACTGTGCAGTGCACCCCTTATTTTCTCTATAACTTGTTGTTGCAGGGGAGGAATGGCCTGCCGAGAAAAGGTGTGGAGGGAATGATGTATTGTGGGGCAGCCGCAGCCATAACATTTTTTATTAGTGCCGAACTCTCTCTCCAGCTTCACTAGCCGGAATGGAGGCATTTCAAAGGCAAGCAATTTGAATGCTTGCCTTCAAGCCCGGGGCTCACGGATGAGATGGGCCAACTTCCACTTTCTATCCATTGATTTAGGAATAGAAAGCTGAAAGTTTCCCTGGGATGGTGTGGACAGGCTTGGTGGTGGCGGTGGAGGTGGCGGCAGTGGTCTCACATCCTCCCTTTGGGGGGAGACAGATGGCCTTGTAGAGGCGGTGGTAGAGACTGAGACAACGGAAGCATCAGAGAGAGCCTCAGGTGTTTGCATATAGTTATCGTAAAAATATAATTTACTAAAAATATAATATAATTTACTAATAACATTTTTGGTTTGCTTTGAAGGTCCCAGGTGATGGGCCTTGTGCACAGATTTCCCTAGCTTTAGTAACTGGTGACAAAGCATGAAAATGACCTGTGTCTTCCTCCTCCTCCTTCATTATTCTATCCCACTCCAACTGGATGAGGAGGCAGGAAAGAAGGAAGTGGAGCAGGAGACAACGAGTGGAGGCATATAATAATTGTCACGGGGACCACCTTGCACGGGACTACCTTACACTCACCTGTCCTCCGGTCCCACGCCGGCTGCTCTCGCTCCGCCGGCGTGCGGGCTGGGCGGCGTCTCCGTCAGGCGGCAGCTCGGCGTCTCCTCTTCCCGGCCGCCACTCGGCTATTTCCACCGCGAGCAGCCGCTCGGCTGTTTCCGTCGCGAGCGGCTGCTCGGGCGGCTTCCTCTCCGGCGGCGTCGAGAGTGGCCGCGCCACTGCCATCTCGGCGCGCAGCCTCATACACGCGCGCGCGCGAGAGGCTTCTCTATTTATGCTCTCCGGCGGCGCTATACACAGTGCGCCCGCCGGAGGTAATTAGATCTGGGCCAATGAGCCCAAGGTCGTTTAGTATGAATGGGGCAATCAGCCTCAGGGTTCCTGAATTGCACCAATCATTTCCCTCTCCCTGCTCCATCATTCCTATAAAGGTGTTCCCTCTGCAGTTGATCCTTGCCCGTGATAGCGTGCTGCTGGGTGTGATTGTGATCTCTGTTTTCCCTACAAATCTTGCCGTGTATGACCATACCTGATTGCCGCCTGGACCGACCTTGCCTGTTTTGTGAACGTTTATATATACGTTTATATATATTTATATATATATACGTTTGTGAATGGCCGGCGCGGGCGCGCGCACTGTCAGAGGGGCGCGCGGGAGGCGGCGGCGGACGCGCTGCCTTGTCCGCCGCTTGTCCGTGGGAGCGTGGTGAGGTGAGTTTGGGGGTTTCTGGGGGGTTTTAAACAGCGGGGCACCCCAAATCGGGGTGCCCCCCTGAAGTGGACCAAAACCCAGGATAGTCAAAATCCTGGGTGTTGGTCCACTTTAAGAAAGCCTCCAGAAGTTATAATGTTTTTGCGGACCGACATAGGTCGCGAGAACCACCATTTCAGGTGGGTGACTGGGTCTGGGTATCTATAAAAAATATTGCCCTTAGAAAACCTTCGTCTAAGTTAGGCCCTAAGTACATCGGTCCTTTCCCCATTACTAACAAACTGAGCAATGTTACCTTTAAAGTCAAGTTACCTTTATCCATGAAAATTCCGTCGACCTTTCATGTTTCTTTGTTAAAATCTGCCAAAAATATTCAGGAGTCATCTCCTCCTCCGGTCATAGTGGCAGATGAGCCTGAATATGAAATTAATAGAATACTCGATGCTCGGGTAGTTCAAAATTCATTACAGTATTTAATCGATTGGAAGGGTTTTGGTCCTGAGGAGAGGTGTTGGGTACCAGCTAGGGATGTCCATGCCAGAACCTTAGTTAATAGATTCCATTGTGAGAATCCGGATAAACCGGGTAAGGGTCCAGAGGCCCCTCATGAAGGGGGGGGGTAGTGTCACGGGGACCACCTTGCACGGGACTACCTTACACTCACCTGTCCTCCGGTCCCACGCCGGCTGCTCTCGCTCGCGGGCTGGGCGGCGTCTCCGTCAGGCGGCGGCTCGGCGTCTCCTCTTCCCGGCCGCCGCTCGGCTATTTCCACCGCGAGCAGCCGCTCGGCTGTTTCCGTCGCGAGCGGCTGCTCGGGCGGCTTCCTCTCCGGCGGCGTCGGGAGCGGCCGCGCCACTGCCATCTCGGCGCGCTCCCGGCGCGCAGCCTCATACACGCGCGCGCGCGAGAGGCTTCTCTATTTATGCTCTCCGGCGGCGCTATACACAGTGCACCCGCCGGAGGTAATTAGATCTGGGCCAATGAGCCCAAGGTCGTTTAGTTTGAATGGGGCAATCAGCCTCAGGGTTCCTGAATTGCACCAATCATTTCCCTCTCCCTGCTCCATCATTCCTATAAAGGTGTTCCCTCTGCAGTTGATCCTTGCCCGTGATAGCGTGCTGCTGGGTGTGATTGTGATCTCTGTTTTCCCTACGAATCTTGCCGTGTATGACCATCCCTGATTGCCGCCTGGACCGACCTTGCCTGTTTTTGACCACGATTCCTGCCTGCTCCTCTGTACCGCGTATCTCTGACCCCCCGGTGTGACCTTTGGCTAGCCCTGACTATTCTTCTATCTAAACCCTCCTGTACCGTGCTTCCTTGGATTGATCTCCTGTGTATGACCCCTGCCCGATTGTCTCTACCCAGTCTTGTTCCTGGTTCGTTTGCCTTCCCCTGCATAAGTCAGCATCCTTTGTGCTAACAAGTCCTGGGGGCAACCGTGTCCGGTGAGGCGTGTCCTGCGTCCCGGCAAACGGGGGCTTGGCTATAGGCGAAGAAAGCAGCGGAGATTGGGGGTTGCTGACTTATTGGAAGGTGGGCGTCCCACGGGACCTGACAATAATACTAACATTTTTCTGTTTGCTTTGCAGGTTCCTGGCCATTGACGTGGCAAAGATTATTCAGTCCCCCACCCTCCTGTAACTTTTAGTTTGTACAGCAGGTATAGCTTGCCATGTACAAGGAAACAAACTTTTGCAGCCACTCAACTTACTGCAACGCCAGACTTGTATCGCTAACAGCAATTCCATCTGGCAAAACAGAGAGATTACCTTTACAACACTTCAACATTCAACAACTTCCAACAAGTGACCCCGAATGGGATAGATGCCTGTCCCAATGACACAGCCATGTGTCATTGGGACAGGCTCTGTATTTAAGACAAGCTTTGCATTTAAGCTTTGCGGAGCATCTTTGTTTATTGTCGCCCTCCTGAATTCCGGGGAGCAAATGTTTTCCTCTTTAATCCTCTTTTATATTAAAGAGGACTGGTCCCAAAACTGACCTTTGCGTTACTCTGCTAGTAACAGTGACCCAATCGGAGTATGTTGATAACCACCCTCTGCTTCCTATCATTAAGCCAATTAATCATCCATATACACACGTTTCCACCAGTCCAAGCATTCTCATCTTTTGTACCTGCCATTTATGTGGCACAGTATCAAATGCTTTAGAAAAGTCAAGATATATGACATCCAAATGACTCTCCCTGGTGAACTTACTTCCTCATAAAAGCTGATCAGGTTTGTCTAGAAGGAGTGATTCCTCATAAATCCATGCAGATAAGGAGTAATAAGATAATTTTCACCTAAATACTCCACAATAGCATCTCTTAGAAAACCTTCAAACAGCTTGCCCACCACAAATGTTAAACTGACTGGTCTCTAGTTCCCACGTTCTCCTTTAGACCTTTTTTAAAGTATTCAACTACTTGAATTGGTAAGAGATCTTATTTTAGACACAGCGCAAGCATCATGAAAATGCATTAAAATTGCAGAAAAAAAAGGGTGTGGGTGATGCAAAACAAATTGTGTGGCCCTTTTGTTATGTCCACGTTACACATGTGACCCTTGCTGTGAAATATAAGTTAGTCTGTACTAATGTAAAGTGTTGAGTCGATGGGAATAATGGTTATGTGCAAATAAAAATGCTTAGGCACATAAACAGAAATTTTTATAGTTAAGGTTTACTTTGATCTATTGCATGCCAGTCTTTATTTCATATTCTAGAAAGCAAGCCATGAATACTCAAAATGATCACCATATAAATTATGTCAATCCATTATGAAAAAACACATGTGCCACAGTGGCATGAAAGAACATAATTACAACATAAATTATTAACAGGCAATCTGCAACATGCAGATTGCTAATACTATATAATATATTACGGCAGCAGTGAAGGGCATTGGACAGGGAGGTGCATACTGTCATCAAAGTAGACAGTACATCACTGTGGGACAAGCAAAATACTAAAGACAAATGTGGAAAGGCATCTACATTTAAATTATAGGGCTATTTAAAGTAAAGTTTGGGATATTCTAGGTTTACAAAAATAGATAGATAGATAGATAGATAGATAGATAGATAGATAGATAGATAGATAGATAGATCTATCTAGGTATGGACTGGCCCACAGGGTTACCAGGACCTGGTGGGCTCCTGGTCCCAGCAGCCTCTTTGAGGGCCTTCATCGCCAACCCTGAACTATGTATAGCTTATTCGTTGTATCCCAAGTGCACATGCAGAGACTTTGCATTTTGGCATAATGTTTCTGTGCATGGGCCCTTAATAAAAGCTGGTAATACTTACATCTTAATGTAGGGTGAGCCCCCAAGGTCAGTTCTACTGGTGGGCCCCAGTACATCTATCTATCTATCTATCTATCTATCTATCTATCTATCTATCTATCTATCTATCATTCCAATTATAGCTTGTTAATAATGTGTCATGTTTCTGGTGTATATAACTTGTAAGATTCTAAAATTGAATTACACAACCCTGCCCATAATTGTCACTTTGCATGGTGTCACTGAGGATGAGGGTGCTAAAAAACTGAATGAATAGTAATAATCTAGTTAGATGTCTTGACATCTGTATGACAGCAGGAAATAAATTAGAAAACACTAGGGACTAGTATCCACCTGCTATGTGCAGCCTAATGATTTCATGCACAGTGTGTGTATATGTTTATATGATGTGCATATGTGTTCGCATGTATTCAACCACATGGCATTTCCCATATGTTAAAGAAGGTGTATGGTAAAAAATTATTTTTTTTAAATATTTTATATGTTGTACAAATGTTTTTGTATGCTCTCCCAAAATAGCATACAAACAAAAATAGTTAAAAAAATGTACAACAATGTCCAGGTTTTATAAAAACGAATACACAAAAAAGTGGCGTAAGAAAATTGCAAGACATTGGAACGGGGCTTTATGAATGTGGGAACTTTCCTTTCTTACTACCCCAGGTCTCACGTAAGGTGCACATAAGACTTCCGTTCATTTTCCACCTTCTTTCACACCTAAACATATGCTGATTCTAGCCCACTCCCCCAACACCAATAACCAAGCAACCATTGTCCACATACAGCCAAACATGGACTCTGGGATATGGACATTTTCCTTCTCTGCAGCAGTGCAGAACTCATAGTTCTAACTTAAAGTGGACCAAAACCTTTTGACACAACATGTGTCCAAGCCCTCCACCCCCTTCCTGAGAACAAACTTTAATGATGTCTCTGCTGGGTTATCCTCATTATCATAACACTAGTTGACAGAAACTCGCAACTGGGCCACAAACATCACAAATAAGCCCTTTGCTGTAAGCAAGGAAAAGCATACAGTCAGTGAGTCAGTAGAAGAACATGGAACCTATTCCAGGCTATAGTGACTGGTAAATAGCCACTGCCAGAGGATGGCAGGATGATGGCTGGAGGCTTTCATGCCCTTGTAGCACCAGGCAGAAAAGAGAAAGAGGGCTGAGTAAGATCACGATTTTTTCCAAATAATATTCCGTTACAGAACCTGAAGCTCAACACTAGTCTTAATTAAAGGGTCTGTACAGGCAAATAAACTAAAATAAAACAACATTACTTACCTTTTGTTCCATTTTATCCTGGAAGTATACAACATAATGACCTGGCCAGGCATGCCCCCTCTATTTTAATTAATGGATTAGGCATGCTCCAGTCACTGATGGAGAGGGTGGTGGTTCATCCTAAGTTCCTGGTGAATGAATGACTAGCTTTTTTATTTTATTTGCCTGGATAGACCCTTTAAGAATGGTTCGTAGGTTGATGCTGATGTGCAAATCTGTAAAATAATGTAAGGCTGATGGTACATGATGGGCCCTTAGTAGATCTCCCTAAGAGAAACCTAATAAAAGTAACTGGTAAGTAGTGCCATGGCACTCAGACTCTGTACTGGCCAAAGTCTGGCAGGCAGACAACATTCCCCTTTAGAAAGCTGCATCTAGGTTGGTATCTGTTGATTTGGGAAAAAAGGAGAAATGGGCTTTGCTGGAGAGTCTAAGCTCAGCCTGATTTATCAGATAGTAGCACTATGCCTGTTCTGGGATGTGTCCTTTCCATCTTATTCAGCTCCAGCTACCGGCATGCTTCTTGAAAGAGTTTACCAGTTTACTATATATAGAAGCTTTACCTGCCCTCCCTTTCTCACATGTGTGAGCGTAACCCTTCTTTTCCCCTGATATCTTACAGTACATGCTTAGCTAATTACAAAAAGGTTATAAAGCCAAAAGTGACTGTATCCAAAAATCGGCCTGGAAATGTACAGGCCCTGGTCAGTCCATGAGATGCCAAGCACCACCCCAATGTGCTTGACATCAGGCCAATGCGTGTGTTCATTGCAGGGGCAGACCATGGACAGGGATGGCTGTGGCCACTTTTGAAACATTGATACTGAACCTTTAGTTCTACATGGGCTGATACTGTGGCAGAGATAATTATGACCCCTTGCACAAGCCGCGAGTCTTGCTGGAGGTTTACTATTTTTGTAATTCAACCCCTATAATGTCTCATTACGGTATGTTATAAAAAAACACCTTGCTGACTGAGATGGACAGGGGCCAAAACAACAGCCTAGGATTTTACTGGCTAGGGGCACATGACCAGCCCACAAGCTGTGTTCATGGGCAAGTGTGGATATAGACACTCTTAAATGTTAGTATTGAAGCATCAGTTCTGTAGGGGCAGATAAAGTTACATATGTGGGTATGGCTCCCGCAACCAGGCAATGGGGTGTGTAGGGTTGGAGGGGGGTACAGTGGCATCGGGAGAAGGGTTGGAGTTGATTTAGGAGGCAAGGAGCGGAGGGGGTTGTTAGAAAAGCAATGAGTAAATTCTAAAACTGAGGCTCCGGGTGAGGTGAGTGGTGTGCTGGGAGTTATAACCAGAATGCCGCGCGGCGCACCTGGAATTCTCCCTGTGTTCCCAATTGGCCAGTCCGCATCTTGGGGATGAGGGGATGGGGAAAAATCTGGCACGCTTTTTATTTTTTACAATAGACAAGTTGTAATGTAGACTAAGCTTAAAGCAGACCTTCACCCTGAATAAGATCCTATCTTATATGTTTCCCACACCCTATACATACAGATTGCTTGTATTAAAAATCATCCTACCTGCATCTACTGCATGTTATGAGCCTTTAAACATCCAATATGGCGGCTCATGGAGCAACAGGCAGCCTGCAAACAGGAAGTATCTTCTGTGCCGCTCTGAATTCTGGGATTGCTGTACTTTCCCTGACTCAAACTCTGCTCTGCTCTTTATCCCCCTCTCCTCAGTATGTGATGCTTCTGAGTCAAGATGGCGGCGCCCATATCCTAGAGTCCTGCACAGAGTTGCAGCCCGGTGGGGGAAAGAATAATAAGTAAGTGACTAAAAACGTAAAATTTATTAATTTTATATGCTGGGGAATAGTTTTGGGCTTTTCATAAATCATGCTGAAAGTCCGGTTTATTGTATTATAATATCTCATAGGAAGCATTTTCTTTTTCCGGAATGAGGCAAAACTCACCTATTCATGAAGACCAACAGCAGACGGTAACTTTTCACACACGCAGAAGTACATGCTGCATGCAAAATCTGTATCCATCCTGAAGCTCATTGCCCTTCCGGAAGAAAACTGCTCATCAATATCAGTTTATAAGATACCTCTGGTGGATACAATGCTATGCCAAAAAATAATTGAATAGAAAATGCTAGCCACCTTCATTTCTCCTTTCAATATTCCTGTACAAACTGTAACCAATTTTCTGACAAAGACAGTCACAAAAGATAATTGTTTTGCTGCATGCAGCCAGAGATGGTGGTGATACAGACGCCCCCGTGTGCCCGCACCTTTGGTATTTTATCCGCCAAACAGCAGCGCGCATAATTATGCATTATCTTATGCTTCCGCTATGCTGAATGTTCCAGTTATTTTTTACTATTTGTGTTGCATTTTTTATTATTATTACTATTTTACATTTTTGTATGGTTTTTACTATTAGACCTCACGCCAGAGATACCGTATTCGGCACGAGACAAACTGACTACCTTACAGACTGGGCTTTGTGAAGCCAGCCAGTTCCCGTTAAGAACAATAGGGTTGATTCAGAGCCCCTTTCTCATCATTTATATGGAGGTATTGCTACCAAACGAAAAATCATGCAAAAATGAAAACATTTTACACTAAAGTTCTCGCAGAAAAAAGGCTTTGCTGAATCAGACGAGGGGAAAAAATGAACGAGAATGGAAATATTCACGCAAAAAAAAGGTGAGAAAAGGGCTCGGAATCAACCGTAATGGGAGCCTCTGTACACGGAAGTGACCATTCTGTTGCCACTCTGTCTGCATTGGGAAGATGGGACTACAAGCACCAGCATACCATGCCTGCTGTATAAATTGTATACTTTGGAACCAAAGTAAGTGGCAAAAAAATAAGTGGCACTTATTTTAAGCATGTAGATTATGTGGTTAGGATTGAGCCGGATCAATTAGCAGGCAGGATTAGATCACGTGATATTTGGACCCTGGCAAGGGTTTTATTTCATATAACATCTGATTGCCATCTGTGCTTCTTGCACCATGTGTGTTTTGCCATTGATGTGTTTTTAAATTGTTATAATGTTTTGTGCAGATATTTTGTATCTAAAAATAAACGTTGATATGTGATATTTTTGTTGTGCAGCATTTTTGTGGTGTACACTACATGGTCTCTTTTGGTTATATGTGTATGCTAGCACACAAGTTACATTAGGCTGTGCACTGTAGCTTGTCTTTTGTGGATGCCTGGCTGTGTGAAACCCCCATTATCTCCCACTATGCTAACTTAGGCAGCGAACCCACCGGGCCTTCACAGACCATAGCCACATTCCTTAAACTGAGGCATGTTCCACCACTGGGCGTTTGTCCGATGTGGAGGTACAGTGGTGTGGCCACTCCATTCACAAATCTTAGCCAACCTGGCATCAGATATGACATCAGGTCAACCAAGGGCAGTATGAATGGAGCGTAAGCTCTGACTTCAGGATGCCGCCGCACAGACAAGCAACACATGGGAAATTCCTGTGTGTTGTTCCTCTTTAATGTTCTTCGCGGTGGATTCACACAGCAGAAAATTCCGGGAGAGTGAAAATCTGGGGTGTTGTTTGTATCTCAAAAGGGCATTTCTTCCTGTGACTGGCAATACTCTTTAAAGTGGACCAACACCCAGGATTTTGACTATCCTGGGTCTTGGTCCACTTCGGTGGGGCACCCCCGATCGGGGTGCCCCGCTGTGTGAAACCCCCCCTAACCCCCCGAAAAACTCACCTCTCCCCGCTCCCAGCGCCGACGTACAAGGGGAGAACTTGAACGTCTAAGCGGCGGCGGGCGCCGCCGCCTCCCTCGCGTCACTTTTGACGCGCGCGCACCCGCGCCGGCCGTTCGCAGACGGCCGGCGCACGCCTACAGGGGCGCGAGGGAGGCGGCGCCGGCCGGCCGCCGCCGAAGATAAGGTAGGTGAGTTGGGGTGTTTGGGGGGGTTTCACCCCGCGGGACATCCCGATCTCGGATGTCCCGCGGGGTGGGGGGTGATCGGCCCGGGAATCTTATAGAGTAGAGTATGGAGTAGGTTATATACATGAAACTTATCAGGAAAGGCTTAAAGTGGAACAAAGTCCAGGATTTTTACTGTTCTGGGTTTTGTTCCCCAGGGGCATCCCAATTTGGGAATCCCCACTGTGTGAAACTCCCCAGATTGGCCATACAAACTTAGGCCCTTATTTATGAAGGAATAGCGACAGGTAGCGACTGGTGAGCGGCCGGTAATGACGGGCCCCGCCACGAGAACGCCGGCTCCCCACCACAATCACACATTTATCAAGCCGATCCTGCTTAGCGACTGAGATAGCGCCATATAGCGACTCATTCATCATTATTCCAGCCTCAAACCACAGCGCCAGCGTCCGACCTTGAACAGCGACAGGTATGACCTCTCGCTACCTGGCGCGCTCCAATGCATTTCAATGGAACAATCTTTAAATATTCATAATTCATTGTTATTAATTTTTTTTTTTTTTTTTATGTGAAAAATTCTGTGACCACTTTAGATAATTTTTTTAAGGGAAAAAAAAAATTGTACAGAATTGATATTACAGGTCTGATATTAATGTATTCATATTACTAAATTATTTTAAAAACTTTTTTTTTTGGTTTCCAAAAATATGGTGGTTTGGGGGTTAAAAAACAATTTTTAACCCATCGCCTCCAGAGCTCTGGGGTTTAAACATGCATTTCAGAGTGCGAGAATTTTTTGAGCGTGATTTTTTAATGAATATGGTGGGAGCCGGTCGCTAGGGCCAGTCGCTATCATGCGCTCCCATACAGCGCGGAACCTGTCAAATAGTGACTCCTCACCCAATATTCAACATTACGGCAAACCGACTGAGTCGCTATCAACTACCGAACAACGGCCAAGCACAGCGACTACTAGCGGGCACTCTGAAAATGCCGCTACAGTCGCTCAACTGTCGCTACCTGCCGCTATTAATGATTCGGCTTCTTATTCTTCAGCGGTCCTACGACACATGCACACTTTTGTCCAAACAGCGCAGTATGTCTTGCATAAAAATGAATGGCAATACAGCACTGTATACACACAGAACTTAGCAATCGGAAGCAAGAGCGGCTGCATCCACAGATCTCTGTAAATTGGGGTGCACTCCTATACCCAGCTTATCTGTGGGAGCAGGCCTTAGACCAGAGATGCTGGGGATGTGGCTGGCATTGTTTAGAGCACCGTAGCAGAAAGGTGAGTTTGCCAGTGTGAGGTTTCACAAAGCATAGAATAGAAGGGGATTTTTTTTTTGCTGCTGCAGGAACCCTTCTAATGCCTCTTTACATTGTCAATACTGGCCATGCTGAAATTTCTTCAGGTTCAAAAGAGAAAGTAATCACTGGATCTCCACTGTCGGGTGGATGGTTAAGCAACAAACAGCTGCAATACTCAATAGCGAGACATGTAAGCCGGCAGCAGTATACCTGGTGAAAACTTCCTCATTTAATGCCTTTATGTTGAAGCAGTAATTGTTGTCCTGTGTGCCATGACGTCTAGTAAAAAAACACCTTCTGTATTCCAAAAAACTGTTGCCATGTCCTATCCAGCTTTCTGCTGCACATAAATTTCCTTTGGCGTTGGTGACCCCTTGTGCTTCCATTGCATTGACTCATAAGGGTGGACCCATGTTTCATCACGGTAATTAGATTTAAGTGGGAAAGAAGATCTTTCTCTTTTACACCTTCCGGAGTGTTGTGATGGAGTGAAAATACAAAGGCAAAAAGAAAATCCTGCCCCCAAATCAATTTCCATCTACAGTATGCCTTGCTTTGTGGCACATTTTGGAAAATGCTGCATACGGCGCTTAGCAGCAACACAGCTCATGTGTGTCTATTGGCTCCACAGGTGAAGCACACATAAAAAAAAATGGAAGATTTTTTACTTTTACTTTTTACTTTAAACATGGTTTTGATGTGAAGGTAGAAAGGGGTTCTGTACTGTATAGGTAGTGAGACCTTGTAATGCCTACCCTTGGAAGTGATAGAGACAATGATGACCTTATGCCGCCCAACTGTAAGCTTCTAGGGACAGGGGTTTCTTACTGTGGCCTGCATGCATTCTGAATAAGGTAAGCTTCACAGAAAGTGATGCACTATACAAACATAGTATAATATTAAGAAATTATAGCAGACCAACAGTCAAAAATAACATAAACAGACCAACACAACAAACAGTGCTTGCTTCACATAAAAATGAATTTACCTTTTTCTAACTCCTGTTGTGGTAAATGTTAAAAACAAAATGGCAGCACATGCATCTGCAGACTACTGCAAACAGGCTGCTGGGTTTTCTGTTGGTTGAATACAGGCAGCAGCATGACACTTGGGCCCTTATTTAACAAGGGATAGCGCCAGGTAGCGAATGGTGAGCGAACGGTAATGACGCTCACCGCCACGAGAACGCCGGCTCCCCTCCGCAATCACACATTTATCAAGCCGATCCTGCTTAGCGACTGACAGAGCGCCAGATAGCGAATCATTCATCATTATTCCAGCCTCACCCCACAGCGCCAGCGAGCGACCTTGAACAGCGACAGGTATGACCTCTCGCTACCTGGCGCTCTCCAATGCATTTCAATGGAGCAATCTTTAATTGCTATTATTTTTTTTATTTTTTTTTTTTTTTTAAATGTCAAAAATTCTGTGACCACTTCTGCAATGTTAGATTTTTTTTTTTAAGGTAAAAAAAAAAAAAAATTTGTGCAGAATTGATATTACAGGTCTGATATTAATGTATTCATATTACAAAATGTTTTGAAAAACATGTTTTTTTTTTTTCTAAAAATATGGTTGTTTGGGGGTTAAAAAACTACTTTTAACCCATCGCCGCCAGCGCTCTGGGGTTTAAACAAGCATTTCACAGCGCGAGAATTTTTGGAGCGTGATTTGTTAATGAATATGCTGGGAGCCGTTCGCTATGGCCGTTCGCTGTGATGCGCTCCCATACAGCGCGGAACCGGTCAAACAGCGACTCCTAACCCCGTTTACCGCACACCGACTGAGTCGCTCTCAACAGCCGAACAACGGCCAAGCACAGCGAATACTAGCGGGCGCTGTGAAAATAACGCTACTGTCGCTCATCTGTCGCTACCTGGCGCTATTAATGAATCGGCCTCTTGGAGAGGAAGCTCCAAAATGGCATGATAGCAAATGAGCACAAATATAATAAATATAGTGGAAAAGCAACAATGATGGGTACCCTTGACCTTCTGGGCCCCAGTGTGGTCGCTCCCCCTGCACCTCCTCAAGTTACGCCCCTGGGTCCAGCATTAGTCTGGACACTATTCAGCTTTTTTCAGATATATTCAATTTACAGTCCAACACCATTTAGTTGTTAAAATAATATGTCCAGAGCTTTGTGCGACACATTTTGGCCCAAGGCCAAATGTTTTTACAATAATAATACAAAACAATGCAATATATATAAACATTGTGTAAACACCACCACACCACCTAGTGCTTTCCTGAACAGCAAACCCAATAATGTAACATAACACCCTGTGCTGCTAATTACAGCTAATAATCCTAACCCTCCCACCAATGCCACATCACCCGGTTACCAGGCAACCAGATGTACACATCTCAGCTTGGACACAATCCCTAGCCCTTACAGGGTAAAAAAAGAGCATTACAGTGTTGTATATTGTCAACTACTATGCACCAGATAAAAGTAACCCCCACCCCCCATTATTCAGCAGACCCCAGCATTTGCTTACATCAGGCAATATAGAGCGGGACACAAACCTGAGAAGCTGGCAGGCAGTGATGGATGTAGGTGGTCTAGATCTGGAGGTGAGTATATTAATAACCACATGCTGGGCACCCACTGAGGAAATGTGACACAGCAAGGCGACCAATAAAAATAACAACTAAGCCCTCATTCATACCAGTTAAGTACCGCATGTGTTTATGTGATTGCAGCAGATGCAGAGATACCACAAAAGGAACCCAACAATGGCACCTCTATGGACCCTTTCACACCTGAACAGAACAAAAATACATCTGAAAAGTCCTGCTTGCTGCGTCCGGCCCGTAAACGCATCCTATTGAAGTCTATGGTGCTGTGAGCGCAAACACATTTTCAGATTTCATGCAGTAATGCATTTTGCATTTACTGCACCATAGCTTTTAATGGGGATTCAATAGGCAGGAAGGCAGGACATAGGACGTAAAACAGGATTTTTTTATAACGCAGGCACAAATAAAATAAGCAAAAATGCGAACACAAAATAGAATCCCTACTGCAAACATGTGCCGGAAAGGTGTGAGCATAGCCTACGATATATACAAAATACCTGCAAAAAAACAGTAACCTGGATACCATAATGTAACTTTCTGAATCATTGGATATTGAATTGATATTAAAGGGGACATTACCGGCAGAGGGTTAAATTATTTAGCTTTTTTCTCCCATGCTGGCTTTCAGGGACTGAATCTTTCATTCAGCCAGCTTTATATTTCTTAATACATAGGGATCTCTTTCCCTTCTGCAAGGCCTCCCAGCATCAGAGGATACAACAATTCATGTTTCATTGTGAAAGTCCCCTCAGAAGTGAATTCGTTTTAAAGAGGAAAATCTAACCTAAAATAATCCCCCCTCCCCATTGGCCTCTATGTACCTTTTGGATGTCGCCGCTGCAGTGACATCTGGCTGCTTCAGGGCCCAATCCTCACCCTTCCGCCCGCTTGGCCGTCGCTAACTAACAAGCACAGCCTCAGCCGTGGTCTTCAATTTCCCATGGCGGTCTCGCAGCTCTGCAAAGTCTTGCGGGATTTCGGGGGCTCCATTGCATCCCATTTATGGGCACTGTACAGGAGCCAGATCGGAGGCTAAATCAGGGTGCCTGATGGGATGCAAGATTGCGCCGCCCATTGGGAGGTGAGGCGGGGGGGAGGGCGTCTGGTGAGGTTTGGGTGGTTTTGACCTCCGCCAATGTTCCTTTTTAAGGACTGAGAAAGATGAGTCATCAGAAGGGGCAGGTTCTATAGGTGGTGGATGGAAGATGTTGTCCCTCACAGCCAGAATGGGGCAAGCAGAAGGCAGAATACTTTAGCAGTTTGTCTGGAATGTCCCTTTAATGGCACCAGTGGGGTTATAGTAGCCTACAAAATGTTCTCAGGAAACCTTTTCCAGAGCCTGTTCTCAAACCGACACAACACTGGGGTCTAGGGGCTTGATCGAGGACGGGACCCTTGATGATTGGCATGACATCCCCCTCCCCCAATATTATGTGCTGTCAGTGTTGTGCGTGTTATTTGTTATTTACATCAATACAATGCCACAATTCCATTTACATATCAATTCTAGATGTACATCTTAAGGTTAACAATGACTGCTACCACGAGGCATGCTATTGTATCCTAATCAATTATAGGTTGCCATTGACCTGCCTAGATCAATACAGACCTTGCTTATCTTCTTTAAATCGAGATGATACTATTTCTCACTAAATGTAATCTACTTTTCTGTTATTAAAATTACATTTTTCGTTACTATCTTAAAGGTCAATGAGTTTACCCGCCAAAAATATAATTCTCATGGTTAAATAATGGAGAAAAATGTTCAGGGTCAGGAGTCGCATAGAGTAATGAGCTACCCAAACCTAGAGCATCTTCCACTTCTTATTCATACTGTGCCAGAGCACTGCTTTATTATATCATCTGCTGATATATAGCCCTGAGCAACCTGCCGCCCAAGGAAGTCATTTTTATGGCTCTCTGTATGGAAATGTAATTTTCAGGGAGCATAGATGTGTTTATGAAATCTTATCAGCAGGATCAGGAAGAGCCCATACGCCCAATCTGAACTTTTTATTACAAGCTCGCATGGAGTCATGGCTACTATGACCACAACTCAAGGAAATTCATTCAGCACGTTCCAATCCCAAAATGGCAACAAAAAATGAAGGCTGTGAGGCCTCTTTTTTAAGTTGAGCCTTTCATGTTATTATTATCAATATACCTACTGTATGTATTAGGTATTGTAGAACCACTGCCATTGTATTTTTGGCTTTATTTTAATGATGTGTTTTTTATGTGTCTCTGCCAAACGAGACAAAAGGGGGCACAAAGTATAAAAACATGTTTATAGGGACCTGAAAGTGGATCAGAATTCAACATTTCCCATCAAAACCACAGAAGTGCCTGAAACTACCTCTCATGCCTCACATGACCTCTGGACACAAAGAGCATAAATTTGTGCCTGGCGAACCCTATCAATCCTCAGAGGCTATTAAAGCGGTCCTTCAATCTGAATAAGAGCATATCTTATATGTTTCCCACACCCTGTACATACAGATTACAATAAAAATCATCCTACCTGCACCTACTGCATGTTATGAGCCTTTAAACATCCAAGATGGCGGCTCATGGAACATCAGGCAGCCTGTAAACAGGAAGTGCTTTCTGACTGTGCTGCTCTGCATTCTGGGATTGCTGACTTTTTCCTGACCACAGCTCTTCTCTGTCTGAGCAAAGCACAGCTATAACCTGCCCTCTGTACTTTATCCCACTCTCCTCTCCTCAGTTAGTGTGATGCTTCTGAGTCAAGATGGCGGCGCCCATATCCTAAAGTCCTGCACAGATTTGCAGCCCAGTGGGGGAAAGAATAATAAGTAAGTGACTAAAAACTTAAAATATATTAACTTTAGATGCTGGGGAATTTTTTTTTAAGGGTTTGGGCTTTTCAATAAATCATGGTGAAGGTCCAGTTTAATAGGTGCTATGCGGTGGGGAGACAGGAGATATGTGATATGATTATGGCTAGATATGATTTGCTTGTGGGGGAGCCTTACTTTAAGGAATATTAAGGTCAGGGAGAGTGGCCTGGTTGTTGGATGCAACAAGAGTGATGGCATTGTAACTACAATCAGGGCTGGATTAATTGTGGTGGAGGCCCCTGGGCACAAAATCTGGTGGAGGCCCCTGATACAGTTGCCCTTTGCAGGGCAAGTGGTAGAGGCCACAGGGCGCGTGCCCCTTGCACCCTACTCATAATCTTGCTCTGACTACAACGTAACATTGAACTATACCAGCTTCTCTCTTTTATCCTGTTTCTAAAGGTGCTTGTAAGCATTACATGAATCTAGAAGAAGTCATGAATAAGGACTGGCTGGTCCGAAACACAAAGACGATTCATGGACTTTTTGTATAAGATTTTACCTGTGAATGATGATTTTGAAGGATTTCTACAATAAAATTTAAAGATTTTATCTACTATCTCCTGGCTGGCAAACTTTTTGACAGTATAACATTGAACTATACCAGCTTATCTTTTATCCTGTTTCTGAAGGTACTTTCTGAAGCATTAAATGAATCTAGAAGAAGGAAATGTAGCTCATCATTGGTTATATTTTCTAGTATCAATCAAATACCAGTCTCAATCCTTATGATTTGGTACTGTCCAATCTGGGCAAATACATAACTGTACATGTCCACTGGGCAGAGGCATAGCTAGGCTTCCCTGCACCCAGGGCAGAGATTAAAAATGGTGCCCCCAACCCTCCAGTGCTTAACTTTATTTGCTCTCCCCCTCCCCGAAATCGAAAGGGATTGTCCAGGGAAAAAATAAAATATATATATGCTTACCTTTTGTCCTACACAGCAACTTGATCCAGTTCTGGTGTTTTAAAAATGACCAACCTAGCATTTCTGATACTAAATGCTGCCTCCCCCCTCCCCCCAAAAAATTAGCTTATTGTAACAGATTCCCCTCGACCCCAAATAAATAATCAGAATGTAAACTATGTGCCACAGAGCACAAATGAATAAGTGGCTCCAAGTGTAATCTCTCCATCTGGAGACCCAAACATTAAAATGCAGAGTGCCAGCAAATCCCAGAACTTGGTTATTAAAGAAGACCCACTGTCCAAACTGGAGATTTCCTCAACCTAACAGCACAGGGGCATCTCTGTATGCTCTGCTATGGGCACTGCAGATGTGCCAGGTATACAGGTGTTTAGGGGAGAAGGTCAGCCTTTGTCTGGGGCACAACTCCTCAACCTGGATGGCCCCTTCCTTCCTTGCAACTGCCACCACAATACAGCCTCTGGAAGCTTTGATCTGCATTTTCCAGACACAATGCAGCCTTGGTGATGGGGGGGGATCAGGTTTCTGGCTCAAAGGCCTCGTGAGTGACTGACTAGTCAGCCAATCAGAGCAGCAATGGCGCCCACAGCTTGAAACAATTAGCAAACCCACAAACTCTGACCTGCACCCAGTATTAAAGATCTTGTCCAGGCATTGGCTTAAAGTCTGTATTTGCCTTTTCTCGCCCACAGCTTCTCCATGCAGCACCAGCTTCTTCATACTTACTGATGGGGGAGAACAAGCGATTTACAAAGCAAGCATTTGTGGGGTGTAAATAAGGCTGCACAGACACTGCCATGTGAGCCCACTGGCACTGGGAATCAGAATGGCTGGCTCTCCACAGTTGGTTAGTATATAGATGGCAGCGCTGCACAGAATAGCTGCAGGGGACAAAAGGTGAGTATAGATATATTTGAGTTTATGTCTGGTCAATTTGGGATGCCCCAGAAAAAAGCCAGAGGACAGCCCTGAAAATCTTTTAGATTCCAGGCCGGCCGCCAGTAAAGATGAGTATACCGGTTAACCCGGAGGTTTCACACCGCATGGCATCCCACTATAGGATGCCCCGGGTGGCAGGCTAGCAATGGTTTCAATTTGATTTAAATGTAAAATCCCACGCTCTATCTACCCGGTGAGTCTTGCCCCCCCCCCCCCAGACCCCCCACGCTACTCCGCTGCCATTGGGGATATTTGAAATGTTAATATATTTTTCAGAATGGTGCCATGAAATAGTGAGCTCTAAAAGATATTACATGAGCAACAACCTTTACCCACCTACCAGCCACCATTTTGTAACAGCTTACAAGAGGTGGAGTTTTCTACCAGGGCTGTATTTACCATTAGGCAAACCTAGGCCTGCGCCTAGGGTGGCCACCTGCAAGAGTGGGGGGGGGGGGCTGACATTGCAGCTATAGTAAAAAAAAAAAAAATTGTTGGCACATTAATGCCAAAAATGCTCCCCCACATTGTGTGTGTGTGTGTATATAGTGGGGGGGATGGCGCAACGGGTCTGCAGCCTGATCCTCTCCCCTTTATTGCTGTGCCATGTGACTCCTGCGTGTCGGTAATCTATAATACAGGTGCATGATCCTCTGCATTTTGCGCCTTAAAGTGGACTAAAACCTAGGATTTTGACTATCCTGGGTTTTGGTCCTTTCCCCCGGAGCACCCCGAATGGGGGTGCCCCACTGTGTGAAACTCCCCAGATCGCCGATGCCAACGCACCTCTTCCTGGTCCTATGGTGCATGGGCGGTTGCTTGTCCAATCAGCGTGCTCGGAGCTGACATCACGTCGTCTAAGCCCTTGTCTAAGGCCAGCTGTTCCTAGCGTGCTGGCGGCCGCACCCCCCCGCTTCCCTCTAACAGGGAGCATGCCCGCACCGGCCATTCACAGGTGCCTGGCACTGGCACGTGCCCTGCTAGGGATAGTAGGGAGGCGGCCGCGGCTTGCACATGCACTGCTGAACCGGGAAACAAGGTAAGTGTATGGGCCGACCTGGGGGGTTTCACACAGCAGCGTATCCAGATTTTGGATGCCCTGGGGGGAGGGAATCAATTGGCCCAGGAATCTTAAAAGTATATGGCCCAAGGGCCCGCATAAACCTGGAGCTGTCCCTGCTCAACGTTATTTATCAACAAGGGGGCGTAAGCACTTGAAGTGCCTAGGGCAGCATGAGAACCAAATACGGCCCTGCTTTCTACTACTACAATGCAAACCCACTGAAAACAGTTACCAGACATAAAAGCTTCTGCTAAAACAAATATGCAGCCCCTGCCCTGCCAGTGTGGGCAGGGTGGTAAGTGTTTAGGGGAGGTTTGTTATTCTCCTTTCTGCCTCTAGCAGACGCCGTTGTTAGGATCCTGTGTGGGTGTGTCTCTGGGGTATCCCCGATATAAAGCATATATAAGCATGCAATGAATGTACAATTCAAAAATATATTGCCAGATACACAAGGTTCTTTGTTTCTCACACTTGGGTTATATTCCTTATATTCCTTCAGTTTGTAGAAAGTATTGCATTCAGTTGTAGCAAGTATCTGTTATCAGTGCACAATGCACTTTGGAGCAAAAAGAGTGTGAACTGGGAAGTGCATTGTCTGCACCTGGTGCTGAATCGACTAATATACTTGTACTAAATACAGGAATGCATCAGTATTAGGAATACTAGGAACTTTACAAGTAGCAAGGCTTGTATGGATTTGGCCGCTCAACAGCCATAGCCTAGGTCATGATGGTTGGTTTATTTTGGAGCAACATCTGGTAGCCGAGCAGACGTGGCACAGTTTTGCAACTGTACATGACAATGAACATGGTCAGAGATGGCTCAGTAACAGGGTTTGGCTCTGGATGTGGTCAACATGGTACAGGTTGACAGCAGGGCTAGGCTTTGGATGTGGTCAAACATGGCAAAGGTTAACAGCAGGGCCTGGCACTAGAAGTGGTTACTTGTGGCACAGGTCAGAAACAGGGCTTGGCACTGGATGGAGTTGGACATGACACAGGATAACACTGGACGTGGTCAAATTTGGCATGGGTTTCAGAGCAGCAAGGGGCGTAAGCAGGAAAACTGTGCTAGATCAGTGGTCCTCAACCTTTTTTCACCAAGTACCCCCTAGCAACAAGCTCTTTCAATGACACACCACCAAGGAGGCGATTGATTCTTAATGTTACCAAAAAAAAAAAGTAGGTCACGTATCTTGTAGCACTTTTTGAAGCAAGAAAGAATAAGAAAGCAAGAAAAGAAAAATGTTTTACTGTTACAATAATATACCAGACCCATAATAACCTCGCTGGTGCACCTCTGAATATTTCTGCGTAACTCTTGGGTTACAAGTAGCATAGATTGAGAAACAGTGTGCTAGATCATGGTGAGGGCTTTTTAATAGGCTGTTTTCAATCAGCTGGCCTGCTGAGCCTGCCGCCATATATAATTGGTGAGCACCACTTCTTTGGGCGTCACTGGCGTGTGGTTGGCATATACAACAGGACCACTCGACAATGTCCCTGCCAGAGGACAGCATGGATGCATTAAAATAAATCTCATCCAAGCTTGACTTTCTCTTTTAATAGAAGGTGGTGGCAGGTTCTTGAACTTTCCATTCCACTTGTCTACTGTGAGCACAGCAGGGTGAGGTTGCTAGTCTTTCCGACATGCCAAGTCAACAGAATGCAAAATGAATCTAAATAAAAATTATTATTTACATATTAAATACAATGATGGTGTCTGCTTGTGATATTTGGGGACACATACTATCCAAATCTAAAAAATCTGAAAATGAATTCACTTGATCCCCTGTATCACTGGAGACAAGTCAAGACTCCAGTGCTTCTCTTCCTCTCCTCTTTCCAAATAGTGGTGAGTGTTTCTTTTTAACACTGGTGGGGGGGGGGGGGTTGCTGTGAAGATTAGGGGTTTGGCATCTGCAGACTTTATATCTGTTTTATTATAATTTTTTTTATTTTTATTGTTCTTAGGAAACAAGGCGCTAATATGATGAATGCTCTTTACTCACTTCAATGGGTTTATTGTGAATCTTAATACAAACATTTTCTTTCAGAAAACTTTTGTGCATATGCATCATTTTTAGTAGGCAAGCCAGTAAACGTGATACACGATCCATAAAATGCACCTGAAGTTCAGAAAAAACAGTCCATCATTTTTATGCGGCCAGTGCCCATTTAGGCCCCCTTCCAGCAGCCTGGGCATATTTCTTGGTGTCCACATAGCTTACTTTTGATGCATGTTCAGGATTTTTAGAAGCTGTGTCATTAAAATGACTAATAACCTCCTTAGGCATGTACATCATGTGTGATATACGCTGCTGAATTAGCTGCTCACAATGGACTGGATTTGTCAGAAGCCGTGAAATCACTGCTAGTCCGGAGACATGTTTATTACTAGATGGTGCATAATTTGCAAGCAGGGCTTCTCTACATTGTCATTCACTTTTGACTTTAATTAAGAGCCATGTATCCATCTCATATGTAGCACATATACTGTATATATATATATATATATATATATATATATATATATATATATATACACACACACAACGCACACACACACTATCCCTGCACACATAAGTGCATTGACACACAGTGGGTTGCTGGGAGTATCACTGGCGCAATTTGGCATCCAGCAAAAGTGCACCGGTATATATATATATATATATATATATATATATATATATATATACACACACACACACACACTTACGCATATATGTTGGGGGGGGGTGTTACGCACCGGGTTGAACGTGCGAGGAAGTGGACCCGCAGGGTCTGCAGAACTGTTTGGCAGATACCGCGTCAGGGGAGCGGAGTCTAAGGAGCCACTGGTTTTCACCAGAGCCCACCGCAAGGCGGGATGGTCTTGTGCGGCAGGTGACTCCCAGGTCGCTACCCCCCAACAGCGGCACAGTTCCACAAACTGCTGAGGTGACGTGCAGTAGAGACAAACAGTGGTCGAAGGAGAAGGCCGAGGTCAGGACTGGCAGCGCGGGTTCAATAGCGGAGAAACAAGCCGAGGTCGGGACTGGCAGCGCGGGTTCAATAGCGGAGAAACAAGCCGAGGTCGGGACGGGCAGCACAGGTTCAAAGGTCAATGGGAGAGCCGAGGTCATACACGAGGAATCAAGCAATACAGCGTCTGTCATTCACGGAAGAACACCGAAGATCCGGCACAGGAAGGAAGGCAGGGTTCAATTTATGGGAAGAGCCGAAAAGGGATTGGATGGCCAGACACCAATAATCAGGACCTTGGCCCTTTAAATCTATGAAGATTGACGCGCGCGCCCCCTAGTGGCCGGGGACGTGCGTGCACGGAAGGCGGAACTGCAGCAGAAGGAGGAAGCCGGCGGCCATGCCGGTCAGAGGAGGAAGCGCGGGGACCAGGTAAGGGGACAACGTAGCCTGGGGGGCCAGCAGCGGACGCCCGGATGGCGGTATAGCGGGGAGCGCTGCAGGAAGGGGACGCAGCGCTCGCCCGAGGAGAGGCACGGAGGGGGGCGCTGCGCGGGGCAGGCGCAGCGCTCGCTCTAACAGTACCCCCCCCCCTTAGGTCTCCCCCTCTTTTTGGGACCGAGGAAGTTTGAAATAAGGCTCCGATCGAGGATATTCTCCTCAGGCTCCCAGGACCTCTCTTCTGGACCGCAATTCTCCCAATCCACTAGAAAGTATCGTCTCCCTCTGGATGTTTTGGAGGCCAGAATCTCTCTCACCGAGAAGGCATCTTCGGTACCCGCGACCGGAAGTGGCTCCAACGTTTTAGAAGAGAATCGATTAGTCGTCAGAGGCTTTAATAATGAAACATGAAAAGAGTTGGGAATACGTAAGGAGGCAGGCAGATGAAGTTTGTAACAGACCGGATTAATTTGTTGCTTGATCCTGTACGGCCCTAAATAGCGAGGACCCAATTTATAACTGGGTATCTTGAAACGAATGTACTTGGCTGAAAGCCAAACTTTATCTCCAGGAAAGAAAACAGGAGCGATTCTCCTTCTTTTATTAGCGCTGTTCTTCATACGGGTAGAGGCTAGAACAAGAGAATGTCGTGTTTCACGCCAGATAGAGGAAAAAAACTGTGTTAAGTCATCCACGGCGGGTACCCCCGACTGTGTAGGTAAGGGTAGAGGAGGCAGAGGTTGGCGGCCATAAACAATGAAAAATGGAGATTTTTTGGTGGCTTCAGAATCTTTGAAATTATAAGAGAACTCCGCCCATGGCAAGAGATCGACCCAGTCGTCTTGTCGGGCCGAAATGAAGTGACGTAGATATTGTCCTAGAACCTGATTGACCCTCTCCACTTGGCCGTTGGACTGGGGGTGGTAAGCCGAGGAAAAATCTAATTTCACTTTTAACTGAGTACAGAGAGCTCTCCAGAATTTTGAAACAAATTGAACTCCCCTGTCGGAGACAATGTGGGAAGGAAGTCCATGGAGCCGAAAAATATGCTTAAAAAAGTTCTTAGCCAACTGGGGAGCGGATGGGAGTCCTGGTAGCGGAACGAAGTGCGCCATCTTTGAAAAACCATCCACAACAACCCAGATCACTGTATTGCCTTGAGATGGAGGAAGATCCGTGATAAAGTCCATAGCGATGTGAGACCAAGGGATTTCAGGAATAGGAAGAGGATGAAGAAGGCCCGCCGGTCTTTGGCGAGGGGTTTTATTACGTGCACAGGTGGTACAAGCTTGCACGAATTCTGCCACATCCTTCTCAATGGAGGGCCACCAATATTATCTGGCAATAATTCCGTTAGACTTTTTGATACCAGCATGCCCGGCAATACGGGAAGCATGACCCCATTTTAATATTTGGAGGCGTCGGCGAACCGGGACATAGGTCTTCCCAGGCGGAGCTTGCACTAGGGAGGCAGGAGCAGAATGAATCAAACGATCAGGGGATATAATGTACTGAGGAGCAGTGTCCGCGTCAGTGAAGTCCGAGGAGCGAGACAAAGCATCTGCCCTGATGTTCTTAGAGGCAGGTCGAAAGTGAATGCGGAAATTAAACCGCGCGAAGAATAGTGACCAACGAGCTTGGCGAGGATTCAAGCGCTGAGCAGTCTGTAGATACAAAAGGTTCTTATGATCGGTAAAAATAGATATGGGGTGAAGCGACCCTTCTAGTAGATGCCTCCACTCTTCGAGAGCTAATTTGATAGCCAGAAGTTCACGATCCCCAATAGAATAATTTCGCTCCGCGGAAGAAAAGGTCCTAGAAAAGAACCCACAAGTATGATTTTTCCCTGATGGAGACCTCTGTGTGAGTACAGCTCCTGCTCCAATGGAAGAAGCGTCAACCTCCAGAGAAAAGGGACGAGAAGGGTCTGGTCTGGAGAGCACCGGGGCCATAGAGAATGTCTTTTTCAATGTTAAAAAGGCTGCCTCCGCCTGTGGAGGCCATGACTTGGGGTTGGCTCCCTTTTTGGTGAGAGCCACAATGGGGGCCACGATAGTGGAAAAATGGGGTATGAATTGACGGTAATAGTTGGCGAAGCCCAGAAATCGTTGAATGGAACGCAGACCAACTGGCCGAGGCCAGTCTAATACCGCTCTCAATTTGCTAGGGTCCATTTGTAATCCTTGGGCTGAAACAGTATAACCCAAAAAAGGCAGAGCGGTCTGGTGAAAGAGACACTTTTCTAATTTGGCATAAAGATGATGCTGCCGAAGGCGGGATAGTACCAGACGAACGTGCCGGTGATGCTCCTCGAGGGAAGAAGAGAAGATGAGGATATCATCTAAATAGACCACGACACAGGAGTACAACAAGTCCCGGAAGATGTCATTGACGAACTCTTGAAATACGGCAGGAGCATTACAAAGCCCGAAGGGCATCACCAAATACTCGAAATGACCGTCACGGGTATTAAAGGCAGTCTTCCATTCGTCTCCCTTGCGGATGCGGATCAGATTGTAGGCTCCACGAAGATCTAGTTTGGAAAAGATCCTGGAGCCACGAAGACGGTCGAAGAGTTCTGGAATTAAAGGTAAGGGGTATCGGTTCTTTACCGTGATCTTGTTAAGACCCCGATAGTCAATACAGGGTCGGAGAGAACCGTCTTTTTTCTGTACAAAAAAAAAGCCTGCCCCAGCGGGAGAAGAGGACTTCCGGATGAAGCCCCTCTGCAGATTTTCTTGTATGTAAGTAGCCATTGCTTGAGTTTCGGGGACGGATAGTGGGTAGATACGGCCGCGAGGAGGAGTGGTTCCAGGCAGGAGATCGATCGGGCAATCATAAGGGCGATGTGGCGGAAGGATCTCAGCTTGCTTCTTACAGAAGACGTCAGCGTAGGCCCGGTAAACTTCGGGTAGGCCCGGTAGAGATGTGGTAGGATGAACGGTTCGAACTGGTAAGGCTTTCAAGCAATTCTTTAGGCAGGTTGTACCCCACGCCTTGATGTCCCCTGTGACCCAGTCTAGGGTAGGATTATGGAGTTGAAGCCAAGGAAGACCCAATAGGATTGGGGAAGTACAATGGGGTAACACAAAGAGTTCCAAGTATTCCTGGTGAAAGAGGCCAATCTTAAGGAGCAAAGGCTTGGTACGGTACTGCACCATACAATTCAGTCTATCTCCATTAACTGAGGCGATGAATAACGGTTTGGCCAAGCGGTTAACTGCTATGTCGTGTTTCTTGATCAGGGAGGCCTCTATGAAATTGCCCGCCGAACCAGAATCCAGGAAGACCGGCAAATTAAGCACAGAGGCAGATGAGAGACAAAGCTGTGCAGGTACGGTAAATCTTGGAGAGGAAGCACACACACCCAGAGACGCCTCTCCCAACGAGTCTAGGTGCGCCCGTTTCCCAGTCGAGAAGGACGAATGGGGCAATCTCTTAGGAAATGATCAGGACTGGCGCAATACAGACAGAGATTTTCATTCCTCCTGCGAGACCTCTCCACGGGGGTTAGGCGAGAGCGGCCGACTTGCATGGCTTCCACCTCTGGAGATGATGGTACAGACAAAGGTTTCTGAAAGGTAGGGGCCAAACGAAACATCCTCCTGTCGCGTTGGGAATCTCTCTCCAGGCGAAGTTCTTCACGCCTCTCAGCAAAGCGTATGTCAATGCGAGTGACGAGATGTATGAGTTCAGAAAGGGAGTCAGGAATCTCTCGGGCCGCTAGAACATCTTTGATCTTGCTAGAGAGACCTTTCTTAAAACAAGCGCAGAGAGCCTCATTATTCCATGCTAACTCGGAGGCCAAAGTACGGAATCGAATAGCATATTCACCAACAGAAAGATCGCCTTGCGTTAAATTCAATAGAGCGGACTCGGCAGATGAGGCTCGAGCGGGTTCTTCAAAAACCTGACGGAATTCTGTAACAAAGGCCTGGACGGTGAAGGTGAGAGGATCATTACGGTCCCACAAGGGAGTGGCCCAAGCCAAGGCTTTTCCGGAGAGCAGACTAATGATGAAGGCCACTTTAGAGCGTTCGGTGGGGAATTGATCGAACAATAATTCCAGGTGCATAGAGCACTGGGCTAGAAAGCCTCTGCACAACTTCGCGTTCCCCTCATATTTTGCTGGCAAGGAGAGGCGGATTCTGGATGAGGAAGCTGCTGGAGACTGCGGTGGCGGCACCGGTGGCGGTGGAGAAAGCGACTGCTGCTGGGTCAGGAATTGCTGCATCATAGCGGTAAGCTGATTAATCTGCCCGGACTGCAAAGCCACCAGCGCTGGGAGTTCGGAAGTCTCCGGCAAGGGCACCTCAGCGGGATCCATGGCCGGATCTTACTGTTACGCACCGGGTTGAACGTGCGAGGAAGTGGACCCGCAGGGTCTGCAGAACTGTTTGGCAGATACCGCGTCAGGGGAGCGGAGTCTAAGGAGCCACTGGTTTTCACCAGAGCCCACCGCAAGGCGGGATGGTCTTGTGCGGCAGGTGACTCCCAGGTCGCTACCCCCCAACAGCGGCACAGTTCCACAAACTGCTGAGGTGACGTGCAGTAGAGACAAACAGTGGTCGAAGGAGAAGGCCGAGGTCAGGACTGGCAGCGCGGGTTCAATAGCGGAGAAACAAGCCGAGGTCGGGACTGGCAGCGCGGGTTCAATAGCGGAGAAACAAGCCGAGGTCGGGACGGGCAGCACAGGTTCAAAGGTCAATGGGAGAGCCGAGGTCATACACGAGGAATCAAGCAATACAGCGTCTGTCATTCACGGAAGAACACCGAAGATCCGGCACAGGAAGGAAGGCAGGGTTCAATTTATGGGAAGAGCCGAAAAGGGATTGGATGGCCAGACACCAATAATCAGGACCTTGGCCCTTTAAATCTATGAAGATTGACGCGCGAGCCCCCTAGTGGCCGGGGACGTGCGTGCACGGAAGGCGGAACTGCAGCAGAAGGAGGAAGCCGGCGGCCATGCCGGTCAGAGGAGGAAGCGCGGGGACCAGGTAAGGGGACAACGTAGCCTGGGGGGCCAGCAGCGGACGCCCGGATGGCGGTATAGCGGGGAGCGCTGCAGGAAGGGGACGCAGCGCTCGCCCGAGGAGAGGCACGGAGGGGGGCGCTGCGCGGGGCAGGCGCAGCGCTCGCTCTAACAGGGGGTTTAAGTGGTCCCATGCCCTGCAGGGAGGTGCAGGGCTGCTTCTTGTGTCTGGGGGGCATACTCCCCCTCGCGCAAAGCCCACCAAAATCCTGAAAACACAGACCCCCTCAGTAAAGTTGGGTCAATACCCAACAAAAAGCATGGAAGTTTATGCGTGAGATTGTTCCTTGAAATCGTTCATGCAGCTCTGTGACTCTCCTTTCCCATACATACATGTAGATTGGCCGCCATTTGGAGTCATTTAAGGTAGCACTGTTTGATTTTTGTGTTTAATTGCGGGGCAGAGCAGTTGTTTATTATTGTTTTCATGTAGTGATGATGAGTAGAAGACTTGCACTGACACTTGTGTGTGCCTGAATATACTGAATAAAATCCAAAAATTCATAATGGCAGAGGTCCTTTTTAGCTGGAAGATGTATTTATGGAGTAGAAAACTTTAGTAACCTTTTCAATCTACTTTTTAGTATTTTACTGTTAAAGCAAAAGTAGTTAAAAATGAAAAGTTTACTAAAGTTTTGTATTCCAATTTTGTTTCTAAAAATACATACAGAGCATTTCGATCAACAATACTTAAACTAGCCCAACAACAACCATACACTGGTTGTGGTCAATGTCACATTTTTCCCCACTTTGATGGGTGAATATTTTGAAGCTCGAAGCTGCAACTTGATTAGATAAGTGATAGATGCATGAGAAGATGACCCACAAAACATTGAAGGGAATGTATAATAAGATATGACTCTGGTCTTGTTCAAAATTAGTAGTTTTAGAACCCCCTGGTTCACCAGTTTTCAAAGCATCATCAATAAGTGACCTGCACCAAGACCATAGCTAAAACAAGCATATAATGCAAGTTATATTATAATAATTGCCTAAAATTAAAAATCCATATAAAATGTTAAATAGGAGAGGATGAGATATTCGAAACCAAAAAAAAAAAACTTGTGGTTTTATTCAAGTGGAAGGAAAATACAAGGGGTGACGGACAAGCTGGGCCATTGTAAACAGTGTAATAACATCCTGTATGCATTTTTTTTTATTAACCACGGGCATCTAGTGGCCAATATCTGCAATGACATCTTGCTAAGCTGGAAAGGAACTCGAAAGGGGGAGAGCAGAATTATTTACTCCCCTACACACATATTCAAATTATTGCAATAGCAATATGCCATTATGCTAGCATTGGTTGAGTTAGGGGATTGGCCATTTTAGTTGAGTTCTCTGTAAAAGCAGAATGGTTCAGGGTTCTTTTTTTTTTAAGTGAAAGAAAGAAACAGGCTGACTTTTTTGATGCAAGGTGTATAGGCAACTGCTCCTCTTGCTCACGGTTTGAGCTGGTAAAACCAGTATTTGCATCTAGGTGTAGGTTGGGTTGCCAGGTCAGTTCCACTGGGGGTCCTGAACACCCCATTTTCAAGGTAAAGTAAGACCAGAAGCTGCACCTCAGTATTTGGTCTGGACATGTCCAGAGGTTGAGTTACTGCTCAGAAAACCAATCATGGCAATTTTAAAGGGTAAGTCCACTTTCAATGCAATTTTTGAAAGTGTATTTGTGTGCCAAAAGGATGTGTTCAATGTACTGAGCTTATCTAGTACTTTTTTCTTAGGATAGAAAATGGCTGTTTTATGGAAGCAGTTTTCACTACCTGCAATCTGTTGCTATTGGCAACGTACATGGGGAGGCTGATTTATTAATAGCGACATGTAGCGACAGTTGAGCGACTGTAGCGGTATTTTTCACAGCGCCCACTAGTAGTCGCTGTGCTTGGCCGTTGTTCGGTTGTTGACAGCGACTCAGTCGGTGTGGCGTAATGTTGAATACAAGGTTCCGAGTCGCTATTTGACAGGTTGCGCGATGTATGGGTGCGCATGATAGCGACTGGTCAGAGCGACCGGCTTCCACCATATTATCAAAAAATCACGCTCAAAAAATTCAAGCGCTGTGAAATGCATGTTTAAACCCCAGAGCGCTGGAGGCGATGTGTTAAAAGTAGTTTTTTAACCCCCAAACCACCATATTTTTGGAAACCAATAAAAAAAAAATTTTTTCAATATTTTAGTAATATGAATACATTAATATCAGACCTGTAATATCAATTCTGCGCAATTTTTATTTTTATTTTTTTTTGCCTTAAAAAAATTATCTAAAATGGCAGAAGTGGTCACAGAAATTTTCACATTTAAAAAAAAAAAAAAAAAACCCATTAATAACAATTAATTATTAATATTTAAAGATTGTTCCATTGAAATGCATTGGAGAGCGCCAGGTAGCGAGAGGTCATACCTGTCGCTGTTCAAGGTCGGACGCTGGCGCCGTGGGCTGAGGCTGGAATAATGATGAATGAGCCGCTATATGGCGCTATCTCAGTCGCTAAGCAGAATTGGCTTGATAAATGTGTGATTGTGGTGGGGAGCCGGCGTTCTCGTGGCGGGGTCCGTCATTACCGGCCAGTCACCAGTCGCTACCTGTCGCTATTCCTTCATAAATAAGGGGCCCAAGTCTGCACACGGGGAGGCCGATTCATTAATAGCGCCAGGTAGCGACAGATGAGCGACAGTAGCGTTATTTTCACAGCGCCCGCTAGTAGTCACTGTGCTTGGCCGTTGTTCGGCTGTTGACAGCGACTCAGTCGGTGTGCGGTAATGTTGAATACGGGGTTAGGAGTCGCTGTTTGACAGGTTCCGCGCTGTATGGGAGCGCATGACAGCGAACGGCCATAGCGAATGGCTCCCAGCCGTGGGAAATGCTTGTTTAAACCCCAGAGCGCTGGCGGCGATGGGTTAAAAGTAGTTTTTTAACCCCCAAACAACCATGTTTTTCAGAACATTTTGTAATATGAATACATTAATATCAGACCTGTAATATCAATTCTGCACAAATTTTTTTTTTTTACCTTAAAAAAAAAATCTAACATTGCAGAAGTGGTCACAGAATTTTTGACATTTAAAAAAAAAAAATTAATAGCAATTAATTATGAATATTTAAAGATTGCTCCATTGAAATGCATTGGAGAGCGCCAGGTAGCGAGAGGTCATACCTGTCGCTGTTCAAGGTCGCTCGCTGGCGCTGTGAGGTGAGGCTGGAATAATGATGAATGATTCGCTATCTGGCGCTCTGTCAGTCGCTAAGCAGGATCGGCTTGATAAATGTGTGATTGCGGAGGGGAGCCGGCTTTCTCGTGGCGGTGAGCGTCATTACCGTTCGCTCACCATTCGTTACCTGGCGCTATCCCTTGTTAAATAAGGGCCTACGAAGAGAGAAGTGAGTCCTGTACACACAGAACACTGCCGCTATGGCTGTTGCTGAGGTGAGGGAGCTCACTTAACCTTACACATGCCCAGTAGCAGTGTTGTGTGCAACTATATGCAATCTGTTGCTACTGGTAACATACAAGTTTGCCAATAGCAAGAGATTGCAGATAGTTGCACAGAAATAAAAATAAAATCAGCTCAGCACCTTCAATCGATAATGGATTTACCTATTAAACTTGTCAAAAATCACACATGGAATAGCATGACATACCTAACGACTAATCAGGTGGAGAGGCACATAGCATTGAGCACACCTGCCCAGTGGACCCTAAAGAGGAAGTAAAGTCAAGATAGCACTTCCACATTCACTTGTATAGCAGAAAATGTCAGCTAATCATGTGACCGCTCGAACCACTCTGTTCTGATGTGCAGACCCACTCGGAAAACTCGATTGTTCAACTGAATAAGATGGGGACAGAAAGCTGCCATTCAACAACTACACCTCCTTCAATAAGCTTCATTGCAACTTCTTCCTGTTTCTATTATTTACATTTCTATGCTTAATTTTGTCTTCTGAAGAATCTTTAACTGTAAAGGCATCCATGGTTAAAGCAGACCAAAACCCACTGAACTTGTGAAATACATTTGACCAAAGCCCCTGCCGATATTCCTTTATTAGGGTGTAGAAATAGAAATGGATATTGCTTCGAATCGCCCTAGAACAGTGTTTTTTTTTCTGTCCCTCTCTGTCAGATGGCAGGAAAGCAGTCATTGCAAAGGTGTAGCAATGACATCATTGCCCTTCACAAAAGTGGCAATAAATGGAGGAGGCGTAGCTTTTCAGCTAAAACAAGGGCCATTATCTGGCATTAAAGTGGACCAAGACCCACGGCGATTGGCCTGGGAATCTATAAGATTCATGGGCCGATCGATTTCCCCCCCCGGGGCATCATAAATCAAAATGCCCCGCTGTGTGAAACCTCCAGGTTGCCCTTGCACGAGCCATGCACGTCCATGCACGAGCTGTGACCGCATCCATGCTATCCCTCTAACGGGGCGCATGCCCGTGGCAGGCATTTGTGAATGTCCGATGCGGGCACATTCCCTATTAGAGGATAGCGGGGAAGCGGCCACAAGCGCGCTCAAAGCTGCCTGCCTTAGACGAAGGCTTAGATGACGTGACGTTAGTGCGATGATTGGACGAGCGGACGCACATGCGCAGAACCGGGAAGAGGTGAGTTGGTTTCGGCGACCTGGGGGATTTCATACAGGGGGCAAAGATAATATTATCCTCAGGGCCTATCCTTCAGCTAAAAATATGTTTTTTTACTTACCAATAACATAACACATTCAGAGAAAACTCCAGGTAAGGCGGGCAGGCTGATTCATCATTAGCGGCAGGTAGCGACAGATGAGCGTCTGTAGCAGGCATTTTCAGAGCGCCCGCTAGTAGTCGCAGTGCTTGGCCGTGGGCCGCTACTTTATAGCGACTCAGTCGCTGTTCAGTAATGTTGAATACATTGTGAGGAGTCGCTATTTGACCAGTACAGCGAGGTATGGGAGCGCATGTTAGCGACTGCTCATAGCGACCGACTAACACCATATTCAGGAAAAAAACTGCTGCAAAAATCTCTGGCGCTGAAAAATAGTTGTTTGAAGCCCAGAGCGCCGGACGCTGTGTGATTAATGGCTGTTTTTGAACATGTATCCACCAGTAACAAAAAACATATGGAATTACATTGTAACAACATTGTAACATGAACACTTTAATGCCAGACCTGTAATGTCATTTTTGAGGAAATATTTAAAAAATGAAAAAAATATGGAAAAAATGCTTTTTCAATGCCAGAAGAGGTCAAAGAATTATTTGTGATTTTTTGGGAAAAAAAAAAACTTTTAAAGAGAAGAAAAGGATCGTCCATTGAAATGTATGGGAGAGCGCCAGGTAGTGAGAGGTCATACCTGGCGCTGTGCAAGGCTGAACGCTGGCGCTGTTTGCTGAGGCTGTAAAAATGATGAATCAGACGCTACATGGCGCTATTCCAGTCGCTCAACAGATTCTGCTTGATAAATGTGTAATTGCGTGCCGTGTCCGGCGTTGACCAGTCGCTATCAGTCGCTACCTCTCATTAACCAGCCGCTACCTGACGCTATCCCTTCTTAAATAAGGGCCAAAGTGTTGGGCCTCCTGTACTTCCCTATTACTGGGCCTGGGTCAGTACTTGTGGCCCACTGAAGGATTCCCCAGGATGATTACTTGAGTTTTTTACTTTCTAAAGTGGCTTAGTAATATTTTCTATAGACCGCTAAATCAAACGCCTACTTTTTGCTTGATGAGAGTTTTCGATACATAAAGCACAAGCCATCCACACTGAATCAGGGTGAACTGTCACAGGCTTTAAATGTCCTCCAAAAGCTAAACCCACATCTGTCCTATAGCAAACCGTCCCCTGAAATGATCCTGAAATGTTGTCAAGCAGGCTAGAGGGAATAATATGTATAGATTGCTGGCTTCAGGGCACAGCTCTGGAGTGACAGCAGCCAGGATTGGGAGCCACAGCCACGCTTATTCGCTGTTTGCGAGCATATGCAATGTGTCCCAACAAGTCCCCTGCCGATACTAAAAGTTGCATGCTTTCAATAATTGTGTTTTGAAACAATGCTGCGGGAAGTTTCCATGCTCCACAAATAAAGCTCCCCCCAGACGATTCATACAATTCTTCCTCCATTTTCTCTCTGTTTTCCCAGAACAGCAAAGGTGATCACGGGGGATATGTTACCATCAAAGCAACAACTTTAAGCGATAATTATCAAAGTATAGCTGCAGGCAAAACATAATCATACACAGACACCGGGAAACAATTTTAGATGCCCCGGGGGAAGGGAATCAATCTGCGTGGGTTTTGGTCAACTTTAAGAGGCATAGTGCCCAAACTGCAACTGCAACTTAGGGGGTTAGTCATCAAGGGATAGCGGCAGGTAGTGCCTCGTAGTGGCAGCAGCGTCTGGTGAACGCTGGGCACTGTACGCAATACCACATTTATGAAGGCAATTCTGGTGAGCGACTCTAACAGCGTCATGTAGCGTAGGATTCATCATTACAGGCGGCTCAGCGTATAGTGCCGGTGCTCTAGCTTCCAGAGCGCCTGGTATTACCTGTTGCTACCTGTCACTCTCCCATACATTTCAATTGACGTTCCCTTTGTTCTGTTTAAACAGGGTTTTATGTTTTTTTTTTTTTCTCAAATAATTGTGTGACCTCTCCTGGCCTAGAAAAAGTCATTTTTGAAAACTTTTTTTTATATTTTTATGTAGAATTATCATTACAGGTCTGGCATTAAAGTATTAATGTCACAATGTTCCAACAATTGAATTCCATGTGTTTTCGCTTTGTTACTGGTGGATATGTTTTCAAAAACAGACTTTAATCACACAGCGTCTACTGCTCTATGCTACAGCGACCAGATCCAGAGCGCCAACGCTGTGTGAGTTTTTTTGTTGGATATGGTGTGAGTCGCTGAGAGTCGGTCACACTGACCTGGTGCTACCTTTTGCTCCCTGAAATGCTGTACTGGTGTTAGAACGCCCAACATACATCTCATTCATCAATGCTGGCCAGATTACTACAGCTCCCGATAGCCAATCACAGCGTCTACTAGCGGTCACTCTAAGCCCCCCTATACAGACGCTCATCTGCCGATACCTGGCGCTAGTAATGAATCAGCCTCCCCTTCTCTTCTCTACCTATTTTCCCTTTATATCTTCCTTAGTAGGTTACATTATTATCAATATTATCATTGATTGATAGCTCAAAAAGGGGTTTTGGGAAAATTGGTGGCCCAAATAACTATCAACTTAGGCCCTTATTTATGAAGGAATAGCGACAGGTAGCGACTGGTGAGCGACCGGTAATGACGGGCACCGCCACGAGAACGCCGGCTCCCCACCACAATCACACATTTATCAAGTCGATCCTGCTTAGCGACTGAGATAGCGCCATATAGCCACTCATTCATCATTATTCCAGCCTCAGCCCACAGCGCCAGCGTCCGACCTTGAACAGCGACAGGTATGACCTCTCCTGGCGCTCTCCAATGCATTTCAATGGAACAATCTTTAAATATTCATAATTAATTGTTATTAGTTTTTTAGTTTTTCTTTTTAAATGTGAAAAATTCTGTGACCACTTCTGCCATTTTTTGAAGGTAAAAAAAAAAAAAAAAATTTGTGCAGAATTGATATTACAGGTCTGATATTATTGTATTCATATTACTAAATTCTTAAAACATTTTTTTTTTTTTGGTTTCCAAAAATATGGTGGTTTGGGGGTTAAAAAACTACTTTTAACACATCGCCGCCAGCGCTCTGGGGTTTAAACATGCATTTCACAGCGCTTGAATTTTTTGAGCGGGATTTTTTGATGAATATGGTGGGAGCCGGTCGCTCTGACCAGTCGCTATCATGCGCTCCCATACAGCGCGGAACCTGTCAAATAGCGACTCGTCACCCCGTATTCAACTTTACTGCACACCGACTCAGTCGCTATCAACAACCGAACAATGGCCAAGCACAGCGACTACTAGCGGGCGCTGTGTAAATACTGCTACAGTCGCTCAACTGTCGCTACCTGCCGCTATTAATGAATCAGCCTCCCCGTCTTTATGGACTTAACCAGCGAGCTGAGAAACTAGTAGATGAAAGTCTGGGATGTGGAAAGGAATTGAATATGCTTTAATCGGGCCAAAACCCACATTTTTAACTAGCATCCCCTGAATTGCTCCCCCCTACTTCACTCTAATGGCAGATAATGGTGTTTTAGCTGTAAAGCCCCACCTCCTCCATTTACTGCCACTATTGTGTGTGGCAATGATGTCATTGCCACACCAATGTAATGACTAATCGCCTGCCATCTTACAGAGAGGAACAGCAAACGATTCAAACGAACAGCAGGACGATTCAAAAAGTGAAAATATCCATTTCTAAATCTACACCCTAAGAGGGGAATATTGGCAGGGGCTGTGGCCAAATGTATTTCACAAGTTCAGTGGGGTTTGGTCCGCTTTAAGCAAATGAAATCCTGGTGTAGAATAAATAGTAATCAGAGGCAGTATTAATATTAGTGTTCTAATGAAGGAGCATTAGTGTGGAATATTAGAGATATTTTAGAGTTAAAGATGTCATTCAAGTGATATGTCATTTTCTTCTCATGTAAAAAAATAATGAAATACAAAATTTTAGTTTGTTTTGTTCCTCTTTAAATATGTGCAAGGATTAACTAAGGTTAGGGGGACGGGGAGGGGGTATTTAGGAAGAAATACAAGATTTAGAATAACATACACACATAAGGGCCGACTATAGTCTCCTTCTGCAGCCAACCTCCTGTTTCTGTGATAAGGATCTGGAAGGCAGGGGCACTAACCCACCAACTCCTGCCACTATGACTGAGGAACAATTATAGACTGCACAGTGCTTTAAAGTGGACCGTCACCCAGGGGTGATCGGCCCGGGAATCTATAAGATTCACCTCCCTCACCGATCACCTCCCTCACCGCGGGACATCCGAGATCGGGATGTCCCGCGGTGAGGGACCCCCCAAAACCCCCAAAAAACGTACCTCCCGCGCGCCCCTCTAGACGTGCGCGCGCCCGCGCCGGTCGTTTGTGAATGGCCGGCGCGTGCGCGCGCCCTGTCAGAGCGACGTGCGGGAGGCGGCGGCGGACGCGCTGTCTTGTCCGTCGCTGTCACCCGCTTGTCCATCGGCGGGGATTGGACGCGGCCACGTGGGAGCGTGGTGAGGTGAGTTTTGGGGGCTTTCTGGGGGGTTTCACACAGCGGGGCACCCCCAATCGAGGTAAGAATCTCTTTGTTCTGTCACAATCCGCACATGAGAGTGTGGTGGCAGCCAGCTAACTCCTCCCCTCAAATTCAATAACGTGATGCTGAGTCACTTAAAATGATACTAAAAGAAAGTTCGAATGTTGTTCCATTGTCTCGGGCTACGTGTTGCACTGTCCTAAACTTCACTCCGTTTTCAAAAAGACCCTGTAATTCCTAAGTTACCTTTAAAGGTGTTAGAGGATTGGCGTTCATAGAAGACAAACAGTGAGTGTGGCAACTGTGATGTGATGTAAGCACACTGTGATGAGTGTAAGAGGAGAGAGAAGGATGGGGTTTCAGAGCTGCAGAGAGAGGCAGCCAATGAGGATGTCTGGGCAGGGAGTGGGGGATGTTTTCATTCACGGTCCACTGAAGGTTGATTGATAGACCAGATAAGCGGGGTGGGGAGAGCTAAAGAGAAAGAGGAAGAGATTTTCCTCACTAAGGAGACAGAGGAGGAAGCATAGCGCTGGAGCCACTAAATAAAAGGTAAGCTACTGATATTTATTTTTTAACTTTTGACTTGCCAAACACTTTAATAATGCATGGTAACAAACATATACGCATAGCAAAATACAACAAAGCTGCATATACAGTAATAATGAACAGAAATGGCGGATGAGAAACGCATTAGGTGAATGGATTCAGCATGGGCTACACAGCTATGTGCAGTAACAAACGGACTCTGACTAGTGAGGGATAGAATAAAGAGGGCAATGGACTTACCAGCTGTGCTGTGTGATAGGATGTTAGCCATAACTAGCATGAGGACACATGGTCTGTTTGTGCAGTTAAAGCGGTCCTTTACCCTGAATAAGAGTCTATCTTATATGTTTCCCACACCCTGTACATACAGATTGTCCACATTAAAAATCATCCTACCTGTATCTACTGCATGTTATGAGCCTCTAAACATCCAAGATGGCGGCTCATGGACCATCAGGCAGCCTGCAAACAGGAAGTGCCTTCTGACTGTGCTGCTCTGCATTCTGGGATTGCTGACCTTTTCCTGACCCCAGCAAAGCACAGCTATAACCCCGCCCCCTGTACTTTATCCCACTCTCATCTCCTGCTCCTGATGCTTCTGAGTCAAGATGGCGGCGCCCGTATCCTAAAGTCTTGAACAGAGTTGCAGCCCAGTGGGGGAAAGAATAATAAGTGACTAAAAACTTAAAATATATTAACTATTAAGATGCTGGGGAATAGTTTTTTAAGGATTCGAGCTTTTCAATAAATCATGGTGAAGGTCTGGTTTAAGATGACTGCTGGTGAGAAGAAGGGTTGGACTAACAGCACAGGGGAAACTGGGTAGTCAGACCAGAGGTGTTCTAGCTAAAATTGATAAGACTGTAACAATCTGATAGGATACATGGATCAAGTAAACAGACTGAATGGTCTGGAACAAGGCCGCAATTCTGGAAACCGTCGTTAGATGGCAGCAAATACAATAGAAGCCTATGGAACTGATTAACAAATCAGGAGACGGTGGCTGCTGCTTCTCTGTTGGTGGGTTGTGTGAGCAGACCTCCATTCATGGCGACAGGCTACTAAGGAATAGCCAAGACAGCTCATTAGGTTTCTGAGAGCCTCACATTACATCCCATTGGGAACCACTGATATAGAACCACCCAGAGGTGTAACTAAATGTGACCGGGCCCTGGTGCAAACAATAAATGGGGCCTTGTTATTGCTCAAGCAGTAGCCATTTCTCTGTTGATTTAATTGAATTATATCCTTTTAGGCTAATAAAGCAGACAATTGGCTATTCCTCTTTGCCTGTGACCCCAAATTTTAATAAAGTAAGGTGCAGGAAATGATGGGGCCCCCCAATCTCATGGGCCTTGACATGGTTGCTACCTCTGCACCCCGTGTATTTATGCTCTATAAATCACCCTTACTGCATGCCTGGGGCTTATCCAAGGAGGGAGGGGGCTACATTCTGTCAGTAAAGGGTCTGGCTAACAGTGACAACTGGATCTGGCTGCTCCATAGACAGTAATAAAGAGCTGTGACTGAGCCTCACTCCCATCCTGTGTATAACGCGCTCACTTTCTGTCATTATTTATTTAAACCGGACCTTCACCCTGAATAAGAGCCTATCTTATATGTTCCCCCACCAGATTGCCCACATTAAAAATCATCCTACCTACCTCTACTGCATGTTATAAGCCTTTAAACATCCAAGATGGCCACAAAAACAGGAAGTGCCTTCTGACTGTGCCGCTCTGCATTCTGGGATTGCTGTCCTTTTCCTGACCCCAGCTCTTCTCTGTCTGTGTAAAGCACAGCTATAACCCGCCCCCTGCACTTTTGCCACCTCTCCTCAGTATGTGTGATGCTTCTGAGGCAAGATGGTGGTGCCCATATCCTAGAGTCCTGAACAGAGTTGCAGCCCAGTGAAGGAAAGAATAAAAAGTAAGTGACTAAAAACTTAAAATATATTAATTTTAGATGCTGGGAAATGGTTTTTAAGGATTTGGGCTTTTTTCTTAAATGATTCTGAATGTCCAGTTTCATATTACTAATCACATAAGCATTGTTGGATTCACAATGCTGTGTTGCCGTCTTCTCAGAGAATATTTCATGAGAAAGAGCCTGGCTCGTGAAATTCAGCATTTCCTACTTATACATTTTTCTGATTTATAGTCAAACAGCACTGGAAAGAAAATGCTCAGTGTGAGGAAATAAAAAAAACATGAATTAAATGGCAAACGCTTTCTATGGAGAATCAGGAGGTCAGAAGTGGTCACTAGCACCTGAGGAAATTCTGCCAGAATTTAGAATAGAGGCAACAGCCAAATTTAGGACTTCATTATATCTTATAATTATATAGAAATTATAAATGTATAATTATATTATAAATATATATTATCTATTTTGCATTCCTTAATAAAACTGGTAACAATGAGACAGAGTCTAAAGGACTGTTTCTTCTTTACTATCTGAGGTCTCTTTTAATTCCGACTCCGTATCGATAAATGAGCACGAGCTATAGAGCGTGTCATGGTTGTGTTCAGCGCCATCTAGCGGCCAAGCTCAGTGACACACAATTATTTGGGATAATGAAAGATGTGCAAAACCAAAGAACAATCACACTGATGGATGGAGTCAGGCTGACATCTCTGCAATGCTGTTGGTTAAATGTAGTACAGTATGTGGTTACTGGAGACCTGCAGAACTGACAATGGGCAAATATCATAGTTTGTGTAATGTAAACCTTCTGCTCTTTCCTCATATAAATGTTAAATAGAAGGAATGGTTTATGTTCAATATTTGCGGGACCCTGTATTTTATTTGTTCACTAACTTTCTGATCTTTTCATAAGCTTTACTTCCTGCTTGACTACTTACAATTCCTTTCCAGCCCTACCATACTCTGAAAACACTAAATAGCTTAAGATCAGCTTTAAAACAGACCAAAAGTGGACCTGAAGTCGCCTTCTCCCCGGGGTATCCTGATTTTGGATGCCCCACTGTCTGAAACCCCCCCAGTCGCCTAGTATGCTTACCTTGCCAACAAGGCCACGGCACATGCACCACCCAGAGGTGGCATCACTCGCATCCTTGCGCAGCTGTGCGTAGTCACGCCCATCATAACTGAATGGTTGTTATGGCTGCGAAGGATGCAAGTAATGTCGCGTGCTGCTCGTGTGTGCTGCTAGGATTCTAAAAAAGACAAAATGAGACTGCACCGGACTATCACTTATCACAGAATGCAGTGTGCACATAGGGGTATACAGTCTAATTACAAAAAAAACTGAAGGTCCCACACCTTCCAACACCCCACTACAGAATATGGCACCACTGCGACAATATAGTAAAAAGTTAGTTTATTAATCACAATGTAAACATAATTATATACACTAAGGACTCATTAAAAAACACACTGACAAAGACATAAGTACAAGGACAGGGGAAGATTCTTATACAAAATGGGGTGCAGAGGGCTGGGGGTTAGATAGCAAAAACGACATTGGATTTTGTAAAACTTTGTTGTGCAAACCGGCTCCTACATAGTAAAGTGCTACAGTGCAAATTTAATTCAAAAATATATATACATTAAATCTATATTACAAATATCACTAAGCCTTAGGACTTAACCCAAGCATTCCATAAACCTATACCTATACACCTACATTCTATTGTAACAAGAGGACAAGCCGGAGAAAACCAAGAAATAACCACCCACATCTAACAGAAAATGTGACTTACAATCAATACGACCGCCAGCCCGCTGCCCCTGCATCTACGCGTTGCGTGACGTCACAGGCGTCACTTCCTCAGGATTCAATTCAGCTTCTCCAGCCTGCATGTGCACAGCCGGAAAGGCTGATTGGAGAGGCATTTGCACCATGGGCCCAAGGAAAGGTAAGAAGAGTGGTTGGTTTTGGAGGGGGGGGGGTCACACGGCATACCAAAGCGGGATGCCCCAGGGGGACAAGCCAAAACCCAGGGTAGTGAAAATCTTGGGTTTGGGTCCACTTTTATATGGACATAAAGCCAAATTAGGGTTGACCCCCTACCATTCTCCTTCATTAAAAGGACCATCCAGGCAATTGAAGAAAACAAAGCTCATCTCAGCTATCAGTTCCAAAGCTGAATAGGAGTGCCCGACCTCCCTCCGGCACATTTCAGTGCCCACTAAGTTGCATTTATCATCAGTGATTGACTGAGGTCATGTGATTCACTCCCTGCTGCCAAACAACAAAGGAGCCTGCTCTCATGTGACCGGCAACAGAGACATGCACTGAAGCCTGCACAGGAGTGCACTGTCACCACCATAGCTATTAACATTAAAAACAAACATAGCAGCCTGCATGACTCCATGGGATTGAGTCTGTGGGCTGGTAGATAAAAAAGCCATGTTTTCTTTTGTAACTAAGACTTGTATAATACAATCAATTAGTATAATTCAGTAAAAATGCCTACTGCCATACTAGATCCAGGGCACTGTAGCCTCACTTCTGCAGCTGCCATGCCACTGGGGAACATGAGTGACACCTCGGCACCCAATCACTGTAGTAGCTGTGTTATGGCTGTTGCGGCAATCAGATGACAATAGAGTCATCCCTTCTCTTCTGCTAAGCTGGAGACATGCAAAGACTATAGTGCTCTGCTTCCAAAAACAAATGAGTATTGTTTTATTTAACTAGTCAAATTGGATAAGTAGGGTAGGAGAAAGATGGAAGTGGAGTTAATAGTTGTTATGCTTAGAGGAAATCCTCAGCTATATACTGCTTGAAGGGGGCGAAGGAGGGCCAGGGCCTCAAAGAGGTAGGGTACCAAGGTCACCCAGTGCTGTAATGTGAGCTAGGGAGGAGCAAGAAGGAATCGGGGTGTTAGACACCCACCTCCTACCCAAGTGGTAGTGGGACTCCATCTGAGATACAATATGGATTAGATTTGCCACTTCAAGACAGCAAGGAGTAAGTAGACCAAGGGGTAGATGCATTTATACTACAGATTCCAGATATCTTAGACTATGAGAGTAGTGGTCTGGTTTAAGTAGGAACTAGTATTTAAAAGACAGTTCTTGAACAGTGTATGGACTAGCCTTGTAAGAGACTGGGGGCCATGTGATTCTTATGCTAATGGACCAACATTTTGGAAATGGTAGGGGGAATTTTATGAATTCGTTTTAGTAAGTTAAATGGACAGTGAGCTGAAGAAGTAATGTAGTTGTAACCGGATGCCTATGGTGAGCTGGAGGCAGACACGAGATTTGTGAAGGGAGGGGGGGGGGTTGATCAGAGCCAATGGACCATAGTTGGCTGTGACTGTTTCCCTCCATACAGACAGACTAAGGGGGTTATTTAAGAAAGGATAGCGCCAGGTAGTGCCTCGTAGCGGCAGGTAGCGTCACATGTATTAGATTCAGGAGAGCCATGTATTACCTGTCGCTCTGTAGCGCTCTCCCATACATTTCAATGGGGTTTCATTAGTTAGTTAGTTCATTAGTGTATAAATAGCGTGTTTGGCAATGTAATTTTTTTTTTTTTTTTGCTCAAATCATTGTGTGACCTCTCCTGGCTGCAAACACTTTTATAAATTTTTTGGACTTTTTATATTTTTATGCAGAATTGTCATTACAGGTCTGGCACTAAAGTGTTATTGTCCCAGTGTTACAACAATGTCATTCCATGTGTTTTCGCTTTGTTACTGGTGTATATATGTTCAAAAACAGACTTTGATCACACAGCGTCTACCGCTCTATACTACAGCGCCTAGCTTTAGAGCGCCGACACTGTGTGTGTACAGTTTTTTGTTAAATATGGTGTGGAGCATCGAGTGCTGGACGCACTGAGCTGGTGTTACCTACATCACATTCATGAATGCCGGCCGGGTTACTAAAGTGACCGAGACGCTCTGTTACAGCACCCGATACCCGCTTACAGCGTCTACTTGCGGTCGCTCTAAACGCCTCTATACAGACGCTCACCTGGCAATACCTGGGCTAGTAGTGAATCACCCACCATATGTGATGCAGAAGTTGTCCCCCAGTAAAGTGCTGGTAAGACAACTAGAGCCTGTTGAGAAAACTCACTTTTCTTTTTTTTTCTCTTCTAAAAAAGTAGTGAGTTTTCTCACCAAGCTTTGAATCGACCACCTATGTGAATAGACAAAAAATAAATAAATGAGTACTGGCATCTGGAAGAATAGATTACATTAAAGCGGACCAAATCCCAGTGAACTTGTGAAATACATTTGGCCAAAGTCCATGCTCTCTTCTTGGGGTATAGAACTAGAAATGGCTATTTTCGCTTTTCAAATTGGCCTGGAACAGTAATTATTTTGCTATGCCTTTGTGTGAGATGGCAGGTGATCAGTCATTGCAAAAGTGTGGCAATTATATAATTGACACACACAACAATGGCAATGAATGGAGGAGGCGGAGTTTTACATCTTAAACAGGCACCATTATCTGGGATTAGAATTAAGCAGCAGCCGTGAAAATTGGCAAAATGCACTCTTCATAGTGGGAGCAATTCAAGGGATGCTAGTTAAAAATGTAGGTTTTGGTCTGTTTTAAGTTTGAGCACTAAGGAGGAATGAGTTGATGTTGTTGCTGGTTCAGTGATTGGACAGTTGCTCCTGACTGTGGCCACAGATTAACAATGTGAGAGGACAAATTGCTTGATTAGCCAGCATGACAGCTTTCTAGATCATGTGAAACACCAAATGGCAATGAACCTGCTTCTGTAGGTCTTGGCTCCCTTAAAGACTACTACTCACGCTGCCACCTCCCGATCAGTAAATAGATTTTATTTTAAGCCCAATGGGCTTAAACGATTAATGGACAGGGTGAAAATGGGGGAGAGGCAGTTAAAGCTTAGGGGCATTTATTGTATTTAAATCATGTATAGCCAGAAGTGATTAAGAAAGCCTTACCTCCTATACATATTAGACCAGTCTAGCTAATGTGTGACGGACTCCAATCTTCTTTTGGTCAGTAAAATTCAGCATACATATAAAAACATTGTGTGTGTGTGTGTGTGTGTGTGTGTGTGTGTGTGTGTGTATATATATATAGATATATATAGATATATATAGATATATAGATATATATTACATATAAAAAGTCAGATACAGAATAAATTACAAAGTTACAGCTGACTCATTCGAAGTGTAGTATATCAAACTGATTGTTTACTATCCATTATAGTTGGTTGTATTGAGCTCTGACATGTTTCATCTTTCATGTTTAGGCTTTGTCAAGGGGACTCTGAGGAGCTTATCAGGGGGGTTGGGACAGTATCAGTCAGGAGCATACCTACCGTGGAGGTATGCCCCTGGGCCCGTGAAACTAGGGGGCCCGGTGCAAGCTACATCACCACCTTTCTAGAATGTACGCCTGATGCTAACCGCATACTTACTTACCCAGCCATTCCGCCCCCTTCCCCCAAGCTGGCTGCACTTCTTGCGTCTCTGCTGCCTCCACCACCGCCATACACTTGCCTCCCTTTCGCCCTGCATGCATCTCTTCCCCGCTGCACACATGCCCCTCTCCCCTGCCACATGCATGCCACGCGCATCCCTCGCCGTTGTGCGGGACCTGGTCAGTGAGTGTCGGAAGTGGGGGGTTGTGCTGCTGATAATGGGGCCTGTGATAGGGGCCCTGCTATATGGCCCCATTAGAGCTATGCACACCTCTGGTAGCAGTCTGGGACTGTGTCAATAGTTTACTGATTTACCTAACTGTGTTGTTACAGTGTAATTGTGCCAAGTATATAGGACAAGGACAAGTATCATTTGCCAGCTCTTCTTGGGGCTGGCTAAATATATTTTTAACAGTCAGTTGTCTGCCTCTGATCTGATAAATTAATTCTCCTGCTGCAGATACAGCTGACTGACTATTGCCTTGTAATAAAATATATTTTGTTATTTTTTATCATACAGTGTATCACAATAGGCAGCCAGGCCTGCTCAGCATCACAGAATGTAACAAATTTAGCAGCTAAGGGGAGAACTGTCTGTGATGAAAATATATTCAGCCCCTTGCCGGAAGAGCTGGCAAATGACACTTGTCCTTGAAAGACTTTAGTAGACATAATAGGTCAGTAGTTGAGATGCCAAGGGAAGAAATGGCTCTCTGATTTCAGTGGCAGTCCTTACAGCAGGGCATAGTCCATGCAGCCTCAGTGGTGACATCTCCTACCTCCAAGGCACTGCTGCTGGATTCCAATACATAGGGCCTTATTCATGAAGGGATAGCGCCAGGTAGTGACTCTTTAGCGTCAGGTAGTGAGAGGTATCGGCAAGAGAACGCTGGTTCCAGCACGCAATTACACATTTATGAAGCCGATCCTGTTTAGCGACTGGGATAACACCATGTAGCGTTAGATTCATCATTATCCCAGCCTCAGCGTACAGCACCGGCATTCACACTTTCACAGCGCCACCTATTGCCTCTCGCTACCTGCTGCTCTCCCATACATTTCAATGGAAGAGCCTGAAATCCCATTTCTCAGCCCCCCCCCCCTTTTTTTTTTGGGTTGTAAAAAAATCTTACAAGTGTTTAATACATTATTCCTGAATTGTATGTATGTTTTTGATGATTTTTTTTTTTAATTAAAAACCATTTTAGAGTCTGGCATGAAAGTGTAAAAGTCACACTCCTTCAACAATGTCATTCCAGTGTATTGTGTTTGCCTAATGTTATTTTTGACTTGTAAAAATCATTGTAATCACACGACTGGCGCTATAGACTTGATTCAGAGAGACTTTAAAAACCAGTCGTATCAGTGCCGCTCTTTGTATCATTTTCGAACGTTCGCGCTCTCGTATGAATGTGTGAGTGATTCTATGCATTTATTCGTTTCCTTCGGTAAAGTGGCCGTCCGTTCGTATGTTAAAGTACGAGATCGAGTATGTCATTTATCCGCGTGACTTTTCAGATTCCTTTTCTCTGGCAGCGGCAGCATTCGTTTTTACCCATTTCCCATCGTCTACCTCAACGAATCCCTTACATTTCCCGAGCAAATTTAATAGTATTTTACCAAAAATAATCGTCTGGACGCAAAAAGTTACGATCCTGCGCCTGCGCAATACAGACTTAACTCATTAAACTGTTCGCACACAAATGTGCCCCCATATATTGCACTAACAAGCTCACCCCTTCACGCTACTCTAACACTTATATAGCAGCCACCTAAAGCTCACCCCAACCACTTCCCGGTTAGTTTCTTCTTCATTTAGCGCACCTTAAAACTTACCCAAACCACTTCCCGGTCATCTGAATGTTGAATTCTAAAAATGTAATTTACCCTTTGTTTATTGACAATGTATTTGTGCAAATAATTGACACAGGAAGTTTTTTTTTTTTTGTTTTATTCTATGAAACAGCCATTTTTGTGTGGCTTTTTTTTTTTCCATTTTTGGAAACTGTTAAGATTTAATAAAAAAACTATTTACATATTCTGCGAACATTTAACATAGAAAAAATAAACGTCATGCATGCCATTGATGTTCATGCGTCGCCGCCGGTGCAATCTGGCCTCTGACCTCAGGATCCCATCAATGCCAAACAGAAGAAGAGCTTGATGCTCTTCAAAGTCACTCTCCATCACGCTTGGCTGCCTAGTCCCGAGGTAAAAAAGGTGCCGTAAGACGCTCGACAAGGAAATGATTATATGGGCTTCGGAATACTTAGCAATCAGCTCTCTGAATTAATCGCCAGCCCATTGCAATGACGTAAATATTTGGACCGATCGAAACATTTACGATTTCGAATGAAAAAGGGCCCGAACTAGCGTAAAACAAAAGATTTCAGTTCGAAATACGAAAGAACATATACTACGTTGATACAGTATCGCCCTGAGGAAGCAGCGTGTGGCCGCTGCGACACGCGTTGGCAGGTACATATCAGGGGTAGGTCCAGTTGGTACTTTTATTTGCCTTATCTTGTTTGTTCCATGTCTCTTCTAACTATTTGGGCTGGTTTGTATTAGGATATTTGTTGGATAGGATTAGATTGATTGTGTTGCACAGCACTTTTTTGCACAGGCACTTTTATGATTGATATTGCTGCTTAAAATATTTGCACATTTATATTCATATATAAAACTTAATTTTTTACACGGATTGTATATAATTAATTAGAGTATATATTATATGTTATTGTAGCTTAGTTCCCCAGCCCTATATGTACATACCTTCTATCTGGAACTGTAATATTATGTAATTTTATATGGTACCCTGGCGCCCCCTAGTGTGTGTTTTTGTATTGTGATATATGTTTTTTAATATGTATTGTTAGACATTATGTGTAGGATAAAATAAAATTATATTTTTAACTAATCACTGAGAGGGTAGTGCCCTATTTTCTCTTTACCATCTGTCCTGGTACAGAACTTTTGGGTGTGTGGGGACCCTAGACAGAACTCCTTTTCCATGTTTTATGGTACACAGCATTATATTTTGCCTGATTTTTAATGCACTTCTGTCACCCAACTCCAGTTCTTTGCAAATTACAGTAGGCCCAAACAGGATTTATTTTTATTAAAGCATGATGCTGCACTGCTAATGTGGTAGTAAATGTGCATCTTGTAGTGCTGCCACATGCGCAAGTCGAAAATCTCAAAATGTTAAATCAGTTTTTACTACTGTAATTCACACTGCAGTGGCACTGTCTTGCAAAAATGCCTTGAAAAACAGGACAATGGTATTGAGTGGTCCATGTGGACTACTTAAATGATACAGCTGAACTCATGAACCACTAAATACCATGCTAATGTCTTCAAAACATGTGTCAAGCCTTGTTAGAATAATGAAAGAAATATCTGTTTAAATATTTGCTAACATTTTTTTGGCAGATTTATATCATACAAAAAACAGGTGGTTGTGGAATAATAATATTCAGGGACCAAGCTTGTGAAGTTTTCTGTTGTGTTTTTGTATACACAGATGTTTCCACGCAGACGGACCCGGTCACCATACTCCCCACTCCAGCTCCAGGAACCCCCAGCAGCATGGGCCCTATCCACAGCTGCGATGGTGAGTACAATGACATGTTAGCAAAACATACATTTAAACCATATGTCTAGAGAGATGACCATGCACAAAGGTTAATGTCATTATGGGGTTAATTAGGAGACATATAGATGACATTTTGCCTAGCCAAAGTCATAACTGCATGTATGCATGCGAGATTAGTGCCTCCCCTTTGTTTACATTTAAACAAATAATACATTCAGCCTGTGAGTGAGTTTGGTCATTAACAAAATCCTTTAATAGTAAATTAGATAACTAGAATTGTAATAGCTGAAGGATTTGTTTAGTTAGTACTATGGACATGAGTACTTTAGTAAAACAGGAAGTGCACTCTTCAAAAGCTTAAGTAGCCCTAATTTGATTATTTCAGTTAATGTAAACATATAGAGTAGGGAGGAAAATAGCAAATGGTAGGCCACAAACTAAATTAATGAACAAAAATATTGGAACATACTAGCTTCATGTCAAATATCCATACTATTCTGAAACAACAATATTTAAGCCATAAAATTCAATACCTTTCATAGTTTGCTTTATTTTTTTGCCATGTCAAAATAATAATGGCCTTTCTTTCTCCCTACAGCTTGCAATAATGAGCATCGCAGACTGTGGCAGTACGTCCGACGAACAAGATTTATGCTGCTGGGGAAGAAGAAAAAGCCGTAGGGTGGGGGCATGGGGTTTGCCGCTATGCGGCTTAGAATTTTGGCCATGTTGGCCTTTTTTTAAAAAATAAATAAAACATTTTATATTTAAATTCACATTTGTTGTCGGGACTTCATTTCAGAGCAAACACAAAAAATAACAAAAAACAATTGGCTAAATAAGCTTATATTGCCTATGTGAGCATAGACAATATAAAATTATTCTAAAAAAATACATTCAAAATACATTAAAAACCCAACACAATATTAGCTTTGGGTGAGTAATTGTACAGTGGCTTCATAGCGACGGCGACACAACATATTCACCATTTGCTTTTCTCTGCTTGCTGTCTGCAGCAAGCAGAGAAAAGCAAACTGATGCAGCATACATTCGAAAGCACACATTTTCTTAAATTTCAGCTTGGCACCAAATTTCAAAACTAGGTATTCATTTTGTTATTTTTTTTTTTTTTACAGCTAAAAGAAATTGCTTCTTCACTTTCCAAACACCAAACCTGCTGTTACTCGCCCCAAAAAAATTGCTTTTTGTGTTGTGTTTTTTTAGTTCATAAAATCTCAAAAAATCACTAGTAGTAAAGTTCCCAAAACAGAACAGCAATTTAAAGGAGCACTATCACGAAGTTGTGTAATAATAAAAACCCATATAAACACGTTGGCTAATGAGAGGAGGGGTCACCCGATTTCCTCTTCCTTCCATTAATAAAAATAAAAGACAAGCATGGCTGTATATTTATTGATGCTGGGTGTATAAGTGACCTTTCCTCCTGCCATCCAGCATATTTATATGGATTTTTATTGTTGGTCCATTTTTTCGCGATAGTGCTCCTTTAACTTCAGGGAGTTTTTATCACCTAGGTCATGCCACCCTAGGCCCCGAAGCCTAGATCTTTAGGACAATTGTGGCACATCTGGTACAAAGTAAGTGGAATTCTGTGTTGGATTTACTTCTTAATTAAATTCCTCTGCAAAAAGTGAGATGGAATTATGCCCCCAAATAAGTCACCTACAACAAATACCTCTTCATATTTGATCCAAAAGTAAAATAAATGTTTGGGCAGTGTTCTGATCTAATTTATTTAAAAGGACAACAGCAGACATTTGTTGTAAAACCAAATGTTTTTGTTGTATTAGCTACATGTAGCAGGTAGGATATACGGGAGATCCATAGTTTTAATAGAAGAGAATAGTCAGCCTAAAGGGAGAAAACCTATAGTCAAAGCAGCATTATTAAAAAAATAGGGGGTTCCCTGTAGTAATAATATGGAACTGAAATAGTTAATGAGCTAAGCTTGTGACTAGGCTTAGAAAGGTTCTGCATGTGGATGGTCTTCAATGAACACTTTTATTTCATGTTTCTAGATAGGAATCAGAACATATAGAAGTTGAGTACTTGTTAGAACCAGTACAGTAACTGTTCTGGTAGAGGAACCAAAGCAGATATACAGGAGGAATAAGCAGCCAGGAACATTGTTCTAAAAAGCAACGCACTACACATACAGTCGGAAGCGGGAGATGTGTCCGTCAGCACGCTCGGAGTCGCTGGCCCTAGATAAATGCTTAGACGACGTGACGGCTCTGAGCGCACTGATTGGCCGAGCGGCTGTGCATGCACTGTAGGACCGGGAAGAGGTGAGTCGGCATCGGCAATCTGGGGGGTTTCACACAGCGGGGAAAAGGACCAAACCCATGGATTTTCCAAATCCTGGGTTTTGGTCCACTTTAATGTTTTGTAATCGGTGGAACTGTATTGTTTTTAGTAGAGATGTCACCTCAAATCAGAGTGTCCCTCTTTACAAAAACTAGGTGAGGGCCAACTCCTTCTTCTGCAGCCCAATATTGCCGGTGGCCACTGGATAGCGTGTTCACTGGTCCCCCGTCACCAATCAGGATTTCTGGGAGATCGTTCTTGTACAGTATTAGGCACATGCTTGCCTGGCAAACCCCACTGACTGCAGGTGGTCACACTGGACAAGTGTGAGGCTCAGGAGCATGGGCACGGTGAATAATTGTGCAATCTTGCTCAGTTTCTTCTTTTTAGTATTTAATGTAAAGGGCATCCCTCCCTCACGTAACAGGCAAGGAAAATACTGTAGCACCTTTTAAGGGAGAGAGAGCATAGAGAATTAGAACAGTGTAGGAAGACTGTACAAGCCTAGATATACTAAAACTAAAATGTCTTCTCTTTGAATCCTGGCCACAAGCCAAAATCTGTTCCAAAACGTAATGCTGACTTGCCAACAGTACGTGGTGATGCGCATCATTTGCTCCTCTATACAGGTGAGAATGCTGTGTTAAGCATCACTATAATCAGAACCCCCCCCCCCCCCCCCGCAGAATGTAAAAAAAATGTGTTACACCTAACTGTATTTATCCACCATGTTATTTTAGGTACTGAATGCAACCTCACATGCTCACAATTATATAGATTTTCTTGTAAGTGAGGTCTCCTTATAAAATAAATTATTACCCAATATGGTCTGCAGATTTAGCAAGGAGTAGAGTAGATAAATAATGATGGATGCTGTAACCCTTAGTCACACCGTATTTACCATGGGTCTTAAAGATCTATGACTATGATAATGCCAACTTCCTAGACAGCTAAATCACCAAGGATGACACTATTTTATTTAAAAAATGCCATCATTTCCTGAAACCTCTTGACCTTATCAACCACCAAGTGTGACACCAGATCATTTACATGAGACGACTATGGATGATGACATTTCCACAACAGCAAGGGTATTTTAATGAGAAAGGATATTTTTAGGCTGGGCTACACACCTTGTAAATGCATTTTAAAACTTAAACAATATTTTAATGAGTTCCTTGCCATGCACAGGACTCTATGCCCCCTTTCTTTGTGAGCTGCTAAACATGTTATAAGAACACATACAAAAGCAAATCCTTCATCTCTCTGTTCAAAACTAAAGCTGGAGATCCATGTGAGACCCTAACACACTGGCCATAGAAAACCCCCTGAGAAATATAGTGGGCCACACTGCTTTGGGGTTGGCTGGGCTGCTGCTTTCCGCACCCCTATCCAACCTCTACCTCCCTAGTCTCTCCCCAGCAATCCTGTACCTGGCCCACTGTCCCTCCAACCCCAACCAGCCAAGCAAACCTAGTCCATGGTCTACCCCAGTGCTGCCACAGCCTTGGAGCACACTTGACTGGACCATGAACATTGTTGTTTTTCTACCAGAACACCAAGGAATTGGGATTACTGAGAGGGCTGGGAAATGTGAGGACTGGTTAGTGATATTAGGCATTGTTAGGTTGGAATATTCACCTTGCCCTCACTCTTCTGCTGTTTTCCAGACTGAACATGTGGCACCTCTGGGGTCCTGCCATATTGATCCAGACTTGGTAGAGCATGTCACACACCAGCATCCCCGTGGATGTGCAGTTGCTCACCTTATATGCTTTGCAGTGGTGATGCACTGTTCGCAGAGGACAGTGCAGCCTTGGTTTGAGAGTTAACGTCAAAGGTTTCAAGCTGCCACCCTTTAATTGGTTCGGCCTATTAGCCACTGCTCTGCCCAGAAAAAGCAACCATATAAAGGTTATCCTCTCCCAAACTACTTTGTCCATGATAATGTTCAGTCAGGTAGGGTATGCTGAGTTATCAATAATGTAGTTATTCTGTAGTCTGCATGACATTTGTGAGATTAATACCTGGACCAGCCTATGATGCTAGTGAGACTGATCTTCTCTTGCATATTCTGATTTTCCTGAATGTTCCCATGCCATCAGAGTACCTGTTTTTGCTCTAGCTGTCTTTTGTGGACTTGGGTGTCATGCTTTGCAAATGTAATCCTTGATGGCAACCAGAACTATGTAAGTGAGTCGGCTCTTGGTGGTAGGAGCTGGTCTATACAGTAGGTAAGAAAGAGGTCTTAGCCTGAGGGTTAAAACCTGAACAAGAACCATCAATCCACTGGGTCTTTATATGCATTTCCTAATTCTCAGTGTCAGCCATTTTAAGGCCAGGTTTTCCTGTCAGTACAGTGATTTATGATTTGTATGTGTCAAGATGCTCTTTAAAGGGAGCAGATTAATTATCAAAAATGGATTACTTGTTGTATGAAATGATTATCTCTCACTGGTCGTCAATAAAGATATATAGGCTGAATCATCTGCTGGCTTCTTTTAAATGTTGCAGCATTTCAATCACTTACTGCCCAAAACACACGCTTAGAGTCTGACCAATCAAGGGGCCTCTTGTGTTCTCTAGAAAAAAAGATTAATCGATCTAGCAAAAAATAGCATCCCCCTATCATTGCATGGCTCGATTCAGAGACACATTCGTCTGGACTTCCGTAGCTGTCTGTGAAAATTTTGGTGGGTGTTTGTCATTTTCTTGCTTTTTTTCGTTAATTTTTCATTCGTACGAACGTTCGGGAATGCGCTTTCGATGAACGGAAGCAAATCGGAACATTTCCGTTAGTTCGGATCATTTTCCAAACAAAATCAGAAATTTTTCGTTCGTTCAGATAAGTTCCGTTGTTGGGATGGGTTTCCGTCTGATTCAGAGAGCTGATTTCCGACGGATCACCACCCTATAAATCCGTTTAATTTCCGATCCACTTATGGGACCTTTGAGGGCTCGAATTGCTATTGTTGAACATGTTTTGTGGCTATGTGGAGGAGTCTGTGCGCCTTTAGCACCAAGGCATTGCATGTATTAGCATGGCCGAGGCCATGAATTGTATAGCAATGCATACCTGAATCAATACATTTCATTTATGCCTTATAGAAGCATTTTAATGCTGACTTTAATTAGTCCTTAGCATGTAAACATTTATTTTCCCACACATCCATATAATTGCTATATTTTTTTAGACTTATGTCCTTTGTGAATTATATTTGGATTGTTGAACTTGAATCTTAATTTGTTGTAGGAGTTATTGTTTTAGTTGGTTACCTTTGCTTTGTGTAATTATTTTATATTTGGTTGCAGGAACCGCAAGATGTGCCACTCGCCCTTGCTCCTGATGCCCGTTCTTTGCCTGCAGAATGCGGGCCAGGGGTTCTCTAATCGGGCACTATGGCTTTTGAAGTCCAGATTTAGGTGTTTGGACCATACAGGGGGGGGGGGGGGCACTGCAGTATGACCCCAACAAGGTTATACCAATATTTTAATTTACATTTTTTAACAGGGACCACACGTGCCAGAGTGGCACAACTGAGTGTCAGGGTCCTTCAGTTGGTGGGCGAGATGCAGGAGCTGTGCAACTCGTTGGGGACCACAGATAAAGAATAATGTTCAGTGGCCTGCCATTGCTATGTATTTTGTTTTTTATAGTTGTAAAAATTTGAAATTTTCAAAATGTTTTTACATTTTATATTTTATGATGGAATAAAATAAAATGTTACATTGTCATTTCATTTACAAAATATATTAACACAAAACTAATGGGCCCAGAAATATTTAAAGATGAATATTCACATGACCGAGAAGTGATTTGGGTCCGTTTAAGGGGGCTAAAATGGAAGAAGAACCTAACCGAGAAGTGGTTTGGGTGAGCTTTAAGGGTCCAAAAGGGAAGATGGAGGATAGTGCTAAGTGGTTTGGGTGAGCTTTAAGGGTCCAAAAGGGAAGATGGAGGATTGTGCTAAGTGATTTAGCTAAACATTGTAGTAGAAGTGAGGGTGGCAAATATGTAGGCGAGCACTTTAATGAGTTAAGTTTGTAGTGCGCAGGCACAAGATCGTAAGGATTTCTGTCTGGACGATTATTTATTGAAAAAGGGAAACAGAAACTAATGGGAAGCGTAAAGGATTCGTGGGAGGATACGATGGGAAAAGGGCAAAAACGAAAGCCTACGTTGTAACATGTGAAAATGAAACGGAAAAGTCTGGATGGAAAATGACATCCTCGTATTCGTAATCTGCCGTACGAATGGACGGAAACTTTACAGGTTTTCAATGCATGCATAGAATCGCTCGTACACTCATACGAGAGTGGAAACATTTCCAAAAAAAAAACAGATCGGCACTAAAACGGAAGTTTTTTTTTGTCTCTCTGAATCGAGCCTAAGGAGCTGAGGCATCACCGGGGTCTCTAAGGGGAGCATCTTAACATTTGCCAATTATCAATTATCAATTATATGAGGGCCGGGCCTGGCAAAACATGTCCAGATGATCAAACGGCCAAGTACTATTAACCGCTATTTGTAATTTAGAAAATGTGATGATTTTGGCATATGCAGTTCTCACCGATAAAAATACATGTTTAATTTTAATGATCTGCTGTAGCTGAAATTAATCAATTGTTTTCTTCCCTGTGATTTGGTATTCAAGGTGTGCTTGGAAAGCTGAAATGCAAAAAATATAATCTCTAACATCTCTAGTATTTGGCTGGCTCTTGGCAGCAGCTGGTTGTTTTCACATTTGTACTACATTCATATGACATTACAAGATTGTTCTGGGGATTATTATTTTGAGATTATACAGCAACATTTTCATGCATAGTGAAGTAAAAATGGGAGCATCCCAACCATATTAGGGAGGGGTGCCCTTTTGTGAAAAAAATAGATGTAGGCAACATAAAGGACTGGGAGTGCAAAAAGTGTCTGGAGGTAATTCAGTTTTCCGATTTTGAGAGGCCCTCCAAAGTGTTCTGAATACAGTACCTGTTCACTGCAAAGCCTTTCTAATGCAACACACAAGAAAAGTGCGCTTGACTCTGCAGGTGAGTTGTCTACAGCAGTGGTCCCCAACCTTTTTTTCACCGTGGACCGGTTCAGGATTTGGTAATTTTACCGTGGCCCGGTGGGGCACTGGGGGGGGGGGGGGGGGGGGGTGACTGGGGGTGGGGCTGGGGGTGTGGCTGGGGGCGGTGTGGTGGCATTGATTGTTAATATTGTTTTGATTCAATCATTTTAATGTTATCGTATTTAAACATGCATTCCAAATAAAATACAGTTACAGAAAAAAAACGATACCTAGCTACTGGCCAACTCAAAATGTCACCCGACACCAGTCCTAGGCCAGTTGGTGCTTGTTATACCCCAATATATAGCACTGCTATATATTGGGGCATACTTTGACTGAGTTATTTTGGGGACACTGTGTAGCAATACTACACAGTGCCCCCATAGGTGTTTCACAGGAATAGCAGCAAAGCCATAGGCTGTCTGGGCATGCTGGGAGTTGTAGTTTGGCGACTCCTAGGAGGCAGCAGTGAAGATCACTTACCACTGAGCTTCACTGCTGCCTCAACCGCCGCCTGCACTTGCAGTCCCCGCCGCCGCTCCATGCCGCCTCCTCTTCACCAATTCCCAGTGCCACTTAGCCACCACATCCTCACCTGTGGCCGCTATTGAGATCACAGGCCTGCTGTGTTCGGGTGAGAGCTACGGGAGTGCTTCGGGTCGGCGGGGGGTTTTGGGGGTGGGGTGGCTCGGGTCTGCCGTGGCTGTCGCTTCTAATGTTGCAGCGCAGGGCTTCCTATACAAGCCGTGCGTGGTGATATCATCTCATTGCGCGCGGCCTGTATAGAAGCACTGAGTGCAGGTGGGTGCAGGGATTATGTAAGGGGCGGGGGTTTGGAGCGCGGGGCGCGATAGCCTCAGGGCCCGGTACCATTTGAGCCACGGACTGGTAGCAGTCCGCGGCCCGGGGGTTGGGGACCACTGGTCTACAGGACAGTATAAAATAAAGTTCTTCAAATTTGGAGAAGTGACGCGTGACGTCACGCAACGCGTCGGCGTATGAAAGGAGGGGACAGGCTGGCCGGCCACGGTTCTGATGTGCGTTAATATTGTTATATATGTGTCTGCTTCTTTTCATCCCACGGCTGTCCTTATAAGAAGATTGTTGTAATGATTTTGCACATTGCACGTAGCACTTTATAGATAGATTGTTGCACCTTAGAATAATTTGTTAGTAAGTGATATTGAGTAATTGATTTATATATTTATAGGCACTGACAGACGGGTTTATTAGGAAGTAAGCAGTAGATTGGCGTATTATTAGTTTATTTGTGGCCTCTAGCTTATGACATCTGGGTAGCCTATACAGTGCCGCCCCTTCTTCTTTTTTCCCCCTCCCTCCTCCCCCTTTTGTGTAAAGGGTGTTGTGTGTATATATGTATTTTAATCAACATTTTAATGTGTATATATGTACATAATATCTTTTGAGCAATAAAGAAGTATACATATAATATAATACATATTAAACTCATATTTTGAGTGGTGCCATTTACATAGAGGATGGATTAGGGAGTGTGGGACTCCTTATCTGTGTGTTCAAATTTATAATGGCGCCGCCAACCGCATCCCCCTCACACCTTTCAGCCGTGACGTGCCTGTGCCACCCATTCAGAAAGGCCGGGCGTGAGCACAACTAGAGGTAATAAGGGATGCAGCGGGACCGCACAGACGTGGCGAGGGGTCCAGGAGAAGGTGAGGGAAACTGGTGATTGGGGGAGAGTTCACACAGCGGGTGTCAGGTCCCATGGGACACCCGCCTTCTGAGTAAGTCCGCAACCCCCAATCTCCGCTGCTAGCTTCACCTATAGTCAAGCCCCCGTCTGCCGGGACGCTTTATACGCCTCACCGGGCACAGTTGCCCCCAGGACTTGGTAGCACAAAGGATGCAGACTTACGGGAAGGAAGGCGGATGAACCAGGAACGGGACTGGGCGAGGTCGGGCAAGCAGGGGTCATACACGGGAGATCAGTACAATCAAGTGCAGCACCAAAGGATGAGACGGAAGAGTAGTCAAAGTCGAGCCAAGGGTCAAGCCGGGAGGTTACGGGTACGCAGTACAAGGGAGCAGGCAAAATCATAGTCGGAAACAGGCAATGGTCAGTCCAGGCGGCAATCATGGGATGGTCAATACACAGCAAAATCAAAAACGAGAAAGTACAGATATAGATAATCACACCCAGCAGCACGCTATCACGGGTAACGAACAACTGCGGGGAACAAAACTTGATTGGGAAGGAGTTGACGGGATTGGACGGAAGGGAGTGGGATGCTTGGTGCCGCTATGAACTTTGGGCTGATTGCCCAGTTTGATTAAAAAAGGGCGTTTCCGCCCCAGTGAAGGTTGGACCTATTGGTCCACCTTAAAGGTAAGGGCTCATTGGCCCACCTTAAACCAGCCTCCGGCGGACGTGCTGACTGCAGCGCCGCCGGAGGACATAAGACAGCCGTGCTCACGTGCGCACGTATGCGAATGAGGTTATACGCCCCTCTAAGATCAAGTTTAGAAAAAACCTGTGCCCCAGATACTTGAAGAGATCGTCGATTAAAGGCAACGGATATCTATTCTTAACCGTGATCTTATTTAGTCCCCGATAATCAATACAGGGACGTAAACCACCATCCTTCTCTTCGACAAAGAAGAACCCAGCGCCAGCAGGGGAGGTAGAGGGACGGATGAATCATTTCTTGAGATTCTCCGTAATGTTATCTTTCATGGCTGTCTCTTCTGATCGGGTGAGATTGTATATTTTCCCCCTAGGGAGCATGGTACCTGGTAGCAGATTGATGGGACAATCATAGGCCCTATGTGGAGGAAGAGAGTCAGCGAATTTTTAGGAGAAAATGTCCGCCCAATCTGCATAGGCCGGTGTTAAATCCTCAAGTGAGACATGAGTCGATCTTAGGGCGGTACAAAAACAATGATCCAAACAAAATGGACTCTAACCAGGTCCTTAGATGCCCAATTAACAACCGGATTGGTGGCCTTTAACCATGGAAATCCTAGTATTATAGGAGATACAGGGCTCTCTAAAATAAAAAATTCCATCTTCTCGGCATGGGAGGAACCCACCACTAAATTCACAAAAGGGGTTTTATAGGAAACCAATCCCCCCACAACTGGTTCGTTATTGACAGCCAGGACCCAAAGTGAATTTTCTAAGGGAATCAACGGGATATTTAAAGTGGATGCAAGCAACTTATCCATGAAGTTGCCGGCCACCCCACTATCAATGAAGGCGGTGACAGACATCTTGGAAAGGCCCCAAGAGACCATAGCGGGTAAAAGCAATCTATTTATGTGAGGGAGTGGTACCTGATCGCCTAGATGATTTCCCTCAACCGGATCTAGGCACCGCCGGAGGACATAAGACAGCCGTGCTCGCTGTCAGTGAGGAGAGAGGAGGCGAGGGGGCGTGTTTGCTCCTCCCCGCTCGCTTTGACGCAGCCCGCCGGAGACGCGGCCGCCAAGCGGGGGCGGAAGCAGACAGGCACTGGAGGCCGCGCCTCCTGCAGATGCCACGGGACCGGCAAACAGGTGAGTTGTTCGTGACAGCGGGCATCCCAAATCAGTGTGGAACTCGAACGGCCTCCAAGTGTTCCTCTTTAAACAATTACCATGACTTTGCACCATAAGGGCTAGATAATACTCTCACCTGTATGTATGACAGCTCTACCGTATGAGTACTCTATAGCTGGGACCCCACCCAGGGGCTGATACCAACTGAAAAATATATAGACACCCTGATGTACTTTAGACTTTTGCAAATAAGAACCTACTTCAAGTCACTGAATCTCTCAAAAGCTCCTTTTACCCCAACACTATTCCAACCATAAGAAGGAACTATTAGCACTTAGAAACTTAACAAACATTACTCAGTCTGAAACTACTCTCTACTCCTTCACATCAGCAAGTGGTTGGAAGATCTGAATATTTAACTTATGACCTTAGACTGGTTAAAAATCTGTAAATCTTAACTATGCCTCCAATTCCCTGTACTGAGAATTTTTAACATTACATTTCTGGCCTCATGGCCGATTATAATGTCAGAATCCCATCATTTCAATGCTGGTGGTGCGAGAATGAGAAGGAAACTGTTAAACATATCTGGTGGTTCTGTAAACACATTCAGAAATTATGGCAGACTGTAACACAATTCTTGCAAAACAGTATCCAGATTACACTTCCCTTGAACCCAGGGGCCATTCTTCTCATTCTACGGAACCCTATCCCCTATAATTACCCAAAACAGACCCTAACAATATGAATGAGGTCAACAAAAAAAAAAAACTTAATTTTTAATTAATCGTTAATCACTGGGCTAACCCAAATCCACCAGATTTTGGCCAGGTTATCAGGTATCCAGTCAATCACAGAAAAGGGAAACACGGTGCAAGGGACAGGAATATAGCATTACCGATCAGTAGGCCAGACAAGGGTCCAAGAAACCTAATCCCAGTGTAAGGAAGAATAGTTATAAGTAAGCTAGAAAAGAGTAGAGATGAAGTAAGGAAGGGTGGATGAAATGTGGGAGAAATCAAATTTGTTGGATACTACCCCAAGGACAGGGGCAGACTGGCTGTAGGGCATACCGGGCCAAAATCCTGGTAGGCCAGTTCTTGGTAGGGCTTTGGCCAGTGAGGCAGATGTGGGAGATCGGGTGGTGGCACATGCGGGAGGGTGGGTGTAAGCCAGTGAGTGGGCCCCCTGCTTAAGCACCTGTGGCCAATGACAATGCGATCTTACTAGTTTACTTTTAATCTTAAAAACGTTTGATTTCACTAGTCTGAGACTCCAGAGCCCCAGAAAAAACTGAGTTTTTATTAGATTGGTTTTCCTCACTTAGCACAACTAGAGGTGATAGGGGATGCAGCCGGACCGCACAGACGTGGCGAGGGGTCCAGGAGAAGGTGAGAAACTGGTGATTGGGGGGGAGTTCACACAGTGGGCATCCCAAATCGGTAAACATTGGCCACAGGTGCTTAAGACCTAGTGATAGGGATACGATTAAAAGTAAACTAGTATGATTGAATTGTCATTGGCCACAAGTGCTTAAGACCTAGTGATACGGATATGATTAAAAGTAAACTAGTAAGATTGTATTGTCATTGGCCACAAGTGCTTAAGACCTAGTGATAGGAAAACGATTAAAAGTAAACTCGTAAGATTGAATTGTCATTGGCCACAAGTGCTTAAGACCTAGTGATACGGATATGATTAAAAGTAAACTAGTAAGATTGTATTGTCATTGGCCACAAGTGCTTAAGACCTAGTGATAGGGAAACGATTAAAAGTAAACTAGTAAGATTGTATTGTCATTGGCCACAAGTGCTTAAGACCTAGTGATACGGAAACGATTAAAAGTAAACTAGTAAGATTGAATTGTCATTGGCCACAGGTGCTTAAGACCTAGTGATAGGGATATGATTAAAAGTAAACTAGTAAGATTGAATTGTCATTGGCCACAAGTGCTTAAGACCTAGTGATAGGAATACGATTAAAAGTAAACTAGTAAGATTGAATTGTCATTGGCCACAGGTGCTTAAGACCTAGTGATAGGGATATGATTAAAAGTAAACTAGTAAGATTGAATTGTCATTGGCCACAAGTGCTTAAGACCTAGTGATAGGAATACGATTAAAAGTAAACTAGTAAGATTGAATTGTCATTGGCCACAGGTGCTTAAGACCTAGTGATACGAATATGATTAAAAATGAACTAGCAAGATTGCATTGTCATTGGCCACAAGTGCTTAAGACCTAGTGATAGGGATACAATTAAAAGTAAACTAGTAAGATTGAATTGTCATTGGCCACAAGTGCTTAAGACCTAGTGACAGGGATACAATTAAAAGTAAACTAGTAAGATTGAATTGTCATTGGCCACAAGTGCTTAAGACCTAGTGATAGGGATAGAATTAAAAGTAAACTAGTAAGATTGTATTGTCATTGGCCACAAGTACTTAAGACCTAGTGATAGGGATACGATTAAAAGTAAACTAGTAAGATTGCATTGTCATTGGCCACAGGTGCTTAACCACCTGTGACCAATGACAATGCAATCTTACTAGTTTACTTTTAATCTTTAAATAATTTGATTTCACAAGTCTGAGACTCCAGAGCCCCAGAAAAAAATGTGTTTTTATTAGATTTGTTTTCTGACTTCTTTGTTTCCAAAGTTATTACATTTTAGAAACAGCAGATTTTCGGCTCTAAATTAGGTCAGTCAGTGACAGCTGCTGTTTTTGAAGGAGAGCGTAATTCTCATAGTGAACTGTATCTACGGAATTTCTGAAAGGGAATTTAGAAAACCATAGGACGGGGTCTAGGGGTGGCCATACAGGGCTTGATTTATGCAGATGAGGCTTTTTGATTTAAGGGTTGCCTGTCAGGATCTCTCGGAGCAGTAACAAGTGCCTCCATCTGTTGGATGAGCTCATTATAACTCACAAAGGGAGCGCTAAGGAAAAGTGCTGTGTGTGTGCACCTCCTGCAGTCATCCGCTAAGTATCAATGGCAGGTCCTGGCGCTAGTCTGCTTAATAATGGAGTTGCTGTTCCTTTCCCTCCCATACAGGCGGGGGCCTAGGGATGGCTACATGGTGTTTGATTTTTGCAAATTAGGCTTTAAAATGAAGGGTTGCTTGTGATAATCCTGAACACTCATAACGAGCATAAGTGTTGTATGTGCTCATTATCTCTTACAAAAGCAGAAGAAAGGAATGGGGCAGTGTGTGCACCCCCTGCAGTCCTCAGCAAAGTCTTCTGGCAAGTCCTGGTGCAATTGTTGCTACCATCCATCCTCATATCACATCCTCCCACATCTAAACCCGGATTCTGGACAGCAAACGGTAAGCAGGCAAGAGACAGGAAACCACACTTCCTTACAAAGAACCCAGAATACCGGACAACAACACATTGTGCTCAATTGTACCTCCTCTCCCTCTGGAGGGGTGCCGATTGGTGGTAAAGCCTACCATAAGTGTAGCTACCTGGATAGGAGCACACAACTATACTGGAGGGATACCCCCTGGTCTACAAGTTCAGGCGCATGAGAGGACACCCCAAAAAAAGTGATATCCTATATACATACATAGACAAAGCCAGAAAGGCTGCTGAAGTGATGTAATGAGCCGCTCTGATATTTATGAACGTGGAGCAGAGTGGTGCATCCCCTTCTGCCCCACGCTTATGCCGGTCTATCTCAATGGCCGGAAGCCAGAGACACACACAGCCTGAGAATGTGAAGATTCAGCCAATCTCACTCTCCATTCACAACAAACAGAGCTACCTTGTCGAATTTTGTCAGCACAGTGGGTGGCTCTGATTGGACGAGAGTCCACGCATGCTCCGTTGGACCAGAGGAAGGTGAGTAATTAACGGCACCCTGGGGGGTTTCACACAGTGGAGCATCCCAATTCGGGTTCCCCAGGGGAAGGCTATCTGCTGGCACTGGAATCTTTCAGATTACAGGGCTGGGCTCAGTGAGTTTTGTTCCACTTTAAATGACATTGTCACCTCAAATCCTAAGAAAGGGGGTGTCTGACCCTCACCCTGAAAGTCTGTCTATGGAATACATAATTACAGGCGCCCTGGGGGGTTTAACACAGCGGAGCATCCTAATTCAGGTACCTCAGGGAAGGGCCAGCTGCCAGCCCTGGAATCTTTCAGATTACAGGGCTGGGCCCAGTGGGTTTTGTACCACTTTAAATGGCATTGTCACCTCAAATCCTAAGAAAGGGGGTGCGTGACCCTAACCCTGAAAGTCTGTCTATAGAATAGGCGTGGCTATGTTATAAAGATAGAAACTCAATAACAAAAGCACTTATGGTCTTAAATACAACCCCCCCCCCCCCCCATGCTAAGCCAGATTTGTACTTTAAAATAATAAACTCACCCCATTTATCCCCTGATTCCGACGGGGGGCTCTGAATTGCAGCCGTAGACCTAAGTGTAAGTTGGACCTGAGTGATTGACCAGTACAATCACACTGCTGCACGTGATTGGGTGACAGACCTGCCACTCAATCCAAGATGGCTGTGTCCAGTTAATAGCTACATACATGGAATCCACAGCTCATCCAATAGGAGACATGCTGCTGATTCCCTGTCCTTTATTATAAATGGCTTATTTTCCAAACTGGGATGGGCCAGGAGTCCTAATAGAGACATGAAATACTTTTGGTCCACTTTAAGCTGTATTTAACAAACACAAACTGGTCCGTCTTTCTGCCAGAGCTAGAATGAAGGGTAGCCTAGTTTTGCTGGCATAGCCAATTGAAATCAGTGGTGTCTTTTTCCTGCAATTTCATTTTTGTACCTTTTTAGTGCTTTTATATTCTAGATGCTGAAGAGAAATAGGACCAATATCGATTGTCTGCAGGTGTAGAGAAGTGGTTTCTGGACCATGTGCCTGCCAGTGGCTAATAGTGGGGCACGATTTCAGGAAACAAGGAGCAGGAAAAAAATCCAGCGACTTGCAAAGGGTGTATGCCGGGGCGTAGCTAGGGGTCTGGGTGCAGCAGGTAAGGGGGTACCAATGGGGGGGTCTGAGCACAGGTAGGGGGTGCCAATTTTAACCGGGTGCCAGAAAGCCTAGTTAGTCCTTTGGGTGTATGCATGGGGGTATCAGCTATCAGGATAACTCCTAATATCATACACTGTATTTTCTTTTAATGCTATAGCTTGAAAATGGTGGAAAGTGGTGTAAGCTGGCAGAACCTTACTCTTCATGCACACATTACACACAATTCCTAGACTATATTGTACATAACAGCTGCAAAGAATTTCAAAATAGCAGAAAGTGGCGGTTGTTGTAAATTGGGCCCTTAAAGGGATACTAGTCGTCACTTCCTCAAATGGCAGCCAGTCATGTGACCACCACCAACCATTCAGGTTTGACATGCAAATCCAATTGATTATAGGTGGTCAAGTGATTGGCAGCCATACAATGATAGAGGAAGTTGGCTCACTTCGATTCCAGGCTGGGACATGACTGAAAGCGGACCAACAGTCAAAAATGACTTAAACCAGACCAACACAAAAAACAGCACTCATATGCATCCCTCCCCAGGGCCATTCAGATTGCTGCACATAAAAATGCATTTACCTTTTTTCCAATCCTACTGTAGTAAATTTTGGAAACAAAATGGCGGCTCATGCATTTGCAGGCCACCTGCGAGCAGGAAGTGCTGCTGGGCTTCCTGTTACTGTGCATTGTCAGTAGAGATGAGTGAACTTTTGAAAAATTCATTTTGGCTGATTCGTCGAATCGTTTCGGTCCGAATTTATTCGTGACGAATCACTATTAAAAACGGCTATTTCTGGGCATCTGAGAGCCTCCATAGGGTTACAGAACGTTTTTCTTGGCTGTAACATGCATAGGATACATGCTGGGTTAGTGAAATACTATTGTAAAGAAGTATGACATGCAGATCAGAGGCGTCGCTATTAGATTCGCTGACGCAGAGCGGCACAATTACAGAGCCTTGAGGTGGCATCAGCATGAAGAGCCCATATATTGCCTGAAAGACACACAGTGGAGTTGGCAGCAGCATAGGGAGCCCATATATTGCCTAAAAAATACACACTGAATTTGACAGCAGCATAGGGAGCCCAAATATTGCCTGAAAGACACACTCTGGACTTGGCAGCAGCATAGGGAGCCTATATATTGCCTGAAAAACACATTGGAGTTGGCAGAAGCATTAGGAGCCCATAAATTGCCTGAAAGACACACCCAGGATTTGGCAGCAGCAGCATATGGAGCTCATATATTGCCCGAAAGACACACCCAGGATTTGGCAGCAGCATTAGGAGCCCATATATTGCCTGAAAAACACACATTGGAGTTGGCAGCAGCATTAGGAGCCCATATATTGCCTGAAAGACACATCCATGAGTTGGCAGCAGCAGCAGCATAGGGAGCTCATATATTGCCTGAAAGACACACATTGGAGTTGGCAGCAGCATTAGCAGCCCATATATTGCCTGAAAAACACATTGGAGTTGGCAGCAGCATTAGGAGCCCATATATTGCCTGAAAGACACATCCAGGAGTTGGCAGCAGCAGCAGCATAGGGAGCTCATATATTGCCTGAAAGACACACATTGGAGTTGGCAGCAGCATTAGCAGCCCATATATTGCCTGAAAAACACATTGGAGTTGGCAGCAGTATTAGGAGCCCATATATTGCCTGAAAGACACACCCAGGAGTTGGCAGCAGCAGCAGCATAGGGAGCTCATATATTGCCTGAAAGACACACATTGGAGTTGGCAGCAGCATTAGCAGCCCATATATTGCCTGAAAGACACACCCAGGAGTTGGCAGCAGCAGCATTAGGAGCCCATATATTGCCTGAAAGACACACTCTGGACTTGGCAGCGGCATAGGGAGCACATATATTGCATAAAAAACACACCCAGGATTGGCAGCAGCATAGGGAGCTCATATATTGCCTGAAAAACTCATTGGAGTTGGCAGCAGCATTAGGAGCCCATATATTGCCTGAAAGACACACATTGGAGTTGGTAGCAGCATTAGGAGCCCATAAATTGCCTGAAAGACACACCCAGGATTTGGCAGCAGCAGCATATGGAGCTCATATATTGCCCGAAAGACACACCCAGGATTTGGCAGCAGCATTATGAGCCCATATATTGCCTGAAAAACACATTGGAGTTGGCAGCAGCATTAGGAGCCCATATATTGCCTGAAAGACACATCCATGAGTTGGCAGCAGCAGCAGCATAGGGAGCTCATATATTGCCTGAAAGACACACATTGAAGTTGGCAGCAGCATTAGCAGCCCATATATTGCCTGAAAAACACATTGGAGTCGGCAGCAGCATTAGGAGCCCATATATTGCCTGAAAGACACATCCAGAAGTTGGCAGCAGCAGCAGCATAGGGAGCTCATATATTGCCTGAAAGACACACATTGGAGTTGGCAGCAGCATTAGCAGCCCATATATTGCCTGAAAAACACATTGGAGTTGGCAGCAGCATTAGGAGCCCATACATTGCCTGAAAAACACATTGGAGCTGGCAGCAGCATTAGGAGCCCATATATTACCTGAAAGACATACCCAGGAGTTGGCAGCAGCAGCATAGGGAGCTCATATATTGCCTGAAAGACACACATTGGAGTTGGCAGCAGCATTAGCAGCCCATATATTGCCTGAAAGACACACCCAGGAGTTGGCAGCAGCAGCATTAGGAGCCCATATATTGCCTGAAAGACACACTCTGGACTTGGCAGCGGCATAGGGAGCACATATATTGCATAAAAAACACACCCAGGATTGGCAGCAGCATAGGGAGCTCATATATTGCCTGAAAAACTCATTGGAGTTGGCAGCAGCATTAGGAGCCCATATATTGCCTGAAAGACACATCCATGAGTTGGCAGCAGCAGCAGCATAGGGAGCTCATATATTGCCTGAAAGACACACATTGAAGTTGGCAGCAGCATTAGCAGCCCATATATTGCCTGAAAAACACATTGGAGTCGGCAGCAGCATTAGGAGCCCATATATTGCCTGAAAGACACATCCAGAAGTTGGCAGCAGCAGCAGCATAGGGAGCTCATATATTGCCTGAAAGACACACATTGGAGTTGGCAGCAGCATTAGCAGCCCATATATTGCCTGAAAAAAACATTGGAGTTGGCAGCAGCATTAGGAGCCCATACATTGCCTGAAAAACACATTGGAGCTGGCAGCAGCATTAGGAGCCCATATATTACCTGAAAGACATACCCAGGAGTTGGCAGCAGCAGCATAGGGAGCTCATATATTGCCTGAAAGACACACATTGGAGTTGGCAGCAGCATTAGCAGCCCATATATTGCCTGAAAAACACATTGGAGTTGGCAGCAGCATTAGGAGCCCATATATTGCCTGAAAGACACACCCAGGAGTTGGCAGCAGCAGCAGCATAGGGAGCTCATATATTGCCTGAAAGACACACATTGGAGTTGGCAGCAGCATTAGCAGCCCATATATTGCCTGAAAGACACACCCAAGAGTTGGCAGCAGCAGCAGCATAGGGAGCTCATATATTGCCTGAAAGACACACATTGGAGTTGGCAGCAGCATTAGCAGCCCATATATTGCCTGAAAGACACACTCTGGACTTGGCAGTGGCATAGGGAGCACATATATTGCATGAAAAACACACCCAGGAGTTGGCAGCAGCATAGGGAGCTCATATATTGCCTGAAAAACTAATTGGAGTTGGCAGCAGCATTAGGAGCCCATATATTGTCTGAAAGACACACATTGGAGTTGGCAGCAGCATTAGGAGCCCATACATTGCCTGAAAGACACACCCAGGATTTGGCAACAGCAGCATAGGGAGCTCATATATTGCCCGAAAGACACACCCAGGATTTGGCAGCAGCATTAGGAGTCCATATATTGCCTGAAAAACACATTGGAGTTGGCAGCAGCATTAGGAGCCCTTATATTGCCTGAAAGACACACCCAGGAGTTGGCAGCAGCAGCAGCATTAGGAGCCCTTATATTGCCTTAAAGACACACCCAGGAGTTGGCGGCAGCAGCAGCATTAGGAACCCATATATTGCCTGAAAGACACACTCTGGACTTGGCAGCAGCATAGGGAGCACATATATTGCCTGAAAAACACACCGAGGAGTTGGCAGCAGCATAGGGAGTTCATATATTGCCTGAAAAACACATTGGAGTTGGCAGCAGCATTAGGAGCCCATATATTGCCTGAAAGACACACCCAGGAGTTGGCAGCAGGAGCATGAGAAGCCCATATATTGCCTGAAAAACACATTGGAGTTGGCAGCAGTATAGGGAGCCCATATATTGCCTGGAAGACACACCCAGGAGTTGGCAGCAGCATTAGGAGCCCATATATTGCCTGAAAACACTTTGGAGCTGGCAGAAGCATAGGGAGCTCATATATTGCCTGAAAAACACATTGGAGCTGGCAGAAGCATAGTGAGCTCATATATTGCCTGAAAGACACACCCAGTAGTTGTCAGCAGCAGAAGAAGCTCATATGTTGCCTGAAAGACACACCCAGGAGATGGCAGCAGCAGAAGGAGCTACCATGCATCAGCTACTCGCATGCATCAGCTATTGGTGGGTGGAAATCCTGGCTGATCCATGCCTGGTTCATCTTCACAAAGGTGAGTCTCTCCACATTTTTCGTGGACAGACGAGTTCTCCTTGGCATTACCATGGCCCCCGCAGCACTAAAGACCCGCTCAGATGGCACACTACTGGCCGGGCAGGACAGCTTTCCCAGGGTAAACTCTGCCAGTTGCGGCCACAAGTCAAGTTTGGCTGCCCAGAAGTCCAGCGGATCCTCAAGGTGCGTTGGCATGGTCATTTCAAGGTATGACACGACCTGCTGGTTCAGGCCCTGCTCCAGGTCTTCCTGCTGCTCATGAGTAGCCTCACTATGCGGTAGCAGAAAGCTACTCATTAGCGACTGAAGACTGAGGCTGCTGCTGATGGAGCTGTTGCTCCTGCCACCCCCCCCCCCCCCCCGCCAGCCATGGCAGTGGAAGGTGAGCGCAGAGGTCCCCCCGAGTCAGACCTGCAAGAGTATGGACCATGGTGCAGATAGGCATTGGCCAACTGACTACGTAGAATGTCTTTGTAGTAGGTCAGTTTGTCCTCCCTCTCGGTGGGTTTAAAATATGCCCCCATTTTGTGCCGGAAGCGAGGGTCCAATAAGGTGGATAGCCAGTAGTCATCCCGCAGAAAAATGGAGACAATTCTGCGGTCACTACGCAAGCACGTGAGCATGCATCGTGCCATTTGTGCAAGTGACTCGGAGGGACTACCTGTCTCCATCTCCACTGCATACTGCCACAGTGTGTCTGGGTCCTCTGTCTCACCTTTCTTACAACCCTCTAGCTACACTGGCTGCTCCTGCTCCTCCTCTCCTGTCAGATGACTAGATAAACCACCCATTTCGCCTAAACTAAACTACGCTTCACTGTGCTGCTCCTCCTCCTCAGCTCCCACGGGGTTTATGTGGCCGTGAAATGTATGCGACATGTCTCCAGTGCCCTGACCAGCCATTTTTTCCAACATGTGTTGTATTACATGAAGCAGCAGAATAACGTCGTTCATGCCATAATCCTGGCGACTGACAAATAAAGTGGCTTCCTCAAAGGGCCTGAGCAAACGGCAGGTGTCACGTATGAGCTGCCACTGGTTCACATTAAAGTTACACAGGGGAGTCCCCCTATCTGCTTGGATTATCAAGGAATCAGTGATGGCTTTCCTCTGTTCGTATAGTCGATCTAACATATGTAGGGTGGAATTCCAACGGGTGGGAACATCGCAAATCAGACTATGTTGGGGGATACCGTTCTGACGCTGTAGCTCAAGAAGGGTGTGCTTGGCGGTGTAGGAGTGGCTGAAGTGCATACAAAGTTTCCTTCCCATTGTTAGGATGTCTTGCAGATGGAGGGAAGACTTCAGAAAACGCTTGACAACTAGGTTGAACATGTGTGCCATACAGGGCGCATGGCTCAGGCTTCCTTGTCTCAGCGCAGACAAGATGTTACTCCCATTGTCAGTCACCATGATACCCATTTCCAATTTTCGCGGAGTAAGCCATGTTTTGATTTCTTGATGAATTAATTTCAGGAGCTCCTCCCCTGTGTGACTCCGTTCGCCAAGGCAATCCATGTGAAGCACAGCGTGACACCGCGTGCCCTGCACACATGGTAGGCTGAAGGGGCATTGAGAATTGACCGTACAGTGGAGGCTGAGGAGATAGCGGAGGATGAGGAGGCAGAGTCGCACACTGTGACAGGCAAAACGGCTGGGAGCGTGGAGGCCGAAGTGGTGTGACCTGTCCAAGTTGCTGTGCAGTAACCCCATTCACCCAGTGCACACCGAAAGGTTCAAGGACTGGCCCACCTTCTGCTCAACAAATTTGTGCAGGGCTGGTACTGCCTTCTTTGCAAAGAAATGACGGCTTTGGACTCTCCACCTCGGCTCGGCACAAGCCATCAGCTCTCTGAAAGGCGCAGAGTCCACCACCTGAAAAGGGAGGGACTGCAGCACTAGCTACTTGGACAGGAGTACATTTAGCTTCTGCGCCGTAGGATGAGTGAGCGCATAATGTTGTCTCTTGGACATGGCTTTGCTGATAGATTACTGGTGGGATGAGTGACTTTTAGTTGGAGGAGCAGGAGCATCTGGAGCAGCAGAGGATGGGTATGACGCACAGCTACCTTCGGCTGAGGTGCTGGAGCCTTGGCTGGGTGAAATTGGCGTGGCACTGGCTGATGCAGCAGGCTGGACCCCCACTTCGGAGCCTCGGTTCTTCCAGGCCGCTTTATGGTGATGCCGCATGTGTTGCCGCAGAGCTGTGGTACCAACATTGCTTGACCTTCTGTCTACACATCTTGCATGTGGCCAGGTTACCCTCCTGCGGATGCTTGAGGAAAAAGTGCTACACTGCCGAGTAGCTAATTTTCCCTCCAACAGTCCGCACTAATTCACTGCTCCACTACCTCCCGGGAAGGCAGCCTGCTGCGCAGCAGGTGGTCTACCCCACCCCCGGCCACGTGTGGCTCCAGAGATCCCAATTCTGCCACCATGCTGACTGCCAACCCTATTGCCACCATGCTGACTGCCAACCCTACTGCCACCTTGCTGCCTCAGCTGCTGACTCTGGGGCAACCTGGGACCCTCTTCTCCTGATGATGATGAAGCCCCTTCTGCACCGGGCTCCCAAGTGCGATCGGCTTCATCATCATCATCGAGTTGTGCCTGCATGTCACTGATGTCCTCCTCGGTTTCCACAAGAGCGTGTGCCGCAGGAGATGGAATGCTCACCACACTACCTCCCACACCACCTCCCATGCCACTCTCCTCCTCAGTGTTTGTCTGCCTAGCGGAAGAAGCGGCGGATGTCTCCTCCATTTCTTGGCTAGGCAGTAGCTGCTGACTGTGCTCTAACACATCGTCCTCACTGAATAGTGGAGCTGAACCCAAAGCATAAGATACGGCGGCTGGAGGGGGGGCGTAGGACAGAGGCAATGGAAGGACAGGGACTGCTCCCGGGCCATGCCAACTCAGGGTTGTGTCCGAGGAACCTACGGACTGTTGACTGGGGGTGTCAGATGTCACTTGTGATGAGGTCGATGACCGCGTTAACCAATCGATGACGGCAGATGCGTTGCTGGTCGAGACACAACCGCTAGCAGATACCGGGAGATCAGGCCTCTCACCACGACTCCTGCTGCCACTCGCCCCTAGTCTGCTGCGACCTCTGCCTGATGAATCTAGGCCTCTCCTCTGTGCACATCCTGGCACATCTCTGCCTGACATTTTTACTGTGTTTAGGAGGGGAAAACAATATACTACACTACACCTAAAACAGTATTTTTGTAACAGCAGGTGTGTAGAAAAGTTAGATCAAAATAGGCACACACTGTAGCTAAAAACGAATGCAAAAAGACACTGTCAGATGGTCTTACACAGGATGCCCCTGGTCAGAGTTAAATGCACCACAGGCAGTTTTAAAACGTGGTTTTTGTTCAAAATGTAAAAAAGGTAAAGATGTAGGTACTATTAAAAGCTAAGTGCTAGTTTCCCCCCGGTGAAAGGCAATGGATGCTTTAAACTTTAAAACCAGACTTTTTTATACAAAAGGCAAAAGGTTAGTAGGCAGGTACTCTTAAAAGATAAGTGCTAGCACTGACAATGGCCCCCAATGAAAGGCAATGGGTGCTTTAAACTTGTAAACCAGACTTGTTTTATACAAAAGGCAAAAGGTTAGTAGGCAGGTACTCTTAAAAGACACGTGCTAGTATTTGGGATGCCCCTTCTCACGTACAGAGGTGACCTCCTTTGATTGTGGAAAAGTGACTTTGCTTATAAAATACAAGCAGTTATTAGACAGGTAGTCTTGAAATATTTATGCTAGTGTTTGGGATGCCCCCTCCTCACATACAGAGCAGGCCTCCCTTGATTGTGGAAAAGGGACTTTGCTTATGAAATGCAAGCAGTTATTAGACAGGTAGTCTTGAAATATTTATGCTAGTGTTTGGGATGCCCCCTCCTCACATACAGAGCAGGCCTCCCTTGATTGTGGAAAAGTGACGTTAATTGTAAAATGCAAGCAGTTATTAGACAGGTAGTCTTGAAATATTAATGCTAGTGTTTGGGATGCCCCCTCTTCACATACAGAGGAGGCCTCCCTTGATTGTGGAAAAGTGACTTTGCTTATAAAATGCAAGCAGTTATTAGACAGGTAGTCTTGAAATATTTATGCTAGTGTTTGGGATGCCCCCTGCTCACATACAGAGGTGGCCTCCCTTGATTGTGGAAAAGTGACTTTGCTTATGAAATGCAAGCAGTTATTAGACAGGTAGTCTTGAAATATTACTGCTAGTGTTTGGGATGCCCCCTGCTCACATACAGAGGAGGCCCCCTTGATTGTGGAAAAGTGATGTTAATTATAAAATGCAAGCAGTTATTACACGGGTAGTCTTGAAATATTAATGCTAGCACACTTTTTAAAGAATGACACCAGGTAAAGGAAAAGCTAAATAGGCAGGAGTGTTATTAACACAAAATAGGCTTGAAAGCTAATGCAAACAGTTTAAACTGTCCATGTCTTTATCTGTCACCGTCACAGGCTCTCTCCTTCTCTATCTGTCCCGCGCTTCTTCTGTTCCATCTATCTATCTATCTCTCGCTCTCTCCCTGCCTGATCTGCCCTGGCTGCAATACAGTGTCAGAATGATCTTCCGCAAGATGGCCGCCGTTTATATGGGGCTGTGACATCATCGGTAAGCCTGTCTGCTGATAGGTAGCATGTGACACCTACCCAGCATTCCTTGCCCCATGGGACATGTCCTAACATGTGGATCCACCCTTTTAGATGGACTGTATAGCAGTAAATGGAGTTTTAAGGAAGCGATTCGAGCAATCGAATCGCAGCGATATTCGGAATCGTAGCGAATATTTCATGAAATTTGTAACAAATTCGGGTTCGTCAGAATCGGTTCGCTCATCTCTAATTGTCAGCTATGTCAGTTGAATCCAGGCAGCAGCATGGCTGAGATGCTGGGAGAGGAAGCTACAAAATGGCAGCTACCTTTCTTTTCCAACTGTGCCAGGCTGTTGGTCCAGTTGAAGTGCTTAGGCCACCGTCCAATGAGAGCCGCCCACTTAACGGACGTAGTTCGCTCTCACGCACGGCCAGGGGGGCAAGGGATGAAGCAGCTTGTGCTCCCTCTTATAGTCAATGAGAGCAGTTTGCCAAAAGATGTAAATTTAGCAAACGACTCAATGGCTGAGCACCCATGCATGCACCATTGAACCGAAGAGAGTTGAGTTTAACTGGGCGAATTGGGGGGTTTAACACAGCAGGGCATCCCAAAGAGGGATACCCCTGGAGAAAGAAACAAAACCCAGGAAAGTCAAAATCCCAGGTTTTGTTCCATTTTAAGCACCTGGCTTTGCCATTATTTCTGCATATGGCTGTGCAGGGAAGGGAATGTCATGGTGCATGCTCTATTGTGGTCAGAGACAGCTGCAGGACCACTGTGGTTTGACCTACTCTCTCACGCTGAGATCACTAAGGGACGGAGTGTTTGTAAGACCTTTTTTTTTACATGGCCTGGGAGAAATGGAAATGAAAGGAGGGCAAACTTTGGGACCTGCTACGCCATCTACTCAGCACTGCTTGAAATGGTGGCGAGGCACATGGGACAGGACAGGGGATCTGCCTTATTATTGAAGTTACCCTGACTATCCCTTTAACTAAATGTGGGCTTTTTTCCTAAAACTGGCAAAGTGATAAAAAACTGGAAGCAGAATAGTGCTGCTTGTCACGGAGCCGCTACATTTTTAAATGCTCACGTTTAGGGCATAAGACACCTTAAATGCCTAATTTGGCCAGGTTAGTTCACACCTTACTAGACTTTATTGGCTGTGAAAGATCTACAGCTCTATGACACTTTTTTGTTAGTACAAAAGCGAACTGATTAAGATGAAAGAGTAAAATAACTGCACTGTAAAGCAATGAAACACTTAATTAGAAACCGCTGATCCTTAGCAACTGATAAACACAAGCAGGAATGTTCATTGCTGTATCCCGCAGAATGAGTCACTTTATAGACACTGCCTGTCTAGATCAACATTATGCAAAGCCATATTTGATTTTACTGTACTCTAAAGAGACGCTCCATAATTTTTGTCTAGGTTTTCCATTAAAAAATATACTTGCAGTATTGAAAAATGCTGGGCACTTGCCAAGCTGATCTCTAGGTAAAGAGTGCAAATACCCTATACCAGGGGGGCACAATCATTTTTGGGCTAAGGGCCGAATTGTCTTATTGTTCCACTTCCACTGGGGCTGCTACAAAACGTAAGCATCAAAAACATAAACATTTTACTGCAAGAATGCTGTATATGCAGGTAAGCAGATGCTGGCAGAGATGAGGTGGGCAGAGGTCAATTGGAAAGAGGTAGGGAGAGTTGAAATGTGTAAAAGTGAGGTCGGCAGAGGTAAGATGTGTAGAAGTGAGGTAGGTAGAGGTGAGAGTCACTACACTCTACTACATTCTTTTATATACCTATATATGCAGGTAAGCAGATGCTGGCAGAGATGAGGTGGACAGAGGTCAGTTGGGAAGAGGTAGGCAGAGGTGAGATGTGTAGACATGAGGTCGGCAGAGGTAAGATGTGTAGAAGTGAGGTAGGTAGAGGTGAGAGTCACTACACTCTACTACACTCTTTTATATACCTGTATATGCAGGTACACAAACCCCACAACCTAGGATTCCATACAAATGGGGCACTCCACCAGAAAAAATACAACCATTTCACCCCCTTAGAAGCCTTGGGCGCTTGGCGGAGCGTGCGGGGGCAGCAGAGGACCACTGGCAATACGTGCATGGCGGTAGTGTTTCAGATTTATCTTGATGGGATCGATTTATGTTTCCACTTTTTGCAAGCCCTTGGTCTCCAATACCTTACTGAATATTCTCCAGATCTTATATAGTTAGTGGGGTGTTTATTTACCTTGCACACTGCACATTTGATAGATTATTATTGTTTTGTGGTTAAAGTGGACCAACACCCAGGGGTGATCGGCCCGGAAATCTATAAGATTCCCGGGCCGATCACCTCCCACCACGCGGGACATCCCGATCTCGGATGTGAAACCCCCCAGAAACCCCAAAAAGATCTTACCTGATCCGCCGCCGCTTCCGCCGCCGCCGCCTCCCGCGCGCCCCTCCAGACGTGCGCGCGCCCGCGCCGGCCCTCTGTGAATGGCCGGCGGGGGCGTGCGCGCGCCGAGAGTGATACGCGGGAGGCGGAAGCGGATTGGACGTTCCTGTCCCCCCCCTGGACGTTGGCGGGGATTGGCTGCGGCGTTCACGTGGGAGCGGGGAGAGGTGAGTTTTTTGGGGTTTCTGGGGGGTTTCACACAGCGGGGCACCCCCGATCGGGGTGCCCCGCCGAAGTGGACCAAAACCCAGGATGTGTAGAGGTGAGATAGGCAGAGGTGAAATGTGCATAGTTGAGGTCGGCAGAGGTGAGATGTGTAGAGATGGGGTCGGCAGAGGTGAGATGTGTAGAGGTGAGATAGGAAAAGGTGAGATGTGTAGAGGTGGGGTCGGCAGAAGTGAGATGTGTAGAGGTGAGGTAGGCAGAGGTGAGATGTGTAGAGGTGAGGTCGACAGAGGTGAGATGTGTAGAGGTGAGGTCGAGTGCAGAGGGACATAACCTTGCATAGAGTGTGGTGCCAGCAGCCAAATCATCAGTTTTTAGTAGGGAGGTGGCCACACTGCCTTCTATGGGGTTCTTGGAGTGGGAGATTTTGCCGCAGCCTGTTATGGGGCTCCTGGGGGGGGGGGGGGTTCTGCCACACTGGTTATGGGGTCTTGTCTAGAAACTGCCCTGATGCCGTGCACATTAACCCTTTAAAGCAGACCAAAACCCCCCAAAACAACTCAATCTATTTTCCTCCCCCACCCCAGGTAAATTACTGTTTAGATGTTTTCCGTCCTCAATGCTGCTTGGTATTCCTGTTATAGTGATTTTCATTTTCATTTTCCCCAGCTATGCCATTGTATGTTGTTGGTTTCTGACTGGATACCATTGTTCTAAACTAGCCCTTTAAGCCCCCTACTCGCAATATCATGCTGGGAGCAATTACAGCCTATTGAAGGAAGGAGCATAAGAGCCAAGAAGGAATATAAGAGCCAAAAGAAGATTTTCCACACATTTTCCCCCAATTTGTGAGTATTTTATCCAATTAATTACCAAGACACTAGGGGGAGTTGATTTAACCTTTCATAGGACGTGGCTGGTCCGCTTTAAAGAGTTGCTGTCTGGGCATGACCTTCTTCATCCTTTTCTGTCTGGTGGACACAATTGCAAATCAGCCTTCTTCTGGGTCCGGCCTCAATGCCAAATGCGCACATGGATTTCTATGTAAAATCCATGTTCTGCTTTGGGTGCGCAAACCCACGTTTGGTGTGAATCCAAGCTTTGAGAGTTGGATCTGTTCAACACTACTGGTCTCCAAAAATCAGATGCAATTCAGAAGTCTTGGTATTTTAAAGTGCTGAACTATGACCATAGGTGATCTTCCCCTTGCAGGATAGAGCAAACAGGGTTCAGTAGACCATCATATGTGAGCTATTGGGTTTGGTGACAGCTTGTAGGGTACTCCATTCCATTATGATGTCACCTTACCTGTTATAATTACAAGCCAGGCTTTAGCATGTTTTTCTGGATCATTGGGGTTTAGATTATATATGTTTCTTTGCATGTCATGTTTTAGTTTACCACAGAATATGCCGGTGCTATATAATAAAACATAAAATATCCTTATGGAACGTAAACCGGACCTTCAGCGTGATTTAATGAAAAGCCCAAACTCTTAAAAAATGGTTCCCCAGCATCTAAAATTAATATATTTTATGTTTTTAGTCACTAACTTATTATTCTTTCCCCCACTGGGCTGCAACTCTGTTCAGGAATTTAGGATACGGGCGCCGCCATCTTGACTCAGAAGCATCACACTTACTGAGGAGAGGAGAGTGGGATAAGGTACAGGGGGGCGGGTTATAGCTGTGCTTTGCTCAGACAGAGCAGAGCTGGGGTCAGGTAAAGGTCAGCAGTCCCAGAATGCAGAGCAGCACAGTCTGGAGCCACTTCCTGTTTGCAGGCTGCCTGATAAGATGGCGGCTTCCATAAGCCACCATCTTGGATGTTTAAAGGCTCATAACATGCAGTAGATGCAGGTAGGATGATTTTTAATGTGGCCAATCTGTATGTACAGGGTGTGGGAAACATATAAGATAGACTCTTATTCAGAGTGAAGGTCCGCTTTAACTTGCTGCTTTACAATTTTTACAATTCTTTTTGCTTTTTTTTAAAACTAATACAGTTAAATGTAAATGTAATGTAGGTAATAAAACGTGTTTATTGAATGGAGAATTTGTTTTTGATTGCAAGCTGCTTTCTTGAAGTTTTATGTTAATGTATTTATTCATTTTTTATTTATAGATACATTGAACATGTTAATAACTCTGACCTGTCTTGGGCTTGTACATCATTTAATTTTCAAGTTGGAAGATATGTTTTGTGGTGAATGAACACATATTTAATTTTTGAATCTCTAAAACTAATGACCACTTCCATGTTCCCTCCCTGTTGGCTGCTGGTTTGAGGCAGCAGACCTCCAGCCATTTTTGACTTGATTTATAGACAATTTTCAGACAAATAAAAAAAAAGATATACTTACATTTTTTTCCAATGCAGACCATCGCTCCCAGTCCGGGGCAGCAGTGCTCACCTGAAAGGTTGGATTGTCCTGTCTTGCTCCGACATGGTGACGTCCCTGCCATCAGTCACGGTGAGCTGTAATGCCCCCCTCCGTTGCAATAAATTGAGGGGGAATACCCCCCGCCCGACCACCACCATGAATCAGGATGTGACTGACAATCAAGCCTGGGCAGTGACGTACTTGAAAGTTGAAATGTGATACTTCAAATGCAATACTGTATGTAGAGCATATCTGGATCCCTATGCCCTATAAAATACATTGCCCACACGAGAGATCCCCTCCACTCTCAAAAGTGTGCTAAAAATTTGCAAGTACGAACCACACAGCAGTGGTCTGTGAGCCACATATGACTCCCAGGTTGGGGATCCTTTATTTAAAGTGATGGCCCTAATCATTATTTTTATTGTTGATTTATAATGCACCATTATCTTCCATGGTGCTCTACAACATAGAGATTACAGACAGGATAAAGCAAGTAATATACATAGGGCCAGATTTACGCTAGTTTGTGCTACCTTTAGTTCACTGTGTGCTCCACCACTTTGTGAAATTAGGGAGAACTGACTATTGCCTGGATAGAAGACTGGCATTTGCTTAGAGATACTGTTTGGATAGAAGACTGGCATTTGCTTAGAGATACTGTTTGGTGCAAGCAGCACTGCTGGGGCTGATTTGGTTATCATAGTTATGAAAGAAATCTCATTGCACTTTTACAGCTTACGTCTACATGGTATGAGTTTCAGAATATATGTGTGGTGTGTAGATAACTATCTGATGTTAAAGCGCAAAAATTAACTGAAGAGACAATCTTGGAAGAATGACCATTGACTCCAATGTTCAAGTGTTCACTAGTCTTCTGCTCAACTACGCTGAAAGAGTGTTAAATACAAACACTGGTTTTCTCGGGCAGATTTTTCCCATAAATATGGCAAACACAGGCGAATACTTATGAATGCCAGCAAACACAGATGAAGCGTTTGGCAAATAAGGCCCTTACTCCTTTTCTGGCTGCATAATGCAACTTTAATCCCACTCACTATGTCACCTGTTTACTGACACTACACAACGGCAGAAAAAAAATATATATATAATATATATATTTATATATAAATATTCCACACTTCTTTAGGACACTTCTTTAGGAAGGGTCTCCGCTGAGTGCTCATGTCTGCTGGCACAGCCTATGCACATGGCAGGCATTCGACACTAATCACTAATCATCCACTACATCCGCTGGATTATTTGGTTTAAAGCTGAAAGGGGTTAATGAAATCCCACAGCTCTTTGATGGGATCAGGTGGGCTGCTTAGAACCAGTGTACGCTGATGTTAACACATTTCATTCACATGGTCAGTTTAAGAACCCAAATTGCTTCTAAAGTCAGCTTTTCAATATCAGAAGTATACTGTGTCCTCCGCATGATTTATTGATACCCTACACAATCAGGGGATCTTCTTGCCTCTCCTAACTCGGCTGATATGTACAGTATGTGACTGTTTCCACAGTCTCACTTTCTTGGGTTTGTGGGCTTTTCTCGCCTCAGCTAGTTATATATTCAGTACCTCTACCATTCTTACATGCAGCTGTTCTGATTCTTCGCAGGGGTAATGGCAAAAGTAGGGCGGGATGTGGATGGAAGCTTTACAGTCTGTGAATGGCAAGCACTGTTTTGTTGGGCTGTAGGCTCTTTAGCTGGGCTGTCGGCGCAGTCCCCCATAACTTCCAAGGCACACTTCTGGCTCCAGTCACTGGAATGATTGTATTTCATTATACCAGTTTCAGGAGCCATGGATGCTCTTGATCATATCTAGCTTTTATTGGTGAAATTGCACAAAATCTGTGAATGTAACAATTTATTTGGCAAATTTATGTTATAAAAAATGACCTTTCCCTTTTAGTCTGCAACCAGCAAAATAGGGCTCAGCGCTCAAACCCAGTCAGTTAGCAGCACATCCTGTCATTTGGTTAAACAGGGGCCTCAGTTGCGAAAATTTGCAAATGCATGTGAAATCTGCACACCGTCTACTCTAATATACATTAGGGTCAGACAAATCAATGACTATATTAGGAGCTAGTATACCGGAAGTTATCCTATACCTCTAGCACAAGGGGGAAGGGTTGAAGCCACCCCACACATCTAATTACCTGTCCCATGTGCCTGCACACACATCCAAAAACTACTTATTATATTTATTATGAAATTATAATTATTATAATTGACCTGGGTAGAACATGTGGGCAGTGCCCATAGATATAGACAACACGTAAAGGAGTCCTACAACTCAAACTCTGTCAGATCAAGTTCATCCAAGGGACAGGGTTGTGGAAAGTTATTTTTATGTTTGTTATTATTTGAAGTGATAACAGCTAAGTGATAACTGTAACGGTTAATGTTACTTTCTGCTAGAAATGCACCTAATCCTTTTTTGAAGTTGTCAGCGGTTGATGCTGTGGCAACCTTCTGTTGGAGGCTATTCCACAGATTTATAGTTCTTATGGTAAAAAATGATTGTCATCTTCTGAGATTGAATCTTTTATTTTCCAGATGGAGTGAGTGTCCCCTCACTTTTAGTTGAAATAATTTCCCGCCATATTTTTTGTATTGGCCATTTATATATTAGTTAATCATGTCCTCCTGCAGACGTCTCCTCACTAGACAGATTTAATTCTGGAAATATTTCTTCATAACTAAGATCCTTCATTCCTTTATCAGATTGGTGGCTCTCCTCTACACCCTTCCCACAATCAGGGTGTCCTTTCTATGAACAGGTGCCCAGAATGGACAGCATATTCCAGGTGTGGGTGCACCAGTGCCTTGTAAAAAGACAATATTACATCTCTGTCTCGTGATTCCATGCCTTTTTTAATGCATAATAATATATTGGTGGCCTTGGAAGCAGATACATGACATTGTATACTGTTATTTAGCATGTGGTCTACCAATACCCCCAGATCCTTCTCAACTAGTGACTCTCCAAGTTTTACTCACCCCAGGACATATGTGGCCTTCAGGTTGTTAGTCCCCAAATGCATCAATTTACACCTTCACATTGAACGACATTTGCCAAGTGGATGACCAGGCTCTCAAAGTGTCCGAGTCAGCCTGAAGCTTGTGAAAATCCTCAATAGACTTCACTGTGCTACATATCATAGTGCCATCTTCTATATCATTTTTAAACAAACTGAATAATAGAGGGCCCAGCACTGAACCCTGGGGTATACCACTTACAACCGGAGACCATTCAGAGTAGATATCATTAACCACAACTCTCTGCACACAACCCTTCAGCCAGTTTTCAGTTCACTCACAAACTGTATTTTCTAATCCTGAAGATCTCCAATAAACATCTATGGGGGACAGTCTCAAATGCTTTTGCAAAATCCAGAAAAAACTATATCTACAGCCGCCCCTCTGTCCAGGCTTCTACTCACCTCTTCATAGAAGCCAATCAGGTTAGTCTGGCAGCTTCTGCCCTTAGTAAAACCATGCTGGCTGTCAGTTAGAATATTATGCATAGTTACATAATCCTGTATGTGGTCTCTTAGGAGTTCCTCAAGCACTTTAACCATTATGGATGTTAGGCTTACAGGTCTGTAATTACGTGAAAAAGACCTAGAACCCTTTTTAAAAATGGGCACCACATTTGCCTTGCCAATCCCTCGGTACTATACCAGTTTTTAGCGGGTCTTTAAAGATCAAAAGCAGAGGTGAAATAACTGAGCTGAGTTCTATTGGGTGAAGTCCATTTGCTCCTGGAGTTCCATTCACGTTTAAATTATTTAGTCTTTCTTGGATGAAATCCATGTTTATCCAGTTAGGAATCATGCTTGGGGTATTGTTTACCTTGTGCCTCATTTGTGTACACACAGCTGAAGAACCCATTTAGCAGCTCAGCCTTTTCTTGGTCCCCAGTAAACAACTCCCCATTACCATTAATTAAGATACCTACCTGTTCTGATTCTGGTTCTTTGAGTTTATGTATATATTCAAAGAAACGCTTAGGGTTGGTTTTGCTTTCTTTGGCCATCTCTTTCATTCTCTGCTTTTGGCAGCTTTATTACTTGTTTACTGCTGAGATCTGATAATTTTGGAATGCACTTTACTTGTGTTTTATTGTCCGTTTCATCCACAAGGAATAATATAACAGGAATACCAAGCAGCATTGAGGGCAGAAAACATCCAATCGGTAATGTACCTGAGATAGGGGAGCAAAATAGATTTAATTATTTTGAGGGGTTTTGGTCCATTTTAACATGGCAGTGAGCTTTCCACATGCATTTGCAAAAATGTTCAAGCAGGATTTTGTAAGACTTTTTGCTGTATAGCAGGTTTAAGTGCCAGGGTTTCTTCAGATGTTGTCTTGTAAAAAGACATCTTATAAAAATATTCCATATTTGGCATTCCAATACCACACTTTTAACTGTAGATAGTAAATACTAAAGTATATCATATTTCTTTTTCAGTGGCTCTCAGTCTTATGAAAAATTACACAGAGTGAGTCTTATAATATTTCCCTCTCTGTAGCCTTTTTGTCATGGCACATAGCTTAACTGCCAGCCACTCCCATGATGCTTCCTGGTTAATTCCCCCCCCCCCCCCCCCAGGAACATGCCTTACCTGCTTTGTTAAATGTGCAAGCTGTTCCAACTCTGCCTTGTCACTAGATCCTTTGAACTTTGATGCCAAGTTCTGTTGCTGACCCGGGCTTATTTGACCATGTCTGCTGCCAAGCCCTGTTGCCAACCTTGCCACACCTGATCATGGCTGGTGCCAACCTTGCCACATAAACTTCAACACATCATATCAAAACTTGCACCATCAGCATTGGCCACTGTCCCAGGTCAGCCCCTCAGCCTTGCCATTGCCATCACTTGTAATCCCTGGTTTTAGATGGCCAACCTGAGCTGCTCCAGTGGCAGTTACAGGCTCTGAATAATGCCGACTCAACATCCTTAAAACTACAAGTCGGGGGTTACGAGACAAGCAAGTATATTACTGGTGATCGTTTACACTTTAAGTTAATTGGTAATTTTATCTACCTTTCTGGGGCTGTATACTTATAATAAATCATCTTGATGGTCCAGGAAGAACAAATCCTTGTCTAGTTATTATGTTGTTCGATAAACTAAACACACCATATTTGTGCCTCCAAACAAAAACAGGCAAAAATCTGTTATAACATTCTCTGTTAATGTTTGGTGCTGCCAGCAGATTTCCTTACCTTGGATAACCCAGCTATAAATATTTTTAAAGACCAACATGCTGTTGTATCATTTCATCTCATTTGTATCAGTTAAAGAGGGTATCATTCCTGTTGCTGCCTGAAAGATAAGATATAGGCCTTGATTCACTAAGAGTTGAAAAAACCCTCATGGTAGTAAAAAATTCAATTCATGAGAAAAAAAGCCTGAGAATGTCACTGTTAGTGAATCACCAGATAGGAAGACAATGAAAGTCAATGGCACTTTTTACTACAGGTAAAAAGGGGTAAAAAGTTCAATACTTTTTCCAGGAGTAAAAAAGTGGCATTGAAAATCATTGTCTTTTTATCTGGTGATTCACTAACAGTGAAATTCTCAGACTTTTTTCTCATGAATTGAATCTTTTACTACCATGAGAATTTTTTTCAACTCTTAGTGAATCGAGGCCATAGTCTTGTTTTTTTACAAGGTCTTCTCTGAGTGGGTGGCAGGTGAGAGGGGCCTCTACATGGTTTGTGTCATCTATCTCAATCTGATTGGAGGTCTGCAGGAGGGTCCATGAGAGTGTACTTCCCCTTTAAACATATTTACAGTACCATTTAGCAAAAGTTAACGCAACATACACAATTCTTAACACAACATGTTAAGCCATGTTAAAATCCCCCTAACGGTAATAAATGTTGCCCTCAACATCTCTAAAGTCATACTGTGTAACACCTTTATGAGAGATCTTAGGATTTGCCTTCAAGCCTTTGGCATATATGGAATGTATGTCTTCCTTGGTGACTCCATAGACATCCCATGGAAGCTTATGAAAAGATTCTGCAGTGGTTTCAACAGAAAAGGAGCACAATGGCACAATGGTGGCTGAACAATACTCTGTGATCCAGTTGCAGGCCACTGTCTTGTGGAATCATTGCGACTCCCCAGTAGATATTCCTCCTTTGGGAACATCATGGGGTCAGTTCAGCAGCAGGTGAGAAAAGGCACTCCTTTTTAGGAGAGAAATTCAATTTCATTGCCTTCCTTGGGGTTGATTCCACATCAGGTGATTACCTCCAGTTGTTGAATCAGCACAGAAGTAGACAATGAAAGTTTTCATTCCTAAAAAAGGTGAGTGAGTTTTCTCACCTGGTGCTGAATCGACCCTCACATCTTCATGGACATGCAAACTTTTTCCAATCACTTGGTCACTGGAACACAAAACACAATTGAGGTAGACAACTATTTTCCTCCAAATAGTCCTGTACCACATCCTGAGTGATCCACAATAGTCTCACAGGAATTTCGCTTGGGCACACATAGGAATTTGTCCTCTGCATTTAACCCATCCGTGCAGTGAGTGTACACATGTCCGGAGCGGTGGGCTGCCCTAATAACGGCGCCCGGGGAGCAGTTGGGGGGTTAGGTGCCTTGCTCAAGAGCACTTCAGTCATGTTCCAGGACCAGGATTTGAACCTGCCACCCTCCGGTTGCAAGTCCGCTCCCTTACCTCTAGGCCACAACTGCCCCTTACTAGTGCCAGGTATTGCCAGATGAGTGTCTGTATAGCGGTATGGGGTGCTGTAACCTAGCGTTGTAGTCGCTGTAGTAACCTGACTGGCATTGATGAATATGATGTGTGTTGGGAGCTGTAACAACAGTATAACGCTGCAGCAAGCGAGAGGTAGCGCCAGCTCAGTGCGCCCGGCACTTGGCGCTCCACACCATATTTAACAGAAAACTACACACACATCGTCGGCGCTCTAAATCTGGTCGCTGGAGCACCAGACTCTGTGGGATTCTTTCTGTTTTTGAACACATATCCAGCAGTAACAAAGCAAAAACACATGGAATGACATTGTTTGAACACTGGGACAATAACACTTTAGTGCCAGACCTGTACATAAAATTCGGCATAAAAATAGTATTAATAAGTAAAAAAAGAATATTAAATTGTTTGTTTGCCGCCAGGAGTGGTCACACAATGATTTGAGCAAAAAAACGAATTTAATTGCCAAACATGCTATTTATACACAACTAAGCACTAAGCAATTACCGAGCAAAAGGTAATATGTGGTGCCTCTGAACCTAGAGCGCCGGCGCTATATGCTGAGCCGCCTGGATTAATACATGTGACACTACAAGGGCGCTGTTAGAGGCGCTCATCAGATTCGCTTTCTTAAATGTGGTTTTGCGTACAGCGCCCAGAGTTCAACAAGCGCTACCTGCCGCTACAAAGCAATACCTGGCGCTATTCATTCTTAAAGTGGACCAACACCCAGGATTTTGACTATCCTGGGTTTTGGTCCACTTCGGTGGGGCACCCTGATCGGGGGTGCCCCACTGTGTGAAACCCCCCAGAAAGCCCTGAAAACTAACCTCATCCCACTCCCACGTGACGGTTGCAGCCAATCCCCGACGCCGGACAAGCGAGAGGCAGCGCCGGACAAGCAGAGCACGTCCGCCGCCGCCTCCCGCGCGTCCCTCACAAACGGCCGGCACGGGAGCGCGCCCTGCTAGAGGGACGCACGGGAGGCGGCGGCGGACACGCATGCGCCGCTGGAACGTGGAAAAGGTAGGATTGTGGGCTTCCTGGGGCGTTTCACCCCGCGGGACATCCCGATTTCGGATGCCCCGCGGGGAGGGATCTGATCGGCAATCTTATAGATTCCCGGGCCGATCCCCCCTGGGTGTTGGTCCACTTTAAATAGCTCCCACAGCCATTGCTGACAGGACACTGTCATGCTTACTTCTAGGACTAGCCTAATCCATGTTACATGTTCACTCACTGCGTCCAGTACTAGCAGGATCAATAGGAGGGTCTATGTTATGTGAGTGTATCCTGCAACCTGTGTGGGAATTCCAGGAGCATTCAGGATGGGGCTCAGGCTACCATAGGAGGTATGTAAAGAAAGCATGTATAGATTGGGGGGGGGGCATTTAAAGGTAATTTGGCTTTCAAGCTTAGCAAATGGTCAAGACTGTCACTAAAGTCGGCTTGGTGGAAAATGAACTGCCATGTTCTCACTGCTCTTCGCTTCATCTGAGTTACACCTCCTCACTCTCTTTCCAATATCTGAATAAACAAAGCAAATTGCCATTTTTTAATAACAACTTTTGCTGTAATTAGTGGGCAGAGCAATGTGTATAGGGCATCCATATCTAGCCGCAATTATGCACATGGCTGCTCAACTAAATCACTAAAATTAGATTTTCTCATGTGCAGGATATATTAAAATTAACTAGTAGAGAGAAAGAATATCATGTTTGAAAGGGGCTCATGTATTTCTGTGCACTGCGGTGTTCTGTTCATCATCACATCACACAAAGAACCCACAATGTGCATAACGGGGAACATTATCAAGAATGGGTTGTTATAATGGTAATATAATGTTGTACACTTACCGAAAATTTGTAGAAACACTTATATGCTTTTTATTTCATTTACGGAGCCATGCAAATCACCTCTTTTGCCTTTGATTTCCTTGATATCTCAAGCGCCTAGAAAGATAATGCTTGGTGTGCAATGCTAGAGTATATCTTCTAATATTTACACAACCTTCATTTTCTACACAATATCCTTTCTATCAGTTAAAGTCACCTGAATCGTTTTCCAGTTTTCCATAATTATTCCTGCAGTCTGGATCAACCAATGTTCCCTCTACTCAGCAGTGTCCTGGGGCCTCCTGTGCAAGCTCAGCATTCCTAGAATACGGTACCTTGGCCTTCATATAACCTAGGATTCACTATGGTATGTGGGGGGGCTTATTTATTACATAGACGAAGAAGGATTACATTTTGTTACCTCTATTGGAAAGGATAATAGCAGAGAGGCCCTTATGCAGCCATTTCTGAAAGGGAGAGGAGAAAGCGATAAACCCAATTATTAATGAGTTAGCTGTATTGCTGTGGTATACCCTGTAAATGATCATTTGCCTTCATCAAGGTTTAGTGAAGCTTTTTACATTAAGGTGCAGATTTTTTTAAGTAAGTGAGGCACACCTCTAGAGCTGTCCCATTAAAAATCACAGTAGGTTTGTCTTTTCACTTAACAGTTTGTTGAAATGAAGAGGCTCCCAAAATGTGTGCAACCTCTTTAAATCTTAGATGCCTTTGATGACTCCAGGTCTATTGAGTGTAAACATACCCCTGTATATATCAAGACTCAACCATACACTAAGAGCGGTCCCAGTGTCAAAGACAGTGACAACAGCCAGGGGCAAAATGCTGGCCACAGGTCTACTTTTGGAAGATCATGTCAGACCAGCTGAGAAAACGGCAGGTCTGAGGACTTACAGAAAGGTGGACCTGCTGTGTGTGAAATAGGGTGAATACAGTATTCCATCTGTAACTGTCTCTAGATGCTCTTTAAGGTTCAATACCACCCCCCCATAGGTCTGAGAACGAGAGAGAGGGGTGGGAGAATAGATAAAATAGATAAGAAATCATCATAGATAAAATTGTCTCTGCCCCCTAAGGAACCCTGATCCTACAATCATCTTTCTAATTAAAGTGGAACAAAACCCGACATCTTGACTATCACGGGTTTTGTTCCGTGCCCTGGGTGCATTTCTAACTGGATTGCCCCACTGTGTGATGCCCCCCAGAAGGTCCTGTAAAACTCACCTCTTTCCAGTCCAACAGTGCATGTGAGGGCTCTCGTCCAATCAGAGCCTTTTGCTGTGAATGTCCCCAGCGGAGCATGCGCTCCCGTCCCAGCTTATTTGAATGGGAGCACGTGCACAGCCTAAAAATGCAGGGTATGCACACGCTCTTACTCCCCATTGTAAACAATCAGAGCTGTTTGCTGAATTGCATAGGGATTGCAAATGGCTCTGATTGGATGAGAGGTTGTGCATGAGCCATTGCACCAGGGAAAGGTAAGCCGATACTGGCGATCTCGGGGGTTTCACACAGCGAATTTGGATGCCCCGGGAAAGGCCAGCAGCCGGCCCTGGAATCTTAGAGACAGGGGGTTTACATGAAGCTGAGGATGGCTGGAACAATCTGCCACACGGGCAGGCTGATTCATCACTTACCGTGGGTCGCAGGTTTATAGCGACTCAGTCACTGTGCAGTAATGTTGAATACATTGTGAGGAGTCGCTATTTGACCAGTACAGCGCTGTATGGGAGCGCATGTTAGCGACTGGTCATAGCGACCGACTCACACCATATTCAGCAAAAAAACAGCCTCACAAATCTCTTGCGCTGAAAAATACTTCTCTGAAGCCCAGAGCGCAGGAGGCAGTGTGTTTAAAGTGTGTTTTTCAGCATCTATCCACTAGTAACAAAGCGAAAACATATGGAATTACATTGTAATAACATTGTAACATGAACACTTTAATGCCAGACCTGTAATGTCTGAAAAATGAAAAATGTTTAAAAAAACTGCTTTTTCAATGCCAGAAGAAGTCACAGCATTATTTGAGATTTTTTGAAAAAAAAAACCCCTCTTTAAAGAGAAATAAAAGAACGTCCATTGAAATGAATGGGAGAGCGACAGGTAGCGAGAGGTCATACCTGGCGCTGTGCAAGGCTGAACGCCGACGCTGTTTGCTGAGGCTGTGAAAATGATGAATCAGATGCTACATGCCATTATCCCAGTCGCTAAACAGATTCTGCGTGATAAATGTGTCATTGCGTGCCGTGTCCGGCGTTCACCAGTCGCTACCTGACGCTACCTCTCATTAACCAGCCACTACCTGACGCTATCCCTTCTTAAATAAGGGCCTAAGACTTCCAGAACTACATTCACAAGCACCTAAGAGAATGGCTGCTGCTTAACAGGCAAAGGGTGCTCACACAATCATTTCTGTTTTTGAGAGAGAAGCACACACAATGTATATTCTAGTGCCCCTTGTGATAGAGTCTCCTGTCTAAAGTCTCATAAATAGTATATGATGTTTTTATGCACAGTGGAATAGAGTCATTTACTGTTTATGTGTATATAGTACTCCTAATGATTTCCCTCTCAGTTTGGGTAATCGCCACCTCTTAGAAATCACCGGTAAGCCATGTCATATTGACATATCTGGTACACAATACACAATACATTTCTTTCTGAGCTATTAAAAGACTTTGCACACTTGATGGTACCTTGTTACCCAGTAGAAAGGAAAAGGAGCCTTTTCAGTGAAAGGAAAGCATGCAGCCCAATCTCGCGGCGGCCGCCTTTGTTTGAGTGATATAGCGCTTTCTAGTTCACCTAGCAGTCAGCCGTATGATGAATTGTGGATATCCATCATTGTGTTTTCTCCACGTTCTGTTCTACATTATTTGTGCACCGTGGTGCTGAGTGTGCAGCTACGGGCTCCATAGCACCCGCTTAGCAGTTAGGAATGAGTGACAGTACATAGGACCCTACCTCAATACTCACACAAATCCTGTGTATTGCCTACACTCTGAGGTATGGACATTAATATCTACCTGCATGGAGGGAGTGTGGATGTTATTACCCGGCTCTAACCTCTGCACCTTTCTCCTGATCACATAAATCGCAACATTGCTAAAAGCGTTTAACACTGCTAAAGACAAGCTGTCGTTTAAAGACAAACTGGAGTTTAATGAATTGATGTAATAATCTATAATAAAACCCTCTGGAGTCCATGAAGCTTACCAGTAACGGGCAATGTGGGACTGTATATTAATAAGGCAAATATTCAGTAATAGTAAACCCTTAAGAAATGATTGCCAGCATTTTCCTCTCTTCCATCTAATTTAGATAGTCCAAGTTATACTGAGCAAGCTGATGCAGGTGAGTTCAGGACAGCGTCATTAAAAATTACTTTGTAATTTTAATAGTGGAAACAAATGGACACTTGAAATAACTGAAGCTCCACTAAACCATTTACTGTGGACACGGTTATGGACGACGGTGGAAATATAGCTCTGTCAAGCATCCAATCCCCCTGGTGGGGGATCTTAGGATGTGGGGACTCTTGCCTTAGTGGATGAGAGGACTATAGCCGGGTGGGTGGACTATTTTCTTAGTGCAGGTTTCCCCAACCTGTAGTTTATAAGCCAGATGTGGCTCACAGAGCCTTGCTACCTGGCTTGTGAATTGCCTAGTGCAGAGGTGTAACTAAATGTTAGCAGGTCCCTGGTGCATACATTAAATAGGACTCCGGCATGGCTCAAAGAAAACAATTTCTTTCATATTCAGCCCCTAGGATGCAAATGTGAAACTAAACTGGCTGCAGTAAGACAACTAAACCCAGAAACAGACAATACAAATGGTTTTTACCTTCTGGCTGCAATGCCATGGGAGAGTAAACTTGATATATTGGAGGGCAACAATGGTGGGGCCCTGATGCTCTACTTTGCATCCCCTGTAGTTATGCCTCTGGTCTATAGTCAGAATGTGTAGAAACATGCTTTTTTGCAAGCCTCCCTGTGTGATATCATGTCACAGTTTTGTCATATTTCTGGGCCATGCAGAGGACGAAAGTCGGGAACCTGACTATGGTGCTGGAAGACATGTATGCCATCACACTTCTTTCCCTGTCTGACTCTGCCATTTAATCTCTTGGGACTGGGGGATCTTCTTCTGAGGAAGGTGGGTATTTCATATAGCAGGAACATCTGCACACACTTGAACATAATACATTTTGAAAGCTAGGAGATCTCCGTGCACCCTGCTCATTCATCTCTGTGGGATGAGGTGGAAAACATACAGTGTGCATTAAAGTACGGTATGTCTATGAAAAATATTAGATAGAAATAGGAGGGACTACTTATAAAACCTGCATCCCTTTCTTTTCTTAGAAGGAAGAGGAATCAGGAGTAACAGGTTTGTGACTCTACTATTCTGCATTTACAGGGGAGAGCTGCTTCTTTCTCATGGCTTGTCCCCCAAGCCAATCTGGCCTAGATTATTGCTAATGTAATTCTGATGCTTGCAGATGATTTTACTCATCATGCAATGCTTCCAAGGAATGCTACCAAGGACAAGCAGTTAAAAGTCTCCAGTCCATCCCTGTAAAATGGAATGATATGATGTTACTCCTGATTCTTGTTCCTTCCAGTAAAGTAAAATAACATGCTTGGCTGGATTTTGTTTCCATACTGGGTGTATAAGCGACCCTTTCTCTACCTATATAGCTATGTTTATATGAAATTTTAATATTAGGAATTTTTAATATTAGGCTATTTTTGGAACAGGGGACCTGTGCTTACTCTTCTGAAAATATAGTTATGACATTGCACATTGCCTGGAAAAAGGCATTGTAGTCACCAGTCTCTGCGTAGAATGGGGAGCTGGTGAGTCGTGACCATCTCTGCTGTTGTCAGAGAAACCTGTGAGACCTTTGTGACTTGCTGTGCTCATTTATGCTGAGAGTACCAAGGGACATCAATGACTGCTGAAGACATAAAATTAAAGGGAGGGCAAACTTCAGAGCCCTGCTATGGCTTCTACCCAATACTGCAGGAAATGGAAGAAAGGCACTCAGGGCAAGCATCAGGTGAGCTGCTTGCTGCCTTATTATTGCTGATGGGTTACAGTCCCTTTAAATGACCCTCTTTAAAGCAGAACAGGGACTTTCCTGGGTTTTGTTCCAGGAAAGGTGAGTGTATATGGAAACCCTGGGGGGTTTCACACAGCCGGGCATCCCGATTCGGGGGAAAGCCAGAGGCCAGCCCTGGAACCTTTTAGATACCAGACCAGATGCTGGTGGGTTTTGTTCCTCTTTAAACGGGCAAGCATAAATTCCTCTTCTGCCCCACAGCTGCCAAGGTCATGTGATAAGCAAGGAAGATTTCCCACCCTGCCTCCATCAGCTTCTTTCATTGCAACAGAGGTGACATGTTTCCTTTGTATAGGACATTGGGGGGGGGGCATCTCAGGAAGTCACAGATCTCATATAAATAATATAATATAGATAAACAATAATAATAATAATCTCAGTTTCAGGTGAGTGTTAGAGTGCCAGACCTCAAGAATGGTTGTATTTTTATTATTAGGTAATTAAAGGTATAATAAATCATTATAAAAGGAGTCACTGCTAATGAATCAATCCAAGTGGAAAAGCCTGAAAATAAATCTTTCTTTTAAAACACCATTTTAAAATTCTGTGGCCCTTGTGTTTCAGTTGGTAGGTCCGGACATATTCTCATTTTATTACATTTAGAGAGCCATATATCACTGCCATCACAACAAAACTCCAATTCTAGAACAATATCAAGTGCTACGCGTCCTTCTAAGTGCAGCAAAATAACATTTATACCGGAGATGAAGGTGATCTTGTGGGTTTGACTTCTCCCAGAAGGGGCCAAGTCTCTTGATATTTGATGTTTTTTAAAGCAATAGAAAGGGAAAAGCACAGCATATTACTGATTGCCTCCTGCACGCACACATTCTATATATGCCAAGAAAATGTACAGGACTGGAAAGGGTATTCAAATTATTTGGAGAGCCTCTGTATTTGTTGGAGAGGCTGAATTTTAAGAGATTGTCCAATTCAACAGACAATAGTAAATAGGCAGCAAAAGAATGTTTAATCTCCAAGTACTGGGGGTATATAAAAACAATATTACTTTTGTACAATACCAATGCTTCTTAAATACTTGTAAGTTAATGTATAAATAAATAGGTATAATATGGATAGCACTTTAAAAGGGAAGGCAGAAGGGATGCTTCCTCTTTAGAACTAACCTCAATGAACATGACACTGCTATCTCCACCAGCCAGGAAAGAAACTGTTTGAAGAATGAATGCTCTCCATTAAATAAACTGTATACTATGGACTCATAGTATAAGTTTCAAACCTCCCTCATAGATTTCTGCCAGCCTTCAAATTGTTAAAATGATCCCCTGTTATATATCCATGCTGCAGATTTCTGTCCGTCTCACTGAAAAGTAGCCTCAGGTTGCTCCAAGTGTGAGGAAGGGGGCTTATTTCTTTATGTCTGTGTAGTTAAAACTACTAAGCAGCAAAATACTTTTGGTCTAAAAGAGGATTCTTATATTTGATAGCAGTTAACTTTGCAGTCTACGAAGAAGCAAAGAAAGGACAGACAAGCAGAGCGAGGAGGAGCTATGCTCTCCTGCACACAAGCATTGGCATGGCCCACACAGCTTGATGCTAGAGAAGTGGAGACAGGACCACCTATCTGTCCTTAAAAAAGATGGTCATACATAAAGAAAATCCAGCAGAAGTAATTCTGCTCAATTATGGGCTTGCTAGGGATGTTCAAGCAACTAAAAAAACATTTTTTATAGGTTTGCTAATTTATGATTTATACAATCTTATACAATCTTCAGTTTTTAGCCTATTTCTTCCATGTCCTTGGCCATAACAAGGCAGCATTTCTCACTCTCACCTTTATTTAGAGCACTGAATGCCCTATTGAGCCCAGGGTAGAATTTCTAACAATTCAAATCTGGTCAACTGAAAGTGAATGAAGCAAAGGTCACAATGGCTGTGAGCTGAGAGGCACTTATTTCTTCTAATAGTCCTCCCTGTTCCATGCAGCTCATTAACTGCTGTCAGAACAATATCCTTTCGTGTTTTCTTTTAGGGTTTGTAACAGTTCAGTACTTGCTGGTTTTGTAAACCACATAAAAGGAAAAAACGTTTTGCCTAGCTTATACAATGCTCTGTAAAAAGGATAACTGGCCACTTGTTTTTGTGCTTATTTTCTAATGTGGAAAAAGACCAGTAGTTGCATGTCACCGCCATATGGAAAGTTTAGAAATCAATTTTATATCAAAACAGCCAAGGGCAGACTGGAGCCTAAAAGTGTCCAGAGATTTTACCCTTCACACTGAACCCTCAGCCTATCCCAAGCCCAGCCCAGCTTCACTTGGAAATGACACAGTGTTGACTAGTAAGTAAAAGAAATATGTGAATAATCAGGATATATTATAGGACCAATTAATACAATATCTATCTCTCTGTCTATCTGTCTATCTTTCTAGTAGAATGTTTCAAATATAGCAGAGACTAGAATTCATGAACTGTAGCTCACCACTTAATTTAGGTTATAAGAGCAACCCTTGTATTTGTTAGAGACCCAGATGGTGGGAATGAACTGATTCAGCAAGTTTTACAAACAGAGAATGGATTTTACCATGGACTGTGAAGACAGTGGACAGACCAGGAACTGGGGTTAAGTCGAAGAAAAATATCAGAAGATCTAAAAAAACTAACCTGGTGGTGGGCCTTGAGGAGTGGGGAATACATTATTAAATCATAGGGAAAGGGCAACTGTGTACAATTTATGCTAAGGGTTTTAATTATAATTAGGAGCAAAAAATACATGTATATTATATTTAGGGCACTTCGGAGTGTAGACTTGCAGCTGTCAGTACACCTGGACTCATGAATTACTTGCATTATTACAATTATTACATTATTTATTATCGTTTTTAATCTAAAATACATAAGTTGGCTAACATATGACCTTTGTCATTATTCAAACATGAATTACTAGTGTTTATTAGTGTTAGGGTTTAATATTGTAGAGCGATAATAGTGCTGGTAAAATTTTACCCACATTTTGTCACAATGCTGTTCTGATGAAACTAAAGTGAATAAGCAAGGTTCATGTCAAATGTAATTTTAAAGGGACATACCTTAGATCAGGGCTAGTAGAAGGACATAAGGCTCCCCTGCTTATCTTCAACAGGTCCTATGATGACAATTGCTCTCCCATTGTATCTGAATCCAGGTGTGCAGCTATATATAAAGCTCAGGTGAGGAACCCATAGTGAATAACGTGCTCCTCATTCTGGCTTTGTAAACATGGCACATGCCCACCTATAGAGGTGAAAGTGTGGCTTTAGATACAGCGGTTGTGGGAGAGCAATCTTTGCTCAAGGTGAGGGTAAGCAGGGGAGCCTTGTGCCCTTCTGATCTCTGATCTAAATCCAAACAGCAACTGGTAAGTTGGCCAGTTATGAATCACAAAAAGAAGGAGAGCTCTATTCATCGTGGAAACAGTTGTTATTAGAAGAAAAAAAAAGAAAGAAAGAGAGAGAGAGAGAAAGAAAGAAAGAAAGAAAGAAAGAAAGAAAGAAAGAAAGAAAGAAAGAAAAAAGAGAAAGCCATAAATCCTTAGCTATGAATATGTGAGAAATGTAACACAAATGTGCATGTGTCATCAATTTATTTATTTAGTGGTCTTTCCAATAGATAGACTGCGCATATGGTGTTAACCCCAAACAGATGTCTTGGCTGCATATGTGACAGTTCTTATCAAAGCAACATGCCCCCTTAACAAGAAAATACGATGTTTTAAAACTGACATGGCATCAGATGGCTTTGAGCAGTGCACAATGTAAAGTGGAGCCCAGACCTCCTGTGCTCTGAGGGCTAAGTATCTGACAAAGGAAAATAATATTTATTTTTTTAGTGGTGCATTCGCGGAGCTAAGAAACTTGTGAAGCTGGCTGGAGATGCGGTGAATGCTGCCGTTCACTGATGTTTGTTTGCTTACCACTGCACCCCTGTGGATGCCAGGATGCTCTCAGCTTATCACTCCTGCTGAGATGTTATGGACTTTATCGTGCTTTGATTGTCCTGAATGTCCTTTGTATGTCGCTTTATATTAAATGTGTATGAAGTTTTTGACTGCTTTGTGGTGCCTTTTTGACTTGCCGTGAAAGAAATGAAAACTCTGAAAGGTTCATACTGAGAGCAAATTATTAACCTTTCTATAAAAGCTACTAGTACAGACCATATCAAAGCTTTGCTCCTGCCAAACATATCTATGTAGTTAACTGCCATAGGGGCCATGGCCTACCTGCTGATTACTTCTAGTTCCTGTCCTGACATTTATCCTCTGCTTGTGGTTTCTACTCTAGGGATTTCCCTAGTCATTTCTTCTGAAAAGTCCTAAATACCTGTTCCCAAAATCCAGGCTAGTGCATCCTATGCTTTATTATACTTCTAGATGTAGGGCCATATTAACGGCCCCATTGGATGTGACCTAGGAGGGCATGAACAACAGGGGTGGATCTCAGAACCAAATTATAATTCGTGCAATGGAGCACCTGCTCAGGGTCCCTCATCCTCAGCGTCATTATCACTTGAGGGGAGCACAACCAGCATTAAACTGACCCAGTTCAAAGCAGCCAAGGAAACCATGTGCTGTTTAATCATTCTTTAAAAAGTAATTGGTGGCTTAATGGTTCACAGCAGTGCATTGTCTGAATCACCAAGCCACCCAGGCACCATCCACTGCGTTAAAGAGGAGCATTGATGTTGCGGGGGGTGAATGACATCACTCCTAGTAATGCTCCTCATTGAAGCAGCCAGATGATGCTTTAATATGGAGTGCTGCTGGGAGTGATGTCATTCTCTCTCAATAAACAGCACACATCACCCACTGCTGCCATTGGAGAGGTCAAATTTCTCCAGGGTCCCCATTCACAAAGCCCACCTGCCTTTAGAGCTGCTCAGCTAATAGGCTTGTTTTCAGGGGGGTCAGGGAAAGGGCAAAGAAAGGGTTGGCAAGGGTGTAGGGATTCTGGTCTCAGGTGGTTAAATGATGAACGAGTGTGGAGGGGCACACCAATTTTGAAGTGGTGGAGGGTGGGATATTGAGTAGGGGGGCATGAAAGAACTGTTGAAGAAATAATACTTTGCAACAGCTTCAGCTCATCTTTAAATGTGATTAGTGACTTTTACTAGATTTACTGCAGTTTACAGCTATGCAAGTTATGACACTAGATGGCACTGTGACCAATGCCCAGCTGTAGTTTTTATGCATTTTAATTCTGTGTTGTTATTTCCTGTGCTTTCAGTTGCTCAATGGTGTTTCCTTTGTTTCCTGTCTATGTTATCCACCATGTAAGGTGACATTCTCTTACTGCATTCATGTTCCAGACAGTTCTTATTACACCACAAATGTCTAGGGAGAATAGCCAGCAGCTCAGAGCTTAAACTCTCAGTGGCCAAGCAGAAAGATGACAATTATCAGCTATGGAGGTTTAAAGTGGAAATGCTATTATACAGAGATGACTGGTGGGATGTTATCACTACAAAGAGGCCACAGGATAATTATCAGGACTGGGACAGAATAAACAGACAGACATGGGCCACCATATTCTAGTGGAGGACAGTCAGCTTATTCACATGCACTAACTGCATGAGAGATGCAGTTTAAACAGCAAGTTGTTTCTGCTGAGGAAACTTTACAAAATGAGGCTTAGCAGAGAGCAGGACATACAAGACAACATAAATGCCATGATGGAAATGATTGCACAACTCATATCAGTTAGTGAGAATAAATAAAACAGATCAGTCATGCAGCAGCCATTATGTTGTGCAGCTTGCCTGAGACATACACTGCACTGATCAATGCGCTGGAGACATGGCCTGAGACAGATCTGACACTAGCATTTGTAAAAACTCAGGCTCATAGATGAGTATCAGCGAAGAAAGGAGCTTGTGCATGACTCCACAGAAACTGACACCAGAACAGCTCTTAAAGCTACAGACACAAGGTTACACAAGAAGGAAACCGGGGTGTGCTTTAGATGCCACAAACAGGGGCACATAAAGAGAGACTGTACTATATGAAAAGCAGAGCAAATTAGTCAGCCCCCCTCGTATATTAAACTGAAGATCAAAGCCACAATATCTGATGTGAAGGGAACTGGAATGCCTTATTTAAAGTGACAAGCAACCATACATTTCAAGGCTGGTGCATTGACTCGGGAGCAACCAATCACGTGACAAGTGATAGAAACTTGATCTGAATAACAAAGAGACTATTTACCTTGGACCGTTTAAATACCAAAAAATGGTGCACCACTTATCATCATAAATAACGGCGTGCTCACTAACAAATCTCACAACTCTGGATAAAGTGAACCCCAGGGTATAGCTATTCCCAGGGGTCACAAACAAGGAGCACAACCAATAGACAATGTATGAAAATGTGTTAAGCCAAAAACGGACAGTTAAAACAACAATTAAGACACATTAAAAATGGCCTCCAATCGCCTAGGTACTAAATAAATACAAATATACAGTCCTCAATAATAACCCGTTTAGTAAATGGCTGCTACTCTAATGAAGATTTCGGTTCTCACGAGACAATATTATTGTCTTGTGGAACACCCCAATAGAAACAAGACAAAAAAATAATTAAGTTCTTTTTTTGTGCCGGCATAAAAACCCTTCAAAGTATAAACCCCAACAATCAAAAAATACCTAATATCTATAGACCTGAACCTACTATCTACTGCATCAGAAAATATCCAAACAATTATATATATATACATTGTGCAAAAAAGAGAGGGAAATAGTGAGTATTGCTTAATCCATAATAACCAAAGTAAAGTGAAACATCTAAATATAACAATTACAAGTGCCAAAAGGTGACCTAACAAGTAACAATTAGAAACACACAGAAACAACCATACAAGAAATATATTTGGTACAAAGTAATACTACAAAAAGATACTCAGCTGTGCTGGCAAAGAGAGTGCAGTCACCGGGGAGGACAATGAAGGCGAGAGGGGGATATGGATTCCCCCTGCGCTTCACGGTGTGAACAACCGCTTCTTGCTTGGGTGCGACCCAATCCTTACGTTATGCTGCTCTTTATGCTGTTCATGAGGGCCAGGTGGAGTGGCGCAGCCGCGCCAACAGGACGAGACGTGCAGACATGCACGCCTCCGCCCCGCCGCCGCCGGAGATGACAAAAGAAGCGGCGTGCCCGTTGCTAGGACGCCCCCGTCCCCAGCAACAAGCACAGCCGGCCCACCCCCCCCCCCACAACCTGGCCTGCCAGGCTGTAGGCGGGGCCGCGCCCGGCAGCGGACCATCAACATACACAGGGGACGCATGCCGCCCCCAACGGCGCACCCCCAACACAGCAGAAAGTCATGTATGCTGGCGCCCGCCGCGCCACGGCACTACTGAACAGCACAAAGGGCAAAGCTTCACACATAAAAAATACAGATCAATAAACTATTTACATTACTCATCAATTTTTTGATTGTTGGGGTTTATACTTTGAAGGGTTTTTGTGCCGGCACAAAAAAAGAACTTAATTATTTTTTTGTCTTGTTTCTATTGGGGTGTTCCACAAGACAATAATATTGCCTTGTGAGAACTGAAATCTTCATTAGAGTAGCAGCCATTTACTAAACGGGTTATTATTGAGGACTGTAAATTTGTATTTATTTAGTACCTAGGCGTTTGGAGGCCATTTTTAATGTGTCTTAATTGTTGTTTTAACTGTCCGTTTTTGGCTTAATAAATTTCCATACATTGTCTATTGGTTGTGCTCCTTGTTTGTGACCCCTGGGAATAGTTATACCCTGGGGTTCACTTTATCCAGAGTTGTACTATTTACCTTGGAGATGGAAGTAAAATACATGCAGAGGGAAAAAGGCATGGAACCCTTATATGCCCTAATAATGCGGGACACAATATAGCCATACCAGTAAAAGATGTGCTTTATGTTCCTGTTCCAGAAGGAGGACTCCAAATTCCAAGGTGACAAGTGTTCTATCCTGAATGGCAGCAGAAGATAGCAAGTGCCAAGTTGGATGATCATCTGTATCACCTTATCACAGTGAAGGAAAAGGTGAGACTATGCACCCATAAACACAATGACTGTATATACATATGGCACAGACATTTGAGTCACAGTCACCCACAATGCATACTACAAAAGAGGAATCTGACAAAGGATCTAGCAGTGTCCCCTTGTCCAGTTAAAGTAAATATTGCATCAAATGCATAGCAACAAGAGCAACACTTCCAAAAGTCAGTCAGAATAGCACTTCAAAACCACTTGACCTAGTTCACAGTGATGTATGTGGTCTCATAAACCCACCTACACCTGGAGGCAACAGGTACATAGTGACTTTCATAGATGACAATTCGAGAAACACAGTCATACTTCAGAGTAATAATGAAGGTGAATTCACAGGACACAAAGTACAAGAGTACTAAAAGCAAAGTGGAATAGAACATCAAAAGACAGTGCCATACACAGCAAAGCAAAATGGGGTAGCTGAAAGAAAGAACCGAACTTTGACTGAAATGATCCAATGTATGCTGACAGACACCACAAAAATACTGGGGTGAGGCGGCAATGACAGCCACTTGTTTGCAAAACATACTCTTTACTAGAACAGTGGAGAAAACTCCATATAAATTGCAGCACAATGATAAGCCAGGAGTAAAACACCTAAGCTTTTTTGGATGCAAAGCATTCATTTACGTTCCAGAGGAAAAATGCAGAGCATTTGAAGGAATCTTTGTTGGATACAGGGACAATGTTAAAGGTTAAAGAATCCTGAATCCCCAAACAGACAAGGTTACCATTATCAGCAGCATAATATTTGTTGAAGATCTGAGAGACAAGGTGATGACAACAGAAGAAGTAAGAACAGAGGAGTAAATTGACACTGATCAGCCATCATCTGTAACTTCTAAACAAACAGTTGAAGTGAGCACAGAATCTACCAGTACTGAAGGGCAGACACAAGGAAGCTCAGACACAGAACCAAGACACTCAACAAGAGAAAACAAAGGTAAAGCACCTGTATGTCACTTATACAAAGCAAGTCCTGCCAGTACTAATGAACCTGCAACTTGGGAAGACATATCTCAGCTTTCAGAAGGGGAAGCCAGTAGATGGATATAGACTGCAAAGGAAGAGATCATATCCATGCATGACACCAAAGATCCTCTGAACCAAAAACACAAATACAAGAAATAATTGAAACATCTGGAATGGAAGATGCCAAACCAGTAACATCTCCCATGAAAACCAGCTACCTGAGGGAGATAAACAGCCTAGATACTGCACTGCCAACTAACACTCAGTACAGGAAAGCAATAGGGAAATTGCTGTACATTACCACCGCTACTAGGCCTGACATTGCAGTAGCTATTGGAATCCTCTGCAGAATGGTTTCAAAACCAAGTCAGATAGACTGGATTGCTGTCAAGCGAGTCATTTGCTATTTTAAAGGGACTTTACATTATAAGCTGAAGTTACCAGCAAATGATGAAAGCATCCTGACAGGATATGTGGATACTGACTGGACCAGAGACACCAGTGATAGAAAATCTATCAGTGGCTACTTGTTTCTTCTGGGAGGAGGTGCTATCAGTTGGACTAGCAGAGAGCAGCTCTGTTACACTATTATCTACTGAAGCAGGGTTTGTTGCAGCATTGCAAGCAAGCCAAGAAATTACATGGCTGGAACCAACAAGAATCTTTGCGGCCAGTGAGAGCTGAAAGGTCTCACTGCGAGTGCTATACTCCATGTTGGGCCACTCGAGCAGGAAGGTCACTGCCGGGACCACCACCATTTATAAGGATATTTAAAATACCTGGATATATATAACTGATTCCTTTGGCCTGACTATCTTTAGTGTCTGGTTAGAGTCTCCTAAATTGGTGGTGGGACACCTAAATGTGAGAAGTTTGTTACACAAGCATTCAATTGCTATAGTGTCTTGCGCTATGCTTTTTTATTGGACATTTATCACTATTAGGAATACTAGTTTCAGCATGTGGAGAATGTTAAAGAACTTTATTGATATTAACATTTCACTTTATTTCTAGTGCAGTATTATCAATTTTGAAAAAGTGTAGTCACTTACTCACCTGCACCTGAGGTTTGCAGGAAAACATTTGTTTTGCCAGGTGAGTTGATTTGCTAGTAACATTTTAATTGGGTTTCATGGGGTGCTTCTTCATCTATAGATTAGAGGGAATTTTCATTTTCCTAAAGGGAGTTATATAGATTGTTTTTTTTTATGTGCCCTAGGTAGACAGCAAACAACAGTAAAAAAAGGTGACAGAGTGGAATAGCTGCACTGTTTGCCTATTTATTGCTGCTGGTCGGGGATGGGGGGGTTGTCGCATCTCCTGTCTACTAATTGTTGATCTGAGAAAAAGAAAACTATAGTACGTCCTCTGCCTAATAAGTTTGGGCCAGGGGAGGGTGAACTCTATGCCGTTTAGCTGTTGTGGGTCGGGGGTATCCATTGCTTTGTGCCTATGAACTGTGTATTGTCTGTTCTGTGGTCACTTGTTTATATGATTTATTGTGCAGTCTAGTCTGCATCTATGTACCATGCTGCTTTCATTTATGATAGATGAGATGCTTCATTAAAGGCAAACTATATCTAACAATTAGAAATAATTTAGCAGCAGCTTGTATGTTATAATATGCAGTACTTTTATGTATTTAGATTTAGAAGGTGTTTTGCAGAATTCTGACCTTTACCCCAATTGATCTCCTGCCATTGTAAAATTACCCAAGCCCAAGCTAAATAAGCACAAATTTGAACCCAAAAGGTCATGGGGGCTATTTATATACCTTTTTGTGTGCTTTGTCTACTTTAAATGGCTGTTTTGTGAATTCCTAGCAAAGTCTAGGGTGATTGGCAACACATACATATTATGTGGTAGCAGATAATTAGAAAATAGCAAGTGGCAGTTGATAAAAAAAGGTTGGGGACCCTTGCCGAATTACATTACTGACTCGCTAGGCTTATGATGTGCAACAAACTAGTGAAGCTTGCCCTCATGTGTAGTTAAGAGACATAGTGAACATGCTGATTCCCTGTTATTAGTCATTCCACCCAGTCTTCCAGGTTCTATGTTCAACATACAAATTACATTGCCTCATTTCTATTATCAATGTACACTGCACTCTGCCAGTATACGTGTATATTTAGCTGGCCCTCTGTCATGATCCCGCCTGCAAATAGGGTCTAGGTCATCTGCTCAAGCTAGAGCTTTTCTATATTCTATCAGAAGCGCATCACTTTTCTCTTTGAATACCCAATTTCCTTTTATGTATTGTCTGTGCAAATTACAATTATATAATCTTCTATAGAACTGACCTCAGTAAACCAAAATCTGATTAACTAATTTGGGATACTGTACTTGGTTGTTGCCCTTTGCCCTGCTTAATAATCTGAACATGGGTGTGTACTCCCAGGGCTGTTTCTAGGGACTGGCCCTGTGTGCCAATGCCAAGGATATTGTGTAATGGGGAGGGGGCTTTATGCCAGCCATTCTATTCTCCGCAGATAAACTGTTACCACTGTTAGTGGTAATGGTTATACGCTAGGCCATCACCCATATTCATCACCCATATTAGGCACAGTCATGGGGGGGGGGGGTTACTGTTTGCTGCTAAGGAGGAGGTACAGAATGGTTCATACCGGTATTACATGGCAGCAGTTAGGATGGTCGAGGATGAGGTAGGATTGGTTTTCTTTTCACACTGATTCCTATTTCTTTCTAGAAACTGCCCTGTGTACACCCAACAGAAATTCATTTTTTAATTCAGCGGTTCATAAGGGATCTCATAGACTGGTGTTAAAACTGCATTTACATTGTGTTCCTTTTAATTAAAAATAAGTTAAAGTTTGTGGTAAATTGTAAAGAGTACACATGTTAAATTCTAAATATTGCAGTGCACCTTTATTTCCCTATAAAGAAAGCCTCAAAACTCACTTCATCACTTATCTAAAGGTAAAGCCATTCCACACACATGCAGAGCCTTATAGCAGGAGGGTCAGTGCAGCAAGCCAATGAGACCATACTGCAAGGTGTAGTCAGTCTAATGGGTTTCAATAACTTTCAAAGATTGGCAAATGTTCTCGAAGGTAGCATTCAAAGACAACAAATATGACTGTTAGCTGTGCTCTCCCTGTTTAGTAAATAATTCGTTTTCATCAACAGGTTTTAACACAAATATCTATATACATATATATGCATTTGTATGTGATTAGTGATAAAATATAATTAAATAATGGAATTGAAGTCCTAAACTGCCTGTGAATAAAGTGGGCGTGGCCCAGGTAGTGTGATACAAGCATGCTATGTGCTGTGCATCAGCATATTGGGTGGTCTATAAGAAAGGGAGCCTGATTTATGAAGTGTCAGCGGCACTCAGCATACAATTTATGAAACAAAGAAATGGCAGCACCAACGCAGCCGCCAGCTAGTGTATTAAACACTTGAGCCCAAGGCTGTATTTAAGGCAAGGCAAAGCTAGGTACGTGCCTAGGGTGCTTAGCAGGCGTTGGGGCGCATTGTTCTAACATTTTATATATTTTTTATTTTCTTTTTGTTTTTTTTCATTGGTGATTCAGTGTCTGTGCCCCCAAGCTGCTGCTGGCCGCTCCCGGAAGCACTAGCGCCGCTTCTCCATGTACCTCTGTACCCTATCCACTTGGTATGAACTGCCCAGGCTCCAGACACTGCTGAGTGCTGAGGTGAAGGTGCTGGAATATATATATATATATATATATATATATATATATATGCATTTGTATGTGATTAGTGATAAAATATAATAAAATAATGGAATTGAAGATTCTGATGCATATTGTTTATTTAAATTGTATGTCCATCGGCTAGGTTTGGAGCTGGATTATGCCGTGGAATGGTTTTAACAGGGGCTAGTGGCAGTGTATGCGATTAAGCAGAAAATGTAAAGGCATTGTACAGACATACCCAAGAGTTAGACCATTGGGTAGGGCTATACTTGGCAATGTCCTAAACTGCCTTCAGTTTTAAATCCAATCCTTCATTTCCAGCCTGTGATTCAAGTGGGCGTGGCCCAGGTAGTGTGATACAAGCATGCTATGTGTTGTGCATCAGCAGAATGGGTAGTCTATAAGAAAGGGAGCCTGATTTATGAAGTGTCAGCGCCACTCAGCATACAATTTAAGATACAAACAAATGGCAGCACCAACGCAGCCGCCAGCTAGTGTATTTAACACTTGAGCACAAGGCCGTATTTAAGGCAAGGCAAAGCTAGGTACGTGCCTAGGGTGCTTAGCAGGCGTTGGGGCGCATTGTTCTAACATTTTATATATTTTTTATTTTCTTTTTCTTTTTTTCATTGGTGATTCGGTGTCTGCGCGCCCAAGCTGCTGCTGGCCGCTCCCGGAGGCACTAGCGCTGCTTCTCCACGTACCTCTGTACCCTATCCACTTGGTATGAACTGCTCAGGCTCCAGCCACTGCTGAGTGCTGAGATGAAGGTGCTGGAGCAGCCAATGGGACCGCTCAATACATCGGCTGTGTGAGTCTGTCTCAGCCAGGGTGAGATGGTGGCTCATGGGTTAACTTCTCTCCAGCCGTCTGCTGGAGTGACGCTGTAGATGATTCATTTACACTTCCTGTGTGCAGGAATGGAGGCCGCCCCAGCGCTCTGTACCAACACAGGGGCAGTGTGTGGAAGCAGCATGGAAGTGTGAAATCTCCTTATCACAGCAGGGAGGTAAGCTGTGCCCCCCCCCCCCATCATTGTCAATAGTCAGAGGAAGCTCACTGGGCTCTGTGAAAACACACACACACACGTGCTGGATTAAGGGGAGTGTAGACTGCCTATGTGTTGTGTGGAGCCCTGTGAGCAGACTGTGATGGGTCTCCCCTGCACTCAGCATGCCCCTTGGAATCTCCAACTGAATTGCAGGTTTGTGGGAAGTTTGGTGAACTACAGGTCCCAACAACGCCCCTGAAAGTCACAAGGGACACCAACGTGGTCCAAAACCGACTCTGGAGTCTCAGTCTCCAGGGCAGGCTAATATCCTCTCCCCTGGGGCATCCCAAACTGTGCGCTGTGGGGGTTTTCACACAGTAAACTCACCTTTCCCTCGAGGCTATGACATCACTTGCATCCCTTTCTAGCTGTATGGTGCCCCACTTGCCTCAACTGAATGGCTGTTCATGGCCACATACAGCCGAAGGGAGCAAGTGATGCCGAACTAGCTCGTTCTGCCAGCTTTGAGCAAACAGCTAGGGGAGGGGCTCAGGCTGTTTGGTTGACTACAGTGCCCAGCATGTCCTGGGATGTGGGGGTCTCCTGCACTTAGCATGCCCATTGTAACTTTTAAGAGGGCTACTCTAACCTTGTTGCAAATCTCATAAAAGCTATGATTGACACGCTGTTCACTGACAGCAATTGTCTGCAACTGGTGCAGCTCCACAAGATCAAACTCAGGAATTAAAGTGGACCAACACCCAGGATTTTGACTATCCTGGGTTTTGGTCCACCTCCCCGGGGCACCCCGATCGGGGTGAAACCACCCAGATCGCAAGTTACAACTCACCTCACCTTACCTACGGCATCAAAGCTCAGCGACTCTGAGCATGCTGACGGTTGCATCTCGCGCTTCCCACAAATGGCCGGCGCGGGCACGCACCCTGCTAGAGAGAAGCGCGAGATGCGGCTGCGGCTGCGGCCCACGCATGCGCCGTTGGATCGGGATCCAGGTAAGGTTTGTGGGCGTCCTGGGGGGGGTTTCCCACAGTGGGGCATCCCGATTTTGGATGCCCCACGGGGAGGGATTGGATCGGAGGGATTGAATCTTGTAAATTCCCGGGCCGAACAGGCTGGGTGTTGGTCCACTTTAAAAATGCACTTTGGTTGATCTTTTTCACCTGTGTGTGTATTTTGGGGGGGCTCAAGCCTGGTGAACTGATAATTGTGCGTGTGTTAGGTTGTGGCTGATGGATCGATGTGTGTGGATGTAGACTATAACCCAGGTTTCATGGGTTTTGGTCTACTTTAAAGTACCAAAGATTTTGGTCTGTTCCCCTGGGGCATCTTGTTTTGAGATATACATACCTCACCGCCATGGCTCTTCTCCAGTCAGCTGAATGGGAGCTTAGCCGCACTCATGGTCACGTGCAGCACCCCTGGCACCCCTCCAAGGCTGTGAGCAGCCATGCCAGCCATTCAGTTTCGGCCCGAGAAAGATGTGAGAGATACCACTGCTGGCCACGCGTGCACCGTAAGCTTGGCAAGTTAAGAACATCGGGTGATGGGGGGTTTCACATAGTGGGGCATGCCAAATGGTGGATGTCTAACTGTACCTAGCCTGTTATAGATACTATATCCCATTTGGTCCACTTTAAAAACGGGGAAGGGGGGGCACATGACCAAAGAGTTCCTAGGGCAGCACAAATCCTAAATACGGCCCTGCTTGTGCCCAAAAGATTGCAGCGCCGGGCGCTTTGATTGAAGCTGTTGCAGTTACAAAAGGAACTGTAGGTAAAGATCCCATATTGCCCAATGGGCAGAACTGGATTGCAATCTTTTATGCTTATAATTAATATTGCAAACATTTTAGAACACAAATTGCACTGTGACTTGTCAATAATGGAAATGCAGGACCTAGATGTCACCAAATGTCATTTTTCTATATTAACATTTTTTTTAAGGCTTCTTTTTCTTACCAGTGTGTAATTTAGACAACAGCAACTAAAATGCTGCCTAAATGCAATGTAAAGTTTGTCCGCAGCAGTGATTTCTTGTAACTGTAATGATGAAACTCTGACCAGCTCCCAGAAAATACAGCTCCAGTCTTTTCAAAGAGGTAAAAAATATTAAATACACTGCGCAGCACCAAAAAGACTGTGGTACAAAGTGGCACTCACAGGGGCTGGGATAATCAGTAGTCGGGTCCAACAGGCGTTGACACAAGCCATCCAATACCTAGTGCAACAATCAAAGCAAATCAGTTAATCCAGTGCTGCAACTTCTAGTGCCATTGTAGTCCATAGCCCAGCTCCAGAAAAGACAAAATTGCAGGCACTCCTGAGACCACCAGAAAGCTGCTAAACAACATACATCATAAATAATGCCCATAATATATATATATATATATATATATATATATATATATATATATATACACATCAAGAGCACATTTTCTTACATAACTTAAGGAAAAAATATGCGAAGATATATACCACCAGTTCAGCCCTATGACTGGTGGTCTTTTGAAAGGGAAATCAGGAGGAGTACCACAACTCAGTGCCTAGTTTCACCTCCCTGGTGCTGCTGCAAGCTGGCAGTCATGAGAAGGAAAGCTAATAAATAAGAGTTTATACACTTTGCCTGGTTAGTCCCTTTAAAGTAATACAGTGCACTGCCTAGCTCAAGAGACTAAAGATGCAAGCTTTTAAAATCTACTAGATTTTTTCTTCAGGCATAAAGTCTAAAAGAAACCTAGCAGGTTTCCCAAGCTAGCATCCTCAATTGCTTCAGTTAGCCAATATTTGGGAGTAACACCTTACTAGTCTTAAGTAATCTAATTGTATCCAATTCAAGTAAAACAACAGCATGAGCCAAGTAGGAGCCCCTTATAAGTGCAAATCAGGTCCTAGTCACATTTAGTTACACCTGCAATGCTTCCATTTTGCTCCCTTGGCCTCACAGTTTTCTTACCGTTCCACTAAATAAATCAAAGCTTTCCATGTCAATCTGTTGTACTGTGAGAGTAGAGCTCCATGAGAAAAAGAAGTGGTAATAGGCCTGTTACCCTGCCCCTGTGTCATTCATTCTTGGGTTCTCAAATTAATCAAGCCCGGTTGCCTTGATTAATTTCTACAGAATCTACCAATGTTTTACTATAGATCGAAGAGATTTTTTAATTAAAGTTTTTGTGGGTTAAATCACTCAAATTTGGTCAAATTCCTGCACCCATATAATTATGCGATGTGTGGTGCAGATTCATGTATTAGTATAACCAAAATACAGAGGTAAAATGAAAATCTGTATCTTCTAAGTATGGGCGGCTAGCTGTATGATCTGGTATATATATATATATATATATATATATATATATATATATATATATATGTATGTGTGTGTGTGTGTTTAAAAGTTTACACACTAATGTAAAAAAAATCAGTCCAAGAACAATTTCAGAAGTTTTTCCACCTTTAATGTCGCCTAAATTCTGTACAATTCAATTGGGAATATTTTAGCATGGAACAATAATCATAAGGAAGTAAAGTAATGTGGTTAAATAAACTCCTCTAAAGGACAATTCCTCTATGATGGCAGTGTTCAATATTGTGTGCCAAAATAATGCCCTTAAGGTGCTGCGCTTATCTGTTGTTTTTTCTTTTCTATTTGTTTGCAGCTCTGTGTTACAAAATAAAACAGTTTTAGCATCAATGTGTTTAGTGTCCTTAGCAGAGACTTCCTGACTGGTTTGCTAATCATCTGATGGCTGAGGCAGAGAAAACGCTCCACACTCCTAGGCTTACAAGTTTAACCCCCTACTGCAGCAATTCAGGCTATTTAGATGACGGGATCTCAATCTTGTGTTCCAGTAGCTAAAGGGTTACTGTCAGTATTCTCAGATGGGGAGGACATTGCTGCTGTTTATTTCAGCTAAAGCTGCTGATAAGCTCACCTGTTAAAGTGGAAGTATTCTGGGATTTGTAGTCAGTTGTTTTTGCTCAAGGTCAGGAAAACCTCTCCCACTTTAGCAACACAGAGCCGCAGGAATATAAGAAACTTGAAAACAGCATGCTGATAAGTAAATCACAGGTGTGGGGGCACAATCCTAACAAAAATGTTTATTTTATATTCCCAGGGGAGACAACAATAAGGCAAACACCAAAACCAGATAAAAAGAAAGTTTTCCTTTAAACTAATACTTGTTTGAATGGCCCTTTGTATTTCAGTCGTTTTGGTCTTTCAACAACGCACATCTAAACTTGCCAATTGTTATTCATTCTTCCTTGCAAAATCCTTCCAAATCTGTTAGATTGCAAAGGCATCCTCTACAACAGCAGCCCTCTTTAGATCAACCCAGAGATTTTCAGTTGGATTTAGTTCTGGGCTCTGGCTGAGCTATTCCAAAACTTTGATCTTCTTTTGGCAATGCCATTTTTTGTGATGTGTATGTATGCTTTGGGTGGTTAATGTGCTGAAAAGTAAGCAGGCATGAAGGTTTTGTGCAGAATAGACCAATCTTCAGACCTGTTTATAATTTCCTCCTCTTTCACTAAAGCCCCAGTTCGAGCTGAAAAATAACCACACTAAAGCATAATTCTGCCTCTGCCATGCTTCAAAGCAGGCATGGTGTTCTTTTGGTCATGTGCAGTGCTGGCTTTGTGCCAAACAGAGGCGTAGCTAGGCTTTCTGGCACCAGGGGCAAAGGTCCAAAATGGTGCTCCCCACCTGTGCCCAGGCCCCCCTGACCTGCACGTGCCCCCCCTGCCCCTGCCTAGCTACGCCCCTGGTGCCAAACATACATTTTTTAATTATGGCCAAAAAGTTCGACCTTGGTGTCAGCAGACCACAATTTGTTTTCTGCTTTTGGCATACTTGATGTAGGTTTTGGCAAAAAAACCTGTTCTGTTTTGGAAGAAAAGGCTTCTGTCTTGCCACCCTACTCCACAGCCCTGACATATCAAAAATACAGGAGATTGTTGCCACATGCAGTAAACAACTAGTATTTCCCAGAGGTTCCTGAAGCTTCTTTAATGTTGCAACTGGCCTCTTTTTTAACCAATGTTATTCTTGTCCTTTCATCAAGTTTAGGAGGAACAGGATGTCCAGTTCTTGGTAATGTCAATGTTGTGCCAAGTTTTAACCAATCCTTGCTGACTGACTGTGTGCCATAGTACTGTATATATATAATGCCTTGGAGATGTCTTTTGTACCATTCTCCTGACTGATACCTTTTAACCACGAGATCCCTTTGATGTGATGTAAGCTGTTTATTGGCCATGGCAGTAAATTGCAACTAAGAAACAGTTGAACGTTATATGGGGTTAATCAGAATCACTTTAAATAATGGAAGCTGTGTATTGACTACTATTTACCATGAGTGTAAATGTGATTGATTAATTCTGAACACAACCTCATCCCCTATTATAAGAGAAAGTTCACAGTTGTGCAACCACATTATTTGAATATTGTAATTTTCATTTGATTTCAGTTTTTCAATGGCAATTCACAGATTATGGGTTACATTGAGCAAAAGGTGTGCAAAAAGGTGGTCTGATTATTTCACATGACAAAACAAAAAGGGGGTGTAGATACTTAATATCAATGGTTTCTCTCAGCTCAGCAACATGTTGATAACCTACCTGTAATTAAGCTAAGGAGGCTCTAAGGGTATAAATGAAACAAATGGGTGTAAGAAAAGGAAGGACAAACAATGGGATGCACTTGGCCCCAGAGAGTTAATTGTACAGGACACCGCACAGCCTTATAGTCAGTATTATAGTCAAAGACAGTGTGTAACACTGAAAAATGCTAAGCCGCGAATATGAATGGAATACAAGACCCGCACAATGCAACAAGAACTGTTCATTGAACTTTGCACTACTGTGGTTCACATGTGTATATATTTTCAGTGCTTTATTAAGGAGGGTTACAATTTGGTGATGTTTGTAACCAACATAATATCCCATATCTCCACATTTTAAGTGCATACCCTGTTGTTAATAAATACCCTGTTTTGGAAGTTATTCTTTAGCTGTTTACTGGATAAGATTCAATAAGATCACCACATTTCAAAGTGCTTATCCAGTCTTGGAAAGGTGTGCACTGAGGTTGGTGACCCTTTCCAACTCAATAGTGCAAAAATCATTTTAAAAATCCCTACCCCGGAGTAACAGAGCATTACTATCAGCGAGGGGTAAACAAATTTTACCTTAGGGCAAGGGAGTCCTTGACATTGTAATGAATACAATATAGGTAGCTGTTATTCATTTATATATTTGTAAAGGACTTATTATTTGAATGTTGATTTAGGGAGGCAATCTATGTGCTAGTATTCATCAAATATTGTGGAGGCTTTCCAAATTTATCACTAAGGTTGAAGGTATTTTAACAATAGAACATTATAGGCTCGATTCAGAGCCAGGTGAGAAAACACACTTGTTTTTTAGGATAGAAAACTGCCACTCACTTTCATTGGGGTTGATTCAGCAACCAGATTTACATTTTCAGCTGGCTCTGAATCATCACCCAGGTAGACAATGAAAGTGAATGCCATTTTTTTTCTCCTAAAAAAGAAAGGAATTGTCTCACCTGGCTCTGAATTGAGCCTTATGTGGCTTATGCAATTACTCATTATTATTGTTTTACTAATAACTATTCAGGTATTTACTAATTAAAAAATATATTTACAATAGTATGAAAATAACCAATATTTGTTCATAAATGTTCATTGTTATAGAATGTAATTAAATGAATATAATTAGTAAAGGTTACGCAAAAAAAAAGTACACAACAACAGCACATATGTCATACTACCTATTAGGAATCCATATTCATTATACTGTGTATATGTGGAATAAACAGAATTAGTGATGGTCAGGCAGTTGTGGGGGCTTTACAATGGAAACAAGCCAGGGAAGGCTATGAGCCGCATATAAGGAATTCTATTAATTTATAATTTATGGTCACTGTGAGTATCAATTATTTTTATGATGGTTCTAGTGATGCTGCTCTGAGCTAAAAAGTGAGAGCTAATTTAATATTATGACAGTACAAGCACAAACCCCAAATTAGTTTTTTCCTCACCCTGCCCAACATACCCAGGACACTTTTAAGACATAACCATTCATCTCAAGCCACATTGCGAGTCACTCGTAGTTGTGCAAAGTGTTAAGGGACATTCAATTCTAGTATATCATTTGATAAGACAACTTGATTTTTTAAAACATATGGTATATAAAACAAAGTACATTATAATACATATACAATGGAAAGAGCAGAAGGGATATCAATATGATAACCTCCAATAAACAAGCTGCAGGCTTCATACACATGTGTATCATGCTTCTTTCATTAATGAGCCTTTAATGTCTCATCCCTAAGGGCTCAGCATTACTTGTTGAAGTTTAGTTCGTAAATCCACAACTCCTCATTTTACAGATACACAGTCCTACAAGACTGACAATATAGGGAACTAAAACACGCATGGCGGTGGTGTAACTAAATGTGATGGGGCCATGGTGCGATCATTGAATGGGGCTCTTTCATGGCTCATACAGCTTCTTCTGTCTTTTACGTCAATTGGATACAGCTAGAAAACTAATGACTGACACAAGGTGCTTCCTTTATCTAAATGATGCCAAGTGAGCACAAACATGATTAATAAGGTGGAGGAGCAATAATGATAGGGACCTTCCGGGCCCCAGTGCAGTCGCACCCCCTGCACTACCTCAAGTTACGCCCCTGATGCACGGTCAAGCACTTCTGATCATGATGCCTTATATTTCATGCAATGAGACTGGGTAACAAATCACCATTCATGCCATGGGTGGGTTTCATCTGCTACTTCCCAGTGGGCCTCTCATTCATGGTTTGATCAAATCCATTTCTATTCTAAGGAGTTAATATCATATTAGCATTCATATGTAGTAGTTCAGAGCACCCCGTTACTGGGACTAATTTACTCCCCATAATAAAACACAGAGTAGGGGCTTAACTCATTATACCCTACATTTTTTTATTAGACTTTGCAGAAGTCTGTAGTAGCTAATTCTAGTTATATGTTATATACCTATTTAACTGTTAATTAAATGTAATACCAAATAGTCTGTACTAATAGCACATAGTCAAAAGTAGTTTTGAATGTTTAATTAGGGTGTGCTGTTGCAATATGATGGACCTTATAGTGGTAAGTCATGTTTGTTTGTTTTTTGCTATTCCATACTGTACTTTACCCTAGAGACCAAAGTTCCTGTAGACTATGCCCACAACCCAAGAAAAGAAACTCTACATGCCCCTGCTTAAAACCTGACCTGTGACCTTCTTGAAATGCATTTGCTATCTTTTAAAAAACTCTCAGCAACTGTTGCTATTTGGTTCAATAACTTCTCTACAGGCTATCCAAAGAGATCAATTTTAAATTATAAGAAAATGTTTGTGGCTGTTGCTGTATACTGCTGTTCTTTACTTGCTTAATTACAAACGCATACATAAGCTGCACTGCATATTCCACAAACCCAGCCCATAACCTAACTGCAACCCAAGTCATATTGCTCCACATAGAACATTTCAGATCTATAGTAGTAGTGATAGTTACACTATACATACGCGTTGTATTGTATACACAAGTATTGTACATATCATTTTATTGGGAAATTTATAGGGAAATGTAAAGCACAAAAGCTTATACCTGCAGCCCAACTGTGCTGAAAAATAAAAGAACCTTCCTACATCTACAAATAACTTAACATGAAAGGCAGGGTTGAGGATCTATATGAGGGGTTCCCAATCAGTGGTACGTGAGATTCTGTCAAGTGGTACGTGGCTGCATATTGACCTGCACCTCAACCTGATTTGCTCTTAAACTGTTCTAAAATGGTAATGAAAACAATTGTTGTAAATTTTTAAACACAGTGATAGGTCAGTAACAAGCCAAGTGTACCGCCTAGATGGTACTTGAGATTATTAGAAAATGGTACAGCACTAAATGAGAAATGTTGGGAACCCCTGACCTAAATGGAAGAAAGATCACAATTGGGCTTTGGGCTTTATTATCTTTAGTATATTTTATTTACCAAAAATAAATATAGCTTATATCCCTTGTGCCCTTTATCTTGTCTGAACTTAGTTGGTGTTGTAGGTATATGAAGTCATTTAGTTCATTTCACTCCTTAATGTTTTTTCTTCGAGGAGTTGAGATATGTCTATTCATTTTTTTCTACCTTACTAGTGCAGTTTTAGCCTGTTCCAGGGAGATTAATATTTGCTGATGTAATAGGACAAAAAATAAAGATGGAATTATTTAACCCAAATCAGCTTACGCAATGCTCATTGTGACTATGGAAAGAATCACTGTGCAGTATAATACAGCAGTTTAATTTTAATATAACTATAGCCTACAGCATTGGATTTCTTTATTTTGACATTGGACATAATATACAAGGCAAGAATAATCGATTATGTTAGGGAAGCACACATGACAATAGCAATATTTCCCATGTTTGAGTACAGAAATGTAGAAGCATGATGCTCCTCATCTTCAAACCCCCAAACTCTTATTATCCCCACCCTATAAAGCAGTCCATGGATCAAAAGATACTACAGTCAATACTTCACCAGCAGTCACTACACAGGTTACCATACTGGCACTCCAACAGTCTCACTCCAAACAGTCCCTGCAGCTTAGTCAGGTAGTCATTAAAGGATAACAGACTTGCGCAAACAAGTACTTTCTCTGCACATGCCAATAAACCTAAGCTCATCTTCTCTGAGTACAGTACAGTGTTTAGTCTCCGAGAAAAAAACAACAACCCACACGCCAAGGGCTTCCAGGCAGGAGGCTCGCTTCTCCCACCTACTTTTTCCTGCCTCTGCTCCTAGTTTTCTTCTCAAACAAGTTTAACCTGTTACATTTGTTCTACCATGTATTCTAATAGAAAAACACGTTGTATAACCAGAGACAGTCATGCCACGCACCTCTACCCCATCCCTTCCCCCAGAAAAAACTTTCATTGCACCTAGTCTGCCTTACCTTGTGCAGAATCCAATGGCAGAATATAGCAAATGCCCAGGTCAGGAGATCCATTTTCTAAGGAGAAGAGCTCTCCAAGTCTGGAAGAGATGTGTATGAAATCTTCCTAGCTCAGTGCCCAATGACCTGTCCAGAGAGTTTGGTTGGTGGCATCAGGGATGAAACCTTCCCCCATTGAACCAAACACTGCCTGTTTTTGGTGAAGGTAAGAAGAGAACAGGGATGGTGTGGTTATCTGGAGTTTTTTTTTTCTTTTTGGAAAAATGTGAAAGGAAGGGGAAGACAAATAACAAAACGGAAGTGTATGATTTCAGGGTTCTCCACTTGCTTTGAGGATGTGGAAGTGTGATATGTTATAGGAGAAAGTCCAAGGAAGGAGTTTCAAGGTCCATGACCACCCCCAGTCCCTTCAGTGGTGAGCAAGAGAGACCCCCTCCTTTCATTTCATATTCCTCCAATCCTTCTGAGGCTGCCTCACGCTGGTCCTAGCCCTCCATCCCTCCCATCCGATGCTTGGCTGGCTGCTGTCTGGGTAGCACTGAAGAGCTCCGTACACAGCCTCACCAGCAGCAGGCAGACACTCCACCAGGCAGCTCTGGGGGAGCCAGGATCAGTGCTGCTCTTTGCTGGCAGATGATCATTAATGAACTGAGCATGTGAAAGCAGTCAGCATTTTATCAAACTGTTACGTGTGCTGCACCCAGCACACATAGCAGTTATTAAACTGTTACGTGTGCTGTCGAGTGTCAGAGGAGAGCGCCGGGTGCTACACCTGGCTGTCATCTGTGATCACTGCCAAGTTCATTTTCAAGCCCCGAACAACATCTGTCAGTCTAACTGCCTCCTTGTGCTACTGTAGAAGATATAAAAGTAACCAAATAGATGCACAGGGGTGGATCCATATCAGATAAGTGCACAGTGGTAACATTTGGAAATAGCTGAGCTGAAGTACAACTGCAGACAAATTACTCAGCCCCCCAGGATTCTAAACCTTCTGCAGCCCAAGGCAAAAAGTAAAGACATGCCCCTCAATGAAACACAAAGGCACTGACTGTTCAGATGTCAAGCTGCTACAATCATTTGGTTTATTGAAGATTAAGTCCTTAAATAAAACCCCCGAAGCCAGAGATCGTAGCCGGGAGATGTAAAGATCAGTTGTGTGAGCATCTAATTATGCTGGGTTTACACGAGCAATTTGCTCAGCGAGCGACCAACCATACGAATCTTCTGCGATTGAGTGTGTTCAGGCACCGAAGATTTGATGGTCAATCAGTCGCTAGAGTGATCACTAATGCATACGCTCATTATCATAGCAAAATGCTTTTGTTTTTAGGGCGACTACTGTTTACACATTTCAACCAACAAGCAATGTACGAGAACATTTTGGTTAGCCGAAACGTTAGGACTAAACAATTCTAGTTCATCACTAGATCAAAGCGGCTGTTTCTACAGAGCGATTTACGCTAAATTGTGGTTTCCAGATCGATAATCACTCTAAATGGGCCATTAGAATCATTGTTGGAAGATGGGGAATTTCAGATTAGACTATATACAGTGATAGAGTCAATTCAAAGCCAGGTGAGAACTTTCACTCCTTTTTTAGGAGCAAAACCTGCCATTGACTTTCATTGTCTACTGGGTGTACATTTTCAGCTGGCTCTAAATCAGCTCCAAGATAGGCAATGGAAGTCAATGGCAGTTTTCTCTCCTAAAAAGGTGTAAGAATTCTCAACTGGCTCTGTAGCGACCCCATATATAAAGGAATTGCAGAACAGACCATAGACCATACACAGAGAGACCTCGCCAGACCATACAAAGAGGCATAAAATCTCTAGCTTCCACCAAGTCCTGTAAAAACTTAACATTTACTTAGCTTGCATTAAAAACATTATCCCCCTGTGGTCCATATCCTAGTGTTTTCCCCAGAGATTACACATTTCAGGGCATCCATCACCTAGTCAGGATGTCCTAAAGCGCGTCATCTCTGGGGAATATACACTTCAAATGTACTTATTGCAAGCTAAGTAAGTATTATTTATGCCACACAGCACCACTTTTTGGGCCTCAGCAGCACTTAGTGTGAGATTTAAAAGAAGGAAAAAACTGCAGCGCCAGGCTCTCTTGTTGAAGCAGGGGCAGAGGAAACCTGGCTCTGTAGCTCAAGATCCCATAGAGCACAATTGGCAGAACTGAATTGTATTGTTTAATGCTTATAATTAATAATAAACACATTTTTGTACAGGACTTGCATTGGGACTTGAAATGCAGGAGCTAGAAGGTCCAAGAAGTATTTTTTTTTTTTTTTTGGGGGGGAGGGTTAATAAAATTGATTTCAATGCCTTCTTTTGCTTTACAATATGTAATTAGGACACCAACAACTAAAATGCAGCCTAAGTGCACTGTAAAGTGTGTCCCCTTTGTTACAAGAACATGAACAACACACCATACACAGAGATATTGCACAATCAGTTATACAGAGATAGTACTCAACAGGGAATAAACCATACACACAGACTACAAAATAAGCTATAAACAGAAAGACTGTACAGTAGAACATACACAAAGAGAACTCAAAATTCCAGGGTAGACCATATGCAGAGAGGTCTCTGAACAAGAAAATTGCAAAATGTACTGTACAATGAGTGATAGCCATACACAGAGAGAAAGCGGAATAGACCATATACAGAGAGATTGCAGAATAGACCATACACAGAGAGATCGCAAAATAGACCATACACAGAGAGATCATAAAATAAACCATACACACAGAGATCATAAAATAGACCATACACAGAGAGATTGCAGCATAGACCATACACAGAGAGATCATAAAATAGACCATATACCAAGAGATCATAAAATAGACCATATACAGAGAGATAGCAAAATAGACCATACACAGAGAGATCATAAAATAGACCATACACAGAGAGATCATAAAATAGACCATACACAGAGAGATTGCAGAATAGACCATACACAGAGAGATCATAAAATACACCATACACAGAGAGATAGCAGAATAGACCATACACAGAGAGATCGCAAAATAGACCATACACAGAGAGATCATAAAATAGACCATACACAGAGAGATCATAAAATACACCATACACAGAGAGATCATAAAATAGATCATACACAGAGAGAGAGCAGAATAGATCATACACAGAGAGATAACAGAATAAACCATACACAGAGAGATCATAGAATAAAACACTAGGACGTACTCTGATTACCAGAAACTGGCTACACATGAATACACACTTGAGCACTATACATAAAGAAGAAATGGCAGACAGGTAAGATACCTTGCACCTTGAAAAAGTGGGTTTATCCCACGGAACGCGTGGGTAATAAAGGTTACAAGGTATAAGCGTGGACACCATTCACCCTTCACTCATGGTGATATCTTTTCATGCTGACATTGAGCATTTTGTATTTTGTATTTTGTCTTTCTATATTGATCAATTTGATCAACAACTAAAATGCAGCCTAAGTGCACTGTAAAGTGTGTCCCCTTTGTTACAAGAACATGAACAATACACCATACACAGAGATATTGCACAATCAGTTATACAGAGATAGTGCTCAACAGGGAATAAACCATACACACAGACTACAAAATAAGCTATAAACAGAAAGACTGTACAGTAGAACATACACAAAGAGAACTCAAAATTCCAGGGTAGACCATATGCAGAGAGGTCTCTGAAAAAGAAAATTGCAAAATGTACTGTACAGTGAGTGATAGCCATACACAGAGAGAAAGCGAAATAGACCATATACAGAGAGATTGCATGATAGACCATACACAGAGAGATCGCAAAATAGACCATACACAGAGAGATCATAAAATAGACCATACACAGAGAGATCATAAAATAGACCATACACAGAGAGATCATAAAATAGACCATACACAGAGAGATCATAAAATAGACCATATACAGAGAGATTGCAGAATATACCATACACAGAGAGATCATAAAATAGACCATATACCGAGAGATCATAAAATAGACCATATACAGAGAGATAGCAAAATAGACCATACACAGAGAGATCATAAAATAGACCATACACAGAGAGATTGCAGAATAGACCATACACAGAGAGATCATAAAATACACCATACGCAGAGAGATCATAAAATACACCATATACAGAGAGATAGCAAAATAGACCATACACAGAGAGATTGCAGAATAAACCATACACAGAGAGATCGCAAAATAGACCATACACAGAGAGATTGCAGAATAGACCATACACAGAGAGATCATAAAGTAGATCATACACAGAGAGATAGCAGAATAGACCATACACAGAGAGATCATAAAATAGCCCATACACAGAGAGAGAGCAGAATAGATCATACACAGAGAGATAACAGAATAAACCATACACAGAGAGATGATAGAATTGAACATTAGGACGTACTCTGATTACCCAAAACTGGCTACACATGAATGCACACTTGAGCACTATACATAAGGAAGAAATGGCAGACAGGTAAGATACCTTGCACCTTGAAAAAGTGGGTTTATCCCACGGAAGGCGTGGGTAATAAAGGATACCAGGTATCAGAGTGGACACCATTCACCCTTCACTCATGGTGATATCTTTTCATGCTGACATTCAGCACTTTGTATTTTGTCTTTCTATATTGATCAATTTGAACTGCATAGAGCACTTTAGAGAGAATTGGCACTTTGATGAGAATATTTTAGGGTTGCACTGGCACTTTATATCTTGTATTATTATATGAAATTGATCATTGATTGTTTTTTGTGATGGGTTATATTTTTGGACACAGCACAACACATTCTTGGCTGTGATGTCCCTGCTGTAAATTGTGTTTTTAATTACATGTTGTAAGTGTTTTTTAGAATAAATTCATGTATATTATGTGATTAGATTAGATTAGACAATTCTTTACTGTTCAAACTCATTTTCAAAATGTTTTAGGGAACCCCTTATTGGCACATGTTACCCACTTTTATTATTGGGGTGGTGCAGAAGTGATATATTTTTGGTGAATTAATAGAATAGAACATACATATAGAGAGATTGCAGAACAGACCATATACATAGATGTTGCAGTATAGACCATAAACAGAGAGATCACAGAATAAACCATATACAGGGAGATCACATAATAAGCCATACACAAAAACCTGTTTGGTCCACTTTGTATTCAGGTCACAGTGTATTCAGGTCACAGGCACCTAATATATTTATAAACAGCAAGTATAGCAGTACTACCAGTATAGCAGATCTACAATTTATAGACCTTGCCATTCAACCAGACCCACAATTCATAGCCAGGGCATGAAGTATTTCTAGCCCCAAGATCCACAATAAATAAGCAAAGGGCGTTGCTTAAGTCTCTTCAGGCAGTGGCAGATTTAACCTCAGACACTGGCTCATTGAGCAATAGAGTTCCTTGACGCATCAATCAATTGACGTGATAGCTGAGGGAAGAGCATGAGGAGCCGGCATATGATTGATATGTCCCTGAATAATGCCAGGGCTACTGTACCAGTGGTGGCCCAGGGGGTGCGTTTTAAAGAAGAATTTACTTGAGGAGATCTTGGGCTTGATTGTATAGACTGTCAGCTGTCTAGACAAATAATAATGGAAAACGACATAGGAGGACATAAAAAGGAAGACACGTACATTATATACACTTCTTGTGTCCACTTCTTCTTATACATCTTGTGTTGGTGTGTAAGCCAAAGCCAAAGAAGGGGGTAAGTAATACTGCCCTTGTGATGAATACACAGATTCACTGGGCCAAATCAACATTTGGAGGGCACCTTTGCCCCATTGATACTAATGAAGGAGCACTATCACGAAACATGGCCCAATAATAAAAATCCATATAAATATTCTGGATGGGGATGGAGGGGTCACAGGTTCAGTTTGGGCGTATAAGTGACCCCTCCTCTAATTGGCCGACATGTTTATATGGATTTTTCACACTACACATTTTCGCAATAACGCTTCTTTAATAAAGATGGAAGGGCTTCCACTTCAACACCTTAATAGTAAAATGCAAAAATACATAAAGGGACTGTCCAGGATAAAAAAAAACACATCACTTACTTCCCTGGCTTGAACCCTTGTACTCCTGTGGCCTACATCAGTCTCCTTTCAGAGAGTATGTGAGTGTTCTGTAATAAAAGCATACCAGAAGAATATCAGAATGTGCGTGATGTGCCCCCTGAAAGCATGCTCCATGGCCAGCCTCAGTGTGCTCCCCTTCTAGTCACAAGGAAGCAGGTTCCCTCATTGATTGGCAGCCGGGGGAACACACTGAGGCCGGCCATGGAGCATGCTTTCAGCACTGGAACATATAGCATTGGAACCAGACATCTGCAGGAAGGCAAGCAACATTTTTTGGGGGATGTTAGCCTGGACAGGTCTATAAGGAAGCAGGGGGTACGACTGCACCAGGGCCCAGAAGGCCCAGGGGCTCTATCGTTGTTTGTCCTCCATCTTATTTATCAAATTTGTGCCTACTTGAAAATATATAATGGAAAAAAGCACCATTTGTCACAGCTGTTTCAGTTTTTAGCTGTATAGTTGTATCCAATTGAGTTAAAATAACAGGAAAAATTATACTGTATGAGCCATAACAGGCCCCCATTTAGTGTTTGCACCAGGGCACCTACACATTTAGTTTTGCCGCTGTATATGTACACCACATAAGGGGGGTTGGCTAGATAGATAGATAGATAGATAGATAGATAGATAGATAGATAGATAGATAGATAATAGAGGTAAACAGATAAAATGTCTCTAAATGTAAAATCATGCACTTGGGTAGAAGGAATCTCTGCTCTGTGTACCGTATGGGCAGCACTGTGTTAGCCAGGACCTCGGAGGAGAGAGATTTAGGGGTACTGATTACTGAAAGCTGCAAGATGAGTGGACACTGTAGCCAGGCAGTGGGAAAAGCAAGCAGGATGCTCGGCTGCATAGCTCGGGGCATCACCAGTAGGAAGAGGGAGGTTGTGATGCCGCTGTATAGAACCCCGGTGAGGCCACAGCTAGAACACTGTGTGCAGTTCTGGAGACCTCACCTGCAAAAAGACATTTAGGTTGATTCAGAGCCCCTTTCTCACCTTTTTTTCGCGTGAATATTTCCATTCTCGTTTAGTTTTTCCCCTCGTCTGATTCAGCCAAGCCTTTTTTATGTGAGAACTTTAGTGTGAAATGTTTTCATTTTTGCATGATTTTTCGTTTGGTAGCAAGACCTCCATAAAAACGATGAGAAAGGGGCTCTGAATCAACCCTATTATTCAAATAGAACGTGCCCAAAGGCGGGCAACAAAAATGGTGGAAGGACTTAAACTTAAAACTTATCAGGAGAGACATAAAGAACTTATTTTGTACAGTCTGGAGGGAAGAAGGGAGAGAGGGGACATGATTGAGACCTTTATATATGTGAAAGGATTGAATAAGGTTCAGGAGGGAGTTGTTTTTAAGAAGAAAATTAATGATAGAACAAGGGGGCACAGTGACTAAGGGGAGTACACTCCTATATACACTATATACAATATATACACAGAAAACACAGCGGCACCACGCTCCTCCACAGCATCAGGACATCTCTCTAAGCAACGCTCTGAGGAAGGTTTTTCTAAACCGAAACACGTGTCAGCGAGACTAGCGAGACCTACAGCAGCAGGACTTAAAGCTGAACTAAAAGCAGAAATCCTTTTTTGGACTGCCATTTCATAAAGGACACCTTGCGTGTATACCCCACAAGGGACTTGTACTACATACAAAGTGCCTCGCATACTCTTGAAAAGGTATAGCAACCATTCATCCCTCTTGAGCATTCTTTACCAGCACCATTAACCTTTTGTATGCTCTCTTTACAAAAATCCTGGTATATTGATCTAATGACACCACATGCAACCAAACTAGTCATTCCTTCCAGGACATTGTTTTCTGTGTATATATTGTATATAGTGTATATAGGAGTGTACTCCCCTTAGTCACTGATTCATAATTTCTATGTGTACCTCACCCCCATCAGTAGATCTTTTTGTATAGAAATACATTTACTTTTTGCAAAATGTATTTGATTGTCAAGGTGTGCATTCATAATTGTTCTAAATATTGCTAGGATTTTTTCCTTTGGTATTTGAATAGCACCCATCTGCTCATTGATTACCACATTCTGCTTTACTGAGTGTAATTATCAACCATTTATTTTTTATAAGAACAAGGGGGCACAACCTGAAGCTAGTCGGGGGGGAGATCAGGAGCAATGTTAGAAAATATTATTTTAAAGAAATAGTAGTAGATGCTTGGAACAAACTTCCAGCAGAGGTAGTTGAAAAATCAAGTCACTGAATTTAAACATGCCTGGGATAAGCACACATCTATCCTAAGATAAAGAGAACATACAGTATACACATAAGGGCAGACTAAATGGACCGTATGGTTTCCTCCTGCCGTCAACCTTCTATGTTTCTAAAAAGAGATGAATGGAGACTATGTAGGGAGTATAAAGAGAAGCGCTTTATAGATACACCTAGCCTTTACAGAGGTAACACACAGCTATTTGGGGATTATTTCTTTCCATTAGGTTATGACTACTAGAGATGAACGAACTTTTGAAAAATTGAATTCGGCTGATTCGCCGAATTTTCCGACAAAATTTGTTTCGGTCCGAATTTATTCACGACGAATCGCTATTAAAAATGGCTATTTCTGAGCTTCTTAGAGCCTCAATAGGGTTGTAAACCATTCTGCCTTGCTGTAACATGCATAGGATGTGTGCTGGGTTAGTGAAATAATACTGTAAATAATTATGACATGCAGATCAGAGGCATCGCTATTAGAATCGCAGAGCGGCACAATTGCAGAGAGTTGAGGTGGCATCACTATGAGGGGCCCCTATATGGCCTGAAAAACACACCCTGGAGCTGGCAGCAGCAGGAGCCCAAATATTGGCTGAAAGACATCCTGGAGTTGGCAGCAGGAGCAGCAGGAGCCCAAAAATTGGCTGAATGACACCCTGGAGTTGCAAGCAGCAGCAGCAGAAGCAGCAGCCCAAACATAGTTTGAAAGACACACTGGAGTTGGCAGCAGGAGCCCAAAAATTGGCTGAATGACACCCTGGAGTTGCAAGCAGCAGCAGCAGCAGGAGCAGCAGCAGCCCAAACATGGCTTGAAAGACACACTGGAGTTGGCAGCAGGAGCCCAAAAATTGGCTGAATGACACCCTGGAGTTGCAAGCAGCAGCAGCAGCAGGAGCCCAAACATTGGCTGAAAGAGACACTGGAGTTGGCAGCAGGAGCCCAAAAATTGGCTGAATGACACCCTGGAGTTGCAAGCAGCAGCAGCAGCCCGAAAACAACTCGAAAGAGACACTGGAGTTGGCAGCAGGAGCCCAAAAATTGGCTGAATGACACCCTGGAGTTGCAAGCAGCAGCAGGAGCCCAAACATAGCTTGAAAGAGACACTGGAGTTGGCAGCAGGAGCCCAAAAATTGGCTGAATCACACCCTGGAGTTGAAAGCAGCAGCCCGAAAATAACTCGAAAGAGACACTGGAGTTGGCAGCAGGAGCCCAAAAATTGGCTGAATGACACCCTGGAGTTTCAAGCAGCAGCAGCAGCCCAAACTTAGCTTGAAAGACACACTGGAGTTGGCAGCAGGAGCCCAAAAATTGGCTGAATGACACCCTGGAGTAGCAAACAGCAGCAGCAGCAGCCCAAACATAGCTTGAAAGACGCACTGGAGTTGGCAGCAGGAGCCCAAAAATTGGCTGAATGACACCCTGGAGTTGCAAGCAGCAGCAGCCCAAACATAGCTTGAAAGAGACACTGGAGTTGGCAGCAGGAGCCCAAAAATTGGCTGAATGACACTCTGGAGTTGCAAGCAGCAGCAGCAGGAGCCCAACATTGGCTGAAAGAGACACTGGAGTTGTCAGCAGGAGCCCAAAAATTGGCTGAATGACACCCTGGAGTTGCAAGCAGCAGCAGCCCAAACATAGCTTGAAAGAGACACTGGAGTTGGCAGCAGGAGCCCAAAAATTGGCTGAATGACACCCTGGAGTTGCAAGCAGCAACAGCAGCAGCCCAAACCTAGCTAGAAAGACACACTGGAGTTGGCAGCAGCAGCCCAAACATAGCTTGAAAGAGACACTGGAGTTGGCAGCAGGAGCCCAAACATTGGCTGAATGACACCCTGGAGTTGCAAGCAGCGGCAGCCCAAACATAGCTTGAAAGAGACACTGGAGTTGGCAGCAGGAGCCCAAAAATTGGCTGAATGACACTCTGGAGTTGCAAGCAGCAGCAGCAGGAGCCCAACATTGGCTGAAAGAGACACTGGAGTTGTCAGCAGGAGCCCAAAAATTGGCTGAATGACACCCTGGAGTTGCAAGCAGCAGCAGCCCAAACATAGCTTGAAAGAGACACTGGAGTTGGCAGCAGGAGCCCAAAAATTGGCTGAATGACACCCTGGAGTTGCAAGCAGCAACAGCAGCAGCCCAAACCTAGCTAGAAAGACACACTGGAGTTGGCAGCAGCAGCCCAAACATAGCTTGAAAGACGCACTGGAGTTGGCAGCAGGAGCCCAAAAATAGGCTGAATGACACCCTGGAGTTGCAAGCAGCAGCAGCCCAAACATAGCTTGAAAGAGACACTGGAGTTGGCAGCAGGAGCCCAAAAATTGGCTGAATGACACTCTGGAGTTGCAAGCAGCAGCAGCAGGAGCCCAACATTGGCTGAAAGAGACACTGGAGTTGTCAGCAGGAGCCCAAAAATTGGCTGAATGACACCCTGGAGTTGCAATCAGCAGCAGCCCAAACATAGCTTGAAAGAGACACTGGAGTTGGCAGCCGGAGCCCAAAAATTGGCTGAATGACACCCTGGAGTTGCAAGCAGCAACAGCAGCAGCCCAAACCTAGCTAGAAAGACACACTGGAGTTGGCAGCAGCAGCCCAAAACATAGCTTGAAAGAGACACTGGAGTTGGCAGCAGGAGCCCAAAAAATTGGCCTAAAGACATAAATATGTTTTGCACCATTTGGAAAGTGTAAAACGTGGCACCATGCTGAATCTAGTCGCATGCATCAGCCATTGGTGGGTGGAAATCCTGGCTGATCCGTCCCTGATTCATTTTCACAAAGGTTAGTCCCTCCACATTTTTAGTTGACAGACAAGTTCTCCTCGCCGTAACTATGGCCCCCGCCGCACTAAACACCCGCTCAGATGGCACGCTACTAGCCGGGCAGGACAGCTTTTCCAGGGCAAACTCTGCTAGCTGCGGCCACAAGTCAAGTTTGGCTGCCCAGAAGTCCAGCGGATCCTCAAGGTGTGTTGGCATGGTCATGTCAAGGTATGACATGACCTGCTGGTTCCGGTCCTGCTCCAGGTCTACCTGCTGCTCATGAGTAGACTCACTATGCGGGTGTAGAAAGCTACTCATTAGCGACTGAAGACATGGAGCTGCTGCTGCTGCTCCTGCCAACCCCCCCAGCAACCATGGCAGTGGAAGGTGGAAGGAAGGTGAGCGCAGAGGTCCCCCCGAGTCAGACCTGCGAGAGTATGGACCATGGCGCAGATAGGCATCAGCCAACTGACTGCGTAGAATGTCTTTGTAGTAGGTCAGTTTGTCCTCCCTCTCAGCGGGTTTAAAAAATGCCCCCATTTTGTGCCGGAAGCGAGGGTCCAATAAGGTGGAGAGCTAGAAGTCATCCCGCTGACAAATGGAAACAATTCTGGGGTCGCTCCGCAAGCACGTGAGCATGTTTCCTGCCATTTGCGCAAGTGACTCGGAGGGACTACCTGTCTCCATCTCCACTGCATACTGCCACGGTGTGTCTGGGTCCTCTGTCTCGCCCTTGTCACAATCCTCTAGATCCTCTGGCTGCTCATGCTCCTCCTCTCCTGTCCGCTGACTAGATAAACCAGCCATTTCGCCAAGCCTAAACTGTGCACTGTGCCACTCCTCCTCCTCTTCCTCCTCCTCCTCCAGTTCAGCTCCAACGGGGTTCATGTGGCCGTAAGATGTAGACGCCAGTGCCCTGACCAGCCATGGTTTCCAACATGTGCTGTAGTACATGAAGCAGTGGAATCACGTCGTTCATCCCGTAATCCTGGCGACTCACAAATAAAGTGGCTTCCTCAAATTGCCTAAGCAAACGGCAGGTGTCACGTATGAGCTGCCACTGGTTGACATTGAAGTTACACAGAGGAGTCCCCCTATCCGCTTGGATCATCAAGAAATCCATGATGGCTTTTCACTGTTTCGTATAGTCGGTCCGACATATGCAGGGTGGAATTCCAACGGGTGCATTGCAAATCAGACTATGTTGGGGGCTACCGTTCTGATGCTGTAGCTCAAGAAGGGTGTGTTTGGCGGTGTATGAGTGGCTGAAGTGCATGCAAAGTTTCCTTGAAGTTGTTAGGATGTCTTGCAGAGGGGGGGAACACTTCAGAAACCGCTTGACAACCAGATTGAAGACGTTGTATGTTGAAGAGATTGTAGCACTTTGCTACACACCGACAGGCTCAAGGACTGGCCCACCTTCTGTTCAACAAAAGTGTGCAGCGCTGGTACTGCCTTCTTGGCAAAGAAATGACAGCTTGGAACTCTCCACCTCGGCTCGGCACAAGCCATCAGTTCTCTGAAAGGTGCAGAGTCCACCACCTGAAAAGGGAGCGACTGCAGCACCAGCAACATGGACAGGAGCACATCCAGCTTCTGCACCGTAGGATGAGTGGGCGCATACTGCTGTCTCTTGGACATGGCTTCGCTGATGGATTGCTGGCGGGATGCATGACTTGGAGGAGGAGGAGCAGGAGCATCAGGAGGATCGACAGAGAATGGGTATGATGCACAGCTGCCTTCGGCTGAGGTGCTGGAGTCTTGGCTGGCAGAAATTGGAAGCGGCATGCCACTTGGTGAGGAAGCAGCCTGGACCACCTCTTCGGAGCCTCGGTTCTCCCAGTCCGCTTTATGGTGATGCAGCATATGTTGACGCAGGGCTGTGGTGCCAACATTTGGGCCCTTGCCACGCTTCACCTTCTGCCTACATATCTTGCATGTGGCCATGTTACCCTCCTGCGGATGCTTGAGGAAAAACTGCCACACTGCCGAGTAGCTACTTTTCCCACCAACAGCCCGCACTGATTCACTGCTACTGTCGCCAACTCCAGGAACCCCTGCTCCACTACCTCCCGATAAGGTAGCCTGCCACGCAGCAGGTGCTCTACCCCGGCCCCGTTTGGCTCCAGGCTTTACAATTCTGCCCCCATGCTGACTGCCAACCATGCTGCTAACACCTTGCTGCCTCAGATGCTGACTCCGGGGCAACCTGTGCCCCTCTTCTCCTGATGATGAGGATGAAGCCCCTTCTGCCCCCGGCTCCCAAGTGCGATCGGCTTCATCATCATCATCATCATCACCGAGTTGTGGCTGCACATCACTGATGTTCTCGGTTTCCTCAACAGTGTCTGGCGCAGGAGCTGGAACGCTCGCAACAACACCCACGCCACACTCCACATCACTATTTGTCTGCCTAGCGAAGGAAGCCACCTCCATTTCTTGGCTGACCACTAGCTGCTGACTGTCCTCTATCTGATCGTCCTCCTCACTAAAGAGTGGAGCTGAACCCAAAGCATAGAATACGTTGCTGGGGGAGGGAATGGCGTAGGACAGAGGCAATGGGAGGACAGGGACTGCTCTCGGGCCATGCCAACTCAGGGTGGTGTCAGAGGAACCTACCGGCCCTAGACTGGGGGTGTCAGATGTAACTTGAGATGATGTGGATGACCGCGTTAACCAATCTACCACGGCAGATGCGTTACTGGTGGAGACACGACCGCTAGCAGATACTGGCAGATCAGGTCTCTCACCGCGACTCCTGCTGCCACTCGCCCCTAGTCTGCTGCGACCTCTGCCTGCTGAATCTTGGCCTCTGCCATTCCTCTTTGAACATCCTGGCACTTGTCTGCCTGACATTTTTATGTATTTGAAATGCACAATAGGCACTTAAAAAAATGTGTTTACTTTAAAAAGCAGAAGCTAAATAAAGTGAGATACTGCTTTTCTGCACCAGATACTATGAAAATTGGCAATATGGGATACCCTGTGGGCTGGTGTTTTTACAAGACGCACAAAACCAATTCAAAATGCAATATATTAATAAAACAGAGCCTGTTGAAGCTGCTTTAGTATAAAAGATAGGGTGAAATGTGCTGGTTTGGGATACCCTGCGGCCTGGTGTTTTTACAGGACGCACAAAACCAATTCAAAATGCAATATATTAATAAAACAGAGCCTGTAGAAGCTGATTTAGTATAAAAGATAGGGTGAAATGTGCTTGTTTGGGATACCCTGTGGCCTGGTGTTTTTACAGGAAGCACAAAACCAATTCAAAATGCAATATATTAATAAAACAGAGCCTTTAGAAGCTGATTTAGTATAACAGATAGGGTGAAATGTGCTGGTTTGGGATGCCCATGTGGCCTGGTGTTTTTACAGGACGCACAAAACCAATTCAAAATGCAATATTTTAATAAAACAGAGCCTTTAGAAGCTGATTTAGTATAACAGATAGAGTGAAATGTGCTGAAATAGTATGCCCATGTGGGCTGGTGTTTTTACAGGACCCACAAAACTAATTCCAAATGCAATATATTAATAAAACAGAGCCTGTAGAAGCTGATTTAGTATAACAGATAGGGTAAAATGTGCTGGTTTGGGATGCCCTGCGGCCTAGTGTTTTTACAGAACGCACAAAATCAATTCAAAATGCAATATATTAATAAAACAGAGCCTTTAGAAGCTGATTTAGTATAACAGATAGGGTGAAATGTGCTGGTTTGGGATGCCCATGTGGCCTGGTGTTTTTACAGGACGCACAAAACCAATTCAAAATGCAATATATTAATAAAACAGAGCCTTTAGAAGCTGCTTTAGTATAACAGATAGGGTGAAATTTGCTGGTTTGGGATGCCCATGTGGCCTGGTGTTTTTACAGGATGCACAAAACCAATTCAAAATGCAATATATTAATAAAACAGAGCCTTTAGAAGCTGATTTAGTATAACAAATAGGGTGAAATGTGCTGAAATAGTATGCCCATGTGGGCTGGTGTTTATACAGGACGTACAAAACCAATTCCAAATGCAATATATTAATAAGACAGAGCCTTTAGAAGCTGATTTAGTATAACAGATAGGGTGAAATGTGCTGAAATAGTATGCCCATGTGGGCTGGTGTTTTTACAGGACGCACAAAATCAATTCAAAATGCAATATATTAATAAAACAGAGCCTTTAGAAGCTGATTTAGTATAACAGATAGGGTGAAATGTGCTGGTTTGGGATGCCCATGTGGCCTGGTGTTTTTACAGGACGCACAAAACCAATTCAAAATGCAATATATTAATAAAACAGAGCCTTTAGAAGCTGCTTTAGTATAACAGATAGGGTGAAATGTGCTGGTTTGGGATGCCCATGTGGCCTGGTGTTTTTACAGGATGCACAAAACCAATTCAAAATGCAATATATTAATAAAACAGAGCCTTTAGAAGCCGATTTAGTATAACAAATAGGGTGAAATGTGCTGAAATAGTATGCCCATGTGGGCTGGTGTTTTTACAGGACGCACAAAACCAATTCCAAATGCAATATATTAATAAAACAGAGCCTTTAGAAGCTGATTTAGTATAAGAGATAGGGTGAAATGTGCTGGTTTGGGATGCCCATGTGGCCTGGTGTTTTTACAGGACGCACAAAACCAATTCAAAATGCAATATATTAATAAAACAGAGCCTTTAGAAGCTGATTTAGTATAACAGATAGGGTGAAATGTGCTGGTTTGGGATGCCCATGTGGCCTGGTGTTTTTACAGGAAGCACGAAACCAATTCAAAATGCAATATATTAATAAAACAGAGCCTGTAGAAGCTGATTTAGTATAACAGATAGGGTGAAATGTGCTTGTTTGGGATACCCTGCGGCCTGGTGTTTTTACAGGAAGCACAAAACCAATTCAAAATGCAATATATTAATAAAACAGAGCCTGTAGAAGCTGATTTAGTATAACAGATAGGGTGAAATGTGCTGAAATAGTATGCCCATGTGGGCTGGGGTTTTTACAGCATAAAAAAAATTAAAACTAATCGAGTTTAAGAAATGCTTGTGTGTAACAGATAGGGTTAAATATGCCACTGCCAAGATGGGATGCACAGTGGCCAGGAATATTTACAGCACAAAAAAAAGCAATTTAAAACTGATCTGGCAAATGAAGTGAAGTGAAAATAAAAAAAAGGTTTCCCTGTCATTTTCTCTGCTGTCCCTGCTTGGATCGTTCCCGATTTTTCCCTATCTTTCCCTGGCTCTCCCTGGCACTGTATTGGTCTCTGTGGGTCTCCCTGACTCTCCCTGTCTGTCTGTAAGTCTCTCCCTGTCTGCAGCAACCTCCGTTCTGTCTGCAATGCAAGGCTGAAATGCGCACAAGCAAGATGGCCGCCATTTATATAGTACTGTGACGTCACCGGGCTTCCTGGCTGCTGATAGGCTGCATGTGACCTTCCCATGATAACTTGCCCCAGGGGATATGTCCAGAAATGTGCATCCACCATTTTACAATGGCTGTCATTGAAATAAATGGAATTTAAAGGAAAACTTCGATCGATCGAATCGCGGGGAAATTCTGATTCGCTCAGAATCAAATTTTTCCTAAAATTCGGGACGAATTCGGGTTCATCCGAATCGATTCACTCATCTCTAATGACTACAGTAAATGGAGCTGCTGCAGTCCCCCATTGCCTGTTGCAGTGACAGCTCTCCCTTTGTATCAAGTCCCCGCATCAGCCAGAATGTCTTCTTATTAGCCCAGGAACAGCATAAAAATAAGTGTGCTCCAGGCTGGCCGGTATTGATCTATAAACAAATCTGTTCATTCCTGATACAAGTATGTCGTGTGTCAGATGAATGAATCACACGGCTCTGCGTGCTGGATCAGAAGCTCCACAGCTCTAATCCCAAACTGTCCCTCCAGGGAACTCCGGCACAACACTATCTTTATTATGACACAAGTTCCAATGAAAGAGCAAATGTTGATGTTAGACTTAATGCAGTTTCGGCTGTTTACTTAGCTTGGCTTTGATTACTTCTGTCCACTGGTGAATGGAGCATGTTAAGAGATGATGAGGCTCTGTGATTTATCCCCCTTGGGGGAGCCAGACGGGTGGCATGATAGGGAGGGGACCAGGACACCTGGGATAAAATTTGGGATGTGATTTCCTCTTCTCAGGGCACTGCGAATAAATTAATGAGCCTAACCAGATTTTCTGTACACAGCCCAATTAAATAACCTGGCACCTCCTGCATAATAAGCGACAATGGCACAGCGCTCATTTTTATCACCCAGTAAGGAGGGCGGGCTGGGAGCAGTTACATGGCTCCTGATAAATACAAATTTGTGCTAATTATCAAGGCAAATGAGTCCAATTCACCTCTCATGAAAGTGTCTCTGTGGTTACAGGGCTGGATACAATATGACTTATCCTTGTTACCGCTCTGATCAAATTGTTATTGATTTAAAAGCTTTCTCTTCTACAAACCAAGCTGGAATGGTGACAAATGCCAAATAATATACATGCTCCCAAACCTGGCTCCCTGACTGGCCCGGTAACCTGATATTGGCTACAAGCACAGACCCGTCTGATGTGCAGCAATACATAGACGCCACTTTTATACTATGCCATTCTAAAAGGTGGGGATCAAAGGGTTACATTGATTAAAGCCCTGGTCATATGTTTTTTAATAACTCATCATGATTGTTGTCATGGGTTTCCCCTCTGGCTTTTGCTCCACCTAAAGTATGGTCATTGGGCTATTGGGTTATCAATTGAATAGCACTAAGTACTTAATAGGTTCACATAGTGGGTATCTTAATAGGGATTCATGAAATTATTGATTGGCATGGCAGTCATTTGCACATGGTTACTGTATTTACACATGCACATTGCACTTTTTTGGGGAGGGATGATGATTTATGAATAAGTATTTATTTGGATGCAAGAAGGGACATTATATTATCTATATTTGTTAGCAGGATTTAGGGGTATATATGGTACAGTGTCCTTTGCAATATATGGTGTCATGTCTGTATTTCATGTTTTTTAATGGTTTTTAATTGTGTTTTTGCATAGTTAGATCAGCAGGTGCTGTGGTAGTTCTTTTGGTGTGGCAGTGAGGGGTTGAGGCTCTCCCCACGTGGGTTTTTGTATGGTGTAGACTGCTTCACAGGACTACTGCACACCATTTTATTAATTTAATTCAATTTGGGTTGGTGCAGCGGAACAACAGTGTTTGTTCGTTACATTGATTAAAGAATTATGCTGGGCAACATTCATGAATCAGTGGTTTGTGGTTGGTAGGTGGCAGGGCATTTTTTTATAGAAGCAGATATATTGGGGGACTATCCACTCCTTTTTCTGAAGATCTTCCATATGCCAGTGATGGGGCAGTGACTGCTTCTATGGAAGAGGCATATTGATTAGTATGAGACATTAGCATCATAGGATGGGTAAGGAGGGGGCAGTTTTTTCGCTTTTCCACACTGAGTGCTGTTTTGCTTAGAAAGTGCCCCAGTAGCTGGAAATATGAGGGAGGAAGATGAAGTGGCCATCATGTATCTCTAACAGTAATGCAGACTTCAGCACCTTGGAGAGCGACTTAGTGCCAGACACAAGGCTGCATATTGGAGAGCAGCACTGGTCTGCTCAGGGACTCACTATGGAGTATCCAGATGTCCAGTCCCAGGCATTCTTGTAGAGTAGTACATCGGGATACAAACTTACTTAATATTTCACATGCTTAACAACCAACTCTGTAACATTTCGAGATTGCATAGCGTAAGGAAGAATTTGGATAAGCTTAGAGTTTTGTTTGCTGTGACTGACCCTATTATGGAGGTCAGGCCTTAAGTTCTGCTTGCAAAGTCCTAACAGCTAGTTCATAACCAAACACCAATTCATAGGAACTTCCACCGCTATCCGTCCATAAAAAATGTTTGGGTCGCTACTATTAAAAGCATGAGATGCAAGCGAGCCTGTCGATTTGGGAAGTCCTGCATTTTCAAACATAACAATCATCCCATTTTACTTGACTTACCTTTCCATAGTGTAGACTGGAATCTACTGAGCATTCAACATCCCCACTTCCTCTGCTGTGCATTCTAAAGCAAACAAAGCTAAGCATTATTTTAGGAAACCAAAGGAAACTGGTGTATAGAATCCCAGCTGTTTGTTTAATTTGAAAGTGAAGTGCAGTGCATACTAATGCATGGCATAAAGTATTGCTTTCAACAGAGCACCAGCATAGGGAGCGGATGCAACCCCAGTTTCTCGGTAGTCCGCAGCGCACTCCCTACCCCAGCACACCTCAGCTATATGGCTTGCAGTCATGACGCATGAACATGGTGCGGGGCCACAGGAAAGGAAAATGATTGCAGGCCAGAGCAAGATGTTCCGACAGGGGGCATCCAGAATCAGGATGCCCCAGGGGCACTTAGTCGGCCGACCCTGGAGTCTTGTAGACTCCAAAGTCAGCCTTGGCAGTGCTAGGTCCACTTTAAAGCAGACCACAACCTACATTTTTAGCATGCATTGTCATGCCCAAAATTACACCCCCTATGATGAGTGCCTTTCAGCTCTCCTGCTTCACTCTGCTCCCAGCTATGCCGCCTGTTTTAGCTGTAAATCCCCAACTCCTCAAGTCATTGCCACTGTTAGGTGGCAGTGATATCATTGCTGCACCTATACAATGAGTGAACACCTGACATCTCACAGAGGGAGACAAATTTCATAGAACATTTCATGTTCTACATCTTATGGAGTATCGGCTGGGGCTTTGGCCAAATGTATTGTAAGTTCAGTGAGTTTTGGTCCACTTTAAGCCCTGATCAAAGCATCCCCTCACCAGCCTACATGCTTTCTATACTATAACATCTCAAAGTTCTATTCTATTACTGTATTTCATTAAATGTTCTTGCTAGAAGTACACCCATGACGCTGCAGCAGCTGCTCTATAGTTTTTATAAAAGCATCAGCTCCAACAGGAAATATTCTCACAATATTGTAGTCTAACATTTCCTGCCCAAACCCAGAGGTTGTACATTTATGGCAACGTGCTTGACATACAGCAGCAAAACTGCAGAGGGCTTTTGTAGAACACGAGAATCCTGTAGCAACTTAAAGTGGACCCAAACCCACCCTGGAGTCTATGAGAGACAGGGGAAGGCATACTCGCTCCCCCTAGGGCATCCTGATCTGGGATGCCTAGCTGTGTGAAACCCCCCAGGGTGCTCAAAATGCTTACCTTTCCCCGGATGCTTGACCAGCATCCATTCTCGCTATTCGCAGCCGTGGCAACGAGAGATGCCTCGCACCACTGGTATGTGCAGGTAGGATCTCCATTCAGCTTCTCTAGCTGCACATTAATATGTATGGCTGGAAAAGCTGATTGGAGGAGTGGCTGCGTCTGCGACGGCTCAGGGGGAGGCGAGTCTGGAAGGTTTCACACAGCAGGGGGAAGGACCAGAACCCAGGATAGCGAAAATTTAGACTGACATTAACGCATGAGGGAGGGCGTCAACCTCCATTTTTGTAAGTAACTTTTGTGATTCTTTGGAAGAAACGCTAAATAGCCTTGATGTTGGCCACATACAGCAAGACAGAACATTAAGAGGTCCTAATCCTTTAGCAAAAGCAATGAAACAATAACTGATCCATAGACAGGCCTCCTGCAATCAAGCAAGAACTAGCTCATTGGTCAAGTGTCGTATCTTTTTGGATGACATAACATTTCTCATTAAAGTGATATTAAAGGCAAAGGTAATTGTTACACCATTGTGTCAGGCTACCTTTGGCACTGTCCTAAACTGTTTTTCGTTTTTCAACTGAAGAAGAAATGGCAGAGATATCAAGGTTTTCAGGTTTACCTTATGATTTCTCCTCTGAAACAAGCCTTATAATCAGCATAATGAGCGGGGACTGTCTGAACTTCACTCGCTAGACCCTTGCTATGCGCCCACATGTGCATGCACACTTATATAGGGGCATGCCGGCACTCCCACATGCATACAATTGTGCACACCCACACGCACATAAGTGCACTCCCACGGCTATTGTCCCATGGCTCCTGCAGCTGCCGCCCCACAGCTTCCCCTGGCTGCCACCCCACGGCTTCTCGCGGCTGCCACCCCACATCCACCAGCGGCTGCGTCCCCACGGTTCCCTTGGCACTGCCAGTTGCCACCCCACTGCTAATTGTGACTGCCGCCCCCAGCCCCCTTGGCTCTGGTGGCTGCAACCCCACGGCTACCCATGGTTGCCGCCCTATGCTTTCCATGGCTTCAGCAGCTGCTGCCCCATGGCTACCCGTGGCTACACTTTTTTTTTGCTGACACCAACCAAAGTCCATTTGACCCCTTCACTCTTCTGCCTAGAACTATTGGGTCTCCTTGCATCCCCAGCATCTCATGCCCTTTTGCCTTACATGTTACGTGCTGCCCCCTCTCTACATGTTACGCGCTCCTTGCAGCCCTCTCTCCAGATTCCCTGCTGCCCTTACAGAGAATGACATAGTTGCTGCCTGCCCCACTCCATGTCCTCTGCCCCATGTGGTTTTTGGGCCCCCATACACCCCACATACCTGAATCCCCCCCCATGGTCTCATCCCCTTCCATATATTTACCCCATGTAGGCCCACAAAGCCTGATTCTTCACACCCTGTGTGCAATAACATTGTGATGCACCAAAATATTTATTTACTGTAAAATGAGCCCAAGGTTGATGCTTGCAATGAAAGAAAAAGATTGACCTTGTTGCTACCTCCTTGGTAAACTAGCACTGATGGGGTATTTTTAGTGTAGGGGGCATTGGGCAAGCAGTAGGGCAGTTCAGTGTCTCCATTATTCTTCTTGTCATAGCTCTTTCCTAGGAGGCACTCGACCCCCCCCCCCGACCCTGTCTTCCCCCGACACAAATACAATAGGTGTTTACACATGGCTACACCTTGAAGCCGGTATCATAAAACCCTTTACAGCTTTACAGCATTGTGGAGAATATCTAAATGAACAATTCAGAAACAATCTTGCCGAAATAGATGTGAGTGCAAACAAAGCTTCTGGCTGCACAGATGCCTGAGGTCAATCCCACTCTAGGGAGCAAAAATATATTATTACAAAAATCTATTAAAAAGTAACAGCTCAGTTTATAACCTATTATATATATAATGTAATGGCAACATTCATTACAATATCTATGTCCACAAATTGTAGCTCTTGCTATAAATGAATAGCTTGGAATAGAATTGATGAAAGGATTTGCTATTCTATTTACAGGTCACAGGGTAATGTCTTCGGAACAAACGCGGTTGCAGTAATTGTGTTAGCACAGGCAGTAATCACTCAGTGGATTTAAAGATGAAGAGACTTTTAGTCTAAATAATTTATCAGTCGTGTCAATATATCCTCAGCAGAAATTGCAGCAAAGGGATGCGAAGGTGTATTTATGGTATTTATCGGGAATCCGTCATTAGAAAACTACATGTACCGGGCTTCCCAACACCTAGTCCATCAGTTCAGAAGCTACTAACCCAAAACAGGTATCCATATAAGGAATTCTATGTTATCTAACAACATTTTTCAGGTCAGTGGTAAAACCTACGTTTTAGGTTTTTTTTAATGGGATTTATCTTGACAGTCTTTTGATAAACTGTCCCAACAAAACATTAATCTGATATATACGACCTTTTTAAGGCAATCTGCAAGTGGTAGTTAGGTAATCATTATACCAACAGGCATGTCTGTTATTTTTGTGTCATGCTACCTGTAGCCAGGGGCGGAATGGCCATAGGGAGACCTGGGATAATGCCAGGTAGGCCGCATTGTTTGGGGCCAGTTGAACTGCTTCTTTTAACACCCACATTCAATCCCTGCACCTTTGGTCTCCATCTCAGCCCCCTGTACCTATCTGCACTGTACCCACAAGCCAGGGAACCCCAGCTCCAATGCTATAGCCCCAGGATCATGCTTGGGAGGGCCTCAGCAGGGGTGTCTCGGGCTGGCCATGGGCTGGTAAAATACAGGGCTGATTTTTGACCCCAGTCCACCACTGCTTGTAGCAGAGGTATAGGATGCAGATGGCAGCTACTCTTGATCAACTTATCATCTCAAATATAAAATGCCCCTGAAAAGTATCTGGGATGCATTCCATAATAAAACATGTAGAGGCAGCTATATCAGCATCAAAAATGTACACCTTTCATTTAAGCTGCTCATACGGGGTAATGAGGGTGCATCATGAAGCAGGATGGAGATGTGGTACAGCATGGAGAAGGGTGGAGATGGGAGTGCAGCATGGAGCACGGTGGAGATGAGGGTGAAGTATGGAGCAGAGTGGAGATGGGGCTGCAGCATGGAACAGGGTGGAGATGGGGGTGTAGCATTGGGCAGGGTGGAGATGGAGCATGGAGCAGGATGGAGATTAGGGTGCAGTATGGAGCAAGGTGGAGATGGGGGTGCATTGTGGAGCAGGATGGAGATGAGGGTGCAGCATGGAGCAAGGTGGAGATGGGGGTGCATTGTGGAGCAGGATGGAGATGAGGGTGCAGCATGGAGCAGGGTGGAGATGGGGGTGCATTGTGGAGCAGGATGGAGATGAGGGTGCAGCATGGAGCAGGGTGGAGATGGGGGTGCATTGTGGAGCAGGAAGGAGATGAGGGTGCAGCATGGAGCAGGGTGGAGATGGGGGTGCATTGTGGAGCAGGATGGAGATGAGGGTGCAGCATGGAGCAGGGTGGAGATGGGGGTGCATTGTGGAGCAGGATGGAGATGAGGGTGCAGCATGGAGCAGGATGGAGATGAGGGTGCAGTATGGAGCAGGGTGGAGATGGGGCTGCAGCATGGAGCAGGGTGGAGGTAAGGGTGTAGCATGGAACAGAGTGGAGATGGGGGTGCAGCATGGAGCAAGGTGGAGATGGGGATGCAGCATTGAGCAGGGTGGAGATGGGGGTTCAGCATAGAGCAGGGTGGAGATGGGGGGGTGCAGCATGGAGCAGAGTGAAGATGGGACTGCAGCATGGAGCAGGATGGAGATGAGAGTTCAGCATGGAGCAGGGCAGATATCTGGGTGCAGCCAGGGAACAGGGCAGATATGGGGGTGCAGCTTGAAGCAGGGTGAAGATGCGGCTGCAACATGGGAGCCTGCAAACAAGAAGTGTCTTCTGACTGTGTCGCTCTGTATTCTGGGATTGCTGACCTTTCCCTGACCCCAGCTCTGCTCTGTCTGGGCAAAGCTCAGCTATAACACCACCCCCTGTACTTTATCCCACTCTCCTTTTCTCAGTATGTGTGATGCTTCTGAGGCAAGATGGCAGCGTCCATATCCTAGAGCCCTGAGCAGAGTTGCAGCCCAGTGGGTGAAAGAATAATAAAAAAGTGACTAAAAACTTAAAATATATTCATTTTAGATGATGGGGAATAGTTATTTAAGGGTTTAGGCTTTTCATTAAATCATGGTGAAGGTCCGGTTTAACAAAAAAACAGAAGAGCTTTATTACACATATGATGATGTTTATTTGTTTGGGGACAAAACAAAAGTCTGCCATGACGTCTCAAGTCAAACATAGATTAAATCAGATTTCAGTTAATGCCATTACTCGTTCTAATAGTATCTGGGACCAATAGAATTAACTATATGGTCCAGTCAATGATACTTAGTCAAAATGAGATATAGCCACATAATTAGCATGGTGGGTGGCGAGATATTACTAATAGGGTGTGGTGTATGGGGTATGTGTTACTTTCCCTTTTTTTTCTTTTTTTTATCCTTCCCTTCTTCTCCCTCTTTCCCTCCTTCTCCTTCTTTTCCCATTGTCATCCCCTCTCTTTTTCTCCCCTTCTTCTCTCCTTAATCTTCTTATTCTAAATTCTTTTCCTACTACATTTCCTTTTTTCTTTTGGTTTACTGCTGCCCGAGCTCCCATGGCTCTGGTGGCTGCCTACCTACGACTACCCATGGTTGCCGCCCCACAGTTTTCATGGCTTCAGAGGCTGCTTCCCCATGGTTACTCACGGCTCCACTTTAATGTTTGCTGCCACCAACCAAAGTCCATTTGACCCCTTCGCCCTTCCCCTGTCTTCCCCTGACACAAATACAATAGGTGTTTACACATGGCTACACCTTGAAGCCGGTATCATAAAAATCTCCTGTATTGTACTTAGATGGTATCTGAGCCTTTGCTGGACGGATTTTCTTCTAAGTGTAATGTACAATTCTGAGGCTTTATTCAATAAAAATATTATGGAACATAAAGGTAATGTACTGGCAGCGGGTGTCATATTTATTATGGGATGGGGTGTCCTCATATTCATCCATTTGCACCCACGCTTTGACCACCAGGAGGCCAGATGAGCAGTGGGTGGAAGTGGTAGTTGCGAGCCTATCTGAATGGATGGGGAATGGGATCCCACACAGCTCAAAGTTGCTGGGATGCCACCAACAATGTTTTTATCTACAAGGGAGTGACTGTTGCGACGCCCCGGGGGGGGGGGGGCTATCTCAAGCTAGATGGGGGAAAGATCATTGGAAATGTCAGAGACTATTACTTTACTGCAAAAGTAGTAGATGCTTGGAACGAACTTCCAGCAGGGACAGTTGTAACTTTAAAGTGAATTAAATATGCCTGGACTAAACATACATCTATCATAAGTTAATGCAGATAAAATAATACTAATAATTTGGGAGCAGACTAGCTTTTTTGGGTTTTTTGCCATCAACATTCCTTGTTTCTTTATTTCGAAATGACTTCCGTAAAAGTCACAAGCCGGAGCTGGGGGGAAGATGTACTTATGAGGCGCCATCCCGGGATGATTTATCAGAACTGAATAGTATTCTACAGGCCACAGACAAATGAATAACAAATGCAAAATTACAGTTGCTGGCTGAAAAACATGAGAGCCAAGGATTCAATAAGTCTTTATCATTGAGGCAAGGACAGAACTTACTAGAAGTGTTCTAGTTAATGGCATGGATAAAGCAAAGGAGTGATTACTCAAGTCTATTAGTAGATTATAGAGAGGCTCTGGGTCATATGTGAGAGGGCCATTCCTCTCGCTGGTGTCATCCACATGCCGATTGATTAAGGTGGCCCTAGTGGGAGAAAACAAGACAGCGGACAGTTGACCTCTTTGGGTATTTAATAAATGAGACATGTCCACAGTGTGTGGCATATGTAAATACTACAATGCTCTGATCATTATTGTCAATGTTTCCCTTGCTGTAGCTAAAGTGAAAAACATAAACGGGTCACTAATGTGTAAGCAGAGTCAGTTCGGGGGGGGGGGGGGGGTGCTTCTATATACCCCTTAATAGACAGTCCAAACATTGCTACATTCACAGGAACTTCCGAACATCATGACACAAAATATTATGGCTACCGATGTCATTTTACTGATACTTTGTAAAAGTTTTTTTAGGGTTAGGTACAGGCAAATTGTCTGTTAAAGCGAACCAACCATGTCCTATGGAAGGTTACATTTCAAACAAAAAACACATCGATCAACCCCCCCCCCCCCTTAGAGTCCTGGTAATGAGTTGGATAAAAATGCTCACAAAAGTTTTTGGCTTCAAAGGAAAAATTGGGGGTAAATTGCAAATTAAATGTTCTTTTGGCTGTTATCTTTCTTCCTTCAATAGGCTGTAATTGCTCTCAGCATGAGATTGCAAGGAGGGGGGAGGAAACAAGCTTAAAGAGGAACATTGCAGGTATTGGAGAGTTAATAAAAGCTCTTTTGACCTGTCCGTCAGATCATCCTCTGGCATCCCTCTGTCCCGCGGCATCTCCATAGAGCAGCGACATCTTGCCGTCCCATCATGCTCTGCGCAGCCCCTCAGATCTCGCGCATGCACAGTGTCACTGCATAGGCTGCACAGACACTTGACACAAACCCACAAGATTTGAAGAGCGGCACGGGGGCATTTGAAGAGGTAAAGGGTATGTACAGATAAGGCTTGCAGCTTTCACTCAGCGACGGCCAAGGGGGAGGGGGGTGCAAAGGGGCCAGGAATGCTGCCAGAAGTCGTGTTTTAGATAATGCCAACATCCAAAAGGCAGTGAGGGAGGGATGTTTAGAGAAGAACATCAGAAAAGTTCTGTTGTTCCTCTTTAAATAGAGGGTTTAGAACAATGGTATCCTGTCAGAAACCAGTGGCATACAATGGCATAACCTGGGAAAAACGAAAATTCAAATCACTATAACAGGAATACCATGCAGCACTGAGCACAGAAAACATCCAACACCTGGAGGTGGGAGAGCAAAATAAATTGAGTTGGGGGTTTTGGTCCACTTTAAAGAGACAGTAAACTAACCAGTTTTTTTTTTTTTTACAATCTTGATTTGGGTTTAGTAAAAAAAAGTTACAATTGGTGTTTCTCTTGTTCATAGGCCTCTTGCTCCCCTGAGGCAAATGGCAGCCGAAATCTGAGCTTGGATAATGAGCATTGAACCTCATGTGTACCTTGTGTCCTAAGGTGATATGATATCCTGTAGGTAGAGCACATGGCATGTTATCAGCTCAAACATCTTATATAAATCTTTCAAACCACAAACTTAAATGAATTCTTCTAATGAGTATTATGTGGTATTTACTATAAGCTGTCTTACCTGGACTGTGTGCTGACCCCACTATGCCTCATTTAGCCCTTACCTTAGCACAGAGCAGGTAGCCATTCTGCTGCTTTATCTTCTGGCTTTGGCACAATTAGTAGATCAGACCCCTGGTGCCTTCTGGGGGGGTTTCACCATGTTTATCTCTCACAGCATCGGTTACAGATTCAATTTTTGCACATATCTCTGGCACAAGAATGAATTTGCATGATAAGTGAAGACATTTTTTACGATTGGCCTGATTTATTTAAAAGAGCACGTTCACAAAAAATGGCCCAATGCTAAATATTTACATGCAGGATGGCGGGAAGCAAAGTCACTAATACACCCAGCATCAAGAAAATATGCAGTCAGGCTATTTTTTTTTTATATTAATAGAAAGAAGAGGAAATCAGGGGTGACAGGTTCTTTGCCTCTGATAGACTGAACCTGTCCCCCTGATTTTTATTCTTTCCATGGGAGTATAAGTCACAAGCTTGGCGGGAGTTTGATTCAGTTTGAGTGTATAAGTGACCCTTTCTCTCATTAGCTGACGTGTTTATATGGATTTTTATTATTACACATTTTTGCAAAGCGCTCCTTTATCTTCATTTAAAAATAGAGGCTGTATTTACATTTTATTTTAGAATAAGGAATGTGGTTCAAAGAAAAGGCATGGAGGGATTTAAACCTTAAACTGTCAGCAGAGCAACGTGACAACTTTTTTTAGGAAGTCCAAGCTTTTTGTACCCCTCAGCCACCCCTTCCTCCCCCTGTGCTAAGCACAAATTGAGCATTAAAGTGGACCAAGACCCATGATTTTGACTATCCTGGGTTTTGGTCCACTTCGGCGGGGCACCCCGATCGGGGGTGCCCCGCTGTGTGAAACCCCCCAGAAAGCCCCGAAAACTCTCCTGACCCCGCTCCCACATGACTCGCTCGTCCAATCACCGCCGCCGGACAAGCGGGAGGCAGCAACGGACAAGAGAGCGCGCCCGCCGCCGCCTCCCGCGCGTCACTCTTACAGGGTGCGCGTCCTGCTAGAGGGACGGGCGGGAGGCGGCGGGCGCCGCTGGATCATGGATAAGGTAGGGATGTAGGGGTTTCTGGGGGGTTTCACACAGTGGGGCACTGCCGGTCCGGGAATCTTATAGATTCCTGGGCCGATCATGGGAGGGTGTTGGTCCACTTTAAGAAAATCCATCAGTTCACCTGATTCCCACAATCCTCCCCTGATGCCGATAGGAGGCAGGGCTCTGCATGGCAGCAGTGGATTTGAGTGACAGTCCAGTACAGTCATTCTACTGCAATGGATGGGGTGACTGGCCTGTCACTCAATTTCCCAGCTACAGCTTACGTGCAGATTGCCCCCTCCCCAGTGAGTTTTATTTTATATTACTGACCATATTGGACTTAGCACTGGGAGAGAGATGGGTAGGTAACTGAGATTGGCTGATGCTTGAACCCCATATTTAAAATAAATCTTCAGTAAAACTTAAAAACGCTATTGCAGGCAAAGGTAATTGTTACACCATTGCGTTGGGCTATATTTGGCACTGTCCTAAACTGTTTTCCGTCTTTAAATTTAAGAAGAAATAGATGACATATCGGCATTTACATGTTTATCTATGACATACCCCCTTAAATCCTGTCCCTCCAATCAGCTCAGCAGAGTGGAACAGAATTGATGGACTTTGGAAGTACACACATGGACATTTGGGAGTGCAGCCATACCCTTTGGGAGTGCACACATGCATTTTGGAAGTGGGCTCATACAAAGTGATGGTTCAGTATTTGAGCATTTGGACCCTTGAGTCTATAAGACCGCACCACATCTCTGCTTCACAGCTGCATTTCCATTATACGTCAAGCTAGGTGCGCACTCAGTGCTCGTCCTTTTCAGATTTCCTTGTCACACTGAGGTCAGGGCATCAAAGGAAAGTTGAATGGAATATGTGGCAAACACATTTACCAGGGGAACACAGAAAAGGTGAGCTTACTGGCAACCCCAGGGGGTACATGCAGTGAAGCATCCCAAATCGGGATTCCCCGCCAGAGAGGTACAAAACCTAAGAAAGTCAAATTCTTGGGTGTTGTTCCTCTTTAAGTTGGGTGTGGGAACTATTACCTGGTTAAGAGATTTTTTTTTATATGTGCTGCTTTTTCAGGGGCCAGATTTGGTGAATTGAGTTGAGCATACACAAATAGATTCCCCAGCCTGAGGTGCCCTTATAATGAGTCCAGATGAGGAAGCTGCCTCTAGAAAGTGCCCCCTCTAATGGCAGCATTGGTGAACGAGTTTTCTTTTTATTGCTCATTGGTGGTTTAGTGGGAATTGGGGCACCATTGCATGCTGTCATGTTGCTTTTTTCATACATTCAATCATTGGTGGCTCAATGGTCCCACCCCTATGGGGTTACTGAGCAACCAATGATTGAATTAAAAAAGTGGCTGTCTGGAGCAATCATATTAGATATAAAGGTAGTTTACTATTTTATAAGGCAGGGGAGGTGTCTTGTTATTGATTGCTTTAGGCAGCAGATAGGCTAGCTCTTCACCCCTGTCTCCAGCACGTATGTAGCATGTGTGTATGTGAAAACTGCACACATTTCTAGATGCAGTCCCTATACCTTATCAGTAACTGAATGAATAAACTAAAAGCTGCTTAACCTATGGCTAACCAAGCCCTCATCCCCTCCACCTTCACACAACACTACCGACTAGTGTAGGGACTTATGTAATGACTACACCTGCAGACATCTTAAAGGAGAACTATCGCAAAAAATGGCACAATGATAAAAACCCATATAAATATGGAGGGAGGGGGGGGGGGTCACTTATACATCCGGCATCAAGAATATCTTTCTTTTATTTCAATGAAATTAAGGGGAAATCAGGGGTGACAGTCTCTGTCATCCATGATACACAAAACCTGTTACCCCTTGATTGTATTCCTACCATAAGAGAATAAACCAGAAGCTTGATGGGAGATTCATTCAGTTAGAGTGTATAAGTGACCCCTTCTCTCATTAGCTGGATTTTATACAGATTTTTAATTTTAAACAATTGCACAATAGTGCTCCTTTAATAAGGGGACCTTGTTGTTACTCCTTAGGTTAGGCTGACTATTTGCTGACTGAATTGCTGTTTTATTATGTTTGATGTGAGTTTTTAGTTATCTTTGATATCACAGCAGTGTTGAGTTTTGTTTGGATGGAAACTTTGTCCTTTGTGTTGTCTTTGCACAGAGTGTACGGTAGCATTTCTGCATCTGAAGCGTATTGTTTTTACTCTACACCTAGCACTGCCAAGGGAGACTTCCTATAAGCCTGGGCATACAAAGGATCATCTATCTTTCTTCCACCGGTGACACAAAGTAGGAAATTATGCAGAAATTTTTGGTGTAACATTTTTTTGTGCTTGGTTCTTGCCGCCAAGAACATATATTATATTCTATGTTGGTGACAGCTGATAGATTGACAGCAATGGAGACTTAGTAGTATGCAGAAAGCGAGCAGGGTGAGAGACAGGGGCAGCCATCTTCTGCCGATCTTTCCGTGCCCAAGGTTTAATACCGACCTCTGGTGACTTTATTATACATAATATTAGAGGCCTCAGATATATTTCACTTGTACCTTTCGAAAGCAGAAAAGGTTTTAATATAGACATATGCTGAAGGTTTCATTTTTCATGTAATATGTCACTAGTAATAAAGACGAAATATTTATCCGCCTATGTTGCATTTTCCCCCTTTTCTCAAGGCAGATTACACTATTTAGCCCAAGTATCAGCAGCTATCACGTGTACAAATTACATTTAAAATTGGGGGTTTATTAAAGAAGGGTGCTACCTTTGTCCCCATCTCATATGGTGTCCACTAGTGTATTGCTGCTCGTTAATTACCTTCATTCTGTTGGAGATACTAATTTTCAGCATCTTACAACTTGTCTTTGAATATGATTAGTGACTTCTGCTAGATTTACTACAGTTTACAGCTGACACGTTATGACACTAAATGGCGCTTTGAGCAATGCTTAAACTGTAGAGTCTATGGGTTTTACTGCTCTGTTGTATTTCCTTTGTTCAGTTGCTCCACTATTGGTGCTTCCTTCTTTTTCCTGTCTTTGTTTAGCCACCATGTAAGGTGACATTCTCTTACTACTCATGTTCCAGTAAAGCCAGTTCCTGTTATACCACTAATGTCTTTCTGGATTATCACTCCACTGCACCCAGCACTCACACTCTACAACAGGTTATGGAACCAGTGACCGAATGAAGCCCCAGAGACCGGATAAAGCCCAGTGACCAGACGCGGCCCAGGCCGAGCAAAGCCCAGAACGGGAGACAGCACCCGATGCAGAGATCGACATAAGGAAGCTTCCACAGAGACATCTCCTGCATACAAGTAAGACTGTTCTTATATATAAAAGAGGGAGAATGACCAGCAGCTCAGAGCTTAAACTCTCAGTGACCAAGCTGAACAATGACAATTATCAGCGGTGGAAGTTTATCCAGAGATAACTTGTGGGAGGCTATCACCACAGAGATGCTACAGGATAATTATCAGGACTGGGACAGGAAAAACAGACAGGCACCAGTCACCATAAGCTTACTAGTGGAAGACAATCAGCGTATTCACATACATAGTGAGAATACGGCAAAAGACATGTGGGATGTACTGAAAAGACTGCATGAGAGATCCGGTTTAAACAGCAAGTTGTTTCTGCTGAGGAAACTTTAGAAAATGAGGCTTAGCAGAGAGCAAAACATACAGGACCACATAAATGCCATGCTGGAAGTGATCGCACAACTCAGATCAGTCAGTAAGAATATAACAGACAGACACACCGCAGCCATGTTGTTGTGCAGCTTGCCCAAGACATACACTGCACTTATTAATGCCCTGGAGACACAGCCTGAGGCAGATCTGACACTAGCATTTGTAAAGACCAGGCTCATAGATGAGTATCAGCGAAGAAAGAAGCTTGTGCATGACTCCACAGAAACCAATACCAGAACCGCTCTTAAAGCTAAAGACACAAAGATACACAAGAAAACCAGGGTGTGTTTTAGGTGCTGCAAAAAGAGACTACTTTACTAAATGGATAGCAGAAGCAAATGAGACAGAGTCCCTCTTATACTAAACAGAAAGTCAAAGCCACAATCGCTGATCCATGTGAAGGGAACTGGAATGCCACATTTAAAGTGACAGGCAACCATACATTTCAAGGCTGGTGCATTGACTCAGGAGATATGTCACATGATATGTGATAGAAGTTTTTTCTCAGAACTTGATCTGAATAACAAAGAGACAATTTACCTTGCAGATGGAAGTAAAGTACATGCAGAGGGGTCTGGGCATGGAGCCCTTGCATGCCCCAATGATGCGAGATACAATTTACCCATGTCAGTGAAGGATGTGCTCTATGTTCCTGAACTTGAAGGAGGACTCTTATATGTGAAGTGTCTGACAGCCAAAGGACTCTATCCTGGATGGCAAGCAGACCATGGCAAGTGCCAAACTGGATGACCATCTGTATCACATCAAGACAGTGAAGGAAAAGGTGAGACTATGCACTCATAAACACAATGACTGTATACACATATGGCACAGGCTTTTAGGTTACAGAAACCCAGAATGCATACAAGAACTGCAGAAGTGGAATCTGACATAGGATCTAACAGTAACCCCTTGTCTAATTACTGTTAAGTGTGAAAGTTACACCAAATCCAAAGCCACAAGAGCAACACTTTCTAAAGCCACAACTCACACAAATGTACATGGTTAATTGTAAGGCCAGCACAAAGAGTAACAAGGGGCACAAGTTGCCATGGAGACACAAATTTTATTGTATAACAATAAACAATAACAATTAGATTTGTGTCATGGCAAAAATGTGTGTCTCTATGGCAACTTGTGCCACATGTGACACAGCATTTGTGTGTGAGCTGTGGCTTATAGTTTGGTTAGTGAGGTGCTGTGGCAGTGCAATGTCTATTTGTTGGTTGGGATCTCCCAGGTGTTTTTAATTTTGTCTTAATAACACCTCCTAAAATCAGTCAGAATAGAGCTTCAAGACCACTTGACCTAGTTCACAGTGATGTATGTGGTCCCCTTAACACACCTACACCTGGAGGCAACTGGTACATAGTGACTTTTATAGATGAAGCAAAGGCAAGTAACACATTTCAGAGGAAACCTCTCATTCTTCTGAGTGACAATGGATGTGAATTCACAGGAGCATCAAAAGACAGTCCCATACACACCAGAGCAAAATGGGGTAGCTGGAAGAAAGAAAGAACAAAACTCTGACTAAAATGATCAGATGTATGCTGACAGACGCTGGGCTACCACAAAAATACTGGGGTGAGGTAGCAATGATCGGCACTTATTTGCAAAACAGACTCTCTTCTAGAACAGTGGAGAAAACTCCATATGAACTGTGGCACAATGAGAAGCCAAGTGTAAAGCACCTAAAAGTTTTGGAATGCAAAGCATTTATCTACATTCCAGACGAAGAACTAAACTTCAAAACAGAGCATTTGAAGGAATCTTTGTTGGATACAGTGACATGTTAAGGGTTACAAAATCCTAAAACCCAAAACAGACAAGGTTACCATAAGTAACAACATAACTTTTTTTTTTTCAAGTTTTTATTTGCGAAAAACAAAGACATATACAAACATGACACATCGTATCACATCTTAAAAGTGGGACATGCACCACTTGAGTATTATGGCATCCTAAATGAAGACACGACAACCATTCACTCACACATGCACACTGGACTCAGGAGATCTAGATTACTTCCATAATAATAATACTAAGATATACCTGGTGACTGTTCCTAGGCTATTTGTCCTGGCTCCTGGGGCTCTTGGTCCCATCAATAAAGAGTAGGTGTAGGCACCTCCCACTCCCACCGCAAATCCTAGATCTCCACCCTGGTGACCCAAACCACCCCCTCTCGTCTTAATCGCCCTCGGATACTGTATTGTTACATTGCATCCAGGGATCCCAAATCTTCATGAATTTGTCGGGTACCCCCCTTGCTGCATACGTGAGTTTATACATGGGGAGCTTTTGATTAATTAGCCCTTTCCACACCTGCACAGATGGCTTAGCAGGATGCTTCCAATTTATTAGTATGCATTTCCTGGCATAAAAAAACAGTAGCCGTAGCAGTGACCTTAATGCTCTCAGTTCGGACACCGATTCCACTATCCCCCGGGAGACACACCGCGACAGAACCCTGGATCTGAAATCCCACCACTCTGCTTACAATTCCCATTATATTCCTCCAATAATTCCTTAAGACCACACAGAACCATACCATATGGGCCCATGTGCCACTTTTCCGCTCACAGCTTGGGCAATTGTCCTCTGCCGTTAAACCCATTTTATGCAGTCGCACCGGCGTGATATAGGCTTGGTGGATCCATTTGGTCTGAATCAATCTGTCTCTGGCCTCAACCACCGACGAGTGCAAATTATCTAGTATCTCCTCCCAATCATCCCGGTCTAAGGTTTGATCTAATGCCTGCCATTTGGTCTCGATCCTTTCCCTAGGGGACTCCAGCTCGCTCATCAAGCATTTGTAGATTGTGGAGATAGACTTCTCAAGGTTCGTCTCTCTAACAACCCCCTCCACTTGAGACACTGATATCCTTGGGCCTACTCTATGGAATTGGGCCTGCAGGGCATGCCTGAGTTGCAAGTTACAAAAGAAATCCCGGTTGGAAAGGTAAAATATCTCTTTAAGTTGGTCAAAAGACATAAGAACTCCCTCCTTGTACACCTGGCCAATGGTCCGGATGCCCTTCCCAACCCAGAACTGTGGGTCCTGCATAGTGCCCAACTCAGGGAGTCTGGGGTTGTCCCAAAGGAGGTTGAAGAGGGACCAAATTCGATTCCCACTCAGGTTTAAGCTTGATTTGGCCACTTTGTCCCAGATATTGCATACTGTCCGCATACAGGTAGTTCCCTCACGCTTACCTCGTACCCCCCTATACACCAAGGAGGATAGCCCTTCGGAGGAGCCCAACACCACCTTCTCCAGAGTCACCACCGGGTTATCCAGCAGTTGGCGTATTCACCAGTGCGCAAATAGCATCTGAGTAGCGTAGAAATACACTTGCATATATGGCACCTCCAGTCCTCCCACAGCTGTTTGCGCCTTCATTGTTTGTCTGTTTAACCTTGTTGGAGATATAAAACCAAATATAACCGTTTCCAGTGTTTTGAAATGGGACACCGGTAAAAGCACCGGCGAGGCCTGATATATGTACAAAAATTTAGGGAGGAATACCATCTTAAAAATATTAATTCTTAGACATTACCGGGGAAATGTTAAGGGATATGAAGTCACTAGGGTGTCTACTAATCATAATCCCCAGGTATTTGAATTGTTGGATTATTTATTTTTAAACGGGATCTCCCAGGTGTTTTTAATTTTGTCTTTATAACACCTCCTAAAATCAGTCAGAATAGAGCTTCAAGACCACTTGACCTAGTTCACAGTGATGTATGTGGTCCCCTTAACACACCTACACCTGGAGGCAACAGGTACATAGTCACTTTCATAGATGAAGCAAAGGCAAGTAACGCATTTCAGAGGAAACCTCTCATTCATCAAAAGACAGTCCCATATACACCAGAGCAAAATGGGGTAGCTGGAAGAAAGAAAGAACAGAACTCTGACTGAAATGATCAGATGTATAGCAACAATTGTATAGCAACAATTTCCTAGCCGAGTCAGTCCACAACAAGCTATATTCCTGCTTCAGCTTGAGGGCGGAATAGTCCCTATTATCTGATGATGCTACAAATTTACCCTCCAATTCCGCCATCTCCTCCCCCTTCTTCTTCCTGGCTGCCGCAATAGCACTAATGGCGGTTCCCCTAGTGACAGCTTTGAAGGAATCCCACCTTACCCCCCAGATGTCTCTACTGTGTTACAATCCCAGAAAACCTCGGCCGAGGTCTGCAACTTGCTTTGGATTTCAGAGGATTCCAACCACAAGGGGTTCAGGGTCCAACCTACACGATTCACCCTCACTTGCGACAGTCCCACTACGGTCAATAAAGGCGAATGATCTGAAATCCCTCTCGGGAGGTAGCAGCATGACACTACTTTAGCCAGCAGTTCAGCCGATGAGAACGCAAGATCAATCCTGGTTTCCACCTCCAAAGTTCCCTCAGACCCAGAGTCTCTGCCCAGGATGACAGCCTCGTCCTGGGGCCTTGGTTTCTGTCTAACCGATCCAGCGCAGAATCTAAGACCATATTAAAGTCCCCCATTAACAGAATTGGGGCGGGGGGTAAGCGATTACTTTCTTCATAACTTTATCCAGTATCTCCACACAAAACGGCGGAGGGATATATAATCCCACTATTATGACATCGGTATAGGATGGGGCGGATACCAGCAAGGGATCATAACCCCAAATTGGAGGGGGAGGATGGAGGAACCTGGGGGGGGGGGGGGGAGGCTGGGTGACAAGGATAGGAAAATGGATGGAAAGGGAGGGGAGGTTTGAGGGCCCGTCACACCATGGGAATCCAGAGCTACAGCTCCTCCGTAACATTCAAAACAGGATGTGTTTGCTACTTGGGCAGCCGAGACAAACCCGGCAACTTTAACAACTCTTAGAACAGACCACCATCCTGAGTGGTGGCAGGTCGCCCGGCGGAAGGACCGCCACTGGGCCAATCGGGCAAGAGCGGGATTCAAAAAAAACAGCAGAACTATCCTCTCAGACCAGAGCCCAGTTCATCAGGCCCCAGGTAGAGAGTCCAGCCAGACACTAGCTTCCTCGGCAGAGGTGAAAAATTTGGTGGACTCTCCATCTTGCACGTGCAGCCACGCCGGGAACAGCATGGAATATTTTATCTTCTTTATCCTGAGCCTTTCTCTTACTCCATTGAAGTTTCGCCGCATCTTCTGGACCTCCGAAGTGAAATCAGGGTAGAAGGACAGGCGAGCGTTGTCAAAGGAAACCGGACCTTTCAGCCTAGCAGCAGCTAGGATAGCGTCACTGTCCTTATAGTGGAGGACTCTCCATTTTCTATGCGCCCTCTCTACCGTGAAGAACTCAGGTTCCCAGGGGCCAGGGTGTCCTTTATAAGCTTTTCAACTAATTGTTCCGGAGAGGGTCCCTCCAATTTTTCAGGTAGCCCCAGGATTTTCACATTATTCCTCCTGTTCCTATTTTCAGAGTCCTCGGCCCTCCCCATCAGCACAGTCACCTGTCTTCTCAGGGACGCCAATTCCCCCACCTCCACAGATAAACGGTCCTCCACCTCCCCAATTCTCCTCTCGGCCTCCCCTGTGCAATCCCGAATCTTGTCCAGATCGTGACGAAAATAGTTGAATTGCTCCAGGGTATCGAATTTACCCATGAGAACACTCTGATATGAGGCTATGGCCACCATGATGGCTACGGTATCCGGATTAGAGGGTTCCTGCCCCACATTACTTGGGGACTCCATCGCTTGAGTGCTACAGCTGACCACTATAGACTTGTGCTTTTTATTGCCTCTCATATGTGAGATTGTGAAACAGGCGCCTATTAGGTGTACTGGCCCCGAATCTTGTCGTTACCACACAGGTGTTGGGCTTAAGGGCTGTCCGCTATTTGCAGATATGAGAATGAGGAGCCTACCTAGAAATGGGGAGCAAGAGGCCTGAGATTACTGGGTCGAGGTCAGGTTTCAGAAGACTATGCAATCGCACTGTACAGAATTAGGATTCAAGAGCTTGCTGCGGCCATACAGATATAGGATTCAAGAGCTTGCTGCGGCTATACAGATATAGGATTCAAGAGCTTGCTGCGGCCATACAGATATAGGATTCAAGAGCTTGCTGCGGCCATACAGATATAGGATTCAAGAGCTTGCTGTGGCCATACAGATATAGGATTCAAGAGCTTGCTGCGGCCATACAGATATAGGATTCAAGAGCTTGCTGCGGCCATACAGATATAGGATTCAACAGCTTGATGCGGCCATACAGATATAGGATTCAAGAGCTTGCTGCAGCCATACAGATATAGGATTCAAGAGCTTGCTGTGGCTATACAGATATAGGATTCAAGAGCTTGCTGCGTCCATACAGATATAGGATTCAAGAGCTTGCTGCGGCCATACAGATATAGGATTCAAGAGCTTGCTGCGGCCATACAGATATAGGATATAGGATTCAAGAGCTTGCTGCGGCCATACAGATATAGGATTCAAGAGCTTGCTGTGGCCATAGAGATATAGGTTTCAAGAGCTTGCTGTGGCCATACAGATATACAATTCAAGAGCTTGCTGTATCAGCTTAGACATAAAATGAAGAGACTTTCACAGGTATAAGGGTTTGGGGAGACTGTTATGGCACTCAGAAGTTCAGATAGCGACTTGGGTGTTACTGCTATCCTTTGCCCCAAACTGTACTGTCAGGGGTTCACTACCCCACGTGGCAGATGGCTGCTGATGAGAGGAGGGCACTCTAGCTGTCCAGAACGGGCCGCTGTCCGGCCAAATTGACAAGGGGGAGACTTGCTCTCAGGGGTTTAAGGCATGCTTGGCTCCGTTTGGCAGACGCCTCAGGAATGGACCAAATGGCTTTATAATCAGCCACTTCCCCTTCTTCACCCCCCTTCTGCCTGGCTGTCTATCCCCTGAGTGATGTACTTGTGATTCCGTGCGTCGGGGCTCAGGTTAAGCAGCCCTCCCTCTTAGCAAAATGGTGCTGCGTCACTCCAGCGTTCGTGCCAGACCTCTCCTCACCGCCGCCTGCTGCGGGGAGACGCTGCACACTCTCCGGCGTCTCTCCTCTTGCAAGTACCACCGCCCAGCTCGCTCTGGTGGGGGGAGAACACACCGCCACTCAGCTCGCTCCGGCGGGGGGAGCGATCACACCGCCGATGCCGCTGCCGTCCTTCTCCTCCCGGCGGGACCACGCGCGCACACCTTCTTCCTCGCAAGCCGCCGACAGGAACACAGAGGGGCCGCCTCCGCCGCTGCACCGACCACAGGATCGTCCTCCAAAGCTATCACAGCCGCCCAATCTAGCACAGGAGGCTACAAATCAGGATGGGTTTCAGGAGCCCTCAGCAGGCACGTCTGGTTAGGTGGCCATCTTGACCACACCCCCAACAACATAACTTTTGATAAACATCCGAGAGACAATGTGTTGACAACAGAGGAAGTAAGAACAGAAGAGAAAACCGACCAGCTGATCAGCTATCATCTGTAACTTCTGAACAAGTGAGCGCAGAACCTACCAGTACTGAAGAGTAGGCACAAGCAAGCTCAGACACAGAACCAAGAAGGTAAATCACCTGTACGTCTTTCATACAAAGCAACCTAGGAAGACATATCTCTGCTTTCAGAAGGAAAAGCCAGTAAATGGATAAAGGCTGCAAAGGAAGAGATAAAATCCATGCATGACACTAAAACATTGACATGGACATTACATGGTGGCTTGCCTTTTAATAAGAGGACCCTAGTAAAGGTTGGTTTTGGCTTCACCTTCAATAAACAAAAGTTTTCTATTTCCCAGCCAAATGTTCTGCCTATACCTTTTTTTAACCCCCTCCCCACAACCACCACCACCTGCACTGCCACCGGCATCTTCCCCTCCTCAGTAAATGATAGCATACACACAAATGCAAATAATGAGCGTAGCTTGGTTGAACATGTTTTAGAATCAAATGTAATATATTTTTTATAGTCTTCAGGTTAATGTCAGACCTCTTAATTGGAAAGACATAAGTACCAATTGATTTCCTACCCCTACTGATATTTCGATTGAGGAATCTTGGGTTAGTCAGTCATTTATGAAATAAGCTACTTTGGTTATGCAAGTAAAGAGTAAATTAATAGAGAGGCAGAAAGAAAGCGAAAAAGAAAACAAAACGGTTCTATTTTTTTCAAGTGCAACCCTGATCTAATTAACTCTACAAGCTGTATGTTTAAACTCCCCCCGTACTGCTGCATTCGTGCTGCTCTTAGCCATTCTCAACATGGAAGAATAAGCTTAGTCTCACCAACTGTGAATCATTTAATAAGACAGCAGGTATCCCACAGACACGGAGATCACATAATTTACCATGTTTGACTGTTCAAACTGCACCCATTCTAAAATATATTTCAGCTCTTCCTAAACCAAAGTCATACAGTTAAATTCACATATATATAGCCATTTATTTGTTTGTATTCTGTTTCTGATCTTAGTTTTCGTCATTAGCACAGTTGATTATATCAATAGTGAGAACAAGGTCTCAGTTTATAGTAAAATGTTGGCAAGCGATTGAATAATTAGGCAAACATCTATAGTTTTAACGGTGACCTTTTTTTTTTAACTGGAACATTTTATTATTGTACTTTTTTGTGTGTAAGTTAAAAAGCTCACTAAGATGCAGATTGCAATTAATACCTCAAAGCACACCCAACATTAAACTTGCTTCACCAAATAATTAGTATGATTAGCAAGATATAATAGGCCAAAAAAACTTCAATTGCATGCATCAAACCTACTCTGGAACCCAAACATTTTAATGTGATGAGTTGCGTGGGTAAAAGATGGTAAATGGCTAACATAACTACACTAATGTTTTTGTTAAAATCAGCTGTGTCTATGGAGTGGGGGGGGGGGCACTGAAACTCCACCAAGGAATACCTGAAAGTTAAAGTGATATTTCAGGAAAAGGAAATTATTAGACCATTGTAGCAAGCTACATTTGTCAATGTCATCAACTGTTTTCCATTTTCAAAAAAGGGAGATATCAAGGATTACATATTTATCTTGCGATTTCTCTTCTGAAGCAAGTGGGCATGACCCTTGGTGCTGTGATGCTGCATAATAATCTGCATAATGTAAGTACAGGAAGCAAGAGCGCTTACTAGAAGGAGACTAGGTCAGGCAGGTTGGAGGGAGGGTGTTAGCTGGGTTTGAATGGCAGCTCTCAATATAAAGGGGGTGTGGTCTGGACTAGCTCCTCAAGCTAGTATTGGTGGACAGCATCTTCATGGTGGTGCTGGAGAGTCAGATAAGGAAGTAAATGTATTTTCTCATTCAGGTGCTGAGCTAAGAGGAGGCACAGCACTGGAGGAACACTTGTTTTAACCTTTTGCAAGAAAAATCCATTTTACACATATAGTATATACTGTCCCCCAGAAAAAATGAACTAAGTCTTTCAACTTGCTGGTATGTACTTTGAGGCATACCGTGCATACTAGAAATAATTATAACCCCGGATTCTGATGACGTCACCAGTAGTGACGAATCATACACTGGACGGATGTTGGTTTCCTGTGTAACATTTTTCTGTCCAATGTGCAATTTGAACAAATGATGAATGCCCTGAGTGCTACTGGAACTGAGAAAGGTCTTATTCGCTGAATGCAGCCAACTACAGCTTTAACCCTTTAACCGCCAGCCTACCTTGAGATTTTGTCACCCTTTGTTGCCAGACCATTTTGCACTATTTTGCGCTCCCCTTGTTCAACTGTGATTTTTGAGGGGATTTCCAGGGATTTCCCAGGAAAATGATATATTGTTTTTTTCAGCAGAGTCTGGGCTTTAACATGAAATGTCTTGTTTGTCATTTGTTAGGTGTATTCTTAATATTTTTGGGTGAAATATGTGCAAAAAAAAAAAAAAAATTTTTTACATATTGTAGTTTTTTTGGGAATAAAAAATGTAAGTTTGTCAATAAAATCTTATTGCGTGTGAAATCCCAATTTCTCCCGGTTACAGCGGTACCACATATGTATAGGTAGACACCCTTTCCTGCCCAGGAGACTCCCCCAAACTGAAACAGCACTTTAGGAGATTTTCAGATAAAATACAACTATGCTATGCAATATGCGCACCTTGCGGTTTTTCCAGAAAAACAACCCTTTACATTTAAAATACCCCCAACAAACTATATATTCTCTGGAAGTACACACCTCAGGCTTTCTAGGCGTACCAGGCTTGTGGATGTGGCCATAGTTTTCTGGAAGTAATCCCTCAACGTAATCTTTGGTTGCAAAGAGTTTCCCTAAAAAAAGGATAAAAAAGCAGAATCAAAGCCACATTTTCCTAAAAAAACTATATAGAAACAAGAAAAATCAAGTTTAATCTGAAAAAGCAACATCTCCCGAACAGAACGATACCCAACATGCATAGGTTCTGTCAAGGGAAGAGTTGCCAAACACCCCAAAGTAAAGCATGCGCATAACGGTAATTTTACTTGAAAATTTCAGCTCTGCAGACAAAGTGCCCACCTTGCGATTTTTCAACCAAAACAACCCTTTACATTTGGAATATCCCCCATAAACCATATATTCCCTGAAAGTACACACGTTAAGCTTTCTAAGGGTACCCAGCTTGTTGTAGTGGGCTCATCTTTCTGGAATTAATTCCTCAAAGAATTCTTTGGTTGCGCAGGGTTTCCCTAAAAAATTTATAAAAAAGCTGAATAAAAAACACCTTTTCCTAAAATATAAATATGCAAACCAGAAAAAACAAGCTAAGTCTGAAAGCGCAAGGTCCCCTGAACAGAACAATACCCAACATGCATAGGTACTATTAACCCTTTTAATTGCCAGCCTACTTGAGATTTTGTCACCCTCTGTTGACAGGCCATTTTTCCCCATTTTGCGTCATGTTTTGCGACATGTTTTACGCCATTTTTGCTGGAACTTTCAGAAAAATTATATATTTTTTTTTTTGCAGCAGAGTTTAGACTTTAACATGAAATGTCTTGTTTGTAATTTTTTTTTTTTTTTTTACAATATTATTAAGTGAAAAAAAAAATAAATAAATAAAATTTTTTTTTTAGAAAATTGACTCCTTTATTTTAAATAAAAAATGTATTTTATTAAGGAAAATCATATTGCATGTGAAAGCCCCATTTCTACCGATTAGAACGGTACCACATATTTATCGGTAGCCCCCTGTTCCTGCCCAGGAGACCCCCCCTAACTGAAACAAGTATTTTATAACATTCACAAAAAAAACACAAAAACCATCCACACTACAAAGGGTTAAATCGGGAAAAAAAATGACATAGGGTCCCCCCTCCCAGGGGAGGGAGACCCCATTTTTTTTTTATTTTTAAGGGTTAAAAACCCTTAAAAATAAAAAAAAAAAATTGACGTGGGGTCCCCCTTACCCGAAGTAACCAGCCCGGGACCAGCTATGGGGGCTTGTAGGCACAGAGTGGGGGGGCCAGCTTTTGTGGCCCCCCCACCCTGCAGCCTACGAGCCCACATAGCCCATGTGGGCCCGGGCTCTTCTGCCCCCCCCTGGCCTTTGGGGAGGCAGGTAATGGGGGTGCCGGGGGTTAATGGCAAGCCACCCGCTAGCGCAGGTGGCTTGCCATCCCCCCAGCCTTGTGAACTGGTATAGGGGTCATGGACCCCTTACCAGTTCACAAGAGGTTAAAAGTAAAAAATGACACAGACACACAAAAGAGAAAAAATATTTTATTAATTTTTTTTTTTTTTTACACTGTACTCACCTCCCATCCATCCTGGAGCACTCTGTCCCTCGACGATCACTGGCTTCTGCTCACTTGCTAGAAGCCTTTTATAGCTGCTGGATGACAGAACACAAAGGGTTAATCAAAAAAAAAAATGACATAGGGTCCCCCCTCCCAGGGGGGGCGGACCCCATTTTTTTTTTTGATTTTTAAGGGTTAAAAACCCTTAAAAATCAAAAAAAAAATTGACGTGGGGTCCCCCTTACCCACAGTAACCAGCCCGGGACCAGCTATGGGGGCTTGTAGGCACAAAGTGGGGGGGCCAGCTTTTGTGGCCCCCCCACCCTGCAGCCTACGAGCCCACATAGCCTATGTGGGCCCGGGCTCTTCTGCCCCCCCCTGGCCTTTGGGGAGGCAGGTAATGGGGGTGCCAGGGGTTAATGGCAAGCCACCCGCTAGCGCAGGTGACTTGCCAGACCCCCGAGCCCTGTGAACTGGTATAGGGGTCACATGGACCCCTTACCAGTTCACAAAGGGTTAAAAGGTAAAAAAAAGACACACACGTTTTTTAAAAAAAAGTTTATTAAAAAAAAAAAAAAAAACTTTTACTTTACTCACCTCCGATCTTCATCTTCTGTGTCCCGCGGCGATCTGCTGTCAGTGACGGCTGGGCAGAGAAGGGGGGAGGCAGGCGATCGGAGGATCGCCTACCTCCCTCCTTCCCCTCCCAGCCGTCACCGGCATCTGAGAGATGAACTGCCGGGTGCCCCGATGACACCCGGCGGTGACGTCATCTGGCCCCGCCCCGTGACGTCACCAAGATGGCGGCCGCCATCGGAAGACAGCAAGGGAGGAGGGCTGTTATGCCCCCTCCAGAAGACGGAAGAGCGGGGAGGGGGGATCGGAGCCCCCCCCCCCCCGTGAAGAGGAGAGCCTGCGGGAGCCGGCGGGGACAAAGGTAGGTGACTGTTTTTTTTTTTTTTTTTGATAGGAAACCGGGCGGCTGCTGAAACGGGGGGGGGCACCCTGTTCCGGGCCCTCCCCTGCAGCCGGAGGAGCCCCGATGGGCGATCGGAGCCCCTCTGGCTGAAGAGGAGACCCGACCGGATCGAACGAGGGGTCAGGTAAGTGTCTTTTATTTTTACTTTTTTTTTATTTCTGGGGAAAGTCAGGCACGTAAATTTTACGTGGCTGGCGTTTAACTGTTGGAGAGGCAGCCACGTAAAATTTACGTGGCTAGCGTTTAAAGGGTTAAAGGTCTGATCTGAGTTTTGGTGACAATTTAAGGATCTACAATCTCGGGACTCACAGTTTCTGCTGGTGATTCCAGGACTATGATGAGTAGATCTTTACTTAATATTTCCAATGTGCACAGTTGATTCCTCGCCTCAAAGTTGAGACAGACAAATTAAATGACTTTGTTCTTTTTTTTTAAGCACGATATATGGAGCTGTGGAGTGTGTTATGTGTTAACTGGTTATATTTAGGTCAACAAAGCCAAAACAATGGTGCCTTTAAAGAGAACCAAAACCCACGCCCCATCAGCACTGAAATCTATAAGATTCCAGGGCCGCTGGATTTCCTCCCCCCGGTGCTTACAGAATCAGGATACCTCGCTTTATGAAAACCCCAGGTCGCTTGGAAACTCACCTTCTTTCCTGTTCCAACGGCATATGTGCGAGCTGCAACCTCATCATCGCATTTGTGAATGGCCAGCGCTGTTAGAGGGTAACGGGGGATGCGACCGTCAGTATACTCAAATCTGGACACCGGGGCTCGAGCAGATCTGAGCGCATTGATTGAACGAGTGGCCACGCATGCGTAGAAAGACCCGAAAGAGGTGAGTTTGTTCGGGTGACCTGGGGGGTTTCACACAGCAGGGCACCCCCAATTCGGGTGTCCAGGTGGCAGTGACCAAAACCCAGGATAGTCAAAATCCTGGGTTTTAGTCCACTTTAAAAACTGATTGGACCTAAACTACCTAACTTTAACCAATCTCCCTAATAAAGTACGGTGCCTACACTATGAAAACAGGCTTTCCATATAGCAGGGAACAAAATGCAGGAGCGTTTTAAATTCACATTTTATTTTCATTACAATGCCTATATGAAAATTTGAAAGAGAATGAAAACATCACCTTCCAAACTGAATAGGTTTTTTTCTGTCTTTGATGTACTAATTATGTGCTGAAGAAATGTAGTTACTGTCCCAGACTGCGCACAACTATTTTATCTACTCCAGGGAAGAGAACGAAGGCTGAGACCTACAGCAATTATCCCGTTAGGCATCACTTTTTGCAGAATCATTTTTTGACAAGCATGGTATGAAGTTGAAGAACAATTGTTTACTATTCTGCTCTGCTGTTTTCTTAAAACAAGTTTGATTTGAAGGCCTGCTTCAATTACAGGTATGTCAGCTAAAATGCCATTTACTTCCACTGACAGACAGGCGGAAGTTTTGATGTACTGTACACTCCAGGCAGGGCTTACTGGCTTGTTTAATATGATTTTAGCCTCTTCTTCACTACAGTAAAGTATAAATTATACCATAGTGAAAAATTATATTTAGTATAATTGTTTGTCAAATGAAAGAACCAAATGTTGTTTTAAAAGATGGCCATTGTGTGTCTTGAGTAGACTACTCCAGAAGCATTGAGCTGATCTTGTACACTGGTACAAAGGTATCATCTGCTTCAAGAACAGTTATGTCAGGTTTGGTGTGAGGAAAGTAAACTAGTCCTCAATTTTAGATGGTGGGGGTAGAAGTGGACTTCAGTTAGAGTTGGGAAAAGAACATTATTTGGGACAATCAACTCATGTGATGGTGGGACAGTGTAGTCCTGGAGATAGTACATCACAGAATGTACTTTGTTTACCAACTTATTAGGCTAAACTGTCTTGGGAACTGCAGACTTTGTTCTATAGATCTGCTGTAGATCTGTCATTAGGTCACTAATGTGTGGTTTCTTTACAACCTGGTTTGGAGGAGTAAGACAAGTGAAATCAGACTACAACGATCCATAGATTAAACAGGAAAAATGATTAGCTCACCTTTAACACCTACCCTACCTTTGATTGAATAGAATAGAATCATCCAGGCCCACTACATCTGGGTACCACCTCTTATAACTGCTTTCATTTGGGGCAATTCATTATAGTCTCAAAAACCAGGACAACTCGATTCAAAAATAGTTACATCCTCTTAGTGATCCAGCTGCTAAGCAATGGAGATTCTAGCTCATTCTACCTAGTGATTCTTATACTGTATATTCACTGTAAATATAACTTGGGACTGAAGTACACTATTGTCTATTATCAACATTTTGGTTAAATGTTTACCCTGTATACCTACATCAGAATAAGATTTACTTGTGAGTTATTAACATTACATCTATAATAGGAATGTGTTGTACCAGGGAGGATGAGTACAACAGTTAGGGTAAAAAAATGGTAACAATTTAACAATCCTAACATAAGCAGAAAGAAAAATACTGTAATAGAGAAGTTCTGAGGTGAAGAAACAGGGACAGAGTTTGTAGTTAATGGAACAGGAGGAGTCAACCATCTACTTCATCTTTGGAAATTAGTAGAAGAGTACAAATGAAGTACAGAATCAGAGTTTGGGGAAAGAGAGGAGTTAAGACTTTCCTGAACCATTGACTGTCTTCTCAGACAGTCATTTCAATTTCAGCATGTACATGGAGGGGTACAAACCATTATAGAGTAACTAATGGGGGTGCCATGACTTTGTTGCCACTGTTCCACCTTTGCTGCTGATCACCTTCAAGTCCTCATTTCCACCAATCTTTCCGACCTTTTCGATTTCCACTGACTGGCACAACGGCACACAATGGGCCTCAGAAACAATATAAATAAAATGCAGCTGTGTTCATTGTCCACAACATACACCATAACCCCACCGCCATCAGGCCTCTTGATTCACAACGCTGACATCAGCGAACCACTAACTCACACAATGTCATACACACAGTCTGCCATTTGCCCCTGTACAGGGAAAACCAGGATTCATCAGTGAAAATAACAAGTTGCCGGACAGATGCCATTGAGTACAAGAATTTTCCCACTCAATTCAGTGACAGTGACGAGCCGCAGTCAGGTGGATAATCTAATGAGGACAACAAGCATGCAGATGAGCTTCCCTAAGATAACTAGTAACTAGTGGGGGTGCCATGACACACGTTGGGTAAAGATAAGAGGAAGGGATCTCTCTGAAATGTTGGCCTACTACCCTGGCATTGCTTCTGGTTTAGACACCAGTATGAACAGCTTGATATTCTGGAGAAGTAAATGCTGTCATGGACTGGTTCCTCAACAGGCACAGTTGGCACATGCCACAATGTTTGCCTAGCCTTGCCTGTCTGTTCATGACTATATGAAATTATTGGGTAATTATTTAAATTATTATTCATTTCTTTATAACCCATGGTAATTATTCTTATTCAAAGGAGGTATTGTAACCAAAAAGCAAAATTAAAAATAATGACAAAAAGGCAAAAATAAACATTGCATTATAGTTGTACCATTATTAAGACGTACTGGTGCAGAGCTACCCCTGATGTAAACCCCAGTGGGTATTAGCAGTAGCTAATAGATTCAGTTGGTTCTAGAGGGCTTTGAAAATAGATTAGATAATTTGTTGTTATAGTTAGGTAGCAAATCTTGGAACTTTTTTTTTTGTTTTTGTTTTGTAATCATCAACAGAATAGCCATCACATACATACATTTTGTATAAGAAGATGCATAACAAGTGCATAATTACTAATAACATGCCCCCAACATCTTTAAGCCCAATTGTCTGGGCTATCCTATAATACTACCCAACATTAATATAGACCCAGGTTGAATCTACCCATATGCTCACCATTCATATATTAGACCAGAGCAAAATCTAATCCCCTGGGAGCATAATCCACCCACACCTAACATAGGATAACCAAGCCTAACATAGCTGTCAGGAAGCAGGAAAAGAAATATGGAAAAGTTAGGGAAAAGAAAAAAAAAAGAAAAAAGAAAAAAAAAAGGGGCGGAAGGGGGCCAACGCAAATAAGTACCAATAATTCAGACTATTAAAAGGTTAAAATCAAAATCAACCAGCAAATTATGCTGAATCCACGGAGACCACACCTCTCGAAATCTCACCAGGCCCGTCCCACTGAACGCGGACATTTTTTCCATTGTCATAATAAAATTGACTTTATTCTTAAAGTCTCTAAAGCTTAAATTCGATGACTTCCAGGACTTAGCTATCCCAAAATTGTCCCCCGTCAAAATGTGGTACGAAAGAACTTAGCTATAGCTGCTTTCCTCAGCGGTTCATTAAGTAGTGCAACCCACGGATCCGGTTTCAGACTTCTGCCCAATATCCTGCTCAAGACCCTAAAGATTTTTCCCAAAAGAACTGAACCTTATCGCAACTCCACCAAATATGAAGGTGCGTACCCTTGGCTGCACATCCCCTAAAACACTGACCCTGTGAAGACCCATCGATATAACAACTTTGCTCTGGTGCCCAATACCACCTCATAGCCACCTTTACATTAACCTCAATAGCCGAAATAGAAGCTGCATTTCCAAAAGAGTTCAGCCACATCCTCTGCCAAACCTCGTGCTCCTTCCTAGCTTTTAAATCTTGTTCCCAATTTTGTCTATAGGCCAGACCCCTGTTACCCAGTTTTTCGCACAATTGCTGATAAATTTCTGATACCACACCCTTACCCCACTGATCATCCCTACACCTCCTTTCAAAAAAGGAGAGACGACCCGTAGAGCTCGACTCTTTGATTATAGACCTATATAATAATAGACCTTTGATTATAGACCAGATTATATAATGAAAAGAGAAACCTGTAAATAGCCGAAGAGATCTTTTGACAGTAACTGGTAGGTTTCTTCAAGATATTGAAAGGAAGCAATGCTTGAACCCTGCAAGCACTCAAAGAGATGGAAAATACCAGCCCCTTTCCATCTTGAAAATCTGCCTGGATCCATACATGCTGGGGGAAACATCGGATTATTCCATAACCTTAATAAAGGTAGATGGACTGATGCAAGTATTCCAGAATATTTAAGGTCATCCCACACTTGAAAAGAAGGGATCATAATTGGGTTTTGTAAAAATTTCCTAAATCTCAGAGTGATCCACTACAGATTATTTACCTGAAGTGGTTGACACTGCTCCGCTTCAATTTGAACCCAACTAGGTACCTCAGTGGCTGCATGGTACGAGAGCAATTGGGCAATCTGTGCCGCTTAATAGTGTTTTGCTACATTGGGAACCCCCGAGGCCTCCCATCACTTTTGGATGCATTATAAAATTTTTGGCTATTCTCGGACGATTGCCACCCCAAATAAATTCAAGAATTTTATTCTGGAGCAATTTTAAATATTGCGGAGGGACCCTAACAGGTAGAGTCCTGGCCAGGTAAAGAAATTTGGGTAGCAATGTCATTTTAACTGCTGCTATTTTACCAAGCCAGGACAAACCATAAATCTTCCACTGATTTAGCAACCCATATAATTTCTGTTTCATGGGAATATAGTTTGCAGAAAACAATTTTTCACAATTACCAGATAAATTAACCCCTAAATATTTAACTACCTCCTCCTATTGAAATGGGAAAGAGGCTCTCAAAATGTTCCATTGACCACTCGCGATATTTATATTTAGGACTTTTGATTTGGCAGTATTCACCTGGAGGCCTGATACCTCCATTAATTTTTCCAAAATTTTTAAGATATTAGGTAATGAAATGGAGGGATTTGAAACCAGGAGAAGCACGTCGTCCGCAAATAGACATAACTTATGATGTACCTCTCCCACTCTCACCCCTGTTATATCCGAGGAGTCCCTAATCATTTGTGCCAAGGGTTCCATCGCCAGGGCGAACAGGAGGGGGGAAAGAGGGCAACCTTGCCTAGTACCTCTTGATAACAGAAACAAATCAGACTTATACCCATTATATTTGACAAATGCAGCCGCGTTAGCGTATATCGCCTTAAGCATATTTTAAAAATTCGGGCCAAACCCCCATTTTTCTAACAAAAAGAAGAGATACTCCCAAGATACCGAATCAAATGCTTTTTTAATATCGAGGGACAGCAAGATAGAATGTATATTCTGCACTTTAGCCAAATGGGAAAGCCGCACCACCCTTCTAATATTGTCCCCCGCCTGCCGCCCTGGAATAAAACCTACCTGGTCATTGTGGATTATTTTGGACAAGTGATCCAACATTCTATCAGCTAAAACCTTCGTGAAAATTTTTTTGTGCAATATATCTTTATTGGGTTTTATATATATATTTTTCATACATAAGAAACAAGAAACACAGTAAGAAAAGCATATGGTCACAGCGCCTGAAACACATGGTAAAAATATCAAACATGGGCATATAAACAGCAAGACTGTGGTGAGTTACAGGTAATGCTATCAACAGTGGGAACCACATATTGTCTGAACTGACTCACTATATATTGTTAGAACCATAATGCCCTTGTAGTAACGTGCTAAATGAAAATAGAGATTTAGAAGATAATAACGAAGATAGAGGGAAAAAAAAAGCAAAAGAAAGGAAGAAGAAAGAAAGAGAAAAGAAAGGATGTGGGAAAGAATGCCCACCTCACCTGTTCCTCTCCAGCAGCTCCCGGATCTTCGGGGAGCCCTTAGACATTTCCCATATTGTCCAGGTCTTGTAGTGCTTCTCAGCTCCACCTTCGACCCCGGCAAGTGCCAGCTCCTCCATCCTTTTGATATTCTCTAATTCCCCGTACCATTCCAACAAGGAGGGTACAGTATTGGATCGCCAGTGTCGGGGTATTATTGATCTGGCTGCTGTAAGCATATGTCTCAGGAGGCCTCTCCCCCCTGCCGCCACCGAACCCGGAATCATAGAGAGGAGGGTCACCTGAGGGGAGTTGGGGATCCTTAGAAGCGTCGTATATTCAAATATCTGCAGCACCCCCTCCCAGAGAGTGTGTATAGCCGGGCATTCCCACCAGATGTGTGTTAGGGTCCCCCGTGCTCTGTCACACCTCCAGCATTTGTCTGTCTCGGAGCCCTGGTATCTTACTAGGTCCGCCGGGCTCCTATACCATCTGGTTAGGATTTTATAGTTTCTTTCCTGAGCCCTACATGCCATCGAGAGCTTGTGTGTTAGAGCAAAAGTCTTTTCCCACTCGTCCGCTTCAAACGTCTGACCCAATTCTTCCTCCCATCTTCTACAAAATAGTGGTAGACCCTCTTCCATACCTCCCGCCTGGTGAATCTTGTATAGGGTTGATATTGCCCGGGGGGGGGGGGTGACCGAGCCCTGAGGATCGTCTCTAGCGCTGTTAATGGCCGGGACAGGGTGTTCCTATGGGCTACCGAGCCGATGAAAGCATTCAACTGGGCATATAGGAACCAGGACAGTTTCCTCCCCTCCCCCCGATCCCCCAACTCCGATAGTGGTGGCAGGCCAGATCCAGAGGCGATCTCTCCCAGCCTTGTGTCCTGAGACGCTTCCCACACAAGAAAGGTTTTGGCCCCCATTCCCGGGGTGAACGCCGGGTTATCAAAGAGCGGGATGAGAGGACCCGGTCTACATGATATGCCCCTTAGTTTCAGTGACCTGTCCCATAGGGTCAGCAGGGGATTCACAAGGTAGGGAAGCTCTTGCCTCTTCGGACGGAGCTCCGGGTCCACCCAGGGCAGGGCAGTCAGACTGATTGGGGAAGTATCGTTTTCTAGGACCACCCATTGCTTACTCCCTCTGTGGTGGAACCAGTCCACGAGCCTCACCAGGACCGCGGCCGCGTGGTACGACTTCATGTCGGGTACCCCCAGTCCCCCCGCAGATTTAGGTCTACATAGCGTCCTCCGGCTTACCCTGGGCTTTTTGCCGTCCCAAATAAAGTTGAAGAACGCAGCCTGTATCTGTTTAAAGAAACCCCGTTCCGGCAACAACGGTAAGGTCTGGAAAACATATAAGAATCGGGGCAAGACGTCCATTTTTAGGATATTAGTCCTCCCCAGCCAGGAGTATTGTTTTTTAGCATATGTTTTCAGGCTTCCTATGGTACTGTTAAGGAGCGGCACATAGTTTAGTTTATAAAGTTTCCCGAGATCCGTCGACACCTGTACCCCCAAGTATTTCATTGATTCCTTCTGCCATTTGAACGGAAAATTTTCCTGTATTGATTCCCGGGTCTGTTCCCCTAGGGAGATGTTCAAGATCTCCGTTTTAGTCATGTTGACTTTGAAGTTACTTAATTTGCTGAATCTTTCAAACTCCTTAATGACAGACGGCAGAGAGGTATGTGGGGAGGTCACATACAACAGTAAGTCATCGGCAAAGAGGGAGAGCTTATATTCCTTTCCCCCGGCCGGTATTCCCTTGATGGAAGGGTTGGCTCTTAAAGCGTTCGCCAAATGTTCCATCACTAGGACATAGAGCAAGGGGGACAGAGGGCATCCCTGCCGTGTGCCATTCCTTATGTTGAAGGATCCAGATAGGGTGCCGTTGATTTTAACTTTAGCCGTGGGGTCATGGTATAAAGCCATGATTCTATCTCTCATGACAGGTCCCACCCCCACCTGGGAGAGCGCGGCCTCCAGAAACCCCCAATGCACCCTATCGAATGCCTTTTCTGCGTCCACCGCCAGAAGGCAAGACGGGATCCCCTTCGATTGGGCGAAGTGGATCAACGAGACTGTCTTGATCACATTGTCCCTGGCTTCCCTGCCCGAGACAAACCCAACCTGATCCCCGTGGATCATCGAGGGTAACAAGGGCTGGAGTCTGGACGCTATAATTTTGGCGAACAGTTTGACATCCACATTGATCAGTGAGATCGGTCGATAGTTACCCGGAAGGGTATTGTCCTTCCCGGGTTTCGGAATGACCGTAATGTGAGCTTCCAGGGTCTGTCTCGGGAAGGGGCAGCGACCAGATACAGAGTTAAACACCCTCGTCAGGAAAGGAGCAATCAGAGGTCCCATGACTTTATAAAACCTGGGGGTGAACCCATCTGGCCCGGGGCTTTTTCCTGCTGGGGTCTCCTTTATGGCCTTCTCTACCTCCGTCTGCCTCACCGTGTCTTCTAAAGCCTCACTCTCTTCCGGGGGAATAACTGGGAGGGCTGTCTCAGCCATATAATTGACCAGTCCCTCTGTTGATCCCTCCCGCGGGTCGTTTCTAATGTTGTATAAACTTGAATAATAAGATTGGAATTCGCCTGCAATTTGGGGTGTCTTATGTACCTCCCCTCCATCCGCCGTTTTCAGGGTGGGGATAAATGAGCAACCCTGCCTTGGGTGGAGTGACCTAGCCAGCGGCCTGCCGCATTTATCGGAATACTCATATAGGGATGCCCTGAACCTGTCTCTGTACCTAAGATAGCATTGGTCGTATAGCCCCTTCAACTTTTGTCTGGCTTCTATCAGTTCTCGCAGTTTTCCCTGGGAAGGGAGGGTCTTATGCGCCCTTTCCAGCTCCTGTATGTGCCCCAAAGTCTCTACTATCAGTTGGGCTTTCTCTTTCTTGAGCCTCGCGCCATGCTTGATAAAGACTCCCCGCAGTATACACTTAAGCGCCTCCCATTGTATTGGCAATGAGGTGCTGTCATTGCTATGGTCAAGGTGGAAATTAGTTACCACAGCCTTCGTGAAAATTTTTACATCAATGTTAATAAGAGACATCGGTCTAAAGTTAGACCAGATTGCATGATCTGAATCTGGCTTTGGAAGCATACTAATCGCTGCAGTGAGGGATTCTCACGAAAACTTGCCTTCTCTGCGAATATCGTTAAAAAGAGCGGCTAACTTAGGAGCTAAAATTGCAACAAAGGTTTTATAGTACAGTGCTGAAAACCCATCTGGTCCAAGCCTTTTATTTGAAATCACCCGTTCCACCTCAGCAGTCCCAAAATCCTCCTCTAAGGACTCTCTCAACTGATCGGGAAGTTGCAGTAGGGGGATTTCCTCAAAAAACTTTTGGAGACTTTCTAATTTCGGGGGGGCTCGGGTTCGCGTACAGCTTCTGAAGTTGTACCGTAAAAATTTTGGTTATTTTCTTTGGATTACTAGTAAGTTCACCTCTCTCATTTTTTAGTCTTATTGGGCGATAATCTTGCTCGGGTGTTTTTCATTTTCTTGCCAATAAAGAGTCTGGCTTGTTAGCTTTGCAATAATATTTGTTTCACCCAGCGAAGAGTTTTTTCTGCTTTACCCGCCAAAGCCAGATTCAGTTCATGAGTGATTCTATAGAGTTTGGTACGCAAAGACGGGGTCACCCGAATTTTTGCCTTCTCCGATAATTTAGTATACTCGCTCTCCAGACTTGTAATAAGGTTATTCCTATCCCTCTTCTTCCTAGAGGCGATCATGATTAATTGACCTCTAATGGAAGGTTTATGCGCTTCCCAGCAAATAGTGGGGGAGATATCTGGGGTTTCATTGAATTTAAAATAGTCAACTAGGGCATCAGTTATTGTCGAGGTTACAACTGGATCTGACAAAAGGGAAGAATTTAAGGACCAGGAAAAACCAGAGGGCCTACTTTTCAAAGCCACAAGTCTGAGAAGCAGACCATCATGATCTGACCATGACATTGGGAGAATCCTACTAGATTGCATAAGAGACAATGACCTCTGAAACAAAAAATATTCTCGAATAAAGGCTATGAGGGTGTGAGAAATAGGTGAAATTCTGATTGCCTGGGTGAGCCTCCCTCCAACAGTCCACCAATGAGTGCATATTTAATAATTTTCTAAATGCCCTGGAAGCAGCCATGGAATGCGCTGCCACCAATAAAGTACTGGGAGACTGCTTATCCATAAATGGGTTAAAAGTCAAGTTGGAATCACCACATATTACTGTCGTCCCATGAGCCACTGACACCACAAGTGCAAAAAAACTAGAAAGAAAAGTTATCTGATTTACATTAGGGGCATAATATGTTGCTAAAGTTACTTCTGCATCCTGTAGGGTGCCTATCAAAATTAGATACCTTCCCTCCGGATCCATTATTCCTCTCTGACAATGGAACTGCGAACCACGCCTAAACGCAATCTTTCTTTGGTCTCAGCGCAAGCCATATGCACCTGTAGATATGCCGCGTCCAGGAACTTGGGCCTGGAGGATTTCGAGAAATGGGTCTCCTGGAGGCACAACACATCCGGATGTATGATCGAAGCTGTCGGAAGGCCAGACTTCTCTTGTGTGGTGAATTGAAACCCTGTACGTTTAATGAAAACACAGATGTCATATTACCACCAATCGAGAGATCGAACCTGAGAAGAAGCTAGAGAGATGAAAACAGGAAAGGAAAAAAAAAAGGGGGAGTAGAAAAACAAAAAGAAAAGGCAAGTAATAAGGGAAGAGGGAAAGGTTACCTTAAGGGGAGAAGAGGGCAATAAAATACACAACAACAAAGGACAAAGCTTCAGCAGGACCAGGAATCTTGGAACTTTTACTAGTATAATGAAACTAAAAAGTGTTGCTTGATCCATACTTACTCAACTGGACACTGGATCTTCCAGTTGGTTTCCCAACTAAATAAAACAAAATCTCCTGCATTGGGTTTTGTAATAGAGCAGTTGCCAGACAAGATGCCAAATTAATCCTAATGAGGCCTCTCCTGCAGATCTCTCGAAAGCTTCTCCAAATTTTAATGGCTAAGATAGATTGCTATTATTTACAAAAAAAATCTGTGCCACATTGAAAAAATCATCTCAAATCATAATTTCTGCAGCCTGAATGCAAGAATGTCTCATTTATGGTTTTATTGCATAGCCCGCATCTCATAAATATCTGTGTAGCCTTAGGTTAACACTGTGTGAATAAAACATGGGAGGTATTGGCAATAATCTCATTTCACCAAGCACCTGGCTGTCACTTGATCTGCTTACTTTTTCTTTTCATATTACTATAAAATTGTATTTGCAGATAATTCTAATTATGTGCGAATATAATGATAGGTCTTATAATTTATTTATTATCATTCCATTTGCCCTTTAACACATTTCCTCAATGTAAATGTTATGACGGTTGTGGAGCAGAGCGATATGAAATAATCAGCCAGTAAAGGATTCCAGTAGTGATGACCATATTGAGAGAAGAAGCAGAAAAACAAGAATTTGCTGTTGTTTGAAGCTTGGTGTTCAGAGTAAACAAAAAATATAATTTCTTCTTTTAAAACCAATAAAACACCTGCCATGAATTAGAAACAGGTTTCTAGGTTACTAGTATGCTCAGTCTGGTGCTTGCTGTCATGACGGACTTCAGGTTTGTGTGGGCCCCTGGGTAAGAGAGTGTCATTGGACCCCTTTTCATTGTGTCACATAACATGGCTCCTCACATAATGTCACCCTCAGCTCCGCTGCCTCTACTGATCACCCTCAAGTCCTCATTGCCACCAATCTTTCCCACCTTTTCTGCTGCCACTAACTGGCACAATGGCCCACAATGGGCCTCAAAATCTTGTCACAGTATAAATAAAATGCAGTTGTGTCCACTGTCCACAACATACACCATAACCCCGCACCACCATAGGCCTCTTGATTCACAATGCTGACATCAGCAAAGCACTCACCCACACAATGTCATACACACAGTCTGCCATTTGCCCCTGTGCAGGGAAAACCAGGATTCATCAGTGAAAAGAACAACTCACCAGACAGACACCATTGAGTGCAAGCACCCAACTCAACTGCAGTTGGGTGGAGACTCTGATGAGGACAACAAGCATGCAGGTGAGCTTCCCTAAGATGGTTTCTGACACTTTATACCCACATTCTTTGGTTATGCAAAACCATTAATGCAGCAGTTGGCCCGATAGCTGGTCTTATATGATCTTGTAGGTGAAGAAGTTAGATATGGAGGTCCTGGGCTTATGTAGACTTACCTGTGGTCTATGGCTGTGAGGCCAGTTGGATGCACTGACAAATTCTCAGAAATGCATTTGAGGATGGCTTATGGTAGAGAAATAAACAATGAATTAATGGGCAATGGCTTTGGAGGACAGTCCTGCAGTCAGTCACTTGCACACCCCCTCAAAACTTCTGCCATCTGTGGCATTGAGTTGTACGATAAAACTGCACATTTTAGGATGGCCTTTTTGTTTAATCAGCATCTTAAAGCGGACCAACAGTCCAAAATGACTTAAACCAGACCAACACAACAGCACTCATATGCATCTCTCCCCAGGGCAATTTAGATTGCTGCACATAAAAAATTATTTACCTTATCTACTTATACTTCTACTGGGGTCAATTTTAAAAACAAGATGGCTAATCATGCATTTGCAGGCCACCAGCAAAAAGGAAGTGTCGCGGGGCTTCCTGTTACTGTGCATTGTCAGTTATGTCATTTGGGAGAGACCTTTCTTTTATAACTATGCGAGGCTGTTGGTCCGTTTTAATATGCCACACCTGTGAGATGGATGGATTATCTCGGAAAAGGAGCTTGCTAACACTGATTTAGACACATTAGTGAACAAAGGTTAGTAATAGGGTGGATATTCCTTGAGGTGTCTGCAACATGGAAAATGATTTAGCTTTACTGGATAGATGGTCAAAACTGTGGAAACTAGAGTTTAATGTCTCTAAATGTAAAATCATGCACTTGGGTAGAAGGAACCCCTGCTCTGAGTACCGTATGGGCAGCACTGTGTTAGCCAGGATCTCGGAGGAGAGAGATTTAGGGGTACTGATTACTGATAGCTGCAAGATGAGTGGACAGTGTAGCCAGGCAGTGGGAAAAGCAAGCAGGATGCTCGGCTGCATAGCTCGAGGCATCACCAGTAGGAAGAGGGAGGTTGTGATGCCGCTGTATAGAGCCCTGGTAAGGCCACAGCTATAATACTGTGTGCAGTTCTGGAGACCTTACCTGCAAAAAGACATTATTCAAATAGAACGTGTCCAAAGGCGGGCAACGAAAATGGTGGAAGGACTTAAACTTAAAACTTATCAGGAGAGACTTAAAGAACTTAATTTGTACAGTCTGGAGGAAAGAAGGGAGAGGGGGGACATGATTGAGACCTTTAAATATGTGAAAGGATTGAATAAGGTTCAAGAGGGAAGTGTTTTTAAGAAGAAACTTAACGATAGAACAAGGGGGCACAACCTGAAGCTAGTCGGGGGGAAGATCAGGAGCAATGTTAGAAAATATTATTTTACAGAAAGAGTAGTAGGTGCTTGGAACAAACTTCCAGCAGAGGTAGTTGAAACATCAACAGTCACTGAATTTAAACATGCCTGGGATAAGCACACATCTATGCTAAGATACAGAGAACATACAGTATACACATAAGGGCAGACTAGATGGACCGTATGGTTTCCTCCTGTCATCAACTTTCTATGTTTCTATGTTTCTAACAATATTGGATAGGAAAAATGTATTTATGTACATAGAAAAAGCATTAGATATGTGAGTACAGCTCATGAAAATGGTAGGATATTCTGTTATTTTTGTTAAATAGTGGTTTATTGCCCCAACCTCATGACAATGTGCAAGCTCTCTAGCCAGTAAAAAAGGGCAAGAAGGGGGGGACCAGGCTCATGCCCCAGAGGCCTCCACCACTTCTAAAAAGAGCAGCGATTAATCTATATTTACTTCCCAGGGGCCTCCACTAGGTTTTTTTCCTAGGGGCATCCAACACACATAGTCCAGTCCTGGTCAGGGGGCATTGACATGAGGCTAAACCAGAGATATCAGATGTTTCTGTTTAAAGGGACTGTAAAGTTTCAGCTAAACTAATGAATGGGCAGACAGGCCCAAGCACACAGCGAGGGATGACGCCATGATGGCTGAACCAAGAGTCACAAACACTTGGAGAGCAACACTGGATTCATGTGCTATCCATAGTGCATGCGGAAATTCTCTCTTTGATCCAAGGGCACATGCAAGACAATGCAACCTGTGCATGAACCATGCACCAATGCCATCAGATGTTTCTGTTTAAAGGGACAGTAAAGTTCTCCCCCAGTCCAGTGCTCAGAAACTTACCTATTTCTGAGAATAAGTCCCTCTTGCAGCATGCCACGGAATTGCTTGGGCATTTAACCAAAGCTTGCCCACCCAGTCATAATGATTGCAGCAAGGCCACTCTATTCACTGTAATGGCAGCGGCGGGAGTGTTCAAGGACACCAGAGGTCTGCAACTTACACATTCGTTTCTGAGCACCAGACTGGGAGGAAACTTCTGCTGGGGAGTAAAGGTAAGGTTCTTTTTTGAATGGTTTTATAATCCTTCACTGCTCCTCGCTTTGCTCTTTTCTAATCAGGGCTGTTATTTAAGAGGACTTATTGCTAGAGGGTAAAAAAGTAACATTTTTGTAACTAATGCAACTGCCCACATGCAGTATAGGATAATTTAGCCTGGGTGTTTTGGTGTGTTGCATTGCAGTGAGTTGGCACATTTTTGCTTTTCAGAATACTGGATGGCAGGAAAATACTTATGGTGATACATCCTGGCAGACGTTTTAGAACACACTGAAATGCAAGTGGTGTGAACAAGCCCCATGACAGAAAAGGATTTTCTGACATCCCTGAATTTTGCTGTACTAAAAAAACACCTAGAAAGAAAAGCAATGTGATGGATATGAATGTCATCACCGATAGGAAACAGTAATTGACAATGTAAAAACACGTGAATTTGTTGAAGAAATTCATTTTTTTATTATAAATTGCTTCAACGTTGTATTGGCTAAATCAACAGGGAATATGTAGACATGTTTAAAGGACGGTTGTATGCAAAAATCCTGCATTTAAAAAGCACCTGCGTCAACTCTCCCCTATAGCTCAATAATAAAATGTATTTTCACATTTCACCTAATTATTTTGTTGTTTTAGCTAGTGCTGCCCCTAGCAACCGCTTGTGATTTAAAATTATAGCTTTCATTTAAAGTAGAAGTTTGGGCTCAATGTAACGGGAAGGGGGGGTTACAAAAAAAGGATTCAGCTCTGCCATCAGCTCTAATGAATAGGCAGACAAGCCCAAGCACACAGCGAGGAATGACGCTCTGTGCATCCTCGCTATGATGGCTGAACCAAGAGTCACAAACACTTGGAGAGCAACACTGGATTCCGGGCAAGGTAATATTTTTTGTAACCCCTCTGTCCTGTCTTTGGGGGGGGGGGGGGGGCAGATGTGGGTTACTTTGAGACTGGGCTTCAGCATTAAGTCCTACTATGGTTGATTCAGCACAGGTCTTACTTTCCCAAGGGACATGCGCGATTCATAGGCAGGCAACATTGTTTTTTGCCAGCAGGTGACAGAGTGGCCCTTGATAGGGGTCAACTTACTAATTCCTCACACAAAATAAATGCAATACTTTAAATGTCACTACTTCCTAGTCCTGTTCCGGACTTTAGTTCATATTCATGTCTTTTCTGTTCCCCTCCGCCATCTTTTTTAGGTGGCGGTGGGCATGAAAATATGATACCCCTGCCACCTTTATTACAAAAGAGGGACAGGTCCCCCCTCCTTCCGTTCCAGCTACCAGCCGGGGGTCTGATTGAGAGGCTTGGGGAGTAAAATATTTATATCGCAGAGGAGGAGCCTCTGAGGATTTGCCCCATGTGACTTCATAAGTCACAGAAGGGGGGGTATGGAGGAGGTTTTTCTAGTGGGGGAGATTCCATAGAGGCTCTACCTCACTGCATAAAAGCTCCCCACCCCCCCCCCCCCCCAGCTGTCACTGCTCTTGGACAAAAAAAGCTCCCCCCCCCTTCCCTCCAGATGCAGACAAAGCATCTATTAGACACCCCATTGGCATAATTTTCAGTGATGCAGCACTGGACAGAGGGTGGTGAAACTAAGTGTCAGTTAATTTAAAAAAAATACATTAATGTTAAAGTTTGTAGTTTTTTTTTCCTTTTTCTTAAATTGGCATTATCTGCACCACCAATGGCCCAGTGGCCCATAGCATAGCACTGGGGGCCTGCAGTTTGAGCCTTTGGATTACCAGGCCCTATGCTGGTTTTCCAGGTTGGCAAGCTAGAGAGTGCGGAGGCCAAGTTTTTTTTTCTTATTTTTGTGGGTGGGAGTATTTTTAAAATACTAGCCCCTGCCACCCTAATTTTAAAAAATCAGACCCCTGGCTGGTGATCAGGATGGAAGGGGGGACCTGTGTCCCCCTGTTCTACTGATGGCAAAATGGGTGTAAGATTTTGGCACCGGCCACCTAAAGAAGGTGGTAGAGAGTCACTGAAAAGCCTTGAAAAAAAAAACAGGCAAGGACTAAGAAGACCCCTACGGGCACCGGCCTCATCTGGTTTGGGGGTGGGTCTTCCCAGTCCTGCGAAAGGAGGAAGTCGCGGACAGGTAAGTAGTGAAATTTAGAGTAATACATTTATTTTGTGGGTGTGTGATTTTTTTAATACTTGGGGTGAATTGGTAAAGGGTTTAGGGGACCCCCATACCAATTCACAGGGTCAGAGACCATCCTGTCACATGTCAGCATTGGTTGGTGACATGGCAATACCCTGCTCGAATACCCGCACCCTCGTTTGGGACACAGGGGGTGTAGAGGAGCCTGGTGCCCATCTTTGTTGGGCCCGGGGCTGTTCCAGAAAAAGCATCAATACCAGCAGGACCGTCATGAATAATAAAAATCTAAGGGCTTGGATACAGAAAAGGGACTGGGTATCAGCAACAATAGCTTTATTCAGCAGTTTACCAGGTCTAATAGTCTGCATGACAGGTATACAAACAATGATTTGTTTTTATATTTAGTCTGGACAATCCATTTAATGATCATGTGCTCAAAAGTTCTCCTAAACCTACTATCTGACTTTACAAGACCAGTAACTATCCTGTGAGACTTGGTAAGGGTTAATTTTGCTTCCCCTTGGTTTTGCTCATTTTTCTCTATTTTAATGAGCTCTGTCATAGGCTGAATATCAGTTTCAGTAAAATTATGCAAAACAGAAGTGCAGAAGCGGTACAAATCTAAAAAAAACGTTTCCTACCTGTGTTTTGTTCTTGGCTCCAGGGTAGGGGGCGAGATTGGAGCACATATCTCACCAATAAATGTTGGCGATCACACAACACATAGAGAGAGGTGCACGTACACTGCGATGCACGCAGGAGAACATTATTCTAGCAGGGCTAATTTGTGCTATTTTCTGGAATCTAATAAAGGTGATCTACAAGACTCCATAGGAGAGCAGAGAGGACACCAGGCGTTGTCTAACAAAGGCTGAGTACAGATCAGTAGCTGAGAGATTTGCACACACTGAAATGTTTGAATCTCAAAACTGCTGTGATGTAAAATAAGCCCGCCTAACACGGAACATTTGTCACAGCTGGTGGGCAGAATGTGATGTTGTCTCATGCTAATAAGTGCTATTATCATTACATCTTATGTTCAAACTCGCCATATCTTTCTCCCTCTTCTGAGCAGAAAGAATGTAACTACTCCATTTAGTGAATAAAACTCAAGTGCCATCCTTCCAACAATAAGGCCTAAAGAGCTTTGCCCGTCACTTGAACAGGTTCCGCTTCCGCAATCAAAGGGAATTGTACAAATTCAAATTTTCTTTTGAAGTAATGGTCAGGCAATTACTTACCCATTATTACAATTCCTTTATGCGTACCTTTAGTCTAAAAAAATCTCATTTTTTTACATTATCAGCCAAGGTATGGAACACAAGGCATATTTTTCAAATTATTATGTCATTTTCATTCTTCTTGTTATAAAGGAAATCACATTTTGAAGTCACCACTCACACATCCTGGGGTTATGCGCAGTGTGCCATGCCGGGAGGCCATTCGAAGCCATCTGTGCTGTGCTGCTCAGCCTTGGAAAGGTAGATGCTTATATGGGCTCTTTGTAATTTAACGTGGTAAGTTCAGGTTAGCAGCAGGACTGCAGAGTACTCATTTCCTTATGCTTCTCATTGCAGATTTGCCAATACGTTTAAAGCAGGCCAAAACTCAGACAAATGAAATTTCAGAGGCATCCTGGTTTATCTGTGAAACCCCTGAAACTTGTTTACTCATTTCGATCCATGCTACCTTGCTCTCCTAGCTCTCGTCCAATCAGAACTCACTGTCAGGTATGATTTATGCAGCGGCATTGGCCGAATTAATGATGACAAGTGTTACTAGTGCTTCTTTTTTTAGGTTCAAGAGTAGCCTGTCTTAACTAGTCTAATAATAGGGTAAGACCCCTAAATCTGATAACATTCAAGTCCATGGGGCGAGTAAATAATACAGCACTCAAACTGTAGTCATGTTCCATAACCCTGCCTATTTATTTATTAACAACTTTAATTTGAAAAAAGTTGAGACACTGAGGCCATTTTATCACTAGCGCCTCCTAGCGCCGCTTGAGCATCTGCGAAGAGAGGCTATTAGAGCCACAGCCTGAACACCAGCCACAGACAGCGAAAACACATGGAATGACATTGGGGACATAGAAATGACATGACACATGATTGGCAGACATGAAAATGCAAGTTAGCAGCAGGTAACCTAAGTGCAATCATGAACGATAAAACATTCAGAACAGGCCAGGGATCCTGTGTAAACAATGAAAGTCAATAGCAGTTTTCTCTCCTAAAAAAGAAGTGAGTTTTCTCACCAGGATCTGAATCGATCCCAGTGTTGGCAATTTGTGGGTTATAAGCGGTTCTTGGCTTTATTGCTGCATTGACATGGGCCTGTGTAGACCGCTACCGTCGGCATTTGCAGTGTGCCAATTTACCAGATAGAAATGCTCAATTTAGGCTTTTCTGCAGAGCGAAATGTTAATGCCCAGTTAAGCTGCCCCACATGCAAACCGCCCCCAACTGCCACAGCCAGGTCACCCGATCTCTTCCTCACTCTGGAATGTTGGTATATTTCTACCATGGCTTCTACACTTTCTGGTAGATTTTCTGTCTATCCAACAAGATCGATGTTAGTTTTTTTGTTAAGTATGGTTCCATTTATCCTTTTTTTAATCTTGTTAAGGTCTAGTTTAAGCTTAAAAAGTCCACTTCTGTCTCCAGGGCCAGGCAGTGCAACTTGTGCATAGATGACCTGCTGACTGTACCTTAATGGTGCTCATGCAATTCCAGTTCTTGAAGCTGGTAGCTGGGCTTCTGGGTTCTGGCTGGTAAGTGGACGTTATCAGTGTATGCCCGGCTCCCATTGAAAACAATGGTTGCCTCCATACACGGAAGTGATTGGAGTATGGAGGTGGCCATTGTTTTCAATAGGAGTCAACCGTACACAGGCCATGCCTACTTGCCAGCTGGAACCCAGAAGTGCAGCTCCCCGGCTTCACAAACCAGAGTTGTAGGAGACCAATCAGCAGTGTGAGAGCATCAGTAAGGTAAGTAGATATTTTATTGCCAGCGTTGCCCAGCCTTTAAGCCATGCTTTAGCTATGATTTTTTTCGGCAATAAAAAATAAAGTGACCCGCTATATTCATGCCACCACAACTCTTAATCATGTTGTTGCACAATAAAAAAGTGATTATTTTTTATTAACAAAAGTAACTTGCTGAATGCATAAAAAACTTTTAGAACATTTCAGACCAACACTTGAAACCAAAAACCTTAAAATCAAAAAGTCTTGCACTTCCTGTACAGCCAAGATGGCAGCCTTGCATCAGTGCCTGGGGCCTATTGTAGGGCCCTCTGGTGTTCTGGTGGACCAGTCAATTGTCTAAACGTCACGATAAAAATGAAAGGAAAAATCCGTCTACCCAAGTCATGTGGATGCTCAGTCTGACATGTCTATGGCACAGTATATTAAACAAATTAAAGTTACCTTCAGAGTATAAATTTAGATTACTTAGAATTTCATTTTATAGATTGCTGTCAGGATAACCCAAATACCAGACAAGCTCCCCTCTTATGGATGTTTAGAAACACGCAGCAAAAGGCAGTAATAAGAAAGCAGCTTGTGATCGCCTCTCCTGCAGAGACGCGGTTAATCCACTCTTCTCACTCCTCCTGAAATGCGGCCATATGGAGGCTAGGAACGCGGCTCACCCTGCAAGCGCTGTAGGGGTTAAGACAGATATTTAGGTCATTTCATGCAGACTACAACACCATACAGAGAGCACTGACACCTCATCTATCACATTTTAGGTAGGAACACTGCATAATCAGTGGTTTGTTATTAGGTCTTTTTTTCTTATTTAAAGCAATTTCCCTTTGAGATGTTCAGTGTAATTTGATTTGAGTTTTATTGTCAAGATTTAATTGGTTTATTCTCACAACGGCTGTTAGAAAAGAAGGTTCTGTTCTCATTCAGCATTTTTATTTCTTATTGTATGTTATTAGGAAGCTGATAAACTCCTCTGATGGGTCAGATGGTCACTCTGAGCAGCACAGTCTCTTTTTCAAAGGCATAGTGAAGATTTTAAGTGATGGACCATGAAATTTCAAGAAGCACTTAGCGCTAAAGAGTAGGTGTATGGGCACATTAGTGACTACAGGCACATAGTGTGACCCTAAGATGGACAGTCTGGGGGTTTCCCGCTGTAGGCTTTTAGTGAGAGCTAAGGGCTTGTAGTTTACCCAACATGTAGGAAGAGAAATGTACCAGAACATCTTACATATTTTTCTGTGTTACATTTCCTCTGATCAGTTCAGGGTAATTAAGCAGAGGAAAGAATATACGCTTGTGACCTGCCAAGCTGAATCTCCAAACTCTCAAAGTGTCAGGAACATCTTGGGGTAAATATACTGCAGATAATGGCCCAGATGTTATTTTGAATTGACAGCCTAGAGCAGGGATCCTCATCCTACAGCTCAGGAGCCATATGTGACTTGCAGAACCTTGCTCTTTGCTTGCTACCTGCTAGACATTTGCAGTGGCTGTTACATGACACTTGCTTTCCCCAATATTATTCATAGTTTACACCATGACCTTATGACCTTACCTCATCCAACAAACTGACCAAGGTCATCAAATTTGTGGATGACAATGGCAGTTTTCTCTGCTAAAAAAGAATTGAGTTTTCCCACTAGGCTCTGAATCAACCCCAATGTGGGCGATTTGTGGGTCATAAGCGGTTCTTGTCCAAGTTCTCATCACAGGCGTAAGGGTGCTTCATTGCTGCACTGACTTGGACTTGTGTAGACCGCTACCGCTGGCATTTGCAATGTGCCAATTTACCAGTTGGAAATGCTTAATTTCGGCTTTTCTGCAGGGCGAAATATTAATGCCCAGTTAAGCTGCCTGAAATGCAAACCGCCCCCAACTGCCACAGGCAGGCCACCTCCGATCTCTTCCTCACCCTGCAATGTTGGTATAGTCCTGCTATGGCTTCTACATTTTCTGGTAGTTTTTCCAGTGGTGTAGGTGGCACAACCTAAGTCTGAGCCTCTGATGAAGCAGCAAACACAGACACTGTGACGCAGGTTAGGGTAACCTTCAGGGCCTCCCTCTGCTTTGCAGGATTTACAGGTGACTAGACATTGATATATATTACTAGTCATTTTGCAAGTTTGCTTAGCGTTGGTCGTATGCATTTTTGTTGTTGCATATGTGTCATTTAGAATTTTTTCAGGTTTTCAAGAGGAACAACATACAGGAATTTCCTGTCTGTTGTTCCTCTGTGCGGCGGCATCCTGAATTGGGATGCCCTGCTCTGTGTACCCACCCAGGTCACCCCCGTTTCACCCACCTTCCACTCCCACAGTCCAGACTCAGACAAGAGCAAGTGGCTGAGCAAATCTTTGCGGACGATGTCACGAAGACCGCCAGCCGCATCCACTGCCCACCTTGCAGTCGTGGTGTGCACGCGCCACCCATTCAGAAAGGCCGGGCAGGGGCGCACGCACTGCTAGAGGTGAGCAGGGATGCTTCTGGAGTGTACAGGCGCAGCAAGGGCTCCAGGAGAAGGTGAGAGAAGCTGGCGATCTGGGGGATTTCATACAGTGGGGATCCAAGGAATGGAACTTGGACAGCTCTAGAGAATTTTAGTGCTGGAAAATGCTCATCAAAGACTTTATTTCCTGCAACAATGAAAGAGTTACAGTCTGCCCAGGAAACTTCTGACATTGTTCTACAATGATGTAATCACCCACTTCCCTTACTGTAAAGAAGAAGAAGAGAGCAAAGAAGATAATTGGATTCCAATTGCTGCACATTGAAGAGAAGTTTGATGGCAGACTATTGAATTGGGCATTAAAAACTATTACGGATCACTCTGACCCCGAGCATCCTTTCTTCCAGCTACACCAAGAATGATAATGGAGAGAAGTTCCTATCCAGTCACATGTTGCCCCCCCCCCCCCCTTACCCTTTTGGGAGCAAGGTAAAATATACCATGTAAAAGCATTTTTAAATATACAATTCTAATAAAGTTCTAAGCAAAGCTACTGGTTTTGCATCTATTCCTAGATGTGGCTCATAAGAGGAGGAAATGTGAGCTGCTCTGCTTGATAAACCATGTATGCACCATGATGTTTACTGTGGCTTACAGGGCTTGCTCATGCTGGGAGCTGCCAAGAGACAGGGGCAGCTGTGTTACCAATGTTATGTGTGGTCAAGGAGGGGTGAATTTTGGAGGCCTGCCATAAGTTCTACAGCGCGAAGCAGGTAATGCAGGGAAGGCACATAGGACATGCTTTAGACAAGCCCCATGCTTCCTTTTTGCTGTCATTGCATGGGCTGTTCCCTAAAGTATCGTTTCTATCCCTTAGCCATTAATGCACTCAGCAAGCACTATGGGTATGCCTTGTTCATGCATCATGAGTTTCATGCCCCTAGACTATCTGGTTTTTAACGTATATAAGTTGCAAACATTGTATCCCTTCAGTTTAATGTTCTGCTTTTTTAAGAAGGTTCTAGCTAAGCTAAAAGAACAGACACCTGTTTGAACCAACTCAGCTATTTATGTTCTGAGTTGTGACTACCAGTGGCTTATGGAAGTATGGCTGACCCCCCTCTATTGGCACTGCTAGATTAGGGGGTCCCCACTAGAAGTCTAAAGCATGTATTTGAGTTCTGCATTTTCCAGCAGTGCCTGAAACCACAAAGTGATGGCAGTCATTGAGAATTATTTGCTTGTCTCTGTGGATTGAATGATGGGTACAACTGGGCTTAAGCAATTCTCTAAAGGGCATTAAAGGGCTCTAACTGGCAAGCAAATAACCTGGCCTAAAGTGGACCAACCACATCCTATAAAAAGTTAAATAAAAAAAACATATCAACTCCCCTTAGTGTCCTGGTAATGAATTGGATAAAAAAATACTCACAAACAATTTGGGCTTCAAGGGATAAATTGAGGGAAAATTAAGGAAAATTACATCTTTAGTCTTTAAGCTTCCTTCTAGCACTATTTTCAATAGCCACCAATTGTTCCCAACATTAGATTGCCAGGAGGGGGCTTAAACAGCTAGTTTAGAACAATGGCATCTTGTCAGAACCAATGGAATACCTGGGATAACAGAAATACCAAGCAGCATTGTGGATAGGAAGTATCCAAACAGTAATGTACCTGGAGTGGGGGAACAAAAAGTTGTTCTTGGGGAGGTTTGGTCCACTTTAAACAAATTTCTAAAGGGCACATGCCATAAAGTTCATACTGCCGTACTACCATATGCTCACAAGGGCAGCCCCCTCCTATTGTGTCTTTTATTCAGAACATTCATCATGAACTCTGTAAAACCTCATTTGTAATTGTCTATGTACTGTATGTTCCTCCCTGTCTATAATGACTGCTTTTTACAGTGTCACAGAAGATAATAGTGCTTTATAAATTATAATAATAAAGATGGTTGGTTATTGTATTTAAAGCAGGCCCAAAGCCCCCAAACAGTTCCTGCCGATATTCCATTCTTAGGGTGTAGAACTAGAAATGGATATTTTCGCTTTCGAATCGTCCTGGACACTGATTTGTTTTGCTGTCCCTCTCTGAGAGATGTCAGGCAGTCAGTCATTGCATTGGTGTGGCAATGACATAATTGCCACACACAACAGTGGCAATGAATGGAGGGGGCAAAGCTTTACAGCTAAAACAGGCGCCATTATCTGGGATTAGAGTGAAGCAAGAGCAGTATAAATTGAAAAAAGGTGCTCTGCACAGGGAGAGCAATTCAGGGGATGCTAGTTAAAAATGTAGGTTTTGGTCTGCTTTAATCAGTAAGCCCTTGTATATGCCAAAACACACCAAATCTGGCGGCATCTTTAATAGGAACATTGGACTGTAATATTTTTGAGAGACGGGTATAGAATATATTGGCACTAAATGAATAAGTGAGATCTTGCTCACATGAGGCTCATCTCATTATCACCCCCCAGGGAGGTCATTAACAGCACCCTTGTCACAAGCAATGATTATGGCGTCCACCCTATCTCACTTCATTCATCTCGGAGTGTTTCCAGCGGTGTGAATAGTTATTTATAGCAGATATGTTGTTTTCTTTTTGCTCTTAAATGCCTTACACATTCCAATGACAATGGCATTTCAATTTAGATGATGTGTGCATAAGGGCAGGAACTTGATCTTGCAAAGCCTACATCTAGTGAGGTGCTCCGACTGACCAGAGATACAACCTTTATGTACAGTATAATGAAATATGAATTTCTCATTATTTCATCCTTGAAGCCGTACATGGGAAAAATATGCTAATCAAACAACAAGCCGCGGCCTCTTCTCGGGCTTGGCATTCGTCCACCCTCTGGTGTTTTCAAAGTGCAATTACTATACTACATGTATCTGCTTTAAGCAAAATGTGATGCTATCTTCTTACCTCTAATTGATTTCTATATTGATGTAATGATTGTGGTTTCTACCAGGGATGTGTAGAGGATGCTTTAGTAGTGGATGTCTAAATGCAAAAAGAAGCATATGTCCGGAATCAGAGGCGCACTGGCCATAGGGAGACCCAGGACAATGCTCAGTGGGCTGCACTGCTTTTGGGGCCAGTTGGGCTGCTGCTTTTAACACCAACATTCTGTCCCTGCCCCCTTAGTCACCCTCTCAGCCCCCTGTACCCAGCTCCACTGTATCCACAAGCCAAGGAACCCCAGTCTCCAATTCTATAGCCCCAACATTATGGTTGGGAGCCTCAAAAGGGATGTATCGGGTCTGCTGCGGGGGTGCTGATAATATTCAGGGCTGGTTTTTGGCCCCAGTCCACCACTGGACCGAGTGCAGTGCATGGGTTTAGGATGAGTGTCCCCTTTAGAATTGAAAAAAGGGCAATCTCTGGAGCCCTTTTACATCATGGGACATGGGACATGCAACAGTTGAGCTGCTTGCTGGCTGATTATTGCAAGAAGATTTAGAGCCCCTTTAAAGCAGGTCAAAGGTTAAAAAAAAGCAAGTTCAGTAAATTGCACCACTAAAACCCCACTCTGACAATCAGTGACATAAACTATTTGAGGGCTTAGCTTATGCAGTCCAGCTTATGAAAAACCCAGTCCCACAGTCAAAATTGCCTCACATATCAGTGCAATCCTCCTTTATTTCTAGTAGAAAGCTGTGATTGCTTTGCTGAACAGCTGAAAGAATTGTATCATTTTAGAAGATACCTATGTTTACAATGACTGAATGGTGTGTACTAAATCCAAAGTCTGCAGTGAACAGCTTTACACACACACACACACACACACACACACACACACACACTCCCTCTAGCAGCTGGTTATTGTGTGTGTGTGTGTGGGGGGGGGGTTATATAGCTGGCACAGCTCTGCCCTCATGCTTATGTGTGTGACAAGATGGCAGTTTCCATGCAGTTCTGCAGCAAAGAATGGTCCTGTTATTCCAGAACATCTTCATGGAGCTTTTGCCAGAGGAAGGCTTTAGTGGTATAATTTACTAAACTTCCTTTTTTTTATTTCTGGGCCGCATTAGAGGGTTTGGAAAATAATAGGTGTGCTTTGGAACGAAGGGGTTTCATGATTAGAGTGTTTAGGGTGGTGTGAACCCGAAATACAGCTTTGAGAAGAGTATCGGCTCATGTCACATTTTAGTTTGTCTAAGTCTTGGTGCATTGTTATAGTGAAGTTTCCTATTCTGATTTTATTACAAATGGTGGTGTCTATAGTAATAGAGCATTATCTGGAGGGGGTTCTAGATATATATAAATATTACTGTGCATATGCTACTGTTTTATATTGAAAATAAAAGTTTATCCTAAAAATAAATCTAATAATCAATTTCTATTTTAGTTTATCAATAAAAAGTGAGAAACCCTAGGAAGGGATGTATGTATGATGTGAGTGGCATCCCCGCTGCAACCTTTGTTTCTCCTGAAGGACACTCTTCTCTTTAATCACATGCAAGTTCCCTCCATTGGGGGAGCGGCTCAACAGACAAGTAAACACTGACATCTTTAATGTTGAGCCTCTCACACTCCAGGAGAATCGTTTAATACACCTTGAAGGTTGTGGCCCCATCTATCAATTCTCTCTGACACTTCTATCTGTTTTTTTCTTACCCTGGGCAGATGGTAAAGACAAACATTTAAACAGCTTTTAAACCTATAACCAGGAGGACTCAGTTTGTTACATTTGTGTATGTGACACGAGGTAGGTCCCTATAGGAAATAATAGGTTGGTCTAAATAATCTTCTGCCAAAAAATAGGAAACTCATACATACATGCTGAGTGGATGGGGACTCTCTATTGAAGCCTATCAGAGCTGTTTGCAGAATGACATAGTCCCAGCAAATGGCTTTGATTGGCACATGTGTCGTTGGACTGGATAGAGGTGAGTTGTACTGGGCAATCCGCGAGGGTTCCCAAATCGGGACTTGGAACAAAACGCAATTAAAGAGGGCTGATTCCCGCCGGGGGCATGGCATGTGACTCCTGTCAGCGCCCAATGATGTTGACAGGAGTCACAGGCCACGCCCCCCGGGCCAGAATCGGCCTGCTCTGAACTCACTCACTGCCGCTCCCCGACGGCTACGGAAGCAGCAGTCAGCCGCGAGTTCAAAGAAAGATGGTTCCAGCTTCTGGGTGGGCATGGCCTGTGACTCCTGCTAGCATCATTTGATGCTACCCAGGGGCCGAAACCAGATGGCTCTGAACTTGCGGCGGAGAAGGCAGCAGCGGAGACTACAAAGTCCATGGAATGTACTTTTTTTTTTTACATTCGCCCGATAAGGCACAAGGTAATTTTACCACCATAATGTACTTTAAGAGAGGAAAATAATCTGTCATTATTCCAAAAAACATTTCTATGTAATGCTAGAAGACTTTAAGCAGGTAAAGAGGGATTTTTCATTCACTATAAAAATGTATCATTCTATTAAACATTTCAAAAATTTCAGACAAGTTGCTGTAGATAATACAAGCCGTTGGCCACACATCACCCAGCCAATCAGTGGTCTCAAAAGTGGCGCGTGGGTGTTGTCCCTATGGTGGAAACCCCCCTCTTTTTTTTTAAACCAGGCCACTGCTAAGCCGGCTGCATTGTCCGAAGTACTTGGGCGGGGGTGCAAGGGTTGGGTTAGGGGTTTTTGTTTCATTTTAAAAAGTAACAAAGCAAAAACACATGGAATGACAAATGACTTTTTTTAGGCCAGGAGAGGTCACACAATTATTTGAGAGAAAAAAAAACCCTGTTTAAACAGAAGAAAAGGAACGTCCATTGAAATGTATGGGAGAGCGACAGGTAGCGACAGGTAATACCTGGTGCTCTGGAGGCTAGAGCCTCTGCCGTCTGTAATAATACATTGGACGCTACATGGCGCTGTTAGAGTCGCTCACCAGATTCGCTTTCATAAATGTGGTTTTGTGTACAGCGCCCGGCGTTGACCAGACGCTGCCTGCCGCTACGAGGCACTACCTGCCACTAGACCTTCATGAATAACCCCCTAAGTCTCTCCTGTTCTTCCCCCTTGTACTTGTAATAAAAGAAAGAAGGAGCAAGGCACCTGGCATTGGACATTATCAGATACAGGCGCTAGGAAATGTGCAGCACTAATCAGCTGATTTTCAGGGATAAACGTTTGAGTCCTGTCTATCAGAGCTCACCCATTCCCAGGCCCAGGAAGCAATGTATTGATTAAAAACTGATCTTTCTGGCTTTACAGCAAGAGAGGCAATTTACACTTGCCAGGGGAGAAAATATATAGGTTTTATGCTAAGAGTAAATCTACGGATCAGACTCCTGGGGACACGCTCCTCTTCAGACCTCCAGACTCATTTTCCAGGAGCTTTGGTGGCAGTCACTAAATTACAGCTCAGCACTTCAGCCTAATCCTCTCCCTGTGCTCTGCTGGGCTCCGGCTCAGCCTCTACTTTCCATGTACTTTCATTGCTTCCATGCTTATCTGATGATGAAAACTTCACACTTTATTCCATGATCTCAGCTGTAGCCATATAGTTACACTTTAGCATTATTGCCAACTGGCCAACAGAGCAGGGCAAAGTAGCTTAATAAAAGATGGCCCAGGGTTCAGCTGATAAGAGAAGACAGACGATAGGCTGTCAGAGTTTAGAAAATGATGTCGCCAAAACAGGAGGAAGCAGAGGAAATTAAATGGATACCTCTTTTAAGGTTCCTCTTAAAACATATGCCAGGCTCCCTGAGATAGAACAGCTTCAGATTATGAGGCTGATTTAAGACTAGTGCCACGTATTGCCAGGCAAGCATCCGTGTAGCGGCGCTTAGAGCGACTGCTAGTAGACGCTGCAAGAGGATGTCGGGCTCTGTGACCTAGCTTAGCGGTCGGACAAGTGGTGCTGTACTATCCTGTCCAGCATTCATAAATGTGATGTCTGGAGGGCGCTGTAGAAGCACTCTCCCTTATTCACTGCAGAGCCAATGGAGAACGCTAGGTGGCGTCCCAAGGTCAAAGCGCCCAAGACTACACTACATCTAACAACAGGACAATGTTGCAGTGAGCGCCAGTTAAGTGAATCCGGCACAAAAAACTACACACAGCCAGCACTGGCGCTCTAAAACTGGGTGCTCTAGCATCAAGCGCCAGAAGCTATGTGATAAAAGTCTGTTTCTCGACACATATACACCAGCACCAGAGCGAAAACATATGGAATGACATTGTTTTATCACTGTGACAATGATACTGCAATGACAGATCTGCACATACAATCTGCATAAAAATATAAAAAAATAAAAAAACAAAAGTGTTTGGTTGCTGGGCAGGAGAGGCCACATAATGATTTGAGCCAAAAATGTTAAATTTTACTTTGGCAACACGCTATTTATAAACAACTGAATGAAACACCATTGAGACACTACTGAGCGACAGGTACTATATGGCGCTGCTGGACTTAGAACGCCAGCGCTATACACATGTGATGCTACATGACGCTATTAGGGGTGCTCGCCAGATTGACTTATATATATGGTTTTCATATATTGCGCCCAGCGTTTACCCAACGCTATGCGACACTACTTATAGATTCTTAGGATAGGAATCTTATAGATTCCCTGGCCGATCCCCCCTGGGTGTTGGTCCACTTTAAACAACTTATTCTATTCCTTACGAGGGCATCTAGTGGCCTCCTCTAGTAACTGTACACTGTACACCTCCTCTAGTAACTCTACACTGTACACTTCCTACTAATAAATCCCCATTCTAACATAATCCACCCACCCAGGGTATCCTAGGGCACACCCCTATATTCCAGGGCCGCCCTTCCCAGGTGCACCCCTAGCCAGGAGACTGTCCTATTACATATATTATGTGTTTTGCATAGGGATTACAGTTTATAGACAGGAAAGTAGATGACACTGCTATTATTACTCTCTCTGCTTCTGTGTTGCATTTCCTGTATCACAGTTTACTTTTGATTCTCCCAGGACCACTTAAAATAGGATAAAATAGGATTAGTCTTTCTTGGGGGGGGGGTAGTGGGCAATAGATTGGTGTGCTGGGGCAAGTGATAGCTTGGTGTGTCGGGGAAAGTGATAGATGGTGTGTCAGGGAGGGGGGGTGCAATATCTAGTCATAGATGGGAGGTGGGAGTAGCAGATGTGGTGTGGAGCAGTTATCTGTAATTGAGAGATTGTTGTGTTGGTGTGTGACAGATTTGGGGGGATTGTAAGTGATAGATGGGTGTCTGGGGGTGCAGTGACCGATTGGTGTGTGGGGGTGGTTCCAAAGTGGACCAAAACCTCACCAAAACATCTCTATCTATTTTGCTCCCACACCTCAGGCACATTACCATTTGGATGTTTTCTACGCTCAGTACTGCTTGCTATTTCTGGTAAAGTGATTTTCATTTTCCTATGTCGTTGTTTGCCGTTGGTTTCTGAAAGAATTCCATTGTTTTAAACTAGCTGTTTAATCCTCCATCCTCACAATGTCATCCTGGGTGCAATTAGAGCCTACTGAAAATAGTGCTAGAAGAGCCAAAAGAAGATTTCCTTTTTTTTCTAATTTAACCTTCCATAGAATGTGGTTGGTCCACTTTAAGCAATGTATTGGTGCACTGGGGGTGACATATTAGTAAGGGATAAAGGATACATAAGCGATGGATTTGTGTGCATAAGGGCAGGGAGTAACAGATTGGTGTGCGTGGGGAGGGAGGTTGAGATTGATGTGCGGGGGGTGACATATTAATATGGGGGGGACTGATTGGTGTGCGGTGTGGGGGGGGTCTGGTGGCTGTGCGAGTAAAAGACTGATGTTTGCTGAGAGACAGATTGATGTGCGGGGGGCTTTGGGATGTCACAGTAACAGATTGTATGTGTACAGAAAAGGGGGTCAGATACTGGGTATGTGGGGGCCGGGTGCACAAGGTTTTTTTGTAGATTATGCTGGAGGGCGCCAACTCCAAATTTTGCCTTGGGGCCCATTACACTCTAGTTATGCCACTTTTTAGGATGAATAGTAACTGTGGACCGTCTGTTGTGTACATGTCAGGGATTTTCCAGCGGAGAAATCCCAATTGTAAAAAGTGACCAGAAATTGAGACTGTGAGGCAGAAATGGATATGGGGCAAACCATGTTTAATAGTGAAAAAACAGTGGTAACTAAACAACAGTGGTAACTACACATCAAACACACTACAATCAAACGGTGTACAAATCACAAAGGGGAACATATATGTGTAAGGGAACTATACATATATACAAGTGAGATTAACACGCTCTGGCTGTACATACACAAGATGGAGTCCGGCAACAAGCATGCATAAGGATCAAAGAAAAGTCCAAATTCCAAGGTGGAAACACGGCTGGGATAGGGGGAGCAAACACAAGAGCTGAGGCAGGAGTCCTGGGTGCAGGGTTCAGATTTCAGAGTACCTGGGATCTAGGTACAGCATTCTGGGATCAAGATAACATAACACAATGCTAATCCGCTGCCTGAATGGGCTGATCAGCTTATATAGGCTGAAGAGTCATAGGTGCTAGCTGATTGCCAGCAGCTCTGCAGGACAGAGCCATCTCCCGATGGATCAGCACAATGCAGGGGAAGTTCCAGAGAAAGAGCCAGCCAGCAGTATTGACCAGCAGCACACTCAGAAGCCTAAGGAGGAACTCCAACCCTGACAGTACACAGGCAGCTTTGGGAAGACCAATTAAATTAGAACTAGTCTTCCTGGTCACCAGTTCAAGCTAGAGACTAACCCGCCTTTTAGAAGACCACACAGTCCTGTTTCCCATCTGGATGTTCACCACAACTCTTTGGGAAGCCACCATCTTCTCCTTGAGGCAGGTGTTTGTTTAAGGTGCTCTATTCACTCCCAATGGATAATAAAGAATTCAAAATCCAAACACAAATGGATTAAAAAGAGGGGCGTAGCTGTGGGGGGGGGGGGGGGGCATGTGCCCCTGGTGCAGCAGGTCAGGGGGTGCCAAAGGGGGGCCCCAGCATAGGTGGGGGAAGGAGGCATAGCTAGGGGGGGGTGTGCCCCAGGTGCAGCAGGTCAGGGGGTGCCAACGGGGGTCCCGAGCATAGGTGGGGGGCACCATATTAAATCTTTGCCCTGGGTGCCAGAAAGCCTAGTTACTCCTCCGCATACTGGCAAAGGGGAGGGTGATAGGGGTGAAATTCAAACATCATATATATGAGCAGCTAATCCTGGAAAAGAAGTTATTTTCCTATTTAACAGATGTCCGGTGCTAATTACATACAGCTGGATGTATGTATTTTATAAGGGACTTTAAAAAGGATGTAAATGATGTAAATCATCAGGGCTATAAATACAAATAATGGGGGGTGGGGGGCATAGGAACATCGTTCTAGGATCCTTAAATTATTTTACTGGGAAAGAACACAGGACTTAGAGAGCCTTACAAATTCCTCGATTGTTGGAAGGGATGCAGAAGGCCTGGAGAGTTAGAAACATATGTAACTATCCTATATATTCTTCTTTCATTAGGCCTAGTTTTCACACACATGTCAGGATATGCGTCTGGGTAGTTTCAGTGTTGGGTCTGATTGGTACCAGAACTTATATAAGTTAGGAATCGTCCACATCTGTGGAGTGAGCTAGCCAGTTGTAGAGTTGGAGTGAACACTGAAGCTAGTGCAGGAGTAAGACAAGCCAAAGAATTGGAAACCCAGAAGGTAAGTATTTTTTGTCTGGGCAATTCCTTTAAAGCGGACAAAAAACCCCAGTGAACTTGTGAAATACATTTGGCCAAAGTCTCTGTCGATACTCAGGGTGTAGAATTAGAAAAGGATAGTTCTGATTTTTTAATCGTCCTGGAACACAGTTTTTTTGGGCTGTCCCTATAGTGGCAATGAATGGGGAGGCGGAGCTTTACAGCTAAAACAGGCGCCATTATCTGGGATTAGAGTGAAGCAGGGGCAGTGAAAATGAGCAAAAGGTGCTCTTCATGGGGGGGAGCAATTCAGGGAATGCAAGTTAAAAATGTGGGGTTAAAATGTTTAAATGTTTTTTTTAAGGAAGAACATCTTTACAAAGTAACAAATGGTCCTTTTGAAGCTTGGATTTTCGTTACATATTACAAAGCAAAATATAGCCTGATGTAGGCAGTACATGAAGTTCATGTATCACATGAGAGAGCCCACGCGTATTCATCCTGAGCTGTGGAAGGCATAAACACAAGGGCCATGTATTCATCAGACAAGCCCCTTTACGGGAGCCTTCATGGCTTTCAGCTGTGAAATGAATTCCCAAAAACTGAAATCCAAGTCTGCCAGGGATTTGGCGCCATCTGCTGCTAAAATGCTAATAAGGACAATATTGACATTGTTTATACCTCGTAGCCTCTCTTTTCTGTTTAAAATGGACTTAAAGGGTAAATGCCACTTTCAATGGTATTTTTAAAAGGTTCCATTATTGTGTGACAAAATGATGTCTTTAATCTGCTAAGCTTTACTTGTATTGTTTTAATATTCTATTTGTGTCATAAAAGAAAATGGTATTTACATTAGCTATGTACACCAAAGTGGTGATTTTGAGTACATATCATAGACTTCCTCACTCTGGCTTGCTAATCATCTGGCTAAGGCATGGGTGACTGGTTCACCTGTTACATTGGAGGAATTGTGGGACTTGTAGTTTATGTGTTTTACTCAAGGCCATGAAAACCACTCCCACTGTAGCAAAACAGGGGGAGAAGAGAAAAAAACCTAATTATTATGTGCAGAATATCTTGAGCTTTATTGGTGCTTTTTATAAAAGACACTATTAATAATTATTAGCATTTCAACCACAGGATAATACAACCAGCCGTAGGTGGGCCACAATGGTTGAACTTTAAGTTTAGGGGTGTGTGGTCTCTGAGAAATGTAACTGCACTAGGAGTTATCCCATAAAAAACTCAAGTTGTGGGGGCCCTAAACTTTACGATGATGGCCCTGACCGTACATTTAACATATAAGGTGAAGGCCCGCTAAGAAAATAACCAGTTACTGAATGAGACATCGATCACTTCAAAAACACAATTGTGCGTAAATTAAAACAATGTAATTCACATTACTGAATTAATAAAAGTGAAAGGTCCCTCACCTACTAAATACCTACCTAGTCAGAGGAACAGGGATAGACTAGGACTAAATAGATAACCATCCATCACAACCCCCTCCAGCCTCCACCATCCATCAAACCCCTCCCCATACAAACAGTAACCTACCATTAGAACCCTCCTCCATCAAGCAAACATCCATAACACCCAGCACACAGCTAGAAACCATCAACTAGAACACCGCCTTCATCCATGAACCATCCATCAGCCTTTCTCTAGACAGAACCTATCTTTGAGAGCCCCTTCTACATTTAGAATGATCACAACCCCACCTTTATCCAGGAACCATCATTTAGAACTCCCCTCCAGCCAGAAACCATCTATCAGAGAATTCCCCTGCAGTTAGCAACCATCTATCAGAACCCCACCTTCACCCAAGTACTATCCATCAGAATCCCCCTACAGCTAGAAACCATCCAAAATAATCTGCCTACAGCTACCAACCATCCATAAAAACCCTGCATTCAATTAGGTACCATACATCAGAACTCTCCTCCAGACAAATATGATCCTCCAGTACCAGTAACAATTCCTCAAGTGGAAGAGCTAGTCATGTCCCAACTTTGGGGACTCAAAAATAGGAGTGGGGACCCCACCAAAAGGGGTGCCTTAACGTGGCATGGGGTTTAACACATGCAATTGCAATTGTATGCAAACGAAGGCCCCTAGTTTCTGTAAAAGATTCATATACCTGTTTGCTGATTTATATATATTGATGAGAGGGTTAAACTGGCTGTAAATTGGTTCCCAGGCCCTGAATAATAATTTTGTATAAAAAGTAGTGATGGAGCGACTCCCACCCCCTTACTCACATGCCCTATACATAGCCTTAGGCAGAAGGGTCCCAACTGAGTCCAGCTTGTCCTTTTTCTCACTGTTATTTTCTCTAGCACCCATCTACAGTATGTCCGTGTCCAGTCCTGCATTCGGCCATATTTTGTCTAGCATTTAGGTACGTTCCTGTGTACTGCCTGTATCCAGCACCCATTTATGTACTGTATATCAGCTTGTTTCTGTTCTCTGATCCAGTCATCTGCTTCAGCAATGTGCCGAACCTGTCTTGTAGCCTCCGCATTTCCATGTCTAGCCTCCTGGGAGGTTCGGATTCCAGAACTATACCTACTATCCAAACCCAGCCAGAAAACTCAAGAGCATAGAATCTAGGGGGCACAACCTATGGGCATTCTGACACAGAAATGAACCCTTACATATGTCCTTGGTGAAGACCAGACTGCCTCTTAGACTTAGGAAACCATGGCAAATAGCTACACTGCAGCTACTGGATGAATATGCCAGTGAAAATTGACTAGGTCATATCTATTTACAGTAAGCCAAAACTTTAAGACATTTCATTTTGTATTTGCAAATTAGAATTGCCACACACATTGTACTGCGGCATGGCTGAAGGATTTTATCTTGTTTTTTTAGCATGTCACTTCCCCCATTAATCACTGTATAACATATATGTCAATGTCTTCTCTGTGACCATGATCACTAATGAATCAGGCCCCCAGAGTCTCATTTGCATTAAGCCTCACATCTTCAATTTCTCTACGATCAATCAGGACAGAGTAGGTGATTAAAATCTAAATCAGGTATTGTAAGAAAGAAGACTAGTAATCAGTCGGAAAGACACTAATTGAATTACAAGGTGCTACAAATACAGATTAAATACACATTAAAGACAGTTATATGAGAAGATCTAGTTACGATGGCTAAACGCATACATAGGTCTCTTGGGTTCAGCGAGTGTATATCCAGATTTCATATGCACCAGTTTCAGTTAGCAAGCTTTGAGAAGCACACTGACCTTTTAATTAACACTTTACTGTAAAGCAGCAGTAGAAAGCAAATATCCTACAGCTATCTTATAATTATATACTGTACTTTGGATGAAAAGATGAGATTCAGCATTTATAAACCGCTGTTTGATCATGGCAAAACCCAAAAACTACTGTATGCCTGATGAGGAAAAAGCTTCCAAACCCAACAAGAAGTCAAGGTCATGGACCTAAACTTTCCAGTGTACAAATAAACAAATGCGGAGGTCGTAAACTCATGCACAAATGATATCCTGTTTCCGTTTAGACCTAAAATGTTATCTTCCAATTTTTCGTTGGCCATGTGCGGGAAGTATCCTATAACCAGAAAGGAAGTTTATGTTGTCACCTTCTATCCTCAGCCCAGTGCCCCAAAACAGCCTGCGTTTCATTTTTTACTAAAGCCCAATATACATAAAAACATGAACAGGGTGCAGTCTTCTGTTTGCATGGTTGCCCATCTTGCTTCCTAATGATTTCCAACGATGATACATTCAGTTCAACACAGCTCAGCATTGGGGGTAAGCCGTATCAGTTATAATAACTGCCATTATGTGACAGTTTACCTTGCAACTGAATGAATTAGGTTATGGTTGCCATTCGGACATCACACTGCTTCCTGTTAGTGTTTTTATGAATCTTGGGCAAAGGCTATAGTAAAAAAAACATCCTATCTGGGATTAGGTACAGTTTAAGGTAGTAAGTTGGCTTTAAATGCCACCTGCCGGTTATCTACCATTTTCTGTTGCAAATCATTCTGCACAATTAATGTCAGCTGCTGAAAAAGCCACATTAGTTTAAATTCCATCTATGTCATTAAAATTATACTAAAGGCAAGCGCCTGATTGTTGTCCCATTGTCTTGGGCTACACGTTGCCCTGTCTGGAACATTGAGGAGAAACAGTGGGCACAGCAACAGCAATGTGATGTAAACACACTGTGTGTTTTACATATTCCTAACAGGCGGTCTCTAGCGTGTGCGTGCCTGAGAGCGCTCTATAGCATAGTATAAAAGAATATATGTGCATTGTTGTGCATCTAGTTATTATTGCCAGCAAATAGCGTAAACAGATAAGGGGGTGAATGATGCTGCAGGAGATCAGAGAAGAGGGAGCAGGGTGGGGTTTCATATCTGCAGAGAGTGGCAACCACTCAGGAAGTCTGGGCAGGGCGTGGGGGTGTTTCCATACTTAGTCCCCCAAAAGATTGATTGGTGGACCACATCAGAGGGGTGAGGAAGGAAACTAGAATGAGAAAGTGATTTTTCTCACTAAAGAGGCACGCAGGAGAGGAATGACAGTTGTGAGGATCAGCTCTGGTAGACAGCAGGATGTTAGCAGTATAGAGGCTCAGAGGCGAAAAGTTCAAAGTAAAGTCCGTGTTTATTCACACATAAAGTCCATAACATAAAATATCCTTTTTGGGTTACATCACCTTTTCAGGAAAAATGCCATAGTATTGCATCAGACAGGCATCGGCCTTTCTTAGTTTTTGTCCAAGCTTGCACACTTGTAGCCAAATCCACCTCGGGTCCACATGAAAAATAGCCTGTATAAGAGCTCCCAGTCTGGCACACAGAGCCTCACTCCACAAGTGAGCTCTAGACACAGCCAGTGCACAGCTGACTCCCCAGGCTATTTATGTGGCCCGCAAAACCCGGACCTGGGTAGGGGATGGAGTCCCACCCTGCTCTACTCCATCCCAGTCAAGCCGTCCCGGGTTAGCCTTTCGGCTATACTAACGTTTTAGCAGCAGACTGCAATTAGCAGCTGATGCTGGAAAAACTATACAGCTTTACTGCACCAAGGCCAGGTACCTTGGTGCCACATACCTACCGTCAATGACGACACCTTGCACCTTACCACATACGCCCCCCTTTGTTCAACCCTGAGGGGGTGGACACATGCCAAACAATGTGCCCGGGACCGGGCATCCGCATTACCCAACATCCGTCCAGCTCTGTGCTCTACGGTGAACTTGAAATTTTGTAAGGACAGGAACCACCGGGTGACCCTGGCATTCCTGTCCTTAGCCTGGCACATCCACTTGAGGGGAGAATGATCCGTAATCAAACGGAACCTTCTCATCAGCAAGTAGTAGCGAAGAGACTCAAGGGCCCACTTAATGGCCAAACACTCTCTCTCCACTACACTATACCGGGTCTCCCCGGGTGTCAGCTTGCGACTCACGTAGACAACGGGGTGCTCCTCCACATTGACTTCCTGAGATAGTACTGCACCGAGACCTACTTCGGAGGCATCGGTCTGCACTATGAACTCCTTTTTGAAGTCGGGCGTCACCAACCCCGGAGACCCACACAGGGCAGACTTCAAATCAGAGAACGCTTTTTCGGCCTGTTCACTCCATTTCACCATGACAGACTTGCGTCCCTTTAACAGGTCTGTCAATGGTGCCACTATGGTGGCAAAATTAGGAATGAACCTCATGTAATACCCCACCAACCCCAGAAATGACTTCACTTGGCAGGTAGAGGTAGGACGTGGCCAGCTACGGATGGCTTCTATTTTGTTAACCTGGGGTTTGACCATTCCTCGCCCAATCACATAGCCCAGGTATCTAGTTTCTTCTAAGCCCAAGGCACACTTTTTTGGGTTTGCCGTCAAACCAGCCTTCCTGAGGGAATCCACTACGGCTTGGACTTTGGGCAGGTGACTTTCCCATTCCGTACTATGGATGATGATATCGTCCAGATAGGCCGAAGCATACCGACTATGTGGCCTGAGGACAATGTCCAGTTGGAACGTAGCGGGAGCGCCATGTAAGCCAAAGGGTAATACCTTATACTGGAACAGTACCTCAGGTGTGATAAAGGCTGTTTTCTCCTTGGCAGCCTCAGTCAAGGGTACCTGCCAGTACCCTTTTGTGAGGTCCAAAACAGAAAAATACCAGGCTTGGCCTAGCTTTTCAATAAGCTACTCGGGGCATAGGGTAGGCATCAAACTTAGATACTTTGTTAAGTTTGCGGAAATCATTACAGAACCGCAACGTACCATCGGGCTTGGGAATCAAGACTATTGGGCTGGCCCACTCACTCTTTGACTCTTCAATTACATCTAATCTGAGCATTTGTTGCACTTCTTCTGCGATAGCTTGTCGCCGGGACTCAGGTACTCGGTAGGGCTTCAACCGGATCTTAGCCTGAGGTTCCGTGACAACATCATGTTGGATGACAGAAGTGCGCCCAGGGAGTTCTGAAAACACATCCATGTTTCTGCTAATAAACTCCCTGGCTTCCTGGATCTGTTTAGAGGAGAGGTTGTCGCCAGTTTTCACCTCAACTACCACTTCTCTAACAACAGATTGAGGGACGGGAAGCTCCACCCCTAACATACCTGGTCGGGGACTGTCACTCACAGGGGTCTCCCTGTCTTTCCACAGCTTCAGCAGGTTACATGGTACACCTGCTCTGGCTTTCTCCGCCTGATGTACCTTGTAAATCACTTCCCCAACTTTCCCAATCACCTCGTAGGGACCCTGCCACCTAGCCAGAAATTTACTATCCACTGTGGGTACCAAAACCACAACCCTGTCACCTGGGTTAAAGTTCCGTACCCGGCTTGCCGGTTATAAACCCTACTTTGGGCCCGCTGTGCTGCCTCCATATGTTCCCTCACCTGCGGCAACACGGTCTCTATCCGTTCCTGTAATTGAGTAACATACTCTACCACACTTTTGTGGGGGGTGGGTTGCTGTTCCCAAGCCTCCTTGGCTATATCCAACAGGCCCCACATGGATGCCGACCGTATAAGAGCTCGAAGGTCGAGAACCCCGTAGAGGCCTGGGGTACCTCTCGCACAGCGAACATCAGATAGGGCAGAAGCAAGTCCCAATTATTCCCATTCTTGGCGACTACCCGTTTTAACATGGTTTTTAAAGTTTGGTTAAACCTTTCTACCAGGCCGTCTGTCTGCAGGTGGTAAACGGATGACCGCAATTGTTTCACCTGCAACAACTTACAGAGCTCTTTCATCACCTTAGACATAAACGGGGTACCTTGATCGGTCAGGACCTCTTTAGGCAGGCCTACCCGGGAAAACATTTTCATAAGCTCCTTAGCAATGAGCTTGGCTGAGGTGTGTCGCAGGGGTATGGCCTCAGGGTACCGCGTGCCATAGTCCAAGATTACCAGAATATGTTTTGCGGATTTTAGCACTGGACCCACCAGATCCATGGCAATCTGCTCAAAGGGCACCTCAATAACTGGGAGAGGCACTAGGGGACCACGGTAATGAGGCTGGGGGCTCGTCATCTGACATGTTGGGCAGGACTCACAATATCTCTCCACCTCCTCGTACACACTGGGCCAGTAGAACCGTTGTAAAATTCGGTCCAGAGTTTTCTGCTGGCCTAGGTGTCCCCCCAGAACATGTTGGTGGGCCAAATCCAACACCAGCTTGCGATAAGGATTGGGTACCACAAATTGTTCCACAACCTCTTCACGTACTTTGTTTACTCGGTACAACATATCCTGGTGAACCACAAAGCAGGGAAACTGTAACTCCGCCCCTGGCTGTTGTGGCTCACCTTCCACCTCAAGTACATTCTCCCAGGCCCGAGATAGAGTCGGGTCCTGGTGTTGTGCTGTACCAAAACTACCCGTGGAGACATGGAGATCGGCAAACTATGGACCTGTTGACAGATCTTCCACATCTCCAACCCCACACCTCCCCCTCTTCCACCGTAGTGGCGGTCACCCCTACCGTTGTGCCTTCTGACTCCGGCTCCCAAGGTTCTGGGGTCACCCCTAAGTACGGCCAGTCTATTGGGGACACACCCGCCTCGCGGGTTTCCGGAACTCCCAGCTTGGTCCATAGTGACATGAACCCCGAAAAGTCTCTCCCAATAATAAGTTTGTATGGGAGTTTAGCGGCGATGGCGACTTAGTGGTTCCAGCTGCCGGAGACGGTGGTTAGAGTCACTTGTGCTGTGGCATAGTCTCTCAAGTCCCCGTGTATGCACAAGACCCCTGTTTTCCGCCCCGTGTACTCATCGGGCAGTACCATGGCGGGTCTCACCAGGGTAACCATACTTCCCGAGTCCAAAAGAGCCACAGCCAGGGTATCCCCCACTTTCACCTGACAGAGGTGACACCACAAGCTCAGGGACACCGGCAGCACACAGCCTCCTGGCATACATGGAAGGGCGGTAACCAAAGTTCACGTCCATGGGCTCCCCCTGGTGGGGACAGTTGGCTCTGATATGTCCCGGCTCCTTACACCCCCAACACAACACCGGGGCAGGGACTTTGGGGGGTAGGTCCTGAGAGGGTTTAGGGGACACCACTCGCCTGGGCTGGGGCGGGGACCTCCGGGGTTTCTCCGAATCCTTCCCTGTAGAGCCCCCTTGCAAGTTCCTGGTGGCCTCATATTGCTCCACTAGGTCCACCATCTCTAGAGCGTTGCCGGGGGATACCTGGCCAACCCAGTGCTGGAGAGGGTGCGGTAAAGCCCTCCAGAACATGTCCACCAGCAAGCGGTCCAACATGGCAGAGGGGCTTATTAAATATGGCTGCAGCCATTTTTGCAGTAGGTGCAGCAGTTTATAGTACTGGGTTCTGGCGGGCTCTGCAGACTGATAGCTCCACTGATGCACCCGCTGAGCCCGAACCCACACATTCACCCCCAGTCTGGCCAGTATCTCACCCTTCAGAGTCGGGTAGTCAGCGGCTTGGTCGTCTGGAAGATCAAACAACACCTGCTGGGGTTCAGATGCCAGAAATGGAGCGATGACGTCAGCCCACTGGTCACGAGGCAACTTCTCCCTTGCAGCCACCTTTTCAAACACCGCCAGGTAAGTCTCAACGTCATCTGAAGGGGTCATCTTTGTAAGTGCCAAACGGACAGCTTTCCGGGCATCAGGGACACTTTTGGGCGCTCCTGCAGCATGCAGCGCCATCACATGTTGCAATAGCAGCTGGTTGGTCTCCTGCTGCTGCTTGTTGGCCTCGCGCTGCTGCAGATTCGCCTCCATGAGCGCTTTCATGACAGCCTCCATTTTGTCTGCAGTCTCAGGTAGCAGCCAGGCAGGCTTAATGTAGGACATGCACAAAAAAAAACGTTTCCGTCAGTTGCAACGGCCTCAATGCTTTGCCCACATCTGACACCAAATGTGAGGATCAGCTCTGGTAGACAGCAGGATGTTAGCAGTATAGAGGCTCAGAGGCGAAAAGTTTAAAATAAAGTCCGTGTTTATTCACACATAAAGTCCATAACATAAAATATCCTTTTTGGGTTACATCACCTTTTCAGGAAAAATGCCATAGTATTGCATTGGACAGGCATCAGCCTTTCTGAGTTTTTGTCCAAGCTTGCACACTTGTAGCCGAATCCACCTCGGGTCCACATGAAAAATAGCCTGTATAAGAGCTCCCAGTCAGGCACACAGAGCCTCACTCCACAAGTGAGCTCTAGACACAGCCAGTGCACAGCTGACTCCCCAGGCTCTTTATGCAGCCCGCAAAACCCGGACCTGGGTAGGGGACGGAGTCCCACCCTGCTCTACTCCATCCCAGTAAAGCCGTCACGGGTTAACCTTTCGGCTATAGTTTTAGCATCAAACTGCCATTAGCAGCTGATGCTGGAAAAACTATACAGCTTTACTGCACCAAGGCCAGGTACCTTGGTGCCACATACCTACCATCAATGACGGCACCTTGCACCTTACCACACAGTGCTGAATGAAAGGTAAGCAAATTATTTTTTTTTGTTTTTACTTTTGACTTGTCAATTACAATCTGCTCTGAAGCTTAGCTCCAGACCCTCTTCCCTGTAGGGCTCGTTTTTATCTAAGTAAGCCATTGTCTTTTACCTACCAAGATCCTGCATTTTTAAGATTTAACTGTAATTTAATCTTTCAGTGTGAAAAGCTGAGGAGACTATTCTGGAGTTAGTAATACAGTTACAGTTCAGGTATACAAGTGTGCTGCTTCAATAACTTTTTAGTCAATATTAGGAGAATGATCAGGCTCACTATCAAAAATGAGGTTCCATTCATAGTAATAGTTCTTATAGTGGCCATTATGTGCTTATGCACACATGGAATGTTACCGTCATATTTTCTCATCTGTGCTCTTGTGAACACACTACCGGGAACAAACACTATACTAGTGTTTGTTCACACCCGTGAATAAAGGCCATATCAGTGACTACTCACAGGTAATTTTCACACTAAGGGGCAGTGAAGTGCAAAAGGTTGCCTACCTCTAGGCCATGGCTGCATTACATCCATGTTTCAACGCAACTTTTTGAATTGGTGTGAAAGAAGCAGTCCTGTCAGAATTTTAGACTTTTTAAAATTAAAATGGTTCATTGGTGAATAAGGTTTATTGTTGTAATGGAAATATCAAGGTAGACGCAGGACATCTGAAACGCCCATCAAAAAATACAGTTCTGTGAGACCTGTAGAATTGTTTTCTATTTCATTATTACTTCAGGGCGTCAGGAGAATTCAGACACGGTGGGTTAATTCTCAACCAAAGGGCATGGACTGCAAGACAAAGGTGTAGCTCCTCCTGGCCCTATATACTACTGGCTGTATATCCATAATCCAGTACTTGAAAAGCAGTAGAACCAGCCGCACGGGAGGCATTCCTATATCTTTCGTTGGAGACAAAAAGGGGAGACAAGAAACATAACTCCTTTCTACCTCTCTCTGTTTTTTTATGCTGATCAACTATTTACATATTTGCAACTCCACCAAGACTAGGCATACATATGGCAAACTAGCAGACAGGGAGGGTCTGATGTCCTGAAGTAATAATGGAAGAGAAAGCAATTCTACAGGCGCATTATCACAGAATTGTATTTTGTCTTCCATTTTACTTTAGGCCATTAGGAGAATTCAGACACAATTGGGACCTCCAAAAGCAGTACCCTTACTTCAGGGTGGGATCCCAAACCTTATTCCTAAGGAATAAGCCATTCCAAAAACAAAACATTTAGTTTACTACTGTCTGTAATACCCTCCTACCAAAGGCAGCATCTGTTGAAGCTCTAACATCTACCTTATAAAATGTGGTAAATGTATGAACTGAAGACCAAGTAGCGACTTTGCATACTTGTTCTACTGAAGTTTGAAGTTGAAAAGCCCAAAAAGCTCCAATAGCTGGTGTCGAATGAGCAGTAATCCTAAAGGGAGGATCCTATATAGGCACTTATCACTGCTTGTCTAATCCATCAGCTAATGGTAGACTTAGCCAGTGGTAGACCTTTCCGCGGCCCTCAGTTATAACAAATAAGGAATCTACACAAGTTTGTGTAGCAGTGAGATAATAACATTGTGAGAAAAATGCAATACAAGGAAAATATTCTTTCCCCTGGTTCCACCAATCAGGCTCACCAGACATAAACCTGCAGCTGACTCTTCCTTAAAGCAGAATTTTAGCCTAACCTTTTTGGAAAAACCAAAGTTACTACCCAAAGCACCCCAAGACCCTGGCGCTTACCCTTACCATCCTGATCTGCATACAGCATAGCTGAGGAGGCATTGTGGGTCCACCCAGATCAGAGGAATATAAGGGCCAGGAAGACAGTCGGGGTTAAATTCCCCAGCTTCCAAGGTAAAATCCTAAAAACAAAAAATAAACGGAGAGAGGTTCTCACAACCCACCTTGCAGTCCAGTTCCAGCCTACCTGGAGTTTTTGTCACCCTTTGTTGCCAGACCATTTTTCACTATTTTGCGCTACGCATTTTCAACTGTGATTTTTGAAATAGCAGGGCATCCTGCTTTAGGCTCTGAATTATTTTAGATTCCAGGGCCGAAAGCAAAGGGTTTCAATCTGCTTTATTGCTTTGCAATTGCATGCGTCCAACTTTGTGGAAACAGTTTGGAGAAGGCACTTTCCGATCCAACATGACAGCTGGGTGAATTTGGTGTGAAAAGATTTTAGTGAACCACACAGAGCTCTGAGCTCTCTACCCCTATATCACACTCTCTGATGTTCATGTTAAATCATTGCCAGGTTCGATCCTAAGGCTTCTGCAGCCACAAGCCGTGGCACTGTTCACTATCTGTTAAAGCAGCTCATTTTGCAGTCCAACCTTAGTGGCCCCTGGCCCTGCAGGCTACTAGCCCACATAGCCACTAAGTGGCCCGGGCCCTTCTGCCCCCCCCCCCTGGCCGTTGGGGAGGCAGGTAATGGGGGGGCTGGGGGTTATGGCAAGTCACCCGCTAGCCGCAGGTGATTGCCAGCCCCAGAGCCTTGTGAACTGGTATAAGGGGTCTCATGGACCCCTTACCAGTTCACAAAGGCTTAAGTAAAAAAAAAAAACACCAGACAAAAAATTCTTTATTATTCTTGTTTTCACTTATACTTACCTCTGATCCCGTGTCCCGCGCAGCTGCAGATGACACTTGTCGGTAGTGATCGGAGCAGGGAGGGTGGGAGGCAGGGAGATCAGAGCCTCCCTGCCTGCCACCCTCCCTGCTCCGATCGCTACCGACAAGTGACAGTCGGAGCCCGGGTGCCGGTATAGAGGAGTGGGATAAATTATCACTAAAGAAGCAAAAAACTGGTCCTGCACCGCTATATATGAAAATAAGTGCTGGCAAGGGCAGAATACCTCAACTATGTCTCAATACTTTTATCTGTGGGTTACCAGACAGACCACAGAAACCACTGTTGCCTAAAAAAGATATATTCCACACACTAGAGATACTGTATCAATTACACTTGTTTATTTAGCAAAATTCTACATAACCCACATATAATACATACATTTAAAAACATAAATAAAAGCCCCAGATAACTGGGATAAGGCGGACCTCTAATAATCAATAATATTCAAAGATAATAATATGTTCCCTTAAAGTGGACCAACACCCAGGATTTTGACTATCCTGGATATTGGTCCACTTCCCCGGGGCACCCCGATCGGGGGTGCCCCGCTGTGTGAAACCCCCCCAGAAAGCCCCCAAAACTCACCTCTCCCCGCTCCCATGTGGCCGCGCCGTCCAATCGGCACCGACGGACAAGCTGATTGACAGCGACGTACAAGCAGCTTGCCCGTCGGCGCCTCCCGCGCGTCACTCTTGACGTGTGCGCGCCCGCGCCGGCCATTCAGAGACGGCCGGCGCGGGCGTGCGCACGTCTAGAGGAGCGCGAGTGAGGCCGCGGAGGCGGAAGCAGCGGCTGGAGAGGTAAGGTTTTTTCGGGGGTTTTGGGGGGTTTACACAAGATTCCCGGGCCGATCACCTCACACACCGCGGGACATCCGAGATCGGGATGTCCCGCGGTGTGTGAGGTGATCGGCCCGGGAATCTTATAGATTCCCGGGCCGATCACCTCAGGGTGTTGGTCCACTTTAAGGATGTTAGTCAAACAGTTTAATGATACCAAAAAAATAAATAATAAAAAAGTGACAGTGCTATCAATTGATATATTTACAACCACTTCATCAGGATCTAGTGTGCTGCATATATCTTTTTTGGGCAGAAGTGGTTTCTGTGGTCTGTCTGGTAACCCACAGATAAAAGTATAGAGGAGCGGGATGACGTCATCCCGCTCCTCCCACAAGTGGGCTGGGTCCTCACCCGAAGAGTGGTAAGTCCAGGGGGGGGAATCGGAGCCCCCCCCCCGGTGAAGAGAAGACCCGGTGAGAGCAATCGGGCTGTGAGGTGAGTTTGTGCCATTATTATTATTATTTTTTTCTTTCAGATGGCACGGGGGGGGGGGGGGCTATTCCGGGCCCCCTCCTGAAGATCAGAGGCCCGGGGGGGAAAATCAAGTTGCTGCTTATTGTAGGGAATCGCTGGCACTTTCAAATGAGGGGTCAGGTAAGTCTTTTTTACTTTTTATTTTATGGGGCTCTAAAGTCAGCTACGTGAGTCTCACGTAGCTGGCACTTAACGGTTGGAGAGGCAGCTACGTGAGACTAATGAAAAGCCCAAACCCTAAAAAAATCTCCAGCATCTAAAATTTATATATTTTAAGTTTCAAATCACTTAAGTATTATTCTCTCCCCCACTGGGATGCAATCTGCTCAGGACTCCAGGATATGGCTGCCGCCATCTTGCCTCAGAAGCATCACATATTGAGGAAAGGAGATGGGGGTAGAAGTGCAGGGGGCAGGTGTCAGACCCCGAGAATACCTGTCTTCGATGTGAGCCTGCAACCCCCAATCTCCACAGCCAGCTTCACCTATAGACAAGCCCCCGTTTGCCAGGATGCTATATACGCCTCGCCGGACACAGTTGCCCCCTGGACTTGATGGCTCAAAGATTGTAGGCTCAGGGGGAGTGAAGACAGATAAACTGAATGTCAGACTGGGCGAAGTAGGTAAGTACTGGAAACAGTTCAGGTGCTTCGGAAACAGGTAAGTACTGGAAGCAATTCGGGTGGTCAGGAGAAATCAAGCGAAGTCAGACTCCAAGCCAAGGGTCACACCGGGAGGTCAGAGAGCTGCGCAGTACAAAGGGATGACACGGAGACGTGGTCGAGATTCAAGCAAATGGTCAATAATGATAAGTACAGGAAATCACAGGCGAAATCACAAAGCCAGCTAAACGCTATCACAGGCACTGACACGCTGAATTGGTAATCCCTTTATAGGACTGAACCCGACCGGATTGGACAAGGAGGCAGTGACTGTGATTGGTGCACTTCGGATCTGTGGGTTGATTGGTGCACTTAGAGACCTCTGGGCTGATTGCCCCATCTGAACTTTAAAGGCGTACCGCCCAGAACTGGACCTCCTAGGTTTAGCTCTTTTAAACAGCCTCCAGTGGCCACGCTGTGTGCAGCGCCACCGGAGGACATAAGCTGACTTTACTTGCGCGCAAGCACAAGTCGAATGACAGTGGACGAGGGCGCGCTCGGCGCCGCAAGCGCCACCGGAGCTGGCATCTGAGGCGGAATGGCTGCTGGCCAGGAAAAACCCCGGCTAGTCGCCTAAGGACACCACGGGCACGGACTGAAGGTAAGTCATTCATGACAGCAGGTTATAGCTTTGCTTTGCACAGACAGAGCAGAGAAGGAGGTCAGAAAAGCGTCAGCAATCCCAGAATGCAGAGTAGCATAATCAGAATACATTTCCTGTTTGCAGGCAGCCTGAGACTCCACTGACTGTGAGCAATTTGTATATACAGGGTAGGGGAAACATACAAGATAGACTCTTATTCAGGGTGAGGGTTTAAGTCTGTCCTTGGACATGAGGTTTCTGGAGCATTGTCTGTGGGTTCTTATGAAAAATAGTTGGGTTTCCCAATCCACATGTCAGCCCTCTGAATTCCAGTCTGTTTATTTATCATCCAGAGAGTCATTCCCGTACATAGCTACTCAGTTTTGTTTGGAGATCAACCTGTGCCTGAAATGTGATATTTTTCTAACATGTATGTTCCTGGATTGCATCCTTGCAGCACTTCCTAGGTTGTCTCCACTACCCACATAAACGTGTAATTGCGTGCCGTGTCCGGCGTTCACCAGTGTCATTAACCAGCCACTACCTGACGCTATCCCTTCTTAAATAAGGGCCCAAGTCTAGTAGCAGGTCATGCAGTCAAGAAATGTGGGGAATGATGTCTTTCTCACTTTCAAAAACAACTTTCAGTTCAGCCTCCAGATCATCCTCCCATTTTCCAGGATGGACAGTAGTCTACCTCTGGCCAAATTAAAATTGTGTGTATAAAGTAAAGACTAAGAACCACAACTAAGAGAAAGTCAGGTCTAGCTAGTCCAGCTAGTAAAATTGTGCTGGGTCATGTCAACACAGCAAAAAGAATTGGACACTTGATAAAGCTGTTTCATCCCTGGGATAAATACCCCACCTCGGGAGTTTCCAAGGGGCCAGGACAACAATCAAATGTGCAGACTTCTGCAGCACTTGAGGATTTCCCAATTTATATAACTTAATAGCTTGAAGGTCCATTACCATCACTAAGTGGAAAATTAAAACCAGGAAGGAAAATGTAGACTTAATACTACCTTGTCCTTGTCATGTAGGGTGCTTCAAAGGACCCTCTTTGTGTATTTCACACTTGAGCACCTGAGCTGCAGACATAACGTCTAGCCCAGAGATGACCATATAGAGAGCTCTCTCTCTCTCTTCAAACACCCTCAGACAACCAGTGCTGAAACAAAACTGGCAATAACAGGGCTGCTATCTGTCCCAGCACAGAACAGAAAACATCTGGAAAGTCGCATTGGTGCATATTCGGCCCATCTCCATACCTAGAGCGGAAACTGAAGAAATGGAGATCTCAGGTTCTAGGGACCCCATCCACGACAAGCCTAATAGTTCAACTCAAGAGTCGTACATCCTGCCAAAATAGATACTGTGTCCAGGAGTGTGTTGGGAGTGTCCAGCTGGAGGGTAAATTCCAGACCCCAACCTGGGGCAAGTGGTTCCATCTTCCTGAGGGTAACCTAGACATGTCAGGAGTGGTTCAAGAATCCCAGAAGACGACCTTATGTCCCCAGAGGCCGCTCTGCCTAACTAATCTGAACACATTTACGGTAACCTGGCATTAGGTTGTCTCGGTTTGTAATCCACTTTACCTGTAAACTGTATCTCACTTCTCAGAATGGTATCTGTAATTTTTCCACAATATCAAATGCTTGTCATAACTGTCTATGCACCTGTTGCATTAAAATATATATTGTGGTAAAGTGTATGGAAAAGTCCTGAATGGTGTGTATTTTTCCCCTACTATGCTGTATCAGGCACGGTCCATGCCGGGTTTTCAGGACCCAGGTCACATTCCCCAAGTTTGGTCCCTGATCTCAGGCCTTGCACAGGTGATCAGGCTAATTGCAGGGGAAGCCTGAATAAAAGGGGCCGCTGAGCCTGTCAGTATGCTGTTGACCAGCCCAGGAAGGAGACAACAAAAGAACTGAATTTAAACCGAAGGACTTGGCTTCTGTGACCCCAAAACTTGGACTTGTGTGGATGAGCAGCGGGGGGTTTGTATGCCCTGTAAAGCGGACCTGACTTACCCTGGAATTGCAGCTTGCTGGAGTATCCAGCCCTGGACTTACATTGAGTGGTGAAGTAACCACTTTTGATTTATTGCATTGTTGCTGCAACCTCTGAAGTGAGAGATATTTTGCTTTTGAACACTTTATTTTCTCAATAAACCTGCCTTTGCTGTTGAAGAACTGTTGTCCGTGTCACTGCCGTTCGCCCAATCGCTCACAATTGGTGGAGGATGCGGGCATAGTGACTGTTGCTAGGGGCAACAGGGTGACAACACGCTGCATTTAACAGTGGATGTCCTGGGTGAAAGCAGCAACCAAGATGTCTCACATGGAGGAGAGGATAAAACACCTAATACAGGCTAACCTCCAGCATGCACAGGCCTTGGAACAACAGCAGCAAGCACAGCAGCAAGCCATGGCACAACAGCACCAGTCGCACCAGCAGACCATGGCAAACCAGCAGGAGACAAATCGCCTGTTGATAGAACAGATTGCTGCGCTCAGAGAGACTGTTGTGGCTAAAGTTTCACAACCAGAGAGAAGCCCGGTTGAGACGGATGGTGCGAGGAGAGACGTTCAGCTGGTCTTACAAAAGATGACCCCAGACGATGATGTCAAGGCCTACCTCACCGTATTCCAACGCGTGGCTGAGAGAGAGCAGCTGCCAGTTGCTGAATGGGCCGATGTGATTGCACCGTTCCTGACGGGTGAGCCTCAAAAAGCGTATTTTGATCTCAGGGAGCAAGATGTACGGGACTATGCCAAACTCAAAATGGAGATTCGCCTGGGAGTCACGCCAGCGGTTCGAGCAAGGAGAGTACACAACTGGACTTTTGCCGTTGATAAGCCTGTCCGGTCGCAGATGTACGACCTAATCCACCTGGTCCAAAAATGGTTGGAGCCAGAACGTTCCACCCCTGCGCAGATCATCGAGAAAGTCATGGTGGACCACTTCTTCCGGACCCTGCCGCCAAAACTTCAATGATGGGTGGGACAAGGCGACCCGCAGACTGCTGAGCAGCTGGTCAACTTGGTTGAATGATTCGTCGCAACGGAGGACTACCTGCGGGATGCCCCTACAGCACCAGCACCCTCCAAGACCATCAAACCTGTGACAGCGATGGGTAAGCGAGTTCCAGCTGGAGGTGTGTGGAAGAGTGCAAGAGGGGGCCGGGCTTTAGACTTTGAGCAAGGGCAAAAGACTGACCCTGACCCCCAGAGGCTCCTTATTTCTAGGGAAGGCGCCCGGGCAAGCAGATACCGTGGTCCCCAGTTTTGGAGGTGCCAGGAGTGGGGACACATGGCCGCGGGTTATCCCTGTTTGCCGAACCGGTTTGTGACGCCGTACCGCGGTCAGAGACTTAGCCGCATATGTTGTTGGTAAAAGTAAATGGTTACGCAATAAAGGCTCTGTTGGACTCAGGTAGCCTGGTAACCTTGGTCCAGGCCAACCTTGCGGAGGTTACATACCGAATAAAAATGTTAGAGTGCTGTGCATCCACGGGGATATCGTAGCTTACCCTGTAGCTGTGGGTAAGTTTGAGACCCCCGTTGGGACATTGAACCATGAAGTCGGTGTGGTAAAACGCCTTATGTATGATGCTATACTCATCGTGATTTTCCCTTGTTCTGGGAATTGTGGGAAAGGGGTAACGCTTCTGCCGCCAGCGAAGTATCTCCGGCAGAACCGGTAACCCTCCCTGTTGAGCCGGCTGAACTATCTAGTAGAGACAATAGGCCCCATGAGGTACCTAGTGAAGAAATGGGAACGTCTGAATTATGCAGTGTTGACCGATTCCCACTACAGGTGTTAGCAGGCGAGGATGATGAGGCTTCCCTGCCTGATCAGCGGGTCTTAGACCTAGAGGTGGCTCGGGGTAATTTGGGATCTGAGCAATTAAGAAACTCCACTCTGGAGACTGCAAGGGCAAATGTCCTGGTAGTGAATGGTGTACCTCAGGAACCAGAAGTTGACCATAGAATTTTCCAACTCCCGGGCCGATCAGGGGTGGGTGTTGGTCCACTTTAAACCTCCTTATTTTGAGCGGCATCTTATTCCGTCGCCGATAAGGTAAGATTTTAGGGGCTTTCTGGGGGGTTTCACACAGCGGGGCACCCCCGATCGAGGTGCCCTGCGGAAGTGGACCAACACCCAGGATAGTGAAAATCCTGGGTGTTGGTCCACTTTAATGGAAAGCGCCACCAGCTCAGAGACTCGATGCACCGAAGTAATAGCGACCAAAAATGCCACCTTAAGAGTCATTATGGACAATGCAGCATTGCACAAGGGCTCAAAAGGAGGACCCTGTAGAGCAGACAACACCAAGTTTAAGTCCCAAACCGGTAGCAGAGGCTTACGTGGCGGACACACATGAGTAACACCCTGGAAGAAGGTCTTAACAAGCCTGTGATTGGCAAAGGATCTTTGGAAAAAAATTGCCAGAGCCGAAACCTGTCCTTTGAAAGTACTAAGTTGAAGGCTCGAATCCAGACCATGCTGTAAAAACTCCAGAATCCTGGGAATGGAAAATTCCCGACAAAAAAGAGACTTGGACTCGCACCAAGCAATGTAAGCATGCCAGACCCTGTAGTAGATAAAAGATGAGGATTTCTTTCGAGCCTGAACCAAGGTATCGACAACAGAGGCCGGCAAACCCTTGCCCATCAAGATAGAGGTTTCAGCAGCCAAGCCGTTAAAGCCAGCGTTTGTAAATTGGGATGGCGCAGCTGTCCCCGTGTGAGAGGCTCTGGATCGTCAGGCAGGACGAACTGATCTACTGCCATCTGTACGACATCCGTGAACCATACCCCCCCTCCTGGGCTATCTTGCGCAGCACCCGACCCAGCAGAGGAAAGGGAGGAAATACATAGAGGAGGCGAAATTCCGTCCAAGGAATTGCAAGCGCGTCCGTGGCGAAGGCCAGAGGGTCCTTTGACAGGGAGACAAATCTTAGAAGCTTGTGATTGTGACGGGACGCAAACAGGTCCACGTCCGACTGACCCCAGCGGCGACACAGGCCGTGAAAGATCTTGATGCTGAGGGACCATTCCCCCAGGCGAGACGTCCCCCTGCGCAGGGAGTCCGCCTCCTGATTCTCCACCCCTGGGATGTAAACTGCCGAGATGCAGGGAACAGTCTCCTCTGCCCAATACAAGATAAGAAATACTTCCTTGAGGGCTCGCTTGCTCCGAGTCCCGCCCTGATGATTGATGTAGGCAACCACCGTCTGATTGTCCGAGCGGACCTGTAGGTGGGGGATCAACTGAGAGAGAACCAACCTGATCGCCTGCAGCTCTAGGATATTGATGGGCGCGTGGGCCTCCTGGGGACCCCACTGACCCTGGAACTTCAGAGACTGCCAAACTCCCCCCCCAGCCGGTCAGACTGGCATCCGTGGTGACAATCTCCCAGCGTGGGGGCAGAAAGGACCTGCCCACTAGAAGATTACTCGAGTCCAGCCACCAGAAGAGAGACTGCCTGACCGGAGGGGACAGAGCAAACTCCTGATCCAGGGATTCCTAATTCCGATCCCAAACCGACAAGAGATGCAACTGAAGAGGTCTCATGTGGAACTGAGCAAAGGCAACCACCTCGAAGCAAGACACCATGAGGCCCACCAACTGCATCCCCTGCCGAATGGAGGGGTGAGGACACGACAGCAGGGCCCGCGCCTGCGTCTGAATGCCCTTAACCTTCTGCCTGGGGGAGGAATACCTTGACCTGAGAAGTATCCAGCGTCATGCCCAGGAAGGACCTCGCCAAAGATGGAGATAGTGAAGACTTGGGATAGTTGATCACCCAGCCAAAGGACTCGAGAGTGGACGTCACCACCTGAGTATCCCTCTCGGCCTGATGAAGAGACTGAGCAGCAATCAGAATGTCATCCAGGTAAGGAAGGATGCGAATGCCCTGATTCCTCAGGAGAGCCATGACACCAGCCAGCACCCTGGTGAAAACCCGAGGAGCCGAGGTGATACCGAACGGCAAAGCTGGTAGTATTGATCCCCCAGAGCGAACCTCAGGAACCTCTGGTGACCTGGGAAGATTGGCACGTGAAGATAGGCATCCTTGATGTCCACCGTGGTCATGAAGTCGCGCGGCCGAAGAGAACTTACGGGCGAGCATAATGTCTCCATGCGAAAGTGCTTGAACCTGACAAACTTGTTGAGACCTTTTAAGTCCAGGACGGGCCTCAGGGAGCCGTCCTTCTTGGGCACCGTGAACAGGTTGGAGTAGTACCCCCGACCCTGTTCCCGAAGAGGTACCTGACAAATGACTCCTGACGCGAAAAGACGTTGGACGACCAGGCGAAGTCCCTGAGCCGACAAAGGGTTTTGGGATATCTGGGATCGGAGGAATCTTGGGTGCGGCCAGGCTGCAAACTCTATCTTGTAACCGGAGGACACCACCTCCTGAATCTACTGGTCTGAGACACGAAGCCTCCAGATGTGAGCAAAAAGCCAAAGCCGTCCCCCCACCCGGTCGGGTGAGGGCGCCTCCTCATGCCTGAGGGGCCTTGGGAGGGGATTTGGGCTTGGTCCCCCAGGAGAGACCGGGGCGACCACGGGACCTGCCTCGGCCCCAAGAGTATCTGCGACTAACTGAGAAAGGGGGGCCATGACCTCCCCTTGAAGGACGAAAGGAGGAGGAGCCCCGAAAGGGCCGAGCCTGCTTTCTACGCTGGGGGAGCCTACCATCCTTACCAGCCCACTGACGCAACCAAACTGACCGACGCATAGCCACCAACAGGGCCGAGGCCCTACCGCCAAGCCGGACGACATCGTCTATGGCAGCCAGCCCAAACGCAATAAAATCAGAGCAAAGCAAGAGGTCCTTATAATCCTCCCTATTCTTACCATACCGGGCAGCCTCAGCAAGACGTCTGACCGGCCCCCACGAAGGTAAAGGCATGACAAGCCAACTGATCCATACGCCAGTCCGCGCTATCGCGCTGCGTGGTAGTGTCGGGGGATGGCATGACCGAAGTGTTCGATAGCCCCAGGACCGGAGCGTCCACCTCAGGAGGACACGACCAGTGCTTAACCAAATCTGCCGAAAAAGGATACCTTCTATCCAACCCCTTGGGCACCGAGGGTAACCTATTAGGACGTTCCCACTCCTTCAGAACCATATTTGAGAAATGGCCCTGTTCCGGGAACTCCAAGCGTTGCTTGACGGGGCGGAAGAGCTCGCCCTGCTTCCTCTTCACCGCCTTAGGGAGGGCGATGTGTAATGTATCGAAAACCGCCGACAAGAGGCTATCGGTATCATCCGGGAGCCAGTTATCCTCATCAGAGTAGGACCCTAGGTCACTATCGTAACCGTCCTGACAATCCCCAGAGGAGTCCAAGTCACAGAAAAGCTCCCCCTCCTCCGGGGAGTCACGGCCGCCATACACATCAAGGCCCTCATCCTCCTCGGCAAATAGGGACAACGCAGCGTCAAGGTGTTGCTTCTTGCTAGAGGCCTTGCCCACCGCTGGTCGGGCCAACTGCCACTCAATGCTGGCCACGCGCAGTGCCAGATCAGACTGCGATGCCCTGCTTTCCCTCACTGGGGGCTAAATGTAGGCACGGAGGAGTAGGGGACGCAGTGGGGAACGCAGGATTGGAAAGAGAAGCACTCATTCCAGCCTGATCCGCAATAATGCTCTGGGCGCACAGAACACAAACCACGCTGCCACCACTCACAGGGGATGCCCCGCACATGACACACAGCCGAGCCGGCCCCCAAGCTTGCTGTCCCCAGAAGCCTACATATGGTGATTATCACAGGCACAATAGGCCAGCACAGGGTAAGGGCTAAGGAAGCCACCCGGGATGCCCCCAAGGGATGCCCACTGAGAAGGACAGGAGGGGAAGGGGAGGGATTGGACCGGGATAAACCACAAAACACTGCTATCCCGCCTGTAAGACATAATCATAAAAACACCATGAGTATCCCGCAGCACATGCCCCGACAATGTACCCCCATGGAAAGACTCACGGACCAAGAGCGCAGGCGAGCACAGCACACACAAGCGACAGGCAGCACAAGCTAAGGATCCGCAGAGAGAGAGAGAGAGAGCCCGGGGAGGGCAGGTGTCACCGCCGCAGCACACCACGCGTAAGGGGTCCACAGGAGCTCACTTCTCCTCCAACGCAGCGTGTTGCCAGCAAGATGGTGCCGCAGCAGAGCAGAGCGTCATCCTCCCAAGGCCCCGCCCCCACGACGAGCATGAAAACCGGCTGCACCACGTGACAAGGCTACCAGCACCATGACAGTCACTCACCCTCCGCAGAATAATAGCGCCTCCTGCCGCGGAGCACAACACGCCCGCGGCAGCAGCGAGGAGCAGCAACCGGGCGCAAGTATAAACACAACTCACCCCCTACACCAAACAGGCAGCAGTGGGGTTCTTCCATCCCTCAGCAGGCTCACCATAAAAAGCCTACGGCCGGCTACCCTTTGATGTATAGGGTCTGTGGCCTGGAGCAACACTCACTGAGCGTGCTCCCCTACCGTCACCCGATCCGACAGCCGAGGCTGGGAGGCAGGAGGGTCCGGAAGCGGGTGGAAATAGGCTTGCAGAGCCGCAGGCTTGGTTGCCCCGCTCGCCTGCAAAAACATAGAGAGCCATCTTCTGGTCTTCGCAGTATGACTGCAGAGAAACACTGGGGTTTATGGGTAATTCCTGGCTATTTATAGGGCCGGGAGGAGCCACAAGTCTTCTGCAGTCAACTGCGCCACCTTGTGGCGGAATACCCAGAAATAATGATTGAAATGAAACAGGCCATGCTGTACACTTGGAAAATACCTGGGCTATCTCATTGGTAGAGGGTTGGTTAAGCCCCAGATCAACAAGGTGGAGGCAATACAGAACTGGCCCAGACCTCTTACAAAAAAACAGGTGTGAGCCTTCCTTGGTATCACCGGCTACTACCGGCGGTTTGTGCCCAATTTTGCGTCAATGGCCACCCCATTAACTGACTTAACAAAGGGTAGTAAGTCAGTAATGGTGTAATGGACCCCAGAGGCAGAAAAGGCTTTTCAAAGCCTAAAATCTGCCCTGTGTAAACAGCCTGTCCTGGTGTCCCCAGATTTCAGCTAACAATTTTTGGTACAGACGGATGCGTCTGATTTAGATTTGGGTGCAGAGGTAACTAAGAAAAATGATAAGGGTGGGGTGGAACAGGACGTCCTGTATACATATAATACCAATTCTACAGGTGAGAAATCACAGAATTGTATTATTCTAAGTATACAGCACGTCCTGTTCCAGAAGATATTCCTTACACTTGGGACATCCAATAGCAGTGTCCGTAAGGTAGGGTGGGATCCCCAAAAGTAACAGCAGACAGTTTAAACCGCTGCCGCCTGCAGAACCTTGTGGCCAAAAGCAGCATCAGCTGAGGCCTTAACATCAACCTTGTAAAACTTTGAAAAAGTATGAACAGAAGACCAAGTAGCGGCCTTGCAAACTGTTTTGCTGGTGGCCAAACACACACCCAAATATTTAATACTTTACAAATTAATGCCCAGGGCAGGGCTACTATAAATGCAGGTTCTTTATATTGTTTTAAAGAGATCAGAGCATAACTAATAAAGAATATTGCTTTATTCTAAATAAGATATAAAGAATATAAATATACTTATGTACAGAAAGAAAGCTTAAAAAAGGTAAAAATACATATAAATACAGGAAAACTTCACCACACAGTCATAAATAGCTTAAGACTTAGTGGGATACATATTACATCACCACAGAAACAGCCATTGTCTGAGATTCATCAGCCAGGAGCAGGGGAGGCGACAGACAAGGGGTTTGTGGGAAAACAACACTATGTCCCTGACACAGGTAGCGCACCCTAATATCCACACACTAATACAGCATCACCATTCAGTAACATCACCTTTCCAATGGGAACTTGAATGGGAAATCAGCACCACTTCACCACGAAACAGAGGGGGCTTCTGTCGTCATCTGTCTGGAGCCGGAGGAATCTTCAGAGTAACGGCGGAAAGACAGGATATTATTCGTGGCAACCACACTGTGCTAAGACGTCTCAAAGCACAGGTTAATAATTCCTGTCTTACACCGCACTCCGGACCCCTTTTTATGGAGGCAAGTCAGCAGTTATTTGCTGACTAGACATAAATTACCCAAAATCAAGCAGGGAATGGCCATTTCCCTTACTTGACCTTAGGGTCAATTTAGCTTGCAAACTCAGACTTCCGAAGACCAAATACTCCCCCAGCTTCGTAAGTCTTAAATTAAGATGTCAGCCTTATAACAATGGATTGTGTGAAGTCAACAAACAATACTCAGGATATAGACAGTGGAGGGAAAAAGATGTATAAACATTCAATTCTCCAACACAAGTTCACATAAGGGATAAACAATGACATGTTTTAGGACAGACAGCTATATTTCCCAAATGTCTGTGTCAGCACAGTGACATCCAAGTCAGCAATTAAAAGCTTATACCATATCATGTTTTCAATAAAATATATACATTACATCTAAAAATTCTGTTGCATAACATTCCACCCTTATAATTTATTTAAAACAAACATGGTACCTGATAAAAATAGGCTCAGGTGACACCCTAAAAGCACAGGAACCAGTCCCACCACCCTCGGTTATCTACATCTATCCCATATTTAGCCTATTTATCTACTCTAAAGAAAAACTTAAATATCGCCTATCAACTATCTGATTGTTGGGGCTGTAAAAACAAAAACATAAAAATACATATATATATTGGACTCATGTAGTAGCAAGTTTAAAACTGTAGCAATTCTCCACAGACAGCAGTTGCAGCACAGCAGGGTCGGTGCTGTATATTGAAGTCTCTTTATCCTCAGGACCTGTGCAGTTCGCAAAGTTATACTGTATATGTGCAATTATTTAATCATCATATCACATGAAGCTTTGCCCCAAACAGATCAGCTGCTCATGACTGGCCCCCAAATCACATTCCTCTTCAGCACCATGGCTTATGTTTGACTTGTCTGTAACGAAGACAGTAGAACTCCATCTTGCTGAGGACACACTTTTGGTGAGGACACGCTCACTGACACACAAAGGCCTGGGGTCTGTGGATAGGCCTGGTTAGTGCCTCTGAAATCATCTGGAAAGTCGCTTTGTTTCTTGTAGACAGACAAGGAGAGCACGGTAGACATCAGATGTGCTAAACTAATACAAAGCCAGAATTGGAGTTTGGGGGGGGGGGGGGGGGTATGCAGCTCGCAGAAGGGTTAAACAGCTCTGGATCACAGCAGTTCAGTGGTGGTAGGGGCGAGCAAAATCACAATTGCACAGATGTAGCAGCTGAGAGTGGTCAGTGGAAAGAGTGTTTTAGAGACAGTTTAGAATCTGGACAGTTCATTAAAAATAAGGCCCATACACACCAAAAGAAATTTCTGCAAGGGTAAAAAATAAGAAAACTATTCTATTATTTGCTTCGCCTAGTTACCCATGAAAATCTATTCTACACATTCTATATTTTAGGCTATGGGACACTTAACTTTAACCTTTAACTACCCCTATTTTTAACTACCCAGTGGAGTCAATTCTAAAACTATGGGACACCTTTTACCCAAAACCAAACATGAGGCACCCTTTTGAACGTTAAACTAATATGAGGCACCTTTTGACCTAAAACAAGTATGGGGCACTTTTCAACCACAACAAGGAAAATATAAAACCTGCACCCATTCAGTATCTATATAAATCAAACAACCCATGAATTTAAATGCATGAGTTAAACAATTTTTCAAAACACACATAATCAAAATTACAAGTACAGTATAACTAGTACCTTGTAAAGCATTATTAATATGTTACTCTTAATGTTATGCAACAGAATTTTTAGATGTAATGTATATATTTTATTGAAAACATGACATGGTATAAGCTTTTAATTGCTGACTTGGATGTCACTGTGCTGACACAGACATTTGGGAAATATAGCTGCCTGTCCTAAAACATGTCATTGTTTATCCCTTATGTGAACTTGTGTTGGAGAAATGAATGTTTATACATCTTTTTCCCTCCACTGTCTATATCCTGAGTATTGTTTGTTGACTTCACACAATCCATTGTTATAAGGCTGACATCTTAATTTAAGACTTACGATGCTGGGGGAGTATTTGGTCTTCGGAAGTCTGAGTTTGCAAGCTAAATTGACCCTAAGGTCAAGTAAGGGAAATGGCCATTCCCTGCTTGATTTTGGGTAATTTATGTCTAGTCAGCAAATAACTGCTGACTTGCCTCCATAAAAAGGGGTCCGGAATGCGGTGTAAGACAGGAATTGTTAACCTGTGCTTTGAGACGTCTTAGCACAGTGTGGTTGCCACGAATAATATCCTGTCTTATTGCCGTTACTCTGAAGATTCCTCCGGCTCCAGACAGATGACGACAGAAGCCCCCTCTGTTTCGTGGTGAAGTGGTGCTGATTTCCCATTCAAGTTCCCATTGGAAAGGTGATGTTACTGAATGGTGATGCTGTATTAGTGTGTGGATATTAGGGTGCACTACCTGTGTCAGGGGACATAGTGTTGTTTACCCACAAACCCCTTGTCTGTCACCTCCCCTGCTCCTGGCTGATGAATCTCAGACAATGGTTGTTTCTGTGGTGATGTAATATGTATCCCACTAAGTCTTAAGCTATTTATAACTGTGTGGTGAAGTTTTCCTGTATTTATATGTATTTTTACCTTTGTTAAGCTTTCTTTCTGTACATAAGTATATTGTATATACTTTTTATATCTTATTTAGAATAAAGTAATATTCTTTATTAGTTATGCTCTGATCTCTTTAAAACAATATAAAGAACCTGCATTTATATTAGTAGCCCTGCTCTGGGCATTAATTTGTAAAGTATTAGATATTTGGGTGTGTGTTTTGGCCACCAGCAAAACACAAACTTGTTCAACAGAATCTTGGTGCTGAAAAGCCCAAGAGGCCCCAATAGCACGAGTAGAATGAGCAGTAAGGCGGAAGGGAGGCTCCTTCCCCTTAGCAGAGTAGGCCTGTATCACAGCCTGACGTATCCACTTACTGATAGTGGACTTAGCGGGAGCCAGACCTTTCTTAGGTCCAGACGGAAGCACAAAAAGAGCATCAGTCTTCCTGAAGGATTCAGTAGCCACCAAATAGAACCTGACTACATCCAAAGAATGTAAAACCCTCTCCTTAGGGTTACTAGGATTAGGACACAGAGAAAACAATGTCCTGATTGAGATGAAAGGCAGAAACAACCTTAGGCAGAAAATCTGGCTTAAAACGAAACACCACCTTGTCCTGGTGTCTCTCAAAATAAGGAGGCTTGATGGAAAGCGCTGCCAATTCAGAAACACGCCTAACAGAAGTGATAGCCACCAAAAAGACCACCTTAAGCATAAGAATGGACAAAGGGGCCCCTTGCAAGGGCTCAAAGGGAGACCCCTGCAGGGCAGATAAGACCAAGTCCCAGACTGGTAACATAGGCTTACGTGGGGGACGCACGTGAGTAACCCCCTGGAAAAAGGTCTTGACCAGGGGATGCTGAGCAAATGATCTTTGGAAAAAAATGGCCAAGGCAGAAACATGACCTTTCAGAGTACTGAGCTGAAGAGCTAGATCCAAACCATGTTGGAGAAATTCCAGAATCCTAGGAATAGAAAACACAGGACAGGGAAGAGAGTTAGACTCGCACCAGTCAATGTAAGTACGCCAAACCCTGTAGTAGATGGAAGAAGAGGACCTTTTCCTAGCCCTGATCATGGTATTTACAACCGAGGCAGGCAGCCCTTTTTCCATCAAGATGGAGGTTTCAACAGCCAGGCCGTCAAAGCCAGCATTTGTAAATTGGGGTGGTGGAGGTGTCCCTGAGTGAGCAGATCTGGGACCCGGGGCAGGGCGTACTGATCTACTGCCAACTGCACGATGTCTGTAAACCACACACTTCTTGGCCAACAGGGGACACCAGGATGGCTGGCACCCCTTCCTGAACTATCTTGCGCAGCACCCTGCCCAGCAGTGGAAACGGGGGAAACACATACAGTAGCTGGAACCTCGTCCAAGACATTGCTAGGGCATCCATGGCCAAGGCCAGAGGATCCTGGGGCAGAGAGACAAAGACCGGAAGCTTGTGATTGAGACGGGATGCAAACAGATCCACATCCGGCTGACCCCAGCGGTGGCACAGGGAGCGAAACACCCTGCTGCTGAGGGACCATTCTCCCAGACGAGAGGTCCCCCTGCTCAGAGAGTCTGCCTCCAGATTCTCCACCCCCAGGATGTACACAGCTGAGATGCAGGGAACTTTCTCCTCCGCCCAGGACAGTATCAGGGACACTACCTTGAGGGCCCTCTTGCTCCGGGACCCTCCCTGATGATTGATGTAGGCAACCACCGTCTGGTTGTCCGAGCGGACCTAAACAGCCCGACCCCGCAGGTGTGGGGTTAAGTGGGCGAGAACCAACCTGATCGCCCTTAATTCCAGAATGTTGATAGGGGCATGGGCCTCCTGAGGGCCCCACTGACCCTGGAATTTCAGGGACTTCCAACCCCCCCCCCCCAACCTGTCAGACTGGCATCTGTGGTGACAGTTTCCCAGCAGGAGGCCAGAAAGGATCTGCCCCCAGCATGTTCCTTGAGTCCAGCCACCACGATAGAGACCGCCTGACCAGAGGGGACAGGACAAACACCCGATCCAAGGACACAGGGTCCCGATCCCATATTGACAAGAGGTGAAGCTGAAGAGGCCTCATGTGAAACTGAGCATATGGATCTGCCTCGAAGCAGGACACCATCAGGCCCACCAGCTGCATTCCCTGCCTGATAGATGGATGAGGACAAGACAGCAGGAGCTGAGCTTTCTCTTGAAGGATCTCCACCTTCTGCTGAGGAAGAAAGATCTTGACCTGAGATGAATCCAGAATCATGCCCAGAAAGGACTTCACCATGGAAGGAGACAGGGAAGATTTGGGGTGGTTGATCACCCAGCCGAATGACTCCAGTGTGGACACCACCCGCTGAGTGTCCAGCTCTGCCTGATGGAAGGACTGAGAAGCAATAAGCGTGTCGTCCAAGTAGGGACGAATGCGAATGCCCTGAGATCTCAGCAGAGCCATCACTCCTAACAACACCTTGGTGAATACCCTGGGAGCCGAGGTGAGACCGAAGGGCAAGGCCACAAATTGGCAGTGCTGATCCTCCAGAGCCAACCTGAGGAATCTCTGATGACCTGGAAAGATAGGAACATGAAGGTAAGCATCCTTGATGTCTACAGAGGTCATGAAGTCCCCTGGGCATAGGAAAGTCACAGCTGAGTGCAGTATCCATGCTAAAGTGTCTGAATCTGACAAATTTGTTGAGGTGCTTCAAATCCAGGATGGGTCTGATGGACCCATCTTTTTTGGGAACAATGAAAAGATTGGAATAATAGCCTTTGCCCCTTTCCCTCAAGGGCACCCGGCAGATGACACCCAGTTCCAGAAGGCCTTGTACAGCCAGGGACAGACCCTGAGCTGACAGGGGGTTTCGAGCAAACCCAGATTTTCTTGTAACCGGAGGACACTATCTTCTGAATCCACCGGTCTGAGACGTGAAGCCTCCAGACATGAACCAAGAGCCGAAGCCGCCCCCCCACCCGGATGGGTGAGGGCACCCCTTCATGCTTGAGGGGGCTTGGGGGAGGACTTAATCTTGGGACCCCAGGGGGGGCCAGGGCGGCCACGTCCTCTGCCCCTGCCCCAAAAATCTCCACGGGCTCCAGCAAAGGAAGCGCCCCGTCCAATTCTGGAGTCCCTGAAGGAAGGAGAAAAGGCACCTGAACCCCGAAAGGACCGGGGCTGCCTTCTACGCTGAGGTAACTTGCCTCCCTTAGCAAACAAGTCCAGACGTTCACAAAAGAGGCGCAGCCCCTTGAAGGGAAACCCAGTGAGAGCCTTCTTAGCAGCGTTGTCAGCTGCCCACTGGCACAGCCAGACCGAGCGGCGTATCGCCACTCAACACACATTCTAATGGTATCATCCAAGGCAGAGAGAACATATGCAACAAATTCCTCACAATACAGAAGAGCTCTATACTATTCACTACCTGCATCAGCAGGGGCGCCATTTAAGAGACCCCTGAGCAGGCTTTAAATAGCAACAGCCGTAATAGCAGAGGCACAGACCAGACAGAGTGCAGTCCCCACACAGGCAAAAGCATGGCAAGCCAGCTGATCAATGCGCCTGTCCTCCCCATCCATCAGTGTAGTAGAGTCAGGGGAATGCATGACGGATGTGCTAAACAACCCCAGAACTGGAGCAACCCCTCGGGAGGACATGACCACCGTTTTACCATTTCAGCAGGAAAGGGATACCGCTTATCCCAACTCTTTGGCACCCCGGGGAGCCGGCTAGGCCGTTCGCACTCCTTGAGCACCAGATTATTAAAATGAGCTTGTTCTGGAAACTCCAAGTGTGGTTTAACAGTATGAAACAGCTCCCCCTGCTGCCGTGGAGCCACGGCAGGGGGAGAGATACAGAGTACATAAAAAATGTGAACCAAAAGCCTGTCAGTATCATCTGAAGCCCATGGGTCATGCCCAGAATCGGCACCACACGCTCTAGAATGTTCCTCAGATGATTCTGAATCAGAAAACAATTCCCCCTCTTCTATGGGGTTATAACCGGTAACATCAAAAAATTCCCCTGCCTCCATATGAAAGAGGGAAACACAAGGTGATAAATGCCGCTTCTTAGCAGAAGCCTTACGCGGGCCAGAGCCAGCAATATGTCTCAATGCTGGCCACCCGAGTAGCCAAATCAGGTTGAGACTCCCCACTGGTATGCACCTCACTGGGAGTCAGATGTAAGTGTGGGGGGGTAGGCGAAGCCCGAGGGGGCGCAGACCCAGCCACCGGTAACCCAGACTGCAATGCAAGCGTCTGCTGGGCACAGTGTACACACACCCTGACATCATAACTTATAGGGGATACCCCACACGCCACACACAGCCGGGCTTGTCTCGAAGGAACCCCAAGCACATTATCCTGAGAAGCCTCCATATGGTGATTATTGTGGCACAATAGGCCAATTGGGATTGACGCCAATAAGGCTACCCGGGATGTCCCAATAGCCCGCTAGGGAAGTGGGAGATATAAAATACAATAGCCCTCCAATAGGGAGTTAACACTAAATAGAGGGCATAGGACCGGGAGAAACCACAAAAGTTTGACCCGCCTGCAAGACATAAACAAAAAGATCCCATAAGCAATGTGCGATACAGAGAAATACAAAATAAATCAGCCCGCAGGGGCACTTACGGACTGCGATAGGGAGAAGCCCGACACGCAGCAGAGAACTAAAATGGCGCCGGCATATACCTCGAGGGGCGGGCCGCGGAGACAGTGATGCAGAACGCGTCAGCCGCAAGACCCGCCTCCGAAGAGCGTGAAAACGCACCCACATGACAAAGCCAGCAAAGTGGAGCCAACTGCGGGGACGGGGGCGAGGGGCATAAGACGCGGGAGGGGCATCCCATAAGGCTCACCACGGGCCTGTACTGCCTACCCTTCGGTGGGGGACCTCGGTTGGAGCAGTGCTCCTTAGCACCTAGCAGCGGTGCTGCCTACCTTCATCCGAACCAGTGCAGCCTAAGCTGGGAGGCAGTAAAAATACAATTCTGTGAAGTACTCACCTGTAGAATTGGTATTATAAGTATACAGTACGTCCTGCTCCAGATAGATTACTTACACTTGGGTTATCCTCCGCCAGATGGCTCTGCACTGCAGAGACATGTAAAACAGGCTCCTCCCGGCCCCTCAAATACCCGGGGACCTCCCACAAATCCCCAGCATTGAAAAGCAGTGAACAAGAACCAGGAGAATTAAACCACCCAGAACAAAACTGGTAACTATAACAATGATGATAATCACCATACAGGGGATCCAGAATAATGCAACAACGGGGTGGGGTGGAGCAGAACGTACTGTATACTTATAATACCAATTTTACAGGTGAGTACTTCACAGAATCGTAGTATACAGTACATCCTGCCTGGTGCTGGAAAGCCCAAGAGGCACCAATAGCACGAGTAGGAGGACTCTTCCCCTTAGCCGAATAGGCCTGAATCACAGCCTGACGGATCCATTTGCTGATAGTAGACTTGGCAGGAGCCAAACCCTTCCTAGGACCAGAAGGGGCCACAAAAAGAGCATCAGTCTTCCTGAAGGACGCAGTGACTACCAGGTAATACTTCAGACACCTGACCACATCCAAGGAGTGTAAAACCCTTTCCTTAGCATTACTAGGATTAGGGCACAAGGAAGGAAGAACAATATCCTGGTTCAAATGAAAAGCAGACATCACCTTAGGCAGGAAATTCGGCTTAAAGCGGAACACCACCTTATCCTGGTGTCTCTCAAAGTATGGATGCTGGATAGACAGAGCCGCCAGCTCAGACACACGCCTAACCGAAGTAATAGCCACCAGAAAGAAAACCTTGAGGGTAAGGACAGCCAGAGCAGCATCCTGAATAGGCTCAAAGGGAGCACCCTGCAGGCAGACAAGACCAAATTCCAATCCCAAACAGGGACCATAGGTTTTCGTGGGGGACTCACATGAGTAACCCCCTGAAAGAAAGTCTTGACCAAGGAATGTTGAGCAAAGGACTTCTGAAAGAAAACAGACAGGGCAGAAACTTGACCCTTCAAAGTACTGAGTTGGAGACCAGACTCCAAACCTTGCTGTAAGAACTCTAGAACCCTGGGAACTGAGAACACCCGACAGGGAAGAGACCTAGACTCACACCAGTCAATGTAAGCACGCCAAACCCTATAATAGATGGAAGAGGAAGACTTCTTCCTAGCTTTTACCATGGTCTCAACCACGGAGGCAGACAAGCCTTTCTCCATCGAGATGGATGTTTCAGCAGCCAGGCCTTCAAAGCCAGAGTTTGTAAATTGGGATGGCGTAGGGAGCCCTGAGTGAGCAGATCTGGTACTGCTGGCAGGACGTACTGATCTACTGCCATCTGCACCACGTCTGTGAACCACACTCTTCTTGGCCACCTGGGGGCCACCAGAATCACTGGCACCCTTTCCAGAGCAATCTTGCACAGGACCCTGCCAAGGGGGAATGGAGGAAAGACATACGGGAGCCGAAATTCCTGCCATGACATGGACAGAGCATCCGTGGCCAAGGCCAGAGGATCCTGAGACAGGGAGACAAAAGCCTGAAGCTTGTGATTGTGACGGGACGTGAACAGATCCACATCCGGTAGCCCCCAGCGGTGACACAGGGACTGGAATACCCTGTTGCAGAGGAACCACTCTCCCTGACGAGAGGTCCCCCTGCTCAGAGAGTCCGCCAGAAGGTTCTCTGCCCCCGGAATGTACACAGCCGAAATGCATTGAACGTTAACCTCTGCCCATGTCAGAATCTGCGACACCTCCTGGAGGGCCCTCCTGCTCCGGGTCCCTCCCTGATGGTTGATGTAGGCAACCGCCATCCTGTTGTCTGAGCGCACCTGCATAGGCAGACCCCTCAGGTGATTGGTCAACTGCTCCAGTACCAACCTGATTGCCCGCAGCTCCAGAATTTTGATGGGTAAGTGGGCCTCACCTCCCCTGGAACCGCAGGGACTTCCAGAATCCCCCCCATCCTGACAGACTGGCATCCGTGGTGACTGTCTCCCAGGAGGGGGCCAGGAAGGATCCGCCTCCCAGCAAGTTCCTGTGGTCCAGCCACCAGGAAAGGGGCCGTCGGAACGAGGGGGGAAGCACACAGATCCCGTCCAAGGACGTTGGATCCTTGTCCCATACTGACAGAAGGTGAAGTTGGAGAGGCCTCAAATGGAACTGAGCAAAGGGCACCGCCTCAAAGCATGCCACCATCAGGCCCACAAACTGCATTCCCTGCCTGTGGGAGGGCTGGGGGCACGATAGGAGGAACCTCACCTGCGCAGTTAGAGCTTCCACCTTCTGCTGAGGAAGGAATATCCTTGACTGAATCGTATCCATAATCATTCCCAAGAATGGGGTCACCGAGGAAGGGGACAGGGAGGACTTGGGGAGCTGAGTGTCCAACTCTGCCTTTTGACCGAGAGGTGATGAGTATGTCGTCCAGGTAGGGTAGCAAGCGTATGTCCCTTGACCGCACCAGAGACATCACCCCTGCCAGCACTTTGGTGAACACTCTGGGAGCTGAGGTGAGACCAAAGTGCAGGGCCACAAATTGGTAATGTTGATCTTCCAACGCGAATCTGAGAAACCTTTGGTGTCCAGGGAACACAGGGATGTGAAGGTAAGCATCTTTGATGTCCACCGGTTTTGTTTAGAGCCCCAGGAGGCGCCGGGGCGTCGTCCACTGTTCCTGCGCCAGGAATCTGTACGAGCCTCCGCGAAGGACACCCCTTTGCCCTGCTCAGCACTGCGGTTGGGGAGTGAAGGGGGCCCCTGGCCCCGAAAGGGGCGAGACTGCCGCCTGCGCTGGGGTAACTTACCTCCTTTAGCAAAAAGGTCTAGGCGATCTCCAAACAGGCGTAGCCCCTTAAATGGAAGCCCAGTAAGGGTCCTCTTAGCAGCATTGTCAGCAGCCCACTGGCGCAGCCAGACTGCGCGGCGTATAGCTACCGCCAAGGCAGAGGTTCTGGCACACATCCTAATGGCATCATCCAAGGCAGATAGGATAAAGTTGACAAACATATCACAGTTAGTGCATTACATTTAACAGGTTGCCCTTCATCAGACCCATCAAGTACACTTCTGATCAGGGTCCTGAGCGCCACAGATGTAATGGCCGAGGCGCCGGCCCCACAAACGCAAAGGCATGACACGCTAATTGATCAATGCGCCGGTCCTCAGCGTCCCGCAGCGTAGTAGTGTCGGGGGAGTGCATAATAGAGGTGTTAGACAACCCTAGAATAGGAGCATCGACCTCAGGGGGCGATGACCAGCACTTGACCATGTCAGCAGGAAAGGGATACTTCCTGTCCCAACTCTTAGGTACGCCGGGAAGTCTACTGGGACCACTCCTTAAGCACGAGGTTATTGAAATGGGTTTGCTCATTTCAAACGAGCTTTAGCAGTATGAAAAAGCTCCCCCCTTTGCCTGGGAACCGCAACCGGGGGAGAGATAGACAAAACCTCAAATATTTGGACCAGCAGTCTGTCAGTATCATCCGGGGTCCAGGGGTCAGAGCCAGAATCGTCATGACCCCTGAGTCTCTCATCAGATGACCCTGAGTCATAAAACAGCTCCCCTTCGTCTGATGGGGCGTAGCCATACAGATGCAACAACTACTCAGATTCCCTAGGAGTGGCATCAGGAGTTAAGTGACGCTTTTTAGCGGAGGCCTTACGCGCTAAGGTATTAGCGATCAATCTTTCAACACTGGCCAGTCTAGCAGACACATCAGGTTGAGAATCCCCGCTTGTATGTAATTCAATGGGGGTGAGACTCAAGCTTGGGAGAGTAGGTGAAGTGAGACGAGGTGCAGGCCCGGCCACCGGAGGGGCGAGTTGCAACGTTAGCACCTGCTGTGCGCAAGGGACACAGACCCACGCATTGTCACCGCTGATAGGTGAGACCCCACAAGCTACACACAGCTGGGCTTGTCCCGAAGGAACCCCGGTCCCAATATCCTGGGATGCCTCCATATGGTGATTATTAGGCACAATATGCCAGTAGGGATTGATGCTATAAAGCAACCCTGGATGCCCCAATGACCCGCTAGGGAAGTGGGAGTACTTATACTAGGCCCAACTACAATTACACCAGGCCGGGAGAAGCCACTGGATTCACCGGTCTGAAAGACACAACGAGAAGAAGGGGTGTCAGAGTCATACACAGAAAAATAATGAGCATTAAAGTTGCCCACAAGGGCACTTACAGACCGCGGGAGGGGGGACCGTTACACACGCGCGCGCGACTGTACAGGGAAAGGCGCCAAAAGAACCTCGAAGGGCGGGCCAGAACGAGCCGTGACGCAGGGCGCGCCAGGCCCGGCCCCGCCCCGCCGAAGAGCGCGAAGTCCACAGACAAGCAGCCAATGAGAACGCATCTGAGGCAACGCCACCGCCCGGCGCGGGCATCCAATGAAGTAAAGGGCGCGTGCGGCGGCGGCATTTGCAATAGTAAAAAGCAAGTCAGCGTGGCGGTTGACACACATATACTAGTCCCAACACACATACCAACAGGTGATAGACACGAATCACGGTACACGCTCAACCACACCCCGCCCCTCTTTTTCTCCCGAAGGCTACGGGGAGAATGAGGGAGGCTGGCGGCCCTTTGTACAGGGCCCACCGCTACCGGGGCATGGGACAATAATGCGAGAGGGACATCCCATAAAGGCTCACCATCAGCCTATACCGCCTACCCTTTGGTGGGGGACTGCGGTGGAGCAGCGCTCCTTAAGCACACATGGTGCTGCCTACCTTCACCCGACCAGCGCAGCCCAGGCTGGGAGGCACATCACATCAAAGACGGGTGGGAATAGTCCAACAGGGCCGCAGGCTTTAATAGCCCCGCTCACCTGCGACAGAGTGATAATTTCATGTCTTCGCAGTAAGCACTGCAGAGAAATCTGGGGATTTGTGGGTGGTCCTCGGGTATTTGAGGGGCCGGGAGGAGCCTGTTTTACATGTCTCTGCAGTGCAGCGCCATCTGGCGGAGGATAACCCAAGTGTAAGTAATCTATCTGGAGCAGGACGTACTGTATACTAAGAATAGGAAACGGGTGGGAATAGTCCTACAGGGCCGCAGGCTAATAGCCCCACTCACCTGCAAGTAGAGAGAGTCATCTTCTAGTCATCGCAGCCCAGACTGCAAAGAACTGGGGAATTTGTGGGAGGTCCCTGGTATATATGGGGCCGGGAGGAGCCACTTTTCTGTCTCTGCAGTCCAGCGCCATCTACTGGATGTATAACCCAAGTGTAAGGAATATCTTCTGGAACAGGATGTGCTGTATACTTAGAATACTTACCTGCACATTAAACCTAGACACTATTTGCCAACATGTTTCACCCAGTCACACAAATCCATTGTACAATAAAGACAAACAACTTTAGTATAATTTTCAGTTTTATTTATAACAATATTCTGTGTTATTTAAGTTGTAAAGTAATCCAGCAAAAATTATTAAAACTTTTTTTTGTAACCCTGCCTCCCTCAATTCAGCCCAGTAAAACATAAAACATTTTGAAATGAGTGCTTTCCAGATTCAATAAAAAATACTGCGTAATTGACGTATCCTAACAGACATTTCTGAAAACGAAATAAGAGAGCTAACAAAAGGGGGCAAGAGAGAATACATTTCCCGGATTTGATTTTAAAAGAAAAATAAAAAAAAGATCTAACAAAGCCCATTGCCTGAGTTGGATTTGAAGGGGCATGCTAGCATATCTCATGGAATGATTCTGAAAACTTAGGCTGTTGTACTAAAAATAAAACTCCCAACACTTTCATTCAATGACAATAGTAAAAGGTATGATGAGTATTATATAGTAAGGCTATATAGTGCAACATTGCTCTGAACAAAAAGAAAACCTGTTCCGTGTCTTATGATCGAATATGGCTGCTTTGCACATGGTCTGGTGTAGATAAAACTAAGCAATTGCCTCATTAATCAGTTCTGTGGAGAAGAGGTATAGATTCCTAGAATATAAAATTAGGCAAAAGAATGCACCTAACTTTATGTGCTTTTTACATATTTTTTGAATCAACGCGTGAATTGCAAATTTCATCCACTTTATGTCCATTCTGTGGAAAAGCACTTGAGCTCATATTGTGGCCAACTGTGCTGCTAAAAGTGGGCAGAAAGTGGATGTAAAGTGTGCCAAGAGTGAATGCAAAAGGTTTAAATGGACCTTGTGTGAAAGAATCTAGTAGTTAAGAATATTACCCTCAAACCAGATATTTAGTCCCCCAGTGATAACCTAGGTGGAGAGCATCTACCTCCCCCTAATACACCCTGTGTCAAAGTGCTTCCATTTGCACGATTTAGAAACGTTGTACACATAAATAATCATAATGCAAATCCTCCCGATAATACTGTGCTGCTCCATGTGCAAATTCAACATTATTTAGTGAAACTTTATTTATTACATGATCTAGAACTAAAAAAAAAGCAGAAAGCGAAATCAATAAAAAGGGTCAGCATCAGACTTTGCTTGCATCATTGTGACTTTATTTTCCCACACTGCCAACCTGAACTGACCAATATTGCTGTTGAGAGACCTTTCAAATTTCTGGCAAGGCCATTTTTGATGGAGAAATACACTGCTGTACCTACAGTATAAAGGACCATATTAAATGAGGACGGGGGAAAAGTGATGTAAACCTATGACATAAAAAGGCAGCTCAAGGCAGATAACCCCCCATGCCGTCTGTACAACATTGTGCTGCAAGGCCACCAGGCAAAAAAACATTATGAGTACACACATGACAAATATACATTTTATAATACTGGGCCTACCCCCTTATTCAGGAGGCAAAGCAGGCATTTTATCAGAAGAAGGCAGCCATTTAAAGGACAACAGATCAAAGGCATGAAGGCATGAGACACAGATCAAAAACCCACAGCACTCGAGTTTAACATACACTTATGTGTGTGTGAATCTAAAGCACTGCTGATTTTTGGTAAAGGTTTAGTTTTGGTTAATGTGCAAATTTAGTGACTGCTCATTATGTCACTACTAAAAGTGTATTTTAAAATGCAGATTTTCGACCTCAGTAAAAAAAAAAAAAAAAAAGAAATGACAAAATGACTTTTCCACCCTGACAGCGGACAGATATTCATTTATGGTTGCAGTGCTACAGTCAAAAACTAGTAAAAAAAATGTTACTGATCACTTGCTTGCTGTTGTGATATTCGTGACCACCGTGTTCTACATGAAGGCTTTAAAATTAAGTCTTATGCCACAATTTGAACATACTATAGAAATGTATATCTTAACGAGAAGTGTAACAAAGGTGGAATTCATAATTTAAACAAAAAAAAAGCTTTTTTTTTAATGCCGATAAACATTTGAGTTGGAGAAACATATATAAATAAAACTAAGACATTCGGTTTCAAGATTTTATAGCGCTGCTTTTAAATTACCATTTCATCATTAACCTTTTCTATTGGATCGTAAGGAAAAATTAAAACAAATTCAACATTTTTAAACTTGTATAGTAATGACTGCAGCAAAATGAAAAAAATAAAAAGAATACAAAAGCCCTTAAATGCTATAAACTTGACGCTACTGGAAGCAAAATACAGTTTTTAGCTAGAACACATTCATTGGATGGGGGAGTCCTTTCTCCAGCTAGAAAAAAAAGGATTGTTCTTCTGGCTTTCCAGTTAGCAGGCACAGTTAGATTTGTAGAAGCAGCTCTGCACCTCATCTGTAGGGGAAGGCATATGGACCCTGTTGCCTATGAGAAGAATCTGGTGTTGCTGCAACTTGAGATGTGAGGCATTCCAATTTCCTGTAGGACATAAAACAATCTGCAGGTGCTTGTGTCTTGTTTGCTTGCAGGCTGCTGTGGAAGCAGTGAAGGAGATGAAAGTCACTTTTGCACAAAACCTGTACCGTTCAGAACATTCCTCATGCCCGCTGCCTGAAAGGTTCAGCCTAAAAATGGCTCTGACCCTCTCTTCTTCACATTATTAAAAAAATAAAAGGCATTTAAAATGACTTATGTATGGTATGATGTAGCCAACAACATAAAGCCAACAAAGTTAAAAAAAAAAAAAAAAAAAAAAAATGGAAATGCAATAGAAAGAGCTCGCCTGGCACGTTTCGCTCCATTTACTTAGTATCATCTTAGCAGTTATTAAAGTGGATAAAATAACATAACAGTCTCATTTAAAAGGCCAGCCCTTAAAAAATACAAAAGCACCCCCTTTCGATGTGTAATGTGTCTTTGTTGCGATAAAAACTGACTTTCCTTTTATCTTCTGATAAGGATCTCTCTCCGTCTTCAACTCTACTATCTGCACGACATTGGGTTTATTGCAGAGTCCCATGACAGGCAGGTCCCGAGTATTTATGGGCAAGGAGCTGAAGGATTTGTTTAAACAGGTTCCAGAAAATAATGGCAAGGAAAAAATATATTTATAATACTGAGATCAATATAAAAGTAGTCCTTCATTTATACACTTTATACACCGTTAGGTTGTGTGTGTGTTTTCTCCATAATTTTTAAAAGTTTTTTTAGCTTTTTTTCCTCTGTTACTAAAACTTTCAACCCTATGCCAAGGGGTCTGAGAAATCATCCTCTCCACCACGGGACAACAGTTCTCGTTTCTCGTCTGTGCTCGCTAGAGAATTCCGACTGTTGTGTGCACCCATGTACAAGGTGGCATAGACAGGGTTAGTGAAGTTTGTCGGCTGAAACAAATAAAGGTTTAAAAAAATCATTAATACAATTTAACAGTCTAGGTGAAGTGTAGTAATTGTATATATAAATAATACAATTCTGTGATTACTCACCTTGTAGAATTGGTATTATAAGTATGCAGCACGTCCTGCTCCAGATAATGATTCATAACAGATGGGATTACCTCCGCCAGAGGGCGCTTGACTGCAGAGATGGCAAAAAGAGGCCCCTCCCGGTCCATATATACCCGGGACCTCCCACAAATTCCCCAGTATAGAAAAGCAGTAAGGAGAACCAGAAGAAGCCAATGAAATTAACAACGTTAACAAGGATAACAATCACCATACAGAGGATCCAAGATAATGCAAACAGGGTGGGGTGGAGCAGGACGTGCTGCATACTTATAATACCAATTCTACAAGGTGAGTAATCACAGAATTGTATTATTCTAAGTATGCAGCACGTCCTGCTCCAGATAATGATTCATTTGATGATGGGACATCCAATAGCAGTGTCCGTAAATAGGGTGGGATCCCAAAAAGCAACAACGCGCAGTTCAAACCACTGCCGCCTGCAGAACTTTGCGGCCAAAAACAGCATCTGCCTTGTAAAACTTGGAAAAGGTATGAACAGAAGACCAAGTAGCAGCCTTACAAACTTGTTCAACAGAAGCCTGGTGCTGGAAGGCCCAGGAGGCCCCAACAGCACGGGTAGAATGAGCAGTAACACAGAAAGGAGGATCCTTTCCCCTAGCAGAATAGGCCCTAAAAATAGCCTGACGAATCCATTTGCTAATAGTAGACTTAGCAGGGGCCAGGCCCTTCTTGGGACTCAAAGGAACCACAAACAAGGCATCTGTCTATCTAAAAGGTGCAGTAGCCACCAAGTAGAACTTCAAATTCCTGACCACATCCAGGGAATGTAAGGCCCTCTCCTTGGAATTACCAGGATTAGGGCACAAGGAAGGAAGCCCAATGTCCTGATTGAGATGGAAGGCAGAGACAACCTTAGGCAAGAAATCAGGTTTAAATCTGAAAACCACCTTGTCCTGGTGTTTCTCAAAGTAGGGGGCCTGAATAGAAAGGGCCGCCAACTCCGAAACACGCCTGACCGAGGTGATAGCCACCAAAAAGGCAACCTTAAGAGTAAGAATAGACAGAGCAGCCTCATGCACAGGCTCAAATGGAGGGCCCTGAAGGGCAGACAAAACCAAATTCAAGTCCCAAACTGGCAACAGAGGTTTTCAAGGGGGACGCACATGAGCAACCCCCTGGAAGAAAGTCTTGACCAGAGGATGTCGAGCGAAAGATCTCTGGAAAAAAACAGCCAAGGCAGAAACGTGACCCTTGAGCGTGCTGAGCTGAAGTCCCAGATCCAAACCATGCTGAAGGAACTCCAGAATCCTAGGAATGGAAAACACCCGACATGGAAGTACCCTAGACTCACACCAGTCAATGTAGGCCCGCCAGATCCTATAGTAGATGGTAGAAGAGGATTTCCTCCTAGCCCTGATTAGAGTGTTAACCACAGACTCAGAAAGCCCCTCATCCCTTAAGATGGAGGTTTCAGCAGCCAGGCCGTCAAAGCCAGCGTTTGTAAATTGGGATGGCATAGCTGCCCTTGAGAGAGGGGCCGGGACCAGGGGCAGAGCGTACTGATCTACCGCCAGCTGAACGATATCCGCAAACCACACCTGTCTTGGCCACCAGGGGGCCACTAGGATTGCTGGTAACCTTTCCTGAGCCAGCTTGCGCAGAACCCTGCCCAGCAGGGGGAATGGAGGAAAAAGCTACAGGAGACGGAACCCCTGCCAAGATAGAGTCAGAGCATCCACCGCAAGGGCCAGGGGATCCTGTGACAGATAGACAAAGACTGGGAGCTTGTGATTGTGGCGGGACGCAAACAGATCCACTTACGGTACCCTCCAACGGTGACATAAGGACAGGAAGACCTCGCTGCTGAGAGACCATTCCCCCAGGCGAGAGGTCCCCCTGCTCAGAGAGTCCGCCTCCAGATTCTCCACCCCCGGAATGTACACTGCTGAGATGCAAGGAACATTGCCCTCCGCCCAGGACAGAATCATGGACACCTCCTTGAGGGCACTCGAGTCCCTCCCTGATGATTGATGTAGGCAACCGCTGTCTGGTTGTCTGAGCGAACTTGGACCGGCCGACCCTGAAGGTGAGGAGTCAACTGGGCCAGTACCAACCAAACTGCCCTCAGTTCCAGGAAGAAAAATCCTGGCCTGAACAGTATCCAGATTCATGCCCAGGAAGGAGGTCACCAGAGACAGAGACAGGGAGGATTTGGGGTGATTGATCACCCATCCGAATGTTTCCAGAGCAGTCACCATCTGCTGGGTATCCAAATCTGCTTGCTGGAAAGAATGAGAAGTGATGAGGAGGTTGTCCAGATAAGGAAGAATGTGAATGCCCCGAGCTCCGAGGAGAGCCATAACACCTGCCAGCACCTTGGTGAAGACTCTGGGGGCCGAGGTGAGACCGAAGGGCAGTGCTACAAATTGGTAGTGCTGGTCCTCCAGTGCGAACCTGAGGAATCTCTGATGCCCTGGGAAGACTGGTACATGAAGGTAAGCATCCTTGATGTCTATGGAGGTCATGAAGTCCCCCGGGCGCAAAGAGCTGATCGCGGAGCGCAGGGTCTCCATGCGAAAGTGTCTGGTCCTGATGAACTTGTTGAGAAGCTTTAAACCGGACCTTCACCATGATTTAATGAAAAGCCCAAACTCTTAAAAAACAATTCCTCAGCATCTAAAATTAATATATTTTACATGTTTAGTCACTAATTTATTATACTTTCCCCCACTGGGCTGCAACTCTGTTCGGGAATTTAGGATACGGGCGCCGCCATCTTGACTCAGAAGCATCACACTTACTGAGGAGAGGAGAGTGGGATAAGGTACAGGGGGGCGGGTTATAGCTGTGCTTTGCTCAGACAGAGCAGAGCTGGGGTCAGGGAAAGGTCAGCAGTCCCAGAATGCAGAGCAGCACAGTCACTTCCTGTTTGCAGGCACTTCCTGTTTGCAGGCTGCCTGCAAAAATGGCAGCTTCCATAAGCCGCCATCTTGGATGTTTAAAGGCTTATAAAATGCAGTAGATGCAGGTAGGATGATTTTTAATGTGAGCAATCTGTATGTACAGGGTGTGGGAAACATATAAGATAGACTCTTATTTAGAGTGAAGGTCCGCTTTAAGTCCAGGATGGGTCTGATGGAACCATCCCTTTTGGGTACTGTGAAGAGATTGGAATAAAAGCCCAGACCTCTCTCCCCAGGAGGGACCTGTCAGATGACCCCCATGTCCAATAGGTTTTGTACAGCCAGAAACAGACCCTGAGCTGCCAGGGGTTCTAGAGGAATCCGAGACCTGAGGAATCTTGGAGGCGGCCAGGTAGCCGGAGGACACAACCTCCAGAATCCACCTGTCTGAGACCTGTTGTCCCCAGACATGAGTGAAGAGCCTCAGCCGCCCCCCCACCCGGATGAGTGAGGGCGCCCCCTCATGGCTGAGGAGGCTTGGCGACAGATTTGGGCTTGGACCCCCAGGAAGATCCGGAGTGAGCAGGGGCAGTCTCCCCTAGGACCTGCAAAGGAAACCCCTCTCCCAGACCTGGATCCACGGTAGGAGGGGGCAAAGGCACCCGAACGGGCCGCAGCTGCTTCTTACGTTGAGGCAACTTACCCCCCTTGGCAAACAGATCCAAGCGATCACCAAATAGGCGCAGCCCTTTAAAGGGGAGCCCCGTGAGGGCCTTCTTAGCAGAGTTATCAGCTGCCCACTGACGCAGCCAAACAGATCGGCGTATAGCAACCACCAAGGCAGAGGTTCTACTACACATCCTAATGGTGTCATCTAAGGCAGAAAGGACATATGCAATGAACATTTCACACTGTGACAAGGCCCTGAACTCGGCACTAGAAGTATCATCAGGGGCGCCTTCAACAGACCCTTGAGGAGAGTCCTAAAAGCAACAGCAGTAATAGCAGAAGCCCAGACAGGGCGCAAGGCAGACCCCACACAGGCAAAGGCATGGGAGGCCAACTGGTTAATGCGCCGGTCCTCACTATCCTTGAGGGTAGTGGAATCAGGGGAATGGACCACAGATGTGTTGGACAACACCAATACTGGTGCATCCACTTCTGGGGGGGTTGACCAACATTTAACCACATCAGTGGGAAAAGGGTACCTTTTACCCCAGCCCTTAGGGATTCCGGGAAGCCAGCCGGGACGCTCCCATTCTTTGAGAACAAGATTATTGAAATGGGCCTGTTCTGGAAATTCCAGACGTGGTTTAGCAGTACTGAAAAGTTCCCCCTGTAGCTTGGGAGCCGCAGCAGGAAGGGAGATAGAAAGCACATCAAAAATCTGAGTTAACAGTCTATTGGTGTCATCAGCATCCCAATGATCAAAGCCATAGTCAGCACCACTGAAATGCTGATCATCAGATAACTCTGAATCCAAGAATAATTCCCCCTCCTCAAGTGGGGTATAATCATACAAATAAAGGAAATTCTCAGTCTCCACAGGAAAGGCAGACGCACACGGTGCCACATGCCACCTTTTGGCCGTGGCCTTACGGGCCACAGAGCTAGCAATCAGCCTCTCAATGTTAGCCAACCTGGAAGACACGTCAGGCTGACACTCCCCACTAGTATTTAGTTCACTGGGAGTCATAATCAAGCGAGGGGGAGTGGGTGAGGACATAGTGGGCGCAGGCCCAGTCACAGATAGCCCAGAATGCAGCGCAAGCGCCTGCTGGGCGCAGGGTACATGGACCCGCACATCATCGCTCACAGGGGATGCCCCACACACCATACGCAGCCGGGCTTGTCCCGAGGGGAACCCGAGCACAATATCCTGTGAAGCCTCCATATGGTGATTAAGGTGGCACAACTGGCCAATAGGAATTACGCCGTATAAGCAACCCGGGATGCCCCAAATGTCTGCCAGGGAAGTCGGAGGATTAAACATTGTAGGCCTCTAATAAAGTTATTATAACTAATAGAGGGGACAGGACTGGGAGAAACTTCTTAAAAACAGCCCGCCTGAAAGACATAATAGTGACACCCCATAAGCACAAATGAATAAGAGCCAAGCCCGCAGGGGCACTCACGGACTGGGGTGGGGTGGGAAGCCAGCAATCACATCAGGAGAGGACCAAAATGGTGCTCGAGGAACCTCAAGGGGCGGGCCGCAGGAGGGTCTGACGCGGAACGTGCCAACAGAGAAAGCCACGCCCCCTCCGAGAAGCGCAGAGACAGGCCAGACGCTAAAGCCAATGGGCGCGCAGGGATTCTTGATGATGATGCCGCCGCTGACCGCGGACCCCAGAAGGCGCGCGTGTCAGTGGCGGCAAATTCAAAATGACAAAGTGAAAGATAGAGCGCAGAACCCTGAATGAAGTGCAATCACACACACACAAAAGGCAATAAACGCACATACACCCCCCCTCCCCAAACGGGATAACGAGAGAGGGGGGAGAGTGGATGTCAAATAAAAGACCCACCAATGACCAGGGCAGGGAAGGGCAAGAGAGGACGGGGCATCCCAAATAAGGTTCGCCATAACCTGCACCGCCTACCCTTTGGGGATTGCGGTCAGAGCCAGGCTCCGCAAAGAAGGGCACCTGTGATAGGTGCTGCCTACCATCACCTGACCAGCGCAGCCAAAGCTGGGAGGCATAAGTAATAAGTGGAATGGGTGGGAATAGTCCTACAGGGCCACGGGCTGTTAAGCCCAGATCACCTACGATAAGAGAAGCCATCTTCTGACCTTCGCAGCCGACTGCAGAGAAGAAACTGGGGAATTTGTGGGAGGTCCCGGGTATATATGGACCGGGAGGGGCCTCTTTTTGCCATCTCTGCAGTCAAGCGCCCTCTGGCGAAGGTAATCCCATCTGTTATGTATCATTATCTGGAGCAGGATGTGCTGCATACTTAGAATATATATATATATATATATATATATATATATATATATATATATATATATATCTCACACATTATACTCACCCTTTGTATCCCACAGAGTCCAGGCCCAAGTGTCAGTCACATCTGGTGGTCTGTCCCCCGCTATCTGCACAGTTGCGTTGCCAACTGTTGACGATGATCTATTCTTTATATTATACCAATGTCTTTGAGTTTTTGGTTGATTATTCTGATAAGCACTTGCATTGCACCCTAGCATTTTTGGTTTTGTAATTTTCCTATGGGTTTCCCCAAGCTTTAGTTATAGTATAATACACATTTATGGCTGGCGGCATCCCAGTGTTCTACCATAAGTCCAGCCTTAACAGATATTGTGGTCACCTGCAGACCTTTACTGCCATCTATAGGTTTATTTTTGTATCATTTCGTTTAGACTCACTAATCAAAATGTATCAATTTTTAACACTTGGTTGGTGTTGCAGGGGTGTGGTTTAGTTCAAAGTGTTTTGACCCACGGCCTATTTCACTGATAATTTGGGGAAGAGTTACTGAGAAAATAGTTAAATCTTAAAAATACATATAGAAATGCTAGGTAGCAAAAGAAGGTGTTACTTATAATCTGTATCTGAAAATATAATCCTGCCAAGCATGTTGTTTTCTTTTACTAGAGAAAGTGACAGTTTTTAAATTGCTTAGCTCTAAAAGTGTGGGATGTCTGGGGTACACCAGTAGGGACTCTAGGGACCCACCCCACACTTAGATGCAAGTATTACTGGCTTATATATAGGCACAATGCACTGTATGTATGCTATACATAGTTCAGATATTGGTGATGAAGGGACAAATTGGGGAATTTCCTGGTAACCCAGTGGGCCAGTTTGAGCCTGCAATAACTGCCTGGCCTCTGAACTAGATTGAAATGAACCCGTCATCTGTCCTAGGGAATGCATGATGGCTCAAAGCATCAACACACATTAATTTTCCAGCGTAGGTTGGATCAGGAGACCAGATGTTTGCCCAGTTTGTTCTGTAAAATCAGAATATTACATTTACAGACCTGTCACCGCTGATTCATCTTCCATCCAGTAAAAGAGAAAAAATGTTTTTTTTGCCGGGTGTATAACGGACCCCTCCAAGCATTTTTTAATAGAGCTGCTGTAAATTAGAATACCATACATTTTAGACCTGAACTCTAGGTAGAACAAATTTGCTCCTCTTCCTTACCAAACAGTTCTCCATTCCCCGTTACTCCAGCCTCCTGGCTAGCACCAATATGCCCTGCCAGTCACAAAATGCTGAGCAGATGTCCACTATCCCTGAAAATGCACTTCTGATGTACCCTGTCACCTATTTTTATTATTAGGAACCACACGATATTGATGCCGCAGCAAGATTAACGGGAACAGGAAGACTTTCAGGCTGAGGCGTAGGGAAAGTTTTGTTCTGTTTAGAGTTTCAGGTCAAGTAAGAAATGCGCAGATTCTCTGTAACTAGGAAGGAAAGATTTTACCATTGGGAAAACAGACAGGAGGAGGATAAATAAATAAACTACACACTTTTCTAAAGATAGAAAATAAGTGAAGAAAAGATCACACATTTTGGCCACGTAAGATGAATACAGAAAAATGTAGAGAACCCTGTTGCTAGGATGAGAGAAAAGTTAAACAGCTGCACCAATTCTAAAGTAATATAAAAAGGGTTGCAACATTTATTTTTTCTTTTTATACCTTGTCTGGGTCTAAAGTGAAATCTGCATCAAGCAGTTCTCCAACATCATCGTCTGGCTCCCCTTCGTACATCTTGTAAGTTGGGTTGCCAATTTCTACATTCATGGCTCCATTGGTCATTCGCTGATGCTGGAAACCTTTAGCTCTGAAAAACAACATTCCTAAACTGTAAAGACAAAACTTACAAGAGTCTCAAGTATCATCACCTTACTCTGAAATTAAAGTAGAACAAAACCCAGGAATTTGCTTAAAAGGGGTTCAGTTCATACCCTGATTTTGGATGCCATGCTGTTTAATTGCCCAGATCCCCAATATTCTTACCTTGCTGCATTCCCATGGTGCTTGGGCAGTCTCTCCTACAAAGAGGTTTCCTAACTGTGCATAATAATGAGGGGCTAAGAAACCTGAAGACTAGCTGCTTCCCTTGAGCTGTGCTTGCCCACACCATATAAATAGGCCCGGCACAGGTGTGCGCAGAAGCTGAATTGTTGCTGGTGGTGGTCTGTACATGCACCATGCAATAGCCAGTTAAGATTATAAAAACCATGTTCCTAGCCCTGGAAGCTTAAAAAAGTCCCTGGCATTTACACTGTTAGACATTGCATTTTTGATTATCAGACCATTCCAAAATGCACTTAATAAAAAAAACACATATAGATGTAGTTATTACAATTCTCACATTCAGAAAGCCAGCTAAATCATTTGAAATGAAAAAAGAACACAAACACATCCCTCCCACCAATAGCAGAGCTTTTGCTGTGGCTTGGACATTCTGGTCTGTTTAATCACCACTGTTACACGGTTTTACTGTGACAGAAGTGGGGGCAGGTTTCCATTTAGAGGCTGCTGGTAAATGGAGTATGGGCCTGCACATAGGGGCACCCTGTAAGTTTTACGTTGCCAGAATAGAATAAATCAGCCTTGGGGTTCAAAAGGGGAATATTACTTTTTTTTTTACTTATCTGGACAGTCCTCTAAGAATTTCACAACCCCATTTTGCATTTATACAGGAAAAAGACTCATTAGCAGTCAATATAGGGAACTTACAATAGGGAAAACTTCAATCTCTGCGTGAAAAGGATGTCAGTGCAAAATGGACAAGCTCCCTATCAAATAAGTAGACCTAAACTAGCAGATAAGTAGATGAAGGGTAATCAGCTGCTCTTACCCGCTCATCCGGTGTCTATACCAGGCAAATATTCCAATTCCAAGAAGGACAAGCAGAAGGATTAATACAATGGGAATTACAATCGAGGCTGCCTCTGTAAGGACAAAAAAAACATGAGAAGGTTACTCAATGGATGATTGCAATATAAAAAAAAAGTCTAAAAGGATCTAGGTGCTGCAGGTGTGAAGCTGAATAATGGTCGAGATAATAGATAAAACAGAAACAGTACACTGCCTTCCTGTATGTGTTCTTTAGAGGAGCTCAATCACAAAAAAGTCTAATAATAAAAATCTGCAATAATATGCTAGATAGCAAGAGTAGGGGAGACTTACAGTGTACACCCCTGCATCAAAAGCTTTTGTCTTCTTCTATGTAACAAGAATCAGGGGTTAAAGGGGAGATCTGCTTAATTCTAACAGCCTTTGAATCAGCCTGTGCTTCAATCACAATCTATTTCTATTGCAATTTTTGAGCGAGTAGAGATGTGCATACCCTTTATGCAATGCTTTGCCACCCAATACTCAATCCTCTTTAAGACTTTATACTCAGGTTTAATGAAACAGAAGAGGACGGGGTAACCTGCAGCAAAGACCCCTTGGTGCCACGGTAATGGATATCAGATGGGCGGAGTTAGAAGATTAAGGTCACCTGGGACCTTAGTAGAGTTCTATGGGTTGCTCATCATTAATAATATCCAGTAATATGACTGATTGCTGGTTGGGTTGCAGGTCATGTTTTTACACATGGAGCTTGCCAGGAAATCTGTTACCCTCCTGAGAAAAACACTGCTGCCTATCAAGTATGTTGCAGAGATCCATGAGGTATCAGAAGGGTCGAGTCAAAGAATAGGGATTGCTGATGAATTTTGAGTTCCTTTGACCCGTGTGTAGCATCTTGCACAGAATCAGGAAACTTGAAAGGGTCAGAAGGTCACTCAACTATAAGCAGCTTTATGGGAACCTTAAACAACCTGCTTTTTGCCTTAAGTAGTTCTGAATAATAAGCCATGTGATGATGAACATGGAGGCTAAAAGTTATACTTACTTGATGTTGTTTCCGACTGCCCTACGAACAGCTCACATGTTGGGCCAGTTCGGTCAGATGGGCACCTAAAAAGGCACAATTGAGTCACAAAAATATACATTTCATCACTTGATAACTTTATAAGGTACATGGTAGCTGCATTACTGTTCATATTTATTTTATTTACTACTTTTACTTTGACTGTTCCAAAGCATGTAGCTTCTACAACTCCATTGTATTGCCATTTGGCATTAAAGTCATTGTCCAGGCAATAAAATAAAAATGGCTATACTCACCTCCCCCCCTGCAGAAGACCGATCTTAGTCCGGGGCTCTGACACTTACCTGACCAGCAGATCATGGGTTTACTTTGCTTGCATATGAGTATTATCCCCACAGGTCTTGTTTTTATTTTAATATTTTTTTAATATTTTAAATAACAATTTCAATGTTATTGGGATGCAGTCTTCCTATGTCTGTAAACATCTTTCCAGTTCCCCCTGGTTCTTACTGGCATTCTGGCATCTCTGTCTGTCGGTTGAGACTACAGACTCCTCCATTCAAGCAGTAATTGTCACACGTCAGGCATGACTTTCCAACGCGTCCATCTTTGCACCTTCAAAAACAAAACCCGTAGATGGGGAGTTTATATTTATTTAGGACAGTTTATATTCAACAGACTTACAGAAAATACAAAAAGAAAAGAAAATAAGAAACATCATTTCTAAGCTTCAGACAGTTCTAAAGTTTAGTTAGGGGGTAAGGGGGAGAACCAAAGCAGAACTAACGGAGTTGATCAGCAAAAACAAAGTTAAGTAAAATGTTCTACTCCAACAGAATGAAAGGCATGAAAGACTTACGAGCACATAACTTCTCCATTGTTCAGGCTACATCTTCCATCTTTACATCGGTCACATTTGTTCTTTTCACAGCGGCTGCCTTCAAACATTGGAGTGCAGCGACACTGCTTGGTCCCATTAGCGCTGAGCTGACAAGTTCCACCAACCTCGCAGTAATCATGACATTTCCCTTTCAATATAGAAGTGTTTGTTAACATCTGCAAAACCTGGTCATTTCTCGACCGAAACAATACTTGCAGTGTGCTTACTGTATTGGCATTTGTCCCCGATGTAGTCTGCAAGGCAGCGGCAGTTGGGTTGGTTGCCCAGATTTACAGAGCATGTGGCGTTGTTTTCACAATAGTCCAGTGTACACACTTGCTGCTCACATGTAGGACCAGTGAATCCAGTGGAGCAACGGCAAGTTGGCGAACCTACAAAAAAAAAAAAACAAACATAAAAACCACCATGGGGGGATACAATAAATCTTTTAAGGTAGCGGATTGTAGGCTCCAATTATTATGGATAGACCATCAAGTTTTCCTACATGCTACTAGTTTTGCTTGCCCATCAAGCATTATACAAGGGTTAAAGACAACATGGAGCAAAACTCTTTACAATTAAGTATATAAATTATTTTATTAAGCATTAGACATGGTCTGAATCTCTCTGGCATCATATGGATTTTAACAAGACCATAGGTTATCTGTAATATTACCGAACAACTGAAGGTCTTTTCCCTAATTACCTGTGTGAGATGGAGCACAGTTTCCTCCATTCTTGCAGTAGTCCTTACATTGGTCAATTTCACACCTTTCTCCATTGTAGCTTGGTGCACAGCGGCATTTTGGCTGCTTTCTGGCATTCAGGAAACACTTTCCTCCATTCAGACATTCTATATTGCAGGTATCAGGAGTGGGCTCTTAAAACACACAACCCCCCCACAAATTAATTATTTTTCATCGTAATTTGAAAACAACCTAATGCATTCAACCGAATTTATGCCACTTACCATCAGGAGATGGTGTGGGAGATGGTATAAGCATACATGTTCCGTTGTCTAGTCTTCTTCCATTGGGGCAGGTACACACTGGACCGCTGGGGCTCAACAAACACAACCACTCACACTTCTTACGATCACATGGATTTGTCACTAAAGATATAAATGATAAATACAATTGGTCAACAAACTAGGAGCATATTTAAATGGATCAAACATTTATGTGCAGAAGCAGTAGCACCTACTCTCAACAGCAGCTTGCAGAACCTTGCGGTCAAAAACAGCATCTGCTGAGGCCCGCACATCAACCTTATAAAACTTGGAAAAAGTATGGACGGAAGACCATTGTAAGTAGCAGCCTTACAAACTTGTTCAACAGAAGCCTGGTGCTGAAAGGCCCAAGAAGCCCCAACAGCACGAGTAGAATGAGCAGTGATCTGAAAAGGGGGAACCTTCCCCTTGGCAGTATAGGCCCCAACAATGGCCTGGCGTATCCATTTACTAATGGTAGACTTGGCGGGTGCCAAACCTTTCCTGGGCCCGGAGGGCACCACGAACAAGGCGTCCGTCTTACGAAAAGGAGAAGTAGCAACCAAATAGTACTTCACACAACGAACCACATCCAAAGAGTGCAAAACCCTCTCCTTGTCATTGCTAGGCTTAGGACACAAGGAAGGGAGAACTACATCCTGATTGAGGTGGAAGGCAGAAACCACCTTAGGAAGGAAATCTGGCTTAAAGCTAAAAACCACCTTGTCCTGGTGTCTCTCAAAGTAAGGGGCCTGAATGGACAGAGCTGCCAACTCAGAGACACGCCGAACAGAGGTAACAGCCACCAAAAAGGCAACCTTTTGAGTGAGCATAGAAAGTGCAACATCCTACACTGGCTCAAAAGGAGGCCCCTGGAGGGCCGACAGAAACAAATTCAAATCCCAAACGGGCACCAAAGGCTTTCTAGGGGGTCGCACATGAGTGACCCCCTGGAAAAAGGTCTTAACCAGAGGATGCAGAGCAAAAGACCTTTGAAAGAAGACCGCCAGGGCAGGGACCTGTCCTTTCAAGGTACTAAGCTGGAACCCCAGGTTCAGACCGTGTTGAAGAAACTCCAAGATCCTAGGAATCGAAAACACCCTGCAAGGCAAAGCCCTAGCCTCACACCAGTCAATATAGGACCTCCAAGTCCTGTAGTATATGTTAGAGGAAGATCTCTTCCTAGCTCTAACAAGAGTCTGAATCACAGCCTCAGAAAAACCTTCCTCCCTTAAGATGGAGGTTTCAGCAGCCACGCCGTCAAAGCCAGCGTTTGTAAATTGGGGTAACGTAGTGGACCTTGAGAGATCAGATCCGGAAACAGCGCCCGCCTGTACTGATCTACCACCAGCCTTACAACGTCTGCGAACCAAACCTGTCTTGGCCACCTTGGGGCCACCAGAATTGCTGGCGCACCCTCTAGAGCCAGCTTGCGCACCACCGTGCCTACCACGGAGAAGGGGGGAAACAGGTACAGGAACCCCAGATCCCTCCAGGCAAGAGACATGGCGTCCACTGCCAGGGCCAAAGGATCCTGAGACAGAGACACAAACTTTGGGAGCTTGTGACTGTGACGTGAGGCAAAGAGATCCACCTCCGGAAACCCCCACTTGTGACAGAGGGAACGGAATACCTTGTGGTTGAGAGACCATTCCCCTCTGCGAGAGGAACCCCTGCTCAGGGAGTCCGCCTCCGTGTTTTCCACTCCCGGAATGTACACTGCTGAGATGCATGGAACATTGCTCTCCGCCCATGCAAGAATCAGAGAAACTTCCATGAGGGCACTCCTGCTGCAAGTCCCTCCTTGGTGATTGATGTAAGCTACCGCAGTTCGATTGTCTGATCGAACCTGAACCGGTAAGCCATGTAGGTGATGCGTCAAGCATGATAGAACCAACCGAACAGCTCTCAGCTCCAAGACATTGATGGGGGTGTGAGCCTCCTGAGGACCCCACAACCCCTTGAACTGATGTGTCTTCCAAAAACCTCCCCAGCCCGACAGGCTGGCATCCGTGGTAACCGTCTCCCAACAAGGGGTCAGAAAGGATCTGCCCCTCATCAGATTGCTTGGTTCCAGCCACCACTGAAGGGCCTGCCGAACCCGGGGAGACATCAGGAATGACTGATCCAATGACTGATCCAATGACTGCGGACATCTTTCCCAGGCCAACAATAGATGGAGCTGGAGCGACCTCATGTGGAACTGAGCAAAGGGAATTGCCTCGAGGGAGCCCCCATCAATCCCACCAGTCTCATCCCTAGCCAGATAGAAGGAAGAGGTTTGGACAGGAGAAGACGTATTAGATCTTGAACCATCTGCACCTTGGACTGAGTTAGGAACACCCTGGTCCGAATGGTATCCAGATTCATGCCCAGAAACGAGATCTCCCTTGAGGGGGAGAGAGAAGATTTGGGATGGTTGATCACCCAGCCGAACCTCTCCAGCGTCGCCACCACCAACCTGGTGTCCAGCTCCACCTGACTGAGAGAGGATGCCGTAATGAGGAGGTCGTCCAAATATGGCACAATGCAAATGCCCTGGGCCCTGAGAAGTGCCATTATGCCCGCCAGCACCTTGGTGAACACCCTTGGTGCCGAAGTCAACCCGAAAGGGAGGGCCACAAACTGAAAGTGCTGATCTCCCACCACAAACCTGAGAAATCTCTGGTGTGCTGGGAAGATTGGTACATGAAGGTAAGCATCCTTGATGTCTATGGACGTCATGAAATCCCCCTGACGAAGGGAATTGATGGCTGAGCGCAGTCTCCATGCGGAACTTCTTGGTTCTGATGAACCTGTTGAGAAGCTCCAAATCCATAATGGGTCTTATGGATCCATCCTTTTTGGGAACTGTGAAGAAGTTGGAATAATAGCCCCGGCCTCTCTCTGAGAAAGGCACTGGGCATATGACATCCATGACCAGAAGATTCTTTACAGCCAACAGGAGCCCCTGCGCAGCCCGGAGATCCGAGACCTTAGGAATCTGGGAGGAGGCCGGTACTCGAACTCCAGTTTGTACCCGGAAGAGACCACTTCCAAGATCCATTTGTCTGTGACCTCCTGGGCCCAGACCTGGAAGAAGTGCCGCAGCCGTCCCCCCACCCGCAAGGGTGAGGGCATCCCCTCATTGCTGAGCTGTCTTGGCGACGCTGCTTCTTATGCTGAGGTAACTTTCCACCTTTCGCCACTGAATCCAATTGATCTCCGAACAGCTGCGTACCCAGGAAGGGTAGCGCTGTGAGTGATTTCTTAGCCGCAATGTCAGCCGCCCACTGGCGTAACCAGACCGATCGGCGAATAGCCACCAGCAATGCCGAGGTTCTACTACACATAATAATTGCGTCCTCCATAGCAGATAAAACAAAGGTCATAAATAATTCACACCGCTTAAGTGCTGTGAAATCATCACTGGCCGGGTTAAGCTGGGAACCACTCAACATGTCCCTAACCACAGACCTGGTAGCCACAGTCGTGAGTGCTGAGGCACAAACAGGCTGCAAGGCTGAACCCACACTGGCAAAGGCATGGCATGCCATCTGATCAATGCGTTTGTCCTCACCATCTTTAAGAGTGGTGGCGTCTGGAGAATGTACAACGGAGGTGTTGGACAATCCCAGAACGGGCGCATTGACCTCGGGAGAGGACGACCAGCGCTTCACCGTGTCCACCGGGAAGGGATACTTCCTATCCCATCCCTGAGGAACACCGGGGAGCCGGCTAGGCCTCTCCCATTCCTTAAGAATCATGCAGTCAAAATTATTCTGATTTGGGAACTCCAAGCGGGGCTTAGAAGTCCCAAAGAATTCTCCCTTCTGCAGGGGGGTCTCCGCTGGCGGAGAAATATCCAGCACGAAAGACTGGGGAATGTGTGGGAGGTCCCAGGTATTTATGGACCGGGAGGGGCTTCCTTTTTTTCTTGTCATCTCTGCAAAGTTCGCTCTCTACAGGTAACAACCCACATGTCATGAATATTGGAAGCGGGGTGTGTGACATACTTGGAATATAATGGGCACTTAGCCATGTCCAGAGTGGGGGGGTCCTTATTTTGGTATTTCTACTGCCTACAGTAAATCAATGACAATTCTAGTTTGACAGTAGTTTGGTAGAAGTGACAGTAATATCTTGGGTAAACTAAATCCCCCAATTCATAAAGTCACTGCTGTAATCAAAAACTTGAAACAATGTCTACATGGTTATGAACAGGGGAGGACTGGGATTGAAAAACGGCCCGGGACTTGTTACTAGTATGTTACTTCACATGTATCTATATATCTGATAGTTTTGTGCACTATAAGACACACCGGGCCACAAGACACACACAGGGTTTAGATTGAGGAAAATATTTTGAACCAAATAGTGTACTGAAATACCCCCTCGACAAAGAACCTAATAGCAGGCAGTGTGAAGACCCCACATACAAAAAAACCCTGACAACAGGTAGTTTGCACAATCCCCCCATAACACGTAGCATACCAAATACCCCCAATCACTCCATAAGACCCACACAATTTTACTGGTGATTAGAGGGGACACACACAGTGGGGCATCCCAAATCACAATGCCCCCACCTGGAGGAACAAAACACAAGAAAGAAAATTTGGGATGCCCTGCTGCAAACTCTGCCAGTGGCCCGTTCTTCTTATGATGAGTCCACAGTGCAGGTGTGGCTGTCCTCCAATCAGCTTCTCCGGGCATACATATTAATGCATGGCTGGAGAAGCTGAATGGAACCCTAGCCGCCAACAACGCATGCGCCATGGGCTCAATGGTAAGGTAAGCATATTGGACTACTTGTGGGTTTTCACTCAGGGGATTTCAAAATCAGGAAGCCCCAGGGAATGGAAGGCAAACCAGACAAGCTAGGTCTGGTTTTGGTCCACATGAATTTTTCACCCTACCCCTCTCAAAAGTCACACATGCAGTCACAGTCTGTCCAGTACAAGGAGATCAGTTGCAGTCCATTAACAACACCAGTTACCAGTTGGACCCAGTCCCCAGAAGACACACACTGTCCCCCCCTAGAGGACACACTGCTCCCCAGAAGACTTGAGTTAAAAAAAACAGAAAAAAGTTTACATAATGAGCCGCGAGGGGCCCCATTTAATGTAATCCACCATCACATCACATTTAGTTACACCACTGCAGCAGTCACACGGTTAATAGGAGAGACAAGCAGGCAAAGTGACACAGCCCCCTCACCAGCCCCTCTCCCCCTCCCTTTGCTGGTCATAAAGTGCTTTTAACAACAGGTAAAATAAGGAAAACAATGCTGATCCTGGTGAAGAGAAGTGACGACTGAATGGGCGCTGCTCAGACACGCAGCAGCGTGCCAAATGAGATTGCCTGCCCCAGGAACACTGAGGGGGCTGCTTTGCCAAAGTGCTAAGCTGCGCGGGGGTCACTCGATTCAGCTCACAGGAACACTGTGACACCAGTCTAAGATGACCGGGCTGCAACACAGAAAAGAGCCTTAGTTCCGCATCTGCGTGCAGTCAGCACAGACGAACCCCGAGACTGCGAGCGGCCATTACCTAAGCTCTTCTTTGTGTTGCAGTGCCGGCTGTCATAGGTTGCAGCACAGGTCGCCGAGAGCCACCAGATGGCCCGCACCTCCCTTTCAATCACCCGTGTCGCAAGTGGAACACAGCCAGACCAAGGGTGGCCCAGAATGGTACACAGGTGGAGCGGCCTACCGGGATTCTGCCCAGTACGCCCTAGGCCCCTGGTTATGAATGCGGACTGCCCCTGGTTATGAATGCCACTAATCAGAAACATCTTTGTAATTAGAAAACCTTGTTGCTAGTATACACCTGACCTAGCATTTAAGTTATGTGTTTCAACATGGCACCTTGGGACACCAGTACCTGTGCACTTTAACACTTTGTGCTTGTGGCGCTTTCAGGATGTCTTGGGGAGGGGCTTTTATAGCAATTTACTGATGTAGATCTGGACATTACAAAAATGAAACCTTGGCACTTTCAATGTTTCAATTTTCTCACATTTTCTTTTTCAGAGGGCAAGAATGTGAATGCATGCCACTAAAGAGAATGTTAGACAGTGATGTTTACCTTCAGGTTGCTTGTACGGGTGGTGCAAAACAACATCAGTAACATGGTTTATTCCCCAAGTAAGATTGGTAACCGGGCCATGTCCAAATTTGTGCACTTTAAATATGAGGTTGTTAACATAAGTTACTCCATAGATGTAATCTTCAAAGATATCAATACTAAAGGGATGGGTGAGACCTGTTAATGACAAAGAATAAAACAGCAGTTATATCAGGTAGAGAAGTGAATGTAAATCCATGTACATTTCAAGTTTTATAATTAATCTAGAATAGCTGCACTTTTTTTTGCAGATAAATGCTTTAAACATCAAGGCAGTAGATTCAAATTGCTCGACTCTCCTAGCGTTAACTGCCAAGCATGTCGAATCTAAGTTCTTGCCACTTTCCTCATGTTGGGGCAAAAAAAAAAAAAAGAATGATTTCACAGCAAAATAAGCCTGATGAGTAAACCCCTTTTGTGCAAGCACCATCTTTCATTCCCTTATTTATACCTGGTGCTCTAACTGGAATATGTAAAGGATGACACAACATTAGAGACCATTATAAGAAGAAAAAATGAATTACCGTTCTTGTTACTGATCACCACAACTGGATCTGTCCCATTAAGTCGAATACTGCTGATGATGGATAATTTGGCATCAGCCCAGTAAAGGCGCTCATTATAGTAATCCACTGCTAAGCCTGTAAGAGAACGGCAACGGAATGTCAATTTCTGCAAGCCCTCTTCCAATACACTACAGATTTCCGGCTGAATTAAATGTGCTTTTCTACTTTTCAGTGTCAGAAGAAAGATCCCGTAGAAGAAATCTATAATCTTCATACATAGTTACGAAATTTTAACTAAGCTAATTAGAAAAAAAACTGTGCACTAAGCACATTTTCCTCATTATTAAAACCTTTGTGTATATATTTAATTCAAACACAGGATGCCAACCTACAGATAACAGCAGATAACTCCAGGTCTGTCACATAAAAGTAAGGTGCTGTAGATCCTGCCTCAGCTAATCCAATCAATCTGCTTACAGCAGAGCCATGGCCAGGTTCTTAATGCCTTCCTGTTGTCACACTGTAGAAGTAGGGATTTGCTCTCCAGCGGTCGTCTTTTCTTGAGTGATCCCTGGCAGGTTTGTTGCTATGTAAGTTGAGGATCGTCTCTCTTTTTATCAGAGGTTCCCTCTGGTAACATATATGCATATGTTTGCACATTTAAGGCTACTTTTGCACAGGTTGTTGCACTTTTTGTGATGTGGCATCACTTTATCTCTATATATACAATTTTTGATTCATACATTTTTGTATTATATACTAATTATTGGTGTCACTCTACACACCACACACATCTCTCTCTCTAATATATATATATATATATATATATATATTTTTTTTTTTTGCATTTAGTTTATTGCAGACAGACAGGTGGCAGGTAGCAGCATTTTTGAGAAAAACATTTTTTTAATGCCAACTCGGATCGAGGGGTGAGTATGAATTTATCTTTGAGATCAGATAAAAAGATTGTTTGTATATATATTGATTAGATATTCCTGCTAGGGAGCACCTTTATGTTTGGTGGTCCTTTGTTAAATATTTTTTAGGAATTTTAAGAAGTATCCCATCTGTGTTTATGTGGTTATTCAATAAATATTTTGTATGATTTTTGGAATGTTAGCAGTGCTTGTGCTATCATTTGCTGCACTTTTTGGTTTGTTTGTATGTATGCAGTAGACAGCACCCATTGGATCGTGCATACACTAATAATAAAACAGAGTAGAAGTGTGCAGCATTGTCTTAGCACACTTCCTCTGTGGTGATAACAGCTGACGTTGCTGTTTACAGCTATGACCTACTGACAATGTATGTTTTGAAGCAGTGGGCCTGGAGCTGTGTCAGAGGGTAAGGTCAATATATTTTTAATTTAAAGGTCCACAGGTGCCTCTTTAAAGTACCTCTGTCACTAAATCTAACTGAAAAGCTGTATATTTAAACCAGAACCAAGGTCTCAAAAGACTTTCAGATTGGCAAGCATTTTCCTAATGTGTAAAAAGAAAGCCTTCATTGCTGCATGCATGGCAACCAAAACCTTCCTAGTTACAGATTCACTTGAACTCAAGACAAATATTAACAGACTTTGATAAACTTTTCAGTAGCAATTTGGGATTAAAAGCTTTGTGGAATTTAAAAAAAAGTTCTTCACTATAGTAAAAACACATACAATTGTTGCCATGTTCTTACACACATAAAGTACAGTGTTTCCAAACAGTCAGCTGCTTATATGAACAATTGAAATATAAGAAGAAATGCAGAGGAGCCACAGCAATGCAGAGGAGGCAAGAGTGGCAAAAGTCTGGTAGCTAAGCAATGCAAGTTATTTTATGCGTAAATATGTGTAATCTAGAAGTTTGACAGCTACTTTGGAAAACATGATTAAATATACCTGTGGGCCATTGGATATTGTTTTCTACCACAGTCTCTCTCATGGTTCCGTCCATAGCTGCTGTTTCAATCTTTGGATGGTTACCCCAGTCAGACCAATACATAGTGCTGTATAAAATAGGAATATGCCATTGGTTAAAAGCCATACTGGACTATGCAGCCCAAGCAATATACATTAGACTATGAATAAATAAATGGCCTACCCTCTTAAAGGATCTACCACTATAGCATGCGGTTCATCAATCATGCCAGAGATCAATGTTTTCCGATGTTCACCCTTCATCTGTGCCACTTCAATGACATCACGACCTGAATCAGTCCAGTAAATGTTTCCAGCTACCCAGTCAACAGCTATGCCTCTGGGCATCTTTAGGCCAGGAATCTGAGCAAAGCAACAAAGTAACACACAACTATTAAAAGGGGTAACTTGTGTACTCACTGATAAATTTTCTCTCTCGTCCTCCTACATTCCGGAGCACCACCAGTGGCAACACGTAGGTTAATCCATAGGCGGGGACTGCAAGAAAGAAAAAAACTAGCTCCTCCAGGCCTACATAGGGCAGGCTGTGGCAGGATCCCCTCAATTAATTAAAAAGCAGTGCAGCCACAGCCCCAGGAGGGGAGCTGGGCAGACCAATTCCCAAGAACAAGCAGAATCGCCCTCAGTTCCACCCACAATTCTGGATGGATGAAAAGTTGACTTCCCACCCGTTGCCTTTCCGGTCCAGGTCATCCAGAGGATCACCGAAAAAACAACTCCCCGAAACGGGGAGGGCAGTCAGGGTCTTCTCAGAAGTAGTGGCAGCTGACCACTGTTTCAGCAAGACCGTGCGTCACAAGGCAACCAGCAAGGCCAGCCCCCTGAAGCTGCAGGGGAAACTGGATGATCCGACTGAGGCGCGGAACCTGCGAGCTGCACAAGGCGGCATGGGACAGTAGTGCATCCAGCGCAGAGGTCCCTCATCCGAGGTCAGCCGTGCTTGGCACATGGGACACGCGGCACCACTCTCCATTCAAATACAAAACACCAATGCCTCCGACATGGTAAAAATACCATTTTGTGAATACTCACCTGTAAAATGGGTATTATAAGTATGTCACACACCCCGCTTCAAGATATCCATAACATGTGGGTAGTACTGACCTGTAGAGGCGAATCTGCAGAGATGATAGGAAAAAGAAAGCCTCTCCCAGTCCACAAATACCTGGGACCTCCCACTCACTCCCCAGTATAAATATAGCAGTAAGGAAAGGGACCAGGAAGAGCCAAATATAAGTCATAACCACGCAAAGTTCACAATATGAAGGATCCAGAATACAAAAGGGCGGGGTGAAGCGGGGTGTGTGACATACTTATAATACCCATTTTACAGGTGAGTATTCACAAAATGGTATTATTCTTAGTATGTCACACACCCCGCTTCAAGATATCCATAACATGTGGGACATCCAATAGTATGTCCATAAAGGGCGGGGATCCAAAACAAGGCAATAAAGCACAACTTAAACCACTGCAGCTTGCAGAACTTTGCGGCCAAAAACAGAATCCGCTGAGGCCCGAACATCAACCTTGTAAAACTTGGAAAAAGTGTGAACAGAAGACCAAGTAGCGGCCTTACAAACGTGCTCAACTGAGGCCTGGTGCTGGAAAGCCCAGGACGCCCCAACCGCACGAGTAGAATGAGCAGTAACACGAAAAGGGGGACTCCTCCCCTTAGCAGAATAGGCCCCAACAATGGCCTGACGAATCCATTTACTAATGGAAGACTTGGCGGGCGCGAAGCCCTTCCTAGGCCCAAAGGGCACCCCAAAAAAGGCATCAGTCTTACGAAAGGAAGACGTTATCACCAAATAGTACTTTACAACGCGAACCACATCCAAAGAATGCAGAGCCCTCTCCTTGTCGTTGCTGGGATTAGGACACAGAGAGGGCAGAACAATGTCCTGATTCAGGTGGAAAGCAGAAACCACCTTAGGAAGGAAATCCGGCTTAAAACGAAAAACCACCTTGTCCTGATGCCTCTCGAAGTACGGAGCTTGAATGGACAAAGCCGCCAACTCAGAGACACGCCGAACAGAAGCGATAGCTACCAAAAAGGCCACCTTGTGCGTAAGCGAAGACAAGGGAATATCCTGCAAGGGCTCAAACGGAGGACCCTGAAGAGCAGAAAGAACCAAGTTCAAATCCCAAACTGGAACCAAAGGCTTCCTAGGAGGCCGAACATGCGTAACCCCCTGGAAAAAAAAGTCTTGACCAAAGGATGAAGCGCAAAGGACTTTTGAAAGAAAACCGCCAGAGCAGAAACCTGCCCCTTCAGAGTACTAAGCTGGAGCCCCAGATCCAGACCATGTTGAAGAAACTCCAGGATTCTAGAAATAGAGAATTCCCTACAAGGGAAAGCCCTGACTTCACACCAATCAATATAAGACCTCCAAGTCCTATAGTAAACGGTAGAGGAAGATCGCTTCCTAGCACTAATAAGAGTTCGAATCACCGCATCAGAAAGACCCTCCTCCTTCAAGATGGAGGTTTCAGCAGCCACGCCGTCAAAGCCAGCGATGGTAAAATTAATGGTAAATTGGGGTAACGTATCCGACCCTGGGTGAGCAGGTCCGGCAGCAGAGGCAGAACGAACTGATCCTCTGCCAGTTTTACCACGTCTGTGAACCAAACCTGTCTTGGCCACCTTGGGGCCACCAGAATTGCTGACGCGCCCTCCAGGGCCAGCTTGCGCACTACTCTGGCTAACATTGGAAACGGAGGGAACAGGTCCAGAAATCCCAGATCCCTCCAGTACAGAGACATGGCATCCACTGCTAGAGCCAGTGGATCCTTCGAGAGAGACACAAATACTGGAAGTTTGCGATTGTGACGAGAGGCAAAGAGGTCCACCACCGGTAACCCCCACCTGAGGCAAATCAATCGAAACACCCTGGGACTGAGAGACCACTCCCCCTGGCGAGATGAGGCCCTGCTCAGAGCGTCCGCCTCCGTGTTCTCCACTCCCGGAATGTAAACTGCCGAGATGCAGGGGACATGGCTCTCCGCCCAATCCAGAATCAAAGACACTTCCCTGAGGGCACTCCTGCTGCGAGTCCCTCCCTGGTAATTGATGTAGGCAACTGCCGTCCGATTGTTCGATCGGACCTGAACCGGCAAGCCTTGCAACTGATGAGTCAAGCGAAACAGAACCAACTTGATGGCTCTCAATTCCAAAACGTTGATGGGCTCGTGAGCCTCCTGAGGCCCCCACAGACCCTGAAACTGAAGATCCTTCCAGAACCCCCCCCCATCCTGATAGACTGGCATCCGTGGTGACCGTCTCCCAACAAGGAGTCAGAAATGATCTGCCTTTCAACAGATTGCCTGAATTCAGCCACCAGTGAAGGGAGCGCCGAATGCGGGGGGTCATCAGGAAGGACTGATCTAACGACAGAGGAGACCTGTCCCAAACCGCCAACAGATGGAGCTGGAGCGTCCTTGTGTGAAACTGAGCAAAAGGAACTGCCTCGAAAGAGGCTACCATCAATCCTACCAACCTCATCCCCAGCCGGATGGCCGGACGAGGGATGAACAGGAGAAGCCGGACCAACTCCTGAAGCAACAGAACCTTGGACTGAGGAACAAACACCTTGGCCTGGACAGTATCCAGAGACATTCCCAGAAAGGTCACTACCCTGGACGGAGAAAGGGAGGACTTGGGGTAGTTGATCACCCAACCGAATCTCTCCAGAGTGGATACCACCGTCCTGGTGTCCAACTCTGCTTGGCTGAAGGAAGACGCCATGATGAGAAGATCGTCCAGATAAGGCACAATGCGTATACCCTGGGCTCTTAGAAGAGCCATCACCCCAGCTAGCACCTTGGTGAAAACCCGTGGAGCCGAGGTAAGACCGAATGACAGTGCCACAAACTGAAAATGCCAGTCCTCCACCACGAACCTGAGAAACCTCTGGTGCGCTGGAAAAATTGGAACATGTAGGTAAGCGTCCTTGATGTCTATGGACGTTAGAAAATCTCCCTGACAGAGAGAGAAGATAGCTGAACGCAGCGTTTCCATGCGGAATTTCCGCGGACGGACGAACCTGTTGAGGATCTTCAGATCCAGGATGGGTCGAACCGAGCCGTCCTTCTTGGGTACCGTGAACAGATTGGCCCCGGTCTGAGGGGGGCACTGGGCAAATGACAGCCATATCCAGAAGCTTCTTTACTGCCGCCTGGAGCCCCAGCACGGCCAGAGGGTCCGAAGGCACCCGAGGCCTGACGAATCTGGAAGGGGGCCGGAGCTCGAACTCCAGTTTGTAGCCGGACGTCACCACTTCTCGTATCCACCGGTCTGAGACTTCCCGATCCCAGACCTGGGAAAAGTGATGCAGCCGTCCCCCCACCCACATGGGTGAGGGCGCCCCTTCATTGTTGAGCTGGCTTAGCAGCGGGTTTGGGCTTAGAGCCCCAAGTGTATGCCGGACGGGCACGTCCTCTGCCCCTGTTTCCGAAATTTCCTCTAGATGAAGGGAAGGCAAAACCTCTGCCAGCTCTGGCCCCACGAAAGGAAGGAGCAAAGGAACCCGCCCCCCGAAAGGGACAGCGTTGTTTCTTGCGTTGAGGTAACTTACCGCCTTTGGCGACGGAATCCAATTTCTCTCCAAAGAGCCGTAATCCTACAAAAGGGAGCGCCGTCAGCGACTTTTTTGACACAAAATCAGCCACCCACTGACGCAACCAAACCGAATGCCGAATAGTCACCAGCAGAGCCGATGTTCTGCCACACATCATCAGAGTGTCATCCAATGCAGCTAGTACAAATGACAAAAACAGTTCACACCTTTTAAGGCCAAGGAACTCGTCACTATTCGGATCAAGCCCGGAAGAAGTCAAGAGGTCCTTAACCATGGACCTGGTAGCCACCACCATCAGCGCTGAAGCACAAACAGACCTCATAGCTGACCCAACACTGGCAAAACCATGACAAGCCATCTGGTCAATGCGTTTATCCTCACCATCTTTAAGAGTGGAACAATCAGGAGTATTTAACGCAGCAGTGTTAGACAACCCCAGGATTGGTGCGTCCACTTCGGGAGGAGACGCCCAACGTTTAACCGTATCCAAAGGGAAGGGATATTTTTTGTCCCAACCCTGAGGAATACCTGGGAGCCTAGCAGGCCTCTCCCATTCCTTAGCAATAATACCATCAAAATGCTTCTGATAAGGAAATTCCAAGCGTGGCCTGGATTCCTCGAAAAACTCCCCCTTCTGCTGTGGAACCGCCTCAGGAGGAGAAATAGCCAAAACCTCAAACATCTGAGCCAGAGCGTTAGGGGTATCCAAGGGCCTCCCCAAGTCCCGCTCAGCATCAGCGCCAACAAACTGCTGATCGTCTGAATTGTCTGATTCATCATATACCTCCCCTTCCTCAAGAGGGGAATAATCAGACCAATCCAGATTATCAATATCATCAAAGTCCACCGCCGGGAGGCCGGTGACATGTGCTTTCTCTTAGTTGGAGCCTTTCGGGCGACCGCGCTAGAGAATAATTTTTCAAGGTTGGCCAATCTGGCGCACATCTCAGATTGCAGTTCCCCACCCATGACAACGTCACACAGGGTACGTATCAAGCTGGGAGGTGGAGGGGAAGCGACCGGTGGTGTTGACCAGACGGCTGGGGACCGGACTGTCGCGTAATAGTCTGCTGTGCACATGGTATACATAAAAGCACATCATCCCCAGTAAGGGATGCCCCACACACCATACACTTCCGGGACTGCCCCGAGGGGAGCCCGAGCCCAGTATCCAGGGATGCCTCCATACGGTGAACTTATAGTTGGCTGCAATGACCAAGGGAATTACGCCAATAAGCAACCCGGGATGCCCCTTTAATGTCCCCAGTGGGAGGATTTGAAATAAGCCAATTAAAAACCCAGGGACCCTAGGACCGGGAGAAGCCCTCTAACAGCACTGTAGGTTCTATCTGAAAGACATAATGGGAAGGCTAATAAGAACAGCTGGACACAAATAAATATATATATATGTATATATAATATAAAATCTTTAGAAGAGTAAATGAGAAAGTAAAGAAGGCCCAACAGGCCACGCACAGTGATTCCTGATGAGAACGTCCTCACTCTGTGAGGTAACAAGCCGATCTGAGGAGAGAAGGGGGGCGTGGCCAGCGCGCAGAGCGCGAAGCGACTTGCTCCGCCCCCCTCTCCAGATTATGCACATAGCAAAGCTCCTCATCGGTGGCATAGACACGGGGGCGAGCCGCAGCGCTTGGAAAGCTCGGCCCCGCCCCCGAGAGAGAGAGCGTGAGGGGAGATAATCCCCTCCGCCTGTACCGCAAAAGACCGGCACCGCCGCAATGTCGCGGCCGCAGCACCATTATAATAATAAAGCCCAAAGGAGGGGAGCGGGCCGAGGCTTAGTGCCCTGACAGCCGGCCCCGCTCCCCGGCAACTGACAACCGCAATGAGCTAACCGTCGGGTGGGGGCCGCGGCTCGTGCTTACAGCCCGGCCCCGCCCCTTTTACCTCAGAAAAGAATCACCAACAAATGGCGGGCACAGGCCCGCTTTTTATCAGAAGTGCAACACGCTGTGGCTCTCCACTCTGCCATCTATACAAAGTGACTAACCACTGTGAATTTAATAATAAATAATTAAATAAATAAATTAATGAATATACAAACTTATTTAGACCAAACACCAAATAAAGGGGCCCACTCCTACTCATCCCTTCTCTGCTAAGGAGGGGGGCATTACTCAAAGAGGGGGACCACCCATAGTGTAAGTCCGAGGGACGGGGCATCCCAAACCGGGGTCACCTTCCCGGTTAACCGCCTACCCTCTTTAATAGGGTCTCACGGAGGAGCATTTGCTCCTGGGCACCAAAGGTGCTCCCTACCCTCACCCGGACCGTCAGCCTAGGCTGGGAGGCATGGTTACAGAAAAAGGTCCAGGTGGAAATAGATAACTAAAAAGGGGGCCGGGAGACCTCCCGGCTACCTGAAATCCCCCTGTGCAAGGAGAAGACATCATCTTCTGACTTGCTCGCCGTCTGCAGAGATGAAGACTGGGGAGTGAGTGGGAGGTCCCAGGTATTTGTGGACTGGGAGGGGCTTTCTTTTTCCTATCATCTCTGCAGATTCGCCTCTACAGGTCAGTATTACCCACATGTTATGGATATCTTGAAGCGGGGTGTGTGACATACTAAGAATATGGCTGCTCTAAGCATACAGCTGGAGTGCTGGTCCCCACGCCATTCGACTACTGGTCAGACCTGTAAAAGCAACCTCTTTGCAGCCGAGAACCACCCACCGACCAAGGACCCCCAACCTGCAACAAGAACAATGTCAGATTCCAAAAGGAATCAGTCCAAATCAAAAGGATTTGCCCCCAGAGGGAGCCCTACCTGGCCAGCGATAACCGTGTGGTGGCAGCCCCACCGGATCTGACACTCAGGCCAGGAGAACAGGGAGGCAGTGCAGGAACTGGCAAGTGACGACCCGGGGATGCAGCAGGGACCTTTGGGTATCGGACATAATGGCGCTGCCTTGTGCGGTTAGTGAGGAGAACGGAGCCATGGACATCACAAATGTGTACTGTAAGACCCCCCCCCCCCCCGAGTTAGCCAATAGACAGGCCGCATGGCCCGCGCTACAGATAATTGCTACTGGTGGTGTACCGGAATGGAAGAGATGAGAAATTAACATTTGCAAAAATGTTATATAAGGTACAGCTACTATATAATGGATGGCGGATACAATTACGAAAGAAGGGGTTTCAAATAAGACTGCTTTGATTATAAAAGGACAAAGACATGTTAAACACTTACATCCAGGTCCGTTACTCCTTCATCGATTTGCCTCCTGTTGCGGTTGGAGGATGTGGAGGATGAGGACACAAGTAGCTCTCGGTAAGAAATCTTCCCAGTATGCCAGTTACTCCAGTAGATCCTATTGCCCTTCACATGCACATCCATGGCATCAATACGCACATTCTCATCCCCCCGGAAAGCCTGCTCATACGCAGAGTTGGGGTTAAATGGATAGAGGCTTCGGATCTCATTATCATCGGCAATATACAAGACTTGGCTAGACACTGTGAAAAACACACAGCTATTACTGAAGATGGCCAGACTGAAAAACATTTTGCATACTATGCGAGAGCATTTTATTTACGCAGTACAGGCTAAATAAATACATTTGCTATTACTGAGAACCTTGTTGTACACTGCACCCCACAGCTACCCTCCTGGCATTCTGTGCTATACCCTGCTACCACTTGCCTTTCAGGAAGAGTAGCAACTACATAGGAGCCCTTGACCCCATGGCTACTTACTTAACTGTGCCACTCAGGGAAGTTTTTAGGAAAAATAGCGCTCAGCGCGGGAAGGTGAAGTTCTGCCCCCCTCCTCACCCATCCTGTGGTGCTGCTGTAAATTACCCATATATTTTCCTTAGCAGCAGGCAGGCAGCAATATGAAGGCATGATGGGCCTGTCTTATGGCCTGCATCACTAACAGTGGCCCTTCCTCATCTGCAGTAACAAGATTACTGGAATAAAGGTGCCCCGCCCTGCTCAATCTCCCCTAGAAACAGCCCTGGTGCCACTGTGCTGAATGCTACATGTAATGAAGGGTGGTTGCGCATGGCTACAGAATATGTTATATTTAGATGCTAAATCAGAAGGAAGGATCATGAACCCCAATTACTGGTCCTCAAAGTATACACATAACAGGACTTTATGTACAAATGTAAAATGAAACAAGTAGGCATATACAAAACTGCAAACCAGTATCTTACCATCAGCTTTGCAAGAGTGATTAGACTTTATGAAATTCTTTGCACAAGTACACATGAAGGAGCCCTTGGTGTTGTTGCATATCTGTGAGCATGCTCCAAATGCCAGACATTCATTGATATCTGTAAGTAAAAGACCATCCTTTACATGGGCAAGAATTTATATTGTATTGTAATATATAGACTGCAGTGTGCATAATTCTGTTAAGTAATGTATTTCTATATAGTCTTTTGCTAAACCTAACTTGTCGTTCTGTTTAGTTTACCTTTTGAATATCCTTGTATCTTGTGTAAAAATGTCCTTACACATATTTATGAAAAAACTGATTGCAATTTACACTGCCAACAACACGTTACCTGCTTTGTAACCACAGTTACAGATAAAGTAACAATGGACAGACAAGTGCAATGAAAATTGAAAGGGGGGGGGGGGGTCCCAGGTGGAGGTGTGTTCATCACAGCTCCAATTACTGATTCAGATTCAGCATATTTTGCCAGGTTTATACATTACATCCATACTGGGAATTTGGTTTGGCTGGTATACTACAGGGATACAGCAGGTAGGGTGACTAAATGTAACAAACAATGTACCAGCTAAGACTAAGGAATAGATAATTACAAAAACACCTTTTGGGAAAAGGACCTCCCCAGTCCCTGGGGACTAGGATATAAAAGTTTAACACGTGGGCTCAGGAGAGTCTCACCTTTGCAAGCATTGCTTCCATAGATCTTCTGGAACCCCTCTTTACATTTGCAGTACACACTTGTCTGTGTTTGGATACACTTCATTTCTTCTCCACAAATGGTGCTATTGGCATGGCAGGCATAATGTTTAGAATCTGCAAACCATGAAAAGTTTAGAACAATTTGTACCAACAAAACCTTGAATGACTTTGCTATACAACATTATAATCTCCGCTTTCTGCTCAAGTCACGACTGCAAGATCAAAAGCTGTCGCTCCACCCGGCGCCCTATAAAAGCAGGTGTCTCACTATGATTTCCCAGTGGTTAAACAGCAGTAAGAAAAGAGACAGGCCGGGAGGCCAAGAAACCATGTTACTTCACGTAGCTTCAGCATGTACTCTCTCCAACAAAAAATCTTAAGGACAACGGTCCAATATAAAAATGGTAATCACCATAACAGGCAAACAAGAGATAATGAAACAAGGGCAGGGTGGGACGACCTGGACTGGATATATTAAAAAACAATTCTATAGGTGAGTTTCACAGAATTGTATTTTTCACTATATCCAGTCCAGGTCGTCCCAGAAGTGATGACAATTGGGACATCCAAAAGCAGTGTCCATTAGGGCGGGATCCCCAGTGTGGAACAGCATGTAGTTAATTTCACTACCGCCTGAAGCACCTTTCACCCAAAGACATCGTCGGCTGAGGCCCTAACATCAACCTTGTAAAACTTTGTAAAGGTATGAACAGAAGACCAAGTGGCGGCCTTACAAACTTGTTCAACAGATGCCTGGTGCTGAAAAGCCCAGGAGGCACCAATAGCTCTAGTAGAATGAGCTGTAATACGAAAAGGGGGTTCCTTCCCCTTGGCAGAATATGCTTGCACCACCGCCTGTCTGATCCACTTACTAAGAGTGGACTTGGCTGGTGGCAAACCCTTCCTAGAACCTTCCGTTAGGACAAAGAGCAAATCCGACTTCCTGAAGGATTCAGTCGCAACCAGGTAATACTTAACGGCTCTAACCACATCCAAGGCATGAAGGGTCCTTTCCTTAGAATTAGTAGGTGCTGGACACAAGGAAGGTAAGACTTCCTCCTCATTAAGGTGAAAGGGAGAAACGACCTTAGGCAAAAAATCAGGTTTAAAGCGAAAAACCACCTTATCCCTATGTCGCTCAAAATAAGGAGGCTTCATACAAAGCGCAGCCAGCTCTGACACGCGACGCACCGAGGTGATCGCTACTAAAAAGACAACCTTGAGGGTCAAAATAGACAATGCAGCATCGCACAATGGCTCAAAGGGAGGCCCCTGGAGAGCAGAAAGTACCAAATTCAAGTACCACACCGGTATTACAGGCTTACACTGTGGACGTACATGGGTGACTTCCTGGAAAAACATCCTGATCAGTCTATGATTGGCGAAGGATCTTTGGAAAAAGATGGCCAAGGCCAGACCTGGCCCCTGAGGGTACTCAGCTGGAGATCCAAGTCTTGCCATGTTGTAAATATCTTGTATCCTAGAGATAGAAAACGTGCGACAAGGGAGACTCTTGGACTCACACCAAGCAATGTAGGCATGCCACACTCTGTAATATATATCATGGAAGACGACTTCTTCCGAGCCTGAATCATGGTCTGCACAACCGTGGCCAACAGCCCCTTCTCAGTCAGGATTGAGTTTTCAATAGCCAGGCCGTCAAAGCCAGTGTCTGTAAATTGGGGTGCTGCAGCGACCCCTGAGTGAGAAGCCCTGGGTCGTCAGGCATGATGTAGCATTCGACTGACATCTGAACTATGTCCGCGAACCAACTCTGTCTCGGCCAGCGAGGAGCCACCAGGATGGTTGGTACCCCCTCCTGGGCTATCTTGCGCAGCACTCGGCCCAGGAGCGGAAACGGAGGGAATGCATAAAGGAGCCTGAACTCCGTCCAAGGAATTGCCAGAGCGTCTGTAGCCAATGCCAGAGTATCTCTTGACAGGGAGACGAACCTTGGGAGCTTGTGATTATGTCTGGATGCAAACAGGTCCACATCCAGCTGATCCCAGCGGAGACACAGGGCGTGGAAGATCTTGTTGCTGAGAGACCATTCCCCCAGACGTGAGGCACTCCTGCTCAGGGAATCTGCATCCTGGTTTTCTACCCCGGGGAAGTAAACCGCCGAGATGCAGGGAACATTCTCCTCTGCCCAAGTCAGAACCACTTGTTCCGAGTCCCGCCCTGGTGATTGATGTAGGCGACAGCCATCTGATTGTCCGAGCGAACCTGGATCGCACGACCCCTTAAATCTTCTGCGTTTGCCAAAAGCCTCCCCAGCAGGTCAGACTAGCATCCGTGATAACATTCTCCCACTGGGGAGTCAGAAAGGACTTGCCCACCAATAGGTTTCTGGAGTCCAGCCACCACAAGAGGGACTGTCTGGCCAGGGGAGACAGAGAAAATTCCTGTTCCAGTGACTCCTGTGTCTGGTCCCAGCCGGTCAACAGATTCAACTGAAGAGGTCTCATGTGGAACTGGGCGAAGGACACTGCCTCGAAGCATGACACCATAAGACCCACCAGTTTCATCCCCAGACGGATTGATGGGCGCTGACAAGACAGCAAGGCTTGCACCTGCGTCTGGAGGCCCACCACATTCTGCTGTGGCAGGAATACCTTGACCTGAGAGGTGTCCAATGTCATGCCCAGAAAGGACCTCACCATTGAGGGAGTGATGGAAGACTTGGGGTAATTGACTACCCATGCGAAATCCTCGAGAGTGGATAACACCGTTCGGGTGTCTCTCTCGGCCTGCTGAAGGGACTGAGCCGCAATCCGTAAATCTCCCAGATAAGGCAGCACGCGAATGCCCCGGTTCCTCAGGATAGCCATGATGCCCGCCAGCACCTTGGTGAAAATACGGGGGGCTGAGGATATCCCGAACGACAGCGCCACAAACTGGTAATGCTGATCCTCCAGCGCAAACCCCAGGAACTTCTGATGCCCCTGGAATGTGCAGATAAGCATCCCTGATGTCCACCGTGGTCATGAAGTCGCCGGGCCGAAGCGAGCTCACCACCGTAAGGTCTCCATGCGGAATGTCTGACTCTGACAAACCTGTTGAGACCCCTCAGGTCCAGGATAGGCCTCAGTGTTCCATCCTTCTTGGGCACCGTGAACAGATTGGAGTAGAAGCCTTGACCCTGTTCCTGACGAGGTACAGGACAATCACACCTAACCGCAGAAGGTGCTGCACGGCCATTCACAGGCCCTGTGCCTTCAATGGGTTCTGAGATATCAGAGACTGAAGAAATCTTTAGGGCGGCCTGACTGCCAGCTCTATTTTGTAACCGGAGGACACCACCTCCTCAATTCACCGATCCGAGACGTGCTGTCTCCAGATATGAGAAAAAAGCAGAAGCCGTCCCCCCACCCGGATGGGTGAGGGCACCTCCTCATGCCTGAGGGGCCTTGGCAGGGGGCTTGGACTTGGATCCCCAAGTGGGATTGTGTCGCCCCGTGGGACCTACCTCGTCCCCAGGAATCTCGGCGAGCACCTGAAAATGAAGAGCCTCTTCCTCCACGAAAGGAGCGATAGGCAGATGAACCCTGAAAGGGCCGCGCAGGCTTCCGTCGCTGAGGGAGTCTTCCGTCCTTGACCAGGAGGTCCAGACGCTCCCTGAACAACCTGTGGCCCAAGAAGGGGATACTAGTGAGCGACTTCTTGGCCGCCGCATCAGCCGACCATTGCCGCAACCAGAGTGAGCGGCAAAGCGCAACAAGCAGGGTCGAGACCCTGGCGCCGAGCCGGACACCATCATCCATGGCAGAAACAACGAAGGCAATAAAATCCACTGAGGTCCTTATACTCCTCCGCCCGCTTGCGGGACTTAGCAATATCCACAAGACGTCTCACCTTCTTTCTAATGGCTAGGGAGAGCCGCGGCACACACAGGGCGAAACCAAGCACCGGCAAAGGTGAAGGCATGACAGACCAGCTAAGCTGATCCATGCACTTGTCAGTCGGATCACGTAGGGAAGCAGTATCGGGTGAAGGCATGACTGTAGTGTTGGACAGACACAGGGGCATCCAACTTGGGAGGACGAGACCATAGCTGGACCAGATCCTCAGGAAAGGGATACCTTCTGTCCAGGCCCTTGGGCACCAATGGTAACTTGTTAGGCCTTTCCCACTCCTTGAAAATCATGTTAGAAAAATGGGCCTGCTCAGGAAAATACAATTCTGTGAAATACTCACCTGTAGAATTGATATTATTTGTATACAGTACGTCCTGCTCCAGATATAGTACTTACACTTGGGTTATCCTCTGCCAGATGGCGCTGCACTGCAGAGACATGCAAAAACGGGCTCTTCCCGGCCCTCAAATACCCAGGGACCTCCCACAAATCCCCAGTATTGAAAAGCAGTGAACAAGAAGCCGGGAGAATTTAACCACCCAAAACAACTGGTAACTATAACAAAGATAACAATCACCATACAGGGGATCCAGAATAATGCAACCAGGGTGGGGTTGAGCAGGACGTACTGTATACAAATAATATCAATTCTACAGGGGAATACTTCACAGAATTGTATTATTCTTAGTATACAGTACGTCCTGCTCCAGATATAGTACTTACACTTGGGACATCCAGTAGCAGTGTCCGTAAGTAGGGTGGGATACCCAACAAAAAGGTGACAGCAGGCAGTTTAGACCACTGCCGCCTGCAAAACCTTGCGGCCGAAAACAGCGTCAGCTGAGGCCCTAATGTCAACCTTGTAAAACTTTGAAAAGGTATGAACAGAAGATCAAGTAGCGGCCTTGCAAACTTGTTCAACAGAAGCCTGGTGCTGGAAGGCCCAAGAGGCACCAATAGCACGAGTAGAATGAGCAGTAAGGCGGAAGGGAGGACTCTTCCCCTTAGCAGAATAGGCCTGAATCACAGCCTGACGAATCCATTTGCTAATAGTAGACTTGGCAGGAGCCGAACCCTTCCTAGGACCAGAAGGGACCACAAAAAGAGCATCAGTCTTCCTGAAAGCCGCAGTAACTACCAGGTAATACTTCAGACACCTGACCACATCCAAGGAATGCAGAACCCTTTCCTTAGCGTTGCTAGGATTAGGACACAAGGAAGGAAGAACAATATCTTGATTCAAATGAAAAGCGGACACCACTTTAGGCAGAAAGTCCGGCTTAAAGCGGAACACCACCTTGTCCTGGTGTCTCTCATAGTATGGGGGCTGGATAGACAGAGCCGCCAGCGCAGACACACGCCTGACCGAAGTAATAGCCACCAGAAAGACAACCTTGAGGGTAAGTACAGCCAGAGCAGCATCCTGAATAGGCTCAAAGGGAGCACCTTGCAAGGCAGACAGAACCAAGTTCAAATCCCAAGACTATAGGCTTATGTGGGGGACGCACATGAGTGACCCCCTGAAAGAAGGTCTTAACCAAGGGATGCTGAGCAAAAGACCTCTGAAAGAAGACAGACAGGGCAGAAACCCGACCCTTCAGAGTACTTAGTTTTAGACCCAACTCCAGTCGATGCTGTAAAAACTCCAGAACCCTAGGGACTAAGAACTCCCTACAGGGAAGAGACCTAGACTCACACCAATCAATGTAGGCACGCCATACCCTATAATAGATAGCAGAAGAAGTTTTCTTCCTAGCCTGCACCATGGTATTCACCACCGAGGCAGATAAGCCTTTCTCCATCAAGATGGAGGTTTCAGCAGCCAGGCTGTCAAAGCCAGAGTTTGTAAATTGGGATGGCGTAAGGAGCCCTGAGTGAGCAGATCTGGGGCCCCTGGAAGGACGTACTGGTCTACTGCCATTTGTACCACGTCTGCGAACCACACTCTTCTTGGCCACTGTAGCAATAACCTTTATCGCCGGAGGGCTTCCCCGCCAGAGACGTCCTTTTCCCAATGGTGAGAGGTGCTGCAGGAATCCCAGAGTCATCCGTGAGGAAACAGGAACAGCCCTTACAAGGGCTAGTGAATTGTAATATAGCGTTTCCCCTAATAAGAGACAGAACTCAGTATTGAGGGTGAAGATGAACTTCCTTTATTAGTGCCACCCTGTGCCTTATATGCAAGTCCCCATGCAAGGGGACCTCCCCCGTGGACCTGATGGAGAACTGCATGACAACCGCACAGACCAATGGGAGCAGGTCACAATCCCTCTACTCTGCCGGTAACACAATCAGCAACACAATAGCAGTCCGTAACACAATCAACAATACAATGACAGTCTGTAACGTAATCAATAGTACAATGACAATAGCAGTCTGTAACACAATCAATCAATACAATGACAGTCTATAACGTAATCAATAGCACAATGCCATTGTCTGTGACATGCTCAAGAAAATTAAAGTAATCAGTCTATGCAAAAGTCCAAGGGCAGAAACAATGCCTTTAAAATCCAAAAGGCATAGAGTCTGTCACAGCCACCTTGGGGCCACCAGAATTACTGGCACCCTTTCCAGAGCAATCTTGCGCAGAACCCTGCAGGGGGAACGGAGGAAAGACATACAGGAGCCGAAATTCCTTCCATGACATTGACAGAGCATCTGTGTCCTGAACGAACCCAGGTCACAATATCCTGGGATGCCTCCATATGGTGATTAATAGGCACAATAGGCCAGTAGGGATTGACGCTGAAGGTACCCTGGATGCCCCAATGACCCGCAGGGAAGTGGGAGTAATTATACTAGTCCCAACTGGCAATTATTCTGGGCCGGGAGAAGCCACTGGATTCAACCGTCTGAAAGACATAAGGGGAATAAAGGGTGTCAGAACCATGCACAGTAAGCAAGGAGCATGAAAAATCGCCCATGAGGGCACTTACAGACCACGGGAGGAGGGGGACCGAGACGCGCGACTACCATCAAAAAAGGCGCCAAGCGAACCTCGAAGGGCGGGCCAGGGAGGCCCGTGACACGTAGCCAATCCAGGTCCCTGCCCCCCCCCCTGAAGAGCGAGAAGCTCTAAGCCAGTAGACAGGGTTGTCATGAGGAGCGAGGTGTATGACACAGTGAGAATAGATGATTTTAGCCAATAATGACGCCGCAGCGTCGCCGCCGCCCGGCGCAGCACAGCCAGATAATTTACCCATCGTGCTATGAGTGTACACGTGACCAGTGAGACACCCTACAACTCTTGTGTGTCAAGAGCACTTCAATCATGTCCCAGTTGGGAATCGATGAAGCAAAGAGGCGCGCGCGGCGGCGGCAGATACACAAATAAGGCTGCAAATCAGCGCGTCTGACACCGAGTAGACAAGTCAAATTACATTACCGAAGGCCACTAGCATGTAATTCAATACACTGGGACCACCTACACACCCCCCCCTTTCTTTCCCCCCGGGCTACGGGGGGAACGAGGGAGGTTGGCGACCCTTTGTACAGGGCCCACCGCTACAAGGGGCATGGGCAATGATGCGGGAGGGGCATCCCTTAGAGGCTCACCATCAGCCTAAACCGCCTACCCTTTGGTGGGGGACTGTGGTGGAGCATGGCTCCATAAGCACGCATGGTGCTGCCTACCTTCACCCGACCAGCGCAGCCCAGGCTGGGAGGCACATCACAAGGAGGACGGGTGGGAGTAGTCCAACAGGGCCGCAGGCTTTAATAGCCCCGCTCACCTGCGAGAGAGTGATACTTCATGTCTTTGCAGTCAGCACTGCAGAGAAATCTGGGGATTTGTGGGAGGTCCCTGAGTATTTGAGGGCCGGGAGGAGCCTGTTTTTGCATGTCTCTGCAGTGCAGCGCCATCTAGCGGAGGATAACCCAAGTGTAAGTACTATATCTGGAGCAGGACGTACTGTATACTAAGAATAGACTCGTCTCTGTCGCTCAGGCTGGAACAAATCACGCTGCTTCCTCTTAGCCGCTCTAGGGTGGACAATGTGCAATGTCTCAAAAACGGAAGCAAGCAACTTCTCCGTATCATCAGGGAGCCACGTATCCTCATCCGAGGAAGACCCTGAGCCGCTGTCATAGCCAGCAGAATAATCCACTGTGCAAAGGGAGTCCTCATGCAAATCGCCTTCCTCCACGGAGCCCAGATCTCCAAAAATACCATTATGTGAATACTCACCTGTAAAATGGGTATTATAAGTATGTCACACACCCCGCTACAAGACATTCATTACACTTGGGTTATACCGACCTGTAGAGGGCGATCTTGCAGAGATGTCATGAAAAAAAGGGAGCCCCTCCCGGTCCATAAATACCTGGTACCTCCCACTCATTCCCCAGTATTTAAGACAGCAGTAAAGGGACAAGGAAGAGCCGAAATAACCAGTAACAGTAAAAAAGGTTCACCATAGAAAGGATCCAGAATACCAAAGGGTGGGGTGAAAGCGGGGTGTGTGACATACTTATAATACCCATTTTACAGGTGAGTATTCACAAAATGGTATTATTCTAAGTATGTCACACACCCTGCTTTAGATAATCATTACACTTGGGACATCCAATAGCAGTGTCCATAAAGGGCGGGGATCCAAAACAAGGCAACAATGCACAAACTTAAACCACTGCAGCTTGCAGAACTTTGCGGCAGCATCCGCTGAGGCCCGCACATCAACCTTGTAAAACTTGGAAAAAGTGTGAATGGAAGACCAAGTAGCAGCCTTACAAACTTGCTCAACAGAGGCCTGATGCTGGAAAGCCCAGGACACCCCAACAGAACGAGTAGAATGAGCAGTAACCCGAAAAGGGGGAACCTTCCCCTTGGCAGAATAGGCCCCAACAATGGCCTGGCGAATCCATTTACAAATAGAAGACTTGGCGGGAGCCAAACCTTTCCTAGGCCCGGAGGGCACCACAAAAAGGGCGTCAGTCCTACGAAAAGAGGAAGTAGCCACTAAATAGTACTTCACACAGCGAACCACATCCAGAGAATGCAAAACCCTCTCCTTGTCATTGCTGGGCTTAGGACACAAGGAGGGTAGAACAATGTCCTGATTAAGATGAAAGGCAGAGACCACCTTAGGAAGGAAATCTGGCTTGAAGCGGAAAACAACCTTGTCCTGATGCCTCTCAAAATAAGGAGCCTTAATGGACAAAGCCGCCAACTCCGATACACGCCGAACGGAAGTGATGGCAACCAAAAACGCAACCTTCTGAGTAAGCGTAGAAAGAGCAATATCCTGCAAAGGTTCAAAAGGAGGACCCTGAAAGGCAGACAAAACCAAATTCAAATCCCAAACTGGGAGCAAAGGCTTCCTAGGAGGCCGCACATGCGTAACCCCCTGGAAAAAGGTCTTAACCAGAGGATGAAGAGCAAAAGACTTTTGAAAGAAAACCGCAAGGGCAGAAACCTGCCCTTTCAGCGTACTAAGCTGTAAACCTAGGTCCAGACCATGTTGCAGAAATTCCTAAACCCTAGGGATAGAAAATGCCTTGCAAGGCAAGGTCCGGATCTCACACCAATCAATATAAGACCTCCAAATCCTATAGTAGATGGCAGAGGAAGACTTCTTTCTAGCCCTAACCAGAGTCTGAATGACAGCATCAGAAAGACCTTCCTCCCTCAAGATGGAGGTTTCAGCAGCCACGCCGTCAAAGCCAGCGTTGGTAAATTGGGGTAGAGCAGTGAACCCTGAGTGAGCAGATCCGGCAGAAGGGGCAGATCTAACTGATCCTCTGCCAACCTTACCACGTCTGCGAACCAAACCTGTCTTGGTCAACTTGGAGCCACCAGAATTGCTGATGCGCCCTCCAGGGCCAGCTTGCGCACCACTTTGCCCACCATGGGAAACGGAGAGATAAGGTACAGAAAACCCAGATCCCTCCAGTTCAGAGACATGGCATCAGCTGCCAGAGGCAGCGGATCCCGCGAGAGAGACACAAATGGCGGAAGCTTGTGATTGTAACGAGAGGCAAAGAGGTCCACCTCCGGAGTCCCCCACCGGTGGCAAAGCGACCGAAACACCTTGGGGCAGAGCGACCATTCCCCCCGGCGAGATGAGCACCTGCTCAGGGAGTCCGCCTCCGTGTTCTCCACTCCCGGAATGTACACCGCCGAGATGCACGGGACATTGCTCTCTGCCCAAGCTAGGATCAAAGACACTTCCCTGAGGGCACACCTGCTGCGAGTCCCTCCCTGGTGATTGATGTAGGCGACCGCCGTCCGATTGTCCGACCGAACTTGAACCGGTAGTCCCCTCAACTGATGAGTCAAGCGAGCCAGAACCAACCTGATGGCTCTCAGCTCCAGAACATTGATGGGACCGTGAGCCTCCTGAGGCCCCCACAGTCCCTGAAACTAAAGATCCTTCCAAAATCCCCCCCAACCTGACAGGCTGGCATCCGTGGTGACCGTCTCCCAACGAGGGGTCAGAAAGGATCTGCCCCTCATCAGATTGCTCGGTTCCAGCCAGAAAGGATCTGCCCCTCATCAGATTGCTCGGTTCCAGCCACCACCGAAGGGAATGCTGAACCCGGGGGGACATCAGAAAAGACTGATCCAATCACAAATGGGACCCATCCCAGGCCGCCAATAGATGGAGCGTCCTTGTGTGAAACTGGGCAAAGGGAACCGCCTCGAACGATGCCACCATCAATCCCACCAGTCGTATCCCCAGCCGGATGGACGGGCGAGGGATGGATAGAGGACGCTGAGTCAATTCCTGAATCAAAAGAACCTTGGGCCGGGGGAGGAACACCCTGGACTGAGAAGTATCCAGAGACAATCCCAGGAACGCCACCACCCTGGACGGAGAGAGGCAGGACATGGGATAGTTGATCACCCAGCCGAATCTCTCCAGGGTGGCTACCACAGTCCTGGTGTCTAGCTCCGCCTGGCCGAGAGAGGATGCCATAATAAGAAGATTGTCCAGATAAGGCACGATGCGTATACCCTGGGCTCTGAGGAGGGCCATCACCCCCGCTAGCAGCATGGTGAAGACTCATGGAGCCGAGGTAAGGCCAAACGGAAGGGCCACAAACTGAAAATGCCGATCTTCCACCACAAACCTGAGAAATCTCTGATGCGCCGGGAAGATTGGAACATGCAGATAAGCATCCTTGATGTCTATAGACGTCATGAAGTCCTCCTGCCGAAGTGGGTTTATGCCAGAGCGCAGAGTTTCCATGCGGAACTTCCTGGGACGGATAAACCTGTTGAGAAACTTCAGATCCAGGATGGGACGAACGGAGCCATCCTTCTTGGGCACCGTGAACAGATTGGAATAGAATCCCAGGCCCCGGTCCGAGGGAGGCACCGGGCAGATGACTGCCATGCCCAGGAGATCTTTTACTGCCGCCCGGAGCCCCTGCATGGCCAGAGGATCCAAGGGCACACGAGACCTGAAGAATCTGGGAGGAGGCCGGACCTCGAACTCCAGCTTGTAACCGGAAGACACCACTTCACGAATCCATCTGTCCAAGACCTCCTGGTCCCAGACCTGGGAGAAGTGTTGCAGCCGCCCCCCCCCACCCGCGAGGGTGAGGGCGCCCCTCATTGCTGAGCCGGCTTAGCAGCGGCTTTGGGCTTGGAGCCCCAGCTGTGACCTGGACGGGCACGTCCTCTTCCCCTGTGCCAGGAATCATGTCTGGAGGGGAAAACAGCCGATCCCCGTCCAGCTCTGGACCCACGAAAGGAAGGGGTAAATGCAGCCGCCCCCCGAAAGGGACGACGTTGCTTCTTTCGCTGAGGTAACCTACCACCTTTGGCAACCGAATCCAATTTTTCTTCAAAGAGCCGCAATCCCAGAAAGGGAAGAGCTGTAAGAGACTTTTTGGACACTGGCGCAACCAAACCGACCGCCGAATTGCCACCAGCAAGGCCGAAGTTCTACTACACATCACCAAGGTGTCGTCCAGGGTGGCTAACACAAAAGACAAAAATAATTCACACCGCTTAAGGGCGGTGAACTCATCGCTAGCCGGGTCAATGCTGGAGGTAGACAACAGGTCCCTGACAACCGACCTAGAAGCCACTATAAGAAGCGCTGAAGCACAAACAGGCCGCAAGGCCAACCCGACGCTGGCAAAACCATGACAAGCCATCTGGTCAATGCGTTTGTCCTCACCGTCCTTGAGAGTAGAACAGTCAGGAGAATGCAAGACAGAGGTGCTAGACAACCCCAACACAGGGGCGTCCACCTCGGGAGGGGACGACCAGCGCTTCACCGAGTCCACCGGAAAGGGAAATTTCTTATCCCAACCCGGAGGGACACCCGGAAGCCGAGTAGGCCTCTCCCATTCCTTGAGGTAATGCCGTCAAAATGCCATTGATTCAGGAATTCTAAGCGCGGCTTAGCCTCCTCAAAGAACTCCCCCTTCTGCGGAAGAGTCACTTCGGGAGGAGAGATTGCCAGAACCTCAAACATATGAGCCAGGACCTCAGGGGTATCCCAAGAATCCCCCTGACCCCGCTCGGCATCAGTGCCAACAACCTGCTGATCGTCAGAACCCTCAGACTCCTCAAAAAGCTCCACTTCCTCTAGCGGGGGGTAATCAGACCAGTCCAGCGAATCAAACTCCTTAAAATCAGAAGCCTGCGTGGCTGGGGACAAGTGTTTTCTCTTAGCCGGGACCTTTCTGGCCACAGCGCTAGAAAATAATTAGTATCTGGCACACACCTCAGATTGCGACTCTCCACTCGTGACAACATCACACGGGGTACGGGTCAGGCGGGGAGGGGTAGGAGACGGGACCGGCGGCGCAGAACCAGACGCAATGGATCCGGACTGCCGCGTAATAGTCTGCTGCGCACATGGTATGCAAAGGAAAACATCATCCCCTGTAAGGGATGCCCCACACCCCAAACACTGCCGGGGTTGCCCCGAGGGGAGCCCGAGCCCGGTATCTTGGGAAGCCTCCATATGGTAATTTTATAGGTACTCTCAATACCCCAGGGAATTACGCCATATAAGCGACCCGGGATGCCCCTTTTGTGTCCCGAGTGGGAGGATTTTATGGGGAGTTCTAAGCTTAAACCAGGTACCCTAGGACCGGGAGGACCCTTTAGGCTCCGACAAGGGTCCACCTGGAAGACAGAATACAGGGCTATTCAGCACCTCAATCATGCCCAGGCACACACAATGCAGACATACTGACAATGCAAGGAAAACAGATGAATTGTATATATACATGTGCAGGTCAAGCAATGGCTGATCATACAATAACAAAACGCTAAGGTATAATGCAGAGTTAGCAGGCAGTGCCTGAAATAATGAGGCCGCAGGGACCACTCACGCGATCAGCCTTGGAGACCTAAGAAGCAGAGGGAGAGAAGGGTGGGCCGGCACGGTGCGCGTGACGTCAGCGAGCGTGCAGAGCGCCCGATCCCGCCCCCTGCACGAACCGTACCTGATGGGAAAAAGCTCCCCGCCGAATGTCACAACGACCGGCGCTGCGGCACAGCCAGCGCCGGCTGATACTGTTCAAAGAAAAAAAAAAAAAAAAACGCCCAGTGAACACACGCACCCACACACGCACAGCTGAGACAAAAACGCGTTAGTTTAAACGGAAGATGTGCCCAGTGAACGCACTCACCCACCCACACACACAGCTGAACAAACACACGTTAAGAGAGAAGGGGACCCTACTCCCCCCCCCCCTCTAAGGAGCAAGGGCCATCCGGGAGAGGGGGAATCCACGCTGGAAGGCCAAGGGATGGGGCATCCCTAACCGGGATCACCAGCCCGGCAAAACTGCCTACCCCTTAGTATGGGGTCTCACTGTGGAGCGTAGCTCCTAAGCACCCTTAGGTGCTGTCTACCCTTGCCCTGACCAGCAGCCTAGGCTGGGAGGCAAGGTGAATACTAAGACAAAGGGTCCAGGCAGAAATAGACTCAACACGCGGGCCGGGAGTTACCCCGGCTACCTGCAAGGAGGAGACATCATCTTCTGACTTGCTCGCCGTCTGCAGAGATGAAAGACTGGGGAATGAGTGGGAGGTACCAGGTATTTATGGACCGGGAGGGGCTCCCTTTTTTCATGACATCTCTGCAAGATCGCCCTCTACAGGTCGGTATAACCCAAGTGTAATGACTATCTGAAGCGGGGTGTGTGACATACTTAGAATAAGATCATCATCAACATCCGAGCAAACGGCATCTAAGTGCCGCTTTTTACTCAAGGCCTTTTTAGGAGCTGTTTGTGAGGTCTGTCTCTCGAGGCTGGCCACCCAGTATGCCAAATCAACCTGGGGCCCCCTGCTGGCTTCCCCCTCACTGGGGCTGAATGCAACAGCGGGGGCTCTGGAGAGGTCACAGGTAATAAGGGGCTAGGGGAAGATACGCCTGCCCAATCATGCTCCAAAATGACGCTCCTGGCGCAAGTGTTGAATCCGCCCAGAGGGCTAGCACCGCACATGGGGCAGAGCTTCACCCGCCCAGAAGAGGCCCCCAGCTCACTATCCCCAAAAGCCTCAATTATGGTGATTAGCAGAACAATTTTGTATACAGGTTACAAGGCACTGATGGCCCAAACCACTCTATATATTCCCTCCTTTGGTGATTCCTCTTAGAGGGGGGGGCAGGGGGACAGGGAGGAACCACAACCCGCAATCTATCAATGGCCACCTGAAAGACACAAGCAAAAAAAAGCATCCCAAAAAGCACAAGCGCAGTGGATAAACAAGTGGGATTATCAATAGGGACTCATGACACCGCAGCATTTCCCGACTGTCCCCAGGCAGCGTGGAGCAGAAGGCAGCATAAAATGGCGCAGAACCAGCAGCTTAGGCGCATTCCCCAAGGGGCGGGCCGCACGGCAGTGACGCGGAACGCGTCATAGTGCGGACCTGCCCCCCCCCCCCCCGTCGGCGCGAAGGAGCGCCCGCCTCCTCACAGGGCTATCCAAGATGGGGGAATGCCTCAGAGAAGGCCCCCACAGCAAGTCACCCGGCGGCCCTCGGCAGGGCTCCCGTACACACCGCGTTGCGCGCGCACGTGGCCGATCGCCATGCCAGAGTAAAGAAAACCACCGGTCACAAGTAGAAAGGATAGGCACCGACCCCCCCCCCCCCCCTCACAGCGTACAATAAAGATGGAAGGGAGAAGGGAGCAGAAGGAGGAACACCCGAAGGAGCGAGGGAGGCAAGTATAAATGAGATGTGAACACAGTGAATAAACACAACACACTGCAATAAAGCTAGTGGGATACATAGGGAATGAAAGGCCCGAGGGCAGTAAGTGGTTCCTCCCCCCCTTATAGGCTCACCATCAGCCTATGGCCGGCTACCCCTTAGTCAGGGTCTGCAGCCCAGAGCCTAGCTCTGCCAAACGCCTGACCCTGGAATTCTGCCTACCGTCACCATCCCGATCAGACATGGCTGGGAGGCAGTAGTGGGTCCACGGGATCAGTGGTAATAATTGCAGTGGCCGACGGGCTAGGAGGCCCCGCTCAGCTGCAATATCCAGGAGAGAGTATCCAACGATCTTCAGCAGCCAGACTGCAAGATGAACACTGGGAAATCATAGTGAGACACCTGCTTTTATAGGGGGTCGGGAGGAGCGACAGCTTTTGCAGGTGAGCGCCCCCTAGGGGAGGAATACCGAATTGTCATCACTTCTGGGACGACCTGGACTGTATATAGGGAAAAAGGTAATTGCTAGGCCAAATTGAGGGTTGATGGGGTTTGTCCATGCACTAAAGCAGGACTTCCACACAAGCTAAGGACTTGCAGAAGTAGATTGCTTAATCAGGTCATTGGCTTGCTTGCCCTCAAGTGCGGTTGTCAAAATCTATAAATCAAGGGTAAGTTGTTACATAGCAGTCCAGGAATGTTCAGCTGCATAAGATGTAATGTTGGGGTACTTATGTATACATATGCCCTTAAGATGCGAGAGCTAATTGCAATTTGTCTAATAAAAGTTTAACTGGCCAAGTGCTAAACAGTATCCTAAACACATTTACATTTTGGCTCTCAATCTATAACCTACAATTTGTGAGGTCAAAATGTACTAAAGAAATTACCGATCAGAAATGGTTCTCCAGCCATAGTGAGAGCCCCATCATTACAGGGGATATCAACTTACTTAGAGGACAGTTTGCCTCGTCAGAGCCATCTCCACAGTCATCAAATAAGTCACAGAGAAGGTCAGAGGTAATGCAGGCGCCATTTCTACACTGGAATTCCTGTTTGTCCGTCTCACATGCCTTGGGCTTGTGCAAGTCTGCATTGCAAAATAGAAAGCCAAAATTAGTAGAAAATACGGCCTGTAAATAAACCACTCTAGACGTATTTTATCAAAGGTACTAATGTTATTATGATACACTCGATGCCCAACTTTAAAAAAGACGAGCTGCAGAAGTAATTCCCCACAACTGATTTCTATTTTTTTTTTGTTTTTAACTGGACCTTCACCCTAAATAAGAGCATATCTTATGTGTTTTCCCCACCCTATACATATATTGCCCACATTAAAAACAATCCTACCTGCACCGAGTGCATTTTTGAGCCTTTAACTGCCAGCCTACCTGGAGATTTTGTCACCCTTTGTTGCCAGACCATTTTGCACTATTTTGCGTTACCCATGTTCAACTGTGATTTTTGAAGGGATTTCCAGGGATTTCCCAGGAAAGTGATATATTTTTTTTTCAGCAGAGTCTGGGCTTTAACATGAAATGTCTTGTTTGTCATTTTTTAGGTGTATTCTCAATATGTTTGGATGAAATATGTGCAAAAATTTGTAGTGTTTTTTTGTAATAAAAAAATGTAAGTTTGTCAATAAAATCTTATTTCGTGTGAAACTCGAATTTCTCCCGGTTACAGCGGTACCACATATGTATTGGTAGACACCCTTTCCTGCCCAGGAGACTCCCCCAAACTGAAACAGCGCTTTAGGGGATTTTCAGATAAAATACAACTATGCTATGCAATATGCGCACCTTGCAGTTTTTCAAGAAAAACAACCCTTTACATTTGAAATACCCCCCACAAACTATATATTCTCTGGAAGTATACATCTCAGGCTTTCTAGGCGTACCAGGCTTGTTGACATGGGTGCAGTTTTCTGGAAGTAATCCCTCAATGTATTCTTTGGTTGCACAGGGTTTTCCTAAAAAAAAGAATAAAAAAGCAGAATCAAAGCCACATTTTCCTAAAAAAACTATATACAAACAAGAAAAAAACTGAAAATCTGAAAAAGCAACATGCCCCGAACAGAACAATAACCTGCATGCATAACTACTGTCAAGGGAAGAGTTGCCAAACACACCATAGTAAAGCATGTGCGCAAAGTTAATTTTACTTCAAAATTTCAGCTCTGCAGACAAAGTGCACACCTTGTGTTTTTCTACCAAAACAAGCTTTTACATTTGGAATATCCCCAATAAACCATATATTCCCTGAAAGTACACATTTTAAGCTTTCTATGCATACCCAGCTTGTTGTAGTGGGCTCATCTTTCTGGGCGTAATCCCTGGAAGAATTCTTAGGTCGCACAGGGATTCACAAAAAAATGTATAAAAAAGCAGAATAAAAAACACCTTTTCCTAAAATATCAAAATGCAAATAAGAAAAAAACAAGCTAAATCTGAAAGCGCAAGGTCCCCCGAGCAAAACAATACCCAACATGCATAGGTACTATTAACCCTTTTAATTGCCAGCCTACTTGAAGTTTTGTCACCCTCTGTTGACAGGTCATTTTCCCCATTTTGCGCCATGTTTAACCGTGATTTTTGCTGGAATTTCCAGGAAAATATATATATTTTTTTTGCAGCAGCAGAGTTTAGGCTTTAACATGAAATGTCTTGTTTGTAATTTTTCTACAGTTTTTAAAAATATTTTAGCGTAAAAAAACAAAAAATAAAATAATATTTTTTAGACAATTGTCTCCTTTATTTTAAATAAAACATTTGTTTTATTTTTTTTTATACATTCTTTATTTATTAAGAGTTTTCACAAATAAAGCAAACATAAAACAAGTGAAACAAAAATAGTATACACACCGACACGACAGCTTGATAGTCTATGCGCGAAAAAATAAAACATACTAAATGAGTGTGCTTAATAATTCAAGCATTGCAGATCAATAAAGAAACTTCAATTTCAACGTGTGCATCTCTGGTCTTATTGCAGTGGGGGGGGGGGGGGAAGGAATAAAACAGCGGGGGGGGGGGGGCCTGGAAGACCCCTTAGGCCAAGCCTAAAAGGCTCTTCCCCTCAGCGGACTCAGTGAAGACCATCCATCCGCGCCATGTGGTGGCAAACCTCTCGTAGGTGCCATCCCGGGAAGCCATCATGCTCTCAAACCTCATCATGTCATTTACTCATTGGAACCATGTAAGTATGCTTGGGGGATCCTTGCTCTTCCATAGCTGAGGGATGCAGGCCTTTGCTGCATTCAACAGATGGCACGTGATTGATTTGCGGTACCTTTTTATTGGAACCTCTGTCCTATGGAGGAGACACAGAGCAGGGTCTTCAGGGACCTCCGAACCCGAGACCTTTTCCGCCACCAATCTCACCCTGCTCCAGAATTCTCGCAATCCGGGGCAGGCCCAGAACACGTGCCCTCCCATCACCACACCTCCAACACTCCGCGGGCGTCTCCGGCGACCACTTGTTGAGGGTCGCCGGGACCCTGTACCACCTGGATAGCAGCTTGTATCCGCATTCCTGGTACCTGGTGCATATTGATGATTTGTGTGAGAGTAGCAAGAGTTTTCGGCGCTGCTCAGGCGTCCATGTTTCATTAAGATCCCTTTCCCATTTCACTAAATAAGAGGGTACTTCATCCTCTGGGGGGTCTATCAGCAACCTGTATATCCTAGATAGAGTGTGTCTCTCCACCTCCTTACTCTGGCACATTTTCTCAAACATTTGTTTTATTAATGAAAACCATATTGCATGTGAAAGCCCCATTTCTCCCGATTACAACGGTACCACATATGTATCAATAGCCCCCCCATTCGTTGCCAGGAGACCCCCCAAACTGAAAAGAGCACTTTATAACATTTACAAATAAAATACTACTATCCACACTATAAACATAAGGGGTTAATTTAAAAAGAAAATTACATAGTGTCCCCCCTCCCAGGGGGGGGGGACCCCATTTTTTTGGGGGGAATTTTAGAGGTTAGGGTTAGGCTAACCCTAACCCTTAAAATTAAAAAAAAAAAAATGACGTAGGCTCCCTCCTCCCGGGGGGGGGGGGGGGGGGGGGTGACCCTATTTTTGGGGGGAATTTTAAGGGTTAGGCTAACCCTATCCCTTAAAGTGAACCAACACCCACCCCTGATCTATAAGATTCCCAGGCCGATCAGCTCCCTCCCCACTGTGAAACCCCCAAGAAAGGCCCAAAAATCTTATCTTATCGTCGACGGACAAGCGCCGGATAAGCCGCCGCCTCCCGTGCGTCCCTCTAGCAGGGCGCGCACCCGCAGTTTGTGAATAGGCGGCTTATCCGGCACTTGTCCGTCACCGATAAGGTAAGATTTTAGGGGCTTTCTGAGGGGTTTCATACAGTGGGGAGGGAGCTGATCGGCCTGGGAATCTTATAGATCAGGGGTGGGTGTTGGTTCACTTTAAGGGTTAGGGTTAGCCTAACCCTAACCCTTAAAATTCCCCCCAAAAATAGGGTCCCCCCCCCCGGGATATCGGGGTGCCCCGCGGAAGTGGACCAACACTCAGGATAGTGAAAATCCTGGGTGTTGGTCCACTTTAAAATTTAAAACAAAAATTATGTAGGGGGGGGGGGGGGGCCCATTTTTTTTTGGAATTTTAAGGGTTAGGGTTAGGCTACACCCACCCCTGATGGGCCCGGGAATCTATAAGATTCCCGGGCCGATCAGCTCCCTCCCCGCTGGGCATCCAAAATTGGATGCCCCGCTGTGTGAAACCCCCCAGAAAGCCCCTAAAATCTTACCTTATCGGCAACGGACAAGCGCCGGATAAGCCCCCGCCGCCTCCCGCGCGTCCCCGCGGCCTGGAGCTGTCATGATGCCGGCCGAGTGACGTCATAAGCTTCGCGGCAAGATGACGGCGCCCGTCGGAGGAAGAGGGGAGAGAGCCCTGGGGGGGGGGGGGGGGAATCGGAGGCCTCCCGGGTGAAGAGGAGGGCCGGCGAGATCGAGCGCACATGGAGGTGAGTAAATGTAATTTTTATTTTTTTTTATTTTTACAGGAAAAGCCAGCGGCCGCAAAAACAGGGGGGGGGGGGGCTACTCCTCCGGAGGAGGGGGGGGGGGCTCCCCCCTTCCTCCGGAGGAGCCCCGACGGGGGATCGGAGCCCCCCCAGGGTGAAGAGGAGACCCGGCCGGTTCGAATGAGGAGTCAGGTAAGTGTTTTTTTTTTACATTTTGCAGGCGCTAGCAGGGGGCAAAGCCAGGCACGTAAATTTTACGTGGCTGGCGTTTAACGGTTGGAGAGGCAGCCACATAAAATTTACGTGGCTGGCAATAGAAGGGTTAAACATCCAATATGGTGACCAGTGAAGTCTCAGGCTGCCTGCAGACAGGAAGTGTCTTCTGACTGTGCTGTTCTGAATTCTGGGATTGCTGTCCTTTTCCTGACCTCAGCTCTGCTCTGCCTGTGCAAAGGACAGCTATAACCCAGTCCCCTGCACTCCTCTCCTAGCCTCAATATGTGATGTGCCTGTATCTTAGAATCTTGAACAGAGTTGCAGCCCAGTGGAGGAAAGAATAAGTAACTAAAAACGTAAAATATATTAATTTTATATGCTGGGGAATAGTTTTTTTTTATGGCTTTTTATTTAATTAGGTCCAGTTTAATATCTTTCTAGTTTGTCATACAGAGTACCCATTTTAAGAAATGCAGGGCAAACCTTTTACAAGCATATGTACAAATTTCAAGATCACATCTAGGAACTACTTTTGGTGCTTTTATTGCCACTGTACAAGATGTACAGCCACCACTCACAATGTGACACTGTAAAGTACATCATTCTGTAAAACTGATTTGTGAGACAGAGTGTATACTATGAGTGTCAGAGACTGAAGTGCTCACATAAATTTAGTATGGCTTGTGAGGCTTCTAGCAGACATTTCAGAGATGCTCCGCATTCATAGGATATACTATATACAGGAAGTATTAGTAAAAACTTTTCATTTAAATAAAATAAAAAATCACCAAAACATGGCTCTTCTTTTTATTTAAACATGTACCTCTAATAAGATGATTTAGCACCACTTTCTCCTGCCACTTATGGCATCAAAAACAGCAAGTTTGGGAAACATGAATGACTTTAATATTAAGTTATTTTCCTAAGTTTAAAGGGAAGACATAAAGAGGCAACCAAGAATAACGATAACAAGGGTGGGGTGAAGCAGGCCGTGTCATGCATAGTAAAAGCAATTCTACAGGTGAGTACTCACAGAATTGTATTTTTCCTATTGCATGGCACAACCTGCTTTCAGAAGTCCTTATGTATGGGACGTCCAACAGCAGTGTCCTTAAAGTAGGGTGGGATCCCTAAAGAGTAACAACGGGCAGTTTAAACCACTACCGCCTGAAGTACCTTGCGGCCAAAAGCAGCATCAGCTGAGGCCTTAACATCAACCTTGTAAAACTTGGAAAAAGTATGAACAGAAGACCAAGTTGCGGCCTTACAAACTTGTTCAACAGAAGCTTGGTGCTGAAAAGCCCAAGACGTACCAATAGCACGAGTGGAATGAGCAGTAACCCTAAAAGGAGGAACCTTCCCCCTGGCAGAATAGGCCTGCTCCACCGCCTGACGGATCCACTTGCTGATAGTGGATTTAGCAGGAGGCAAACCCTTCCTAGGACCAGTAGGAAGAACAAAAAGAGCGTCAGACTTCCTGAAAGACTCAGTAGCAACCAAATAAAACTTCAGAGCCCTGACAACATCCAAAGAGTGAAGGGTCTGCTCCTTGGAATTAGCAGGGTTAAGACACAAAGAAGGCAAAACAATGTCCTGATTGAGCTGGAAAACAGACACAACCTTAGGCAAGAAATCCGGCTTAAGCCGAAACACCACCTTATCCTGATGCCTTTCAAAATAAGGAGGTTTGATGGAAAGCGCCACCAGCTCAGAAACCCGCCTGACAGAACTAATGGCCACCAAAAAGGCCACCTTAAGAGTCAGAATGGGCAAAGCAGCCCCACGTATAGGCTCAAAGGGAGGGCCCAGCAGAGCAGACAACACCAGATTCAGGTCCCAAACTGGTACCATAGGCTTACGTGGCAGGCGCACATGAGTAACTCCCTGGAAAAAAGTCTTAACCAACCGGTGATTGGCAAAGGATCTTTGGAAAAAAATTGCCAGAGCTGACACCTGTCCTTTGAGGGTACTAAGTTGAAGGCCCGAATCCAAACCATGTTGCAAAAATTCCAGAATCCTGGGGATAGAAAACACCCGACAAGGAAGAGACTTGGACTCACACCAGGCAATGTAAGCATGCCAGATCCTGTAGTAGATAGAGGACAAGGATTTCTTCCTAGCCCTAATCATGGCATCAATGACAGAAACCGGCAAACCCTTATCCATCAGGATGGAGGTTTCAGCAACCAAGCCGTTAAAGCCAGCGTTTGTAAATTGAGATGGCACAGTTGTCCTTGAGTGAGCAGATCTGGATCCTTGGGCAGGGCACACTGATCTACTGCCAACTGCACGACATCTGCGAACCACACCCTCCTTGGCCAACAGGGGGCCACCAGAATGGCTGGTGCCCCTTCCTGGGCTATCTTGCGCAGCACCCTGCCCAGCAGAGGGAATGAAGGAAACACATAGAGGAGCCGAAACTCCGTCCAAGGCATTGCTAGTGCATCCGTGGCGAAGGCCAGAGGGTCCTGTTACAGGGATACAAACCTGGGAAGCTTGTGATTATGGCGGGACGCAAACAGGTCCACATCCGGCTGACCCCAGCAGCGACACAAGGAGTGAAAAATCTTGTTGCTGAGGGACCATTCCCCCAGCAGAGATGTCCTCCTGCTCAGGGAGTCTGCCTCCTGGTTCTCCACCCCCGGAATGTAAACCGCCGAGATGCAGGGGACAATCTCTTCCGTCCAAGACAGTATCAGAGACACTTCCTTGAGGGCTCGCTTGCTCCGAGTCCCTCCCTGATGATTTATGTAGGCAACCGCCGTCTGGTTGTCCGAGCGGATCTGAACAGCCCGACCCCGAAGGTGTGTGGTCAGCTGAGACAGAACCAACCTGATCGCCCTCAGTTCCAGGACATTGATGGGAGCATGGGCCTCCTGGGGGCCCCGCCGACCCTGGAACTTCAGAGACTTCCAAAAGCCCCCCAACCGGTCAGACTGGCATCCGTGGTGACAGTCTCCCAGCACAGGGGCAGAAAAGTCCTGCCCACTAGAAGGTTCCCCGAGTCCAGCCACCACGCGAGTGACTGTCTGGCCAGGGGGGACAGAGCAAACTCCTGATCCAGGGACACAATGTCCCGATCCCAAACTGACAAGAGGTGCAACTGAAGAGGTCTCATGTGAAACTGAGCAAAGGGGACCGCTTGTAAACAGGACACCATCAGGCCCACTAACTGCATCCCTTGCCGGATGGAAGGATGGGGGCACAAGAGCAGAGTCCGTGCCTGCTTCTGAAGGCCCTCCACCTTCTGCTGAGGCAAGAATACCTTGACCTAAGAGGTATCCAGAGTCATGCCCAGAAAGGACCTCACCAAAGACAAAGACAGTGAAAACTTGGGATAGTTGATCACCCAGCCGAAGGACTTGAGAGTGGAAGCCACCACCAGAGTATCCTTCTCGGCCTGATGAAGAGACTGAGCTGCAACCAGAAGGTCATCCAGGTAAGGGAAGATGCGAATGCCCTGATTCCGAAGGGCCGAGGTTGATACCCAACGGTAAGGCCATAAACTGGTAATGCTGATCCTAGAGCGAACCTGAGAAATCTCTGATGACCTGGAAAGATTGGCACGTGAAGGTAGGCATCCTTGATGTCCACGGAGGTCATGAAGTCGCCCGGGCGCAGGGTACTGACCGCTGAGCGTAGAGTCTCCATGCGAAAATGCTTGAACCTGACAAACTTGTTGAGACCCTTCGAGTCCAGGATGGGCCTCAGGGACTCGTCCTTTTTGGGGACCGTGAACAGATTGGAGTAGAACCCTTGACCCTGTTCCTGGGAAGGCACCAAGCAAAGGACTCCTGATTCCAACAGATGTTGAACCGCAAGGCGCAAACCCTGAGCTGACAGAAGGTCTTGAGACATCCGGGATCTGATAAATCTTGGGGGCAGACAGGCCGCAAACTCTATCTTGTAACCGGAGGACACCACCTCCTGAATCCAGATGTGAGATATGAGCAAAGAACCGAAGCCGCCCCCCCACCCGGATGGGTGAGGGTGCCTCCTCATGCCTGAGGAGGCTTGGGGGAAGGTTTGGACTTGGGGCCCCATGAGAGACCGGGACGACCACGTGATCTGCCACGGCCCCAAGAATCCCTGCGGGTATCCGAGAAGAGGGAGCCACAACCTCCTCTGGGAGCATGAAAGGAGGGGAGGGAAGAGGAGGGCCCCCGAAAAGACCGAGGCTGCCTCCTACGTTGAGGCAGCCTACCATCCTTGGCTAAAACATCCAGACGCCCACCAAAGAGCCGCAGCCCCGCAAAGGGGAGCCCAGTGAGAGCCTTCTTAGCGGCAGCATCAGCCGCCCACTGACGCAGCCAAACAGAGCGGCGCATAGCCACCAAAAGGGTAGAGGCCCTACCACACATCCATACCACATCATCCATAGCAGTAAAGACAAAGGCAACAAAATCAGAGCAAAGCAAAAGGGACCTATAATCCTCCCCCCTGTTACCAGCCGTAGCACCTTCCAGGAGACGCTTGAGCTGTTTCTTAAGAGCAATAGCTGTAATGGCAGCAGCACAAACCCGGCGCAGCCCAGCCCCCACACACCTAAAAGCATGGCAGGCCAGCTGATCCATACGCCAGTCCTCGCTGTCCTGCAGAGTAGTAGTGTCAGGGGAAGGCATGACCGAGGTGTTGGACAGCCCTAGCACGGGAGCGTCCACCTCAGGGGGACACAACCATCGCTTAACCAGTTCGGCAGGAAAGGGATACCTCCTATCCCACCCTTTGGGCACCGCGGGCAATCTACTAGGACGTTCCCACTCCTTGAGCACCATATTAGTGAAATGGCTCTGCTCAGGGAACTCCAGGTGCTGTTTATCAGGACGAAAGAGCTCACCTTGCTTCCTCTTAGCCACCTCAGGGGGGACAATGTGCAAGATTTCAAAAATGTGAGCTAACAGACTACCAGTGTCCTCAGGGAACCATGAATCTTCCCCAGACGCAGACCCAGGGTCACTGCCGTAACCCTCCTGCTGGTCCCCAGAGGAGTCAGAGTCCTGAAAGAGTTCCCCCTCCTCTAGGGGGTAAAGGCCAACAAAAGTATCAGGTCCCTCATCCTCCTCAGGAAAGAGGGATGTCACGGGAGCTAGGTGCCGCTTCTTGCCAGAGGCCTTACGTGGAACAGGCCTGGCAAGCTGCCTTTCAATACTGGCCACACGCAGTGCCAGATCGATGCCGAAGGGGGCGCAGAGCTGGGAAGTGAGGCGTGCAGCCCAGCCTGGAGCGCAAGGACACCTTGGGCGCACGGCACGCACACCGTGACACTGTTACTCACAGGGGATACCCCACACATGGAACACAGCCGGGATTGCCCCGAAGGACCCCAAGCACGCTATCCCCAGAAGCCTCCATTTGGTGATTAAGACAGGCGCAACAGGCCAGCACAGGGTAAAGGCTAATAAGAGCCACCCGGGATGCCCCCCCCCCAAGGGATGCCCCCAGAAGCCAGTAAGGGAAGATGAGGGATGGTAAGGGGTAGGACCGGGAGAAACCACAACTCACAGTTGTCCCGCCTGAAAGACATAAGACACATAAGCATCCCGCAGCACATGCCCCAAGGAACCAAAAACCCCCGAACGGGACTCACGGACCAAACAGGGCAAGGACACCAGCTGCCAGACCACAGAAGGAAGCGACAACCAACAGGCATCAGCGCCGCAGCTCCGGGATGAAGAAGGGCCCCAGACGCGCAGCAGAATTAAAATGGCGCCGACAGAGGAACCTTGAGTGGCGGGCCGCGGGAGGATGCAATACGCGTCATCCTCCGGCCCCGCCCCCCCCCCCCCCCCGAAGAGCGCGAAAATGGCGCTCACGTGACCTTGCCGGCGGCATCACACAGTAGAAAAAACGCCTCACAGATATAGCGCCACCCGCCACAGAGCGTAGTACAAAGCGGCGAGGTGGCGAAAAACAGCTAAACACACAGTAAAAAACGGATTGGGAATAGCAAAAAGCACCCTCGCCACTACCACCCGCCCCCCCCCCTCTGCCGAGCACACGACGGGGAGGGAGAGAGGGAGGCGAGCGAGCAGCGGTGAGAGCCCAGGCCAGGGATGGGGGGGGGGACCCCAAAACGCTAGAACAAGTAAACAGTCCCCAAAAACACTCACCCCCTCAGAGGCTAGAACAGGAACTCCGCATCCCTATCAGGCTCACCATAAAGCCTATGGCCGGCTACCCTTTGTGGTACAGGGTCTGCGGCTTGGAGCAGCGCTCCTTCAGCACTTGACCCTAGTGCTCCTCTACCCTCACCCGATCCGTCAGCCGAGGTTGGGAGGCACAGAAAAAGCAGAGGCTGGGAGGGTCAGGAAACGGGTGGAAATAGCCATGCAGGGCCGCAGGCTTGGTTGCCCCGCTCATCTGCGCAATATAGAGAGCCATCTTCTATCTTTGAAGAATCACTGCAGAGAGAACACTGGATAAGTCTATGGTGATTTCGTTTTTATATGGTATCGGGAGGAGCCACAACTCTTCTGCGGTACACTGCGCCACCTTGTGGCGGAATAAGCCATACGTAAGGACTTCTGGAAGCAGGCCGTGCCATGCAATAGGAAAAACTTGTTATCTCATGGGTTTGTATCAGGGGCTGTGTGCCTGAGCCAGCAATACTCAACTGGCGGACCGGGGTCCGATTGCGGACCTCGGCACCAGATTTCTGGACCCTGCACTCAGTTGCTTCTGTGTTGCCGTGCTCAGTCCTGCCCTCTTGACTTGATCGGCAATGTAGTGCTTAGTCTCCCTGCCAGTGTCATGACTCCTAGCATTGCAATAGGAAGTACTGCATGGGCGGGAAGTGGCATTGCAAGGTGCGCACAAACTTTGTTTCTTGTTCTCTTTGCCTCATCCAACCCTGTCCCGCTGCCCCAGCTCAGGCCCATCTATCCCTGTCCCCCCATCTCACCTCATACATCCCATCCATTCTTGCCCCCCCCCCCAGCTTTGCCCCATCAATCCCATTCAATCATGCCCCCCCTCCCCTCAGCTCTGCCCCATTCATTCCTGCCTGTGGAAACTATAGCCCCTCCCTCACAGTGCGTGGAATTCTAACTATCCACCCCCCACGACAGTCTGGACCTTCACCTCTCACTGGATGCCTGTATATGGACCCTTACAAGTAGTGGTTGAGTACCCCTGGCCTAAGCAATCATTGCTTGAAGTTTCCTTTTATTCAGCTAATAACTTTCTTTCAGCTCTTTACCGCGCTGCTTAACACCCCCTCAGTGTTCCCCCACTCTATATCACTGAAATGCCAGAAGGCAAAACAGTAAAGGACTCTGAGGAGTGTGGTCAGGAGCTTTTCTAGCTTTAAAAATGAAAACCGCAATGATTGATTAGAAACACAGGATAACAAGTAAGCACCCTTAGTTAACCCTTTGACTGGACAGCCTATTTAGCTTCCTGTTCTGCACCCCATTTATCACAAAAGAGAGGACAGGAGGCAATATCTCCTGAATGGTTCCTCAGGCCATAATAAAATCTTATAGTGCATCTACCCCGATACTCTGGGTCTGGCAAAAAGCCATCTCAATTTGAGATGCCCCGCCATGTGAAACTCACTGAGCACCAAGATCCTGCGGCTGTCATATGTGGCAATAAGTGTTGCAGAGCTAGTTGCAGAGCCCCCGGTCTTTCCCTCTGTGCCAACTCCCCATCACCCCCCAGGCTAGCAGCCATTCTGTTGTGCCATGCACGTGACGTTGGCCACTGATGAAATACCATTAATACGCTAAGCAGATGTAAAAAGCTATTTTTCAAATTATACTACACTTTGTTTTCAGGCATATTTTTGAGCAAAAAAACCTAGTGCATTCCTCCTTACCACAGTTCTCTTCATCTGAGCCATCTCCACAGTTATCCACTCCATCACAGAAACGGGAAGTACTCAGGCACACACGATCATTTCTGCAACGGAACTGTCTGTACGGTGGACAAGCAAACTTCACTGCAACAAAAAGACAGGACAAGAGGCGATATCGTTAGAAAGTTTATGATTAATGCCTAATTTGACAACTTCAATTCATAAAGACGATACACACATTTAATATGATGAGCGTATTTCCATAAATAAACTCTTGACAGAGATGCATTCATCCTACATTTAAATTAATTTAAATCAATTTCTGATACATTTGCGAAATTAAAAACACCTAATACCAGTTTTAAAATAATGTTTAATCTTCATAAACTTTAAAAAGCTAAATTATGAGCATAGCATAATGTCACAGGGTACAGTGTCAGTGCTATGGAGGATTATGGTGCTATATAAATAAACAATAAAATGAATATGCATGTTACAAGTAATGGGATGACTTCATAAAATGGCAACCTTTTTGTTCCAAAACTAGCAACATTTCCAAATAAACACTGGTAAAAATACTCACAGCACTCCTCTGGCCTCTCATCGGAATTGTCCCCACAGTCATCTTCACCATCACATTTCCAAGCCAACGGTTTGCAGAGCGTGTTGTTACACTGGAACTCGTCCAGGGGGCAGGTTCGGACTACTGAACAGATGCACATGTAATAAGTATCAAAATATATATTTTCTTATTAGCAAGTAAATACGGGAATGTAATATTTGGGACAATGGTTACAGTATAACTGTGTATATTGTCTATATCAATACAATGCATTCTTTTTATATCAGAATCTATTTTGTGTGGTGTGCCTTACTTATTATATATAAGGCAAATCAGACCCACAGCCTCTCTGGAGACACAGCCCTGGGAAGGGGTAGGTTTGCTTAAAGCGGACCTTCACTCTAAATAAGAGTCTATCTTATATGTTTCCCACACCCTGAACATACAGATTGCTCACATTAAAAATCATCCTACCTGCATCTACTGCATTTTATAAGCCTTTAAACATCCAAGATGGCGGCTTATGGAAGCTGCCATTTTTGCAGGCAGCCTGCAAACAGGAAGTGCCTGCAAACAGGAAGTGACTGTGCTGCTCTGCATTCTGGGACTGCTGACCTTTCCCTGACCCCAGCTCTGCTCTGTCTGAGCAAAGCACAGCTATAACCCGCCCCCCTGTACCTTATCCCACTCTCCTCTCCTCAGTAAGTGTGATGCTTCTGAGTCAAGATGGCGGCGCCCGTATCCTAAATTCCCGAACAGAGTTGCAGCCCAGTGGGGGAAAGTATAATAAATTAGTGACTAAACATGTAAAATATATTAATTTTAGATGCTGAGGAATTGTTTTTTAAGAGTTTGGGCTTTTCATTAAATCATGGTGAAGGTCCGGTTTAAAGTACATCATACACAATAGCTGTGTGTTCAATTAAAAAAAATGAAATGAATGATTTGTAATAAGAACTATCAATAACAGAAGCATACTTGCCTCTAGTACTGCAGTTTAACTCATCACTTCCATCCATACAGTCTGCATCAGCATCACAACGCCAGCGATGTGGGATACAGTGTCCATTCGCACACCTGAACTGATCTTGTTCACACCTCAAGACACATCCTTTCTGTTTGGATTAAGCAGAATACAGTAAACGATCCAAATTCACTGAAGTGTAAGTAAATTCAATGAATATTACAAGCCAGGCAAACAGATGGCAAATATGCTTTCAATATCAAGAGCTTTTCAGTTCAAGCAAAACTAAACAGACAGTTTTCAGAGTGATTTGTGCAGACCATATTGTGATATAAGAGATTGGGAAAGTAGTTTTGTTTTTTTAATTTGAATTTCCTTTAACAATTACTCACAATTTAACTTTTACACACTCTCATGCCTAAAATAAAACAGAGTATATGCAAAGGGGAGGGGCGGGGTTAAGAAAAGCTTACCTTAAAGAATTATTTAATTTATTTAATAAAGAAATATTAACATTCACAATAACACATTGAGACAGAATATATATATATATATATATATATATATATATATATATATATATATATATCCTAATTACGAAACAGTAGTTTACCTCATCTGAACCGTCAATGCAGTCGTGATCTCCATCACATTTCCAACGACCAGCTATACAACGTCCATTGGCACATGCAAACTCACTTTCAGAGCACGGTCTGGGCGCTAAAAAGTTAATATAGAGGCAGACACATTAAAAACCTGAACACAATTATCAGTATTACCTAATTAAACACATATTTATAGATAATAGGAGTATTGATTCCAGTATTTCTATATAGAAAGCTATACTTAATGGTCAAGGGGAATCATATGTGATTGATCATCCACTTCTTTAAAAAGCCAATTACCTCAATGACTTTCTTAAACTACAACTTTGCAGGCTTGCTGTATTTCAGAAACTAGCTAAATATTGCAAATGGTGGAGCAGTATAGCAATCTGCTTATGTTTTAAAAGGGAGTCTACATGATAAACTTTGTATTTCCCTTGCTCCAGGTTCTCAGATCAGGCATGAAAATAATACAAGTAAAATTTGGCACCCCTACGGCTCTACTCACACCTCTCCACTTGCACCGTGTTGGGCAACACAATCACAATGCAAAGGAAAATGCGGCCCATTTATTTTTGATGGACCAGTTCACACATATGCGCCCTGGCAAGAACCTTTCCGCCTGCTGCAGGTATTTCAGGAGACATGCTTGGGTTTCACACTACACCAGGAAAATCAGAGCAAGGTAGGGAGCTCATGGCAAGCAGATATAGAGGGAGCAGCATGGTTAGTAACATTAGGTGTAAAGATTATTCTGCACCTACCTCTGGATGCCCCCAGGGATGACCGTGTTAAAATGGAGAAAAACATAACATGAGGTGAAATGGAACAAACACAAGTACAAAACGTGCGAGAACAGAAGGTGAGTTTCTATGCGGAAATTAAAGTGTCAGATATCGGACAGATGACATATTTAATAATGGACAAAGAGCTCCAGAGAATACATTAAAGGAAAAGTTTCACAACAGGAGCGTGTAATGAAGTGCAGAAGCAAACCCGTATTAACAGGAGGCACAATCGCATTCTAGAAATCTGATCACATGCAATTACAAGAAAACTAAACTAGGCCAGTCTACTTAATACACACATACTAAAATAGCAAGTTTTTTTCGTAATGGAATAATGTTATTACAAAAGTGTAATACCAAGCGGGTCCTAAGCTGACAAGTTAAAGGAGACTCCGGTAAAGTTAAAATGCTGTAGCAAAAAGGGGGGGGGGGGGGGGTTATGAACTTCTTGTTTGTAATGCCCTGGCCATTATTCTTTGGGCGCCATACCTAACCCCCTACCCTCCCACTCTTTCATTTTTGGCTGAGCAAATGCTTTTCTTGTTCATGTTATTTAGACCAAGATTGGCCTATTACTTTAATAATCCTCGAAAATATTACCAATGGAAACAGGCTTTCTTGAACTTAACTATTTTATCCACAATCTATTTTTTTATAGATTGTTCTGATGACAGTGTTATTACTAAATATTTGTTAGTATTTTAATTGACCCATCCATTGCCAGTTTAAGTGAGCTTGGTATTTTCTTTCAAGACCTAGTTAAAGGTTCCTATTTGGCCAAGACAAAAATCAATCTATTGCAGAGGTACATAAGACATGCCCCCCCCCCCCAAACTGATCTGCTGCCATTTAAACTATACCCAAGCCTGATTTGCTCTATTAGTATAACATTGCCCCCGAAAGTAGATGGAAAACTATTTTTAATGTTTTTGTGTATTTCATGTACTTTAAATGGCTGTTCCATGTGTTTTCGTTGACCAACAACCCATATGTACCACTCAGGCTTAGTAAATTAGAAAATTGGTGGTGCCAGATGAAAACAAAACAGGTTGGGAATCCCTGATCGATTCTATCCACCTTTGTATATGTTGACTTGTTCATAGCCAGCTTAGGACATATTTATTAGTTGATTAGTGACAGTTAAACAAAGGTTTGTTAGATGCACATACTGCAGGTCTCCTCATCAGAGTTGTCTCCACAATCGTTGTCATAATCACACTGCCAGCGGCCAGGGACACAGCGGTTGTTTTTGCAGCGGAACTGATAGGGTTCACATGTTCTTTCATCTAGGTTTTGAAAAATGAGAAAAAGAGCACAATGTAATATTTTCGCATATCATCACTAATAATAGACTAGTGATTTGCCCATCAGTCTTACCGCATTCTTCTTTAGGTTCATCTGAGCTGTCCCCACAGTCATCTTCACCATCACATTTCCAGCGAGCAGGGATACATCTTCCAGAATCCTTACAGCGGAACTCATCTACTCCACAGGTCATTTGAGCTGCAGAACAAAAAACAAATAAACCTCTATACACAACCATGACTTTAAGGCAGCTAATGTCAGCACATGCTTTACAGCTAAAACTCAACACAAAGAAATGTTTAAACCAGACCAACAGCCTTGCATATTTGGATAGTAATTCTCCCCAGCACTCACTTGTCCCCATCTGCACGCATGATACTGAATCATTGTCAGCACTTACATTTGCTCCTGCGCCCATTCAAAGCAGGAACGACACCTCACAGATTTTCTCCTGGAAAAGGACATTTTGGAGCTTCCTTTCCCAGCGTCCCAATTGTGCTGCCATTTGAATTTATCAGGTGTGACCCCACAATGCACAGCAGAAGGCAACTTCCTATTTGCAGATGGCCTTCAGCTCCATAAGATGCCATTTTGTTTTTAAAATGGAATACAGCAGGATTTTGAAAAAGGCAAATTCATTTTTATGTGAAGCAATTTGAATTTCTATGGGGGGTGGGGGGATGCGTATAAGCACTATTTCTTGTAAAGGCATATGAGCACGGTTTCTTGTAACAACAATAGCTGTGGCGGCAAGCACTATTTCAATTCTACCAACAATAGGTCTTAACACATCAAAACAAAGGAGAAACATCATATATTGCTATGAACTACACCTAGGACAGCCTATGGATATCAAGTGTTTGCTTCAACGAGGAGATGTCAGATGAAAATTTCATGTCATTGACCTACAGTGAAAACCAAAAACCCATTGCCAACTGATTTTGAAGGAACATATAAAAGTAAAAATGTCAGCTTGTGTGGTATAAAAAATACTTTAGTTTTATGAACACTGAAGCTAAATCTATGTCCACCAATATCTAGAAACTTGACTGGTACTAACTAGCCTAGCCTCAGATGTTAAAGTTATATATATATAGCGGTATCACTCTGTTGCCATAATCTCCTACTCTTGCCGAAGCATCAAATACGAGGTGCTTACTGCAGTTATCAGGTTCATCTGAGGCATCAACACAGTCGTTATCCCGGTCACAAACCCAAACCCTGGGAATACATCGCTTGTTAATGGCACACTGGAACTGATTGGGAGCGCAGGTAACTTCAGCTGAAAGGGAAACAAAAGAATTGAAGTCATTCAGGAAGAATCAATCAGCCAACTTAGGCAATGAGTTGACCTCCCAGTCACAGGTACTTTTGAGGTTCTACATTTTTAGTTATAGAATTTTAGGTTTCATTGGCTTATCACAACATTAGATAAGACTATATTAATTTCACTGGTAAACACATACTGTAAGGTTTTGACTAATGTTATTACAGTGATACCACCATATACTGAACATGCACAAATGTGGCATTTTTAACAACCACCTCTCCAGTGCAGCAGCTGTGAGATAACGAAATTGTAACCGAAAGGCGAGTGGCTGATTTCACTATGTAACACAGCAGGGCATGACCCTAGTTACATTGCCACAGCAGTCACATGTCATATGGTTACAATGTAACACTGCAGAGTTGTCTGTTTTTTTTAAAGCGTTACACTGGGACCCTATTTTTACATTGTACAACACTGTAGCAACACAAGCTGCTGCTTCTGTACATCGCCAACAAACTACCCTCAGACATGAAAGCATCATCCCAATCAATCAAATTAAAATTTCCATTAAAACATTAGCCAATTTGTAACACATTTCAGAAAATGGAGAAGTGAAAGTTCTGTTCAATACTTACGACAATCTTTTTCATCATCTCCATCGCCACAATTGTCCTGGCCATTGCAACGGAAGATGCCTGGTATACAACGATTTGTATTTGTGCACTTGAACTGGCTGGGAAGACATACATGTATATCTACAGGAAAAAGAATGAAAAATATAATACAATTATGCATGGATGTAAGGAATTAAACCATTTCATTAGTATAAGGAATCGTCAAAACAAAAAAAAACTGTAGTTTTACTGTGCACTTGGGGCAGAACTAAAGTACATGGACCTGCAACTCAAAGTGGACCAATCACCAGGACTTTGACTATCCTGGTGATTGGTCCCTGCCCCCCCCCCCCCCTATGATACCCGATCGCCCAATTTCACTCCCATTTTTTCTGTTCTCACTGCGCATGAGCTTTTGCAATTAGCGATTTATGTGGAGCACACTAATGCGTGGCACAAAGCCGCTGATATTAACTTGGTGTTGACAAATGCTGCCACTGTCCTGGGCTTCCACGTGGAGTGCACGCTTCCGGCCTATCTGAATGGCTGGGTGCGGGGAGCGCACACAGCTACAGGAAAGCTGGGGATGCGGATGCCGGTGAAGACAACGTTGCGGGAGCTCCCGGGATCAGGTAAGATTACCAGCGCCCCGGGGGGGTTTCCCACACAGTGGGACATCTGCTATAGAATGCCCCAGGGGCAGGCTAGTGGGCTGCCCTGGAATCTTTTAGATGAGCTGTGACCTGAAAAAGCAGCGGTGGCCCGTTAACTTTTGAATGGAAGACGCTGCCCAAGAAATACCACGCCGTGGGACCCAATCTTGGCATTGGCTGAGTATTACTTAGACCCTTTAACTTATAATTATTACTGCAACTTTTGAACTTCTATTTTTGCTAAAGCTTCTAATATTAGGAAAAGCTACACGCTTTGAAGCATCTCACCGCAGTTGGCTTCATCTGAGTTGTCCTGGCAGTCATTGTCACCATCACAGATGAAAGCAGGGTTGGTGCAGATCCCAGTGGAGCACTGGAACTGTCCTGGACGACATTTGAAGTCGGCTGGAAAAAGAAAAAAAGGGAATTTTAATGTCTCTCATGTAGCATTTATACTTGGCTGCCATATTCACTTAAAGCAGAGCAAAACCTAGGAATTTGGCTTTCAGATTTTGCTCTGTGCACCAGGGGCATCCTGAATTGGAATGTGAAACCCCATAGATCGCCATGTTCAGCTCACCTTTACCAGGTGACTGTGTGGGCTCTCGTCCAATCAGAACGCTTTGCAGTGAGTATGTACTTCGCCCAACAGCTCTGAAAGGCTTCAATGGGGAGCGAGAGTGGACGGATATCCAGCAGCGCACGCTCCCATTCTAGCCTGTCTGAATGGCTGGGGCGAGAGCGTGCACAGCTTGAGGATGCAGCTGCTCTTGCTCCCCATTGTAAACAGAGACATTTGCCAAACTACATAAGCATGGCTTGTGGCTCTGATTGTCCGAGAGCCCATACATGTGCCGTTGGACTGGAGAAAGGTGAACGAATACCGACGACCTGGGGGGTTTCAGACAGCGGGGCGTCCCAAAGCCGTCCGCCCGCCCTGGGTTTTGTTCCATTTTAAAAGCACTGCATTTAACAGTGCAGTACTGCTGCCACAATAAAAAAAATCAGCAGCAGTTACGCTTTTCTGTTTACCTATAAGCTTATAATTACTCAAACTGCTAAAACAATGGTTTGCTAAAAAATGACAATGGAACAATAATACTTGTAAGATATTTATACATACGGCAGTCTGAGGGCTCATCTGAACGGTCTCCACAATCATCCTCAGTGTCACACTTCCACCAGAAAGGAATGCATTTGTCATTTTTGCAAACAAACTAAAAAAGTAAGAAAGATAAAGGTGATGTCTTAGTCAAGTATAAAGGTGAATAAAATAAAAAAAATATATAATATTTAAAATAATGAAAAATAATCTAAAAAAACACACGTGCAGCAGTTTGGACATTATTTCATTTCTTATTTTTTCCTGAACACAGCGTAAGTCTTAGAGAGTACAAACAGAAAATTGTCACAGCAGCTGTAGAGAGGGTCAACGAACTGAACATTTCATTAGACATCCCTCTAGGCAGATGTGCATTGGAGTGCAATGGGGCACTTAAAGTGGGCCAGACCATATGCAGGGGGTAATCCCCCACCCCCAAAACTAAGAAACCATTTTGCAGATGGTGAGCAGAACCCCCAACTCACAGAACCAAGAAATGAATATGCAGAGAGTGAGTGCCTCCCCTATGCTGCAAACACAAGAAATTATTGTGCAGAGGGCTAACAGATTAACTGCTGTCCAGTTCCGGACGTGGCAGTGCAATTTGCTTTCCTTGCAGGGGATAAAAATAAATAGCAGAAGCTGGCAGCACAGTAGCGGCATGCACCACCATTTGGGAGCCCCCAAAAAGGCCACATTTTCTAATATGGAGGTGCACTTTAATAGAGGACAAAATAACATCAAAATGTTTGTACCTGGCTTGCAGTACAGTTTGAGACACAGGTCCTTCCATCGGCTCCAAGGTAGAAGTTAGTTGGACAGGCACATTTGTAACCACCTTCCGGTGACAGCAAACACAGATTACTGCAACCACCATTGTTGGTTTTGCAGGGGTGTTTGGGAACTGAAAGGAGAAAAAACAGCATGAAAATGTCTGCAAAAGTTCTCATTCATTTAGGTTACAATGTGCCTGTAGTGGTAAGTCAAAGACATACTGTTTTCTTATTCCTCGTTAACATTCTATAGACTTTCCCAATTCAATTTTAATTCTGAATTGTGAAAGCCAGTCAGATGACTAGGGAAATATTTACCAGAAAAACTCAGCAAGTCCAGTTTCTTTGACTTACTATTGACATATACCACCTCGCCTTTGCCCACCTACTTCCACATTAAATCTGCTAACATCTTTCCACCTCATTTCTGTTTTTCACATCTCTTCCTGCCTGAATCTCTGCCCACCTTTGTCTACCTCTTTTTAACTCTATCACACTCACCTTCTCTCACTTCTACGATCTCAAATTTCCATCATCCCTGCCCAGTTAGACCTGCCTCACCTCTGCCCCCTTCTTTCCACTGTACTACTACCTGTGCCTACCTCTATTCACCTCTTCTCAATCTCTCATGTCCTCTTACAACTTCTGCTCACCTTACCTTCACCAATATCACCCCTGCTCACTACTTCACTACTTCTTGTCTCACCTTTGCTCGCATCTGTTCACATTTGCATGTACATAAAAAGCATAGACAATGCTTTGAGGTTACAGCTTTCCTGTAGTACAGGGTTTGTGTTTTCACTGCTTGTGTTTTATTGCGGACCCTTGAGTGACAATAAGACAATGCGGACAATACAATAAAATCACAAAGATAGAGGAGCAACGAATTCAAAAGTACAACTATAAAAGATCTATCTGTAAAATTCTAAGATCTCACGGTTAGTAGAGTTTAATGCGGACAATACATAGACTCTGTTCTTCAGACTCCAGAAAGCCTCATCCCTCTGGTATACCAAGTGTATTGTATTAGATAAAATATACACAATAACACATATTTGATTTACAGTGCACAGGCAGAAGATACTAGAATTTGCCCTGGAAACTGACCGTCCGGCTGGCGGTAGAGATGGTAGATGTGTATGTCCATAGGCCGATGTAAAGTGCTGATCAGCATGGTCTTGTTTGCTCCTGTACTCTTGTGTGCTCGGTTGATTGACTTGGTTTCCCAGTCTGTCCAATATATGTAATCTTCAAAGAGCGTCAGTGCAAAGATGTGTGGGATATCTTGGCTAAGCACTGAAGAGACAAAATGGAAGTGTATGCAGTCTTATGTACAAGCAGGAACTTGTAATTAATAGTTTTAATCATTTGTTGTTTCAAGGACAATGTTTACACTTTCAAAAGTAGAATTCTAATGAGTTTTCCCCTTTTTAGTGTAGCCCAGCAACTTGGTGGCGGAGAAGGTATTTCACAACATAAATCATTTTACCTGTGTGACGATTGCCGCCATCAAGGTCAGCGAACTGAATATAATCCTCCCTGGCATCAGCCCAGTATATTCTGCTGTTGACATAATCCAGTGTCAAACCATTGGGCCACGTAATCTTGCTGTCCACAATGATACTGCGGTTGGTGCCATCCATGCCAATCTTACCAATCAAGGAGTTGTCTCCCCAATCAGTCCAGTACAGGTAACTGGAAAAAAACAGGTCAGAATTTATAGCTACATACCAAATATAAATCCTTAATTAAAAAGAAAATATAAGTATAGCTATAATCAGAAAACATTCTTACCCATGTTTTACATCGACCACTAGTGCACGTGGCTCTCTTAAGCCAGAATTCACAAGCACAGTACGATAAGCACCATTCAGTTTGGAGACTTCAATTGTGTCCCTTCCTTTGTCACACCAGTAAAGGTTACCGCCAACCCAATCCACAGCCAAGCCATCAGGGTTACTGAGTCCAGTACGATGCAAAACCTGCAAATAATGGTCATTAAAACTTTCTTCCAAAACTCGTGCACAGAAAATGAACTATTACATTAGTAAATTGCGATAGGAAAAATGCAGTAACCCAGAACAGGTTATATGGGATCATACTGCTACCGATTTCATTGGTTACCAGATTTCATTCATAATGCAGTTCTTTCTGTGCTTAGGGGGAAACAGTCAGAGGGCATGTAAGTCAATGTCATAAATCAAAGAGCTGCTTATAAAAAGTTGTTAAAAAAATAAGATCTTACCATAAAATGATCTACCTCTGTGCAACACATTATTTTGGATTTGGTTATTTTTATGGATTTTTGGATATTTATGGACATTGTATGCTTGAGCGCACACATACATTTTCCCTCTGTATTTAACTTATCCAAGCAGTGAGTGGGCTGCCCTGCAATTGCACCCCAGGAGCAGTTGGGGAGTAAGGTGCCTTGCTTAAAAGCACTTCAGTCATGTCCTGGTCAGGAATAAAACCTGGCAACCTATGGTCACAGGCCACTTCCTTAACCACTAGGCCCCAACTGCCCATTATTTTACTAAATTATTTAATCTGTTAGCCTAAAGGGGTGACTAATCCTCTGATAGGGGGTATGCTTTCCAATTTCATAAAAAAAAAAAAAATAAAAAAAAGAAAAAGACTACCTAATTTGAAAATGCTTTAAGTCAACCTCAAGTGAGAAATTGCTTCAACACAACACACAATCAGGTGCAGGAAATACAATTCTGTGAGTACTCACCTGTAGAATTGGTATTGTAAGTATACAGCACGTCCTGTTCCAGAATATTCCTTACACATGGGGGTAATAATCCACAAGATGGCGCTGGACTGCAGAAAAAGACTTGTGGCCACTCCCGGTCCCTTAAATAGCCAGGAACCTCCCACTAATTCCCAGTGTTGACAAGCAGTTATATAAGAAGCTGGGAGAATCAATAAACAAAAACTGAACAATCACCATACAGAGGTAACCAAGAATAATGATAACAAGGGCGGGATGGAACAGGACGTGCTGTATACTTACAATACCAATTCTACAGGTGAGTACTCACAGAATTGTATTATTCCAAGTATACAGCACGTCCTGTTCCAGAATATTGCTTACACATAGGACATCCAATAGCAGTGTCCGTAAGGTAGGGTGGGATCCCCAAAGAGCAACGGCGAGCAGTTAAAACCACTGCCCCCTGTAGAACCTTGCGGCCAAAAGCAGCATCAGCTGAGGCCCTAACATCAACTTTGTAAAACTTGGAAAAAGTATGAACAGAAGACCAGGTAGCGGCCTTGCAAACTTGTTCAACAGAAGCTTGGTGCTGAAAAGCCCAAGAGGCACCAATAGCACGAGTGGAATGAGCAGTAAGGCGGAAGGAAGGCTCATTCCCCTTAGCAGAATAGGCTTGTACCACAGCCTGACGGATCCACTTACTGATAGTGGACTTAGCCGGAGGCAGACCCTTCCTAGGTCCAGAAGGGATAACAAAAACAGCATCAGTCTTCCTAAAAGACTCAGTAGCTACCAAATAGAACATCAAGGTCCTGACAACATCCACAGAGTGTAAGACCCGCTCTTTAGAGTTACTAGGATTAGGACACAGAGAAGGCAAAACAATGTCTTGATTGAGATGAAAAGCAGACACAACCTTAGGCAAGAAATCTGGCTTGAACCGAAACACCACCTTGTCCTGGTGTCTCTCAAAGTAAGGAGATTTAATGGAAAGCGCCGCCAACTCAGAAACACGCCTAACAGAAGTAATAGCCACCAAAAAGGCTACCTTAAGAGTCAAAATAGTTAAAGCAGCCTCGCGAATAGGCACAAAAGGAGAACCCTGCATGGCAGATAAAACCAAATGCAGATGACCCCCTTTTTTTGGCAAGATACAAGCCCCGAGCTGACAGGGAGTTCTGAGCCATCCGGGATCTGATGAATCTTGGGGGCGGCCAGGCTGCAAACTATCTTGTAACCGGAGGAAACCACCTCCTGGATCCATCTGTCTGCTACACGTCACCTCCAGACGTGAGCAAAGAGCCGAAGCCGTCCCCCACCAGGATGGGTGAGGGCGCCTCCTCATGCCTGAGGGGGCTTAGGGGAGGATTTGGGCTTGGGACCCCAGGAGAGGCCGGGGCGGCCACGTCCTCTGCCCCTGTCCCAATAGTCTCAACGTGCTCCAGCAAAGGAAGCTCCTCGACCAGCCCTGGAAGCGCAGAAGGAGGGGAGAGAGGCACCACTCCCCCGAAAGGGCCGAGACGGCCTCCTACGTTGAGGTAACCTACCACCTATGCAACAAATTCATAGCAAAGCAGGAGATATCTATACTCTTCTCCTCCAGCAACATCATTAATAGCAATAGCTGTAATGGCAGAGGCTCAAACCGGGCGCAGCGCAGTCCCTACACAGGCAAAGGCATGATAAGCCAGCTGGTCCATGCGCCGGTCCTCACCATCCCGCAGGGTAGTAGAGTCAGGGGAATGCATGACAGATATATTTGACAACCCCAGAACGGGCGCGTCCACCTCGGGAGGACATGACCAACGCTTAATCACATCAGCAGGAAAGGGATACCTCTTGTCCCAACTCTTGGGCACCCTAGGTAGCTTGCTAGGCCATTCCCATTCTTTGAGCACCAGATTATTAAAGTGAGTCTGCTCAGGGAACTCCAAGCCTGGCTTCACTGTATGAAAAAGCTCACCCTGCTGCTGCGGAGCCACTGCAGGAGGGGAAATACAAAGCACATAAAAAATGTGAGACAACAACCTATCAGTGTCATCTGAGGACCATGGGTCTTCTCCAAAAGGAGACCCAGTACCACCATAAACCCTAGGTTGTTCCTCAGATGATTCTGAATCAGAGAATAGTTCCCCCTCCTCAAGGGGACAATAACCAGAAATGTCAAAAAATTCCTCAGCCTCAACAGGGAAGAGGGAAACAGCGGGGGATAGATGCCGCTTCTTGGCAGAAGCCTTACGCGGGCCCGACCCAGAAATATGTTTTTCAATGCTGGCCACCCGTGCAGCCAAATCCGATTGAGACTCACCGCTAGTATGCCCCTCGCTTGGGGTCAAATGCAAGCGTGGGGGGGTAGGTGAAGCCAGTGAGGGCGCCGCACCAGGGCCCGTAGCAGGCGACCCAGACTGCAGCGCAAGTACCTGCTGGGCGCAGGTTACACATACCCTGACATCTTCGCTTATAGGGGAAACACCACACGCAACAAATAGCCGGGCTTGTCCCGAAGGAACCCCAAGCACATTATCCCCAGAAGCCTCCATATGGTGATTTTACAAAAAGTATGCACAATAGTCAAAACAGGGACACAGCTAAACAGCCACCCTATTTGGGATGCCCCCCGAAACCCGCTAGGGAAAGTGGGAGATTGGCAATAGGCAGGGCCGAGAGAACCACAGTCAAAGGACCCGCCTGCAAGACACAATAATGTACACCATAAGCATCCCTAGCCATACAATAATAAACCAAAGATAAAAAACCCCGTAAGGGACTCACGGACCAAGCCGACAAGCGCATAGATAAGCCGATCACCAAACCGTGTCGCAGCACCGCAATGTAAGGGCCACAAAATGGCGCCAACAGCAGTACCTAGAGGGGCGGGCCACGGGCACATGACGCAGAACGCGTCAAACCGCGGTACCCGCCCCCCCCCCGAAGAGCGTGAAAAACAAGATCACGTAACGCGCCGGCACATGACAGTTAAACAAAAAGCACAGTAAAAACGCCAACCACCGCGGAGCGCCGTACAACGGCCTCCACACACACCAAACACGAAGTGACAAAAACACAGTAGTAAAACACAATAGTGTACTCCCCGGGCGTCCCCTGCCGATCACGCGGAATGCAATGAGGGGGTCCTGCACAACCATCAGCGTGAAAAGGGAGGGAGGGGAGGAATGAGGGATAAATATCCCGAGATAAGGGCTGGGGGCATCCCAATGAGGCTCACCATAAAAAGCCTGTCGCCGGCAACCCTTTGGTACAGGGTCTTGCGACCCGGAGCACCGCTCCTTCAGCACCTGACCCTAGTGCTGTCCTACCTTCACCCGAACCGTCAGCCGTGGCTGGGAGGCAATGGGTCCAGAACGAGTGTAAATAAGCCTGCAGGGCCCTAGGCAAAGACCACTCCCTGCGCAGAAGAGAGCCATCTTCATCTTCACAGTCCAGACTGCAGAAAGACTCTGGGAATTTCTGGGAGGTTCCTGGCTATTTAAGGGGCCGGGAGTGGCCACAAGTCTTTTTCTGCAGTCCAGCGCCATCTTGTGGATGTATTACCCCCATGTGTAAGGAATATTCTGGAACAGGACGTGCTGTATACTTGGAATATATATTTTTTTACTCAAATAAGTACTTTATAATAAGTACTCAAATAAGTACTGAGAAAGGCTTTCCTGGATTCTGCAGTGCTATGCAAAAAATAATCATAAAAGCACTCCCAAAGCTTCACCTAACCAAATCCTTTGGATTACCCCCCCCCCCCCCCCCCCCAACCAAGGGTAAGGTAAATGAAAGCATTTTCCCCTAGCTCCCAACTGATCCCTGTTGGTCTGTTTATTCACAAGGGTGTAATTAGCCAAAGAGAGAAGTGCACTATGGGTACACAGAAGACTGTGATGACAGAAAGGGGGGAGGGATTCCCGAGTACCCTTTCGTATACTAGTTCCCTTTTCTCCAGTCAATAAGGAAGCTGCAGTCAGTAAAAAACACTGCGCGTTGCGAGTACTTTAACAGCTGTCTAGCATTACGTGAATACCTGAACATTGCTTCCGTTGATGTGCATGCGGCGAATCATGCTGCCCTGGGTTGTAACATCAGTCCAGTAAATCATCTCCTCTCGATAGTCAAAGTCCAACGCAACAGCATTATTTAAACCCTGTAGGAGCAAAAAAATAAAATCAATATAATCAATTTTCAAGAATGCTAAAACCTATTGTCCCATCTGGAAAGCATTATAGACATATTACACATAAATCACATAGGCACACATTATCAAACGCACATGTGTGTGTATGTATATATTTATGTGTTATCAGGGTAAGTTATATGAATTTGTGTATCAATATGTAATTAACATAGTAGATTTGTTAATATTACATGTATACCACCAAGTAAAAAATGCAAAACTATACAAAACATACACAGAACACACAGGCAAGCACATAAATATCCAGTATATACACTACACCATACAAGGAACTGAAGAATAGGGCATTTAATTATGAAAGGTCTTTTAAGTCAGGCGGTTACCAGCACATAAGGGTAATGGAGGTTTTATAATAACTTGGAGTTGGCATGCAAGTTGCACACCTACCTCCCACAGGAAGCACCACTACACAATTCTCAATTACAAAAAGTATTTAATTGGTACAAAAATTAAAACCATCAAACATATACACACGACAAAGACAATTAAAAGCAAACGGTATGGCCGAAAATTGATAATTAATGTATACTGCCCAGACAAGGGCTATCAAATATATATCATGCCCATGGGTGAAAAAAGGTTGTTTTTTTGCTGCTTCAAGGAGCAGCATGGGGGCTGCGTGCGCGGGTAGTTTTTACTAAGGTTGGCCGGTCTGTTGCCCTGGGTGACACCACGACACGTGAGATTGTATTGTTTGGATTGTTTACCGGCACTTGCACTTTTCATATTGTGGTTTGGGTTTACATTTAAAGTCTCTCATCATGGTTTCCTGTGCAACATTAGGTGGATAGAAAGACAGAGTGAGAGGGGGGTTTTGCTTCATGTTTAGGGATGAGCGAATCGATCCGGACGAACCCGGATTCGATCCGAATTTCAGGAAAAATTCGATTCGGATCGAATCCGAATTTCCCCGCGATTCGATCACTCGAAGTTTTCCTTTAACATCCATTCATTTACATTACAGGCATTCTAAGATGGCGGGCGGGACATGTCTGGACATGTATCCCGCGCCAGTGCAAGCTGGGGCAGTCACATGCAGCCTATCAGCAGCCAGCAAGCCCGGTGACGTCACACAGCGGTATTTAACGGCGGCCATCTTGCTTTTCCTCATTTCTCTATTGCATTCGTGACAGACAGACAGAACGCTGTGTAGCTGAGGCAGTTAGACAGGCTGGAGACAGGCTGGAGACAGGGACAGACAGGGACAGGCTGGAGACAGGCAGGAGACAGGCAGGAGACAGACAGAAAGCCAGGGAAAGGTAGGAAAAACGGAGCTGGCTGACAGGGAGATTTTTTTTTTTTCATCCAGCCTTTGTTAGCGTTTTCAGGCTGCTTATAGTAACTAACTGTGCATATATACTGAACTGATCTTAAGTCTGCTGTGAGGCATCCCATTCTGTGACTAAAGCAGCCTCTGTTTAAGACCATATAAGCATTTGCTCTAATCATATTTGAAATTAGGCCTGATAAAGACACTTTTGCTGGCCAAAGCACTACTGTACCCTGGCAGCTCGATTCCTGCCCGGGGCATCCCATTCTGTGACTAAAGCAGCCTCTGTTTAAGACCATATAACCATTTGCTCTAATCATATTTGAAATTAGGCCTGATAAAGACACTTTTGCTGGCCAAAGCACTACTGTACCCTGGCAGCTCGATTCCTGCCCGGGGCATCCCATTCTGTGACTAAAGCAGCCTCTGTTTAAGACCATATAAGCATTTGCTCTAATCATATTTGAAATTAGGCCTGATAAAGACACTTTTGCTGGCCAAAGCACTACTGTACCCTGGCAGCTCGATTCCTGCCCAGGGCATCCCATTCTGTGACTAAAGCAGCCTCTGTTTAAGACCATATAAGCATTTGCTCTAATCATATTTGAAATTAGGCCTGATAAAGACACTTTTGCTGGCCAAAGCACTACTGTACCCTGGCAGCTCGATTCCTGCCCGGGGCATCCCATTCTGTGACTAAAGCAGCCTCTGTTTAAGACCATATAACCATTTGCTCTAATCATATTTGAAATTAGGCCTGATAAAGACACTTTTGCTGGCCAAAGCACTACTGTACCCTGGCAGCTCGATTCCTGCCCGGGGCATCCCATTCTGTGACTAAAGCAGCCTCTGTTTAAGACCATATAAGCATTTGCTCTAATCATATTTGAAATTAGGCCTGATAAAGACACTTTTGCTGGCCAAAGCACTACTGTACCCTGGCAGCTCGATTCCTGCCCGGGGCATCCCATTCTGTGACTAAAGCAGCCTCTGTTTAAGACCATATAAGCATTTGCTCTAATCATATTTGAAATTAGGCCTGATAAAGACACTTTTGCTGGCCAAAGCACTACTGTACCCTGGCAGCTCGATTCCTGCCCGGGGCATCCCATTCTGTGACTAAAGCAGCCTCTGTTTAAGACCATATAAGCATTTGCTCTAATCATATTTGAAATTAGGCCTGATAAAGACACTTTTGCTGGCCAAAGCACTACTGTACCCTGGCAGCTCGATTCCTGCCCGGGGCATCCCATTCTGTGACTAAAGCAGCCTCTGTTTAAGACCATATAAGCATTTGCTCTAATCATATTTGAAATTAGGCCTGATAAAGACACTTTTGCTGGCCAAAGCACTACTGTACCCTGGCAGCTCGATTCCTGCCCGGGGCATCCCATTCTGTGACTAAAGCAGCCTCTGTTTAAGACCATATAAGCATTTGCTCTAATCATATTTGAAATTAGGCCTGATAAAGACACTTTTGCTGGCCAAAGCACTACTGTACCCTGGCAGCTCGATTCCTGCCCGGGGCATCCCATTCTGTGACTAAAGCAGCCTCTGTTTAAGACCATATAAGCATTTGCTCTAATCATATTTGAAATTAGGCCTGATAAAGACACTTTTGCTGGCCAAAGCACTACTGTACCCTGGCAGCTCGATTCCTGCCCGGGGCATCCCATTCTGTGACTAAAGCAGCCTCTGTTTAAGACCATATAAGCATTTGCTCTAATCATATTTGAAATTAGGCCTGATAAAGACACTTTTGCTGGCCAAAGCACTACTGTACCCTGGCAGCTCGATTCCTGCCCGGGGCATCCCATTCTGTGACTAAAGCAGCCTCTGTTTAAGACCATATAAGCATTTGCTCTAATCATATTTGAAATTAGGCCTGATAAAGACACTTTTGCTGGCCAAAGCACTACTGTACCCTGGCAGCTCGATTCCTGCCCGGGGCATCCCATTCTGTGACTAAAGCAGCCTCTGTTTAAGACCATATAAGCATTTGCTCTAATCATATTTGAAATTAGGCCTGATAAAGACACTTTTGCTGGCCAAAGCACTACTGTACCCTGGCAGCTCGATTCCTGCCCGGGGCATCCCATTCTGTGACTAAAGCAGCCTCTGTTTAAGACCATATAAGCATTTGCTCTAATCATATTTGAAATTAGGCCTGATAAAGACACTTTTGCTGGCCAAAGCACTACTGTACCCTGGCAGCTCGATTCCTGCCCGGGGCATCCCATTCTGTGACTAAAGCAGCCTCTGTTTAAGACCATATAAGCATTTGCTCTAATCATATTTGAAATTAGGCCTGATAAAGACACTTTTGCTGGCCAAAGCACTACTGTACCCTGGCAGCTCGATTCCTGCCCGGGGCATCCCATTCTGTGACTAAAGCAGCCTCTGTTTAAGACCATATAAGCATTTGCTCTAATCATATTTGAAATTAGGCCTGATAAAGACACTTTTGCTGGCCAAAGCACTACTGTACCCTGGCAGCTCGATTCCTGCCCGGGGCATCCCATTCTGTGACTAAAGCAGCCTCTGTTTAAGACCATATAAGCATTTGCTCTAATCATATTTGAAATTAGGCCTGATAAAGACACTTTTGCTGGCCAAAGCACTACTGTACCCTGGCAGCTCGATTCCTGCCCGGGGCATCCCATTCTGTGACTAAAGCAGCCTCTGTTTAAGACCATATAAGCATTTGCTCTAATCATATTTGAAATTAGGCCTGATAAAGACACTTTTGCTGGCCAAAGCACTACTGTACCCTGGCAGCTCGATTCCTGCCCGGGGCATCCCATTCTGTGACTAAAGCAGCCTCTGTTTAAGACCATATAAGCATTTGCTCTAATCATATTTGAAATTAGGCCTGATAAAGACACTTTTGCTGGCCAAAGCACTACTGTACCCTGGCAGCTCGATTCCTGCCCGGGGCATCCCATTCTGTGACTAAAGCAGCCTCTGTTTAAGACCATATAAGCATTTGCTCTAATCATATTTGAAATTAGGCCTGATAAAGACACTTTTGCTGGCCAAAGCACTACTGTACCCTGGCAGCTCGATTCCTGCCCGGGGCATCCCATTCTGTGACTAAAGCAGCCTCTGTTTAAGACCATATAAGCATTTGCTCTAATCATATTTGAAATTAGGCCTGATAAAGACACTTTTGCTGGCCAAAGCACTACTGTACCCTGGCAGCTCGATTCCTGCCCGGGGCATCCCATTCTGTGACTAAAGCAGCCTCTGTTTAAGACCATATAAGCATTTGCTCTAATCATATTTGAAATTATGCCTGATAAAGACACTTTTGCTGGCCAAAGCACTACTGTACCCTGGCAGCTCGATTCCTGCCCGGGGCATCCCATTCTGTGACTAAAGCAGCCTCTGTTTAAGACCATATAAGCATTTGCTCTAATCATATTTGAAATTAGGCCTGATAAAGACACTTTTGCTGGCCAAAGCACTACTGTACCCTGGCAGCTCGATTCCTGCCCGGGGCATCCCATTCTGTGACTAAAGCAGCCTCTGTTTAAGACCATATAAGCATTTGCTCTAATCATATTTGAAATTAGGCCTGATAAAGACACTTTTGCTGGCCAAAGCACTACTGTACCCTGGCAGCTCGATTCCTGCCCGGGGCATCCCATTCTGTGACTAAAGCAGCCTCTGTTTAAGACCATATAAGCATTTGCTCTAATCATATTTGAAATTAGGCCTGATAAAGACACTTTTGCTGGCCAAAGCACTACTGTACCCTGGCAGCTCGATTCCTGCCCGGGGCATCCCATTCTGTGACTAAAGCAGCCTCTGTTTAAGACCATATAAGCATTTGCTCTAATCATATTTGAAATTAGGCCTGATAAAGACACTTTTGCTGGCCAAAGCACTACTGTACCCTGGCAGCTCGATTCCTGCCCGGGGCATCCCATTCTGTGACTAAAGCAGCCTCTGTTTAAGACCATATAAGCATTTGCTCTAATCATATTTGAAATTAGGCCTGATAAAGACACTTTTGCTGGCCAAAGCACTACTGTACCCTGGCAGCTTGATTCCTGCCCGGGGCATCCCATTCTGTGACTAAAGCAGCCTCTGTTTAAGACCATATAAGCATTTGCTCTAATCATATTTGAAATTAGGCCTGATAAAGACACTTTTGCTGGCCAAAGCACTACTGTACCCTGGCAGCTCGATTCCTGCCCGGGGCATCCCATTCTGTGACTAAAGCAGCCTCTGTTTAAGACCATATAAGCATTTGCTCTAATCATATTTGAAATTAGGCCTGATAAAGACACTTTTGCTGGCCAAAGCACTACTGTACCCTGGCAGCTCGATTCCTGCCCGGGGCATCCCATTCTGTGACTAAAGCAGCCTCTGTTTAAGACCATATAAGCATTTGCTCTAATCATATTTGAAATTAGGCCTGATAAAGACACTTTTGCTGGCCAAAGCACTACTGTACCCTGGCAGCTCGATTCCTGCCCGGGGCATCCCATTCTGTGACTAAAGCAGCCTCTGTTTAAGACCATATAAGCATTTGCTCTAATCATATTTGAAATTAGGCCTGATAAAGACACTTTTGCTGGCCAAAGCACTACTGTACCCTGGCAGCTCGATTCCTGCCCGGGGCATCCCATTCTGTGACTAAAGCAGCCTCTGTTTAAGACCATATAAGCATTTGCTCTAATCATATTTGAAATTAGGCCTGATAAAGACACTTTTGCTGGCCAAAGCACTACTGTACCCTGGCAGCTCGATTCCTGCCCGGGGCATCCCATTCTGTGACTAAAGCAGCCTCTGTTTAAGACCATATAAGCATTTGCTCTAATCATATTTGAAATTAGGCCTGATAAAGACACTTTTGCTGGCCAAAGCACTACTGTACCCTGGCAGCTCGATTCCTGCCCGGGGCATCCCATTCTGTGACTAAAGCAGCCTCTGTTTAAGACCATATAAGCATTTGCTCTAATCATATTTGAAATTAGGCCTGATAAAGACACTTTTGCTGGCCAAAGCACTACTGTACCCTGGCAGCTCGATTCCTGCCCGGGGCATCCCATTCTGTGACTAAAGCAGCCTCTGTTTAAGACCATATAAGCATTTGCTCTAATCATATTTGAAATTAGGCCTGATAAAGACACTTTTGCTGGCCAAAGCACTACTGTACCCTGGCAGCTCGATTCCTGCCCGGGGCATCCCATTCTGTGACTAAAGCAGCCTCTGTTTAAGACCATATAAGCATTTGCTCTAATCATATTTGAAATTAGGCCTGATAAAGACACTTTTGCTGGCCAAAGCACTACTGTACCCTGGCAGCTCGATTCCTGCCCGGGGCATCCCATTCTGTGACTAAAGCAGCCTCTGTTTAAGACCATATAAGCATTTGCTCTAATCATATTTGAAATTAGGCCTGATAAAGACACTTTTGCTGGCCAAAGCACTACTGTACCCTGGCAGCTCGATTCCTGCCCGGGGCATCCCATTCTGTGACTAAAGCAGCCTCTGTTTAAGACCATATAAGCATTTGCTCTAATCATATTTGAAATTAGGCCTGATAAAGACACTTTTGCTGGCCAAAGCACTACTGTACCCTGGCAGCTCGATTCCTGCCCGGGGCATCCCATTCTGTGACTAAAGCAGCCTCTGTTTAAGACCATATAAGCATTTGCTCTAATCATATTTGAAATTAGGCCTGATAAAGACACTTTTGCTGGCCAAAGCACTACTGTACCCTGGCAGCTCGATTCCTGCCCGGGGCATCCCATTCTGTGACTAAAGCAGCCTCTGTTTAAGACCATATAAGCATTTGCTCTTATCATATTTATATTATAAGACACTTTTGCTGGGCATAGGCTTACTGCTGCCTGCCAGGTGCACTTCTGTTGAGGCATCCCATTCTGTAACATAGCATACCCCTCTTTATTTACACTAAGCAGCTCTCTTATTTACACTAAGCAGGCCTGTTGGAGGCTGAGTGTTACTGCTCACTTTTGGTGTGCATTATATTCTGTTTCATATAGACCCACCGCTGCCCGGGGTTTTTTTAAATATCACCTACTACCACGCCAGTTAGACTATGTCGGGCAGACAAGTGCCTGGAAGTGAAAAGAGGAGTGGCAGAGGCCAAGATTCCGCAGGAAGAGCTCGCATCAGACTGGGGGCCAGTAGCAGCAGGAGTCACGCTGAGAGACCTAATCTGCCAGTATCTGCTAGCGGTCGGGTCTCCACCAGTAACGCATCTGCCGTGGTAGATTGGTTGACGCGCTCATCAACAACATCATCACAACTTACGTCTGAGACCCCCAGTCTAGGGTCGGTAGGTTCCTCTGACACAACCCTGAGTTGGCATGCCCCGAGAGCAGTCCCTGTCCTCCCATTGCCTCTGGCCTACGCCGTTCCCTCCCCCAGCGACGTATCCTATGCTTTGGGTTCAGCTCCACTCTTTAGTGAGGAGGACCATCAGATAGAGGACAGTCAGCAGCTACTGCCCAGCCAAGAAATGGAGGTGGCTTCTTTAGCTAGGCAGACAAATAGTGATGTGGACAGTGTCGTGGGTGCTGCGAGCGTTCCAGCTCCTGCGCCAGACACTGTTGACGAATCCACGAACATCAGTGACGTACAGCCACAACCCGGTGATGATGATGATGATGACGATGAAGCCGATCGCACTTGGGAGCCGGGTGATGAAGGGGCTTCATCGTCATCATCAGGAGAAGAGGGGTGCAGGTTGCCCCGGAGTCAGCAGCTGAGGCAGCAAAGTGGTAGCAGTCAGCATGGGGGCACAATTCCAAAGGCTGGAGCCGGCCGGGGCCGGGGCCGGGGTAGAGCACCTGCTGTGCGGCAGTCTACCTTATCGGGAGGTAGTGGAGCAGGGGTTCCTGGAGTTGGCAACAGCAGCAGTGAATCAGTGAGGCCAGGGGGTGGGAAAAGTAGCTACTCGGCAGTGTGGCAGTTTTTCCTGAGGCATCCGCAGGAGGGTAACATGGCCACATGCAAGATATGTAGGCAAAAGGTGAAGCGTGGCCAGGGTCCAAATGTTGGCACCACGGCCCTGCGTCAACATATGATGCGTCACCATAAAACGACCTGGGAGAACCGAGGCTCCCAAGGGGTGGTCCAGTCTGCTTCCTCACCAAGTGAGCTCCCAATTTCTGCCAGCCAAGGCTCCAGCACCTCAGCCGAAGGCAGCTGTGCGTCATACCCATCCTCTGTCGCTCCTGCTCCTCCTCCTCCTCCTCCAAGTCATGCATCCCGCCAGCAATCCATCAGCGAAGCCATGTCCAAGAGACAGCAGTATGCGCCCACTCATCCTACGGCGCAGAAGCTGAATGTGCTCCTGTCCAAGTTGCTGGTGCTGCAGTCGCTCCCTTTTCAGGTGGTGGAATCTGCACCTTTCAGAGAACTGATGGCTTGTGCCGAGCCGAGGTGGAGAGTCCCAAGCCGTCATTTCTTTGCCAAGAAGGCAGTACCAGCGCTGCACACTTTTGTTGAACAGAAGGTGGGCCAGTCCTTGAGCCTGTCGGTGTGTAGCAAAATACATGGCAGCGCCGACATCTGGAGCTGTAACTACGGTCAGGGGCAGTACATGTCGTTTACGGCCCACTGGGTGAATGTGGTCCCTTTGCAGCAGCAACTTGGACAGGTCACGCCGCTTCGGCCTCCGCGCTCTCTGCCCATTGGGCCTGTGACACCGTGCGACTCGGCCTCCTCATCCTCCGCCATCTCCTCACCCTCCACTGTAGGCTCAAGTCTCAGTGCCCCTCCAGTCTACCATGTGTGCAGGGCACGGAGGTGTCACGCAGTGCTTCACATGGTTTGTCTTGGCGAACGGAGTCACACAGGGGAGGAACTGCTTAAATGTATTCATCAGGAAATCCAAACATGGCTTACTCCGAGAAAACTTAAAATGGGAATCATGGTTACCGACAATGGGAAGAACATTTTGTCTGCGCTGCGCCAAGGAAGCCTGACCCATGCCCCCTGCATGGCTCACGTCTTCAATCTGGTTGTCAAGCGGTTTCTGAAGTGTTCCCCCCATCTGCAGGACATCCTAACAACTTCACGGAAACTTTGCATGCACTTCAGCCACTCCTACACTGCCAAACACACCCTTCTTGAGCTACAGCGTCAGAATGGTATCCCCCAACATAGTCTGATTTGCGATGTTTCCACCCGTTGGAATTCCACCCTTCACATGTTGGACCGATTATATGAACAGAGAAAAGCCATCACGGATTTCCTGATGATCCAAGCAGATAGGGGGACTCCCCTGTGTAACTTCAATGTCAACCAGTGGCAGCTCATACGTGACACCTGCCGTTTGCTCAGGCCCTTTGAGGAAGCCACTTTATTTGTCAGTCGGCAGGATTACGGGATGAACGACGTGATTCCACTGCTTCATGTACTGCAGCACATGTTGGAAACCATGGCTGGTCAGGGCACTGGAGACATGGCGTTTACATCTTACGGCCACATGAACCCCCTTGGAGCTGAACTGGAGGAGGAGGAGGAGGAAGAGGAGGAGGAGGAGTTGCCCAGCGAAACACAGTTTAGGCTTGGCGAAATGGCTGGTTTATCTAGTCAGCGGACAGGAGAGGAGGAGCAGGAGCAGCCAGAGGAGCTAGAGGTTTTTGAGGAAGGAGAGACAGAGGACCCGGGCACACCGTGGCAGTATGCAGTGGAGATGGAGACAGGTAGTCCATCCGAGTCACTTGCGCAAATGGCACGAAGCATGCTCACGTGCTTGCGTAGTGACCCCAGAATTGTTTCCATCTGTCGGCGGGATGACTTCTGGCTGTCCACCTTATTGGACCCTCGCTTCCGGCACAAAATGGGGGCATTTTTTAAACCCACCGAGAGGGAGGACAAACTCAACTACTACAAAGACATTCTACGTAGGCAGTTGGCCGATGCCTATCTGCGCCATGGTCCATACTCTCGCAGGTCTGACTCGAGGGGACCTCTGCGCTCACCTTCCACTGCCATGGCCGCTGGGGGGGTTGGCAGCAGCAGCAGCAGAAGCTCCATCAGCAGCAGCAGCCTCAGTCTTCAGTCGCTAATGAGTAGCTTTCTACACCCGCATAGTGAGGCTACTCATGAGCAGCAGGAAGACCTGGAGCAGGACCTGAACCAGCAGGTCATGTCATACTTTGACATGACCATGCCAACACACCTTGAGGATCCGCTGGACTTCTGGGCAGCCAAACTTGATTTGTGGCCGCAACTAGCAGAGTTTGCCCTGGAAAAGCTGTCCTGCCCGGCAAGTAGCGTGCCATCTGAGCGGGTGTTTAGTGCGGCGGGGGCCATAGTTACGGCGAGGAGAACTCGTCTGTCAACTAAAAATGTGGAGAGACTCACCTTTGTCAAAATGAATCAGGGATGGATCAGCCAGGATTTCCACCCACCAATGCCTGATGCATGCGACTAGATTCAGCATGGTGCCACGTTTTACACTTTCCAAATGGTGCAAAACATATTTATGTCTTTAGGCCATTTTTTGGGCTCCTGCTGCTGCTGCTGTCAACTCCTGCCAACTCCAGGGTGTGATTCATCCAATTTTTGGGCTCCTGAAGCCAACTCCAGTGTATATTTGGGCTCCTGCTGCTGCTACTGTCAACTCCTGCCAACTCCAGGGTGTGATTCATCCAATTTTTGGGCTCCTGAAGCCAACTCCAGTGTATATTTGGGCTCCTGCTGCTGCTGCTGCCAACTTCTGCCAACTCCAGGGTGTGATTCATCCAATTTTTGGGCTCCTGAAGCCAACTCCAGTGTATATTTGGGCTCCTGCTGCTGCTGCTGCCAACTTCTGCCAACTCCAGGGTGTGATTCATCCAATTTTTGGGCTCCTGAAGCCAACTCCAGTGTATATTTGGGCTCCTGCTGCTGCTGCTGCCAACTTCTGCCAACTCCAGGGTGTGATTCATCCAATTTTTGGGCTCCTGAAGCCAACTCCAGTGTATATTTGGGCTCCTGCTGCTGCTGCTGCCAACTTCTGCCAACTCCAGGGTGTGATTCATCCAATTTTTGGGCTCCTGAAGCCAACTCCAGTGTATATTTGGGCTCCTGCTGCTGCTGCTGCCAACTTCTGCCAACTCCAGGGTGTGATTCATCCAATTTTTGGGCTCCTGAAGCCAACTCCAGTGTATATTTGGGCTCCTGCTGCTGCTACTGTCAACTCCTGCCAACTCCAGGGTGTGATTCATCCAATTTTTGGGCTCCTGAAGCCAACTCCAGTGTATATTTGGGCTCCTGCTGCTGCTGCTGCTGCCAACTTCTGCCAACTCCAGGGTGTGATTCATCCAATTTTTGGGCTCCTGAAGCCAACTCCAGTGTATATTTGGGCTCCTGCTGCTGCTACTGTCAACTCCTGCCAACTCCAGGGTGTGATTCATCCAATTTTTGGGCTCCTGAAGCCAACTCCAGTGTATATTTGGGCTCCTGCTGCTGCTGCTGCCAACTTCTGCCAACTCCAGGGTGTGATTCATCCAATTTTTGGGCTCCTGAAGCCAACTCCAGTGTATATTTGGGCTCCTGCTGCTGCTGCTGCCAACTTCTGCCAACTCCAGGGTGTGATTCATCCAATTTTTGGGCTCCTGAAGCCAACTCCAGTGTATATTTGGGCTCCTGCTGCTGCTGCTGTCAACTCCTGCCAACTCCAGGGTGTGATTCATCCAATTTTTGGGCTCCTGAAGCCAACTCCAGTGTATATTTGGGCTCCTGCTGCTGCTGCTGCCAACTTCTGCCAACTCCAGGGTGTGATTCATCCAATTTTTGGGCTCCTGAAGCCAACTCCAGTGTATATTTGGGCTCCTGCTGCTGCTGCTGTCAACTCCAGGGTGTGATTCATCCAATTTTTGGGCTCCTGAAGCCAACTCCAGTGTATATTTGGGCTCCTGCTGCTGCTGCTGTCAACTCCTGCCAACTCCAGGGTGTGATTCATCCAATTTTTGGGCTCCTGAAGCCAACTCCAGTGTATATTTGGGCTCCTGCTGCTGCTGCTGTCAACTCCTGCCAACTCCAGGGTGTGATTCATCCAATTTTTGGGCTCCTGAAGCCAACTCCAGTGTATATTTGGGCTCCTGCTGCTGCTGCTGCCAACTTCTGCCAACTCCAGGGTGTGATTCATCCAATTTTTGGGCTCCTGAAGCCAACTCCAGTGTATTTTTGGGCTCCTGCTGCTGCTGCTGCCAACTTCTGCCAACTCCAGGGTGTGATTCATCCAATTTTTGGGCTCCTGAAGCCAACTCCAGTGTATATTTGGGCTCCTGCTGCTGCTGCTGTCAACTCCTGCCAACTCCAGGGTGTGATTCATCCAATTTTTGGGCTCCTGAAGCCAACTCCAGTGTATATTTGGGCTCCTGCTGCTGCTGCTGCCAACTTCTGCCAACTCCAGGGTGTGATTCATCCAATTTTTGGGCTCCTGAAGCCAACTCCAGTGTATATTTGGGCTCCTGCTGCTGCTGCTGTCAACTCCTGCCAACTCCAGGGTGTGATTCATCCAATTTTTGGGCTCCTGAAGCCAACTCCAGTGTATATTTGGGCTCCTGCTGCTGCTGCTGCCAACTTCTGCCAACTCCAGGGTGTGATTCATCCAATTTTTGGGCTCCTGAAGCCAACTCCAGTGTATATTTGGGCTCCTGCTGCTGCTGCTGTCAACTCCTGCCAACTCCAGGGTGTGATTCATCCAATTTTTGGGCTCCTGAAGCCAACTCCAGTGTATATTTGGGCTCCTGCTGCTGCTGCTGTCAACTCCTGCCAACTCCAGGGTGTGATTCATCCAATTTTTGGGCTCCTGAAGCCAACTCCAGTGTATATTTGGGCTCCTGCTGCTGCTGCTGTCAACTCCTGCCAACTCCAGGGTGTGATTCATCCAATTTTTGGGCTCCTGAAGCCAACTCCAGTGTATATTTGGGCTCCTGCTGCTGCTGCTGCTGCTAACTTCTGCCAACTCCAGGGTGTGATTCATCCAATTTTTGGGCTCCTGAAGCCAACTCCAGTGTATATTTGGGCTCCTGCTGCTGCTGCTGCCAACTTCTGCCAACTCCAGGGTGTGATTCATCCAATTTTTGGGCTCCTGAAGCCAACTCCAGTGTATATTTGGGCTCCTGCTGCTGCTGCTGTCAACTCCTGCCAACTCCAGGGTGTGATTCATCCAATTTTTGGGCTCCTGAAGCCAACTCCAGTGTATATTTGGGCTCCTGCTGCTGCTACTGTCAACTCCTGCCAACTCCAGGGTGTGATTCATCCAATTTTTGGGCTCCTGAAGCCAACTCCAGTGTATATTTGGGCTCCTTCTGCCCCTCATAGTGATGCCACTTCAACTCTCTGCAATTGTGCCGCTCTGCGATTCTATTAGCGATGCCTCTGATCTGCATGTGATATTTCTTAAAAGTATTATTTAACTAACCCAGCACGCATCCTGTGCGTGTTACAGCAAGGCTGAATGATTTACAACCCTATTGAGGCTGTAGGAGGCTCAGAAATAGCCGTTTTTAATAGCGATTCGTCGCGAATTTATTCGGGTCGAAACGATTTTTGTCGGAAAATTCGGCGAATCAGTCGAATCGAATTTTTCAAAAGTTCGCTCATCTCTATTCATGTTAATTGGTTGTGATAATGATATGCACTAGTGTATATATATATATATATAAAAAAACTTTTTTCTTTTATTGTATATATATTTTTGTTGGATTAATGGTATGTCACATGTATATTTTATTCATCTGTATGTTAGCACTATAGCATAGTTTGCTTTATTCACTTTATACTTTAATTGTTGCTTCTTTATATATATGCATGTGTGTAATTTTACACACATTAGCATATATACACTCACATATTTGTATATTTTTCTGTGTATATATATTTTCTATACATATTTTTTGCATATATTTGCATGTTTACCATTTATGATATGTTTATTAGGGTTTAGATACACCTTTTTTCACACATTTTTTATGCCGGCACAAAAAGATAGGGGGTTTTTCATATATACATTTAAAACAACCTTTTTTCACCCATGGGCATGATATATATTTGATAGCCCTTGTCTGGGCAGTATACATTAATTATCAATTTTCGGCCATACCGTTTGCTTTTAATTGTCTTTGTTGTGTGTATATGTTTGACGGTTTTAATTTTTGTACCAATTAAATACTTTTTGTAATTGAGAATTGTGTAGTGGTGCTTCCTGTGGGAGGTAGGTGTGCAACTTGCATGCCAACTCCAAGGTGTGTTGAGTTCATTGTAGTAGGTGAGCACACAGGTTATATTGTAGAAATTTTTCAGGCGGTGCACCCTTTGCTAGTACATGAGGTTTTATAATAATGTGTTTAAAGCCTAGCTGCACAAGGTGATGAAAACCTTAGATTAGCAGCACTAAAATTAAACTCGAAAGTTTTAGTAAATGGTAGAACTACATTTGAGTACACTGATGGATACATAAGGCAAGGCTTTGCAAGTTCAGGTTTCCCAACATGCCAAAAGTCTGTGTTCAGGTTCAGCCAGAGCCCGGAAAAGCTGGTTGATGGGCTGTTGAGCAGAGTGTGCAGGTGGAAGCACTGCTTCCATTGCGCCGGCTGGCAAATGGTCTAAAAGCGGGGCCACAGAAAAAAGGCTGCCGCTCCTCCATGAGTTGCCCTTCCTAATATGATGCTAAGGAGGTTTCTTTTTTAATAAAATATGAAGAGATCTATTTCATTTAATTGGAAATGTCAGCACCTCACTTGAAAAAAATATTCCCCAATCTAATTTTTACTTTCATAATTTTTTTCTTAGATATGAATGTATGGTGAGGTGAAGCCCTACAAACTTACTGGCCAAGTGAGGTAGAAAAGTTCGAAATGCTAAATCTTAAAGGGGGAAAAATACTTATTTGTCTAACCCTTAGCCAGCTAGTCTAGCACATCACAGACCCAACAAATAACGACACGCAAATTAAAGTTTTGACTAATTATTTGTTTTTACATTTACTACAAAATATATGGGCACAATTCATCAACTACCCTGCCCTCCCCTTATAAGTATAGCTATGCTGTTTATTATTTCAGATTAAAGAGGAAGGCAAAGTATGGACTTGCTATTAAATGGAAATCCATAACCTGCCAGCTGTGTGGTATTCAGGCCCTGGGTCTGCAACACAGCATGCTATGTAAATAGTAGTGATGGTCTCAGAGGAATCTTCTAAAAAGAGGTGGTGGTTCAGGAGAAGAGAGAAAGTAGCTTTCCTATTTGAGTCCGTGACTGTGAAATCTGCATATTTTTTGCCACATAAGATGCGCAGGGCAGGGGGGTTAGAATGTGTGGGAAGAATGAAAAAAATACCCCCCCAAAAATACCATTTTGTGAATACTCACCTGTAAAATGGGTATTATAAGTATGTCACACACCCCGCTTCAAGACATTCATTACACTTGGGTATACTTACCTGTAGATGGCGATCTTGCAGAGATGATATAAAAAAAAATGTAAGACCCTCCCGGCCCATAAATACCTGGGACCTCCCACTCATCACCCAGTATAAAGATAGCAGTAAGATCAAGGGACCAGGAAAGCCAATTACAACTAACAAAGGTTCACCATATAAAGGATCCAGAATACAAAAGGGCAGGGTGAAGCGGGGTGTGTGACATACTTATAATACCCATTTTACAGGTGAGTATTCACAAAATGGTATTATTCTAAGTATGTCACACACCCCGCTTCAAGACATTCATTACACTTGGGACATCCAATAGCATTGTCCATAAAGGGCGGGGATCCAAAAAACAAGGCACAAACTTAAACCACTGCAGCTTGCAGAACTTTGTGGCCAAAAACAGCATCCGCTGAGGCCCGAACATCAACCTTGTAAAACTTGGAAAAAGTGTGAACCGAAGACCAAGTAGCAGCCTTACAAACCTGCTCAACAGAAGCCTGGTGCTGGAAGGCCCAGGACGCCCCAACAGCACGAGTAGAATGAGCAGTAACACAAAAAGGGGGAACCTTCCCCTTGGCAGAATAGGCCCCAACAATGGCCTGGCGAATCCATTTACTAATGGAAGACTTGGCAGGAGCCAAACCCTTCCTAGGCCCGGAGGGCACCACAAAAATGGCGTCAGTCCTACGAAAAGGAGAAGTAGCCACCAAATAGTACTTCACACAGCGAACCACATCCAAAGAATGCAAAACCCTCTCCTTGTCATTGCTGGGCTTAGGACACAAGAAGGGAATAACAATATCCTGATTCAGATGAAAAGCAGAGACCACCTTAGGAAGGAAATCTGGCTTAAAGCGGAAAACAACCTGGTCCTGATGCCTCTCAAAGTAAGGGGCCTGAATGGACAAAGCCGCCAACTCCGATACACGCCGAACGGAAGTGATGGTAACCAGAAAAACAACCTTCTGAGTAAGCGTAGAAAGTGCAATATCCTGCAAAGGTTCAAAAGGCAGGCCCTGCAAGGCAGACAAAACCAAATTCAAATCCCAAACTGGGAGCAAAGGCTTCCTAGGAGGTCGCACATGCGTAACCCCCTGGAAAAAAGTCTTAACCAGAGGATGAAGAGCAAAGGACTTTTGAAAGAAAACCGCCAGGACAGAAACCTGCCCTTTCAGCGTACTAAGCTGCAAACCTTGGTCCAGACCATGTTGCAGAAATTCCAAGACCCTAGGGATAGAAAACACACTGCAAGGCAAGGCCCTAACCTCACACCAATCAATATAAGACCTCCAAGTCCTATAATAGATGACGGAGGAGGACTGCTTTCAAGCCCTAACCAGAGTCTGAATGACAGCATCAGAAAGACCTTCCTCCCTCAAGATGGAGGTTTCAGCAACCACGCCGTCAAAGCCAGCGTTGGTAAATTGGGGTAGAGCAGTGGACCCTGAGTGAGCAGATCCGGCAGAAGGGGCAGGTCTAACTGATACTCTGTCAACCTTACCACGTCTGCGAACCAAACCTGTCTTGGCCACCTTGGAGCCACCAGGATTGCCGACGCGCCCTCTAGGGCCAGCTTGAGCACCACTTTGCCCACCATGGGAAACGGAGGAAACTGGTACAGAAACCCCAGATCCCTCCAGTTCAGAGACATGGCATCCGCTGTAGGAGCCAGGGGATCCCGTGAGAGAGACACATATGCCGAAAGCTTGTGATTGTGACGAGAGGCAAAGAGGTCCCCCACCGGTGACAAAGCGACCGAAACACCTTGAGGCTGAGCGACCATTCCCCCCGGCGAGATGACCCCCTGCTCAGGGAGTCAGCCTCCGTGTTCTCCACTCCCGGAATGTACACTGCCGAGATGCATGGGACATTGCCCTCTGCCCAATCCAGTATCAAAGACACCTCCCTGAGGGCCCGCCTGCTGCGAGTCCCTCCCTGGTGATTGATGTAGGCGACCGCCGTCCGATTGTCCGACCGAATCTGAACCGGTAGTCCCCGTAACTGAGGAGTCAAGTGAGCCAGAACCAACCTGGCATTGATGGGGTCGTGAGCCTCCTGAGGCCCCCACAGCCCCTGAAACTGAAGATCCTTCCAAAATCCCCCCCAACCTGACAGGCTGGAATCCGTGCTGACCGTCTCCCAACAAGGACCTGCCCCTTGTCAGATTACACGGATTCAGCCACCACCGAAGGGAACGCCGCACCCGTGGGGGACATCAGAAAGGACTGATCCAATGACTGATCCAATGACAGCGGGGACCCGTTCCAGGCCGCCAAGTGATGGAGCTGGAGCGTCCTTGTGTGAAACTGGGCAAAAGGAACCGCCTCGAACGACGTCACCATCAATCCCACCAGTCGAACCAACCTTGGCTCGGGGGAGAAACACCTTGGCCTGAGAAGTATCCAGAGACATTCCCAGGAACTCCACCACCCTGGAGGGAGTGAGGCAGGACTTGGGATAGTTGATCACCCAACCGAAACTCTCCAGAGTGGACACCACGGTCTTGGTATCCAGCTGCGCCTGACTGAGAAGATCGTCCAGATAGGGCACGATGCAGATACCCCTGGCTACGAGGATGGCCATCACTCCTGCCAACACCTTGGTAAACACCCTTGGAGCCGAGGTAAGGCCAAACGGATGAGCCACAAACTGAAAATGCCAATTGTCCACGACAAACCTGAGGAATCTCTGGTGTGGTAGAAATATTGGAATATGCAGGTAAGCATCCTTGATGTCTATGGATGTCATGAAGTCCCCCTGACGAAGTGAATGGATGGCTGAACGCTGAGTTTCCATACAGAACTTCCGGGGACGGACGGACGAACCTGTTGAGCAACTTCAGATCCAGAATGGGACGGACGGAACCGTCCTTCTTGGGCACCGTGAACAAGTTGGAATAGAAGCCCAGGCCCCAGTCTGAGAGGGGCACCGGACAGATGACAGCCGTGTCCACGAGACTTGCTACTGCCGCCCGAAGCCCCAGGGCGGCCAGAGGGTCTGACGGCACCAGAGACCTGAAGAATCTGGGAGGGGGCCGGAACTCGAACTCCAGCTTGTAACCGGAAGACACCACTTCCTGAATCCACCTGTCCGAGACCTGTTGGACCCAGACCTGGGAGAAGAGTTGCAACCGTCCCCCCACCCGCAAGGGTGAGGGCGCCCCCTCATTGCTGAGCCGGCTTGGCAGCAGCTCTAGGCTTGGAACCCCAACTGTGCCCTGGACGGGCCCGACCCCTGCCCCTAGGCCAGGAATCACCTCTGAACAAAGGGAAGGCCGAGCCCCTGCCAACTCTAGCCCCACGAAAGGACTGAGAGAAGGAAGCCGCCCCCCGAAAGGGGCGACGCTGCTTCTTACGCTGAGGTAACTTACCTCCCTTTGCCACCAAATCCAATTTTTCTCCAAAGAGCCGCAACCCCACAAAGGGAAGGGCTGTGAGTGACTTTTTGGACACAAAGTCAGCCGCCCACTGGCGTAACCAAACAGACCGGCGGATAGCCACGAGCAGGGCCGCAGCTCTGCTACACATCACCAATGTGTCGTCCAGGGCGGACAGCACAAAGGACAAAAATAACTCACAGCGCTTAAGGTCGGCAAACTCCTCACTAGCCGGGTCAAGCCCGGAGGAGGTCAACAAGCCTCTAACAACCGACCTGGCAGTTACCAATACAAGCGCAGAAGCACAAACCGGCCGCAAGGCCGATCCAACACTGGCAAAACCATGACAAGCCATCTGGTCAATGCGTTTATCCTCACCATCCTTGAGAGTAGTGCCCTCCGGAGAATGGGGGACTGAGGAGCTGGACAACCCCAAAACAGGAGCATCCACCTCGGGAGGAGACGACCAGTGCTTCACCACGTCCGCCGGAAAGGGATATTTCTTGTCCCAACCCGGTGGGACACCCGGAAGCCGAGTCGGCCTCTCCCATTCCTTGAGAATGATACCATCAAAATGCTTTTCATAAGGAAATTCCAAGCGCGGCTTAGTCACTTCAAAGAACTCCCCCTTCAGCGGAGGAGCCGCCTCGGGGGGAGAAATAGTCAGGAACTCAAACATGAGCCAGGACCCTAGCGGTATCCAAAGAATCCCCCTGGCCCTGCTCGGTATCAGTGCCCACAAACTGCTGATCATCTGAGTCATCAGACTCCTCATACAACTCCCCTTCCTCACGCGGGGAACAATCAGACCAATCCAGGGAGTCAAAATCCTCCCTATCAAAGGCCTGCGCAGCCGTATACAAATGTTTTCTCTTTGCCGTTGCCTTTTTAGCAACGGCACTGGAAAACAATTTTTCAAGATTGGCCAATCTGGCACACACCTCAGATTGCGACCCCCCCGCTAACGACCACATCACACGTACGTGTCAAGCGAGGGGGAGACGGAGAGGAGACTGGCGGAGCAGAACCGGACGCCAGAGATCCGGTCTGCCGCGTAATAGACCGCTGCGCACAGGGTACACATAGGTATAATACAATTCTGTGAAATACTCACCTGTAGAATTTATATTATTTGTATACAGTATGTCCTGCTCCAGATATAGTACTTACACTTGGGTTATCCTCCGCCAGATGGTGCTGCACTGCAGAGACATGCAAAACAGGCTCCTCCCGGCCCCTCAAATACCCGGGGACCTCCCACAAATCCCCAGCATTGAAAAGCAGTGAACAAGAATCCGGGAGAATTAACCACCGAAACTGGCAACTATAACAATGGTAAAAATCACCATACAGGGGATCCAGAAAAATGCAAAAACCAGGGTGGGATGGAGCAGGACGTACTGTATACAAATAATATCAATTATACAGGTGAGTATTTCACAGAATTGTATTATTCTAAGTATACAGTACGTCCTGCTCCAGATATAGTACTTAAACTTGGGACATCCAATAGCAATGTCCATAAAGTAGGGTGGGATCCCCAACAAAAAAGGCAACAGCAGACAGTTAAAACCACTGTCACCAGCATAAAAGGCCATAGGCCCAAAGGAACATCAGTTCTCCTAAAGGACACAGTGACTACCAAGGACAAAACTTCCAACACCTGTTCAAGGAATGCAGAACCCTTTCCTCAGCGTTGCTAGGAATAAGGCACAAAAGGAAGAACAATATCTCGAATCAATGAACATAAGACACCACCTGAGGTAGAGAGTCCGGCTTCAGGCGGAACACCACCTTATCCAGGTGTATCTCAAAGAATGGGGGCTAGGTAGACAGAGCCGCCCGACAACACACGTCTGACCGAAGTAACAGTCACCAGAAGGACAACCTTGAGGTTAAGAACAGTCAGACAGCATCCTGAATAGGACCAAAGGGAAAAACCCTGCAAAGCAGACAGAATCAAATTCAAATCCCAACAGGGACCATAGGGTTACATGGGGGGCGCACATGAGTACCCCCTGAAAGAAGTCTTAACCAAGGAAGACTGAACAAAAGACTTCTAAAGCAAGGCGGACAGGGCAGAACCTGACCCATCAGAGTACTGAGTTGGAGGACCAACTCCAACTCATGCTGAAACAACTCTAGAACCCTGGGAACCGAGAACTCCCGACAGGGAAGAGACCTAGACTCACACCAATCAATAAGGGTAAACCATACCCTATAACAGATGGAAGAAGAAGAAGAAGCTTGCACCTAGACTTCCCATAGTCTCAATCACCGAGACAGATAAGCCTGTCTCCAGCAAGATGGATGTTTCAGCAGTCAGGCCGTCTAGACCAGAGTCTGTAGATTGGGGTGACGTAAAGGGGCCCTGAGTGAGCAGAGCTGGCACCCTTGGCACAACGTACAGAACCACTGCCCTCAGTACCACGTCTGCGAACCACACTCTACTAGACCACCCGGGGACCACCAGAGTCACTGGTCCCACTTCCAGAGCAATCTTGCGCAGAACCCTGCCTAGCAGGTGGGATGGAGAAAGGACATACAGAACAGAATGTCCAGACATAACGTTACCAAGGCATCCTGACCACGGCCAGAGGATCCTGGGACAGGGAAACAAGGGCCGAGAGCTTGTGAAAGTGACGGGACACAAACAGATCCACAACTGGTTGGACCCCATAGTGATACAGGGATTAGCACATCCTGTCGTAGAGAGACCCACACCGGAGCGAATACCACTGATATGCAGGGAACATTGTCCTCCACCCAGATTAGTATCATAGACACTTCCTGGAGGACCCTCCTGCTCCAGGTCCCTTTCAGAGGATTAATGTGGGCCACTGTCGTCATACAGACCGAGCGCCCCCGAACAGGCAGGCCCTGTAGAGGAGTAGTCAAACAAGATAGAATCAACCTTAACGCTCACTGTTTCAAACATCGATAGGTGTATGGACCTTCTAAGGGCCCCAACTCCCCCAGAACCGCAGGGAGTGTCAGAAGAACCCCCCCCCCCTTCAACCTGATAGATTGGCATCCATGGTGACCGTCTCCAGGAAGGGGCAAGAAGGAAACTGCCCCCAGACAGGTTCCTTGAGTTCATCCACTCCAAGAGGGACCTCCATACCAGAGGGGGAAGGCACACAGACCCTGCTCCAGGAATGCTGGATCCCTGTCCTGTACTAACAATAGAAATTGCAGAAGGGCCCAAGGGGGACTGAGCATAAGGGACCTCTTCTGAGCAAGCCACCAACGGGCCCACCAGCAGCATCCCTGCCTGGTGAAGGGACGGGGACAGCAATGAGGGACTGAGCCCATGCAACCAGATTGTCCACTTTATTGTCGAGGAAGGAAAATTCTCGCCTGAACAGAATCCAGATTCATTCCTAGAAATGGAATTACTAATAAGGGGACAATGAGGACTTGGGGTGATTGATCACCCATCCAAATGACTCCCAATGTACACCACCAGCCGAGTATACAACTTAGCCTGATGCAGAGACTGGGAAGTGAGAAGGACGTCCAGGTAGGTCTCGCGCGGACGCCCCTTGGTCTCATCAGAGACATCACCCTCGTCAGCACCATGGTGTGCACTCTGGGAGCTGAAGCGCGGCCAGATGACAAGGCCCCAACTAGCAGTGTTGGACTTCCAACAGGAACCTGAAGAGCCTTGGTGTCCAGAAGACACAGGGATGTGAACATAAGCATCTTTGAGCTCCACGGACGGCAAGAAGCCCCTTGGGCGCAAGGCGCTGATGGCCCATCTCAGAGTTTCCATGCAGAAAACTGCCTGCAATTGGAGAATTGCAGAGAACCTGTGAATCCAGAATGGGCCAGACTGACCCACCCTTTTGGGGGACTGTGGAAAGGTTGGTGTAGCGGCCCCTGCCTCTGCCTGTTAAGGGCAATCTGCAAGTGACCCTCAGACCTCGCATGACCTGTGCCAGCACCTGAACAGCGGCAGGGACCAGAAGAACCCGGGACCTGATAATCTTGGGGAAGGCCGTGCAGCAAACTCTATCTTGTATCCGGAGGACACTACCTCCTGAATCCACCAGTATGAGGCGTAATGCCTCCTGACAAGAGCAAAGTGCCACAGCCATCCCCTCACCCAGACGGGTGAGGGCGCCCCATCACGCGTGACGGGGTTTGGTGGAAGATTTAGGCTTAGCTCCGCCTGAGGAGCCAGAGCGTAGTCTGCTGCTCCCGGGGCAGAAGTCTGCGCGATCCCCCACGAAGGACACCCCTGGTTCTTGTTTAACACTATGGTAGGGGGGGGAGGGGTACCCCTGCCCCGAGACGGCTGCCTGCGTTGGGGTGACTTACCCTTTTTACCAAACAGGTCTAGACGGGCCCCAAACAAGCGTAGCCCTCTAAAGGGAAGCCCAGTAAGAGTCTTTTTAGTAGCATCGTCAGCACCCCACTGTCGCAGACAAACCAAGCGACGTATAGCCACCGCAAGGGCAGACGTTCTTGCACACATTCTAATGGTGTCATCCAATGCTAATAGGATAAATTTTACAAACACATCACAGCTGGAGAGTGCATTAAACACATCCCAGGGGAGATTATCAGAGTGATGATCAAGCATCTTTCTGATGAGGGTTCTAGCGGCCACTGCAGTAATAGCCGCGGCACAGACCGGGCGCAGCGCCGTCCCTGCACAAGAAAAGGCGTGGGAGGCCAGCAGATCAATGCGCCGGTCCTCAGCATCCCGAAGGGTATTATAAGCAGGGGCTGCAATAAAGGGGGGGGGGGTTAGGAACCCCTATGATCGGGGCATCCACCACGGGTTGGGGGGGATGACCAGTAATTAACCACCTCAGGGGGAAAAGGGTATTTCCTATCCCAGTCCCCTGGGACCCCTGAAAGTTTACTGGGGCATTCCCATTCCTTGAGAACAAGAGCATGGAAATGAGCCTGCTCTAGGAATTCCAAACGTGCTGTTGCTGTATGGAAACGCTCCCCTCTCGGCTTGGAAGCCTCACCAGGGAGAGAGATAGACAGAGCCTTAAAGACCTTAATAAACAAATCGTCAGTGTCACACTGGGCCCAGTATTCAGGTCCAGAATCGTCATGACTCCTCTGCCTCTCATCAGATGAGCCTGAGTCAGAGAATAGCTCTCCTTCATCAGAAGGGGTATAGTCACACGGAGTAGTTCCCATAGGAAAAACAGTAACATGAGGCGTCAAGTGCCGCTTCTTACCAGGGCCCTTGCGCTCTGACAACCTCGCAATAAACTGTTCAGCCGTAGGCAGTCTGGAAGATGCAACAGGCTGCAAATCCCCACTTGTATGCGACTCAGCAGGAGTGAGATTTAAGCATGGGGAAATAGGTGAATTGAAGCAAGGTGCAGCCACTGGCAGACCTGATTGCAGAGCCAGTGCTTGCTCGGCACAGGGTCCGCAGACCCGTGCCCTGTCAGCATCAGCATGGGGTTGTCCACACGCTATACACAGCCGGTCTTGTCCCAGAGGGACCCCGGTCACATAATTCTGAGATGCCTCCATATGGTGATTATTTAGGCACAATATGCCAGCAGGGATTTACGCTATAGGCAACCCTGGATGCCCCAAAGACCCGCTAGGGAAGTGGGAGAATTTTACAAGGCCCGCTATAAATTACACCGGGCCGGGAGAAGCCAATGGTGTTCACCAGTCTGAAAGACACAATGAGAAGAGAATGGTGTCAGAACCGAAAACACTATGAGTATAAGCCGCCCGAGAGGGCACTTACAGTACCACGGTAAGCAGGAACGCCCCACGCGTCGCGCGCGGACAAAATGGCACCGTGTACCTCGAAGGGCGGGCCAGAGCGTACCATGACGCGGAGAGCGCCAAACCAGACCCCGCCCTTCAGAAGAGCGCGAAGTCCAACATCAGCCAATGAGGACACAGAGGTGTCTGAGGTAACACCGCCGCCCGGCGCGGAACCTTCAACGAAGGAAAAAAGCCCGCGCGGCGGCGGCAGTCGTACAAGTAAAATACATAAAAAGGGCGCGGCGGCTGACACAATATCTATAAGGGTACAAAGACAGACAAAGGCCATATACGTGCAAAGATCCTATACAGACCACACAGGCACCCCCCCTTTCTTTCCCCCCCCGACTATGGGGGGAACGAGGGAGGATGGCAGCCCTTGGTACAGGGCCCACGCTACACGGGGCAAGGGGCAGTAATGCGGGAGGGGCATCCCATAGAGGCTCACCATCAGCCTACACTAACTACCCTTTGGTGGGGGACTGCGGAGGAGCAGCACTCCAGAAGCACGCATGGTGCTGCCTACCTTCACCCGACCAGCGCAGCCCAGGCTGGGAGGCATAACACAACGAGGATGGGTGGGAATAGTCCAACAGGGCCGCAGGCTTTAATAGCCCCGCTCACCTGAGAGAGAGTGATACTTCATGTCTTCGCAGTCGGCACTGCAGAGAAATCTGGGGATTTGTGGGAGGTCCCCGGGTATTTGAGGGGCCGGGAGGAGCCTGTTTTGCATGTCTCTGCAGTGCAGCGCCATCTGGCAGAGGATAACCCAAGTGTAAGTACTATATCTGGAGCAGGACGTACTGTATACTAAGAATACATCATCCCCCAAAAGGGATACCCCACACCCCAAACACAGCCTGGATTGCCCCGAAGGGGGCACAAGCCCAGTATCCGGGGAAGCCTCCATATGGTGATTTTTTTTTTATTAATAATATAATATATAAATAAATGTGTACAATGCTCTTTTGGGAATTACGCAATAATGCAACCCGGGATGCCCCTTTAAGTCCAGAGTGGGAGGATTTGAAGCCAACTAAATTTTAACCAGGGACCCTGGACCGGGAGAACCCCCCTTTAATAAGATCAAAGGTCCACCTGGAACACACAAAACAGAACACACGCTCAGAATGCTGGCTTAACGCAAAAGAGGTTAAAAATATATGCATCTGAAGGGCCACAGGCTACTCACCCGACCTTCACCCACACACAGCACGCCAGGCAGGAGGGATGTGTAGGACTCACAGCGCGCAGAAGGAGGAGGGAGGGCGGGCCGGCGTGGTTCGCGCGGCGCGCCCCTCCCGGCCGGGAGCCGGGACCTGAATGCAGCGCACACAGCACGGGGTGGGCCGAAAACGCGAGCGCAAGCGCCCGGCCCCGCCCCCCCGTCCTAAGGAGAAGAAACCCTCACGGGCAGAACAGCCTCACACAGCTCCCCCGCCATTGCCGCACGCCGGAGGCCGGCGCCAGCCCAAACGTTGAAACACACACATACACAATAATGTGATTGAGTCAGGATGGCGGGTAACGAATACGGCCCCCCCTCTAAGGGTATCTGGGAGAGGGGGAATCCATGCCAGGGTAGGGCTAAGGGACAGGGCATCCCAAACCGGGATCACCAACCCAGATAGCCGTCTACCTCTTGATATGGGGTCTCATGGCTCCTAAGCACCATGGGTGCCAACTACCTTTGCCCGGACCAGCAGCCTAGGCTGGGAGGCAAGCACTTCAAATAAGGGGATCCGGGCAGGAATAGAAGAATTCCGGCTACTTGCAAGGAGGAGACGTCATCTTCTGACTTGCTCGCCTCTGCAGAGATGAAAGACTGCGTGGGAGGTCCCAGGTATTTATGGGCCGGGAGGGTCTTACATTTTTTTGATATCATCTCTGCAAGATCGCCATCTACAGGTCAGTATACCCAAGTGTAATGAATGTCTTGAAGCGGGGTGTGTGACATACTTAGAATAAAGAAATCACATTACCGATGCTTCCACACATGCTGGCACCCGGCTACATGCAGCGGGTGACCGTGGCCTGCGCCTCAGTGGATGCTTGGCGGAGGGGGAGTCTAGGGAGTGTTTGCTGCGCCACAAGAGCAGCAGCAAAGGTGGCACCAAGGACAAGTCAGGGAAAAGGCACCCTGCCTGCTTGCCGCACCTCCATTTTCTTGAAGCCTGGCCAGCAGCGTGGACTTACCGGTAATGTGAGTTTATTTGATTTGATTTTTTTTCTGCCTGTGGGGAATGGCAGTGGGGAGAATGCCACACTGCCTATGGGGAATGGCAGTGGGGAGAATGCCACACTGCCTATGGGGAATGGCGGGGGGGGGGGGGGGGGGAAGCCCCACTGCTTATAGGAATGGGATGGGGAGAATGCCACACTGCCTATGGGGAATGGGATGGGGGGAATTCCACACTGCCTATGGTAATAGGATAGGGAAATGCCACACTGCCTAAGGGGAATGGGAGAGGGAAATGCCACACTGCCTATGGGGAATGGGAATGCCACACTGCCTATGGAGAATGGGAGGGAGAATGCTACACTGCCTATGAATAATACCACACTGCCTATGGGGCATCGGATAGAGGAAATGCCAGGCTGCCTATGGGGAATTGGATGGGGGGGAATTCCAGTCTGCCTATGGGGAATTGGATGGGGGGGGGGAATTCCAGGCTACCTATGGGGGATGCCACAATGCTTATGGGGATTGGAAGGGGAGAATGCCAGATTGCCTATATGGAATGGGAGGGGGAATTCCACACTGCCTATGTGGATTGGGGGGGGGGGGCAGTGCCACACTGCTTATGGGGAATGGGAGGTAGGAATGCCACACTGCCTATGGGGAATGGTAGGAGGGAATGCCACACTGTCTATGGGGACTGGGAAGGGGGAATGCTATGCTTCCTGTAATTGAGAGAATCTGCACTTTGCCCATTATTTGTTTTTTTTTTTTGGTTCTTTTTTGTTCTTGGGAGGATTTTTTTTTCTTATTTTCCTACTCCAAATCCTTATGCATCTTATGGGGGGAATACAGCATATTTTAAAAGGATGATCAAGGAGCATGCATTTCTCTTCTGCAACATCTACAGCAATTTTACCTGTTTAAGTAGTGTGTAATTTGTGCCTCCGAGGCTCAGCTTTCGCAGGTAGTATCGGTTGGCGAAAATCAAAAATGGTTCTTCAACTAAAGAAATGATACAGGTCATTGTTTTATAACCAAATCAAAGCATGCTTTCAAGCGAGAATAAAAATACAAATCTGTGATTACTCACTGTAGAATTGTTATTATACGTATACAGCACGTCCTGTTCCAGAAGATTCCTTACACATGGGTAATACATCCACAAGATGGCGCTGGACTGCATAAAACAGCTTGTGGCTCCTCCCGGCCCTATATAAGTCAGGGACCTCCCACAAAATCCCCAGTATTTACAAGCAGTTAACAAGAAGCCGGGAGATCAATAACCTCAAAAAATGAACATATGAACAAATCACCATACAGAGGTAACTAAGAATAATAATAGCAAGGGTGGGGTGGAACAGGACGTACTGTATACGTATAATACCAATTCTACAGGTGAGTAATCACAGAATTGTATTATTCTAAGTATACAGCATGTCCTGTTCCAGAAGATTCCTTACACATGGGACATCCAATAGCAGTGTCCGTAAGGTAGGGTGGGATCCCCAAAGGTAACAGCAGACAGTTTAAACCGCTGCCGCCTGCAGAACCTTGTGACCAGAAGCAGCATCAGCTAAGGCCTTAACATCAACCTTTTAAAACTTAGAAATAGTATGAACAGAAGACCAAGTGGCGGCCTTGCAAACTTGTTTAACAGAAGCTTGGTGCTGAAAAGCCCAAGAGGCACCAATAGCACGAGTAGAATGAGCAGTAAGGTGGAAGGGAGGCTCCTTCCCCTTAGGGCCTGTACCACAGCCTGACGGATCCACTTACTGATAGTGGACTTAGCTGGAGCCAGACCTTTCTTAGGTCCAGAAGGGAGCACAAAAAGAGCATCAGTCTTCCTGAAGGATTCAGTAGCCACCAAATAGAACTTCAGAGCTCTGACCACATCCAGAGAATGTAAAACCCGCTCCTTAGGATTACAAGGATTAGGGAGAGAAGGCAACACAATGTCCTGATTGAGATGAAAAGCAGACACAACCTTAGGCAGAAAATCTGGCTTAAAACGAAACACCACCTTGTCCTGGTGTCTCTCAAAGTAAGGAGGTTTGATGGAAAGCGCAGCCAACTCAGAAACACGCCTAACAGAAGTGATAGCCACCAAAAAGGCTACCTTAAGAGTCAATATGGACAAAGGGGCCTCACGCAAAGGCTCAAAGGGAGACCCTTGTAATGCAGATAAGACCAAGTTCAAATCTCAGACTGGTAACATAGGCTTACGTGGCGGACGCACGTGAGTAACCCCCTGGTATCAGGTCTTGACCAGACAATGGTGAGCAAAGGATCTTTGGAAGAATATGGCCAAAGCAGAAACATGACCTTTGAGGGTACTAAGCTGAAGACCCAAATTCAAACCATGTTGTAAAAATTCCAGAATCCTGGGGATAGAAAATACCCGACATGGAAGCGACTTAGACTCACACCAGTCAATGTAAGCATGCCATACCCTATAGTAGATGGATGACGAGGACTGCTTCCTAGCCCGAATCATAGTATGAACTACAGAGGCAGGCAGCCCCTTCTCCATCAGGATGGAGGTTTCAGCAGCCAGGCCGTCAAAGCCAGCGTTTGTAAATTGGGATGGCGTAGCTGCCCCTGAGTGAGCAGGTCTGGATCCTTGGGCAGAGCATACGGATCAACTGCCAACTGCACGACGTCTGCGAACCACACCCTTCTTGGCCAACGGGGGGCCACCAGAATGGCTGGCACCCCTTCCTGAGCATTCTTGCGCAACACCCTGCCCAGCAGAGGGAAAGGAGGAAACACATAGAGAAGCTGAAAGCTCTTCCAAGACATTGCTATAGCATCCGTGGCCAAAGCCAGAGGGTCCTGTGACATAGAGACAAAGACTGGAAGCTTGTGATTGTGACGGGATGCAAACAGATCCACACCTGACTGACCCCAACGGTGGCACAGGGAGTGAAACACCCTGCTGCTGAGGGACCATTCTCCCAGACGAGAAGTCCCCCTGCTGAGGGAATCTGTCTTCAGATTCTCCCCCCCCGGGATGTACACGGCTGAGATGCAGGGAACATTCTCCTCCGCCCAAGACAGTATCAGGGACACTTCCTTGAGAGCCCTCTTGCTCCGGGTCCCTCCCTGATGATTGATGTAGGCAATCTCCGTCTGGTTGTCCGAGCGGGCCTGAACCGCCCGACCTTGAAGGTGTGGATTCAGTTGGGCGAGAACCAACCTTATCGCCCTCAATTCCAGAATGTTGATAAGGGTGTAGGCCTCCTGAGGGTCCCACTGACCCTGGAATTTCAGGGATTTCCAGAAGCCCCCCCAACCTGTCAGGCTGGCATCTGTGATGACTGTCTCCCAGCACAGGGCAAGAAAGGATCTGCCCACCAACAGGTTTCTTGAGTCCAGCCACCACGAGAGACACAACCAGCACCTGATCCAGGGACCAATGGTCCCGCTCCCATACTGACAAGAGGTGAATTTGAAGGGGCCTCATGTGAAACTGAGCGTATGGAACTGCCTCGAAGCAGGAAACCATCAGTCCCACCAACTGCATCCCCTGCCAGATGGAGGGATGAGGGGAAGACAGAAGATGTCTGGCTAGGGCCTGAAGATTCTCCACCTTCTGCTGAGGGAGAAGGATCTTGACCTGATATGTATGAGTCATGCCCAGAAAGGACTTCATCATTGACGGTGACAAGAAAGACTTGGGGTGGTTGATCACCCAGCCGAAGGACTCCAGTGTGGACACCACCAGCTGGATATCCAGCTCGGCCTGCTGTAAGGACTGAGAAGTGATGAGAATGTCGTCTAAGTAAGGCAGGATGCGGATGCCTTGAAATCTCAGCAGAGCCAGTACGCCCACCAGCACCTTGGTGAATACTCTGGGAGCCGAGGTGAGACCAAAAGGTAAGGCCACAAATTGATAGTGCTGATCCTCCAGAGCGAACCTGAGGAATCTCTGATGACCTGGAAAGATTGGTACATGAAGGTAAGCGTCTATGATGTCTACAGAGGTCATGAAGTCTCCCGGGCTCAGGGAATTGACAGCTGAGCGCAGAGTCTCCATGCGAAAGTGTCTGGATCTGACAAATTTGTTGAGGCACTTTAAATCCAGGATAGGTCTGATGGACCCGTCTTTTTTGGGAACAATGAAAAGATTGGAATAGTATCCTCTGCCCCTTTCCCTCAAAGGCACCTGACAGATGACCCCCGACTCCAGAAGGTTTTGGACAGCAAGGCACAGACCCTGAGCTGACCTCCTGAATCCACCGGTCTGAGAAGTGAAGCCTCCAGATGTGAGCAAAGAGCCGGAGCCATCCCCCCACCCAATTAGGTGAGGGCGCCCCTTCATGCCTGAGGGGGATTGGGAGAGGATTTTGGCTTGGGAACCCAGGAGAGGCCAGGACGGCCACGTCCTCTGCCCCTTCCCCAGTGATCTCCGCAGAGCCCAGAGGAGACTCCTCGGCCAGTTCTGGAACCACGGAAGGATGGGAGAAAGGCACCCATCCCCCGAAAGGACCGGGACGGCCTCCTATGTTGAGGTAACCTGCCACCCCTGGCAAACAAATCCAAACGCTCCCCAAAGAGACGCAGGCCCTTGAAAGGGAAGCCAGTGAGGGCTTTGTTAGCAGCATTATCAGCTACCCATTGACGTAGCCAGACAGAGTGGCGTATAGCCACCAACAAGGCAGAAGTTCTACCACACATTCTAATGGCATCATCCATAGCAGAATATATGCAATAAATTCCTCACAAAGCAGTAGAGATCTATACTCTTCTCTACCCGCATCCTCAGATACCCCGTCCAAGAGACTCTTAAGCACCCCTTTAATGGCAATAGCCATGATAGCAGAGGCACAAATCGGGCGCAGAGCCGTCCCCACACAGGCAAAGGCGTGACAGGCCAGTTGGTCCAAGCGCCGGTCCTCCCCATCCCGCAGGGTAGTAGTATCAGGAGAATACATGACAGATGTATTGGACAACCCGAGAACGGGTGCATCCACCTCGGGAGGACATGACCAACGCTTAACAACATCAGCAGGAAAGGGATACCTCTTGTCCCAACTCTTAGGCACTCCTGGCAGCTTGCTAGGCCGTTCCCATTCCTTGAGCACTAGATTATTAAAGTGAGACTGCTCAGGGAACTCTCAGGGTGGCTTAACCGTATGAAAAAGCTCGCCCTGCTGCTGCGGGGCCACTGCCGGGGGAGAAATACAAAGCACTTCAAAAATATGACTCAGCAGCCTGTCAGTGTCATCATCCCCAAAAGCAGTCCCAGTACTACCGTAAATCTTAGGTTGTTCCTCAGAGGATTCTGAATCAGAAAATAATTCCCCCTCCTCAAGGAGGTAAGTGCCTGAGAGTGAGTAAGGGCCCTCGTCTTCTGCAGGGAAGAGGGAAACCGCGGGTGATAAATGACGCTTCTTAGCAGAAGCTTTACGTGGGACAGACCCAGCAAGATGTTTTTCAATGCTGGCCACCCATGTAGCTAAATCCGGTTGAGACTCCCCGCTATTATGCCCCTGGGAGGGGGTCAGATGTAAGTGTGGGGGGGTAGGTGAAGCCCGAGGGGGCGCCGCACCAGTAACAGGCAACCCAGGCTGCAGTGCAAGCACCTGCTGGGCGCAGGGTACACACACCCTGACATAATCACTTATAGGGGATACTTCACACACAACACATAGCCGGGCTTGTCCCGAAGGAACCCCAAGCACATTAGCTCCAGAAGCCTCCATATGGTGATTATAGTGGCACAATAGGCCAATATAGGGTTAACGCTAATGATAGCAACCCGGGATGCCCCAATAGCCCGCTAGGGATGTGGGAGATATAATAAAATAGCCCAAAACTAAAAGGGGGAGGACCGGGAGAAACCACAATGAGGTCTACCCGCCTGAAAGACATAAGAAGACATCCCCGTAAGAATACAGTAAATATATATATATATATATATATATATATATATATATATATATCCACCACGCAGGAGCACTCACGGTAGACACGCAGCACGAGGGAGGCAAAAATGGCGTCCGCATATACCTCGAGGGGCCGGCCACCAGAGAAGTGATGCGGTTAACATCATCCGCAGAGCCCGCCTCCCCCCGAACAGTGCGAAACGCACCCACATGATCCCGCCGTCCAATGACGGCGCGGCAGAGCCTGAGGTAGTGTCGCCGCCGTCTGTGGAGCGATGTAGAAACACGAGGCGGCGGCTGCCAGTAAAAAACACATTAAGCAAGACATGCATGATACAACAATATCTATTCTGGCACAAGCAAGTTAACATTCAGGCTGCTTGACATACCGTACACACGCCCCCCCCCCCCCCCCCCCCCCCGAGATCTCCAGGGAGAGCGAAGGAAGAGGGCTACTCAGTGAAACAATATGAGAGGAGGGAGCAGATACCTAAGGGGAGTAGGGATTAAAGGAAGACCCCGGTAGCGGGAGGGGCATCCCACAAGGCTCACCACAGGCCTATACCGCCTACCCTGTCAAAGCAGGGACTGCGATCGGAGCAGCGCTCCCAAAGCACCTAGCCCGGGTGCTGTCCTACCTTCACCCAAACCAGTCAGCCGAGGCGGGGAGGCAGTGGGTCCAGAACGGGTGGTATGAGTCCTGCAGGGCCGTAGGCTGGTAAGCCCCGTTCGCCTGCGTATATAGAGAGCCATATTCTATCTTCGCAGTCCAGACTGCAGATTACAACTGGGGATTTTGTGGGAGGTCCCTGACTTATATAGGGCCGGGAGGAGCCAAAAGCTGTTTTCTGCAGTCCAGCGCCATCTTGTGGATGCATTACCCATGTGTAAGATGCTCTTGCACAAAGTTGATTGAAAGGTGAGAGCAGATTAGTGACCAGGCCATAGCTTTTCATCCCAGCTGGCTCTACAATGGAGCGCTATATCACTGTATTGTAGTAATGGTGGTAAATGACAAAGCCACAATTGGGGCAGTGGTCTTACAAGGTTAGAAATTCATATTTCATTATTTACTAGAGAATGTTACAGGGGAGGGGAGAAGAGTGGGGCTTTAAAGCTAAACTTTCAAGTTCATGCAGAATGGAGTAACGATATGGGTTTTGGTCTACTCTAAAAGCCCCTTCAGAAACTTAAAATCAGAAACTAGTCTAATAAATGATCAGCTCACCTTCAGCAGAACTGACGACCTTGCAGCTGGTAGTGTCATTGGGTCTCATTTCATAGCCCTCCACACAGAGGCAACGGAAGCTTCCAATTGTGTTGATGCACTTCTGGCTGCAGGGGTACGTGGTTGTGCATTCATCGATATCTACACAAGTTTTGCCATCATCCTTCAACCGGAATCCAGGACGGCATCTACACTGCACGGGTTACAAAAAAACGCCAACAGAATAAATGAAAGCTAGATGAACCAGACATATAAATATAAGGGTTTTGTCTTCATCAATACCTAAACAAATCGGAACACAGATAAATTGGATTTGTACCTTATAACCAATTTTAAGATCCTCACATTCCTGGCTGCAACCACTGATTTTCTTGTTCAGACATTCGTTGATAAAACAGTTCAGTTCATCTGAGCCATCACCACAGTCATTGTTGTTGTCACACAGAAGATGTTCTGGGATACACTTTCCATTCTTACAAAGGTAGAATGTCTCATTGCATTTTCCTTCTATAAAGATCAAGATTAGAAAACATATCAGCAATCAGACTACATTAGTGATGTCTACAGGTACTGATACATTAATTAGGTTTATCCTCTAGGAGCTTGCCTAATATAAGCATAAAACTAAAATGAAAACTTAACCGTGTAAGGGATTTCTCTAGAAACAATGTATTAGCTAGAAAATCTAAAACTTATTTCAGTAACTACAACTGTACTATGAACAATGGGAGTGCATGAAATTAAAAGCTGAACTACATCCTGGAAGTCCATTACATTAATAATGGGGTGCACTTGAATTACAGAGAATAGTGTGGCTGTGTTTCTCGGAATAGTCTCTACGTTGGTTAGGATAATAGTTTCAATACTTTTACAAACCGAGATGAATATAGCTTTATAGCTACAAATGTAGAGAGCTAAGTACTAAAGGTAGTATCAACTATTTATTTGAGAAAACAATTATAATGAATGTGGGGGAACACTCTTCAGCACAATAATTTAGTAGGTAGTCTTACCTGTGCTGGTACAACGTGGGTTTTTAGGAGCTTCATCTGATTTATCGTGGCAATCAAACTCGCCATCACATTCCCATTGTTTGTTACGCAAGCAGCGGCCATTAGCACAGCGGAATTCGTCAGGACCACACGTGGGATATTCTATAATACATGTACAATTTTTAGCATTCAAAGCACAACTAAACAAACCTCACAGTCCGGATTGGTCACTGGAAAAAATATTTTATCATAGTTTTTGCCGCCCTCTGGATCAACAAGAGCACATTATTTTTTTATACCCCTTTCCTTTCCTTTGCTACACCTTGTGGTCCACTTGAGAGGACCACGGAATGTGTGGGTTAACTACCTTCAAGATAGAGCAGCAGGGACATTGGTTCTGAGCTTCACATTTAAGTGATATTTTTTCATGTTGTAATTGTCTTTAAGATGCCCGATTTCCTCTTTATTAATTTATTTATTTGGCACTATGAATGGCACTGGGAATTTTAGGCATACATTTTTATGGACCTGAGAATTATACACTTTTTTTTTCTAGTGAGTTGGGTTGGCTGTGTATCTTTGCTCAGACGGGATGCCCCCAGTATGTATTTGTTTTCAGATGTATGTTATGTGTTTATTTTATATAATAAATATGAATTGATGCAATGGTTGAGTTATTTTGATTGATTTATTAGGGTGAATAGCGCCAACATATGACCCTTTTTTTTGTGGATACTGGAGCCACAAACATTTGCAGAGACCCTTTCCGTTGTTACTTTTGATAGACAGATGTCTCAACTTAGCTATTCAACTAGGATATAGTAATGGTAAAAATAGGACTTACCACATTCAGGAGACTCATCAGACCCATCACTGCAATCAGCATCATGGTCACACACAAATTGCTTGGGGATACATTGTCGATTCTGGCACATGAATTCCTTGGAATCACAGGTATTGTTGAACACTAAATAAAGAACAGAAACTTGTGCTAGTATAAGCCTCTCTATTTTGAACAGTAAACATGTAAAGCAGGGATTCATTTTGTAGTAAATGTGAAACAAAAAACATTTTTAGAGGGGTCAATACATTTGCACATTGTTCAAGAGCACATCCAGAGAAAAGCACTGCATTTTCTTGGCCATATGCATTTTTGTTAGTAGATAGCTATCAAAAATCATAATGCCTCGATAGAAGGGGGAAAAATACAATTCTGTGAAATACTCACCTGTAGAATTTGTATTATAAGTATACAGTACGTCCTGCTCCAGATAGATTACTTACACTTGGGTTATCCTCCGCCAGATGGCGCTGCACTGCAGAGACATGTAAAACAGGCTCCTCCCGGCCCCTCAAATACCCGGGGACCTCCCACAAATCCCCAGCATTGAAAAGCAGTGAACAAGAAGCCGGGAGAATTTAACCACCCAAAAACTGGTAACTATAACAATGATAACAATCACCATACAGGGGATCCAGAATAATGCAAAAAAATCAGGGTGGGGTGGAGCAGGACGTACTGTATACTTATAATACCAATTCTACAGGTGAGTATTTCAAAGAATTGTATTATTCTTAGTATACAGTATGTCCTGCTCCAGATAGATTACTTACACTTGGGACATCCAATAGCAGTGTCCATAAAGTAGGGTGGGATCCCCAATAAAAAAGGTAAAAGCAGAGAGTTTAAACCACTGCCACCTGCAAAACCTTGCGGCCAAAAACAGCAACAGCTGAGGCATTAACATCAACCTTGTAAAACTTTGAAAAGGTATGAACAGAAGACAAGTAGCGGCATTGCAAACTTGTTCAACAGAAAGCCTGGTGCTGGAAGGCCCAAGAGGCACCAATAGCACGAGCAGAATGAGCAACAAGGCGGAAGGGAGGATTCTTCCCCTTAGCAGAATAGGCCTGAATCACAGCCTGACGGATCCATTTGCTGATAGTAGACTTGGCAGGAGCCAAACCCTTCCTAGGACCAGAAGGGACCTCAAAAAGAGCATCAGTTTTCCTGAAGGACGCAGTTACAACTAGGTCATACTTCAGACACCTGACCACATCCAAGGAATGCAAAACCCTCTCCTAAGCATGGCTAGGATTAGGGCACAATGAAGAAAGAACAATATCTTGATACAAAAGCAGACACCACCTAGGCAGAAAATCCGGCTTAAAGCGGAACGACAACTTATCCTGGTGTCTCTCCAAGTATGGGGGCTGGATAGACAGAGCCGCCAGCTCAGACACACGCCTGACCGAAGTAATAGTCACCAGAAAGACAACCTTGAGGGTAAGCACAGCCAGAGCAGCATCCTGAATATGCTCAAAGGGAGCACCGTGCAAGGCAGGCAAGACCAAGTACAAATCCCAAACAGGGACTATATGTTTTCGTGGGGAACGCACATGAGTAACCCCCTGAAAGCAGTCTTAACCAAGGAATGCTGAACAAAAGACTTCTGAAAGAAGACAGACAGGACAGAAAACCTGACCTTCAAAGTACTGAGTTGGAGACCCGACTCCAACCCATGCAGTAAAAACTCCAGAACCCTGGGAACTGAGAACACCCAACAGGGAAGAGACCTAGACTCACACCAGTCAATGTAGGTACGCCATACCCTGTAATAGATGGAAGAAGAAGTCTTCTTCCTAGCCTTCACCATGGACTCAAGCACCGAGGCAGACAAGCCTTTCTCCATCAAGATGGAGGTTTCAGCAGCCAGGCCGTCACAGCCAGAGTTTGTAATTGGGATGGGGCCCTGAGTGAGCAGATCTGGCACTCCTGGCAGAAAGTACTGATCTACTGCCATCTGCACCACGTCTGCGAACCACACTCTTCTTGGCCACCTGGGGGGCACCAGAATCATTGCCCCCCCTTCCAGAGTAATGTTGCGCAGGACCCTGCCTAGCAGGGGGAATGGAGGAAAGACATACAGAACCTGAATGTCCTGCCATGATATTACTAAAGCATCCATGGTCACGGCCAGAGGATCCTGGGACAGGGAGACAGAGGCCGGGAGCTTGTGATTGTGATGGAACGCAAACAGATCCCCATCTGGTTGGCCCCAATGGTGACACAGAGATTGGAGCACCCTGTTGCAGAGGGACCCTCCCGGAATGTATACCTCTGATATGCAGGGAACATTGGCCTCCACCCAGGTCAAGATCAGGGAACTACCTGGAGGGCCCTCTTGCTCCGGTTCCCTCCCTGATGATTGATGTAGGCAACTGCCGTTAGATTGACCGAGCGCCCCTGAACAGGCAGGCCCTGAAGATGAGTAGTAAAGCGAGCCAGAACTAACCTGATCGCTCACAGCATCAAAACATTGATAGGTGTATGGGCCTCCTAAGGGCCCCACCTCCCCTGGAACCACAGGGACTTCCAGAACCCCCCCCCCCACCAACCTGATAGACAGGCAACCGTGGTGACCGTCTCCCAGGAAGGGGCAAGAAAGAATCTGCCCCCCAACAGGTTCCTTAAGTCCATCCACTACAAGAGGGACCTCCTTACCAGGGGGGAAAGCACACAGACCCTGTCCAGGTATGCTGGGTCCTTGTCCCATACCGACAATAGGAGAAGCTGCAGAAGCCCCAAGTGGGACTGAGCATAAGGGACCGCTTCCAAGCACGCCACCAACAGGCCCACCAGCTGCATCCCCTGCCTGGTGGAGGGACGGGGACAGCTAGGAGGGACTGACCTGTGCAAGCAGATTGTCCACCTTCTGCTGAGGAAGGAAAATCCTTGCCTGAACTGTATCCAGATTCATTCCTAGGAATGGAGTTACCAAGGAAGGGGACAGTGAGGACTTGGGGTGGTTGATCACCCATCCAAATGACTCCAGAATGGACACCACCAGCTGAGTATCCAACTTTGCCTGATGTAGAGACTGGGAAGTGATGAGGACGTCCAGGTAGGGCAGCACGCGGATGCTCCTTGGCCTCATCAGAGACATCACCCCCGTCAGCACCTTGGTGAGCACTCTGGGAGCTGAAGAGAGGCCAGATGGCAAGGCCACAAATTGGCAGTGTTGATCTTCCAACGCGAATCTGAGGAACCTTGGTGTCCTGAAAACACAGGGATGTGAAAGTAAGCATCTTTGATATCCACAGACGGCATGAAGCCCCCGGGGCGCAAAGAGCTGATGGCCGAGCGCAGAGTTTCCATGCGGAAAACGCCTGTACTTGACAATTTGCTGAAGATTTGCAAATCCAGAATGGGCCTGACTGACCCATCTTTTTTGGGAACTGTGAAAAGGTTGGTGTAGAGTCCCTTGCCTCTGTCTGTTAAGGGAAATCTGCAAATGACCCCCAGACCCAGCAGGCCTTACACGGCCTGCGCCAACACCTGAGCAGAGGCAGGGACCAGGAGTACCCGGGACCTGATAATCTTGGGGGAGGCCGCACAGCAAACTCTATCTTGTAACCTCCTGAATCCACCGGTCTGAGGCGTGATGCCTCCAGATTTGAGCAAGGTGCCGCAGCCGTTCCCTCACCCTGACGGGCGAGGGCGCCCCATCATGCTTGAGGGGGACTTGGGAGAGGATTTGAGCTTAGCCCCCCCCCCCGGAGGAGCCAGGGCGTTGTCTTCTGCTCCTGGGACAGGAATCTGCGCGAGCCCCCGCGTAGGACACCCCTGGTTCCTGTTTAACACCATGGTAGGGGGTAGAAGGGGGGCCCTGGCCCCGAAGGGGCCGAGACAGCAGTCTGCGCTGGGGTAACTTACCTCTCTTACCAAACAGGTCTAGACGGGCTCCAAACAGGCGTAGCCCCTTAAAAGGAAGCCCAGTAAGGGCCTTCTTTGCAGCATTGTCAGCACCCCACTGTCGCAGCCAGACCAAGCGACGTATAGCCACCAGGAGGGCAGAAGTTCTTGCACACATTCTGATGGTGTCATCCAATGCTACTAGGACAAAATTTACAAACACATCGCAACTGGAGAGTGCATTAAACACATCACAAGGGAGATCATCAGGGGCACTATCAAGCATATTTCTGATGAGTGTTCTAGTGGCCACAGGGGGGGGGGTATGACCAACATTTAACCACCTCAGGTGGAAAAGGATACTTCCTATCCCAATCCCTTGGAACCCCGGGAAGTTTACTGGGGCACTCCCATTCCTTGAGCACAAGGGTATGGAAATGTGCCTGCTCTAGAAATTCCAAACGTGATGTTGCTGTATGGAAACGCTCCCCTCTTTGCCTGGGAGCCTCACCAGGGAGAGAGATAGACAGAACCTCAAAGATCTGGGTCAATAATCAGTGAGTGTCATGCGGGGCCCAGGGGTCAGAGCTAGAATCATCATGACCCCTTGGTCTCTCATCAGATGAGCCTGAGTCAGAAAAGAGCTCTCCTTCATCAGAAGGGGTATAGCCACACAAATTCATAAACTCCTGAGATCCCATAGGGAAAACAGTAACATAAGGCGTCAAGTGCCGCTTCTTACCAGGGCCCTTACGCGCTATACCTCGCAATAATCTGTTCAGCAGTAGGCAGTCTAGAAGACACATCAGGCTGAGAATCCCCACAAGTATGCAACTCAACAGGAGAGAGATTTAAGCTGGGGGGAGTAATGAAACGAGGTGCAGTCACTGGCAGTCCAGATTGCAAAGCCAGCGCTTGCTCAGCACAGGGTACGCAGACCCATGCCTTGTTGGCGTCAGCATGAGGCTGTCCACACGCTATACACAGCCGGTCTTGTCCCAAGGGGACCCGGTCACATTATGCTGAGATGCCTCCATATGGTCATTATTAGGCACAATATGCCAGTAGGGATTGACATATAAAGCAACCCTGGATGCCCCAATGACCCGCTAGGGAAGTGGGAGAAATTTTACAAGGCCCGACTATCAATTACACCGGGCCAGGAGAAGCCAATGGATTCACCCGTCTGAAAGACACAAGGAGAAGAAGGGGTGTCAGAACCGAACACACTACAATGAGTATAAAGCTGCCCGCGAGGGCACTTACGGACCACGGTAAGTAAGAACGTCACACGTGCGCGCAACCTGACAACATGGCGCCGAGTACCTCGAAGGGCGGGCCAGAGCGAGCCGTGACGCAGGGTGCGCCAGGCCAGGCCCCGCCGCCCCGAAGAGCGCGAAGTCCAACCGACAAGCAGCCAATGAGGATGCAGAAGCGTCTGAGGTAACGCCGCCGCCTGGCACGGAATATCCATAATGAAGGAGAAGGCGCGCGCGGCGGAGGCATTTGCAAGAGTAAAAAGACAAGTCAGCGTGGCGGCTGACAGCACATATACTAGTCCAAAAAGACATTACAAAAGGTGCATATGCACGTAATCACGATACGCGGACACCCACACCCCCCCCCTTTCTTTCCCCCCCGAAGGCTACAGGGAGGATGGCGGCGCTTTGTACAGGGCCCACCGCTACCAGTGCATGGGGCAATAATCTGGGAGGGGCATCCCATAAAGGCTCACCATCAGCCTATACCGCCTACCCTTTGGTGGGGGACTGAGGTGGAGCAGCGCTCCATAAGCACGTATGGTGCCGCCTACCTTCACCCGACCAGCGCAGCTCAGGCTGGGAGGCACATCACACGAAGGACGGGTGGGAATAGTCCAACAGGGCCGCAGGCTAATAGCCCCGCTCACCTGCGACAGAGTGATAATTTGCAGATCCTCTCGCTCTACAAGCATCAGGGGAATCCTGATTCGAGATGCCCTGCTGCACCTCGCTGCTTTGCAACCAAAGTGGGATGCCACCATTTTTAGAAGGCAAGTGGACCTCCAGTCGAAACAGACTTTAAAGGGATTGTCAAGGGAACAGTAATAAAAGTCAGCAAGCTCTGATGCCTGCCCCATGTGCCTCTTCCCCATTTCCTGCAGTGCAGGGTAAAGCTGTAGCAGGGCCCCAAGGTTTGTCCGTCTTTCAATTTCATTTCTCCAGGACCATGCAAAAACGTGGTCCAACAAACTTCTCTGTCCCTAGCAGCTCTCAGCAGTGAGCATGGCAACTCACAGTGGTCTCAGAGCTTGTTCTGACCACAGCAAAGCATGGCATGACATGTCGATCTCAGCTCAACCACACCCAAAAATGGAAAAAAAGTTTTACTTACAATACACAAAATATTAACCTTTAATATGAGATTTTGAGATGTTCTGAAATGGCTAATGTTACACTGTTCCCAGGGGCAAAAGGGAAAAAGTGTCTCCCTGGACAGGGACTTTTAAGTGTTTTTGTTAGACTGTAAACAGGGGCTTGACAGTAAAAGTAGGACAAAAGCCAAGCACATGATCGCTGCAATGCTCACCACAACCAGCATGGATGCTCTCATCAGACCCATCCTGACAATCTTTATCTCCATCGCAGAGCCAGCGACGTGGTACACATACGTAGGTGCTGGGGCACTGGTATGATTCAGGACTACAAGTGGCAGATTCTATCAAATGAGAAAATTGTGTTCAGGTCAGCTCCAGCAATCTTGAATGTTAAAAAAAACTAATTTGGAGCTATGACTTACGACAGCGGGCATCTTCATCTGATTTGTCCCCACAGTCATCGGTGCCGTCACACACCCATTGCTTAGAGATGCAGCGATGGTTAGCGCATTCAAACTGCATGGATGTGCAGAACTTGTCTGGGGGGTTAAAAGAAACAGAATGGAAACTGTATGTTTAAATACTAGTGAGGAATCCATTAATTTGTATAATTAACAGTTAATATCAAAACCGATAACTTGCTTCATTGACCTTTGGTGGCAGTTTCCTACACAGATCATTAAAATGAATTCTAGCATAGACTACTGTCCATATTTAAAACCCACATTTTTAACTTGCATCCCTCTATGAGGAGTACCTTTTGCTAATTTTCATTGCTACCACTTCACTCTAATACCAGATAATAGCGTCTGTTTTAGCTGTAAAGCTCTGTCTCCTCCATTCATTGCCACTATTATTTTGGCAGTGATGTCATTGCCACACTTATGCAATGACTGATTATCTGCCATCTTACAGAGAGGGACAATCGAAAAATCAGTGTTACAGGATGATTTGAAAAGCGGAAATACCCATTTCTAGTTCTACACCCAAAGAGAGTATCGGCAGGGGCTTTGGCCAAATGTATTTCACAAGTTCAGTGGGTTTTTGTCCGCTTTAAGGACCAATTTAGCAACTTCCCCTTAGACCATAATGGTATTATTCTGGAAAATGTTGCAAATGATAATACCAAATTATGAATTCACAATGTACAGGTGCTATGCAATGTATTTGATTATCTGTAATTATAAAGCATATCTCCCACAGACAAAGCCAGACATCAGATCGATGTGAAAAATTGTGAAAATTGATTAAATCTTTGGCAAGCTATTCCTGCCATTATCTGTAATATAAGATGTTATGTAGTCTGTCTGGCTGCCCTTCCCATTACTTTATCATCATTCAAATCCAAGCTTTGTATGATGCAAAAACTTGCTAAAAGGAAGTTCATTTGGAGGTCTCCTCGTAACTGTTTATTTTACTTGATACAGCTATGGCAAACGTAAAAATACAATTCTGTGATTACTCACCTGTAGAATTGGTATTATGAGTATACAGTACGTCCTGCTCCAGATTAGGTTACTTACACGTGGGTATTACTCCGCCAGATGGCGCTGGACTGCAGAAACATTGAAAACAGGCTCCTCCCGGCCCCTCAAATACCCAGGGACCTCCCACAATCCCCAGCATTGAAAAGCAGTTAACGAGAAGCCGGGAGAACTAAAACAAACCCAAACTGGTAACTATAACAATGATAACAATCACCATACAGGGGATCCAAGATAATGCAAAACCAAGGGTGGGGTGGAGCAGGACGTACTGTATACTCATAATACCAATTCTACAGGTGAGTCATCACAGAATTTTATTCTTAGTATACAGTACGTCCTGCTCCAGATTAGATTACTTACACGTGGGACATCCAATAGCATTGTCCATAAAGTAGGGTGGGATCCCCAAAGGTAACAGCAGACAGGTCATACCACTGCCGCCTGCAGAACCTTATGGCCAAAAGCAGCATCAGCTAAGGCCCTAACATCAACCTTGTAAAACTTTGAAAAGGTATGAACAGAAGACCAAGTAGCGGCCTTGCAAACTTGTTCAACAGAAGCCTGGTGCTGAAAAGCCGAAGAGGCACCAATAGCACGAGTAGAATGAGCAGTAAGGCGGAAGGGAGGATTCTTCCCCTTAGCAGAATAGGCCTGAATCACAGCCTGACGGATCCATTTGCTGATAGTAGACTTGGCAGGAGCCAAACCCTTCCTAGGACCAGAAGGTACCACAAAAAGAGCATCAGTTTTTCTGAAAGGTGTAGTAGCCACTAGATAGTACTTCAGACACCTAACCACATCCAAAGAATGCAAGACCCTCTCCTTAGCATTACTAGGATTAGGGCACAATGAAGGAAGAACAATGTCCTGATTCAAATGAAAGGCAGACACAACCTTAGGCAGAAAGTCTGGCTTGAAGGGAAACACCACCTTGTCCTGGTGTCTCTCAAAGTAGGGGGGCTGGATTGGAAGCACCGCCAACTCAGACACACGCCTAACAGAGGTGATAGCCACCAAAAAGACAACTTTGAGAGTAAGAACGGCCAGGGCAGCATCCTGCATAGGTTCAAAGGGAGCACCCTGCAGGGCTGACAAAACCAAATTCAAATCCCAAACAGGCAACATAGGCTTACGTGGGGGACACACATGAGTAACCCCCTGGAAAAAAGTTCTGATCAGAGAATGCTGAGCAAAGGACTTCTGGAAGAAAACAGCCAGGGCAGAAACATGACCCTTCAGAGTACTGAGTTGGAGCCCCATCTCCAACCCATGCTGCAGGAACTCCAGAATCCTGGGAATAGAGAACACACGACATGGAAGAGACTTAAACTCACACCAGTCAATGTAGGCACACCAAACCCTGTAGTAAATGGAAGAAGAAGACTTCTTCCTAGCCTTTATCATGGTATCAACAACAGAGGTAGACAGCCCCAAAGCCAGAGTTTGTAAATTGGGATGGCGTAAGGGACCCTGAGTGAGCAGGTCTGGCACCCTGGGCAGAGCGTACTGATCTACTGCCAGCTGCACCACGTCTGCGAACCACACTCTTCTTGTCCACCGGGGGGCCACCAGAATTGCTGGCACCCCCTCCAGAGCAATCTTGCGCAGAACCCTGCCCAACAGCGGGAATGGAAGAAAGACATACAGGAGCTGAAAGTCCTGCCATGACATTGCTAGCGCACCCGTGGCCAAGGCCAGAGGATCCTGGGACAGGGAGACAAAGGCCGGGAGCTTGTAATTGTGACGGGACGCAAACAGATCCACATCTGGTTGGCCCCAACGGTGACACAGAGATTGAAACACCCTGTTGCAGAGGGACCATTCTCCCAGGCAAGAGGTCCCCCTGCTCAGAGAGTCTGCCTGCAGATTCTCCACCCCCGGGATGTACACAGCTGATATGCAAGGAACATTTGCCTCCGCTCAGGTCAGGATCAGAGACACTTCCTGGAGGGCCCTCTTGCTCCGGGTCCCTCCCTGATGATTGATGTAGGCAACTATCGTCCGGTTGTCCGAGCGCACCTGAATAGGCAGGCCCCGAAGTTGATGAGTCAACTGAGTCAGAACCAACCTGATTGCCTGCAGTTCCAGAACGTTGATAGGTGTGTGGGCCTCCTGAGGGCCCCACCTCCCTTGGAACTGCAGGGACTTCCAGAACCCCCCCCCCCAACCTGACAGACTGGCATCCGTGGTGACCGTCTCCCAGGAGGGGGCCAGAAAGGATCTGCCCCCCAACAGGTTCCTGGAGTCCAGCCACCACGAGAGGGACCGCTTGACCAGGGGGGAAAGCGCAAAGACCCGGTCCAGGGACGCAGGATCCTTGTCCCAAACTGACAAGAGGTGGAGTTGCAGAGGCCTCAAGTTCTAGGTCTAGACAGGTCTAGACGGGCCTCAAACAAGCGTTGCCCTCTAAAGGGAAGCCCAGTAAGAGTCTTTTTAGTAGCACCGTCAGCACCCCACTGTCGCAGCCAAATCAAGCGACGTATAGCCACCGCAAGGGCAGAAGTTCTTGCACACATTCTAATGGTGTCGTCCAACGCTAATAGGATGAATCTTACAAACACATCACAGTTGGAGAGTGCATTCAACACCTCCCAGGGGAGATTATCAGAGTGATGATCAAGCATCTTTCTGACGAGGGTTCTAGTGGCCACTGCAGTAATAGCCGCGGCACAGACCGGGCGCAACGCAGTCCCTGCACAAGAAAAGGCGTGGGAGGCCAATGCGCCGGTCCTCAGCATCCCGAAGGGTATTATGAGCAGGGGCTGTAATAAAGGGGGGGGTTAGGAACCCCTATGATCGGGGCATCCACCACGGGCGGGGGATGACCAGCAATTAATCACCACAGGGGGAAAGGGGTATTTCCTATCCCAGTCCCCTGGGACCCCTGAAAGTTTACTGGGGCATTCCCATTTCTTGAGAACAAGAGCATGGAAGTGAGCCTGTTCTAGGAATTCCAAACGTGCTGTTGCTGTATGGAAACGCTCCCCTCTCGGCTTGGAAGCTTCACCAGGGAGAGAGATAGACAGAGCTTTAAAGACCTTGATCAACAAATCATCAGTGTCACACTGGCCCCAGAATTCAGGTCCAGAGTCGTCATGACTCCTCAGCCTCTCATCAGATGAGCCTGAGTCAGAGAATAGCTCTCCTTCGTCAGAAGGGGAATAGTCACATGGAGTAGAAAACTCCTCAGTTCCCATAGGAAAAACAGAAACAGGAGACGTCAAGTGCCGCTTCTTACCAGGGCCCTTGCGCTCTGACAACCTCGCAATGAACTGTTCAGCCGTGGGCAGTCTGGAAGACGCAACAGGCTGCAACTCCCCCTTTATATGCGACTCAGCAGGAGTGAGATTTACGCAAGGGGAAATAGGTGAAATGAAGCGAGGTGCAGCCACTGGATGGCATGATTGCAGAGCCAGTGCTTGCTCGGCACAGGGTCCGCAGACCTGTGCACTGTCAGCATCAGCATGGGGTTGTCCACACGCTATACACAGCCGGTCTTTTCCCAGAGGGACCCCGGTCACATAATTCTGAGATGCCTCCATATGGTGATTATTCAAGGCACAATATGCCAATAGGGATTTACACTATAAGCAACCCTGGATGCCCCAAAGACCCGCTAGGGAAGTCGGAGAATTTTACAAGGCCCGCTATAATTTTACACCGGGCCGGGAGAAGCCAATGGTGTTCACCGGTCTGAAAGACACAAAGAGAAGAAAACGGTGTCAGAACCAGGAAAACTATAATGAGAATAAGCCGCCCGCGAGGGCACTTACAGTACCACGGTAATCAGGAGCGTCCCACGTGTCAAGAGCGAACAGGCAAAATGGTGCCGTGTACCTCGAAGGGCGGGCCAGCGGTTCATGACGCGGAGCACGCCAAACCAGACCCCGCCCTCCCGAAGAGCGCGAAGTCTGACAACAGCCAATGAGGACAAGTAGGTGTCTGAGGTAACGCAGCCACCGGCGCGGAGCCTTCAACTAAGGAAGAAGCGTGTGCGGCGGCGGCAGTCCGCAAGTAAAATACATAGAAAGGGCGCGTCGGCTGACACCTTATCTATAAAAGTCCAAAGACAGACAAGGCCATATAAGTGCAAGGGTCCAATACAGACCATACATAGAAAGGGCGCGGCGGCTGACACCATATCTATAAAGGTCCAAAGACAAACAAAGGCCATATACGTGCAAGGATCCAATACAGACCACACAGGCCCCCCCCTTTCTTTCCCCCCGACTACGGAGGGAATGAGGGAGGATGGCGGTCCTTGGTACAGGACCCACCGCTACACGGGGCAAGGGGCAGTAATGCGGGAGGGGCATCCCATAGAGGCTCACCATCAGCCTACACCGCCTACCCTTTGGTGGGGGACTGCGGAGGAGCAGCCCTCCATAAGCACACGTGGTGCTGCCTACCTTCACCTGACCAGCGCAGCCCAGGCTGGGAGGCACAACACAACGAGGACGGGTGGGAATAGTCCAACAGGGCCGCAGGCTTTAATAGCCCCGCTCACCTGTGAGAGAGTGATACTTCATGTCTTGGCAGTCAGCACTGCAGAAAAATCTGGGGATTTGTGGGAGGTCCCCGGGTATTTGAGGGCCGGGAGGAGCCTGTTTTGCATGTCTCTGCAGTGCAGCGCCATCTGGCGGAGGATAACCGAAGTGTAAGTACTATATCTGGAGCAGGACGTACTGTATACTAAGAATAACTAATCTGGAGCAGGACGTACTGTATACTAAGAATATTCATTTAACCCTTCTAGTGCCAGCTACGTGAGTCTCGCGTAGCTGCCTCTACTCCACTTAAGTGCCAGCTACGCGCTAGCTGAATTTAAACCCCCACAGTAAAAAAAATATAAAAGTAAAATACTCACCTGACCCCTCGTTGGATCCGGCCGGGTCTCCTCTTAAATTGGGTGCCATCCGATCCCCCGTGGGGAGGAGAGCCTCTGGAGTAGCGCCCCCCCCCCTCCCCCGTTTCAGCAGCTGCTAACTGTAAAAAAAAAACAAAATGTAAAAATGACATTTACTTACCTGTGGCCGCGCTGTCTCCCGACGGGTCTCCTCTTCACTGGAGGGGGCCTCCGATCACCCCCCAAGCCTCTTCCGTGGTGAGGAGAGGGCAGAAATCGCCCTCCCCCCACTTCCTGGACCCGCCCTCCTGTGCTTGGAGGAGAGAGGTGGGATCGCCCTCCCTCCCCAGGCTCTCTCCTCCAAACACCCGAGCAGATTGACAGCTGTCATCGCAGATCGCCGGGGGACACAGGAACGGAGGTGAGTAAAGTAAAAAAAAAAAAATTTTTTTTCTCTTTGTGTTTATGTCTTTTTTTTTTTTTACATTTAACCCCTTGTGAACTGGTAAGGGGTCCATGAGACCCCTTATACCAGTTCACAAGGCTGTGGGATGACTTGCCATTTACCCCCAGCACCCCTATTACCTGCCTCCCCAAAGCCCAAGGGGGGGGGGGGGCAGAAGAGCCCGTGGTCACGGGCTATGCGGGCTTGCAGCCTGCAGGGCCAGGGGCCACAAAAGCTGGCCCCTGCGCCCTGTTTCTACAAGCCCTGCATAGCTGGTCCCGGGCTGGTTACTTCGGGTAAGGGGGACCCCATGTCATTTTTCTGGGGATTTTTAAGGGTTTAAGGCAGAGCTGTAAACGACCTCTTGGCCCCAAAATCAGCCGTCCACCGTTCGGAGCCAGACCAATCTGCGCATAGCCACCAATAGGGCTGAAGTCCTGCTACACATGACAATAGAATCTTCCATAGCAGCCAAGACAAAACCCATGCACAATTCACATCTCTTAACCCTTTCAGTGCCAGCCTACCTGCAGCATTTGCTACTCCCTGTTGCCAGACGATGTTTCACTATTTTGCGCTACACATGTTCAACTGTCATTTTTGAAGGGATTTCCCAGGAAAATTATATATTGTTTTTTTCAACAGAGTCTGGGCTTTAACATGAAATGTCTTGTTTGTATTTTTTAGGTGTATTCTCAATATTTTTGGGTGAAATGTGTGAAAAAAAATAAAAAAAAAATTTTTTACAATTTGTAGAGTTTTTTTGTAATAAAAAATGTAAGTTTGTCAATAAAATCTTATTGCGTGTGAAACCCCAATTTCTCCCGGTTACAGCGATACCACATATGTATAGGTAGACACCCTTTCCTGCCCAGGAGACTCCCCCAAACTGAAATAGCGCTTTAGGGGATTTTCAGAAAAAATACAACTGTGATATGCGCTATGCGCACCTTGCAGTTTTACCAGAAAAACAACCCTTTACATTTGAAATACCCCCAACAAACTATATATTCTCTGGAAGTATACACCTCAGGCTTTCTAGACGTACCAGGCATGTTGATGTGCCCATAGTTTTCTGGAAGTAATTCCTCAATGCATTCTTTGGTTGCAAAGAGTTAAAGGGATAAAAAAGCAGAATCAAAGCCACATTTTCCTAAAAAAACTATATACAAACAAGAAAAAACAAGTTTAATCTGAAAAAACAACATTCCCCGAACAGAACAACACCCAACATGCATAGGTTCTGTCAGGGGAAGAGTTGCCAAACACCCCAAAGTAAAGCATGTGCGTAACGGTAATTTTACTTGAAAATTTCAGTTCTGCAGACAAAGTGCGCACCTTGCGATTTTTCAACCAAAACAACCCTTTACATTTGGAATATCCCCCATAAATCATATATTCCCTGAAAGTACACATGTTAAGCTTTCTAAGCGTACCCAGCTTGTTGTAGTGGGCTCATCTTTCTGGAATTAATTCCTCAAAGAATTCTTTGGTTGTGCAGGGTTTCCCTAAAAAATGTATAAAAAAGCTGAATAAAAAACACCTTTTCCTAAAATATAAATATGCAAACCAGAAGCGCAAGGTCTCCCGAACAGAACAATACCCAACATGCACAGGTACTATTAACCATTTTGTCACCCTCTGTTGACAGGTCATTTTTCCCCATTTTGCGCCATGTTTTGCGCCATTTTTGCTGTAATTTTCAGGAAAATTATATTTATATTTTTTTGCAGCAGAGTTTAGGCTTTAACATGAAATGTCTTGTTTGTAAATTTTATTTTGTTTTTTTACAATATTATTAAGTAAACAAAATAAAAAAAAATAAATAAAAACATTTTTAGAAAATTGACTCCTTTACTTTAAATAAAAAATTTATTTTATTAAGGAAAAGCATATTGCATGTGAAAGCCCAATTTCTACCGATTAGAACGGTACCACATATTTATAGGTAGCCCCCCGTTCCTGTCCAGAAGACCCCCCAAACTGAAACAAGTAATCTATAACATTTTATATTGGAAAAACACGCGCTTAAACCTTATCAATAAAAGATTTCAAAAAGTTAGGTACAATGCTCAACATGTGTAGACCTATTATCCCTCTAGGTTGCATAAACATATGAAAATAAATAAACACAGAGCAAACTTATAACAATCGTGGTTAAAGTCCAAGGCAATAGATCATCCACTGTCTGTTCTCTAACAGTGTAATGTCAAAAGGCTTCCATCTAAGTCCAAAGTGGGTATCCCAAAATGCATGCACTGGTACTGTGCTGTTGGTAGTAGCTACAATTACTCCACTTCAATTTTCCACCGCAACAGCCTTCATCCTGCTCCCTTTGCGTCCTGGCCAGTGATGCTATATGGGGGGGAAGAGGCTGTCCGCTGACACTGTTTAAAAGAAGATTGCTGCAATGATAAAACAGTGTTTAGGCTGTTGCCTAAACACTGAATAGAAGCTGTATTTTAATCAACTGAAATGTGAGTGCACACTTTTAACAACTTTTTAAGAAAATATATTAAAACGGTGTTACACTAGATATCCTTTATGCTTTTATTTTTATGGCAATACGCCTTGATATTCTTACACTAACCACGTTTGGGAGCAATATTGCTGGATAAGGATTAAATGTTGTGGAAAGAAGGAAATCTACACAGCAGCAGAACCAAAGCTTCATTTGGAGTATTTTACTCCGCATACCATCTGGTAAGAGTAATTTAAACAGGTGGTGGGCACGTGGTGGAAAATTGAAGTGGAGTAATTGTAGCTACTACCAACAGCACAGTACCAGTGCATGCATTTTGGGATACCCACTTTGGACTTAGATGGAAGCCTTTTGACATTACACTGTTAGAGAACAGACAGTGGATGATCTATTGCCTTGGACTTTAACCACGATTGTTATAAGTTTGCTCTGTGTTTATTTATTTTCATAAATCTATAACATTTACAAATAAAATACAACTACCATCCACACTACAAAGGGTTAAATCGAGAAAAAAAATGACATAGGGTCCCCGATCCCTGGGGACCCCATTTTTTGGGGGGGATTTTTAAGGGTTAAAAACCCTTAAAGTGGACTGTCACCCAGGGGTGATCGGCCCGGGAATCTATAAGATTCCCGGGCCGATCACCTCCCTCACTGCGGGACATCCGAGATCGGGATGTCCCGCGGTGAGGGACCCCCCCAAAACCCCTGAAAAACGTACCTCATAGGCCGGCGCCGCCTCCCGCGCGCCCCTCTAGGCGTGCGCACGCCCGCGCCGGCCGTTTGTGAATGGCCGGTGCGGGCGCGTGCACTGTCTTGTCCGCCGCTGTCACCCACTTGTCAGTGGCTACGTGGGAGCGTGGTGAGGTGAGTTTTGGGGGCTTTCTGGGGGGTTTTACACAGCGGGGTGCCCCCCTGAAGTGGACCAAAACCCAGGATAGTAAAAAGTGTTGGTCCACTTTAAAAATCCCAAAAAAAAATTTACATGGGGTCCCCCTTACCCAGAGTAACCAGCCCGGGACCAGTTATGCAGGGCTTGTGGAAACAGGGCACAGGGGCCAGCTTTTGTGGCCCCTGGCCCTGCAGGCTACAAGCCCGCATAGCCCGTGGGCCTGGGCTCTTCTGCCCCCCCCTGGGCTTTGGAGAGGCAGGTAATGGGGGTGCCAGGGGTTAATGGCAAGTCACCTGCTAGTCACAGGTGACTTGCCACCTCCCCCAGCCTTGTGAACTGGTATAGGGGTCATGGACCCCTTACCAGTTCACAATGGGTTAAATGTAAAAAAAAACACACACACACACAAAAAGAAAAAATTATTTTATTATTTTTTTTTTTTTAATACTTACCTCCCATCCATCCTGGAGCACTGTGTCCCTCGAAGATCACTGGCTTCTGCTCACCTGCTGGAAGCCTTTTATAGCTGCTGGATGACAGATCACAAAGGGTTAATTAAAAAAAAAATGACATAGGGTCCCCCTTCCCGGGGAGGGGGACCCCATTTTTTTTTGGATTTTTAAGGGTTAAAACCCTTAAAAATCAATAAAAAAAAAAAAATGACGTGGGGTCCCCCTTACCCAAAATAACCAGCCCGGGACCAGCTATGGGGGCTTGTAGGCACAGAGTGGGAGGGGCCAGCTTTGGTGGCCCCCCCACCCTGCAGCCTACGAGCCCACATAGCCTATGTGGGCCCGGGCTCTTCTGCCCCCGCCCCTGGCCTTTGGGGAGGCAGGTAATGGGGGTGCGGGGGTTGCAGCCTTGTGAACTGGTATAAGGGGTCTCATGGACCCCTTACCAGCTCACAAAGGGTTAACTGTTAAAAAAAACACCACACAATAATAAAAAGTATTTTATTAAAAAAAAAAAAACATTTTTTTACTGAACTTACCTTCGATTGCAAGCTCTTGTCCCCCGCCGCTCAGCTGACAGATGCCGGTGATCAGCATCCAGAGAAGAAGGAGGCAGGCGATCAGAGGATCTCCTGCCACCTCCTTCCCCAGCGCCGATCACCGGCATCTGAGAAGCTGAGAAGGCTGAAGCCGGTGATCGATCGGGGCCGGGATGACGTCATTAGCGCAAGATGGCGGCCGCCATCGAGAAGGAGAGAGCCTCCCGGGCTCTCTCCTGAAGATCGGTAAGTCCTGGGGGGGGGATCGGAGGCCCCCCAGGTGAAGAGGAGGGACAGCGGGAGCCAGCGCACACGCAGGTAAGTGAATGTCATTTTTTTTTTTACAGTTAGCAGCTTCTGCTGCCAAAGCGGGGGGGGGGGGGGGGGGGCGGCCTATTCCGGGGGCTCTCCTGGAGCCATCCGACCCCCCACGGGGGATCGGATGGCACCAAATTAAAGAGGAGACCCGGCCGGATCCAACAAGGGGTCAGGTGAGTATTTTTTATTTTTATTTTTTAAACTAGAAGCGAGGAAAGTCAAGCACGTAACACCTACGGGCTTGGCACTTAAGGCCCAGCCAAGCCAGCACGTAGGTGTTACGTGCTTGGCAACAAAAGGGTTAAGGGTAGCGAACTCAGCGCTAGCCAGATCAAACTGAGCGTCATTCAGCCAGTCCCTGATAAGAGACCTGGTAGCAAGCGACACTAGGGCAGATGCACAAACCGGCCACAGGGCCGAGCCCATGCTGGCAAATGCGTGACACACCATCTGATCAAGGCGCCTGTCCTCGCCATCCTTAAGGGAAGTGGCGTCAGGGGTGTTCAGCACAGAAGAGTTGGTCAAAACCAAAACTGGCGCATCGACCTCGGGAGGAGAAGACCATCGCTTAACCGCCACCACCGGGAAAGGATACTTCTTATCCCTGAGGAGCACCAGGAAGCCAACTGGGCCTTTCCCATTCTTTCAGGATCAGCGCATCAAAGTGACCCTGGGTAGGGAATTCCAGACGGGGCTTGCGGGCCCCAAAAAATTCCCCCTTCTTGAGAGGAGTCGCCTCAGGCGGGTCAATATCCAACACCTCCAATAGATGTGACAAAACAGTGGCCGTATCGACGGCATCCCCCAGCGCCTGCCCGACATCACCATCACCAGACTGTACATAGTCAGTCTCCGTTTTCTCATACAATTCCCCCTCCACTAACGGGGAATAATCCTACAAATCAATGGAATTGTTGTCAACATCCCACAAGGGCTGGGCCGACGACAAATGTCTCTTTTTAGCCTGGGCCTTCTTGCCCACCATGCTACCAATACATTTCTCGATGCTGGCCAACCTAGCACAAACATCAGAGTGCGACTCGCCACTGGCACCAATGTCACTTGGGGTACGGATAAGGCGGGGAGGGAAGGCGATGAAGTGGGAGGAGCCGACCCAGAAGGCTGGGTACCAGACTGCCGGGTTATGGCCTTTAGTGCACATGGTATACAGATCAGCACATTCTCCCCCGTAAGGGATACCCCACACCCCACACCTGGCCCGGATTGTCCCAGAGGGAGCCCGAGCCCAGTATCCTGCGTAGCCTCCATATGGTGATTTTTGTGGTCAGTCGCAAGACCGCAGGGAATTTACGCCTAAGCAACCCGGGATGCCCCTTAAAAGTCCCGTGGGAGGATTTGAGGTGATCAAATTTACACTAGGGACCCCAGGACCAGGAGGAACCCCTTAACATGCACATTAATGAAGCAACCTGCAACACACAATAAAGCATATCAATTACTATACAGTAAATCCTGCAAAAAAACAGCACCACAGGGGGCCCCCCCACCAGAGAGGGACCCCCAAGTGACAAAGAGGTGGCAAACAGGCCCCTACCTGTCCCCAAGAACGGCAGCAGCAACCGCAGCAAGGCAGCAAAAATGGCCCCCGATCTGAGGAGAAGCCGAGAAGCAGGAAGAGAAGGGGGGGCGAGCCAGCGCTGAAAGCGCGCTTTTCCGGCCCCACCCCCCTCCCAGCAGCGCGGATCTGGCCAGTGAAGCCCCCGCAAAACGCGCCGAACGAGGGGCGGGGCTACCGTGGCCGTGCCGAGCGCCCGGCCCCGCCCCCTTTTCTTAACACAGCCTGAGGGAGAGAAGCTCCCCAGGCTAACAGGAAAGCCACCACGGGCTAGTAAAGCCCCATGCACCAATTCATCCAGGGATACTTCCAGGAGATCCACACTCACACACAACACAAAGTAAAGTGAAACACCAACACACACATACACTCATATATAAATCTTAAAAAATGAAAAGGGAGAGACCGAGGATGACGGCCCGAAAGCCCCCACCCCGACCCGACCATAATAAGGCCACAGGCATGTAGGGACGGGGCATCCCGCACCAGGATCACCAAAAACCTGGATAACCGCCTACCCCATAATGAGGCCTCACGGTGGAGCAAGGCTCCTTCCGCACCCATAGGGTGCTCCTTCCCTCGCCAGGACCCGCAGCCTAAGCTGGGAAGCTCAAATAGGGGCAATTTAAAAAGGATCCTGGCAGTAATAGGGATAATAAATGGCCGGACGCGGGCCCGGCTTACCTGCAAGTAAAAGAAGTCTTCATCTTCTGTCTTGTCGCCTTCCCTGCAGAGAAGGAACTGGGAAATTGGTGGGAGGTCCCAGGTATATATGGGCCGGGAGGGGCTTTCTTTTTTTGCATATTCATCTCTGCAGAAGTTCGCCCTCTACTGGAGATTACCCACAGGTCATGAAGATCGAAGTGGAGTGTATGGCACAAGTAAAAATACAATTCTGTGAAATACTCACCTGTAGAATTGGTATTATAAGCATACAGCACGTCCTGCTCCATCTATAATAATTACACATGGGTAATCCTCCGCCAGAGGGTGCTGTTCACTGCAGACATGCAAAAACAGGCTCCTCCCGGCCCTTCATATACCCAGGGACCTCCCACAAATCCCCAGCATTGAAAAGCAGTGAGAAAAGAAGCCGGGAGAAACCAACCACCAACTGGTAACAATAGTAATGATAACAATCACCATACAGGGGATCCAGAAAAATGTAAAACCAGGGTGGGGTGGAGCAGGACGTGCTGTATGCGTATAATACCAATTCTACAGGTGAGTATTTCACAGAATTGTATTATTCTAAGCATATAGCACGTCCTGCTCCATCTATAATAATTACACATGGGACATCCAATAGCAGTGTCCATAAAGAAGGGTGGGATCCCCAAAAACAAAGGCACAGCAGACAGTAAAGGCGCTGTCACCTGCAAAACTTTGCAACCAGGTATGACATGAGCAGAGGCTCTAACATCAATCTCATAACAAAACCTTTGAAAAGGTATGAACAGAGACAAGCAACGGTCTAGCAACTTATTCAACAGAAAACCTGGTGCTGAAGGGCCAAAGGTACCCAAACACCAATATAACGGAATAAATGAGAAAGGGAGATTCTTCCCCCTTAAAGGAATAGGCCAGTGTAACGGCCCAAGCAGCCCAACGACGACTCGTGTAAAACTTAGAACTCTCCCCAAGGGGAAATGAGAACTGGTCTCCCGTCAGACAGGCGGGAATACTGACCCCTTCATTAACAAGGATCAGCAAGAAGCCGAAACCTTTACTCAGGACCAGGAAGGCAACCATCCAAGTAAGATCAGTCCAAAGGGCGCAGTGGCTCTGGAAGCAAGCGAGATCAGGCGCATACATAAGGAGGCGCCCGCAGACCCCAAGGGCATCAGTCCCCCTAAGGGACAAGAAACAACCAGGAAAAATTGCAACACCTGTTGAGGGAATGTAGACCCTTTACTTCAGCATTATTAAGAATAAGGCCCATAGTCAGACTAAAAGGACTTAAATAATGATCATAAAACACCACTTGGACAAAGGGGTCCGGCGTAAGTCGGAAAAAACCACGTCATGGTGTGTATATAGATAGATAGATAGCATCCAGAATAAGTCCCAAGGGAACAATCCGCAGGGCAAACAGAATGAAAATGGATCCCAACAGGAACCATAGAACTACTTGGGAGATGCCCTTGAGCAATCCCCAAGAGAGCTCCTCACAAGGAAGACTGAACCAGACTTCTACAGGAAGACAGACAGGGCAGAATCTGAACCTTCAGAGTACCTACATGGGGAGCCAACCCCAACCTATGCTGTAATGACTCTAGAACCCTGGGAACCGAGAACGTCCAACAGGGAAGAGACCAAGACTCATGCCAATCAATATGGGTACACAATAACCCACAATAGATGGAGGAAGAGGAAGCCAAGGAAGCTTGCTCCTAGCCCCCCATATACCAAGTCACCCAGAAGATAAGCCCGTCTCCAAGGGGTGAATGAATCAGCTGTCAAGCCCCAGACTAGAGTCTATAGATTGGGACGACAAAAGAAGGGGCCTGACAAGGGCAGAACCGCACTCCTGAGAGAGCATACAGGTCAGCTGACCTCAGCAGAAGCATCTGCGAACCACAGTTCACTAGGCCACCCAGGGGCCATCAATCTCACTGGTCTCTTTATCAGCACAACCGTGCGCAGAACCCCACATAGTAGGGTGAATGAAGAGAAGGCATATAAAATCCATGCATAATGACCAGAGTCAGAATATTCTGGGACAGTAAAAACAAGGGCAGAGCCCCTGTGGTATAAGCGAGAACCCAACAGAGCCACCCTAGATGGCTCTCAGATTGACACCAGGATAGCACAACCTGCCACTGAAAAACATCCATTGGAGCGAAAAACGCTGAGGAGCAGGGGGCGTAGACCCCCACCCAGATCAGGATCAGGAACCCTCCAGAGGGATCATCCTGCTTCAAGCTCCAGACCAATAATAAAACAGGCCATTGTCTTCCAACAGGCCAAGATTCCCCAAATAGACAGGTCCTAAAAGAGGAGAAGTCCAGCCGTATAGAGTCAACGGAAGGCTCATTGTTTTAACAAACCAGTAGGTAAGATGGACCCTCTAAGGAACCCTACCCAGGAGCCACAGGGGGGTTTTGGAAGAAATTCCTCCCCCCCGCCAACCTGCGAGACTTGGTACCCAAGGCGACCATTCACAGGAAGATGCAAGCAAGGAAGGGGGTGCCCCCTGACAGGGTCCTTGAATATAATCAGCTCAAGAGGAACCACCGTACCAAGGGGGAATGAGCACAGACCTAGCTCCAGGGGTGCTGGAACCCCATGTAGGGTCAACAACCTACTGTGCCGAAGAGCCCAAGGGCTCGGTATATAAGGGACATCATTTGATACGCCACCAACGGGCACACCAGCTGCAATCCTGCCTGGTGAAAGTAAGATGTCAGCAAAGGGGGGCAGAGCCCCCGTGACCAGGGGTCCACTTGTTGCCAAGGAAGAAGGCTCAAGCCTGAACCGAATCCAAGGAATGGAGATAGCGGATAAGGGACCATGAGGGATTGAGGTGACTGAGCACCCATCCAGTAACTCCCAGGGGACACCGCTGGTCGTTTAATCCACTCGGCCTGACGTAGAGATTGGGGAGTAAGGAAAGACGACCCGGTAGGTCCTAATGCGGACGCCCCCAGGCATGTCCGAGACATCACCCCCATTCTCGCCATGGCGAGCAGCTTGGGAGCGAAAGAGAGGCCAAAAACAAAGCCTCAATCCACAGGGTTGGTCCTGCAACACCGACCCAGAAGGGCGAGGGCATCCCTTCATGCTTGGGAGGTCTTGGCAGATTTGGACTTAGTCCTGCCAGAGGGCCCAGGGCGTTGCCCGCCCACCCCATGGTGGAAATCCACACCGAACAGTTGGAAGCACACCTCAGGTTCACGTTTGACACTAACGTAGGGAGGTGGAGGGGTGGCCCTGCCCCGGGGAGGCCGGGACGGCCTTCTGCGTAGGGGTGCCTTACCCTTTTTTCCAAAAAGGTCCAAACGGGCCCCAAATAGTCGCCGTCCTCTGAAGGGAAGGCCAGTGAGAACCTTTTTTGTAGCATCGTCAGCACCCCACTGTTGCAGCCAGACCAGGCGGCAAATAGCTACCACAAGGGCAGAGGTTCTAGCACACATCTTAATGGTGTCATCCAGCGCTGAGAGGATGACCCTCACAAACACATCACAGTCAGTGCATTAAACACCCCCCAGGGGAGATCCTCAGGTCGGTGGTCAAGTACTTTTCTAACAAGAGTCCTGGCGGCCACCGCAGTGATGGCCGCGGCACAGACCGGGCGCAGAGCCGTCCCTGCACACGAAAAGGCGTGGGAAGCCAGTCTGTCAATGCGCCGGTCCTCAGCATCCCGAAGGGTACGGTAATAAGGAGCCGTCATGAAGGGGGGGTTAGTAACCCCTATAATCGGTGCATCCACCACAAGAGGTGCTGACCAAAAATTAACCACATCAGGAGGGAAAGGGTACTTCCAATCCCAGACCCCTGGGACCCCTTTAAGTTTACAAAGCGATTCCCATTCTTGGGATATAAGATTCTGGGAATGATCCTGTTCCAGGAACTCCAAGCACGGCGGCGCTGTGTGGAAACTCTCCTTCTTAGGCTTGGGAGCCTCTCCAGGAGGAGAGATTGACAAAACCTCAAAGATCTTAATAAGAAGTTCATCTGTGTCACACAGGCCCCAAGAACCGGGCCCAGAATCATCACGGCTCCCGGGCATCTCATCCGAGGAGCCCGAATCTGAGAATAGCTCACCTTCCTCAGAAGGATCAAGGTCCTGCATATCAGCAGAGTCATCGGTATCGTTAGGAACCGGAGAGCCCGGAGGCGTCAGGGACCCTACGCTCCGCCTATCCAGACAGCACCTGCTCCGCCGTAGGCAGCATGCGCGGCACGTCTTGCTGGTCATCCCCGCTCGAGTGAGACTCATCAGGAGTGAGGTTTAGGTCCGGGGAGACGGGTGTATTGAAGGGAGGTGCAGCCACTGGCAAACCTGATTGCAGGGTCAGTGCCTGTTCAGCACACGGTCCGCAGACCCGTGCTCTGTCAGCATCAGCATGGGGCTGACCACACACCGCACACAGCCGGTCATGTCCCAGAGGGACCCCGGTGCATAATTCTGAGATGCCTCCATATGGTGATTATCTGAGCAGTATGCCCGCAGGGATTTAAGCAATAGGCAACCCTGGATGCCCCAAGACCCGCTAGAAAGTGGGAGAATTTGTTATGTGGACCCGCTGTAATATATGTGAGGCCGGGAGAAGCCAAGTCCTGGCGTCTGAAAGACATAATGGGACAAGAGGGGTGGTGTCAGTGCCATGCGCAGCCGAATAAAACACATAGAACAAATACCGCCCCGGAGGGCACTTACATGACCAAGGGAGGAGGCGGATCGTTCCACGCGCCCGCGTGAAGATTGTCAAAATGGCGCCAAGCAAACCTTGAGGGGCGGGCCTGATCTGGCTGTGACGCGGAGCGCGTCATGCCGAGTCCCCGCCTCCCCCAAAGAGCGCGAAGCTCTAACCAACGAAAAGAGAAAGACAGTAGTGGATAGAACGCACATACATAATGTTGCTGTCACGCTAGAAAATGATGCTGCCGTCTGGACAGTACACTAATGTTAATGAAAGGACAAACAGGCTCGCAACCATAAACTTATGTGGAGCAAGGAGCGCGACACTGACACCCAAGTACAATAAAAGATCAAAGGCCTAAAACGTGTCACATTGTACTAGGACTGCCACACATACCCCCCCCCCTTCTTTTCCCCCGAGCTACGGGAGGAAGCGAGGGAGAAGCGGACCTGCGTCCAGGGACTAACTCTGTGAGGGGCACGGGCAACAATGCGGGAGGGGCATCCATTAGAGGCTCACCATCAGCCTAACCGCCTACCCTATGGTGGGGGATTGCGGTGGAGCATGGCTCCGTTAAGCACACAAGGTGCTGCCTACCTTTACCCGACCAACGCAGCCCAGGCTGGGAGGCATATTCTTCATAAAGAGGACGGGTGGAAATAGTCCCACAGGGCCACGGGCTGTAAAGCCCCGCTCGCCTGCGAGAGCGTGATACTTCATGTCTTCGCAGTTCAGCACTGCAGAGAAATCTGGGGATTTGTGGGAGGTCCCTGGGTATATGAAGGGCCAGGAGGAGCCTGTTTTTGCAAGTCTGCAGCGAACAGCGCCCTCTGGCGGAGGATTACCCATGTGTAATTATTACAGATGGAGCAGGACGTGCTGTATGCTTAGAATATTGCTGTTACGCACATGCTTTACTTTGGGGTGTTTGGCAACTCTTCTCTTGACAGTAGCTATGCATGTTGGGTATCGCTCTGTTCGGAGGACCTTGCTTTTTCAGATTAAACTTGTTTTTTCTTGTTCGTTTTTTTTGGGAAAATGTGGCTTTGATTCTGCTTTTTTATCCTTTTTTTTAGGGAAACTCTTTGCAACCAAAGATTACATTGAGGGATTACTTCCAGAAAACTGTGGCCACATCAACAAGCCTGGTACACCTAGTACACCTCTACTTCCAGAGAATATATAGTTTGTTGGGGGTATTTCAAATGTAAAGGGTTGTTTTTCTGGAAAAACTGCAAGGTGCGCATAGCGCATATAGCAGTTGTATTTTATCTAAAAATCCCCTAAAGCTCTGTTTCAGTTTGGGGGAGTCTCCTGGGCAGGAAAGGGTGTCTACCTATACATTTGTTGTACTGCTGTAACCGGGAGAAATTGGGATTTCACACGCAATAAGATTTTTTTGACAAACTCACATTTTTTATTACAAAAAAAAACACTACAAATAGAATTTTTTTTATTTTTTTCACATATTTCACCCAACAATATTGAGAATACACCTAAAAAATGACAAACAAGACATTTCATGTTAAAGCCCAGACTATGCTGAAAAAAACAATATATAGTTTTCCTGGGAAATCCCTTCAAAAATCACATTTGAACATGGGGAGCGTAAAATAGTGCAAAATGGTCTGGCAACAAAGGGTGAAAAAAACTCCAGGTAGGCTGGCACTTAAAGGGTTAAATATATTTTCTTACTTTACCCACAAGTTGACACATGAATGGGTCATGCAAAGTCACTTACCACAGTGGCTCTCATCTTCGCCATCATCACAGTCAGTCTCTTTGTCACAGGTCCAGCTCATAGGAATGCAGCGTCCATTAGAACAGGCAAAGTAATTCACAGGGCATTTTGGTATACGGATACCTGAACGGTAAATGGGTGATAATTTAAGGCCACTATGTTTTTAAATGACATTATTATCACTGGTATCAAAACAGGTTTGCATGCCTGGCTGACAAATCTGAATGATGTACAAGTCTAATATACTGTGTATGATGTACAGAACTACTAGTGACAACAAAAGTGCAGACACTACCTGGACAATTCATCTCGTCTGTAAAGTCTCCACAGTCATTGGAGCCATCGCAGACCCAGCTGGGGGCATAGCAGAGAGAAGTCTTTTCACACTTCTGGAAAGTTATTCCTTTCACTCCCAGTTTGAAGAAACTGCTGCAGTCAGTGATGTCTATGGGTAAGCAAGAGAGTAGCACAAGCCCAGCTCAGCTTTATATGGACAGGGGAAATGCAAAAGAAATAGAAGCTTGCACTTTTTTATTTAGTTAATCACAAAAAGTAAAGACACTAATCACCAATGATGATGATAATTTAATAAATGGCAAATTAGGAGATGTTGGAACATGTAAACAATAAAAGAAGCCGAATGAGATTGGAACGACTGTTCCATTACACCGTTCAATATGCAATTAGTATGTGCAGTTCAGTTATGACTAAGTTAAAGGTACTGTATTTATTTGAGTTTGGTCTGAATTTACCACATCTACAAGAAGGGGTGTCAGAAAAAATCGATTCTGTCAAATATCGCAATATTTCATTAGACAATACTAGTATCGATTCAAAATATGTTCGTATTAAACTTTTATAAACTATTTATAGGTAACATTTACTCCCGACCACTAGTTAGCAGCGCACAAGAGTCTGTTATTCAGCAGCTCTGTCCCACCAGCAGCAGAGAAACAGCGAGATCCCGTGAGAGTCGTCCTGCGTTGTTGTTATATATGTGTGAATGTTGTATTGATGAGTAGATTAGGTTTTCCAAAGCTATATTCATTAAAAGAAATTGCAATATATCATCTTTGAGACAGAATCAGGATATATTGGGATATATTGTATCGTCATATGTGTATCGTGATACAAATCGCATTGCCAGATTTTTGCCAATTAACACCCCTATCTACAAGTGAAGCCACAATGAGAATAACTGTAAATGTTCTAACTGCTCAGCCTGCACTGCAATGGTAGGGTAATCTTGCTCCTAGCACAGGGAGAACCCTTCTTTCTCTCAGTTTTAATCTCTGGTGCCTTGGAAATGGCTGCAAGGACAGTGTCTTCTGGGATTGGGAAGATCCTTTCCCCAAACCCTGTTTCTGTGCACCTCTATTCCTATTTTGCTAATCCTGGAATCAATCCCCCTTCTCATTGTCCATTGCCCCCCTACTCATTGTCCATGTTATATTGTCTTTACCTGGCAATATAAATATGAGATCTACACAGGTTTCAAGTGTAAAAGTGCTTCCTTCGATAAGAACAGGCCACCCCAGGAGTTGGAACACCAGCTAAAACGCACACTGTATTTGCATTAAAACCTTTAAGCAGTTTTTTTTTTTTTAATTCTTTCCACGATCCTGTTAAGGCACACCTAATTCTTTACCCCCCCCATACACTGGGGTAAGACCCCGCTTGCACTGGTGAGGGCCTAAGATCCGAAATACTTGCCCACATTGATGACGGTGTAAGTATTAGGAGCTATAATCAAGTAATGATTGCTCAGCATGTTCTGAGTGCTTGGGATAGCACAAGCAGAATGAAAGTAGTAAGATACGTTTGAGAAGCATTTAGAAAAATGTTAGTGAAACAGTGTTTGGAATATGGAACATAAGACATCAGAGTGCAAATTACACTGCAGTATATTTTATCAAGATACGAAATAGCCCCGTAATAAAAAAAACTTACTGCAGTTCATCTCATCTGAGGCATCATCACAGTCAATAAGCTGGTTGCAGCGGCTTGAGTTTCCAACACAGCCGCCATCCCGGCAACGGAATTCTTCAGGGGCACAGCTGGTTTCTGAAAAGGCAAAAAGCGCACAATTTAGTACATGCCACAGTGCCACAATGTAGAGCACAGCAACCACCTCTGTAAATATGAGCCCTTAATGGCCACTCATTTCTACAGACACTTCACCTATTTTAAGTGCAAGAATAAAAACATGCCATTTAGTGAACTTGGAGGAATACTCTTAAATTCTCCCCTTCCATTGGGCAATGCAGTCTCCCTCACAGTTAAAGGGTTATTCAGAGGAAGAATAAAAAGAAAACAATATCACATGGCAAACCCCTGAAAAAGGAGCTTTAGCCATAACACAAGGTGTTCTCCAAGCAAATCTATATTGAAAAATATTTGACAGTGAGTTTTCTTAAATCATCTTCTCTCTTATTCACTTTAAAGTAATAAAACTAAATCAATATAAACCAGTGGCAAAAAGCCTAGGAGGAGCACTTAAAGTGGACCAATAGCCATCGCGATAAGCACGGGAATCTATAAGATTCCCTGGCCGATCGATTCCCTCCCCCCCGGGTCATACAAAATCAGGATGCCCCACTGTGTGAAACCCCCCAGGTCGTCCATACACTTACCTTGCTTCCCGGTCCAATGGCGCATGCGCGAGCTGCATCACCGCTATCCCTCTAGCAGAGCGCCTGCCCGTGCCAGGCATTTGTGAATGGCCGGGGCAGGCACTCTACCTGTTAGAGGGAAGCGGGGGATGCGGCCGTCAACATGCTCTGAGCCTATCACCTTAGACCAAGGCTTAAATGACGTGATGTCATCAACTCCAAGCGTGCTGACTGGACGAGCAGCCACGCATGCGCCAAAGGACCGGGAAGAGGTGAGTTGATTTCGGGGCCCTGGGGGGTTTCACACAGCGAAGCCCCCCTGATCGGGGTGCCCTGGGGGAAGGACCAAAACCCAGGATCCTGGGTTTCCATCCACTTTAACCTAGTAGGAGGCAAGGCTTGGTTAACCCAACTGTCATATTGCAGAGTTTGCTGCTGTCAAACCCATGCATGGACATCCAAAAACACAGAGGACAGCATCCTCATTAAAAAATGGCTTACCATATAAGCTGGGTTATAATTAGCAGCTCTGAATATATCAAGCAAATTTTGAATTTTAGCAGCTCACCACCTTTCCGGGGTCAATTACAGCTGGGTAGAGGATTGGATAAAATACCAATGACATGAGGGACTACCCTAGGAAGGCACCAAGAAGGTACATGCATATTTTAACCCCTGTGAATCATCTGTTGGAGCAGCTAAGACAGGAACACCAGCAGCTCTAAGACTCTCCTAAAACAGAATCTTGGCAGCTGGAGACCACTTTGAGAAGAATCACAGACTTCTAAAGAAGTTTTTATAAAAATGATGACAATGAAAATGTTGACAAGCTTTACATCCCAATCCCACCCTTCCTTTACATCTTCTTTAGTAAGCAACATAAAAAAGAGAGTACACAACACTACAGAAAGAACTTCTTCTGTAAGTCCCGCAACGCATATACTCCGTAGGCGAAGGGGGGCCCAGACTGGCTCACAAATTCTTAAACCACCAGTCTCCTAACACATCTATGTTAAACTTCTGTGAAAAAGCCTATTTGCCTGGGCCAGTGCCCTAGCTGTACACAAAGGCAATCCACTCAGCAACAATATTTCCCAACTATTTCATAGTTGAGGTGTAGTACACCTGCATGAGCCCTGACAATAACCACAAATATGACATCTGAACCAAAGATCATTTTTAGCTCTAGGGCCTTTATGAAGAGCAAATGTGCCATCAGCAACCACCATTCTCATGCTATGCTGTGTTCTAGTTTCCTTCTACATGCAGAAAAGACATTTTCACCACCATTTCATTGACAGAGTGGATATTTACACAAAGGTCAGTAAAGACAATGGCCTTGATTCACAAAGAGTTGAAAAAAACTCTCATGGTAGTAAAAAATTCAATTCATTAGAAAAAAGCCTGAGAATGTCACTGTTAGTGAATCATCAGATAGGAATACAATGAAAGTCAATGGCACGTTTTTCCAGGTAAAAAGTTACCTTTTTTCAGGAGTAAAAAAGTGCCATTGACTTTCATTGTCTTCCTATCTGGTGATTCAGTAACAGTGACATTCTCAGGCTTTTTTTCTCATGAATTGAATTTTTTACTACCATGAGAGATTTTTCAACTTTTTGTGAATCAAGGCCAATGCCCTTGATTCATCAAGAGTTGAAACAAATTCTCATGGTAGTAAAAAATTCAATTCATGAGAAAAAAGCCTGAGAATGTCACTGTTGATGAATCACCAGATAGGAAGACAATGGAAGTCAATGTGACTTTTTACTACAGAGAAAAAAGGGGTAAAATGTTCACTACTTTTCGCAGGAGTAAAAAAGTGCCATTGACTTTCATTGATTTGCTAGCTGGTGATTCATAAACACTGAAATTCTCAGGCTTTTTTCCTCATGAAATGAATTTTTTTCTACTATGAGAATTTTTTTCAACTTTTCAAAATCTTCTTCCCAATTACTTTTTTTCCCAATTGAAGCTTGAAAAAAGCACTGTGTTTGGGCAAAGTGATAGGGCTAAGCAGCCTTTCAAGGTGAGTGGGGGCAACCTGTGTCTGTTTACAAAGATTTCATGCACAGTGGCGAATCACAAAGTCCTGTCCCATTATAACTTTCAGCTTAATGCCTGTCATTTCCTGACACACAACCATAGCTGTTGAAATTGAAATTTATGCCTGTAACTACCTGGTACAGCATTCCAGGAATGAAACAAAAGATCTGAAACTAAATCATTCCTTTCCAAAGCAAAGTATTTCTACTAATATAGCAATTCTATTTGGTTTGCCAACTACAGAGGGGTGAGCAGTACACAAATCTATAATGAGGATATTCTAGGGAGCTAAACATACTCACTGTTGCAAGAGATCTCATCCGAATTGTCACCACAGTCATCCAGACCGTTGCACCAGTAAGCAGTGGAGATGCATCGCCCATTCATACAGTGACGGAACCCTTTCTTACAACGGCGATTAGCTGCAGGGAATCAGGCAAAAGTTAAATAATTGATATTAAAAGGTTTATTATTAATGCGCTTATATGGATGTACTATATTTATTTATTTTGAACTTCTTATACATGTTACTCCACATCTTATTATGTACAACTGTTGACTAATGTGTCAAAGGAAACACAAGTTTGTACCTGGCCAAATTAAACTATTACTAGTATTCATTAGTATTTATAAAAAAAAACAACAGATACATATCAGCTGAAAGGGCAGAGGTGACAGGAAGCCAAAAGGGGAGAATGAGATGTAAAAAGCATTAAATATTAAGATGTAAGGACCACACAGAGCCAGGACCCTTTAGGAGACATTAAAAGTGCAACCTATGCAAAATTTTTGGAACCTAAGATTTACAATAGTCATGGAGGATCAGACTGGCAAATCTATACCCTCCCTGACAAAAACGTACCTAATCTGCTCTCTCAAATGATCAGTGAGCCCTGTATTAGAGAGTTGAATTGTAACCATGGTTACCTTAGCAACCTGAAGGCAGCAAGGGTTCACAATCAAATAGAAAATAAGAGTGGAAAAGTTAAACTTACCACAGTAAGAATGCTTTTCATCTGCCTTATCCTTACAGTGGGCCACAGTATCACACGTCAAGCTGTAGTTAATGCAGTCACCATTGCCACACTCAAATTCATCATGAGGATTGCAGGTAGAGTTTGGTGCTGCTCAACAGAAGAGAACATTAAAATAGAAAAATGTTTATTAATGTTAAGTTTACATTCAGTATCAGAATATTTACAAACCAAGCACTCAAGTACTGCTATTTTAGGCTTATTTCTTTAAGCTACTCACAAATGCCAAAAAGGCTTCTCATACTGAGTGCTAGCTCCTCTCCATAAGACTGTCAATATCAACAGCGTTACACATGGTTAGGGGGGCTGGCTAATGTCCATCCATGGGCCAGACTGTAGCAGTTGTGCAGTATTTTAGAAACACAGAGGGGTTAATGCTAGGTTCCCTTTGGTCCCTGTAAGCCACTCTAGCAGTCAGTTTGAAAACTATAACCTAGCCACAGTATCAATTTAAGGGACCACTCATCGCTGTGGTAGCATGCAGACAATACCTTTGCAAGTAAAGTCCTCCTGAAGTATTCTATCTCCTCGGCAAGAGCAGTTGACTCTGCCATCAGGGGTGAGAAGACACAGATCTTGGCATATGCTGTTGCTGTTGCAGGCTGATAGCTCACCTGTCAAAACGTGCAAAGAAACATTTCAACTCAAGTAAAAACAAAGCGCATTCCATGTATTAAGCAGGTTCTCTAAAAGTAACATGTAATAAATTAAGCAATATAAAGTAATATATTGTAATATATTCAAGGTTGCACTATTAGTTAACAATATAACAATTTAGAATCTAGAGATTAAACGTCCACTCGCTAGGAGTAATATCAGAACTGTAGCCACAGCAGTCCCAAGAAGATGCAAGCAAGTTTTGGTATATAGCCACAGCTGGTTATATATTGGTCACATATCGGTCATTTAGGTGTTAATTGACTTGTAGAGGATATTTAAGCATAGTGTGGCAGGCTCCGTTTTTATTGCCATTAAGAAGTGAAAAAGTGGATGAATTTGAAAGTAGCAGATCCCAATCCTTAAGGAGGAACTAAATTATTTGCTATTGGTTACAAGGCGTTTTTTCTAAAGAAATCTGGTACGTGATTTATACTTCTAAGGTGGTGGGATAAACACACCTCAATAGAAATATAACACTTTTGGTGTTGAACTTTGAAGTTGTATGCCCCGCGGAGTGACCGTTATATAACCGGCTGTGGCTATATACCAAAACTTGCTTGCAATAAATAAAAGCAAGCAATCATTCACTAAAGCTGTAAATTTACATGGCAATGGTACCAAAATATCTTTAAAATCTCTGTTTCAAGCACTACATGCATTAATGCCATGCAACTCATGGGACAACATTCACAAAGCCACTTACAGCTATTTGTATCATTTGCCACCGCTATAATGCCCATGGGTTGCTGAGGGATATCGCCTCTGAGAAGCTTCAGATCTGAACCATCATACTTGTTAGCCCGTTGAACTGCTCGCCGTACCCAGTCTGTCCAAAAGATGTAGTCTCCATACACGGCTAATCCAAAGGGGTGAACTGGATCAGATTTTAAGATCCACTAAAAAAAAGAAAAACAATTTTAAAAACGATTATTTTAAAGCCCAAAACTGAAATGGGAGAGTTTTAGGTGAGCACCAAATACTTTTAGGGTTTCAAAATCATTTAAAGAGCCGCAACGTCCCCCAGTCCCGCTGGAGAGGGAAAAAAAATGGAGGGTTAACATCTTGGATATTTTTCCTCTTGATTAAAACTGCCTGCACTATTTATTTAAATGGCAATTCCACTTTCGATGGCATTTTTACGTTTCCATTATTGTGTGCCAAAATGATGTCTTCAAGCTGCTGAGTTTATCGGTTAATTTTCATATTGTTTATTTGTTTGCAACTCTGTGTTTTAAATGAAACAGATTTCTCTAGCAACAATGTGTTTACCTTAGCAACCGTCCATGAACTGGTGGGTTTGGTGTAAAGAACAGAGACTTCCAAACTGACGCTTACAAAAGTTTAACCCCTCCTGCTCTAATTCATCTTATCCAGATGAGGGGATCACAATGTTTTGTTCCAGGAGATAAAGGATCATTGGCAGCATTCTCACATGCGGAGGGATGTCTCACTAATCTATGGCTGGGGGACACACATTAAATGTTACAGGGAGGACAGGTCTGGATATGGCCGTGTGAGGAGCGTTTTGGCAGAGCTCCGTCCAGCCCAAGACGTTTTCAGGTGATTACCTGTAGACCGGTCGCGCGGATCCTCAGAAATGGGGTCCCAGAAGAGAAAGAAGAGGGTGAGGAGGACTGCGGTGGCGACCCGACCCGGGATTGCGAAGTTCCTTACCCCCCCCCCGGCTGCCCTGAAGAGGCGGGGGGAGGTGGAAAAGATGGCAGAGGCGGCTGCTGCGGGCGCAATGGTGTCCCGCAGTGAAGAGGTGGCGGCGGGGAGAAGAGCAGGGCTGCCCGATCACAGCGGTGGATCAGCTGTGAATCAAAGTGACAGCCGCCCGCCGAGCAGAGGGAAGGAGGGGAGGCGAGCAGAGGAAGATGCCGCTAGCAGAGCACGAGGTGAAGATGTGAGAGGAGAGGGGCTGGCGGCACAGCAGCAGCGCATGACACCTGACACGGGCCGAAGTGGCGGTGATTGCAGAACGCCTGCTGAGCCGGCTGCTGCTCTGAGTAAGGAAGGGGAAAGTGGAGAAACACAGGATGCAGCACAGACAAATAAGCAAAGTAGCACTTCCCAGTCTAAGATCTTAGAATATGAACTGACTCAGTTTGACAAGAGTACGCATGTCACAAACTCTGGGACTGACACAAATGTACCACTAAAACAAATCCCTACAGACTCGCCAAAAACTCAGCTTCCCTCAGTCCAACAGGAAATATATCATTCACCCAAGCAATTACTGGAGGCATGCAATGAGCCTCGATACCCCCTCAGAGTCTGGTCAAAGGAACATTCAAGACGCCAGACCAGGAGTGGGGAGATGGTCAAATGGCTCTGCCAAGGCATCCCAGGGGAACCCCAGAGTGAGGGAGTTATCCCCTATTCTCAGCCCACACTTTGAAGTCAGCAGCAGTAGCTGCAGTGGAAGTGACAGCAGTGTGGGGGACACAAGGCTCGTTCCCTCGGAGTCCCTAGAGGACATGAGTGAAGATGCTGCTGGCCCCAGCCCCAGTCAGAGTGGCCTCCTAAAAGACTCCGTCGCCCAGAAGTGGAACCCGGATATAGATGAGGGTGGTCGGGGGAATTGGCGGATGGCCCTTGCTTCCAAGGCAGATCTAGAGTCAATGGCGCTTCGTATTGAGAGGGCGGTGAGAAAGGATATTGAAGACCTACAACAACAGACAGGTACGTTAGACACGAGAGTGGCCGTAGTGGAAAGAAATCGGGAAGAGTTGTCCCAGGAACTGTCTGAGTTGGCCGGGCTGCAGCGGGAGGTCCGGCGACAGCAAAAAGAAATGCAGTTACACCTAGACGACCTGGAGAACAGGGAAAGACGAAACAATGTGAAATTAAGGGGGATCCCGGAAGAGATTGCGGGCGACAGGCTGAAATCTGCGGTGCAGTCAATTTTCAACTCTCTACTGGGCAGACAACCGGAGACGATGTATAGAATTGAACGAATTCACAGAGTGATGAGCAGGCCCCAGGGGGGCCCCGTGTCCCCACGTGACGTTCTGTGCCGACTGTTGTCTTTTGAGGACAGAGAGGAAATAGTGAAAACGGCATGGGAGAGGGGCACAGTCAATTGGAGCGGTGCAAGAATCACCATTTTGCCAGATTTTTCGAGAACACTTCATATGAGACGGATTCTGCGCCCGCTTCTTGAGAAAATTAAGAACTCGTGTGCCTCTTACAAGTGGGGGCACCCATTCCATTTAGTAGTAAGAAAAAATGACGCCGTTTTTGCTTTAAGGTCTCCTGAGGAACTCCCATGGCTGTTTGACTTTTTAACAGTGGACGCTATCCAGATACCAGACTGGCTGACGGAGGCGCTGCCGCCCCCTTTTCAGCCATTGCCACAGCGGGAAGGGGGGCCTCGGTTCGGGGGGGGGGGGGCGGGTTCGGGGGGGGGGGGGCTCGGCCAGACAGAGCATGGCCTCGGCGGGAGGAGCGGATGGGGCGCCAGCTGAGAAGGTAAAGGGGTAACCGGCCCCGATTGGGGCCGTCCCTTGGCCCGGGCAAAAGACCCAATGGGTTCACAATGTCTCTGACTAACCAGACTTGGGACGAGTTGGCGGCTCTGTCCTTCTGGTCGTGGCCACATGCTGCACCATTGCAATACTTCATTTGGCGCTCATCGTAAGTCCTTTTTTTTTTTTTTTTCTTGCCAGTTTATTGAGCACATTATAAATATTTTTTCTTGAAGTTTTATTGTTATAACATTTCGGTAGATGTTTAAGGAATTTGCTATGGTCTTGTTTTGGGGTGGGGAGATGGGCGGGGCGGAACATGGCAACGTTGAACCCGAGGCCTCAGCAATGGGGGTGGTCTGTCTTGGTCCGCCCCCGCCGCCCCCCCCCCCCCCGGGGGGACTGCTTGCTTACCTATTTATTTACTTGTCTACTTGCTTGCCTGGGGGGAGGTCGGAGGGTGTCCTGGGCGCGGGCAGCCGGTTTTTGGCTGGGCGCCCTGGGGCGCTCCCCCCCCCCCCAGCCCGATGGGGGGGCCGAGAGTGCTTCGGTTCGGGGAGTACGGGGTGGGGTGGGGCCGGGCAGCAGTAGGGGTAGGTGCTGGACTGTGCCGGCTTCCCCCTTCCTCTTTTCCGTTCACCCGCATTCGAGCACATACACGGCCTTCCTTCTTTCCCCGTTTTCCCCTCCCCTTTTCTGTCTTAGTGTCTAGTGTGTGTGTGTGTGTGTGTGTGTGTGTGTGTGTGTGTGTGTGTGTGTCTCGTGTGAGTCTGTTATTGTCCTTTGTACAATGGGCTGGTTGTCGCTCCAGAAGTGCTCCGGGAGAACCGTAGACTTTGGACATCCAGGGATTGATTATTGGGGAGCTAATCCTATGGGAGCGAGCTCTGGGCCCACTTGGGGCTTGGCTCAACTTTGTGATCCTCCAAGTAGGATGGGTGGTTCCGGGTAAATGTCTTTGCACGCCTCTCCGGAGGAGCAGAGGAGAGAATGGGGGGGATTTAGCAACCTGAAGGTCACTGCGAAAGTGATTTGATTGGCCAGGAAAGGGGCAAAGGCGAGTGACTTGTGTGCTTCCCGATCATACAGGTGGATGTTGTCAATCCCGGTAAGCTGGAGGTGACAGGCGCATTGTACTTGTTATATGTTTTTGTGCTTTTCCAAAATGTTGTCCTATGCTTGAAAACTCAATAAAATAAGATTAAACATAAATGTTACAGGGAGAACAGCAAATTTGTCACGAAACTTTTTGAAATGAATAAAACCCATAAACAATTGGCTTTGCACAAAATAAAATGCTAAGTGAGGTTTAAACAAGCAACAGATTTAAAAGGTAAACTGCCAAACTTACATGTCTGTTGGTACCATCATATTCACATCTCTCAATTTTATCAAGAGTGGCATCAGAGAAGTACAGTTTTTCAGCTCTGTGATCTATGGCGAGGCCATTGGGGGTGCGGATGTCACGGTCAATAATAATAATAACATTGCCACCGGCAAGGGTTGACCTCATGATGCTGGGGTGCTGCTCATTCCAGTTGGTCCAGAACATAAAGCTGCAAAAGACAGATGTTAGGACTTAAACCAGATGAAATGTGATAATGTGCAATATTGTAAATCATTTTTACAAGGGACACCTAGGGACAGATATTAATACCTCATAGAATTCCAGAGGCTTTACCAAGTTTACCAGTTCTGTTGTCCATGCCTTATTAAATGAATAAGGTCTACAGACACCTACCAAGCTAAAACTATAGTATTTAGGACCCTTAACAACATAAGATGTATCCCCAAATCGTGCTAAGACAAGCGTAAGATCACATCATGCAGACTTAAGACTAAGGCCTTCAAATCTTCTTCAGGCTTTAGTATGTGTCTTGTCTACTTCTATGAATGTATGTTAAATAGATCTGTCATGTCAGAGTTAAAGAGGACCAAAAGTTTAAAATAATAAAAAAAAAGACCAGAGGACTTACTCACCTTCTAGACACAGATCCGGATACTCCCGCAGCCACGCAGTTGACTGTGCTGCTGCTTTTGCCAACTGCTTCTGGGTTCATGTAGTGCTATAAACTGCACTACATTAACACTGCGTATCACTGGCTGGTAATTTCAGTCACCGACCAGCAGTCTGCAGTTTCTTTCCCTGAGGGCCGCCGCAGCTAGTAATAGCAGGCTATACTTTCTTAGAGATTTATCTAGGAAAACTGAAATTGCTGATGCCTGGGTCTTTAGAGCACTTAGACCCAGACCCAATTCAAGACCTTCCTGCAGAAATTCCAGGACAGACGACAACTTGTTCCTGTTCAAGCTGCTAACTTCAAAGAATGAACTGAACCTCTTCCAAGTTTTCAGGTAAATACTTCTAGTGGACTCATTCTTGCTTCCTGTAAGGGTTTCAATTACCCTTGAGGCTAGCCCCTTTGTTTTCAGGAGTGCCCACTCAGGATCCAAAATTTAGATTCTGTAGATTTGAGTAATAAATTGTACCGAGCCAGTAGGTTTAGTCTTTGTGGAAGTTGCCACGGAGTGTCCCTGGTATGTTCTTTAGAGCTGCAAATCAACTTCTCTCAGGCCAGATGGGAGCGATCAGCATAACAGTTTTTTTCATCCTTGATCTTTCGAATAACCTGAGGTAACAGCTGAAAGGGGGGAGAAAGGCGTAGGCTAGCAGAAAACTCCAGGACTGAGCCAAAGTGTCCACCACTCCCCCCCCCCCCCCCGCCCCAACACAGAGAGTTTTGCACTTTGTATTCTGGGCTGTCGTGAAGAGATCTATTTGGGGAACTCTGGGCTATTTGGCAAAATTCCTTTTGATCTAGCACCCATTCTGACGGAAATTTTTGTTCGGCTCAGGTAGTCTGCCACCACATTTAGGGATCCTTTCAGATGTACTGCTGATAAGGATCGCAAATGGTGTTCAATGGGGAAAAGAAAGGCATACTCAAGCTCCTGAAGAGCTGCGGATCTGGTTTGCCGCCGGTCGATTTACATATACTACCGTAGTGTTGTCTGATCACACCTGAACATCCCTGGTCAGCAGATGACAGAAATGGAAAAAGGCCTGTTCTACCGCTTTTAGTTCACTGAAACTCAAGGCTCTTGTTTGAACATCTTTTCACCAGGAACTTTTAGGGCATCTAAATGGGCACCCCCACCCCAGGCACTGTCTCCAAGGCCAGCGCTCTTGCAAGATCCATGGGTTCAGCCACCATACAATTTTGAAAGACTCTGGAATTACCTGGTAGTCTAAAAACTCTGGATTGTGATCCCAGGTCTACAGCAAGAAGGAATGGAGGGGTCTGGAGTGCAGCTGTGCTCAAGTCACAGATGGGATTGCTGAAGTCATGAGGCCCAGTATCATCACAATTTCCCGCAGTGAAGTAGATAGCCGCTGGATTAGCCAGCCAAACTGGGCTACCAACCTTGGGCTTGTCTGGCGGTAAAAAAATCTTTTGTTTTACAATGTCTATGTAGAAACCAAGACACCTGCATTTCTTGGAAGGGAACAAGATTGGATTTCTCTAGGTTTGCTATCCAACCTAACCAGTGCAGTAGTTCTAGAGTCACGGAAAGACCCTAAAGAAGAGAGGCCTTCGAGGTCCCTGTAACAATGAGATCATCTAGATAAGGAAAAATGTATTATCTCCTGGCTCCTCAGGGCACTCATGGCCTCTGTCAGTACCTTTGAGAATATCCTGGGAGCTGGGGAGATTCCATACGGCAAGGTCTGCACTGAAAGTGCAGGACTCCAGAATCTAGGTGGATTGCAAATCTTAGAAACCTGCAGAGAGCCTGCAAGATTGGTATGTGTAAATATGCATTTTGAAGGTCGATATTCACCATAAAGTGCCCCGGTCTGAGTGAGTTTCTTATCGTGAACATTGACTCCCCCCTAAATCTTTTGTAGACAAAGTGATTTAGGGCTTTCAAATTGAGTATCATTCTGAACACGCCAGATGGCTTTTGAACCAGAAATATATGAGAATAATACCCTTTGCCCTGAATGACATAAGGGACTGCCTCTATTACTTCTTTGTGAAGTAACTCCTGAATAACTTGGGGAAAAGCCATCCTCTTTCTGGGGTCTTGTGGCAACCTTGTGATCTGAAACTTGTGAAGGTCTGGAACAGAGTTCCAGTTGGTACCCCTGAGACACCACTCTCAACACAAAAAGGATCCGAAGTTATGGACTGCCACCAAAAAGGTGGTTAACCGTCCCCCAACCTGAGGCTTGGCATCACAATCAAGGTTTTTGGGAAGACGCCTGGGGACTACCAAACTTGGCTTGCGCCCCCTTTATGTTGCCCCCTAATGCTTCTTGAGCATTTTTTTCTTTGAATGTATGGTGTATTCCCTATTACTTTAATAGGTCTAATGATAAGCTTTTTAGTTATTTTTGAGGACTGGGTGAGCGTTGCCTCCAGTTCCGTACTGAACATAAGATTCCCTTCAAAGGGAATTCTGCACAATCTGGCCTTGGAGGCAAGGCCCCCCTGCAAGGTTTTTAACCATATAGCTTATCTGGTTGAATTAACTAGGGCTGAAGCCCTGACCGTGGCTCTAACCAACTTGGCACAGGTGTCCTCTAGAAAGAAAATGCCCCTGAACATACAGGGGAGAGTCTCCAAAAGATCTTGTTTTGGCGTATTGTTTTATATGCATCGCTTTAGGTTCTGCAGCCAGACTCCAAGATTTCTGGCAACACAATCTGATGCCAGGGTTGGTTTAAAGGTAAAAGAGACCGCACTCCAAGCCCTTTGGAGGATTCCGTCTGTCCATAGGGTCTCTATATGTATCCAATCTTCAAAACTCATGCCTAAAGATTTGGAGACCTGTGCTAGTGTGGCATCCAATTTTGGACATTTGGACCAAGAAGCATAGGCGGTCTCCTCAAATGGGAATTTATGCTTAATGGAGTTCGAGAGAAAAAGCTTTCTCTTGGGGAACTGTCATTCCTTTTTAATTTAATTAGACAAGGAAGAATCAGAATAGTTCTAATAGTTTGAAGTTCCATTCTACCAATGAGTTAATGATAAATTGTATCCTGAGCTGATAAGAGTCTGATCATCGCTAAGAATTTTCATAAATGTCAAATAAGAGAGCGGCAGTTTCCACCGACATCTTATTTTTGGACCTTTTGGGGTTCCTTCTTCCGGAGACCCTTACCCTCCAAAACCCTCATTTAGTAAATCCTCATCTGAAGAAACAATACCTTCACTCTCCTTGGTTCCCTGACTGTGAATCCTCCACATCCTCCTGGTTTCTGGTCAGAGAAAATGTGGCTACTGGGGGAGCTGTCCTAGCCAACCTTGCAAATTTCCAGGGTCAAGGCCATATCCATTTTCATGGAACAGACAGTCTCTAATATAAAGGAAGTTGCCTCAAGCCCCAATTTATTGTCAATACAGTTTTGACAAAAGGGTCTGTTCCAGGGTTCCAGAAGGATAGCCTGACAATTTATACAAAATTTAGCAAGTTTAAAATCAGTCTCTTTTTTCTTTTCTTTCTCCTTAGGTTTGGGATTAGAAATACCAAGATGAACGAAGAAGAAAAAATATCATGCTAACACCCAGTGTAAACTAGCAAATGACAATCAAGGCTCATAATTGCAGAAATGATGCTCCTCACCAGCTTCTTGCGAGGCATTGCTGCTGCTGCTCCTCTGGTGGCCGGCCCCACAGGCTGCTTCACCACCACGCCCTGGGTTAATGTGAGGGTTCTTAGCATTCTCTCGACCCCAATTTCCGTTTTTTGCGCCCCGGAGGCGACCTCTGCCCCAGAAGCTGGCAGTGTCGGAAGCCCTTGCTCTGTCTCCTCCGGCATAACCAGAACTACATCATGGGATGCTAACACGCCCGCCCCCAGTAGCCCATGCAGAACTGTAATCCTATCGTGCACCCTGCACCAGAGCCTGGAGCACAGCATCCCCCCCCTCCCCGACCCAAGATGACCGACCTCCTCTGCTGCACGCACCGCTGGATGGACGGTTGGCGATCCTTAGGATCCTTAGCACCCTCTGGTAGCAGCAAACAGGTGGGAAAGAAGAGGTTCAGAAGAAGGCTATCCTGCGGAAGTAAAGCCAGGGGTTGGCAAACCCCACCCTAGGAGCTCCTGGGAGTAAAACACAAAAAACTAAAATAATAAACCGGACAAAGTCCATAGTCCCAGGCGTTTTCTTGGAACTTGTCCCAGTTTGTGTTTCCTGTACAGGGGAGGAGCCTTCTTAAGTGGCTGTCCTGAAGGACAAAGAGAGAAAAATACAATTCTGTTCACCTGTAGAATTGGTATTATGAGTATACAGTACGTCCTGCTCCAGATATAGTACTTACTATCGGGTATTACTCCACCAGATGGCGCTGGACTACAGAGACATTGAAAATAGGCTCCTCCCGGCCCCTCAAATACCCAGGGACCTCCCACAAATCCCCAGCATTGAAAAGCAGTTAACGAGAAGCCGGGAGAATTAAAACAACCCAAACTGGTAACTATAACAATGATAACAATCACCATACAGGGGATCCAAGATAATGCAAAACCAAGGGTGGGGTGGGGCAGGACGTACTGTATACTCATAATACCAATTTACAGATGAGTAATCACAGAATTGTATTATTCTTAGTATACAGTACATCCTGCTCCAGATTTAGTACTTACTATCGGGACATCCAATAGCAGTGTCCATAAAGTAGGGTGGGATCCCCAAGTTAACAGCAGAAAGTTTAAACCACTGCCGCCTGCAGAACCTTTCGGCCAAAAGCAGCATCAGCTGAGGCCCTAACATCAACCTTGTAAAACTTTAAAAAGGTATGAACAGAAGACCAAGTAGCGGCCTTGCAAACTTGTTCAACAGAAGCCTGGTGCTGAAAGGCCCAAGAAGCACCAATAGCACGAGTAGAATGAGCAGTAAGGCGGAAGGGAGGATTCTTCCCCTTAGCAGAATAGGCCTGAATCACAGCCTGACGGATCCATTTGCTGATAGTAGACTTGGCAGGAGCCAAACCCTTCCTAGGACCAGAAGGGACCACAAAAAGAGTTCAAAAGAGTAGTGAGCCCTGAGTGGGCAGATCTGGCACCAAGGGCAGAGCGTACTGATCTACTGCCAGCTGCACCACGTCTGCGAACCACACTCTTCTTGGCCACCTGGGGGCCACCAGAATTGCTGGCACCCCCTCCAGAGCAATCTTGCGCAGAACCCTGCCCAACAGGGGGAATGGAGGAAAGACATACAGGAGCTGAAAGTCCTGCCATGACATTGCTAGAGCATCCGTGGTCAAGGCCAGAGGATCCTGGGACAGGGAGAAAAAGGCTGGGAGCTTGTGATTGTGACGGGACGCAAACAGATCCACAACTGGTTGGCCCCAACGGTGACACAGAGATTGGAACACCCTGCTGCATAGGGACCATTCTCCCTGGCAAGAGGTCCCCCTGCTCAGAGAGTCTGCCAGGAGATTTTCCACTCCCGGGGTGTACACAGCTGATATGCAGGGAACATTGGACTCCGCCCAAGTCAGGATCAGAGACGCTTCCTGGAGGGCCCTTGCTCCGGGTCCCTCCCTGATGATTGCTGTAGGCAACTGCCGTCTGGTTGTCCGAGCGCACCTGAACAGGCAGGCCCCGAAGGTGAGTAGTCAAGTGAGCCAGAACTAACCTGCCCACAGTTCCAAGACATTGATAGGTGTGTGGGCCTCCTGAGGGCCCCACCTCCCCTGGAACCGCAGGGACTTCCAGAAACCCCCCCAACCTGACAGACTGGCATCCGTGGTGACCGTCTCCCAGGAAGGGGTAGGAAAGGATCTGCCCCCCAACAGGTTCCTCGAGTCCATCCACCACGAGAGGGACCTCCTGACCAGGGGGGAGAGCACACAGACCCTGTCCAGGAATGCTGGATCCTTGTCCCACATTGACAATAGGTGAAGTTGCAGAGGCCTCAAGTGGAACTGAGCATAAGGGACCGCCTTGAAGCATGCCACCATCAGGCCCACCAGCTGCATCCCCTGCCTGATGGAGGGATGATGACAAGATAGCAGGAACTGAGCCTGTGCAATCAGACTGTCCACCTTCTGTTGAGGAAGGAAAATCCTTGCCTGAACTGTATCCAGATTAATTTCTAGGAATGGAGTTACCAAGGAAGTGGACAGTGAGGACTTGGGGTGGTTGATCCAAATGACTCCAGAGTGGACACCACCCGCTGAGTATCCAGTTCTGCCTGATGTAGAGATTGGGAGGTGATGAGAATGTCGTCCAGATAGGGAAGCACGCGTACGCCCCGATAGCTGAGCAGAGATATCACGCCAGCCAGCACCTTGGTGAACACCCTGGGAGCTGAGGTGAGACCATAGGGCAATGCCACAAACTGGTAGTGTTGATCCTTCAGAGCGAACCTGAGGAACCTTTGATGACCTGGAAATACAAGAATATGAAGGTAAGCATCCTTGATGTCCACAGAAGTCATGAAGTCCCCTTGGCGCAGGGAACTGATGGCAGAGCGCAGAGCTTCCAGGCGAAAGCGCCTGCTCCTGACAAATTTGTTGAGGATCTTTAAGTTCAGGATGGGCCTGACTGACCCATCTTTTTTTGGGACTGTGAATAGGTTGGAATAGAAACCCTTGCCTATTTCTCTTAAAGGGACCTTGCATATGACCCCCAGCTCCAGGAGGCCTTGCACTGCCTGCACTAGCTCCTGAGCTAACACAGGGTCCTGAGGAATCCGGGGTATCTTGTAACCGGAGGACACTACCTCCTGTAATAAGTAGGTCGTCCAAATACGGCACAATGCGAATGCCCTGGGCTCTGAGAAGGGCCATTATGCCCGCCAGAACCTTGGTAAACACCCTCGCTGCCGAGGTCAGCCCGAACGGGAGGGCCACAAACTGAAAATGCTGATCTCCCACCACGAACCTGAGAATTCTCTGGTGTGCTGGGAAAATTGGTACATGAAGGTAAGCATCTTTGATGTCTATGGACGTCATGAAATCCCCCCGACGAAGGGAACCGATGGCTGAACGCAGAGTCTCCATGCGGAACTTCTTGGTTCTGATGAACCTGTTGAGAAGCTTCAAATCCAGGATGGGTCTTATGGAGCCATCCTTTTTGGGAACCGTAAAGAGGCACCGGGCATATGACCGCCATGTCCAGGAGATTCTTTACAGCCAACAGGAGCCCCTGCGCCGCCCGAGGATCCGATGGCACCCGAGACCTTAAGAATCTGGGAGGAGGCCGGGACTCGAACTCCAGTTTGTACCCAGATGAGACCACTTCCAATATCCACTTGTCTGTGACCTCCTGGGCCCAGACCTGGAAGAAGAGCCGCAGCCGCCCCCCCCACCCGCAAGGGTGAGGGTGCCCTTCTCATTGTTGAGCTGGCTTGGCAGCGAGCTTGGGCCTGGAACCCCAGGTAGAGGCTGGACGGGCACGTCCTCTACCTCTGTTCCAGGAATCACCTCTAAAGCAAGAGTAGGCAAGACCTCTGCCCCCTCTGGCACCGCGAAAGGAAGGATTAAAGGAGCTTGCCCCCCAAAAGGAGCGACGCAGCTTCTTACGCTGAGGTAGCTTCCCACCCTTCGCCACAGAATCCAATTTGTCTCCAAACAGCCGCATTCCCAAAAAGGGCAAGGCTGTGACTTCTTGGCCGCAATGTCAGCCGCCCACTGGCGCAGCCAGACCGATCGGCGCATGGCCACCAACAGGGCCGAAGTTCTACTACACATGGTAATAGTGTCGTCCATAGCCGACAGAACAAAAATACCATTTTGTGATTACTCACCTGTAAAATGGTTATTACAAGTATGTCACACACCCCGCTTCCGAATATTCATGACACTTGGGTAACTGTCCTGTAGAGGGCGATCTTGCAGAGATGACATGAAAAAAAGGAACCCCTCCCGGTCCATAAATACCTGGGACCTCCCACCATTCCCCAGTGTAAGACAGCAGTAAAGGGACCAGGAAGAGCCAAATGTAAACAGCAAAGAAAAAGGTTCACCATATAAAGGATCCCAGAAAACCAAAAAAGGGCTGGATGAAGCGGGGTGTGTGACATACTTGTAATAACCATTTTACAGGTGAGTAATCACAAAATGGTATTATTCCCAGTATGTCACACACCCCGCTTCCGAATATTCATGACACTTGGGACATCCAATAGCCGTGCCCATAATGGGTGGGGATCCCAAAAAGGCAATAATGCAAACTTAAACTACTGAAGCTTGCAGAACTTTGCGGCCAAAATCAGCATCCGCTGAGGCCCGCACATCAACCTTATAAAACTTAGAAAAAGTATGAATGGAAGACCAAGTAGCAGCCTTGCAAACTTGTAGTACTAAGCTGGAACCCCAAGTCCAGACCATGTTGAAGAAATTCCAGAATACTGGGAATAGAAAAAACCCTACAAGGCAAGGCCCTAGCTTCACACCAGTTAATCTAAGACCTCCAAGTCCTATAGTAGACGTTAGAGGAAGATCTCTTCCTAGCTCTAACAAGAGTCTGAACCACCGCATCAGAAAGACCTTCCTCCTTTAAGATGGAGGTTTCAGCAGCCCCGCCGTCAAAGCCAGCGGAGGCAGATAAAACTGATCTACTGCCAGCCGCATGACGTCTGCGAACCACACTCGTCTTGGCCACCTTGGAGCCACCAGAATTGCTGGTGCCCCTTCTAGAGTCAGCTTGCGCACCACTTTGCCCACCATGGAGAAAGGGGGGAACAGGTACAGAAACCCCAGTTCCCTCCAAGCCAGGGACATGGCATCCACTGCCAGGGCCAGAGGATCCTGAGACCGAGACACAAAGGCAGGAAGCTTGTGATTGTGATGTGAGGCAAAGAGATCCACCTCCGGAGTCCCCCACTTGTGACAAAGGGACTGGAATACCTTGGAACTGAGAGACCATTCTCCTTGGCGAGAGGATCTCCTGCTCAGGGAGTCCGCCTTCGTGTTCTCCACTCCCGGGATGTAAATGGCTGAGATGCATGGGACATTGCTCTCTGCCCAAACAAGGATCAGAGATACCTCCCTGAGGGCACTCCTGCTGCGAGTCCCTCCTTGGTGATTGATGTACGCGACCGCCGTCCAACTGTCCGATCGGACTTGAACTGGCAATCCCTGCAAGAGAAGAGTCAAGCGAGACAGAACCAACCAAATGGTCCGAAGCTCCAAAACGTTGATGGGGGTATGAGCCTCCCGAGGCCCCCATAACCCCTGGAACTGATGCTCCCTCCAGAAGCCCCCCCAGCCCGACAGGCTGGCGTCTGTGGTGACCGTTTCCCAACAAGGGGTCAGAAAGGATCTGCCCTTCAACAGATTGCTTGACACTAGCCACCACTGAAGGGACTGCTGAGCCCGGGGAGACAGCAGACAAGACTGATCCAATGACAGCAGACACTTGTCCCAAGTCGCTAGAAGATGGAGCTGAAGCGTCCTCATGTGAAACTGGGCAAAAGGGACTGCCTCGAAGGAAGCCACCATCAGACCCACCAATCTCATCCCTAACCGGATAGACGGGCGAGGATTGGAAAGCAGAAGCCGAATCAAATCTTGGATCAGAAGAATCTTGGGCTGAGGAAGGAACACCCTGGCCTGAAAGGCATCCAGAGTCATGCCCAGAAACGAAACCTCCCTGGATGGGGAGAGGGAGGGCTTGGGATGGTTGATCACCCAGCCGAACCTCTCCAGCGTGGATACCACCACTCTGGTGTCTAGCTCCGCTTGGCTGAGAGAGGAAGCCAAAACGAGAAGGTCGTATGGTATGGTATGGTATGGTACAATGCGAATGCCCTGGACCCTGAGGAGGGCCATCACCCCCGCCAATACCTTGGTGAACACCCTCGGAGCCGAGGTAAGCCCGAATGGAAGGGCGACAAACTGAAAATGCTGATCTTCCACCACGAACCTGAGGAATCTCTGGTGTGCCAGGAAGATAGGTACATGCAGATACGCATCCTTGATGTCTATGGACGTCATGAAGTCGAAGAGAATCGACGGCTGAACGCAAGGTTTCCATGCGAAACTTCCTGAAGCGCATAAACCGATTGGGTCGAATGGAGCCGTCCTTCTTGGGCACTATGAATAGATTGGAATAGAATCCCAAGCCCCTTTCCGCGGAAGGCACCGGGCAAATGACAGCCATGTCCAGCAGATAACTTACAGCCGCCTGCAGCCCCTGTGCGGCAAGCGGATCCGAAGGCACTCGAGACCTGAAGAATCTGGGAGGAGGCCGGATCACGAATTACAGCTTGAAACCGGAAAACACCACTTCCAGAATCCATTTGTCTGAGACCTCCTGGTCCCAGACCTGGAAGAAGTGCCGCAGCCGTCCCTCCACCCGCAAGGGTGAGGGCGCCCACTCATTGCTGAGCTGGTTAAGCAGCGGGCTTGGGTTTGGAACTCCAATTGTGACCTGGATGGGCACAACCTCTGCCTCTACCCCAGGAATCACCTCTGAGGGTAGAGAAGGCCAAAACTCTGCCAGTTCTGGCACCACGAAAGGAGGCCGCCCCCTGAAAGGGACGACGTTGCCTCTTACGCTGAGGTAACTTCCCTCCTTTCGTGACAGAATCTAATCTTTCTTCAAAAAGCCGCAATCCCACATGAGAAGGGGGCGGACCGCGACGAGCACGCGGAGCGCCCGGCCCCGCCCCCCCTAACTGCACCTAAGTAAAAGCACCTGATCTGAGTGAAACCGGCAAGACCACGGCTGCCAAAACACACACCATACACACACCTTTTCCCCCAATAAAGCCAAACCCTCGGGAGAAAAGGTCTCCCCCCCTCCCAAGGGGCACAGAGGGACACGGTAGGGGCAATAGGGACAGGGCATCCCAAGCCGGGATCACCAAACCCGGACACCGCCTACCCCTTTGTATGGGGTCTCACGGGGGAGCAAGCTCCGATATACACCAAAGGTGCAGCCTACCATTGCCTGGACCTGCAGCCTAGGCTGGAAGGCATACTGCATACTGCTATATTTAAGATATAAAAGGTTCAGGCAGCAAATAGAAACAAACGGCCGGGGGGTTACCCCGGCTACCTGCAAGGAGGAGACAGCCATCTTCTGACTTGGTTCGCCGACTGCAGAGGCGAAAGACAGGGAATGGTGGGAGGTCCCAGGTATTTATGGACCGGGAGTTCCTTTTTTTCATGTCATCTCTGCAAGATCACCCTCTACAGGACAGTTACCCAAGTGTCATGAATTTTCGGAAGTGGGGTGTGTGACATACTGGGAATATTCATGAACAATTCTCACATCTTAAGGGTTGTGAATTCAACGCTATCCTGGCTGAGCTGGGACCCATTTAACATGTCCCTGATCTCCGACCTGGTGGCCACAGCCACGGGTGCCGATGCACAGACTGGCCGCAAGGCAGAACCCATACTGGCAAAGGCATGACATGCCATCTGATCAATGCACTTGTCCTCGCCATCCTTAAGGGTAGTGGCGTCAGGAGTATGTACAACGGAGGTGTTGGAGAATCCTAGAATGGGCGAATCAACCTCGGGAGGGGAAGACTAGCGCTTCACCGCGTCCATCGGAAAGGGATACTTCCTATCCCATCCCTGAGGAACCGAACAAGTACTATGGGGTGCACCACTATATCCTATAATGATGTGCTCACTCCTCAACAAATCCAACCATTTCTATGGGAGTGGCCGTGAGAAACACACCTCCCTCCCCATAAGGAGCACCAAAAGATATTACTAACAAACCTATATATTCAAAAATGTATTAATACATATAAATACATAAAAATACACAAAATACACATAACACAGGACAATTAAAACCAAATAGCAGGTCCCTATTATTGTTACTCTGAATATATATCTTAGCCGACCCAAATCATGGGTAAATCACTATAAATTTTCTGTGATGCAAATAATGCTCCAAGAATATGTGGAATCAGTATGGGCAATCCTGTAACTGTAAATAAAGTACAGGAGTCTGTGTGCGCAGGGATGATATATCCCTGTACCCACTTACCCCCGTACCTGTGCCGGCACCAAAACGGACCCAGAATAGGTCCCTATACACTAATCAATAATAACGACCAATGATGCCCATAAAAAATATATAAACAACCCCTAATAATCAAACCCTGTGCAAAGCATCTGCAATTTAAAGTGCTAAGTGCTAGAGTATATATACACCTAAACTCAATGCAAGTAAATATAAAGCCTGTGAACAAAATCAACTATCTAAATATTAAATAAAGTGCAAAAAAATATTAAATAAAGTGCATAAAAATATATATCAATAATTGATCAATAATAAATATTAAATATAAAGTGAAATACACAATAGATGAAAACCTTAATAAGTACTAAACGTTAGATGAAATACAAATAATTAATACTACAAACCCCCATAACTAATCACTCAAAAATACATGAACCAATATGACAAGTGGTATAGAATTTCAAATGGTACAAGAGGCCAAATTAGAGGTGTCTGCACAGTCAAATAGACATACTACCAGTGCCAGTATGGACCAGGAAACATATCAGCATCACATCAGGAAAGGGACCGCAATTAACCCAGGCCACCCGCGCCCGCCGCCCCCGTGTGGCTTCAAAAGGGTGAAGGACCCTGAGGAACACCGTGAAGGCGACACGGCTTCTCCCATTCTCTAAGAATCATGCTGTCAAAATGATCCTGATTTGGAAACTCCAAGCGGGGGCTTAGAGAACCCAAAGAACTCCCCCTTCTTCGGAGGAGCCTCCGCTGGTGGGGAAATATCCAAAACCTCTAACAGATGGGTCAGCACCCTGGGGGTATCAACAGCATCCTCCAGCGCTTGCCCGGCATCAGAATCAAAGAACTGCAATTCCTCAGTCTCAGATTCCTCAAACAATTCCCCTTCCTTAAGCGGGGAATAATCAGCCCAATCAGGTGAGTCATAATCATCAAAATCAATTACCGGCGTAGCCGGTGACAGATGCCTTTTCTTAGCAGTGGCCTTTCTGCCCACTGAGCTAGAAATAATTTTCTCGAGGTTGGCAAGTTTGGCACATACATCCGAGTGCGACTCCCCACTAATGACAGTGTCACTTGGGGTACGGATGATGCGGGGTGGGGTAGGAGAGGCGGGCGGCACTGACCCAGACGCCTGGGGTCCCGACTGCCGCATTATGGCCTGTTGCGCACATGGTATGCAAATAAGTACATTCTCCCCCGTAAGGGATACCCCACAACCCACACATAGCCAGGATTGTCCCAAGGGGAGCCCGAGCCCGGTATCCTGTTGAGCCTCCATATGGTGATTTTAAGGTAATCGCAATGACCCGAGGGAATTAAGCTGGTAAGCAACCCGGGATGCCCCTTAAGTCCCAAGTGCCCCAAATTTCTGCTAGGGACCTAGGACTGGGAGAACCCCCTTTTAAGCAAGGCACAGGGAGTCCTCCTGAAAGACACAAAGGAGAGGCCATAAGCACATGCACACACACTATATATATATATATATATACCGTATATACTCGAGTATAAGCCGAGTTTTTCAGCCCACTTTTTGGGCTGAAAAAAGCAGCCTCGGCTTATACTCGAGTCAGTGACTTACCTGAGCGAGGCCTCCGAGGCGGCAGACGAGACGCCGAGGCTTCAGAACTCGGCGGGGAGATCAGTACACCCAGCGCGAGGTGGGTGTACCAAGATGGCGGCCCGGGCCTCAGTGACGCGACGTGACGTGGCGGCGCGGAGCGCGCCGGCCGCCATCTTGGTACACCCACCTCGCGCTGGGTGTACTGATCTCCCCGCCGAGTTCTGAAGCCTCTGAGGCGGCTCTTCTGCCCTGCGGACCCATGCCGTCGTCCCGCGCCGTCCTCTCTCCCGCACCGTCGCTGGAAGGAGCCTCGCTGAAGATCCTGCAGGAGCTGAACTGGTGAGTGTGTGTGTTGTGTGCATTGTATGTGTGCTGTGTGTGTATGTGTGCTGTGTGTGTATGTGTGCTGTGTTGTGTGCTGTGTTGTGTGCTGTGTGTGCCTTGTGTGTGCCTTGTGTGTGTATGTGTGCTGTATTGTGTGCTGTATTGTGTGCTGTGTTGTGTGCTGTGTGTGCCTTGTGTGTGTATGTGTGCTGTATTGTGTGCTGTGTTGTGTGCCTCGGCTTATACTCGGGTCAATAACTTTTTCCAGGTTTTTGGGGTAAAATTAGGTGCCTCGGCTTATATTCGGGTCGGCCTATACTCGAGTATATACGGTATATATATATATATATATATATATATATATATATATATATATATACACACATATTAACTATATCATCATAATCAAGGAAAAAGGTGACAAGGACTAGCGCTGTCCCCTGACAGAATGGGGCACAAGGCTATGTCAGGTAAATAAAAGGGGAGAGCCCGGGAGGGCACTCACGTGCTTTGTATGATGGCTGCCACCACTCATCAGTTCAGAGGAAGAAGGCCCCGCCCCCCTACCAACACAGCCAGCAGCGCGTTTTCCAGCTGTGGGCTGGGCTCCGTAATTGGCTCCAAGCCAAAAGGGGGGGCGGGCCGTGGCAACGCGCGATTGCCCGGCCCCGCCCCCTTAACACGGCAGCCTGAAGGGAAGAAGCTCCCCTCAGCAGAAGTAAAAAATGGCGACCAGCCAGTAAAGTAAAGTAAAGAGGAAAAGACCGCCCCCCCACTGGAGGGTTAACAGAGGGACCCGGAAGGGGGATAATCCCGCATCAAATATGGTGTAAGGGATATAGATATATATATGCATGCAATTAAGGACAGGGCATCCCAAACCGGGATCACCAACCCGGATTCCGCCTACCCATTTATATGGGGTCTCACAGGGGAGCATGGCTCCCTAAACACCTAATAAGGTGATTCCTACCCTTGCCCGGACCTGCAACCGAGGCTGGGAAGCTAATATTGGGCTTAATGTATAAAGGTCCGGGCAGAAATAGGGCAAAAAATGGCCGGGCGTAAGCCCGGCTTGCCTGCAAGGAAGAGAAGCAGACATCTTCTGACTTGCTCTCCATCCTGCAGAGAAGGAACTGGGGAATGTGTGGGAGGTCCCAGGTATTTATGGACCGGGAGGGGCTTCTTTTTTGCTTTCATCTCTACAGAAGTTCGCCCTCTACTGGACCATAACCCATATGTCATGAATAGTGGAAGCGGGGTGTGTGACATACTTGGAATAACATCACAACTGGAGAGTGCATTGAACACCTCACAAGGCAAATCATCAGGGGCACTATCAAGTATATTTCTGATAAGGGTTCTAGTGGCCACAGCGGTAATGGCAGAGGCACAGACCGGGCGCAGCACCATCCCCGCACATGCAAAAGCATGGGACGCCAGCGGGTCAATGCGCCGGTCCTCAGCATCCCGCAGGGTAGTAGAGTCAGGGGAATGCATGACAGAGGTGTTAGATAGCGCTAGGACCGGGGCATCCACCTCGGGAGGGGATGACCAACACTTTACCACATCAGCAGGAAAGGGATACTTCCTATCCCAACTTTTAGGTACCCCGGGAAGTCTACTGGGGCACTCACATTCCTTGAGCACAAGATTATTGAAATGTGCTTGCTCGGGAAATTCCAAACATGATTTAGCTGTATGGAAAAGTTCCCCCCTTTGCCTGGGAGCTGCAACAGGGTGAGAAATGGACAGAACCTCAAAAATCTGGGTCAACAATCTGTCAGTGTCATCCAGGGCCCAGGGGTCAGAGCCAGAATCGTCATGACCCCTTGGCCTCTCATCAGATGACCCTGTGTCAGAGGAAAGCTCCCCTTCATCCGAATGGGTATAGCCACAAAGATTCCAAAACTCATCAGTTTCCATAGGGAAAAGAGTGACATTAGGCGTTAAGTGACACTTTTTTGCAGGGGCCTTACGTGCTAAGGTATTAGCAATCAACTTCTCAACAGTAGCCAGTCTAGAAGACACATCAGGCTGAGAATCCCCACTTGTATGCAACTCAGTAGGAGTGAGATTTAAGCTTGGGGGGGTATGTGAAGTGATACGAGGTGCAAGCCCAGCCACTGGAAGCCCAGATTGCAGTGCAAGCACCTGCTCAGCACAGGGTACACAGACCCGCGCCTTGTCAGCGTCAGCATGAGGCTGCCCACAGGTTACACACAGCCGGGCTTGTCCCGAAGAAACCCCGGTCACATTATCCTGAGATGCCTCCATATGGTGATTATAGCGGCACTATAGGCCGATAGGGATTAACGCTATACAGCAACCCTGGATGCCCCAATAACCCGCTAGGGAGTGGGAGTAATTACACTAGGCCCTACAAGTTAGCAAACTAATAGAGGGCCGGGAGAAGCCAATGGATTTGCCCTGCCTGAAAGACATAATAAAAGGAGGCCGTAAGCAGACGGTAATAAAAAGGAGATAATAAAGCCGCCCGCGAGGGCACTTACGAACCGCGGTAGGTAGAGATCTGTCGCACATAAGCCAACCAAGCAGAAAAAGATGGCGTCGGTATACCTCGAGGGGCGGACCGGTATCAGCAATGAACACGCCATAGATGGGCCCCGCCCCCCCCCGAAGAGTGCGAAGCCAGCACGTGACAAGCAGCCAATGACAGAAAAGGCGTGCAACGGCGGCAATTTGAAATACAGTAATAGAAAAGAAAGACAGCGCGGCGGCTGACACAAGGCAGAATGAAATAAAGTATAAGTCTAAAACACGTAAATGCATAGCATACTATTACATAATATACATATATTAATATAATATATACATAATATATATACATAATATTAATGGAACGGGTGGGAATAGTCCTACAGGGCCGCAGGCTAATAGCCCCGCTCACCTGCGAGTAGAGAGAGCCATTTCTAGTCCTTAGCAGTCCAGACTGCAGAGAAAATCTAGGGATTTGTGGGAGGTCCCTGGGTATTTGAGGGGCCGGGAGGAGCCTATTTTCGATGTCTCTGCAGTCCAGCGCCATCTGGCGGAGTAATACCCGATAGTAAGTACTATATCTGGAGCAGGACGTACTGTATACTAAGAATATCATTTTAGACTTTCAGCCCGCGTACACAACAGAAAGCTGGCAGATAGTAACATGCAGCAGGGAAGTGGTGTTTCCCTTGTTATCACTGGCAGGTCAGGTTTGCCAGACACGCAGAGTGAAATGAGTAGAGATGCAGCTTTTATTTATGCTTTGGGTCATCCCAAAACTGCATGCCCCCCCCCCCCCCCGGGAAATACAATGCTATATAAATGTCTTTCCTGACTTTTGGATCACTTTAAAGTGAACCAACACCCGATGCTGATCGGCCCGGGAATCTATAAGCCCCGCTGTGTGAAAACCCCCAGAAAGACCCGAAATCCCTACCTGCTCCTCGGTCCAGCGGCGCATGTGCGAGGCGCTGCCGCTCGCGCATCCCTCTAGCAAGGCGGGCACCCGCATCGGGCGTTTGTGAATGGCCGGCGCGGGCGCGCTCCCTGTAAGAGTGACGCGCGGGAGGCTCGAGGACCTCGCTTGTCCGGTGGCGGGGATTGGCTGCAGCGGTCACGTGGGAGCGGGGACAGGTGAGTTTTTGGGGCTTTCTGGGGGGTTTTACTCAGCGGGTGAGATTTACACCCGATCGGGGTGCCCCACCGAAGTGGACCAAAACCCAGGATAGTCAAAATCCTGGGTGTTGGTCCACTTTAAATAAGTGTATGGGTAAAAAAACAAAATCATCATGTTTGCAAACCTGGAAAGGAGGCTGAAAATCTGTTATTTGGATTAAATTTTCACATTAAAAAAATCACCTACTTCTGACACTCATCGAGAACAAAGGCCCGAGGATGATCATCACCAGACATGGTGACGACAGTCTCTCGCTCAAAGGCTCCGAAGCGAGTCTGGTCCACAGTATGCCGTGTAATCGTTGATGTGGTATAACTAGTCCAATACAAGGTGTCCCATCCTCGATGATAAGCCAGACCCTCTACTGATCCAACATCTGTAGCAAAGAAATATGTTTCTTGTCAGTACCTTTAAATTACAGTACATCATTGGAGAGTATTAATGATTCATAAATTCAAATAACAAATACAATGTAAAAATCACCTACGCTTAGGTAGCACAAGATGCAATACTTTCTTGGGGCCTTACATATATAACACACTGCTGCCTGTCAGCAAGAAGTCTAAGTGGTAGGCTTGAGCAGCTTCTGCCATGTTGACGGATAAGTCTCTCTGTGCATGCCAGAATTAAGCACACTCTACAGAAACTGCCAGAGAGTCTCACAATGATTTACTCATCCTGGCATGCAGCTGTAGGAGAGGAGGGAGATAATACAATTCTGTGATTACTCACCTGTAGAATTGGTATTATGAGTATACAGTACGTCCTGCTCCAAATCTAATACTTACAGTTGGGATATACTCCGCCAGATGGCGCTGGACTGCAGAGACATTGAAAATAGGCTCCTCCCGACTATCAACTATAACAAGATTAACAATCACCATAAAGGGGATCCAAGATAATGCAACCAAGGGTGGGTTGGAGCAGGACGTACTGTATACTCATAATACCAATTCTACAGGTGAGTAATCACAAAATTGTATTATTCTTAGTATACAGTACGTCCTGCTCCAAATCTAATACTTACAGTTGGGACATCCAATAGCAGTGTCCATAAGTAGGGTGGGATGCCCAAGAAAAATCAGCAGGATTCTTCCCCTTAGCAGAGTAGGCCTGAATCACAGCCTGATGAATCCACTTGCTGATAGTAGACTTGGCAGGAGCCAAACCCTTCCTAGGACCAGAAGGGACCACAAAAAGAGCATCAATTTTCCTGAAAGGTGCAGTAGCCACCAGATAGTACTTCCGACACCTAACCACATCCAAAGAGTGCAAAACCCTCTCCTTAGCATTGCTAGGATTAGGGCACAAAGTAGGAAGAACAATATCCTGATTCAAATGAAAAGCAGACACTACCTTAGGCAGAAAGTCAGGTTTGAAACGAAACACCACCTTGTCCTGGTGTCTCTCATAGTAGGGGGGCTGAATGGAAAGCGCCGCCAACTCAAACACACGCCTGACAGAAGTGAAAGCCACCAGAAATACAACCTTGAGCGTAAGAATGGCCAAGGCAGCATCCTGCACAGGTTCAAAGGGAGCCCCCTGCAAGGCTGACAGAACCAAGTTCAGATCCCAAACAGGCACCATAGGCTTACGTGGGGGGCGCACATGAGTGACCCCCTGGAAAAAAGTCCTGATCAGAGGGTGCTGAGCAAAGGACTTCTGGAAGAAAATAGCCAGGGCAGAAACCTGACCCTTCAGAGTACTGAGCTGGAGTCCCATTTCCAACCCATGCTGCAGGAACTCCAGAATCCTGGGAATAGAGAACACACGATAGGGAAGAGACTTAGACTCACACCAGTCAATGTAGGCACGCCAAACCCTGTAATAAATGGAAGAGGAAGACTTCTTCCTAGCTTTAATCAAAGTATCCACAACCGAGGAAGACAGCCCCTTCTCCATCAAGATGGAGGTTTCAGCAGCCAAGCCGTCAAAGCCAGAGTTTGTACGTTGGGATGGCGTAGTGAGCCATGAGTGAGCAGATCTGGCACCAAGGGCAAAGCGTACTGATCTACTGCCAGCTGTACCACGTCTGCGAACCACACTCTTCTTGGCCACCCTTTCCAGAGCAATCTTGCGCAGAACCCTGCCCAGCAGGGGGATTGGAGGGAAGACATACAGGAACTGAAAGTCCTGCCATGACATTGCTAGCGCATCCGAGGTCAAGGCCAGAGGATCCTGGGACAGAGAGACAAAGGCTGGGAGCTTGTGATTCTGGCGGGACGCAAACAGATCCACATCTGGTTGGCCCCAACGGAGACACAGACATTGAAACACCCTGCTGCATAGGGGCCATTCTCCCTGGCGAGAGGTCCCCCTGCTCAGAGAGTCCGCCAGGTGATTTTCTACCCCCGGGATGTACACAGCTGATATGCAGGGGACATTGGCCTCCGCCCAAGTCAGGATCAGAGACACTTCCTGGAGGGCCCCCTTGCTCCGGGTCCCTCCCTGATGATTGATGTAGGCGACTGCCGTCTGGTTGTCCGAGTGCACCTGAACAGGCAGGCCCCGAAGGTGAGTAGTCAAGTGAGCCAGAACTAGCCTGATCGCCAGCAGTTCCAAGACATTGATAGGTGTGTGGGCCTCCTGAGGGCCCCACCTCCCCTGGAACCGCAGGGACTTCCAGAAACCCCCCCAACCTGACAGACTGGCATCCGTGGTGACCGTCTCCCAGGAAGGGGCAAGAAAGGATCTGCCCCCCAACAGGTTCCTTGAGTCCATCCACCACGAGAGGGACCTCCTGACCAGGGGGGAAAGCACACAGACCCTGTCCAGGGACGCTGGGTCCTTGTCCCATAATGACAATAGTTGAAGTTAAGTGGAACTGAGCATAAGGGACCGCTTCGAAGCATGCCATCATCAGGCCCACCAGCTGCATCCCCTGCCTGATGGAGGGATGGGGACAAGCTAGGAGGGACTGAGCCTGTGCAATCAGACTGTCCACCTTCTGTTGAGGAAGGAAGATCCTTGCCTGAACTGTATCCAGATTCATTCCTAGGAATGGAATTACCAAGAAAGGGGACAGTGAGGACTTGGGGTGGTTGATCACCCATCCAAATGACTCCAGAGTGGACACCACCAGCTGAGTATCCAACTCTACCTGATGTAGAGACTGGGAAGTGATGAGAATGTCGTCCAGATAGAGAAGCAACCGTCTATTCAAAAGCCAATTGGACAGAAAGGCTAATTTTAATGGGCGGCACCGAACCAAATCCTCAATTAGGTGCACTGCCCTGTGGAGATAGATAGAGAAGCACGCGGACGCCCTGACATCTGAGCAGAGACATCACTCCAGCCAGAACCTTGGTGAACACCCTGGGAGCTGAAGAGAGGCCGAAGGGCAAGGCCACAAATTGGTAGTGTTGAACCATGAGAGCGAACCTGAGGAACCTTTGATGACCTGGGAACACAGGAATATGAAGATAAGCATCTTTGATGTCCACAGAAGTCATGAAATCCCCTTGGCGCAGGGAACTGATGGCAGAGCGCAGAGTTTCCATGCGAAAGCGCCTGCCCCTGACAAACTTGTTGAGGATCTTCAAGTCCAGGATGGGCCTGACTAAACCATCTTTTTTGGGTACGGTGAATAGGTTGGAATAAAAGCCCTTGCCTTTTTCTCTTAAGGGGACCTGGCAGATGACCCCCAGCTCCAGGAGGCCTTGCACTGCTTGCACTAGCTCCTGAGCTGACACAGGGTCCTGAGGAATCCGGGATCTGATGAATCTTGGAGGGGGATCGGCAGCAAACTCACTTGTAACTGGAGGACACTACCTTCTGAATCCACCGCTCTGAGACATGAAGCCTCCAGACCTGAGCGAAGTGCTGCAGCCGTCCCCCCACCCGGATGGGTGAGGGCGCCCCATCATGCCTGAGGGGGCTTGGGAGAGGATTTTGCTTTGGGACCCCAGGAGGAGCCAGGACGTCCACGTCCTCTGCCTCTACCCCAGAAATCTCCCCGGGCCCCAGGTAAGGAAACCCCCCCCTTCCCTGTCTTGCACCACGGTAAGGGGAGGAGAAGGAACCCTGACCCCGAAAGGGCAGAGATTGCCACCTGCGCTGGGGTAACCTGCCTCCCTTAGCAAAAAGGTCCAGGCGGTCCCCAAACAGGCGCAGTCCTTTAAAGGGCCTTCTTGGCAGCGTTGTCAGCAGCCCACTGGCGCAGCCAAACCGAGCGGCGTATAGCCACCACAAGGGCAGAAGTTCTGGCACACATTCTGATGGCGTCATCCAATGCTGAGAGGACAAAATTTACAAAAACATCACAACTGAAGAATGCATTAAACACCTCACAAGGCAAATCATCAGGGGCACTATCAAGCATATTTCTGATAAGGGTTTTAGTGGCCACAGCAGTAATGGCAGAGGCACAGACCGGGCGCAGCGCCGTCCCTGCACATGCAAAGGCGTGGGATGCCAGCTGGTCAATGCGCCGGCCATCAGCATCCCGCAGGGTAGTAGAGTCAGGGGAATGCATGACAGATGACCAAGTCAGCGCGCGGCGGCAATTTTTTAAAAAGACAGTAAAGACAAGCCAGCGCGGCGGCTGACACAAGACTAAACAGAATGGAAAAAAGGTGTAAAACACAGAATCCATAGCATACATATTTACACCCCCCCCCCTTTTCCCCCGAAGACTACAAGGAGGATGAGGGAGGACAGCGGCCACTTAAACAGGGCCCACCATTGGGCAGGGTCAAGGGGGCACTAGTGCGGGAGGGGCATCCATAGAGGCTCACCATAAGCCTGAACCGCCTACCCTTTGGTGGGGGATTGCGGTGGAGCAGCGCTCCTAAGCACCTAACAGCGGTGCTGCCTACCTTCACCCGACCAGCGCAGCCAAGGCTGGGAGGCATATTACTAGTGGAACGGGTGGGAATAGTCCTACAGGGCCGCGGGCTAATAGCCCCGCTCACCTGCGAGTAGAGAGCCAATTCTCGTCCTTCGCAGCCAGACTGCAGAGAAATTCTGGGGATTTGTGGGAGGTCCACCGGGTATTTGAGGGGCCGGGAGGAGCCTATTTTCGATGTCTCTGCAGTCCAGCGCCATCTGGCAGAGTATATCCCAACTGTAAGTATTAGATTTGGAGCAGGACGTACTGTATACTAAGAATACGTCATCCATCACAGTCCTTGTTTCTAGAATGCCGGCAGTCAGCCAGGTAACTAGAAGGAGAGGAGATGAACATAGCAGATTTACAACTCAAAGGTGCAGTTTTACAACATTTTAGACACTGAAAGGAAAGCCTTTCAACTGAAAAGACGTTGTAGGGGTATAGGTCCTATTGGAAAACGACACAAAAGAAGAAGAAAAATGAGAACAAATTAAAGCGGACTAAAATCCACCCAACTTGCAAAATACATTTGTCTGAAGCCCCTGCCGATACTTCCTTCTCAGAAGAACTAGAAATGGATATTTTTGCTGTTCGAATCGTCCTAGAACACTTTTTTTGCTGTCCTTCTGTGTAAGATGGCAGGCATCAGTCAATGCATAGGTGTGGCAATGACATCACTGCCACACAACCAGTGGAAATGAATGAAGGAGGCAGAGCTTTACAGCAAAAAATACCATTTTGTGAATACTCACCTGTAAAATGGGTATTATAAGTATGTCACACACCCCACTTCAAACATTAATAATTACACTAGGGTTAACGCACCTCTAGGTGGCAGCATTGCAGAGAACTTCTCCAAAAAACTTCAACAGGCCCCTCCCGGTCTATACATACCTGGTACCTCCCAAGAACCTCCCAGTATTAGAACAGCAGTAAGACAAGGTACCAGAACCAACAATGCAACCCTCAACGTAAAGAACTAAACTTCACCAAATAAAGAGCCAGGATACCGAAAAGGGCGGGTGAAGTGGGGTGTGTGACATACTTATAATACCGGTGAGTATTCACAAAATGGTATTATTCTAAGTATGTCACACACCCCACTTCAAACATTAATAATTACACTAGGGACATCCAACAGCAGTGTCCAGAAAAGGGTGGGTATCCGAACAGGCAATAACGCAGAAAAAACTCAAACCACTGCAGCCTGCAAAACCTTGCGGCCAAAAACAGCATCCGCTGAGGCCCGCACATCAACCTTATAGAACTTAGAAAAAGTATGAACAGAAGACCAAGTTGCAGCCTTACACACTTGTTCAACCGAAGCCTGGTGCTGAAAAGCCCAGGACGCACCAACCGCACGAGTAGAGTGAGCAGTAACTCGGAAAGGAGGATCCTTCCCCTTAGCCGAATAAGCACCAACAATGGCCTGACGAATCCATTTACTAATAGAAGATTTGGCCGGAGCCAAACCCTTCCTAGGCCCACATGGCACAACAAAAAAGGCATCAGTCTTACGAAAAGAAGACGTAGCACGTAGATAGTACCTGACACAACGTACCACATCCAAGCAGTGCAAAGCACTCTCCTTGACATTCTTAGGCTTAGGACACAAAGAAGGAAGAACAATGTCCTGGTTAAGATGAAAAGCAGAGACCACTTTAGGGAGAAAATCTGACTTGTAACGAAAAACCACTTTGTCCTGATGATCCTCAAAATAAGGAGCCTGAATAGACAAAGCTGCCAGCTCTGAAACACGCCGAACCGAAGTGATGGCCACCAGAAAGGCAACCTTCTGAGTAAGAATGGACAAAGCAACATCCCGCAGAGGCTCAAAAGGAGGAGCCTTAAGAGCAGAAAGAACCAAATTCAAATCCCACACTGGGAGCAAAGGCTTCCTAAGAGGCCGCACATGCGAAACCCCCTGGAAAAAAGTCTTGACCAAGGAATGACTAGCAAAAGATTTCTGGAAAAAAATAGACAAGGCAGAAACCTGCCCCTTCAAGGTACTCAGCTGAAGACCGGAGTCCAGCCCCGACTGAAGAAACTCCAAAATCCTAGACACAGAAAAGACCCGGCAAGGCAAAGACCTAGCCTCACACCAATCAATATAAGATCTCCAATACCTGTAATAGATGGAAGAAGAAGATCTCTTCCTGGCACTAATAAGAGTCTGAATGACCGCATCCGAAAGACCCTCCTCCTTTAAGATGGAGGTTTCAGCAGCCAAGCCGTCAAAGCCAGCGTTTGTAAACTGGGGTAACATAGTTGACCCTGAGTGAGAAGATCTGGCCGAAGAGGCAGAACGAACTGATCTACGGCCAGACGAACGATGTCCGCGAACCACACCCGCCTTGGCCACCTTGGAGCCACGAGAACGGCGGGAACTCCCTCCAGAACCAACTTTCGCAGAACCCTGCCTAGCATGGGAATCGGAGGAAACAGATAAAGAAACCCCAGGTCCCTCCAGCTCAGGGTCATGGCATCCACCGCCAGAGCCAGAGGGTCCCGGGACAGGGACACAAAGGACGGAAGCTTGTGATTGTGACGAGAAGCAAACAGATCCACCTCCGGCGTCCCCCACCGGAGACAAAGTGACCGAAACACCTGGGGATGGAGAGACCACTCCCCCCGATGGGACGCACACCGGCTCAGAAAATCCGCCTCTGTGTTTTCCACTCCCGGAATGTAAACTGCCGAGATGCAAGGGACATGAGTCTCCGCCCAGACCAAAATCAGAGACACCTCCCTGTGGGCACCCAGACTGCGAGTCCCTCCTTGGTGATTGATGTAAGCAACCGCCGTCTGATTGTCTGAGCGAACCTGAACCGGCAGACCTTGTAAATGATGCGTCAAGCGAGACAGAACCAACCTGATGGCTCGCAATTCCAGAACATTGATGGGCAAGTGAGCCTCCTGAGGGTCCCACTGCCCCTGAAACCGAAGATCCTTCCAAAAACCTCCCCAGCCTGACAAACTGGCATCCGTGGTGACAGTTTCCCAAAGCGGAGTCAGAAACGACCTGCCCTTCAGAAGGTTGTCCGAGACCAACCACCACAGAAGGGACTGCCGAACCCGAGGGGACAACCGGAAGGACCGATCCAACGACCCCGGACACCGGTTCCAAGACGTCAAAAGATGAAGTTGAAGAGTCCTCGTATGAAACTGAGCAAAGGGAACTGCCTCAAACGAGGCCACCATCAACCCCACCAGTCTCATCCCCAGACGAATGGACGGATGAGGATGGGAGAGGAGCAGCTGGACCAATTCCTGAATCAACAGAACCTTGGCCTGAGGAAGAAACACTCTGTGCTGGCAGGAGTCCAATGACATCCCCAGAAAGGTCACCACCCTAGCCGGAACCAGCGAGGACTTGGGGTAATTGATCACCCAGCCGAACCTCTCCAACATAGACACCACCGTGCTGGTGTCCCCCTCTGCTTGACTGAAGGAAGGAGCCATGATGAGAAGATCGTCCAAGTAAGGCACAATGCGAATCCCCTGAGCCCTGAGCAGGGCCATCACCCCCGGCAACACCTTGGTGAACACTCTCGGAGCAGAGGTGAGGCCGAATGGAAGAGCCACAAACTGAAAATGCCGATCCCCCACCACGAAACGAAGGAACCGCTGATGAGCAGGAAAGATCGGCACGTGCAGGTACGCATCCTTGATGTCTATGGACGTCATAAAGTCCCCCTGCCGAAGCGAACCGATCGCAGACCGCAGGGTTTCCATGCGAAACTTCCGAGGACGAATAAACCTGTTGAGGAACTTCAAATCCAGAATAGGACGGAAGGACCCGTCCTTTTTGGGAACCGTGAAGAGATTGGAGTAAAACCTGCGCCCCACCTCTGAAGGAGGAACCGGGCAAATGACAGCTAAATCTAGAAGATTCCTTACTGCCGCCAGGAGCCCCTGCGCGGCCAAAGGATCCAAAGACACCCGAGACCTGAAGAACCTTGGAGGAGGACGGGACTCGAACTCCAACTTGTAACCGGCCGAAACCACCTCCCGGATCCATCTGTCCGGGACCTCCTGGTCCCACACCCGGGAGAAAAGTTGCAACCGTCCCCCCACCCGAACGGGTGAGGGCGCCCCCTCATTGCTGGGTGGGCTTGGCAGCCGGCTTGGGCTTGGCACCCCAGACGCGAGTGGGACGGCCACGGCCTCTGCCCCTATTCCAACTGGCGCCCCTGGGGGCCGAGGAGCCCGCACCTCTACCGGCTCCGACTCCCCGAAAGGACGGGTTGAACGAGACCATCCCCCGAAAGGAACGGCGAAATTTCTTGCGCTGAGGCAACTTACCTCCCTTGGCAACAGAATCCAGCCTCTCACCAAAAAGCCTCAAACCCAAAAAGGGCAGAGCCGTGAGCGATCTTTTTGAATTAAAATCGGCCGTCCACTGTCTCAACCACACACAGCGCCGGATAGCCACCAGCAAGGCAGTAGCCCTGCCACACATCAGCATGGCATCCTCCTGAGCGGCCAGGATAAAAGACAAAAAACCATCGCAGCGCTTAAGCCCAAGGGACTCATCACTGGTGGGCTCGAGATCCACCCCCAAGCCCCTGACAATAGACCTGACAGCAAAAGTAAACAGGGCCGAAGCACAGACAGGCCTTAACACCGAACCCGCACATACAAAACCGTGACGGGCAAGCTGATCAACCCGGCGATCCTCGCCGTCCCTGAGCGAAGTCGTGTCAGGGGAATGCACGACCGCCGTGTTGGACAGTCCCAGGACCGGAGTATCTACCTCAGGGGGAACAGACCAACGCTTCATCAATTCCGCCGGAAAGGGATACTTCCTATCCCAACTAGACGGCACACCAACAAGACGTGTAGGTTGCTCCCATTGCTTGAAAACAATTTCTTCAAAATGCTGTTGGCTGGGAAACTCCAAACGCTACTTGGACACCCCAAAAAGCTGACCCTTAGGCCTAGGAGCAACAACCGGAGGCTCCAAATCCAAAACCTCAAACATCTGGCTCAGAATGGTAGAGGAATCGAGAGGGAGGCCATCATCCTGATCCCCCTCAGAACCCAGCAACTGCTGAACATCAGAATCTTCTTCCTCAATGAGCTCACCTTCTTCACGGGGACGATCCGACCAATCCAGATCTCCCACCACTTCCTCATCTGAATCCGGCGGAGGCGGAGACAGATGCTTCCGCTTAGCTGAAACCTTTTGAGCAGCTATACCAGAAAAACGCTTCTCAAGGCTGGACAAGCGGGCACATACATCAGACTGCGAATCCCCGCCCAGGACAACGTCACACGGGGTCCGGAATAAACGAGGGGGAGAGGGAGATGGCGCGGCAGAAGAAGTGCTAGGCACCGGAGTACTGGACTGCCGTGCAATGTTCTGCTGTGCACAAGGGATACACAAAATGACATCATCTCCCTGGAGCGGAGCCCCACAACCCCCGCACACCTTGGATTGTCCCGAAGAACCATTCCCGGTATCTGTGGCAGCCTCCATGTGGTGAAATTTATGGTATTCGCAGAACCCAGGGATTTATGCGGTACGCGACCCGGGATGCCCCTTAATAACCTAACAATTGTCTAAGAATAGTCACAAGAACCTGACCCAGGGGAATAGCATAAGACCCTTATAAAAGTGTATAAAAATATAAATATATATATGTATATATTGCATGAAAAGACACCCCCCACAAGCCAAGTATATATGACCGGGAGAGCCCTGCCAGACGGGATCCCAGGATCTGAAAGACACAAAGGGAGAGGGACAGGCGTCAATCCAGCACCATATACCAGCATAACATACAAAACCCCCCTTACACCACCCCCCCCCTCATTAACCAGAGACACAGGAACTGGTTAATACAAAACCAGCACCTTAAAGATGCGCCGGAACGAGGAGGAAGGAGGAGGAGGAGGAGAGGACGCAAACCGAGGGGCCATCGCTTACCTGAGAGGGAGAGAGAAACCGCGCAGCCAGGCACCGCAGAAGATGGCGGCCCGCACACAGCGCAGCGAAGGAGGAGAAGACAAGCTCCGGGAGCGCGGGAGCCGAGAAGGCCCCGCCCCTCCGGGACATCCAATCAGTGCGCGGCCCGCGCGCGCGCGCGCGACCCCGCCCCCCGGCAGCGTCTTCCGGCGGAGACCGCGCTCAGACCTCAAGGACGGGACCGGCGGAACAACCCGCCGGTTCCCAGTGCGCACCAACACAGACCCACACACTGATAAACAGATCCCCCCCCACTGTGCAGACCGGACCGCAGGCTGCAAGCGCCGGACACGACGCTCAGCCACAGGCGGGACCGCGCCGCGAGGCCCCGCCCCCTCCAGCTCCAGAGGGGAGAGGACAGACACACAGACAGGGGGGACAGAGGGACACCCAGGCAAAACTATGCCATGAAGGTAGTCACAGTAAAAATCACGAACAGCCTCACAATGTAGCAGCGCAGCAGCCACACTCACACAGCATGTCACCATCCCCAGCGCGCCCCACACCCCGGAATGTGAAATAAAGATATCCCAGGGCTAGGCACATCCTGACCGCTAACCTCCTATTAAATGGGGCATCCCACATCCGGATCACCACTCCGGGTATCCCGCTATGCCCCGCAATGAACGGTCGAGCGGAGGAGCTAATCTCCTAGGCACCAATGGTGCCGGCTACCTTTTTGCCCGGCCTACAGCCGAGGCTGGGAGGCTGCCATTAAATAGTATACTCTCAAACAAGAGCCGGGCAGAAATAGACCACGGGGGGGGGGGGGCCGGGGGGATACCCCGGCTACCTGCAAGCAGGAGACTTCTTTCTTCTGTCTTGTCGCCACCTTGCAGAGAACAACACTGGGAGGTTCTTGGGAGGTACCAGGTATGTATAGACCGGGAGGGGCCTGTTGAAGTTTTTTTGAGAAGTTCTCTGCAATGCTGCCACCTAGAGGTGCGTTAACCCTAGTGTAATTATTAATGTTTGAAGTGGGGTGTGTGACATACTTAGAATACAGGCAGGATTATCTGGGATTAGAGTGAAGCTGGAACAATAAAAATTGGCAAATGGTACTCTTCGTGGGGGAAGCAATTCAGGGGATGCTAGTTAAAAATGTAGGTTTTGGTCCAATTTAAGATAACTGCAAAAATGTTATATTTTTGATTCTTTTCATTAAAAAGGAGGTTGCTTGACAACCCAACTCCTGAATAGTATCTTTGGTCCCTGATATTTTTTTGTAAGAACCAGACAGGAATCCAAATGGGGTGGCAAAGAAATGAACCTTAAACAAGCATCAACAGGTTTTTATGCCAAAATTAACAAAAAAGGTTCTTGCCGGTATTATAATTTTTCACAGCAGCATCATCCTACCAGCATCTCCAACACGCAAAACAAAAAACTATATGTTGTAGGGCATGTTGAGGCTTAGAGACATTATTGGACATGATATTAGAAAAGGAAGATACCAGGATATACTAGAAACAGACTCACAAGGGTATGAGGAAGGTCTGACTGCAGCTCTGAGAGTAAGCATGGTACAGATGAACACCAACAGCAGTAACTACAGTGTCCAGATGTATAGTGAAATAGCAAAGTGTGGGCCCATGGGTACCTCATGAAGACTGTGCTTCACAGATTGGATTGTTATTTACACTGCAGGCATCCTTACTGTTCCTGCATCGTCCACATTTAGTCTGCTTCATGATTCAAGAGTTGACAAAACAATAGACTTGGCTAATGGCTGAGACAAGCAGCATAAACATGAATGGATTTATGAAAGCTAGGAGTTCTTCATTACAGATGCAGCTGTAAATTTAGGTACGGTTTTGAATCTATAAGACAGTGGCAGCTGGGATAGTTGTTTGTGCAATGTTAATCAATGTACTATATGCAATTAAGGTGAAAGATCTTACTCTCTACCACAGTCTTGCGGCCAGTTCCATCATGGTTGATCTGCTGGATGTTCCCAAAGTGGATGTCACTGTAGAAGATGCGGGTGCCGCCCTTATCACTGTCCCGATAGTCAAATGCCAACGCGATGACGTTTTTCATATGATCATGATCTTCAAATGGCTTTACTGGAGCATTAAGACTACTCTCATCTGATAGGTGTATGCTTTTTAGGATTGTTCGTTCTGAATATAGGAGGTAGCCATCATATTCTCTGCAGTTGAAACCATTTTCTGCCAACATGCCATGAGCACAGGCACAAGTACGTTGCCCTCCACCTCGGTACAAGCAGAGCTGTTGGCAGCCACCATTATTTTCAGCACAAATGTTGGTTCCTGTGGAGCAAACATAAAAACATGAAGCCCATAGCTTTAAAAGAACTGCGGCAAAGAACTTGGATACATCCAATTTCATTTAGCATTGCATCTAGTTTTGTAACCTGGATTTAGAATTAAAGCGGTCCTTCACTCTGAATAAGAGCCTATCTTATATGTTTCCCACACCCTGTACATACAGATTGCTCACTTTAAAAATCATCCTAACTGCATCTAATGCATGTTATGGGCCTTTAAACATCCAAGATGGCGGCTCATGGAACAACAGGCAGCCTGCAAACAGGAAGTGCCTTCTGACTGTGCTGTTCTGCATTCTGGGATTGCTGACCTTTTCCTGACCCCAGCTCTGCTCTGTCTGAGCAAAGCACAGTTATAACCTGCCCCCCCCACTGTAATTTACCCCACTCTCCTCTCCTCAGTAAGTCTGATGCTTCTGAGTCAAGATGGCGGCGCCCGTATCCTAGAGTCCTGAACAGAGTTGCAGGCCAGTGGGGGAAAGAATAATAAGTAAGTGACTAAAAACTTAAAATATATTTATTTTAGATGCTGGGGAATCTATTTTTTAAGGGTTTGGGCTTTTCAATAAATCATGGTGAAGGTCCGGTTTAAAGATTAAATGTGACAAACACAAATATGTTACCAAAATCGAATTGTCTATAGTTCAATATCAATAAAATATTTACAAGTGATTAAGCACTATATACAGAATCAGATAACATATAGCCTAGCCCTAAAAGGGATTAGTGGGGAAAAAAGCTTGTAGTCAATCGGTAGGATTTTAAAACATAATATTTACCCTTCTGGCGGTTTTTGTTGAACACCTTGATATCTTTTAGCTGTACTCCAATGCCTGTTCTCAGGGATACAGAGTCTGTGGCATTTTCCTTGTTTCCTCGCTTAATAGAGCCATTAGCATGAGTCCTGCAAGAAGGCACATAAAAAAAGGAAGTTAGTTACCTGGTAACTTATTTTCTAAACATCCGAACAGGCAGCATACTTATGAGACCTCATGTCTCCTTCTCTAGGATGGAACACCAGACCACCAGAACTGGATAAAGCTTTAGCCCTACCTCCCAGTCTCCAGTTGTTATAGAGATAAGACATATAAAGAAAGATCAAAACCGTACTGGTAAATAAACATGAAATACATTTGATGATATCTTTAGGGAGGGAAACCTGTATGCTGCCCATTCAGATGTTTAGATGTTTACCAGGTAACAAACTTAAGTTTTCTCAAACATTCTCTGGCCAGCATATTTATCCAAGATCTACCTCGGGATCTACCTCTACTGGGTGGGAAAAGCAGCCCCCAACACACTGCTGTCAAAATACTGATCCTGTAAGGTGAGCAAATCCAATTGTTTAATGCCTAACAAAAGTCTTGGCTAAAGACCAGGTGGCCGCTTTACAAATCTCTTCAATAGAGGCCCCAGCTTGCTCTGCCCACTTCTCGTCGAGTGAGCTGTAATCTTCTCTAGAATCCATGATAGGCCATACTAATAGCATTCTTCATTCAGCGCACCAAAGTCGACTTGTTGCCCCTTTCTTGGTCCTGAGAATGAAACGAACTGGCTATCTGCCTTCCTCCAATCCTTAGTCTGATTAGAATATTCCAGAAGACGATGCTCTAACATCCAAAGATGTATGCACCAAAGAATCTTCACTGTTCGCTGAAGGAAGAACAATCTCGTAAATTCTGTGAAAGTCAGAGAATATCTTCGGAAGGTAGCAGGGATCAACCCTTAATACCACTCGATCTTGAAAAATCTGAAGAAAGGGTTGATGACAGGATAAGGCCAGAATATTACAGACTCTGCGTGGCCAAGTAATTGCCACTAAAAACAGAACCTTCCAGGTGAGGAATTTAAGGAGAGTCCTGGATCAAATGGCGGATCCATCATTGCTGTCAGGACCTTAGCTAGGTACAATCTTCAAGCAAACTGGCTTAGATCACCTCACAGCTAGAACAAGACAGCTAACCAGAGAAAAGGATTTGTCGAGAAAAACTGACAGAGCTGCAAACTACACAGTCAGAGTGCTAACACTGAGACCCAAATCAGCTCCCTTTGGAGGAAGTCGAGAATGACTGGAAGGTTATATGCCAATTTCCCATTCTGAATCTAGCAAGTTTTAAAAGTTTACCAGACTTTCAAATAAATCTAACTTGTTACTTTTTTTCCTACTTCAGAGGGTCTCGATAACCTTCTTTGAAAATCCCTTCTTCCGAAGTAAGGCAACCTCAGGGTCCACAGGGTCGAACCCCACTTCTGGGGATCAGGACAGAGTACAAGACCCTGGAATAACAACTCCGATTTCATTGGAAGTTTCCAGGACCAGGTTACGAGGTCGTGAAACATGTTCTCTTGGGCCACCAGGAGCCAGAAGCAGAACTGTGGCTGGCTGACTGGGTAGTTGCTAAGAAAAGGAGGATGGATGCACCCTGGTTAACCAAGTTGCAATGGGTGCAATGCCCGGGGCATCCCACGCCCCATAAATACAAAAACAGCGATAAAACACAATATTCAGGTCCCAACAGCACTCTCTGGTTTGTTGGTTTAATACTTGAGGAAGCAACTGAACTGGAGGAAACGCATAAGCTAGGTTGAATGGCCAATCGTGTACCAATGCGTCTACCCCCAGACCCGGATCAGAGGGGTTTAGAGTAAAAAAAAACTTTTTCTCGATGCAAAGAGATACCCTTCTGGAGTCTCGCTCCGAATACACATCTGATTGAATACGTCCTGATTTAGTGACCATTCCGACTCCAGAAATGGAACGCGACTTAGGAAACCCACTACTTGATTCAAACACCCCATCAGGCGAATGGCTGATAATGGCAGCTGGTTTTGTTCTGCCCAAAGCAGGATTTCTGTTGCCCCTGACAACAACCAAGGGGATCTTGTCCCTCCTTGCTGATTCAAATAGTTGTAGCTTTTTTTGTTCTGATCTGAACATGCAGATTCTTCAGATGATGTGCAAAGGCAAACAGGGCTTCCTTTAAAGCTATTAATTCCATCAAATTTGAGGACGAACTTCACCTGAGCCGTCAGGGCCCCACAATGGGCTCCCCAACCCCTAGATGAGATGTCTGTTGTTATAATCCGATCCCTGAGACCTCTGCTGACAAATCTGTCCTTTAACAACCACCATTCCAGCGACTTCTTTACTGGCTCTGGAACTTAAATTGTCTCCTCCAGGGAGATCTGCTCCAATTGTTCAAAATATGTAGTTGGAGAGGCTGTACCTGATAGCCATATTCTCCTCCCTGCCTTTTGGAAGAGGAGTGATAAAGAAATTTGAAGGAGGGGTCTGAGTAAATTCTATATGGAAACAATCCCTTATGCCTCTGGAAATAAAGGGACAATCTAGTAGGGATTCCCATCAGATGTTAAAGGATCTTAGCCAAGCCCTATGAGGAGGCTGGCGGCATTGTCTTTTTGGTCTAGACTGAAGGATGCCAAAAAGGGTCAAACCTCTAAACTTGCCCCTGTTTTAGAGGAGGAGGGCCCTCTAGCTCCCCTAGACGCATTCCCTGTTAAAAAAGTTGTCTCTGTGACACCCATGGTTTTACTGCGAGATTATAACATCTAATTAAAGCTTAACCCCATGTAAACCTTTTTTGCTTTGTTCATTCATATATACGGCATAGAACACTAAGAGCCCATGAATGCCCAATTGTAGCAACAATGTGAGTAATCCTGGCAATGGGAGGTTTCAGCAGGAGCATCTCAAATCCGGTTGCCCCCTGCAAATGGCGGCACTTAGGAGGGTCACAAAAATGGTTTTGGTCTACTTTTAATTACTTTCCCATAATTACTGTCCTTGAAAAATACCGTTTTGTGATTACTCACCTTTAAAACGGATATTATAAGTGTGACATACACTCCGCTTCAATTGTTCATGACATTTGGGTTATTCTCCAGTAGAGGGCGAACTTCTGCAGAGATGAATGCAAAAAAGGAGCTCCTCCCAGTCCATAAATACCTGGGACCTCCCACGAATTCCCCCAGTGTAAGATAGCAGTAAGGGGACCAGGAAGAACCAAATATAACAATACTAACAACCAAGAAACAATGGTTCACCATATAAAGGATCCAGAATACCAACAAAGGGTGGGTGAAGCAGAGTGTATGTCACACTTATAATATCCGTTTTAAAGGCGAGTACTCACAAAACGGTATTATACCAAGTGTGACATACACTCCGCTTCAATTCTTCATGACATTTGGGACATCCAATAGCAGTGCCCGTCATGGGTGGGAACCATAAACAGTAAAGAATGCTCCAACTCAAACCACTGCAGCTTGCAGAACCCTGCAGCCATAAAAAGGCATCCGCTGAAGCCCGTACATCAACCTTGTAAAACTTGGAAAAAGTATGAATGGAAGACCAAGTAGCAGCCTTACAAACCTGTTCAACAGAAGCCTCGTGCTTAAAAGCCCAGGACGCTCCAACAGCTGGAGTAGTGCAGTGACCCTAAAAGGGGGAGTCTTCCCCTTAGCAGAATAGGCCCCAACAATGGCCTGACGAATCCATTTGCTAATGGTAGACTTGGCGGGCGCCAAACCTTTCCTGGGCCCGCAGGGCACCACGAAAAAGGCATCCGTCTTGCGGAAAGAAGAAGTAGTCACCAAATAGTACTCAACACAGCGAACCACATCCAAATTGTGCAAAACCCTATCCTTGTCATTGCTAGGCTTAGGACACAAGGAAGGGAGAACAATATCCTGATTGAGATGGAAAGCAGAAACCACCTTAGGAAGGAAATCTGGCTTAAAGCGAAAGACCACCTTGTCCTGGTGTTTTTCAAAGTAAGGGGCCTGAATCGACAGAGCCGCCAACTCAGAGACACGCCGAACAGAGGTAATAGCCACCAAGAAGGCAACCTTTTGAGTGAAAACAGAAAGAGCAATATCCTGTAACGGCTCAAAAGGAGGACCCTGGAGAGCCGAAAGAACCAAATTCAAATCCCAAACAGGAACCATAGCCTTCCGAGGGGGTCGAACATGAGTGACCCCCTGGAAAAAAGTCTTAACCAGCGGGTGTAAGGCAAAAGATCTTTGGAAGAAAACAGACAGAGCAGAGACCTGTCCTTTCAAGGTACTAAGCTGGAACCCAAGATCCAGACCGTGCTGAAGAAACTCCAAAATCCTAGGGATCGAAAACACCCTGCAAGGCAAGGCCCTAGCCTCACACCAGTCAATATAGGACCGCCAAGACCTATAGTAAATGCCAGAAGAGGACCACTTCCTAGCCCTAATCAAGGTCTGAACCTCAGCCTCAGACAAACCTTCCTCCTTCAAAATGAAGGTTTCAGCAGCCAAGCCGTCAAAGCCAGCGTTTGTAAATTGGGGTAACGTGACCATTAGATAACAGATCCGGAAACATGGGAAGCCGATACTGATCTACCTGAGCCGAACTGATCTACCGCCAGCCTTACAACATCTGCGTACCAAACCCTTCTTGGCCACCTTGGAGCCACCAGAATTTACAGGTACAGAAACCCTAGATCCTTCCAAGCAAGGGACAAGGCATCCACTGCCAGAGCTAGAGGATCCTAAGATAGAGACACAAAGGCCGGGAGTTTGTGATTGTGCCGTGAGGCAAAGAGATCCACCTCCGGAGTCCCCCACTTGCGACAAAGAACCCGAAAAACCCCGGGGTTGAAGGACCACTCTCCTTGGCGAGAGAACCCCATGCTCAGGGAGTCCACTCCCGGAATGTAGATTGCCGAAATGCAAGGAACATTGCTCTCCGCCCAATGCAGGATCAGAGAGACTTCCCTGAGAGCACTCCTGCTGCGAGTCCCTCCTTGGTGATTGATGTAGGCTACCGCCGTCCGATTGTCTGAACGAATCTGTACCGGAAGACCCTGTAAGTGCGACGTCAGCCGCGACAGGACAAGCCGGATGGCTCTGAGCTCCAAGACATTGATGGGGGTGTGAGCCTCCTGAGGACCCCACACCCCGCTGAACTGATGACTTTTCCAGAAACCTCCCCAGCCCGACAGGCTGGCATCCGTGGTAACCGTCTCCCCGCGAGGAACCAGAAAGGATCTGCCCCTCAACAGGTTGCTCGACTCCAGCCACCACCAAAGGGACTGCCGAACCCCAGAAGACATCTTGAATGGTTGATCCAATGACAGCGGACACCTGTCCCAATGCGTCAATAGATGAAGTTGAAGAGATCTCATGTGAAACTGCGCAAACGGGACCGCCTCGAAGGAGGCCACCATCAATCCCACCAGTTTCATCCCCTGTCGGATAGAGGGGCAAGGATTGGCCAGAAGAAGGATGATCAGATCCTGAATCCCCTGCACCTTGGTCTGGGTAGAAACACTCTGGCCTGAATGGTATCCAGATTCATGCCCAGGAATGAAATCACTCGTGATGGCGAGAGAGAGAGAGAGGACTTGGGGCGGTCGATCACCCACCCGAACCTCTCCAGGGTCGACACCACCTGGTGGGTGTCCAGCTCCGCCTGACGGAGGGAAGAAGTTGAAATCAGTCGTCCAGATACGGCACAATGCGAATTCCCTGAGCTCTAAATAGGGCCATTATGCCCGCCAGAACCTTGGTGAAGACCCTCGGCGCTGAGGTCAACCCGAAGGGAAGGGCTACAAACTGAAAATGTTGATCGTCCACCTCGAACCTGAGTAACCTCTGATGCGCTGGAAAAATTGGAACATGCAAATATGCATCCTTGATGTCTATGGATGTCACGAAATCCCCTTGACGAAGGGAACTGATGGCCGAGTCTCCATACGGAACTTCTTGATTCTGATTAATCTGTTGAGGACCTTGAGGTCCAGAATGGGTCTTACAGAACCTTCCTTCTTGGGAAAAGATTGGAGTAGAAACCCCTGCATCTCTCCGACGGAGGCACCGGGCATACAACTCCCATGTCCAGAAGGTTTTTTACTGCTAACAGGAGCCCCTGTGCCGCCTGAGGGTCCAAGGGCACCCGACACCTTAAAAATCTTGGAGGAGGCCAGTACTCGAACTCCAGTTTGTACCCGGAGGAGACCACTTCCAAGATCCAATTGTCTGTGACCTCCCGAGCCCAGACCTGGAAGAAGAGCCGCAGCCGTCCCCCCACCCGAGCGGGTGAGGGCGCCCCTTCATTGCTGAGCTGGTTTACCCGCAGGCTTGGGTTTGGAACCCCAGGCAGAATCGGGACGGGTCCGACCTCTGCCCCTGTTCCAGGAAGAGCCTCTGACACCCGAGAAGGCCAAACCTCTACCAGCTATGGCACCTCGAATAGGAAGGATTGAAAGAGCCTGCCCCCCGAAAGGGACGGCGCTGTTTCTTCCGCTGAGGTGACTTACCTCCCTTTGCCACAGCATCCAACTTATCTCCAAACAGCCGCATACCCAAGAAGGGAAGAGCTGTGAGCTGCAAAGTCCGCCATCCACTGATGGAGCCATACCGAGCGGCGCATGGCCACCAATAAGGCTGAAGTCCTACTACACATAACAATAGTGTCTTCCATAGCAGCCAAGACAAAATCCATGAACAATTCAAATCTTTTAAGCGTAGTGAACTCAGCGCTGGCCGGATCAAGGTGAGCGTCATTTAACCAGTCCCTAATCAGAGACCTAGCACCCACCGCCACTAGCGCAGATGCACAAACATGCCGCAAAGCCGAACCAACACTGGCAAAGGCATGGCAGACAATCTGATCAAGGCGCCTATCCTCACCATCCTTTAGGGAAGTGGCGTTTGGGGTGTGAAGCACTGAGGAGTTGGTCAACCCCAAAACTGGCGCATCGACCTCGGGAGGAGAAGCCCAGCACTTAACCGCTTCCACCGGGAAAGGATACTTCTTATCCCATCCCTGAGGAACACTCTGAAGCCGACTAGGTTTCTCCCATTCACTAAGGATCAGTGCATCAAAATAACCCTGGGTAGGGAACTCCAAACGAGGCTTGTGGGCCCCAAAAAATTCCCCCTTCTTGAGAGGAGGCGCCTCAGGCGGCGCAATATCCAAAACCTCCAAGAGATGTGACAAAACCGTGGCCGTGTCAACAGCATCCCCCAGCGCCTGCCCAACATCAGCCTCGCCAAACCGTACATCTTCAGCCTCTGACTCCTCATACAATTCCCCCTCCTCTAACGGGGAATAATCTGACATATCAAATGAATCATCATCAATATCCCAAGTCGCCTGGACCAACGACAAATGTCTCTTTTTAGCCTGGGCCTTCTTGCCCACCGTGCTAACCATAAATTTCTCGATGCTGGCCAACCTAGCACAAACATCGGAATGCGACTCCCCGCTAGCACCAATGTCACTTGGGGTACGGATAAGGCGGGGAGGGGAAGGCGATGATTTTTGTGGTCAGTCGCAAGACCGCAGGGAATTTAAGCAATAAGCAACCCGGGATGCCCCTTAAAAGTCCCAGTGGGAGGATTTGTTGTGATCTATATTAAGGCTAGGGACCCCAGGACTAGGAGGATCCCCTTATCATGCACATAAACGATGCAATCTGAAACACACAATGAAGCATCTAAGTCAAAATTGCCTCACAATATATATATATATATATATCCATACACACACATGCGAGAAAAAACAGGAGGCCCCCCCCGCATAAGCTAAGGAAGTGGCCAACAGGCCCTTACTGGCCAGGAGCACACAGGATCAGCCGCAGCAGCACCAAGATGGCCCCTGGAGAAGAGCCTCATGAGAAGAGGAGGAAGAGGAGGGGGGGCGGGCCAGCGCAGAACGCGCTCCCCGCAACGCGGATCCCAGCCATGGGCTGGCCCGCAGCATCGCGCCAAACGAGGGGGCGGAGCTACCGCGGCCGCAGCGAGAGCCGTGCCCCGCCCCCTCCCCGAACAAAGCCTGAGGGGGAGAAGCTCCCCAGGCTGAATGAAGGAGGTCAGTACCGTTATGGCCCTAAGTACAAGCAAACACCTGTCAGCACCACACAAGTAAAAACACACACACAGTGTCATACACACATAAAAACGGTACAAAGGCCAACCAGACCCCCCCCTAGAGGAAAGCAAGGGACCCAGAAGGGGGGAATCAAAGCCAGAATCTGGCCATAGGAATGAAATGACCCCTTGTAATGGGGTCTCACAGTGGAGCAATGCTCCTTGCACACCCATAAGGTGCTACCTACCCTCACCAGGACCCGCAGCCAAGGATGGGAGGCTCGAATAGGGATAATTTAGGAAAGGTCCTGGCAGCAATAGGGGCAAGAAATGGCCGGGCGCGAGCCCGGCTTACCTGCAAGTAAGAGAAGTCTTCATCTTCTGTCTTGCTCGCCTACCTGCAGAGAAGAAACTGGGGAATTGGTAGGAGGTCCCAGGTATTTATGGACTGGGAGGAGCTCCTTTTTTGCATTCATCTCTGCAGAAGTTCGCCCTCTACTGGAGAATAACCCAAATGTCATGAAGAATTGAAGCGGAGTGTATGTCACACTTGGAATATAGTATTTTCATGGAATGCCAAATAATAATTTGTGAAGATTGTGTGAACACATTATACCATATACTAAGAAAAGCACTGATGAATGATGAATAAATCACTCCTCACCTGTCACTCCAGTAGATGTAATCTTCAAAGACCGATACTGAGAACATGTCCATATTGTTGTGAGACAGAACTACCTCCCTGTTCTTCCCTGTCTCCAGGTCAATCCTCTCGATTTTATCAGTCCGTGCGTCACACCAGTAAAGCTTTCCTTCCTGAAGGAGAAGCAGCATAAGATAAGGAAATAGTAAGAAACTTAAAAATACAATAGTTTAAAGCAAGTAAGCCCCCTGAGAGTGGCAACAGCAAGGTCTGTACCGGTGAACAACAGGTTTGATACATGAGAGAGAAGAATTTCATGTATTAAACATGCTGCTCAGAGAAGCTGCAAATGACCATATCACATGCAAAGCTTTTAGAAGTAACCATTATTTTATAAATCTTTAACCTTTACCTCTGTACCAGGAAGGTTAAAAGCAGACCTTCAATCTAAAATAGCGCTACCGCCCTTGCATTCTACCCCCCCCCCCCCCCCCCACGATCCCAAAAAGCATCACTTACATGCTCAGTGCTACTTAAAAGTGATAATGTAGGGCAATGCAGGATAATGCAGGATCATTGTGTTGGGCTACATTTGGCACTGTTCTAAACTGTTTTCCGTTTTTAAATTGAAGCAGAAATGGATATATGAGAATGGATATGGAGATATTGAGGTTTAAAGGTTCATCCAATAACATTCTCTTTTTCATCTTGTCCACCAATAAGCTCAGCAGAGCGGGACAGGATTGCTGGTCCCCCTATCCTTCTGCCCCTCCCTCCACCACCTCCTCCAGATTCATCACTTTGCTGTCAGTGCAGACAGCTATTATGTAGCAACAAAGATCCTGGGGCAACGCCCACTTTGTCAGGATATATTATGAGGTGAAACTATAAACCTTGATATCTCAGCCATTTCTTCTTCAATTTAAAAACAATTTAGGACAGTGCCAAATGTAGCCCAACACAATTGTGTAACAACTATGTTTGTCTGCAGTAGTACTTTAAACCTGGCATGCAAACACAATGATCCTGAGGTTCCACTGATGCAGTGATTGGGTGACTAAAAAGTCACTAACGATCCCAGCAGCAGCTTGAAGGAGGACACCGAGTAGGTGAGTGAATCACACACAATGCATTGTAAGTCTGCTTTAAGAATACATTTTTTACCTCATAATCTATGGAGACTCCATTGGGCCAGCTGATGCCAACATCTACCAGAACAATCCGCCCACTACCATCAAGATAAGACCTTTCAATTCGAGGGAACTGACCCCATTCTGTCCAGAACAAATAACTTAAAAGAAGAGATAGGACAAATTAATAAAAATGTAGTACAAACAAATCTAATCAAGCAAGTAAACATTTGTTGAAAATGGGGATCCATTAAGTACTCTTCGTACTAGCACTATCTCAAGGAAATAAGTAGTGCTCAGCTTGGCCAAAACATAAAAAAGACCACTCTAATCATCTGGAATGAGTAACTGGTGATACAATCAAAGTTGCTTACCCTTTCTCAGGATGTACAGTTATAGCTCGTGGTTTATCCAGACCCTTGGATATGACAACATAGCGGAATGACCCATTCAGACGAGCCACCTCAATGACATCAAAGCCCTGATCAGTCCAGTAGATATTTCCTGTTAAGGGAATGTGCAATTAATGGGAAGCATCTACTACAAATATAAAAACTTCTCAAATAAGATGTTCAAAAGCACTACATTCATCCTTACCAGCTATCCAGTCTACAGCAATGCCTTCCACTCTTCCGATGCCATTAGTAACCACATCCTCACGCCATGTCTGGTCTCGCTTTGCACGACTAATAGTACTCAGACCCATGTCAACCCAGTAAATGGTGTCATTCTCTTAACAAATTATCAGAGAAAAATAGTTTAATACAATTGCATAAATAACACAGTTTAAAATGGTTTGTCAATGATCACATATAAATGGTGATCACTTTATAGGACAGCTTCTTGGTAGTCTATTACTGTAAAAAATACAATTCTGTGAGTACTCGCCTATAGAATTGTTTTTACTATGCATGGCACGGCCTGTTTCAAGAAGTCCTTACGTATGGGATATTCTGCCACAAGGTGGCGCAGCGGACTGCAGAACAGTTGTGGCTCCTCCCGGTACCATAGCCACATAGCCTTTGTGGGCCCGGGCTCTTCTGCCCCAGGTAATAGGGGGTGCTGGGGGTTAGTGGCAAGTCACCTGCGGCTAGCCCCCAGCCTTGTGAACTGGTATAAAGGGTCTCATGGACCCCTTACCAGTTCACAAGAGGTTAACAGTAAAAAAAAAAAAAAAAAACACACTGACACAAGAAAAAATTAGTTTTATTAAAAAATAAAAACTTTTTTTTACTTTACTTACCTCCGATCGTCAGCTCCTTTGTCCCTCGATGTGATGACAGATGCAATCATGCTGGCTGCAGTAGCAGAGGGGCAGGTGATGATCTGATCACCTGCCCCTCTGCTCCTGTGGCCAGCATGATCGCATCTGAATGAAGAGCAGCAGGGAGCCTGAACGACACCCGGTGAGTGGCGTCATCCGCCCCGCCCCCAAAGGGGCGGGGCTTAACGGCAAGATGGCAGTGCCCGTCGGGAGAGGAAGCTGAAGAGCCAAGAGGGGGGGGGGGGGGGGGGGGGGGCGATCGGAGCCCCCCCCCCAGTGAAGAGAAGACCCGGCGGGAGGCAGCGCGGGCACAGGTAAGTAAATGTCATTTTTATTTTATTTTTTTTTACAGTTAGCAGCTGCTGCTGACGAAGCGGGGGGGGGGGGGGGGCTATTCCGGGGGCTCTCCCACGGGGGATCGGATGGCACCAAATTAAAGAGGAGACCCGGCCGGATCCAACGGGTCAGGTGAGTATTTTTTATTTTTATTTTTTTTAACTAGCAGCGCGGAAAGTCAAGCACGTAACACCTACGGGCTTGGCACTTAAGGCCCAGCCAAGCCAGCACGTAGGTGTTACGTGCTTGGCACTTAAAGGGGTAATGGCAGCGGCACAGACCGGACGCAGCCCAGCCCCCACAAATGTAAAAGCATGGCAGGCCAGCTGATCCATACGCCAGTCCGCGCTGTACCGCATTGTAGTAGTGTCAGGGGAAGGCATGACTGAGGTGTTGGACAGCCGTAAAACGGGAGCGTCCACCTCAGGGGGCACGACCATCGCTTGACCAGGTCAGCAGCAAAGGGATACCTCTTTTCCAACCCCTTGGGCACCGCGGGTAATCTATTAGGACGCTCCCACTCCTTGAGCACCATATTAGAGAAATGGCCCTGCTCCGGTAACTCCAGACGTTGTTTATCAGGATGAAAGAGCTCACCCTGCTTCCTCTTAGCCACCTCATGGGGGAGCGATGTGCAAGGTTTCAAAAATGTCTAACAACAGTCTATCAGTGTCATCAGGGAGCCATGAGTCCTCCCCGGACGCAGACCCAGGGTCACTGTCGTATCCCTCCTGCTGGTCCCCAGAGGAGTCAGAGTCCTGGAAAAGCTCCCCCTCCTCTAGGGAGTAACAGCCACCAAAGGCATCAATTCCCTCATCCTCCTCAGCAAAGAGGGAGGGCGTGGGAACCAGGTGCCGCTTCTTGCCAAAGGCCTTACCAGAAACAGGCCTGGCAACCTGCCTTTCAATGCTGGCCACACGAAGTGCCAGATCAGATTGTGACCCCCTGCTAGTATCCCCGTCACTGGGGGCTAAATGCAGGTGCAGGGGGGTAGGCGATCCCGGAAGGAGCACAGAACTCTGAAGAGAAGCGCTCAACCCAGCCTGGTCCGCAATGATACTGTGGGCAAACGGCACGCAAACCGCGCCACCACCACTCAAAGGGGATGCCCCGCACATGACACACAGCCAGGATTGCCCCGAAGGACCCCCAAGCACGCTATCCCCAGAAGCCTCCATATGGTGATCAACACAGGCGCAATAGGCCAGCACAGGGTAAGGGCTAATAAAAAGCCACCCGGGATGCCCCCCCCCAGGGGATGCCCCCAGAAGAGCCAGTAGAGGGGAGATGAGGGGGGTAAGGAGCAGAACCGGGAGAAACCACAACCCACAGTTGTCCCGCCTGAAGCACATAAGTAACATGCACATAAGCATCCCGCAGCACATGCCCCAAGGAAACAAAACCCCCAAAGGGGACTCACGGATCAAGGAGACTGAAGGCAGAGGAACACCAAGCCGCGAGACCACGGGAGGAAGCGACACAGGAAACGATCACCGCCGCAGCCCAGGGAGGAAGAGGGGCCCCAGACGTGCAGCAGGCTCGAGAACCTCGAGGGGCAGGCCGTGGGGGGACGACGCGATACACATCATCCCCCGGCACCTTCCCCCCCCCCCCAAAGAGCGCCATTACAATCCAAAAACACCTCACAGCCTGCGAAAACAGCGTTAAAACCACTCACCGCACGCAAACTGCAACCCCCCCCCCCCCCCCCCGGGGAGAGGAGAACGGGCAGGCAGCGGCAGGAGCCGGTCCGGGGGGGGGGGGGGGGAGAAACCCCAGACACAAAAAACACTCACCCCCTCAGAAGCTAGGACAGGAACTCCACATCCCTCAGTAGGCTCACCATAAAGCCTGTGGCCGGCCACCCTTTGTGGTACAGAGTCTGCGGCTTGGAGCAGCGCTCCTTGAGCACCTGACCCTAGTGCTCCTCTACCTTCACCCGATCCGTCAGCCGAGGCTGGGAGGCACAGAGGGTCCGGAAACGGGTGGGAATAGACATGCAGGGCCACAGGCTTGGTTGCCCGCTCACCTGCGCGATATAAAGAGCCATCTTCTATGTTCGCAGTATCACTGCAGAGAAAACACTGGAGAGGTCTATTGGTGATCCTGTTTTTATATGGTACCCGGAGGAGCCACAACTCTTCTGCAGTGCACTGCGCCACCTTGTGGTGGAATATCCCATACGTAAGGTCTGAAACAGGCCGTGTCATGCAATAGGAAAATACAGCTAGGTAAAATTCATGGTCAGCAAACTGAAAGCAGGTCTATAGAGAAACCAGAATATTTACATAAACCCAGCCCTATTGCTTTTCCAATTTCAGAACAAATATTTGCCCAGAGTTCCTGGTCTTCCACGAATGCCTTGAGAGGCTTTGCATGACCAAAAAAACTTTTTAGCACCGTTGGAAGAGGACAAGGTCCCCTCCAGGCTGTTTATTTTAAACATACCTAAACCTTCTCTGGAAAGCTGCGATCAGGTCAGCAAGGAACCTAGCCCAGGTACCTACTCCTGCTGGCAGTGAACCCTACATTATCTTTCCTTAGAGATTTCTATAACAGAGAGCCAGCCACATGGCTACTGAAGGAGGTCCGGCTGCCACAAGAGTGGTTACCGGTTTCCTATACCCTGTCTGAAAGTGCTCCGCTTTATCTCTAAGGAAGGCGTTCTGATGGTGCAGAGGATGGGCTAGATTACTAGGACCTTTCCTGGTACAGAGTTGCAAGAGAGGATTTAAATCTTGTTTATAGCGGAACAAAACCCAGCAGCAGCCTGGGATCTAAAATAAAAACTGGCTTTCCCTGGGGGCATCCGGAACAGAGATGCCCCACTATGTGAAACCCCCCAGGGCATTAATAAATACTCACCTTACCCCGGTCCAACGGCGCATGTGTGGGCTCCTGTCCAAGTTGTTTTCTCAAATAATGTAATTTGGCAAATGGCTCTGATTTTCAACAATGGGCAGCACGTGCTCCTGCTTCTCCTGCATCCCCAGCATTGTGTGAGTACTCCCCGACCAGTTAGACAGAGACGGGAGAGTGCACCTGTCGGGCATGCGGGAGTGCGCGCTCCCCATTCATCCCATTAAGAGACGCTTGCTGAATTACATCATCACAGCAAGCAGCTCTAATTGCACTGGAGCCCATGCATGCTCTGTTGGACCAAGGCAGAGGTAAGCAGATCGGGTGACTTTCGAGTCTCACATAGCAGGAAATCCCGATTTAGGATGCCCCAGGGAAGTGGAGCAAAACCCGGGAAAGTAAACAAACCTGGGTTTTCTTCCACTTTAAATACCATAAACTATGAAGGGCTTATGGATGTCAACAACGATTTCACATTTAAATGCATGTGGAGATATTCTTACCTGCATGGAAGTCCATTCCAACTGCCAGAGATGTACCAGAAACAGGAACTAAAGCATCAGATTTATCTTGTGGATCCAAAGGTATTCCTCGTATACCTTCATGCACAGAGTAAAGTAAGAAGGATCCAACGCCTGCAACGACAAAAATACAATTCTGTGATTACTCACCTGTAGAATTGGTATTATATGTATACAGCACGTCCCGTTCCAGAAGATATTCCTTACACTTGGGATATACATCCAGTAGATGGCGCTGGACTGCAGAGACAGAAAAGTGGCTCCTCCGGCCCCACATATACCAGGGACCTCCCACAAATTTCCCAGTATTGAAAAGCAGTTAAAATGAAACCGGGAGAACCGAGTATCACCACACAGAGGTAACTAAGAAAAATGATAACAAGGGTGGGGTGGAACAGGACGTGCTGTATACATATAATACCAATTCTACAGGTGAGTAATCACAGAATTGTATTATTCTAAGTATACAGCACGTCCTGTTCCAGAAGATATTCCTTACACTTGGGACATCCAATAGCAGTGTCCGTAAGGAAGGGTGGGATCCCCAAAAGTAACAGCAGACAGTTTAAACCACTGCCGCCTGCAGAACCTTGCGGCCAAAAGCAGCTACAGCTGAGGCCCTAACATCAACCTTGTAAAACTTTGAAAAAGTATGAATAGAAGACCAAGTAGCGGCCTTGCAAACTTGTTTAACAGAAGCTTGGTGCTGAAAAGCCCAAGAGGCACCAATTGCACGAGTGGAATGAGCTGTAAGGCGGATGGGAGGCTCCTTCCCCTTAGCAGAGTAGGCCTGTATCACAGCCTGACGTATCCACTTGCTGACAGTGGATTTAGCCGGAGCCATACCTTTCTTAGGTCCAGACAGAAGTACAAAAAGAGCATCAGTCTTCCTGAAGGATTCAGTAGCCACCAAATAGAACTTCAGAGTCCTGACTACATCCAAAGAATGTAAAACCCTCTCCTTAGGGTTACTAGGATTAGGACACAGAGAAGGCAAAACAATGTCCTGATTGAGATGAAAGACAGAAACAACCTTAGGCAGAAAATCTGGCTTAAAACGAAACACCACCTTGTCCTGGTGTATCTCAAGATAAGGAGGCTTGATGGAAATCGCCGCCAACTCAGAAACATGCCTAATAGAAGTGATGGCCACCAAAGAGACCACCTTAAGCATAAGAATGGACAAAGGGGCCCCTTGCAAGGGCTCAAAGGGAGACCCCTGCAGGGCAGATAAGACCAAGTCCCAGACTGGTAACATAGGCTTACGTGGGGGACGCACGTGAGTAACCCCCTGGAAGAAGGTCTTGATCAGGGGATGCTGAGCAAAGGATCTTTGGAAAAAAATGGCCAAGGCAGAAACATGACCCTTCAGAGTACTGAGCTGAAGAACCAGATCCAAACCACGTTACAGAAACTCCAGAATCCTAGGAATAGAAAACACACGGCAGGGAAGCGAGTTAGACTCGCACCAAACCCTGTAGTAGATGGAAGAAGAGGACCTTTTCCTAGCCCTGATCATGGTATTTACAACCGAGGCAGGCAGCCCCTTTTCCATCAAAATGGAGGTTTCGACAGCCAGGCCGTCAAAGCCAGCGTTTGTAAATTGGGGTGGCGTAGGTGCCCCTGAGTGAGCAGATCTGGAACCCTGGGCAGGGCGTAATGATCTACTGCCAGCTGCCCGATGTCTGCGAACCACACTCTTCTTGGCCAACAGGGGGCCACCAGTATGGCTGCCACCCTTTCCTGAGCTATCTTGCGCAGCACCCTGCCCAGCAGGGGAAACGGGGGAAACACATACAGGAGCTGAAACCTCTTCCAAGACATTGCCAGGGCATCCATGGCCAAGGCCAGAGGATCCTGGGACAGAGAGACAAAGACTGGAAGCTTGTGATTGTGACGGGACGGAAACAGATATCCGGCTGACCCCAGCGGTGGCACAGGGAGTGAAACACCCTGCTGCTGAGGGACCATGCTCCCAGAGCTCAGATAGTCTGCCTCCAGATTTTCCACCCCCGGGATGTACACAGCTGAGATGCAGGGAACATTCTCCTCCGCCCAGGACAGTATCAGGGACACTTCCTTAAGGGCCCTCTTGCTCCGGGTCCCTCCCTGATGATTGATGTAGGCAACCGCCGTCTGGTTGTCCGAGCGGACCTGAAAAGCCCGACCCCTCAGGTGTGGGGTTAAGTGGGTGAGAACCAACCTGATCGCCCTCAATTCCAGAATGTTGATAGGGGCAGGGGCCTCCTGAGGGCCCCACTGACCCTGGAATTTCAGGGACTTCCAAAAGCCCCCCCAACCTGTCAGACTGGCATCCGTGGTGACAGTCTCCCAGCAGGGGGCCAGAAAGGATCTGCCCCCCAGCAGGTTCCTTGAGTCCAGCCACCATGATAGAGACCTCTTGACCGGAGGGGACAGGACACCTGATCCAATGACACAGGGTCCCGATCCCATACTGACAAGAGGTGAAGCTGAAGAGGCCTCAAGTGAAACTGAGCATATGGAACCGCCTGGAAGCAGGACACCATCAGGCCCCACCAGCTGCATTCCCTGCCTGATGGATGGATGCGGACAAGACAGAAGGAGCCAAACTTTCTCTTGAATACTCTCCACCTTCTGCTGAGGAAGAAAGATCTTGACCTGAGATGAATCCAGAATCATGCCCAGAAAGGACTTCGCCATGGAAGGAGACAGGGGAGATTTGGGGTGGTTGATCACCCAGCCAAATGACTCCAGTGTGGACACCACCCGCTGAGTGTCCAGCTCTGCCTGATGGAAGGACTGAGAAGCGATAAGCATGTCGACCAAGTAGGGAAGAATGTGAATGCCCTGAGATCTCAACAGAGCCATCACTCCTGCCAGCACCTTGGTGAATACCCTGGGAGCCGAGGTGAGACCGAAGGGTATGACCTCAAATTGGTAGTGCTGATCCTCCAGAGCGAACCTGAGGAATCTCTGATGATCTGGAAAGATAGGTACGTGAAGGTAAGCATCCTTGATGTCTACAGAGGTCATGAAGTCCCCTGGGCGTAGGAAAGCCACATCTGAGCGCAGAGTCTCCATGCGAAAGTGTCTGAATCTGACAAATTTGTTGAGGTGCTTCAAATCCAGGATGGGTCTGATGGACCCATCCTTTTTGGGAACAATGAAAAGATTGGAATAATAGCCCTTGCCCCTTTCCCTCAAGGGCACCCGGCAGATGACACCCAGTTCCAGAAGGCCTTGGACAGCCAGGGACAGGCCCTGAGCTGACAGGGGGTTTTGAGCTAACCGAGATATCTTGTAACCGGAGGACACTACCTCCTGAATCCACCGGTCTGAGACATGAAGCCTCCAGACATGAGCCAAGAGCCAAAGCCGTCCCCCCACCCGGATGGGTGAGGGCGCCCCTTCATGCCTGAGGGGGCTTGGGGGAGGACTTAATCTTGAGACCCCGGGGGGGGGGGGGTGCCCCTGCCCCAAAAATCTCCACGGGCTCCAGCAAAGGAATCTCCCTGTCCAATTCTGGAGCCCCAGAAGGAAGGAGAAAAGGCACCTGAACCTCGAAAGGACTGGGGCTGCCTTCTACGCTGAGGTAACTTGCCTCCCTTAGCAAACAAGTCCAGACGTTCACCAAAGAGGCGCAGCCCCTTGAAGGGAAACCCAGTGAGAGCCTTTATGGCAGCGTTGTCAGCAGCCCACTGGCGCAGCCAGACCAACAACAAGGCAGAAGCCCTGCCACACATTCTAATGGTATCATCCAAGGCAGAGATAACATATGCAACGTATGACAGATGTGTTAGACAACCCCAAAACTGGAGCATCCACCTCGGGAGGACATGACCACCGTTTAACCATTTCAGCAGGAAAGGGATACCGCATATCCCAACTCTTTGGCACCCCAGGGAGCCGGCTAGGCCATTCCCACTCCTTGAGCACCAGATTATTAAAATTAGCTTGTTCAGGAAACTCCAAGTGTGGTTTAACAGTATGAAACAGCGGAGCCACGGCAGGAGGAGAGATATAGAGTACATCAAAAATGTGAGCCAAAAGCCTATCAGTATCATCTGAAGCCCATGGGTCATGCCCAGAATCGGCACCATACGGTCTAGAATGTTCAGATGATTCTGAATCAGATAACAATTCCCCCTCTTCTAGGGGAGTATAAACGGTAACATCAAAAAATTCCTCTGCCTCCATAGGAAAGAGGGAAACACCAGGTGATAAATGCTGCTTCTAAGCAGAAGCCTTCCGTGGGCCAGAGCCAGCAATGTCTCTCAATGCTGGCCACCCGAGTAGCCAAACCAGGTTGAGACTCCCCACTGGTATGCACCTCACTGGGAGTCAGATGTAAGCGTGGGGGGCGCAGGCCCAGCCACCGGTAACCCAGACTGCAGCGCAAGCGTCCGCTGGGCGCAGGGTACACACACCCTGACATCATCACTTATAGGGGATACCCCACACGCCACACACAGCCGGGTTTGTCCCGAAGGAACCCCAAGCACATTATCCTGAGAAGCCTCCATATGGTGATTATTGTGGCACGATAGGCCAATTGGGATTGACGCCAATAAGGCTACCCGGGATGCCCCAATAGCCCGCTAGGGAAGTGGGAGATATACAATACAATAGCCCTCCAATAGGGAGTTAACACTAAATAGAGGGGATAGGCCTGGGAGAAACCACAAAAGTTAGACCCGCCTGCTAGACATAAGCAAAAAGATCCCGTAAGCAAAGCGCAATACAGTTAATACAAAGTAAATCAGCCCGCAGGGGCACTTACGGACCGAGGGGCGGGCCGCGGAGACAGTGATGCAGAGAGCACACATGACAAAGCCAGCCAATGATGGCGCAGCTGCACCTGAGGTGATGTCGCCGCCGACCACGGAGCGGAGTACAAGCGCGCGGCGGCGGCAAAAGAAGCAGTGCAACCAATTCAAAAAGGGATCATCACATAAACATATATATATATAGACATACACCCCCCCCCCCAGAGATCTACCAGGGAGAGCAAAGGGGAAGCGAAGGCCAGCCGAAGGGAGCCAACTGCGGGGACAGTGGGCGAGGGGCATAAGACGCGGGAGGGGCATAAGACGCGGGAGGGGCATCCCATAAGGCTCACCAAGGGCCTGTACCGCCTACCCTTTGGTGGGGGACTGCGGTTGGAGAATCGCTCCGTAGCACCTAGCAGCGGTGGTGCCTACCTTCACCCGAACCAGTGCAGCCTAAGCTGGGAGGCAGTAAAAGGAAACGGGTGGGAATAGTCCTACAGGGCCGCAGGATAATAGCCCCGCTCACCTGCGAGTAGAGAGAGCCATCTTCTAGTCATCTCAGCTCAGACTGCAGAGAAGAACTGGGGAATTTGTGGGAGGTCCCTGGTATATGTGGGGCTGGGAGGAGCCACTTTTCTGTATCTGCAGTCCAGCGCCATCTACTGGATGTATAACCCAAGTGTAAGGAATATCTTCTGGAACAGGACGTGCTGTATACTTAGAATAACTTGGAGATTACATGCTGCTTAATAAAATGTTTTTTGGATGTACAATTAATAGGGATGCATGAATCCTTCATAGTTGGGGTTCCGCAAAATGGAGACCTGAACTTTGTGGGGCGATTCTGCCTCTGGGTGCCCCTCTGCCCCCCTCACTCACCTGGATGGGTTGGGGGGCAACAGGAAGTGCCAGCTTGCAGAGCTGGCTCTAGGACTGTTCTCGGGTATGGGAGCAGGGCCATCTTCCTGTTTCCCGTTTGTAAGGATCTTCGACTGCTGACAGGAAAGGCAAGTTGTTCACACTTTAGGTAAAATTGGTTGATGGGCTGCTTAGCAACATTCCGTGTTAGGGCCAAACACCGAACTGGAACACTGGCTTCTGGCTAAAGACTGTATTGGGAATCCGAACTTTGCAGTTCGGGTTTGTTCAACACTAATAATAAATGTTTATAAAATAAAAGTTACAGCGGACCAAACCCCCCAAAACAACTCAGTCTACTTGGCTCCAGTACCTCAGGACATTACCTATTTTCTGTCCTGCTTGGTATACCTGTTATATTGTATTTATTTTTTGTTTTCCCCAGGTATGCAATTGTATGCCTTTGGCTTTTGATAGGATATGCTGGCCCCCTGTTTATGCCCCCCTCCTCCCAATATCATGCTGGAAGCAATTAGAGCCTTTTGGAAATAGTGCCAAAAGAGGCTTTAACTTTTCCTAAATTTTCCAACAATTTTTCCGTTGAAGCCAAAATCATTTGCGAGTATTTTTATCCAATTTATTACCAGGACACTAAGGAGAGTACATGTTGATACATGTTTTTTTTTATTTAATCTTCCCTTGGACGTGGTTGGTCCGCGTTAAGTAAGTGATACGTTATTAGCCTTCAGCCTTACACTTATCTCTCCATCATTACAAATCTGGTGCTCAATCTTAGAAACAAAAAATCATTTTGATTATATAAATCATAAACCACCAAGCCAAAATTCTTACCCTCACAAGTCTGCTGACCACTCCTCAGACTGTATCCTGCAGTACACATACAAGATCTTGTAGTAGCAGATGTTGGAAGACAAAGTTGAGAACAGTCTCCATTATTAACAGAACAATTGTTTCCACCTAAAACAAAGAGCCAAAATAAAATAACTAACAAACTAAAAGACATAACCGATGTTCCTCCTAAGTTCAGAAGCATATTCTTTCTTGAGTGGCAGCATTTGTTTGATAACACTTTTACTACCAATCCTAGCATTGCGTTTTGGGGCTACATATCTTGTCGAGCCTCCCTGCAATAGTCACAATGGCAGGGTGGGGGGCCTCAACTGCTCTTTTACACCTAGTAGACATTAATCTTGAGGCTTATAGGCCACCTTATATCGTTTCTATTATACTTGTAAATGCAAGGGGAAATCTGGATTAAATCCGGAGCAAGTCTGACCAATCAAAATAGACCATATCATATATACATATGGGAAAACCTCTAAATGTGTAGAATAAACCTAGGAACTTCAGTTTACATAATTTATAATCATGCTATTCTTACCCTTCTGTAGCTCTTCATCATACACTTTCATATGCATGACCTGGTTTGTGTTTTGACGCAGGACTCGTGGATCTGATCCGTCTTTTTTATTACATGTCCCCATTTTATCAGATGCATGGTCAGCCCACCAAAGTTTGTCACCTAAATTAAGCAAAAAAAAAAAAAAAAATTAAAACATGATAAAAAAAATAAAACAAAAATAAAGCATGGGGGGAAGTAACGGACTGGCAAAAGCCCTTTAAAAGATGTAATATAGATTTATCTAAAGCTCATTCACATATGGATGGTGTCAACAAATGTAATAACATTTAGTGACATGGGACTATTGCAGCTCAAATCAAAACAGTGCGTCTCCCACAATATTCATATCTCCCCTGCACACAAATGATCAGATTTCAGGGCTAAACCGCATTATCCCTTTCTGCAAACATTTGAAGTTGAAATTAAAAACGTAACTTTTAAGCTAATCAAAATATTTTACCCATAATAGCTAGTGCAGTTGCTTTTCCCAAGAAAGATTTCATGGTAAGAAGAACTTCCAGGCCTTTGCCATTAAGGAGACATCTGTTAATGGTACCCAAGCCAGAACTAATCCAGTACAACTTTTTGTCCATGTAATCAATCGATAAACCTGTAGGAGAGCAAGAACATTTTTTGGGGGTTGCTATAGAGTAACATTTATAGGATTGCTGCTACATCTTCCAAAAGAACGTGAATTAAAATATAATTAAACCAAAACAGAACCATAACACATATCATTTAGAACAATTTATTCAGGAAACATCATTGCGCAATGTACAAAGCTCCCCATTAATATCAACTTGATTCGTCTTATATTACCTCTAAGCATTGCACACATTATAACGTAATTCTAAGTGAACTTTCCACAGTATATACCGAATAATTAGGCAGAACCACAGACATTGGTAAAACTCATTAAACAAGCAATGGGGCAGTTGCACACGCATGTTGACACATAAATCCCATTTTTGGTAACTATCCAAAATCCATGCTCCAAAGTGCGAGTCACGGATTGGCTCGCATTTGCCTTGAAATTGCCAGACAAGTTTGTTTTTAAGGCAAATCAGTGGAATTTCCATATCTGGGGATCCCAAATTGGAATACTGAAAATCCTGGTGAATGCTAGTCATTTGTGGACCTCTGAACTAGTATTGATGCAGCAGATCTATGCTGGCAAGCATTATGTAAGGATGAAAAGAGGGAATTTGCCTGGTTTCAAGATGCGGTTTTATCAGTTAAAGTGGACCAACACCCACCGGTGATCGGCCCGGGAATCTATAAGATTCTATAAGATTCCCGGGCCGATCACCTCCCTCCCCGCGGGACATCCGAGATCGGGATGTCCCGCGGGGTGAAACCCCCCCAAACACCCCAAACTCCTTACCTCAGTCTGTGAATGGCCGGCGCGGGCACGCGCGCGTCAAGAGGGACGCGCGGGAGGCGGCGACGGAGGAGCCGCTTGTCCGCGGCTTGTCCGTCGGCGCGGGGAGAGGTGAGTTCGGGGGGTTCGGGGGGGTTTCACACAGTGGGGTGCCCCACCGAAGTGGACCAAGACCCAGGATAGTCAAAATCCTGGGTGTTGGTCCACTTTAAGTTGTTCTGTGTTTCCAGTTACAAAAAAAATGTAAAGAAGCAAAAGCAGCCTAATGCTGCATACATGTGAAAGTGCAAACTGCACAAGTAAATACGATAAGATACGGGATTTTGACACAGCCATTCACTTACCAACAGGTCCTTTCTGATTGGTGAATAGGACTTGCTGCTCTGTACCATCCATATTTGCCATGCTGATATTGTCACCATCTGTCCAGTACATCTTCCTGGAAGAAACGGAATGAATATTAAAGTTCTGACTAACAGCAGTAAGTGCCTGAAACGAAACACAATTCACCCCCAGGCATTCATCTACCATGAACCCAACCACATGCTAAATATTCAGAAGTAGGGGGTGGCAGATTGTGGTGACAAAACATGGCAGATGCTTAACAGGAGATGTAACACGACTTAATATGCACTCCAACAATGATGAAGAGGCAATCCATTTTCATAATCAATTAGTCCATAAGAACCATTACAGTAGAAATGTAATTTCTAATAGCTAAATTCTGTTCGAGATAAAAAAAAAAAAAGCAATGTTTTCTGATAAGCTATTCAAGTTGTTTTTCTGAAGGCCTTCTATTACCTAAATTAAAATACCCCCCACCACTACTTATAGTCAGAAGCCGAATTAATAGAGGAAAACAGAAATAGGGTTAAGAGGAAGGGTCTTCCCAGGCCCAGACAGCCAATTTAAGGGTGCCATATGGTCCGACAGGTCTTGTATATTATTTTAACAGTAAAGAATTATTCTTTCTTGCATCCAAAAGTGTCACAGGGCCCAAGACCTACTTATTATGGTATGATTAATAATTGATCTCGATCTTGGGGGGTACTTGGTTACAACAGCTTGTCCCTAGGGGGTACTTGGCATAAAAAGGTTGAGAACCGCTCTAGATTATTATTCATCATAACACAACACCCTGGCTGCCAGGCTGCTGACCCCCACCCCACCTGGTGAAAATTGCAGAAGGTCTCAGGCACCCCTCTCCCAGCAAATTGGCTCATTAACCTCTGTAATGACCTTACCAACAGGAAAAGTCCTGCTTTGTATTGGGCATTGCATCTTCCGCTCAGCTATAGCTTATTGCAGAACTTTTCAGTGTATGTGCCCGGAAAACAAAATTATGAAATAAGTCTACACATTTTTAAATTAATGCTGTTAATGAATACAAAAAAAAATGTATCGGGCCAACGGTCCGGGTGTGCACATATAACAAGCTCAGCAGCTGCGTTGCATTAATATCAGGTTTCTAAGTAGTCGCTGTAGACTACACACAGATGCATGTTTGCAAAATAGGAATGTAGGTGGGTTGGGGGGGGGGGGGTTCTAACTTCATACAAAACAGGCTTCTTAAGCCAGAATATTACTGGATCTGTCCTGGAGTTTGCGTGACATTATCGCCATGTCTGATCCACCGCTCCCTAACATTAATTTCCAGTAACAAACCCAACTCTCCCACACAGATGGCTTTGCTTATTTCTATATTACTGGAAACGACTTCAGTCCACCCACACGTTCAGGTCAGCCAGAGACAGAAAAACTTCCAGAACACAGCAAAAAGTTGTCACTTTCTTCTATGTGCCACCCCACCAATTGAACCCTGCAAGTAGATGCGTGCACATATCTGGCGTATGTGTATAAAGATAACAATGCTCAATTAACTTTTGCTTTCATCTGCGTAATTGCTTTAACCTTAGGAGTTCTTTAGGAGTGGAAACATTTATATTACAGCAGCATCCAAACCATGAAGTATAAAACCTGCTCCAGATGGTCTTTTTTGACTATTGTGGGCCAACCATACAAGCAGTGGTGAAAGCACAGTTATATCATGCTGTGTGAAGCTAAAGACTGTAAATTCCTTTGAATATTTTAGTAGGCTATGGCGACAGGAAATAAGCATATGTGTGCCTTAATGTGGAAACGTAGTGGGAAAGTGGAAGAATCTGTGTAGGCAGGTGCATTTCAACACCCAAAAACTTATAGAAGGTGTATTTTGCCCTAGGCCAGATTTTTTTTTTCTAAAACATCTTATGTAAGGTTGAAAGACATGGTGGGATAATAGGGAAACATATGTAAATAACTCACTGTGATCCCAATCGGATGGTTTACAAAGTAAGAAGTGTCACATTATGCAGCTTCTATTGATAGATTAGAAAGGTGACGAAGTGGACACCCAGCTGTTTAGGCTAAAGTCACCCACGAGCCGGACTGGCTGTGACAAGTATGCATTGCAACCAATATAAGAAGGATTACAAATAAAATTAATTCTTAACAGGTTTAAAGCTGCACCCTGCTGGCAGCTGCAAGCCTGCTTCTCTATTGACCGCTACACAGTAAGGGAACACAGAAGTCGTTAAGTAACTGTTTGGGGCATTCAGTTATTAGCAATGCAATGGGGCATTCCAATTGTGGGGGTGAGCAGACTGCCAGTCATCATTGACTGGAGAGCTACTTTAAACTGGACCTTCAGCGTGATTTAATGAAAAGCCCAAACCCTTAAAAAACTGTTCCCCAGCATCTAAAATTAATATATTTTACGTTTTTAGTCACTAACTTATTATTCTTTCCCCCACTGGGCTGCAACTCTGTTCAGGAATTTAGGATATGGGTGCCGCCATCTTGACTCAGAAGCATCACACTTACTGAGGAGAGGAGAGTGGAATAAGTTACAGGGGGGCGGGTTATAGCTGTGCTTTGCTCAGACAGAGCAGAGCTGGGGTCAGGTAAAGGTCAGCAGTCCCAGAATGCAGAGCAGCACAGTCAGGAGGCACTTCCTGTTTGCAGGCTGCCTGATAAGATGGCGGCTTCCATAATGTTTAAAGGCTCATAACATGCAGTAGATGCAGGTAGGATGATTTTTGATGTGGACAATCTGTATGTACAGGGTGTGGGAAACATATAAGATAGACTCTTATTCAGAGTGAAGGTCCGCTTTAAGGGCTAAACTTAGGATGAGCCCCTCATTATCCTAACTTATAGCTATTCACAGACCACATCCAGGGAATGAGTAACTATAAACCTACATGTTTACACTAATCCAACAAACTGTGCTGAAGGGATGTCACAAACTATTGCTTTACATAGTACTGTCATATTCCATGGTATGACAAAGTAGAAATGAGAAATAAGGGTTGTAACAACAGTGTATATACACTGGATATTAAACTCCACTGTACAAAAAATAATCATACTTTGTAAAAGCTTACTTCACCTTATTACATTTCATAACCAAATATACAATCTAAAGTGAAAAAAGTAAGGGCAGCCATAGGGAAATGGCGTGGAAAGATATATCTGCATTGGTTTTAGTCTTCTGACACACACATACCAGCCAACAGACAGATCTATTTTCTATATTCATAGTGAAACAGAAAAAATGATCTATATTGTTATCCTGTATTTTTATGTGCCTATTTTTGCAAATTCGTTGGTTCTTTTAAGTGGAAGTCCAGTCTCATATTAACTACCATCCTGGCCATCTTATTTGTCCTGAATCCAGTCCCGTTATCAGCAGCAAGCAGCATCCTCCACTTTTTTTCCCCACAATGTTTTTATTGACGATATGCAAAGGTTACAACCAAAAACGGCTTACATTTCAGTTTATAATACAAGTAGAAAAAAATCGCATCCAGTTGAAGTCATTTTTATACGAAGTATAGCACAAATAAGATGTTATACAAAGCAATTGGAAACAGCAGCGGCTACAAAGGTTAAGTACAAGACATGTTAAGAGGATAAGAAAGACAGTGGAGGATAAAGAAAAAAAGAGAAAAAAGGGAAAGAGGGAAAGGGGTGGGTGTCCATACTACGACCAACATGAAAAGGATAACACTAGGTTACAGGTAGGTGAGAGCTAAGTTACAAATAGGTGACTATCAAAATTTTTAGGCTGGAAATGGGTGATCCAACCTTCCCAGGTAGCTAGGAAGGAAGTAAGATCCCCCTGCATTGAGGCAGCCATCTTTTCAAAAAGCATTACCTCGTTAATGCGAGGTATGAGGCTTCCGCTGGAAATGGACCTATTCTTCCATGACCGAGCAATAGTCATTTTAGCAGCAGTTAGAATATGCCGGACTAGATCAAAATGTGTTCTGGAGCAGTCGGGAGGTCTTAAGTTTAGAAGGGCTAATTGGGGTGAGGGGGGTCAGACGCAGGCCTGTTGCCTTCAGTATAAGGTAAAATACCTTAACCCAGAACTGCTTAACTAGCCTACACCCCCACCAAATACTGTATGTATGTAGGTTCCTTGCTCACAACAGTTTCTAAAGCACAATCTAGTTAGTCGGGGGGAAGCTAGTCGGGAGCAATGTTAGAAAATATTATTTTACAGAAAGAGTAGTAGATGCTTGGAACAGACTTCCAGCAGAGGTAGTTGAAAAATCAACAGTCACTGAATTTAAACATGCCTGGGATAAGCACACATCTATCCTAAGATAAAGAGTACATACAGTATACACATAAGGGCAGACTAGATGGACCGTATGGTCTCCTTCTGCCGTCAACCTTCTATGTTTCTATGTAAAGCATTCTGAAGAGTACGAAGGGCAGAACTTGTGAACTCGCTTTGGAACCAGGTACAGCGGAGTAAAACTTTGGTATTAGTCTTTTGGGCGCCTGTGTGCAGGAATTTGGTAAATGAGTTCCTCCATACTGCTTTCCAGTCCACATCCGAGAGGTTTATACCAAGATCCTCCGCCCATCTCGTGGTGTAGGCCGGAAGGGATTTCCCATTTGCCTCGCCCAATAGCTTGTATAGCGTGGATACTGTCCCCTTACCAAGAGGCTGCGTCCCACAAATAGACTCAAAGGGCGAGGAAAGTCTTGGTACTGACCCCGACTGCGATGTAGCACCTATATAATGAGTAATTTGAAGAAAGCGGATAAATTCTTTACTCGGTATGTCCCTAAGCGATTGAAGTTCGGAAAAGCTTATCATACCCCTATGCGATAAAAAATCTTTGAACTTCGTTAAGTTGTGTGCCCTCCCCCAGGAGAAGGCCGACGGTTCCTGGAAAGCCGGGAGGAATTTAGGATTGCCAAATATAGAGAGCAAGGGGGTCTGAGGGGAGGAGAGGTTTCCTTTCAATCTATTTGTCTTCCATATTCTAAGGGAGTGATTCAAAACAGGGTTGTCAATATCTTTATAAGTCCACAAAGGCAGCCATAGTAAGTTCCCAATCCCTATCGGAGAGCAGCTGGTCTGTTCAATGTCTACCCACAGTGGTCTCTCCATACCAGCGTGGAAGGCAGAAAGTTGAGCAATCTGACAGGCAGAGTAATATCGTGCTAAATTGGGAACCTCAAGGCCCCCCTGCTGCTTAGATCTGTATAGTGTTCCACGATTAACCCGAGGTTTTTGCTTCCCCCAAATAAAGGAGTTTAAAGACGCTTGGAGAACCTTAATAAAGGAAGCCGGAATTGGGATTGGAAGAACCCGAAAAAAGTAAAGCATTTTAGGAAGCCAAGTCATCTTAACCGCCGTTATCCTACCCAGCCATGACAGGTGTAGTCTGTCCCAGGTGGATAGAAGAGCATGAAGATCCTTAGCCAGAGCGGGGTAGTTGGCGGCGTAAAGGGAATCATAGTTAGCTGTAAGGCGGACACCCAAGTATTTAAGGTGGTGCTCTTGCCAGGAGAAGCTAAAAGAAGATTTAAGTGTGGCCAATGTACCCTCAGGGAGAGAGATATTGAGCGCTTGGGAATTTGAGGCATTAATTTGTAGGCCAAATATTTTGGAAAACTCATCTAGGGTGTGGAAAAGGTCCGGGAGGTATGTGATAGGGTCAGATACCAGCATCAGAATATCATCCGCAAATAAAGAAATCATAGGCTCCTATCTTTATCCCCTTAAATAATGTTATTCTGCAGTAGCTTGGAGAGGGGCTCAATGGCAGAGCAAATAGTAGAGGGGAAAGGGGGCATCCTTGTCTGGTGCCTCTGCCAAGGGTAAACCGGTTGGAAGAGTAACCTGAATATCTGATAAATGCTCCCGGGTTGCAATCCATGTGGTGAAAGAGGGACCCATATCCCACTTCTTCAGAATAAACTGAAGGTAGTCCCATGCCACAGTATCAAATGCCTTGCGGACATCCAGGGTTAGTAACATGGCTTTGCAACCCTCCTTCCTGGCGAGATGAATTAGATAAATAACCTTGCGAATATTATCCCCCACCTGACGCTGGGGAATAAATCCTGCTTGCACTTTTGAGATTAGAGACCCTATGAACTTACTGAGTCTTGTTGCCAGGACTTTAGCGAGGAGCTTGACATCAATGTTTAATAGGGAAATGGGTCTATGATTGGACCAAAGGGTAGAGTCAGCATTGGGTTTGGGTATCATGCAGACGGGCGCAGTGAGCGCATCTATACTCCACGAGTCACAGCCACTAAGGGAATTAAACATGCGAACCAGGCATGGGGAAAGTACTTGGGAGAATTTTTTATAATAAAGGGCGGTGAAACCATCTGGGCCTGGTTGTTTCCGAATCATTAAAGAGCTAATGGCTTCCTGGACCTCACAGAGCTGAACCGGCATCTCTAATGAGGCCCTGGCCTCCTCAGAGAGGGAGGGTAGTTGTAGTTGGCCTAACAATTTCTCAGCAAGGTGCTCATCAAGTGCAGTCTTAGGCCTGTAAAGGCCCTCAAGATGTTTACTAAACGTCGCCACCACCTCGCTTGAAAGTGAGCCATCTAGGGTCTTAATACGTAGAGGTTTAACCCTCTGCGAGACTCCTTTAAGCCTTCTGGCCAGAGTGATGTTAGGCTTATTACTGAGACGATACCACCTAAACCTAGATCTATTAATTTGGCGTTCGGCCTCACATGAGAGGCACATATTAAGCCGGTCTCCGGCCTGATTAAGGGCAATCCTATTGCGCCTGGAAGGGCGGGTCTTATAGTCTGAAGAGGCTAGTTGGTATGCATCTAGTAGTGTATTGAGTTGCTTCTTATACATAGCCTTTCGTCTGGCTGATTCTTGGATGAAATGACCACGGAGGATGGCCTTATGGGCTTCCCAAAGCAGGGCATCAGAGTTTACAGACCCTGTGTTATCCGAATAAAAGTCCTCAATCACCTTTCGCGTACGTTCAAGTAGGATCTCATCAGATAACATGGGTTCGTAGAGTTTCCAGGATTTTTGTGGGGATCTTTGAGAAAGGGAGTTTAATTCAACTAAGACCAAGTCGTGGTCGGACCAGACAATTGGTACTATAGAAGAGCTGGTCAGGAGAGGCAAGGAGGGAAGCTGTAAGAAAATGTGGTCTATTCTAGTAAAGACCTTGTGTGGACAGGAATAATGGGTATAGTATCTCCTTGTGGGGTGAAGTTCCCTCCACGCATCAGCTAAATGATAGTAATTTAGAAGGGAGCAGAAAGCCTTTCCGGAGGAGCCATCTTTAACCGCATCAGAGGTACGATCAACCGCATAGCGATCTAGAGTTGGATGCAAGGTTTGATTAGAATCCCCAGCTTCTATTAAGAACCCTGTTACTAAGGGATCCAGGGTCTTCAAGAACTCCTCGAAAAAGCGCCCCGATTATGATTTGGGGCATAGTACATGGCTATCGTAATTGGTTGATCTTGGACTGCACCCACAATTATGAGGAAACAACCTTGAGGGTCTCGTATTGTCTGCTCCGAAGAGAAGGGGAGTGAGCGCTTAAAGGCGATGAGAACCCCTCTTTTCTTGGCATCAGCAGAGGCCGTGAAAAAGAGGGGGTAATCTGCGCTAAGGAATTTGGGGGTATTTTTCTTGGTGAAATGGGTCTCCTGGAAGCAAACAATATCAGCGTGGAGAGCCCTCATCTGACGAAAGGCCTTGACTCTTTTTGAAGACTGTTCAGACCTTGCACGTTAAGCGAAACCAATTTAACTGCCATTTTTAAGATGTTTAAAGACTATTACTATGTAGAGGATGGACACCCAGGGACGGGAAGAGGGGAAAGCAAAGAAAGTGAACAGAGGGGGAAAACTTGGTAAAGACATATTAAGAAGAACCTAAGGGAAGAAATAGTGCCTCCCAAATTGAAAACAAAATTTCCCACTGGGGTTGAGGGCTCCTAAGCCCCAATGGGGAATGCTATCGCAACAAGGGACCTCGGATAAGAGGTCACATCAAAACTGGTGGAGTGGCTGACCCACAACGGGGGGTCAGTATCAAGAGCTTCCCAACTCGGCGGAAACCAACGGGTTGGGGAGCTTGGAGTGTGCAAGACATAGAACCTGGGCCAGCAGGCCGCAATAAAATTGGTAAAACATTAAACAGCAACGAATAATACAATCAGGTAACATTCTATGGGATAAGGGTGAGGGTGCTCGTCTGAGTATAACACTAGAACTTTGGAAAACCCTTTTGTTTATGAAACAAGAGAATTATAGAACCTAAATTACGGGTGCACATGTAAGATAAGTGTGCAGTTAGGCATGAAACCACAGTTAAAGTTCACTGTAAACTACACTAAATAGGAACAGCGGAATAAGCACCAAGCATGATCATCAAAGGATCAAGGTGGAGAGTAGGAGCCCTAGTATAACACACAGGGAATCTCACTCGTCACCCCTCTCCAGGAGCCGGCTTATCGAACTTATGGGACAATGCAGTCACTGACTTGCTCGTAGATGGAGTGCTTCTCCTTGGACCGCGTTTATCTTTGGGTGCTGGCGAGAAGGAGAGTGCTCTCTTCTTTTTTTGGAGGGGGGGTTGGTACTACGGCATGGGCTTTCAAACCCATTGATGCCAGGATATTCTCCAATTCTTGCGGCGTGGACGCCTCGTACCTCTGGTCAGAGTAGAAAAAAGATTTGGCCTGCAGAATTTCAAGGGAAGGTTTCATAGCCCGCCGCCTGCCAATAGTTTGTGGAGAGATGTCGGCAAAATTTGGTAGTCAAAATTATGAAATTTGAGTGAACTTTGATCCCGCGCAGCCGCCATGAGCACTTCTTTTGTACGGTAAAAATTGAATTTTACAAGAACGTCCCGTGGAAGGCCGTCTGCTCTCTTCTTCTGCAAGGCCCGGTGTATCCTGTCGAATTCCAATCTCTCAATTGGGATGGATGGGCCAAGCTCTTGGAAAAGGGCCATAGCTGTGGATTGTAAATCAATGACAGATTCTGGGATACCCCCGATTCTAATGTTAGCTCTACGGGAGCGATTCTCCATGTCCTCAAGCTTGTGATGAAGAGTGAGGTTTTAGTTTCTCAGGGCCTCTAATTCCGTTACAAAGGAGGACAGCTCAGAGTTGTGCTCCGACTGCTGTTGTTCGAGATCATCGACTCTTTGGCCCAGTTCTTTGATTTCCTCCGAAAGTTTGGTGGAGATCTGAGAAGTAATGTTTAGGGCCCAACGCTCAAGGGATTTCTCAAGCATGGCCTTATACCTATCTAGCGGAGGCGGCGGCTGTGGTTTAGAAGGCGAACCATGCAGAGAGTTGTCCATCCAGGACTCATCTTCTGGCAGAAGGTCGGAGGGGACTTGAAGGTTGCCCTGGGAGGGCGTAGATGCTTCCATCCTAGATGTAGGACGTGGGCAAAATTGATGCCGAGGTTAGGTGGAGCCACGTAGCAAGGCCACAGAAAGTAAGACCTGCAACACCATCAGGTAATCTCTGGGGACCGCCGAACCAACTATACTTATAAATTAAATTGCAGACCATGGGTCTTAGCTTATATACAATTTGTATCCTAGGGGTTATGATGGAGTTGTAGAGTCTATGGAATCATCTGCTGATAGGTTGAGGGTCCTTTGACCTTATTGAAGTAATGAATAGGGGTTTCCCATATGATATATTTGTATTGTTATATATTTTGAGTAATGAAGTCTCTTTTTTGCTGTGTCATATTTTTGTGAAGACTTGCTATAAGATAATGTATGTGTCTGTAAGTATATAATTGTGTCCATGGATACAAATGAAATTGTTTTTTACCTGGGAACAACATGAGTTGATGCACTCCGTATATTTGATTTTCCCGGCCTCATGTCACTTAGCCAGGGGACTACTTAATCCAGGGGTTAAAGTTTTTTGAATATTCCTTTTTATATCTTAGGGATGTATATAGTTAGAAATATAGTGGTAGGGGAAACATAGGGGGTTTATCTCTGTTATGGCCCCTTTCTGTATAGATGCACCTCCATGTTATCCTTATTTGTAAATATATCTTTGTCCTCCCATTCTTTTCCCTCCCTTCCGTTGTGGGTGTCTATCAAAGGCTGCATTTTTGTCTTCTTAGGCTATTTTTTAGCCGAGACGCCTTCTGCCCTTATTGCCGTCTATTATGCAGCTATGTGTCTGCCAGTACAATGACGCCGACGTTCATCCGGCCTATAGCCAGCGCTGACGTGTATAGCTCAAAGTGATTGGAGGAATTTTACCTCCTGTTGCGAAAGTAAATCTTCCGGTATTCCTGACACTGATGCAAGCGGGAACGAATAGACCAACACCCATAATGACGGGTAAATACGGGGATAGAGGTAGGTGTTTAGAATTTATGCAGGAATGATTGACCATGTTTTTCCCAGGTGTTGATTATAACCAGTGATTTGAGCACTTATTTATTGAGACTACTACAGCAGCCCACTGTCATGATTAAGAGCCTTGGCTCGAAACGCGTTGACGCGGGTCTGCTCTCACTATGGGTTTTATGCTTTACATGCTGAGATGGCTTTTTAACTACGGCTTGCAATAAAGGATGGATGATTTTATTGACCAAGTTACGTAGCTGGCACTTCTTCATTGTGGATATTTATCATACTAGGAGGTGAGCTCTCCATGCCTTGTGCCCATTGCTTGGACTGTGTTATACATTTATGTGATCTGAGGCTGGCAACAAAGACATTCACTGCACAAGCAACAGCAGGCAGATGCGGCTGGATTCAAGATAGCAGCGGCAGCTCTGCAGTGCCTGCTGCCCAGTGCAATTTCGGGACCCCCTCGGATCCGCCCGAAAATCGGTAAGTGGGGTCCTGGTGTCTGCCCCAGCTAGCGGAGCCCAAAACCACTAGTTGCTGCGGGCTGTGGGGAGCCGGGGAGCCAGGTACTAGCGGAGCGTGGATCTAAGCCGTCATCTGCGCCCCGCACGCATGCGCACTCCCAGCATCCCTCACTTTATGCATGCCTGCCCACCCTTAAACTAAATGAGAGTACCTCTAAAAATTGTAGAATATTCTTTAGCGCACACAAGAGCTGTTATGTTGTTAGTTGGGTCAAGTAAGTAAAAATGCCCAAAAATATATAAATGGCAGAACTCGGGTGTAATTGCAGCATAAATCCACATGATGGCAATGTTGCCTAAGGAATGGGAGAAGTGAATATTAAATTGTGGAGGGGATCCCTTTAGTCAGGAAAGACTAACGTAAATAGAGAGTGAAGCCAGGTGGCAGTAGCAACATCTGATTCTCTATAATTGGTCAAGGAAGGATACAGTATAGGAGTTGTACAGACAGAGACAGAAGTTATTTAAGGGAAACAAATAGTCAGTGTTCTACCAGATTTGTTTATCCTCGAGGGGAAGGTAGTAATGTAAGAGGGGAGTCGTTGCAGCCAGCAGGAAGAATGAGAAGCCACAGTACCCAGAACAACCAGGAGAGAGCTTGTACAGAAGGAAGACTCCTGGCAGACCTTAAAATTTGACCTAGTGTCCAGAGAGGTGTTGTAAGGCCAGCGGTGACCTGTTTAACAGCTAAGAAGGTAACAGCTAACAAGTAACTTAGCCAATCCCAGTGACAAGATTACTTGTCACTGGGATTGGCTAAGTTACTTGTGAGGAAAAGGAACGGTTTTTGTTTGACGTCTGCCCTGCTGAAGTGCTGTATTGAAGATCCTAATGGAAGTTATAATTGGATTAATGATGAACTAAAGTGTTTACAATTGGAAATGAAATGTTGGATTACACACCGTGTCCTTAAACTGGACCTTCATCGTGATTTAATGAAAAGCCCAAACTCTTAAAAAACGGTTCCCCAGCATCTAAAATTAATATATTTTACGTTTTTAGTCACTAACTTATTATTCTTTCCCCCACTGGGCTGCAACTCTGTTCAGGAATTTAGGATACGGGTGCTGCCATCTTGACTCAGAAGCATCACACTTACTGAGGAGAGGAGAGTGGGATAAGGTACAGAGGGGCAGGTTATAGCTGTGCTTTGCTCAGACAGAGCAGAGCTGGGGTCAGGTAAAGGTCAGCAGTCCCAGAATGCAGAGCAGCACAGTCAGGAGGCACTTCCTGTTAGCAGGCTGCCTGATAAGATGGCGGCTTCCATAAGCCGCCATCTTGGATGTTTGAAGGCTCATAACATGCAGTAGATGCAGGTAGGATGATTTTTAATGTCGACAATCTGTATGTACAGGGTGTGGGAAACATATAAGATAGACTCTTATTCAGAGTGAAGGTCCGCTTTAATGAAGATCTGCACAACTAAATAGTAAGTGCACCTCACACCCACACAAACCTGAGTTGCCCTACCCTAGGTTCAAGAAACCCCCTTGTTTCAACACGACCTCTGCCGTGGTTAGGCAGATTCCCCTTACACTACCATAAGGAACTTTGGGCCCCATACAACCGTAACGTCAGTGCGCTACTGGAAACACTAAGAAAACTATTTACTCCTCGCCCCCCACTTAACCAGCAGCAAGCTCCCGGCAAACAGTTTTGCAGGTCAGATTCCCTTACTACATGGTAAAGCAGTATGACACAGTTATAGCTGCCCTATTTCTCCGCAATAGTACAGAGTGACAGCAGCTTGCTTGTATCTCTGCTCCTCTTCCTGTCTCATGCAACCACATGATAGGAAGGGGCAGCCAGGCAAGCCGCCGTTACTCTGCTCATTTTCTTGTGCTGCAGTCACTTTTGTGGGGCCTGCCCATAATCACCTCATAGTGTGCACAGCCTTTCAGCAGCTCATTGGATCCTAAAAAGGGGGCTGCCACAGGGCTCCCATCAACGCAGGTGTCTGGGCCCCTAAAGGAGTCTTGGCTGCACTGCCTTTATGCCAGCTTTGAAGGTATCGATTTCGGTTTTTCATTAACCAACAACTTATAAAGCAAGTGTTAGTTTAGATACATACCCTTCAAGTGGATTCACAACAAGGCAGTGGGGTTTATCCAGTCCCTGAATGACTGCATTTTTGAATGATCCATCTAGACGTGCCACATTGATTTGCTTTTTGTTAGCATCATAGCTTGTCCAGTAGAGGTTTCGAGATACCCAGTCAACGGCCAGACCTTGGGCGTTTGGCAAATCTACAAAGAATATTCATAATGTGTTACAAGAGGATATGTATGCAAATGAGTGTATAAAATTGAACATATATTTGTAGGATTCATCTACAAAGTGAAACAAAACTCCCGGCCCTAGCATCTAAAAGCATTATTTGGCTGGCTATGGCCTTCCCTGAGGCATGCCCCTCAAAACTCACCTTTACGGCGGCTCCCTCGGTAATGTAAACAATTTGGAGTAAGAGCATTCACATCTCTGGGCTAAGGCACACTCCTGTGCCCAGCCATTCAGATAGGCTAGGGGCGGAAGCACGTCTGCGCATAGGGATGCACCCGCTTCCGGTCCAGATTGCCGAGGGCAGAGCCATCTGCCGTGCATAGATTTGCATGGCAAATGGCTCAGATTGGACAAGCGATTGAGCTAAAGGACTGGGGGAGGGTAAGTTTTTACTGGGCGATCTTTAAAATTCTGGGTTTTAATCCACTTTAAACATTGTACAAAAAAACTAAGCGTAAAATTACTTACCAGCAGAGACAACTGTCTCTACACCAGTGCCATTAATAAATGCCCTCTTTATGGTTTGCGTGCGTACATCTGACCAGTAGATACGCTGTTCCAAAGCATCATAATCAACCACAGTGACATTATCAATATCCGGGACAGTGAAAGAGATAATGTAGTTGTAATACGGATTGTCAACGTCCACCCCACGGATTTCCATTTGACGGGCATACAACAAGAACTTTCTAGACTCTGCAAAAGCAAAAAAAGAATAAAAAGTAAAAAAAAAAAATAAAATAAAACATTGAAGCAGCAATATCTAGAAAAGGCCACTACAGAGCAGTGTTCCCCAACCCTCACTCTCTCTGAGAGCCACCAACACGTCATGTATTCAGATCTAAACACAGATGGACGGGTAAATTAATTAGTGCTAAGACAGTGCTATAGAGCCACTATGTGAAGAACCACAAAACCTAAACCACTGGTGCCTCAAGGAGAAATGAAGCAAAGCTGCTATACTTGCTGCAACCACTCAGGATACTTTGGACAACATTTCATAATGTAGTATTTCATATATATTAGCTTTACCAACAATGTGTAAAAGTATAGTAACCCTCTATGGGAATCCTTTGAGAAAAGGACTATTCTTACTTGCAGTATTGATGCCCTTTAATACATTGCCATATTTAGGCTATGCTATTACGCTTGCTAATGAATACACATTTTCAGTTGAAGAGAATGTCAAGGCCTATTACACATTCCTCCTTGTCCATAGGCTTGATACCATGACTGACAAACAGTGATGTGCACTTGTTGGCTGTCTAGCACAAGACCAAGATAGCACTGAAATTGGACGCAGGTCTCCATACGATTAAGCCTTTGGGAGGAAGGTTCTGTTAGGTGTTTTTTTTTAACTTGCCTGGAGCAGTTGATGCAAGAGGGATGTAGTGGTTGGGTGAAGAGAATGTGGTGGCTACCCAGGGCAGTAAGATTCAGATATTGGACAAGTTTCTTACTTACCAAGACAGGTCTTCTTGTCAGGGGAGAGCTTCATAAGATGTGGGCAAGCACATGCAAACGTTTGGTTGTAGTTAATGAGGCACAAATGGCTGCAGGGCCCTTTTCCCCCATTTGCTGCACATGGATTAGGAGCTAAACATTTAAAACAGAACACAAAATATTATTAGTACAAAATAGTAAATGATATGGAGGAAATTAAAAATGCATTTGTAAAAATAATTCTACACAGGAATTATTATAATTTTCTGATGTTTCTCTCTAAACATCCCTCCCCCTTCCCTCAGTGCCTTTTGCCTGTCTGCGTTATCTAAAACGCCAACATCCGCCAGTATTTCTGGTCCATTTCCACCCCTTCCCCCCTTAGACATCCCAGAGTGAAGGCTGCAGGCTTAGTCGGCCTTACCTGTAGCCATCCTCTTTTCGAATGTCCCGCGTCGCTCCTCAGATCTCACGCTCTTTCGAGTGCCATTGCAGCCTATGCAATGACACTGTGCTTGCACGAGATCTGAGGGGCAGCACCGTGCATGTCAGGATTCCAAGATGGCGCTGCCTGGCCAAGGATGACGGGGAAGCGGAGGGATGCCGAGCATGATGCGACCGGAGAGGTAAGTTTACATTAACTGTTTTGTAAAACGGAGGGGCAGGGGGGCTGGGCAAGCCAGGTCTGGGAAGTTTAACTCCCCATGATGTTCCCTTTTAAGAGGCACTGAGGAACTATGCTGGAGCCCAGCTGTTTCATTTCCTGGCACACCAAATGACACTTGTATAATTGGAAGTTTCTGTAATGGAAATGCAGTCTCTGTACAAAAGGCTGTGTAGCAGGGGTGGTCAACATTGAGGACTTCATAAAAAAAAACTCTAGCAAAGCAATTCCTATTACTACTATGAGCAAAGCATTTGCAGTATAGAATGATGTCAGAACTTGCTTTGCTTTAAGAAGCATAGGCTTAGGACTGATTTCGAAAGACATTCTCTCCTCCCCACAGTAACAAGCCAGCACCTCAAATGCAGCTCACATCTTAAATGCATCTGTTATTTAACAAATGGGTTAGTCTGCTTCTACGAGTACATAACTACTCTTTGTAAGGTAAACACTTTTCTACAGCGGGCTCATTAAACTGGAATATTTGTGAATATACTATGTACCACCAAGATTCAAAATTTTATCATCTACGGCAGACCTGGGTATTGTACAGCCTGCGGGACGTATATGGCCCTTTAATTGGCTCTGACCGTCCCGGGCTGAGCTGGAGTCCCTCCACTCGTGATTCGGTGTCCCTCCGCTCGTGCTGCCTGCAAGGTGCCCACCCGTCTCTCTTCGCAGCGGGTCGGCGCCTCCTGGCTCCCGCACTGTACACAGGCAATCAATTAAGCAGCAGCCGCTTGGCTCGTCGGGTCTGGCGCGTTCTCCCTTCCTCACTCACGATCAGCTGCTGCTTAAGTGATCGCCTGTGTACAGTGCAGGAGGAGCCGACCCGCTGCAAAAAAGGGACGGGTCGGCGCCCGAGGAGAAGGAGGTAGGCTCCAGCGCCATCTTGCCTGGGTGGAGAGGTGGGACTCATAAGTGCCCTGTCTGGAAGCCAACCTCGGGCTGCTGCTAAGCTTAAAGTGGACCAAAACCCAGGATTTTGACTATCCTGTGTTTTAGTCCACTTCCCCGAGGCACCTCGATCGGGGGTGCCCCGCTATGTGAAACCCCCAGATCGCCTGGTTGAACTCACCTCACGGCGGTCCTACGCCCGCGCCCCATTTTTTTGTAAGGCAACCTCACTTTTTCATTGTTTAACTATAACATATACCCCTACCAGCTTGTCAAAACAATGCTATTTACTGCTTTTTATAAAGAAATACAATTAATATTATGCAGAATTGAGTTCAGCCTTTTGGCCCAGCCCTCCACAATATTTTTAGTTTCTCATGTGGCCCCATGGAAAAAATATTTGCCCACCCCTGATCTAAGGTCAGACAAGTTTTATCAACTCCACCCACCTCCATTATAGGCAACAGAACAGTACCACAAATGTAAGTGACCTTATAGTTATTTTACTAGTTTAAGGTTCATCACATGTCATCACTAGTTTAAGGTACATATAACATGTAGGATTTGTCCTAAGAAAACCATAGTTTGGTATTTCCAACTTTGCATTTGTATTTTATTTGGTTTTAAAGTCATTGTCCAGATAAAAAAAATGAAACCAACCACACTCTCCTTTTGCCCCCTGCAGTCTGACACTTACCTGATCACTGGGCTCAAATGCTGCAACACCGGGCCAAACGTCCATTGGTTGCCATAAGTCACTATGACATCCAATGTCTCCTCCATTCGCTGTAATGGAGGGGAGGGGGTGTCAAGGACAAAAGGAGTGTATAGCGTTTTTTATTGTTTCCTGAACAACGACTTTAAGCATATCAGTGGATTTGGACAGATCAGAAAGGATCCACACCTCTCAGGCCAGAAACAAGCCCTATAACCAGTCTTTAAAAACAGGTCTTGGCTGGCAAAAAATGTCAAATGCATTTGGAAGCCCCACCCATATAACTGTGGTGATACACTTATGAGATCTGAGAGCCTCACATTCAAAGATACAAATGAGAAAGCTGGTATTATAACTAAGGTATATGTGAGCAGGTTAGTTGAAGGTTGGGGTTAAAGACATGGGTCTTGATTGAGTAAGTGATAGAAAAAATTCTCATGGTAGTAAAAAATTCACTTAAATGAGACAAAAAACCTGAGAATTTCACTGTTGCTGAATCACCGGCTAAGAAAACAATTAAAGTCAATAGTAATTTTTACTCCTAAGAAAAGTAGAGAACTTTTTACACTTTATTAAAAAAGCACCATTGGCTTCCATTGTGTTCCTAGCTGGTGATTCAGAAACAGTGAAATTCTCAGGCTTTTTTTTTCATAAAGTGAATTTTTTACTACCATGAGAATTTTCTTCAACTTTTACTAAATCAAGGCCACAGTATCAAAATAGTTTCTGAACATTTAGGAAAGAAAGTAAATTGGGATTTTATATTTATGGTTAATACCATACCCAGAAAGGGTGAAATTAGTGTGCTATTGTGCAAATTATCAACATTTAAGGTCTCACCTAGTGGCTGGCGAGAGGGATGATACACTTGAAGATCAAAAGGCTGAGTATTAGTGCGCTGTACAACTGTCACATTGTGACCAGTCCACTTGTTTGCCTTTGCCAGTGTGTTGGTCCTCCAGTCTGTCCAATACACCTCTCCACCATATAGCGTCACAGCAAAAGGATGAGACAGGTACTCATGGCCTTTCAGCACTTCAATGTGTCCACTGCCATCGTATTTAGCAGAGTAAATTGCATCTGATCTAAGGAGTAATCACATCTAAGTTACACACAACACCACATGTTTTTAGTCAAGCGAGTTACACCAGACATCTCACAAAAGGTGATATATCTGTCCTTAATTTAGGTGCATAATCTTTTTGGGGGATTCTCCATTATATTAAATCTTATAAAAATTATTATTCTGCAACAGAATACCAATGGCAAAATTACCATCTAACCAGTCTTTGTAACAGACTAAAGTAGCCATTTCAATATGCAAGTTTAAATCACAAGGTTGCAAATAGCTAAACACAATGGCTTAAACATAAATAGCATACAATACATATCATATACTAAAATTCATGTCATCTTGACACCATCCAGGACAAGGTCTAGGAGTCTGTCTATGCAATAGCAATTTGTAGCCGTTTTGCCAAAAGATATTTGAGACATTTCTGCCATTTTCCAAACTACACTCATCTGTGCAAGTGAAAGTCTCACAAGCCCTGGTGGAGTACCTGGCATCGATCCAAAGAATACGTTCCTCAAGATAGTCCACTGTGAGGCCATTCGGCCAGCCTCCTGACCCAGTCTCCTTGTGAATGGTTCTACGGCCTTCCCCGCTCATGGATGCAGCTTCAATACGTGGCATACTGGAGTCCCAGTCTGTCCAGAAGAGGATTCTGTCAAAAACAGTGTTGTGAGGATTAGAGCTTTTTATTAACACAGACAAGACAAATCTTAAAAGGTTATTTTCGTAGTATTGAAACAGTATAAATTCTGATTTGAAATGCCCTAATGTGTGAAATCCCCAAGATTGCAGTATAACCCCCTTCAGGAAATTGTGCATGTGCGAGCCACGGTGGCCTTCCTGCGTGGTGCATACTCCCACTCCAGACCTATCTGACTAGCCAATGCAGGTTTACAAAGCCGGAGGCGGAGGGTAGGTAGCCCACCGCTTCCCCTCTATTCAGCTTTCAATGTCACTTATAAATATACAAGGAATAGAAACCTGATGTGCAGTGGGATTGCCAGTGAGGTAAGAACAAGCCACTTTCTTTTGTTTGACACACAGCGGGGCATCCCTGGAGGAGGAACAAAATCGAGCAGATTGAAAACCAAGAATTTTGTTCCTCTGTAAAGTGGAAGTCAAGCCTCTGCTGCTTTCTGTCCCATTGGGAGGTGGATTATAGTGGATTATGGACTTTAGCAGTGAGAATGATGAACGAGAATTTGAGTTGAGCATTGTATCATTTAATATGTGGGAACAGACATTGATCAGAAATAGGATGTGAAGCACAAAACATGAGGGATCCCATGTACAGTTGCTCAAACTAACGTTAATCAACAAATCTTCCGCATTCGAACGCAAGTCACCCACTCACATACGAGTTGTAGGCTTGTTCACTCGCCCCACAAAATGACTGAAAGCAATGGGAGTGAGAAGCTGAGGGTATGGAAATACCAGGAATAGCCTGAACATGCTGCTGCATAGAACTACTGCTGCTTGGCAAGAACTGCGCAGGATTAAATATGCAGAGAAAGACCCCTGGAGTAACACTTTTACATAGGAAGAGTACCTGGCCACTATGCTTGGCAAGAACTGCGCAGGATTAAATATGCAGAGAAAGACCCCTGGAGTAACACTTTTACATAGGAAGAGTACCTGGCCACTATGTAGAGAACATTGCTAATTCTTAAAAATGGTACAATATGTTTTCTGAATTGAACTACAATTGCAACTATATACATAGTTGAGTCACTCTTATCCAAAGTAACTGCCATGTGCCCCTTGGACAGCTGCTAGAGGCTGGGAGTGACTCAATAAGGTTCTGGTAGGCTGTCAATGGAAATGCCAGGAGTAGTCTGAACATGATGCTGCATAGGAAGGATGACGAGAAGTAGGCCTGGAGAAGGGGGGGGGACCTGCTTGGCGTTGGTTGTGGTGGGGGGAGGGGTGTAGATGTCTGTGAGAGGAAACCCATGTTTGGGGTGAAGGGGGTGTATGAATATGTGTAGCAGGAGTGGTGAGGGAACCACAAGGTGGGGAAGGAACAAAATCAGGATGGTAGAGGGGAACATGCCTGTTTGGAAGGGAAGGGGAAATCAGGAGTGGGGGGACCATGTCTGGGAGTGGACGACTGCATTGAGGGGAAGAAGACTAGATCACTAAGTACAAGAAATCAAGTAAGAGACATAAAAACATGGAGGGGTTTGTTTAAAATGTATTCAATGCACATGCATCCCAAAAGCCTATTTTACAATATATTTAATACAGGCAGAATTAGGAGCAAATACTGTGAAACGAAAGATGGACAGCAGAGGTGCCCCCTAGAAGAGATAGGAGAAGTGCAGACACACAAAAGGGATTTTTTAGAAAGAGACGCAACCAATGCCGTAACAAAAGGAGGGCTAATGCCAGACGGTGGGCCAAAAAAACACAATTCCCTCAATAGGGAGTGAATTAGATGGGTGTGCAGGGAGTAATACTCAACAACAGAGAGATATTATAAATCTATCTCGGTATATATTAACAGATGACCAACAGGAGTTGCTTAAATTGGGCTTGAACTTCTGCCTATCCAAAAAACTTGATGTTTTTGAGGCAGTGAAAGATGTCCACATGTTTGCAAGGGAAATATTATGCAAGTATCACTTCATGAAGAAAGGAGACGAGGCTACCATCCATTAATGGTAGCCTAATCCATTAGACCCCATAACTAATACACAACTTAAAAAGGATATTGAGGATTTGGGCTTGGAAGTAGCAGGATATATAACAAGTAGTATTACAGAAACCAAATTTAAAAAACCATCCACGTTTTTTCCTGCTCTGAGCATGAACCACAATGTTGCCACCTTTGTAAACTTGATAACGGCAGACCTGGAACATCTGCCTAAACAACTGGGATATCCGTCAAATATTAATGAACAACGATCTGTTAATAAAACCAGCGGACAAGGGTGGCAACATTGTGGTCATGTCTACAGAGCAGTACGAGAAGATGTGTATGGACATCTTAAACAACAAGGAGTGGTTGCCCGGGCCTCCATGTCCAGACTCGCCAGAGATGACAGGGAATACCATCAGCTCATCCAACAGGCCAGAGATGGGGGGGTGATTGACCCACATACGGCTGGCTTCCTGGAGTCCCCATGCCCGAAGATTCCCACTTTTTATGCACTTCCAAAAGTGCACAAGTCGCCCTTAGCTCCACATGGGCGTCCGATCGTGTCAGGCATGGGGGCTCTGACAGAAAATGCCAGCCGATATGTGGATCGTCACCTCCACCTACACATGACAAGCCTACCGTCCTACGTCAAGGACTCAGGACATATCCTGAGGATACTTGACAAGCTTTGGGTGAGCCCCGAGTCTACTCTGGTGACTCTGGATGTGGAGGCCCTATACTCTAGTATTCCACATGAGAAGGGTAGTAGAATCTTTCTTAAATTAGCTTGACATTTCCCAGCATAACCACAACCTTTTCCTGCTTCGGCTCCTCAATTTCATCCTCACCCACAACCTCTTCCTTTTTAAGGGTCAGCTATACCACCAGATACAGGGACGGCGATGGAGACGACATGTGCCCCATCGTTCGCGAACCTGTATTTGGGTTGGTGGGAGATGGCCCAGTACCTGTGCCATGTAGCATCATGGCACAGGTACATCAATGACATTCTGGTCATTTGGGAGGGGCCGAAGCAGGACTTGGTGAAATTTGTGGAAAAATTGAATCAAAATGAAGCCAACCTCAAATTCACCTGTAGCTATGATCATCAAAAAATTATGTTTCTTGATTTGGAAATCATGAAGGCATAACAACAAATTTATATCGCAAAGAGACTTCTGCGAATATGTTGCGAGCCAGTAGCTCGCACCCAGTACATCTCCAAAAAAGCATCCCATATGGAGAACTTATCCGTGCGAGACGCAACTGCATCACTATGGATTTATTTGAGACGGAAGCGGCAAGAATAAGGACTAGACTCAGGGAGAGAGGATATAAAGACAAGGTCTTAAGATCAGCCTATAAGAAGGCGAAAAGTATGAATAGGCAAGAACTATTGTATAGACCTAGAAGGAACAAAGAACAATTAGGACCCGCCCTTATTGGGGACCTATACTGAGGCCCACAGTCACATACAACAAGTATCACAAACCCACTGGCCAGTTTTATTAAATGAGCAACACTTTTTTGCCAAAAGCACCGAAAGTTATCTTTAGAAAGTCAAAGAACCTAAGAGATACCCTCGTACACAGTCATCATGAGCAAAATCGAAGGAAAGAGTGTTGCAAGACCAAGGGAACATACCGGTGTGGGGGATGTAATATGTGTAGGTATGTGAGGGTGGGCTCAACAGTATCAATAGGGGATCAAGGTGCCCATAAAACGCAACATTTCATTAATTGTAATATGGCTAATGTGATCTATTTGTTAACCTGTACTTGTGGATGCTTTTACGTGGGCAAAACTAATCGCCCTTTGAAATAAAGAACCTACGAGCATCAATACAGTATAAGGTCAGGGGCCATAAAGACTCCAATAAGCCGTCATTTTCTCAGGCATCACAATAAGGACCCGAGCTTCCTTCAGGTGCAGGGACTGGATCGGATACACCCCTCAATTCGTGGAGGGGGACATTGAAAAAATGACCCTCCAACTTGAGACGAGGTGGATCTATAGGCTACCTTGGTCTTAACGAAACCCTGAGTTTTGCCTCTTATTTATAAGAGTTAAATGTGTAACAATACATGGAGAATCTGGGAAAGAAAGACATAGTGGGTCAACAGGGAAGGTGTAGAACGACCATGCTAATAAGTAGGCCACAGTAACTAAAATTTGTAATTAAAAATCCTGAGTTATACATGGAGATGTTTCAAAATGCGAAGTTATGGTTGAAGGATATTCCATGTTACAATATATCATGCAAATGATATTATGATGTGAATTGTAAACCCAGGGAGAAATGGTGGAGTGCCGCCTTAGTAAAAACCTCATGACCTGTATAAAATAAGCCCGGAGGTAACCATATCGATGTTTTGTATTATTGCATCTATCCTGTCATATGGCAGTTCTGGCTCTTTTAGACACAAATCTGTGGGAATTCAATCATTTTTCTAATTTAAATAAATGGGAAGGCTTTAATTTAACTTAAAAACACTGTCTCCCATTTAAATGATCTTTAAATAATGGCATACAGCCATCAGCAATATGTCTCCAGAAAGATGGCGGACTACTGACATTGCGGTGATCTCGTTTCTCCTGGATAGAAATCTTCAGCAAGATAGCGGATCTTCAACAAAATGGCGCCGTCTGTGCAGACTATAGAGCCAGACCAGCGACGCGCCACGTCATATCCAACGGAAGCCGGATGTGGGGGCATATGCTCTCCAGGTTCCTGGACCGCATAAAGAGCGTCGCTGGCGCGGCGGCGGGTAAGCATTCCATGTGTTTAAAAAAATACCATTTTGTGAATACCTGTAAAATGGGTATTATAAGTATGTCACACACCCCGCTTCAAGACATTCATTACACTTCGGGTATACTGACCTGTAGATGGCGATCTTGCAGAGATGATAACAAAAAAAGGTCAGACCCTCCCGGCCCATAAATACCTGGGACCTCCCACTCATTCCCCAGTATTAAAGATAGCAGTAAGATCAAGGGACCAGGAAAGCCAATAAAAACTAACAAAGGTTCACTATATAAAGGATCCAGAATACAAAAGGGCAGGGTGAAGCGGGGTGTGTGACATACTTATAATACCCATTTTACAGGTGAGTATTCACAAAATGGTATTATTCCAAGTATGTCACACACCTCGCTTTAAGAAATTCATTACACTTGGGCCGTCCAATAGCAGTGTCCATAAAGGGAGGGGATCCAAAAAACAAGGCACAAACTTAAACCACTGCAGCTTGCAGAACTTTGCGGCCAAAAACAGCATCCGCTGAGGCCCGAACATCAACCTTGTAAAACTTGGAAAAAGTGTGAACCGAAGACCAAGTAGCAGCCTTACAAACCTGCTCAACAGACGCTTGGTGCTGGAAGGCCCAGGCCGCCCCAACAGCACGAGTAGAATGCGCAGCATGAGCACGAAAAGGGGGAATCTTCCCCTTAGCAGAATAGGCCCCAACAATGGCCTGGCGAATCCAGTTACTAATGGAAGACTTGGCAGGAGCCAAACCTTTCCTAGGCACAGAGGGCACCACAAAAAGGGCGTCAGTCCTACGAAAAGGAGAAGTAGCCACCAAATAGTACTTCACACAGCGAACCACATCCAAAGAATGCAAAACCCTCTCCTTGTCATTGCTGGGCTTAGGACACAAGGAGGGAAGAACAATATCCTGATTCAAATGAAAAGCAGAGACCACCTTAGGAAGGAAATCTGGTTTGAAGCGGAAAACAACCTTGTCCCGATGCCTCTCAAAGTAAGGAGCCTTAATAGACAAGGCTGCCAACTCCGAAACACGTCGAACGGAAGTGATGGCAACCAGAAAAACAACCTACTGAGTAAGCGCAGAAAGTGCAATATCCTGCAAAGGTTCAAAAGGAGGACCCTGCAAGGCAGACCAAACCAAATTCAAATCCCAAACTGGGAGCAAAGGCTTCCTAGGAGGCCGCACATGCGTAACCCCCTGGAAAAAGATCTTAACCAGAGGATGAAGAGCTAAATTTTTTTAAAAGAAAACCGCCAGGGCAGAAACATGCCCCTTCAGCGTACTAAGCTGCAAACTTGTTGCAGAAATTCCAAAACCCTAGGGATAGAAAACGCCCTGCAAGGCAAGGCCCGGACCTCACACCAATAAATATAAGACCTCAAAGTCCTATAATAGATGGCAGAGGAAGACTGCTTCCTAGCCCTAACCAGAGTCTGAATGACAGCATCAGAAAGACCTTCCTCCCTCAAGATTGAGGTTTCAGCAACCACACCGTCAAAGCCAGCGTTGGTAAATTGGGGTAGAGTAGTGGACTCTGAGTGAGCAGATCTGGCAGAAGGGGAAGGTCTAACTGATCCTCTGCCAACCTTACCAGGTCTGTGAACCAAACCTGTCTTGGCCACCTTAGAGCCACCAGGATTGCTGACGCGCCCCCTAGGGCCAGCTTGCGCACCACTCTGCCCACCATGGGAAACGGAGGGAACAGGTACAGAAACCCCAGATCCCTCCAGTTCAGAGACATGGCATCCGCTGCCAGAGCCAGTGGATCCCGTGAGAGAGACACAAATGCCGGAAGCTTGTGATTGTGACGAGAGGCAAAGAGGTCCACCTCCGGAGTCCCCCACCGGTGGCAAAGCGACCGAAAGACCTTGGGGCTGAGCGACCATTCCTCCCGGGGAGACGACCCCCTGCTCAGGGAGTCCGCCTCCGTGTTCTCCACCCTGGAATGTACACCGCCGAGATGCATGGGACATTGTGCTCTGCCTAATCCAGGATCAAAGACACTTCCCTGAGGGCACGCCTGCTGCGAGTCCCTCCCTGGTGATTGATGTAGGCGACCGCCGTCCGATTGTCCGACCGAACTTGAACCGGTAGGCCCCGCAACTGATGAGTCAAGTGAGCCAGAACCAACCTTATGGCTCTCCAACTCCAGAACACTGATGGGATTGTGAGCCTCCAGAGGCCCCCACAGACCCTGAAACTGAAGATCCTTCCAAAATCCCCCCCAACCTGACAGGCTGGCGTCCGTGGTGACCGTCTCCCAACGAGGGGTCAGAAAGGATCTGCCCCTCATCAGATTGCTTGGTTTCAGCAACCACCGAAGGGAACGCCGCACCCGGGGGGACATCAGAAAAGACTGATCCAATGACAGTGGGGACCCGTCCCAAGCCGCCAAGAGATGGAGCTGGAGCGTCCTTGTGTGAAACTGTGCAAAGGGAACCGCCTCGAACGACGCCACCATCAATCCCACCAGTCGCATCCCTAGCCGGATGGACGGGCGGGGGATGGCTAGGAGACGCTGAGTCAATTCCTAAATCAGAAGAAACATGGCTCGGGGGAGAAACACTCTGGCCTGAGAAGTATCCAGCGACATTCCCAGGAACTCCACCACCCTGGAGGGAGTGAGGCAGGACTTGGGATAGTTGGTCACCCAACCGAAACTCTCCAGAGTGGACACCACAGTCCTGGTATCCATCTGCGCTTGACTTAGGGAAGACGCCATGACGAGCAGATCGTCCAGACAGGGCACGATGCGGATACCCCTGGCTCTGAGGATGGCCATCACTCCTGCCAACACCTTGGTAAAAACCCTTGGAGCCGAGGTAAGGCAACAAACTAAAAATGCCGATTGTCCACGACAAACCTGAGGAATCTCTGGTGTGCCAGAAATATTGGAATATGCGGGTAAGCATCCTTGATGTCTATGGATGTCATGAAGTCCCCCTGACGAAGTGAATGGATGGCTGAGCGCAGAGTTTCCATACGGAACTTCCGGGGACGGACAAACCTGTTGAGCAACTTCAGATCCAGAATAAGACGAACGGAACCGTCTTTCTTGGGCACCGTGAACAAATTGGACTAGAAGCCCAGGCCCCGGTCTGAAAGGGCCACCGGACAGATGACAACCATGTCCGCAAGACTTGCTAAGCCCCTGGGCAGCCAGAGGATCTGACGGCACCCGGGACCTGAAGAATCTGGGAGGGGGCCGGAACTCGAACTCCAGCTTGTAACCGGAAGACACCACTTCCTGAATCCACCTGTCCGAGACCTCCTGGACCCAGACCTGGGAGTAGAGTTGCAACCGTCCCCCCACCCGCAACGGTGAGGGCGCCCCCTCATTGCTGAGCCGACTTGGCAGCGGCTCTAGGCTTGGAGCCTCAACTGTGTCCTTGACGGGCCCGATCCCCGCCCCTAGGCCAGGAATCACCTCTGGACGAAGGGAAGGCCAAACCCCTGCCAACTCTAGCCCCACGAAAGGACTGAGAGAAGGAAGCCGCCCCCCGAAAAGGGCAACGCTGCTTCTTATGCTGAGGTAACCTACCTCCCTTTGCCACCGAATCCAATTTTTCTCCAAAGAGCCGCAATCCCACAAAGGGAAGGGCCGTGAGCGACTTTTTGGACACAAAATCAGCCGCCCACTGACGTAAGCAAACCGACCGGCAGATAGCCACAAGCAGGGCCGTAGCTCTGCTACACATCACCAATGTGTCATCCAGGGCGGACAGCACGAAGGACAAAAATAACTCACAGCGCTTAAGGTCGGCAAACTCCTCACTAGCCGGGTCAAGCCCGGAAGAGGTCAATAATCCTCTAACAACTGACCTGGCAGCTACCAATACAAGCGCAGAAGCACAAACCGGCCGCAAGGCCGATCCAACACTGGCAAAACCATGACAAGCCATCTGGTCAATGCGTTTATCCTTACCATCCTTGAGGGTAGTGCACTCCGGAGAATGGAGGACTGAGGAGCTGGACAACCCCAAAACAGGAGCATCCACCTCGGGGGGAGACGACCAGTGCTTCACTGCGTCAGCCTGAAAAGGGATATTTCTTGTCCCAACCCAGTGGGACACTCGGAAGCCACGTCGGCCTCTCCCATTCCTTGCGAATGATACCATCAAAATGCTTTTGATAAGGAAATTCCAAGCGGGGCTTTGTCTCTTCAAAGAACTCCCCCTTCAGCGGAGGAGCCGCCTCGGGGGGAGAAATAGCCAGGACCTCAACACCTGAGCCAGGACCCTGGGTGTATCCGAGGAATCCCCCTGGCCCTGCTCGGTATCAGCGCCCACAAACTGCTGATCGTCGGTGTCATCAGACCCCTCATACAGCTCCCCTTCCTCACGCGGGGAGCAATCAGACCAATCCAGGGAGTCAAAGTCCTCCCTATCAAAGGCCTGCGCAGTCGAATACAAATGTTTCCTCTTTGCCGTGGCCTTTTTGGCGACGGCACTAGAATACAATTTTTCAAGATTGGCCAATCTGGCACACACCTCAGATCACGACTCCCCGCTAATGACCACATCACACGCACGTGTCAGGCGAGGGGGAGACGGGGAGGAGACTGCTGTGCACAGGGTACACATAGAAATACATCATCCCCCAAAAGGGATACCCCACACCCCAAACACAGCCTGGATTGCCCCGAGGGGAGCACAAGCCCAGTATCCCGGGAAGCCTCCATATGGTGATTTTTTTGTACTATATATAGTATATACAATTAAATGTGCACAATGTTCTTTTTATTTTTGGGAATTACGCAATAATGCAACCCGGGATGCCCCTTTAAGTCCCGAGTGGGAGGATTTTAAGCCAGCTAAAAATTAACCAGGGACCTGGACCGGGAGAACCCCCCTTAAATATGATCAATGGTCCACCTGGAACACAAGAACACAAGCACACACTCAGACCATGCTAAATGTATAGAAGATAATAACAAATGACAGTGATGGCCATTAGGCCCCTCACCCGACCTTCGGTACCGCAGGTAACAACGCGCAGCGTGCAGTAGGAGGAGGGAGGGCGGGCCGGTGCGGTTCACGCGTTGCGCTCGGCCCCGCCCCTCCCCCGTCTCTCCCGGCCTGAAGCCGGGACATGAAAAGCCGCGCTCTCAGCGCCCGGCCCCGCCCGGAGGAGAAGAAGCCCTCATGGGCTCGCTGCCGCCATTGCGGGCAGCACGCTTAGCGCGCCGGAGGCCGGCGCCGCGGGACCTCCGGCGCCATGAAAGTGAATGTAAAGCACACACATATAAAACACACACACGCACACATAAAAGACAGGAATCCATAAGGGACCCCCCCCCCCAAGGGTACCTGGGAGAGGGGGAATCCATGCCAGGGGAGGGCCAAGGGACGGGGCATCCCAAACCAGGATCACCAACCCGGACAGCCGCCTACCCCTTGTTATGGGGTTTCACGGCTCCTAAGCACCAGGGGTGCCAACTACCTTTGCCCGGACCAGCAGCCTAGGCTGGGAGGCAGGGAATATTAAACAAGGGGATCCGGGCAGAAATAGAAGAATAAAAAGTGGCCGGGAGTTGTCCCGGCTACCTGCAAGGAGGAGACATCATCTTCTGACTTGCTCGCCTATGGGGAATGAGTGGGAGGTCCCAGGTATTTATGGGCCGGGAGGGTCTGACCTTTTTTTGTTATCATCTCTGCAAGATCGCCATCTACAGGTCAGTATACCCCAAGTGTAATGAATGTCTTGAAGCGGGGTGTGTGACAGTATATAACAGAATATAGCAGTTAAGACACTCACGAGTCGGGGGCGCGGGGAAGCCGGGAGGAAACAGCGTGGCCCTGGCTTGCAATAGATAGACACACTTGACCTCCACGGATTATTGGTTACTATCTGCCGCTGCGACTGCCTATGACAGCCACAATACTAGAGGTAACGTGCCCATATTTATGCATATATATACCCTGATATCATTGACATATAGCTGGAAATATTGACTGGAGGGCATGCATATTCATGTTCCCTTTCATATAGATCACTGCGAGTGCATCCTGCGACAATCATAAGGAATCCCTAAATAGGGACCCAACGGACAACATTTAAAGGGGACAGCATTTGGAGCAGGTACTTTGTGAAAATTAGTTGAGAATGCCCTAGAGTGATCTTATATATAATCCTGATATTACATTTAATGGGATTTCAATATTATTCCCTGTAAGGCTAACAAATAGGGAAATGGGCGCATCACCAGTTCTCCCTGGGGAACCCAAAAGCTGTATATAAACAATCAATTTCATGAGAAAAATCACCAAAAAGGTATTTTAATGTCTCCAAAATATTTCCTACCTTTCACTATATATGCTAAGATTAATATACTAACATACTAATAATAAATAAATGTTTGTTTGTTACATATATAGGGCATTGATGAAGCCGAACTAGGCAAAACATGATACATGTCTGCCCTCTTAAGAAGTGATGGAGTACTGATTCATATAAGGTTTTGTAACAAACGCAGACTTGGTATTACAGCAATGTAACTAAGCACATGGATGTGAATGATGTTACTGTAACACAGCAATTATTTTAAATGTATTTAATAAAATTGTACATATTTTCTAAAAAAACAAAATAGGTGTGGTTATAGCCCTAAGCCCATAAAATTCTGAGGGGACCTAGCCCTGGGAAAAGTTGTGCTCTTAATGAAGGGCTGGGCTGTGAACCAACCGACATAAGTTTCATACAGGGGTCTTATCGTGGTCGCTAGCAGGGAACACAGGGGATCCAAGATAATGCAACCAAGGGTGGGTTGGAGCAGGACGTACTGTATACTCATAATACCAGAATTGTATTATTCTTAGTATCCAGTACGTCCTGCTCCAAATCTAATACTTACAGTTGGGACATCCAATAGCAGGGTCCATAAGTAGGGTGGGATCCCCAAGAAAAATCAGCAGCAGACAGTTTAAAACACTGCCGCCTGCAGAACCTTACGGCCAAAAGCAGCATCAGCTGAGGCCCTAACATCAACCTTGTAAAACTTTGAAAAGGTATGAACAGAAGACCAAGTAGCGGCCTTGCAAACTTGTTCAACAGAAGCCTGGTGCTGAAAAGCCCAAGAGGCACCAATAGCATGAGTGGAATGAGCAGTAAGGCGGAAGGGAGGATTCTTCCCCTTAGCAGAGAAGGCCTGAATCACAGCCTGACGAATCCATTTGCTTATAGTAGACTTGGCAGGAGCCAAACCCTTCCTAGGACCAGAAGGGACCACAAAAAGAGCATCAGTTTTCCTGAAAGGTGCAGTAGCCACCAGATAGTATTTCAGACACCTAACCACATCTAAAGAGTGCAAAACCCTCTCCTTAGCATTGCTAGGATTAGGGCACAAAGAAGGAAGAACAATATCCTGATTCAAATGAAAAGCAGACACTACCTTAGGCAGAAAGTCAGGTTTGAAACGAAACACCACCCTTGTCCTGGTGTCTCTCATAGTAGGGGGGCTGAATGGAAAGAGCTGCCAACTCAGACACACGCCTGACAGAAGTGATAGCCACCAGAAATACAACCTTGAGCGTAAGAATGGCCAAGGCAGCGTCCTGCACAGGTTCAAAGGGAGCACCCTGCAAGGCTGACAGAACCAAGTTCAGATCCCAAACAGGCACCATAGGCTTACGTGGGGGGCGCACATGAGTGACCCCCTGGAAAAAAGTCCTGATCAGGGGGTGCTGAGCAAAGGACTTCTGGAAGAAAATAGCCAGGGCAGAAACCTGACCCTTCAGAGTACTGAGTTGGAGCCCCATCTCCAACCCATGCTGCAGGAACTCCAGAATCCTGGGAATAGAGAACACACGACAGGGAAAAGACTTAGACTCACACCAGTCAATGTAGGCATGTCAAACCCTGTAGTAAATGGAAGAGGAAGACTTCTTCCTAGCTTTAATCAAAGTATCCACAACCGAGGAAGACAGCCCCTTCTCCATCAAGATGGAGGTTTCAGCAGCCAAGCCGTCAAACCAGAGTTTGTAAATTGGGATGGCGTAGTGAGCCCTGAGTGAGCAGATCTGGCACCAAGGGCAGAGCGTACTGATCTACCGCCAGCTGTACCACGTCTGCGAACCACACTCTTCTTGGCCACCAGAATTGCTGGCACCCTTTCCAGAGCAATCTTGTGCAGAACCCTGCCCAGCAGGGAGATTGGAGGGAAGACATACAGGAACTGAAAGTCCTGCCATGACATTGCTAGCGCATCCGAGGTCAGGGCCAGAGGATCCTGGGACAGAGAGACAAAGGCTGGGAGCTTGTGATTGTGGCAGGACGCAAACAGATCCACATCTGGTTGGCCCCAATGGAGACACAGAGATTGAAACACCCTGCTGCATAGGGACCATTCTCCCTGGCGAGAGGTCCCCCTGCTCAGAGAGTCCGCCAGGCGATTTTCCACCCCCGGGATGTACACAGCTGATATGCAGGGGACATTGGCCTCCGCCCAAGTCAGGATCAGAGACACTTCCTGCAGGGCCCCCTTGCTCCGGGTCCCTCCCTGATGATTGACGTAGGCGATGCCGTCTGGTTGTCCGAGCACACCTGAACAGGCAGGCCCCGAAGGTGAGTAGTCAAGTGAGCCAGAACTAGCCTGATCGCCCGCAGTTCCAAGACATTGATAGGTGTGTGGGTCTCCTGAGGGCCCCACCTCCCCTGGAACCGCAGGGACTTCCAGAAACCCCCCCAACCTGACAGACTGGCATCCGTGTTGACCGTCTCCCAGGAAGGGGCAAGAAAGGATCTGCCCCCCAACAGGTTCCTTGAGTCCATCCAGCAAGAGAGGGACCTCCTGACCCGGGTGGAGAGCAAACAGACCCTGTCCAGAGACGCTGGGTCCTTGTCCCATACTGACAATAGGTGAAGTTGCAAGGGCCTCAAGTGGAACTGAGCATAAGGGACCGCTTCGAAGCATGACACCATCAGGCCCACCAGCTGCATCCCCTGCCTGATGGAGGGATGGGGACAAGCTAGGAGGGACTGAGCCTGTGCAATCAGACTGTCCACCTTCTGTTGAGGAAGGAAGATCCTTGCCTGAACTGTATCCAGATTCATTCCTAGGAATGGAATTACCAAGGAAGGGGCCAGTGAGGATTTGGGGTGGTTGATCACCCATCCAAATTACTCCAGAGTAGACATCACCAGCTGAGTATCCAACTCTGCCTGATGTAGAGACTGGGAAGTGATGAGAAAGTCATCCAGATAGGGAAGCACGCGGACGCCCTGACATCTGAGCAGAGACATCACTCCAGCCAGCACCTTGGTGAACACCCTGGGAGCTGAAGTGAGGCCGAAGGGCAAGACCACAAACTGGTAGTGTTGATCCATCAGAGCGAACCTGAGGAACCTTTGATGACCTGAGAACACAGGAATATGAAGATAAGCATCGTTGATGTCCACAGAAGTCATGAAATCCCCTTGGCGCAGGGAACTGATGGCAGAGCGCAGTTTCCATGCGAAAGCGCCTGCTCCTGACAAACTTGTTGAGGATCTTCAAGTCCAGGATGGGCCTGACTGAACCATCTTTTTTGGGTACTGTGAATAGGTTGGTATAAAAGCCCTTGCCTTTTTCTCTTAAGGGGACCTGGCAGATGACCCCCAGCTCCATGAGACCTTGCACTGCTTGCACTAGCTCCTGAGCTGACACAGGGTCCTGAGGAATCCGGGATCTGATGAATCCTGGAGGGGGATCGGCAGCAAACTCTAACTTGTAACTGGAGGACACTACCTTCTGAATCCACCGGTCTGAGACATAAAGCCTCCAGACGTGAGCGAAGTGCTGCAGCAGTCTCCCCACCCGGATGGGTGAGGGCGCCCCATCATGCCTGAGGGGGCTTGGGAGAGGATTTTGCTTTGGGACCCCAGGAGGAGCCAGGACGTCCACGTCCTCTGCCTCTACCCCAGAAATCTCCCCGGGCTCCAGGAAAGGAAACCCCCCTTCCCTGTCTTGCACCACGGTAAGGGAAGGAGAAGGAACCCTGACCCCGAAAGGGCAGAGATTGTCGTCTGCGCTGGGATAACCTACCTCCCTTAGCAAAAAGGTCCAGGCGGTCCCCAAACAGGCGCAGACCTTTAAAGGGAAACCCAGTGAGGGCCTTCTTGGCAGCGTTGTCAGCAGCCCACTGGCGCAGCCAAACCGAGAGGCGTATAGCCACCACAAGGGCAGAAGTTCTGGCAGACATTCTGATGGTGTCATCCAATGCTGAAAGGACAAAATTTACAAAAACATCACAACTGGAGAGTGCATTAAACACCTCACAAGGCAAATCATCAGGGGCACTATCAAGCATATTTCTGATAAGGGTTCTAGTGGCCACAGCAGTAATGGCAGAGGCACAGACCGGGCGCAGCGCCGTCCCTGCACATGCAAAGGCGTGGGATGCCAGCTGCTCAATGCGCCGGTCCTCAGCATCCCGCAGGGTATTAGAGTCAGGGAATGCATGACAGAGGTGTTAGATAGCCCTAGGATCGGGGCATCCACCTGGGGGGGGGGGATGACCAACATTTAACCACCTCAGCAGGAAATGGATTCTTCCTATCCCAACTCTTTGGAACCCCGGGAAGTTTACTGGGGCGCTCTCATTCCTTGAGCACAAGGTTATGGAAATGTGCCTGCTCTGGAAATTCCAAACGTGATTTTGCTGTATGGAAAAGCTCCCCTCTTTGCCTGGGAGCCGCAACAGGGAGAGAGATGGACAGAACCTCAAAAATCGGAGTCAATAATCTGTCAGTGTCATCCGGGGTCCAGGGGTCAGAACCAGAATCATCATGACCCCTTGGTCTCTCGTCAGATAAGCCTGAAATCAGAAAAGAGCTCCCCTTCATCAGACGGGGTATAGCCACAAAGATTCCAAAACTCCTCAGTTCCTATAGGGAAAACAGTGACATTAGGCGCCAAGTGCCGCTTCTTAGCAGGGGCCTTACGCGCTAAGGACTTAGCAATCAACTGCTCAACAGTAGCCAGTCTAGAAGACACATCAGGCTGAGAATCCCCACTAGTATGCAACTCAGCAGGAGTGAGATTTAAGCATGGGGGAGTAGGTGAAGTGAAACGAGGTGCAGTCACTGGCAGGCCGGATTGCAATGCAAGCACCTGCTGAGCACAGGGTACACAGACCCGCGCCTAGTCAGTGTCAGCATGAGGCTGCCCACACGCTACACACAGCCGGTCACATTATCCTGGGATGCCTCCATATGGTGATTAAAGCGGCGCTATACGCCGATAGGGAATAACGCTAAATAGCGACCCCGGATACCCCAATAACCCACTAGGGAAGTGGGAGTATTTTTTTTTACAAGGCCTACAAGTATATACTAATACAGGGCCGGGAGAAGCCAAAAGGGTTTGTCCCGCCTGAAAGACATAAGCAGACAAGACCTGTAAGCACACAGTAATAAAAATGAAATATATAAAGCCGTCCGCGAGGGCACTTACGGACCGTGGTAGGTAGGGGTCCGTCGCACATGGGCCAAACTGGCAGGATAAAGATGGCGTTGGTATACCTCGAGGGGCGGGCCGGTATCAGCGATGACGCGGAGCACGGCAAAGAGGGCCCCCCCCCCCCCCCCGAAGAGCGCGAAGCCACGAACGTGCAAGCAGCCAATGATAGCACACCAGCACCTGAGGTAATGCCGCCAAGCGTGGAACCAAGTCAGCGCGTGGCGGCGGCAATTAAAAAACAGACAGTAAAGACAAGCCAGCGCGGCAGCTGACACAAGACTAAACAGAATGGAAAAAATACAATTCTGTGAAACACTCACCTGTAGAATTGACATTATTTGTATACAGTACGTCCTGCTCCAAATATAGTACTTACACTTGGGTAATCCTCCGCCAGATGGCGCTGCACTGCAGAGACATGCAAAAACAGGCTCCTCCCGGCCCCTCAAATACCCGGGGACCTCCCACAAATCCCCAGCATTGAAAAGCAGTGAACAAGAAGCCGGGAGAATTTAACCACCAAAACTGGTAACTATAACAATGATAACAATCACCATACAGGGGATCCAGAATAATACAAAACCAGGGTGGGGTGGAGCAGGACGTACTGTATACAAATAATATCAATTCTACAGGTGAGTGTTTCACAGAATTGTATTATTCTTAGTATACAGTACGTCCTGCTCCAGATATAGTACTTACACTTGGGACATCCAATAGCAGTGTCCATAAAGTAGGGTGGGATCCCCAACAAAAAAGGTAACAGCAAGCAGTTTAAACCACTGCCGCCTGCAAAACCTTGCGGCCAAAAACAGCATCAGCTGAGGCCCTAACCTAAAACTTTGAAAAGGTATGAACAGAAGACCAAGTAGCGGCCTTGCAAACTTGTTCAACAGAAGCCTGGTGCTGGAAGGCCCAAGAGGCACCAATAGCACGAGTAGAATGAGCAGTAAGGCGGAAGGGAGGATTATTCCCCTTAGCAGAATAGGCCTGAATCACAGCCTGACAAATCCATTTGCTAATAGTAGACTTGGTAGGAGCCAAACCCTTCCTAGGTCCAGAAGGGACCACAAAAAGAGCATCAGTCTTCCTGAAGGCCGCAGTGACGACCAGGTAATATTTCAGACACCTGACCACATCCAAGGAATGCAGAACCCTTTCCTTAGCGTTGCTAGGATTAGGACACAATGAAGGAAGAACAATATCTTGATTCAAATGAAAAGCAGACACTACCTTAGGCAGGAAGTCTGGCTTAAAACGGAACACCACCTTGTCCTGGTGTCTCTCATAGTACGGGGACTGAATAGACAGAGCCGCCAGCTCAGACACACGCCTGACCGAAGTAATAGCCACCAGAAAGACAACCTTGAGGGTAAGAACAGCCAGAGCAGCATCCTGAATAGGCTCAAAGGGAGCACCCTGCAAGGCAGACAATACCAAGTTCAAATTCCAAACAGGGACCATAGGTTTACGTGGGGGACGCACATGAGTGAACCCCTGAAAGAAGGTCTTAACCAAGGTATGAAGAGCAAAAGACTTCTGAAAGAAGACGAACAGGGCAGAAACCTGACCCTTCAAAGTACTGAGTTTTAGACCCAACTCCAATCCATGCTGTAAAAACTCCAGAACCCTAGGGACTAAGTACTCCCTACAGGGAAGAGACCTAGATTCACACCAATCAATGTAGGAATGCCATACCCTATAATAGATGGCAGAGAAGTTTTCTTCCTAGCCTGTACCATGGTATCCACCACTGAGGCAGACAAGCCTTTCTCCATCAAGATGGAGGTTTCAGCAGCCAGGCCGTCAAAGCCAGAGTTTGTAAACTGGGATGGCGTAAGGAGCCCTGAGTGAGCAGATCTGGCACCTCTGGCAGGACGTACTGCCATTTGTAGCACGTCTGCGAACCACCCTCTTCTTGGCCACCTTGGGGCCACCAGAATTACTGGCACCCTTTCCAGGGCAATCTTGCGCAGAACCCTGCCCAGCAGGGGGAACAGGGGAAAGACATACAGGAGCCAAAATTCCTTCCATGACATTGACAGAGCGTCCATGGCCAAGGCCAGAGGATCCTGAGACAGGGAGCTTGTGATTGTGACGGGATGCAAACAGATCCACATCCGGTAGGCCCCACCGGTAACACAGGGACTGGAATACCCTGTTGCAGAGGGACCACTCCCCCTGACGGGAAGTCCCCCTGCTGAGAGAGTCTGCCAGAAGATTCTCTACCCCCGGGATATAAACAGCCGAAATGCATTGAACATTGGCCTCCGCCCATGTCAGAATCCGCGACACTTCCTGGAGGGCACCCTTGCTCCGGGTCCCTCCCTGATGGTTGATGTAGGTAACCGCCGTCCTGTTGTCTGAGCGCACCTGTACAGACAGTCCCTGCAGGTGATCGGTCAACGGCTCCAGTACCAACCTGACCACCCGTAGTTCCAGAATGTTGATGGGTAAATGGGCCTCCTGAGGGCCCCAACTCCCCTGGAACCTCAGGGACTTCCAGAATCTCCCCCAACCTGACAGATTGGCATCCGTGGTGACCGTCTCCCAGGAGGGGGCCAGAAAGGACCTGCCCTTTAGTAAGTTCTTGTGGTCTAGCCACCACGAGAGGGACCTTCTGACCAATGGGGGAAGCACACAAACCCCGTCCAAAGACGCGGGGTCCTTGTCCCATACTGATAGAAGGTGAAGCTGCAGAGGCCTCGAATGGAACTGAGCAAAGGGCACTGCCTTGAAGCTCGCCACCATCAGGCCCACCAGCTGCATTCCCTGCCTGAGGGAGAGCTGGGGGCACGAGAGCAGGGACCGCACCTGCGCAGTCAGAGCTTCCACCTTCTGTTGGGGAAGGAATATTCGTGACTGAACCGTATCCAGAATCATCCCCAGGAATGGGGTCACCGACGAAAGGGACAGAGAGGACTTGGGATGATTGATCACCCAGCCGAAGGACTCCAAGGTGGACACCACCAGCTGAGTGTCCAGTTCCGCCTGCTGTAGAGACCATGAGGTCATGAGGATGTCGTCCAGGTAGGGCAGCACTCGAATGCCCCCTGACCTTATCAAAGACATCACCCCCGCCAGCACCTTGGTGAACACTCTGGGAACTGAAGTGAGGCCAAAAGGTAGGGCCACAAATTGGTAATGTTGATCTTTCAACGCGAATCTGAGAAACATTTGATGTCCCGGGAACACAGGGATGTGAAGGTAAGCATCTTCGATGTCCACAGACGTCATAAAATCCCCTGGTCGTAGGGAGCCAACGGCCGAGCGCAGAGTTTCCATGCAAAATCGCTTATTCTTGACAAATTTGTTAAGGATCTTTTAATCCAGAATCGGCCTGACTGACCCATCTCTTTTGGGCACTGTGAAAAGGTTGGAGTAGAATCCCTCTCCCAATTCTCTCAAGGGAACCTTGCAAATAACTCCCAGATCCAGAAGTCCTTGCACTGCCTGCATCAGGACCTGAGCTGATACCGGGTCCTGGGGGAATGGGGACCTGATGAATCTTGAGGGGGACCGCACAGCAAACTCTATCTTGTAGCCAGAGGTAACTACCTCCTGAATCCACCGGTCTGAGACATGGCGCCTCCAGACGTGCGCGAAGTGCTGTAGCCGTACCCCCACCCTGGCGGGCGAGGGCGCCCCATCATGCCTGAGGGGTCTTGGGAGGGGCTTTGGGTTTGGTCCCCCAGGAGGAGCCAGGACGTCGCCCCCTGCTCCTATGCCAGGAGTCTGTGCGAGCCACCGCGAAGGACACCCCTTTTCCCTGCTTAGCGCCTCTGTAGGGGGCTGAAAGGGGACCCTGGCTACGAAAGGGCCGAGGCTGCCGCCTGCGCTGTGGTAACTTACCTCCTTTAGCAAAAAGGTCTAGGCGGTCCCCAAACAGGTGCAGCCCCTTAAATGGAAGCCCAGTAAGGGCCCTCGCGGCATATAGCCACCGCCAAGGCGGAAGATCTGGCACGCATCCTAATAGCATCATCCGATGCAGACAGGATAAAGTTCACAAATACATCACAGTTAGACAGTGCATTAATAGTATCAGTAGGCAACTCGTCTGGACCGTCAAGTGCATTCCTGACCATGGCCCTGAGCGCCACAGCAGTAATGGCCAAAGCACAGACCGGGCGCAGCGCCGCCCCTCCAAATGCAAAGGCATGACACGCCAATTGGTCAATGCGCCGGTCCTCAGAATCCCGCAGTGCAGTAGTGTCAGGGGAGTGCATAATAGAGGTGTTAGACAACCCTAGAATAGGAGCATTGACCTCGGGGGGCGATGACCAGCACTTGACCATGTCAGCAGGAAATGGATACTTCCTGTCCAAACTCTTAGGGATCCCGGGAAGTCTACTGGGATGTTCCCACTCCTTAAACACGAGGTTATTGAAAAGGGTTTGCTCAGGAAATTCCAATCGAGCCTTAGCAGTATGAAATAGCCACAACAGGGGGAGAGATGGACAAAACCTCAAAAATCTGAACCAGCAGTTTATCTTCCGGGGTCCAGTGATCAGAACCAGAATCGTCATGACCCCTAGACTTCTCATCAGATGACCCTGAGTCAGAGAACAGCTCCCCTTCGTCCGAAGGGGCATGGCCATATACATGCGAAAACTCATCAGACTCCGTAGGGAAAGGAGCAGAGTCAGGGATTATGTGCCGTTTTTTTGCGGTGGCCTTGCGCGCTAGAGTATTAGCAAGCAATTTTTCAACACTGGCCAGTCTAGTAGTCACATCAGGATGAGAATCCCCGCTTGTATTGGGGGTTAGACTCAGGCTTGGGGGGGTAGGTGAAGTGAGGCGAGGTGCAGGCCCAGCCACAGGAGGGGCGGGAAGTACCATCAGCGCCTGCTGTGCACAAGGGACGCAGACCCGTGCATTGTCACCGCTGATAGGCGAGACCCCACAAGCTACACACAGCCGGGCTTGTCCCGAGGGAACCCCGTTCACAATATCCTGGGATGCCTCCATATGGTGATTAATAGGCACAATAGGCCAGTAGGGATTGACGCTATAAGCTACCCTGGATGCCCCAAAGACCCGCAGGGAAGTGGGAGTAATTATACTAGGTCCAACTGGCAATTACACCGGGCCGGGAGAAGCCACTGGATTCGACCGTCTGAAAGACATAATGGGAATAGGGATGTCAGAGTCATGCGCAGTAAGCAAGAATGATGAAAATGCCCTCGAGGGCACTTACAGACCGAGGGAGGAGGAGGACAGTTACCATGCACGCGCGCGACGAGCATCTAAATGGCGCCAAGCGAACCTCGAAGGGCGGGCCAGAGCCAAGAGCCAAGCCAGGTCCCCGCCCCCCCCCCCAAAGAGCGCAAAGCTCTGAGACAGTAGTCAACGCAGACAAGAAACGCGAGTGTATGACACACTTAGAAAAAAAAGATTTGCCAATGAAGACGCCGCAGCGTCTGAGGCGGTGTAAAACACAGAATGCATAGCATACATATTTACACCCCCCCCCCTCTTTTCCCCCGAAGACTACAAGGAGGATGAGGGAGGACAGCGGCCACTTAAACAGGGCCCACCGATGGGCAGGGGCAAGGGGGCACTAGTGCGGGAGGGGCATCCATAGAGGCTCACCATAAGCCTGAACCGCCTACCCTTTGGTGGGGGATTGTGGTGGAGCAGCGCTCCTAAGCACCTAACAGCGGTGCTGCCTACCTTCACCCGACCAGCGCAGCCAAGGCTGGGAGGCATATTACTAGTGGAACGGGTGGGAATAGTCCTACAGGGCCGCGGCCTAATAGCCCCGCTCACCTGTGAGTAGAGAGCCATTTCTCGTCCTTCGCAGCCAGACTGCAGAGAAATTCTGGGGATTTGTGGGAGGTCCCCGGGTATTTGAGGGGCCGGGAGGAGCCTATTTTCGATGTCTCTGTAGTCCAGTGCCATCTGGCGGAGTATATCCCAACTGTAAGTATTAGATTTGGAGCAGGACGTACTGTATACTAAGAAAACAACTAGCTTAAGAATGACTGAACATTTTCCAATACTCCATTTAGCTTGAGAAACAGCATGACAAGAACACATGCCTCATGTTAACCAGGTACATTAAAGAGGAACACCATACAGGAATTTCACTTTCTCGTGTGTTGTTCCTCCATGCGGCAGCATCCCGAATTGGAATGCCCCACTGTGTGTATCCCCCCCCCCAGGTCGGCCCCATACACTCGTCTTCCTTCTAGTCCCACAGTACAGACTCGGGCTCACTCAGCCAATCATCGTGCTCGCTCTCATTCGGCTCCCGTTGGCGCTGCTGATTGGACCTAGCCATCAGGTAATTTCAGTATGAAATTGGGAAAAAAAATATATATATACAAACCCATTGCGAGGATCTAAGGCAATGGCACGAGGATGTTCAATGTCTCCAGCCAGAAGAGTTGTTCTCATGGTACCATCTAACCTGGCCACCTCAATTTGGTCAAGATTACTTTCCACCCAGTAGATGTTTCCCGCAATCCAATCCACCGCCAAACCCTCTGGAGTTGCAAGGCCATACTGGATAATGACTTCAAAACTGGTAAGAGCTATGGAGAAAAAACAAAACAAAAACAATGACAGATGGTGTATAAAGCTGAAGACAAAGCCACCACACATTGCACCAAATTACCATTTGCATTTAAATGGCCTAAAATAAAGGCAACACAATTTTGAAAGTTATGTAATGAATGTAATGAAAAAGCAAAATATACAGTTACCAATTAAATCAAAATATAGTGGATAGTTATGTCGTTCTATATTCACGTTCCTGTCTCCCCCCCCCCCCCCCCCCAAGAAAGCTTACAACCAGAAACTTGGGAGCAAAAAGAAATAACTACTAGAATGCCAACTACAACAGAGTTTTCAGTATTTAAACTGGACCAAAACCCTTACAAGAAGCCATGCTCATATGTACCCCTCCCCAGGGCAATTCAGATTGCTGCACGTAAACATTTATTTACCCTTTTGTAACTCCTGCTGTAGGCAATTTTAAAAACAAAATGGTGCTTCATGAGGTTGCAGATCACCTGCAGCAGCATGACTGATATGTTGGGAATGGAAGCTCCAAAATGGCTGCTACCAGGAAAAAATCAGTGAGGTGGCATTTCAGCTGACAATGATTCAGTATCATGCATGCAGATGGGGCAAGTGAGTTTTGGGGAGTTTTTCTTCTTCTTAATGTGCAAGGCTGTTGTTCCGGTTTAAAAAGTGGAGGTGATTTAAGTACTTTATCATCATATAACTGTACCATGAAATGCATTACAATGACGGAAGATGCGGGATCCCCCAGAGGATGTGTAATTAAAAAAAGTCCTATTTTTAGAGACAAATGCAAATACAGTACCTAAGTACACTTTTTTGGAGTTCAGGGAGACCCTGCAAAAATGCATATTAATGATGTTGCTTGGCAAGAACTGTGCAAGATTAAATAGGGAAAGACCGCCGTGCACACAGGAATGGAGTAACATCCTAGGAAGGGTATCCAGGCACTATATAGAGAACACTGCTAATCCTTAAAATGGCGCAATGTGTTTTCTGAATTCAACAACACTTTCAACAACTATATACATAGTTTAGTCAAGCTTATCCAAAGTAACGGATGTGTGCACCATGGACAGCATCTAGAGGCTGGGAGTGACTCAATAACTTCCTGGTAGGCTGTCAAAGGGAGCCATACTGACTTCAGTGCAGCCCGCCAGCTTCTGGAGGGTGCACAGGGAAAAATCCATAAATAGAACACAATAATCAAGGTGGTCCCACAGATGCTAAATTAGGTTCAAGTCTGGGAAATGAGAGGCCATGGTAGTACTCAGAAGTCTCGGTTATGCCCATACAACCAATATTGTACATTTCCATCCATGTAACATGTTGTATTTTCCTAAAGGAAGGTCCCATCTACCCCAGGGTTTTGTTACGATTTAAAAGCAGGGTTCCTATCCAATATGAAGTAATGTAATAATGTAAAACTTCATTATCCCCCCCCCCCCCCCAAAAAAAAAGTGAAGTCCGGTCTAGCTTATCTAGCTAGGGCTCTCTCTCAGGTATTTGGTATTTGTTGGAAGAAGACAGTATTGGTGAGCCCTGCAGCAAACATGCTTGTGTGGGGCTCAGGAAGAATTAACATTTTGTTTTTCCTGTACCCTCCTCCTTGCAGTTGCTATTGGACTATAATTAACATTAACAGCAAGCACTGAATGCTAATTAACTCTTGTATCATGATGAATGTTTTCCGGCTAGGAAGGGTATCATTAAGCAGAGCATGATGTGCAACCCCAACCAGACAACTCTCTATGCAGGGAGTTGATTTGTGGAAATTGGCTCAGACGCTTCATTATCACTGCTGAGTAAATTTCAAACATTCCTCCTACGTGTAACCACCCATTCCACCTTACAGACGGTCTGGAATCTCGCTGCTATAGCGTGAAAAAAAGGACACATTGTATTATTTCCTGCAGCAATGTAAAAATTGAGAAATATAATGGATTATCAAATAGTGATGCAGCGGGAAACTGAAGCAAAATTGCAGAGACTGTCCAAGTGCAATCAATACTTTGGGTTTGAAGCGCTACTACTCAAGTTCTGAACCAATGTTCTTTGTACCAGTCTTCAACTCGTCACACTGTTTTGTATAAACAATTTCAGCTTGAACTTGGGCCTTAGAAACCCACAAAACAAATAAGCAAGTAATTAAAGTAAAGAATGGCTTCCTTTTAGAGTTAACATGAGGGGCATAAAAAAATCTTGATGTCCCAAGGGCATTTAGAAATCAGACTACCCTAGGCGCTTTTTTTTTCATATCCACTAATAGTTAGTGGCAGAAAAAATGTGCATAATAAGACAACTATGGATGGAAAAGACAAGTAAGGTCAAAAACAAAAAATAAAGAGGAACCATAGTGAAGCTTTTGCTCAGAGGGCTGCTGTGTGCCTAATAGGAAATACAGAGCAGTCCCAATGGTAAATATTAAGTGACCTAAAGCCATTTTAATTATAACCTAAAAATCATTATAATTAAAGAGGAACTTCGGAGGCCCTGGAGTCTAAAAGACTCCAGATGCCCAGATCCACTCCCCTTCTCGTGAGCCCCGGTCTCCCAATTCGGGATGCCCGCAGCACGGAGAAACAAAACACAGGAAAGTTAAATTCCGGTGTGTTATTCCACATTACATGTTCAACTTCTTGACAACATTCTGTACCAAATTTACCTCCGCTTTCAGACAGCTTCCCACGATAAATCTTGTCCTCCACAACATCTGTCCAGTAGAGGGTGCTCTGGTTCAAGTGGAAATCCAGTGCAATTGTGTTCCTCAATCCTGGGACCAGTACACTGTAATCAACTTTATGTAAATCGATCCGGCGGATTTCATGGCGGTTTGAAAATATGATAAATGGCTTAAAAGGATCTAGAAGTTTTAGGAAAACATTGAATTAACACAGTTTCTTTCATTAGCTTTTAGATTGTTATAATGTGTGTAAACCCACAATGACTGGATATTTCTAACAGTTCCAATCGACAAGGTTACATTGTTATCAAGTAGTTTGTTTATTTTCCCATCTCTGAGTAGAGCAGTGTTTAATGCTTGCCCTTCACCTGCCTTGTAGAGATTCTAGACTTCTCCTTCAACAATACAACCCCCATCTAAATCTGGCATGTTTAGCAGTTCCATTCTCCAAATTATATATATATATATATATATATATATATATATATATATATATATATTTTTTTTTTTTTTTTTATATGAAGCTCTAAATAAACAGAAAACGGGCTCTATTTTACCAGTCCGAGCAGAGATGCATCATCAAAAAAACATTTTTTTTTTCTTTTTAGCAGGTTTGCATTAAACAACCCTATTGGCCATAAACCACATATGCAAAACATGTAGCCCCTGACCTGCTGTTGGGAAAGTAGGAGAGGAGAAATGGCATGTAAAGGTAGTTAAGTAGAGTGTAATAGAGTGCAATACCTCAGTAGGGAAGAGAGAGATTACAGGGAGAGAGATAAAGGAGGGGCGCATTGCCAAAAAGAGTTGACAGTGGTGGCTTGGAGGAACAAGGTGATATTGATAGTGCAACAAAACCCCTGGGTGAAATCTTTAGCACTATATAACAGTTCGTTCTATATATTTTTATTTTATGTTTAGCATTGGTAGGCAATTAGGTTGAGTATTGGGAAAATGGTAAGACGTGAGACTGACGGGGGCGGCTATAAATACAGAACCCTTATATTCAGAAAGCAAAGACAATCTGCATGTGTATTGCTAGCATGTGGGGATTGTTACATATAAATGTGGTAATTAGGGTGGGGTGGTGGAAGGAAATACGAATGTAAAAAAACACACTAATGGAGTTTGTAGAGACAGGGGTATCATGATTTTTATAGAAAACATTTGTTATGCTACTACAAATGAAAAATTCAAAAGTTTGAGCACCACTGCCATGAACTTCTTTGCGTGTTCTTAATATTTAGTATAAGATACCATTGTACCTCATTTAAAAGGAGCTTGGCAAGAAGGGTCCAGTAATAAACATATGCATAAATATTCTAGATCACAAGATGTCAACGTATAAACCCTATAAAAAAATCCCACAAGACTGTTTCTCATTACTAAAAAAAAAAAAAAAAAGTAGCAAGATTGAGATATTTGTGAGTGTACCATTTTGCTTTTACAGGGGAGTGACAACTTTTAACAGCTGGCCCCATCCTGAGCCAGTCTGTATTGGACTCACAGCTTATTGCGTTTATATTGCTTCTGATGTGTGTAGAATCTTCCAATAAGTGGTTCAAAAATTAAAGCGGTTAATGCTACCGTCCCTCCACAGGATGATTCAGAAGACAAGCAGTTAAAGTTATAGAACAGGCGAAGCCAATTGTTAGATCATTGTGTCTGGCTACATTTGGCAATTTCCTAGACTGTTTTCAGCTTTTAAATTGAAGAAGAATTGGTAGAGATATCAAGGCTTAAAGTTGTACCATATGATTTCTCTTCTGGGCATGAAGGTGAATGGAGCTGTAATGGAGCATAATAATCAGCATAATGGGTGTGGTCTGTAAGAGCCCAAGACCGTGCTTCAAGATACAGGCATTCTCATCATCCTGGCTGTGCTTTTAGTGGTACTTGAATGGCTCTGAAAGCGCCATTCAAGCCATCTATATGGGAGGGAGGGGCACTGGACTAGCTGGTGGCCCACATTGGCAGGGTAAAGCTGGAGAGGCAGATAAGGAAGTAAATAACTGCTGTTAATTTTGTTTAACCTTTTGCATGAAAAATCCCTTTAAAGATGAGTAGTTCTCCCCCTGTAAAATGGAATGCTACAATCAAAAACCTGTCACCCATGTATTTTACTTCCACAAAAGAAAAATCACAAGCTTGGTATAGATTTATCCAAAAAGGGTGTCAACGTAATCCCTCATGTGGCCTCTTGACTTGTTTATACATTTTTTTTATATTTGACTATTTTAGCACTTTTAAGGTGTCCGTAATGCCAAAATGTACCACTAGAGTTTTTAAAAATGACCCCTATTTTTGGAAAACCAAAAAAGAATGATGGAGTTTGGCATAATGGTGAATTCATACATTATCTTGCTTTGTGGAAGTGATTAGACTTGCCGAGACAAATTGCACCTGTCCAGCTCTTATTGCCATACCTTCTACACAAAGTGCAAATTCCCACTAAAATGCATTTTTAGAGCAAAACCTAAAATCTTTAAAGCTGCAAGCCTTGCAGATTTACCAATATGTCACGCTATTTAAAATGCTCATGTTTTAATAGTCTGACACAAAAGTCTCTATGTTGAAGTAGAACTTAAGGTTGGAAAATGTACATTAGAATGAAGGATAACATATTAAGTCTTAGCTGCTTAATGAAACACGGTGGGCAGCATTTGTACTTAGGTAGAGGCCAGCTGAGGTCTATTGAAAATATTTTTGTTATGCAGAATCCGAGCTGGGCTAAGGTCAGGAAAACTACATATTGGCATTCACACCTCACTGCAGTGCTTTGAAAAAGTATCCAGTTAGTAGTTCATGTTCATTCCAGCTGCTCAGTCCTCTTCCAAAAGCAATAGCCTCACTACAATGTCAGTTGGAGTCCAGACGGGATCTTCTCATTGCCCAACTGCCTTTTATGCATGGACGCTGAAAGCTTGAATGGGGAGGTATTAGGACTATATCAGTTCTGTGGATTAGGTTGTAATGTACATGGGCAGTAAAATGTGTAAATGTAAAAAAAAACAAGAGAGAAAACTGATTTGCACAAATTCTGAGCAATAGAAAGCCCTAATCTTGGCACCTATTTGCCAGCACAATAGGGCTATTATAAGGGTCTGTTAATATGCTGACTGCGGATCTCTGAGGACAACAAAAACTGGATGAATGGCTCTGTTGCAGTTTCCTTTGGCACATGTCTGAAGCAAACTGAACTCATTTGGAGAAAGCATCAGTGCTCCTAGGTCATGGGATAAAGATCCACCAAATATATAAATGGGAAATTGCATGGCAATGGCAATGCATAACTATATTGTTATAAGAATTTATTTAAAAAACAGGCAGTGTCTTTCTATAAGGAAAGAAAAGCAGACCATAATGTTTGGATAAAGTTAACCCTTTGTGAACTGGTAGAGTATCCACAAGACCCTTAAACCAGTTCACAAGACACAGGGTCTGGCAAGTCACTAGCCATTAACCACCAGCCCCCCCATTACTTGCCTCGCCAAAGCCTGGGGGGGGGGGGGGGGGGAGTAGAAGAGCCCAGAAACATTTAGGCTGAGCGGGCTTGTAGCCTTGCAGGGCCAGGGGCCACAGAGGCTGGCCCTTGCATCCTGTTCAACAAGCCCTGCATAGCTTGTCCTCGGGCAAGGAGGGGGAACCACGCACTTTTTTTTTTTGGGGGGGGGGGGGGGGTAACACTTAAAAATCTCCCCAAAATGGCAGCCCTATGTCTTTTTTTTATTAACTGTTTATGTCTCATTACTTAGCAGGTATAAAGGCTTCCAGCAGGAGAACAGAAACCAAAGTGAGGTTAGTATTAAACAATATTTTTTTCTGATGTGTGTGTGTGTGTGTGTCTTTTTTCACATATAACCATTTGGGATCCATGAGACCCCTATACCAGTTCACAAAGCTCTTGGTCTAGTAAGTCACCTGCAGCTAGCTGCAAATCTAGAACAGGCCGAACAGAGCTGTCCTTTTTTTGGGAACCGTAAATAGGTTGGAGTAAAACCCCAGACCTCTTTCCGCTGGAGGAACCTGGCGGATAACATCCATGTTTAAAAAGTTCGCCACAGCTGCCCGGAGCCCTTGTGCGATCACCGGATCTGCGGGCATCGGAGACCTGAAAAATCTGGAAGGAGGCCGAACCTTAAATTCCAGCTTGCAACCGGAGGACACAACTTCCAGAATCCATCTGTTTGATACCTCTTGACCCAAGCCTGGAAAAAAGAATCGCAGCCGTCCCCCCACCCGTACGGGCGAGGGCGCCTCCTCATTGCTGGGCAGGCTTGGAAGTGGACTTGGGCTTAGATCCACTTTTGGGGGAAAATAAGTGTGTCTTATAGGGCGAAAAAATACAGTAGTTCATTTTTTTCATGTTTGCATATTGATAATTTAGGAAAATGTGTTTTTTTTATTCTGCTTTTTTATACATTTTTTTAGGGAAACCACATGCAACCAAAGAATTCTTAGAGAGATTACCAGAAAGATGAGCCCATTACAACATGCTGGGTACCTCTAGAAAGCTGGTGAGTATATCCCAAATAGGTCTACACTTACACAGGGCTGTCCTCCAGAGGCAAAACCGCACTGCTCAATGCCACATTTCAGGCTAGGAGGTTCTATTGAAGAATACAATTTTGGTCTATTTGCATAGTTCCTAGGGCTAATGTCTAAACAGGTTTAAGCAGGTTAATGTTCCTACTTAAAACATTGGTCCTCTTACCCACCCATTATTCCACAAAGAAGAACTACATCCTGAAAACAGATAGCTAGTGAAACAGGAACATATTATGAACAGAGTTACTAATGTAATGTGAATGATTTCACCATGTCTGGATCAGGATCAATATGAAGTTCTGTATCCAGAGGCATAACACAACACAATTATGGAAAGCATTTGTGCAGGCAGCTCTTATCCCTGCATATGAAAATGAGGTTACAAACTTAGCTAAATACTACTGGCATATTCTTTGCATCTGTAAACTCTGAACTATGCGGATCTGTAATAACTGCTTCATTAACTATATACAGACTTGCGTGAATCCCAAAAGCCAAGATAAAATAAGTTAATATCCTGACCAGTTAAGATAAACAGAAAAAATAATATCTGGAACAATGCAAAGGAAAAATGAACTTAGACCAGTTATATTGTAATAAACCCACCTAAGCTCTTGCAGGTATCATGGTCTGGCTCCATAACCCAGCCGTCATAGCAGGAACATTTCACTGTAGTTTTTTCTTGTTCACACCTCTGACTGCAGCCCAAATGCTTAGGACAGTTGTTCTGAATCTTACAATTTTTTTTATCATCAGGACCAACCGCCATTCCCAGTGGACAAGAACATATAATGCCTTCCCCAGGGGCAACTGTGCAGTTATGGCTGCATCCTCCATTGTTTAGTGAGCATTGATCTGAAAAGAACACAGAGGACATTAGCAGAGGGTATTCTACAGAAAAATAGTCTTTGCACCACAATAACCATAAGCAACAAAAAAGATGGCCTATAACTGTTAAATCCCCCAAACATACAGCACCCCTACCGAAGTAGCAAACCTATAAAGTACACAGGATTGTCATCATGTTATTAGGTTTCTGCAGGAACAAACCGCTGAATTGTGATGCATGTTTTTTCAATATCACGTATATGCACTATTATTTTTTTAAATAAATTTAAATTTTGTTTATTAGCTGGTAGGTAGTAATAAGGGGTTCTTTTGGATCAACGCAAACCTACAATCCACGAGAGAGTTCCCAGGTAGTTTTGGGTCAGCAAAAAAGCAATGCATGTTTTAAAGCACCCTTCAAGAAAAAGGGAATCTGTAGCGAGAGGGCTTAAACCGGACCTTCACCATGATTTATTGAAAAGCCCAAACCCTTAAAAAACGATTCCCCAGTATCTAAAATTAATATATTTTAAGTTTTTAGTCACTTACTTATTATTCTTTCCCCCACTGGGCTGCAACTCTGTTAAGGACTTTAGGATATGGGCGCCGCCATCTTGACTCAGAAGCATTACACTTACTGAGGAGAGGAGAGTGGGATAAAGTACAGAGGGGCGGGTTATAGCTGTGCTTTGCTCAGACAGACCAGAGCTGGCATCAGGAAAAGGTCAGCGGTCCCAGAATGCAGAGCGGCACAGTCAGAAGGCACTTCCTGTTTGCAGGCTTCCTGACGTTCCATAAGCCACCATCTTGGATGTTTAAAGGCTCATAACATGCAGTAGATGCAGGTAGGATGATTTTTAATGTGGGCAATCTGTATGTACAGGGTGTGGGAAACATATAAGATAGACTCTTATTCAGGGTGAAGGACCGCTTTAAGAAGGCAGTTAGAGGATTCTGTATGTGTAGCAGTAGGTAGGCTCCCTATTGAAATCAATAGGCCGATCTGATGTTTTCCAGAAAAAGTTGGGACGTTTATGCATATTCACTGGGCAGGGAGTGGGAGGGGTTTGCAGGGATTCTAATTTAAATATATGCATCAGGTTTAATTTCCGTGCTGTTTTTTTGATTGAGGATCTGATCTTTCCAATCACTTTCCATGGAGGGAACACATTGAACAGTGTAAAAAATCATATTTTTATTCTACTTACCACAAAGAAATCCCTCATCCGAGTAATCTCCACAGTCATTATTGCCATCACAGAGTTTCTCAGGAGAAAGGCATATGTCGGTGTTGTTCGCACAGGTGTGAGAAGGCGGTTTGCACAATAACATGTCACAGTTCTCTTCATCTGAATTATCTTCACAATCATTATCACCATCACACACCCAGGCTTTACTGATGCACCTTGCTGCCCAAAAAAAGGAAAAATGAAAAGATACGCAGATCACTTTGGGTGAATGCGTTTTTTGAATGCATGTAAATTTTGCGTAACTTATTTGCTGCACTATTTTTTTTTTTTTGGGGGGGGGGGGGGGGGGGGGGCATACAAAATGATGACAGAGAATTCAGCGGATTCTGCATCTCCAGCCACCGGGAGATGGGGTAGTAAGGAAAGTCTATAGCCCGGAAATGGGCTGTTTTTATGTTTCTAAGCATGGGCCATCCCAAACCATAATGCACCCCTCGCATGCTGTCCTTGTGTTAGAAGCAATCCCAAAAAGTCTTAAAAAACTTTTGGATCCATTAAAGGAGGAGAACTCCCCATTTACAATGAACAAAAATGAAGGAAAATGAAGTCCCTTTCCTAGCCAACCATGTATGCGGTAATGTTTTTAATAACGTGGCAAGCTGGCCACATTTAGTAAATTACTCCATGAGTGAATTCAGTCACTTGATAACCAATCAAGGCATGACGAAAATGAAATAGACTGTTTTTTTGTGCATCAACAGATGTGAGAATTTGGAGGAAATTAAATCTAAAGATCTTTAAGGAAAATACATCAAGTCCAGTTGTCATGACTTCTTACTAAAAAGATATATAGTAAGATTAAAGCAGTTCCACACCTGTTTTCTAACGAATGGGTGCTGGCAGCGCTGTGACAGGCTTGGGGGGGGGGGCATCCAGATTGTTGGGTCGTCTATTCCAGCCATTGGGCAAGGTCGGCTCATGTGACCATCGTCGTCCAATAAGACAGCATTTCAACCGAGGATCGAAGTAAAGGTTAGGGTTTTGGGGTGTTGCAGGGATCAATGAGTTGGGGGGTCCTAGCAATCTGGATACCCCCCTGAACCTGTCACAGTGCCGCCCTGCACCCGTTTGTTAAAAAACGGGTGTGGGACCACTTTAGAGTGGACCAAACCCAGGATTTTGACTATCCTGTGTTTTGGTCCTTACCCCCAAGGCACCCAGATTAGGGATGCCCTGCTATGTGAAACCCCCCAGGTCGCCCAAACTGACTCAACTTTCCCCAGTCCTACGGCACATCCACTACCTCCCGTCCAATCAGTGCACTCAACTGCACATGCACCATTGGACCGTGGCTGAAGGAGAGTATACCGGGGACCTGGGGGGTTTCACACAGTGAGGCATCCCAATTCTGGATGTCCTAGGGGGAGGGAAATTAAGCGGCTCAGGAGTCATATTTCTGGGTCGATCTCTGTGGGTCTTGGTCCACTTGAAAGCAGTAGCTTTGGCCACAGTTAGAAATTACCTTCTATGTATAACTGCCCTCAAACTGGCCAAACCGTGCTACACTGTTGGAAAAAAAAATACAATTTTGTGAGTACTTACCTGTAGAATTGGTATTATATGTATACAGCACGTCCTGTTCCAGAAGATATTCCTTACTCTTGGGTTATACATCCAGTAGATGGCGCTGAACTGCAGAGACAGAAAAGTGGCTCCTCCCGGCCCCATATATACCAGGGACCTCCCACAAATTCCCCAGTATTGAAAAGCAGTTAGCAAGAGACCGGGAGAACTATAACCATTATATGAAAAATTTGAACATAAGAACAATCACCATAAAGAGGTAACTAAAGATAATGATAACAAGTGTGGGGTGGAACAGGACGTGCTGTATACATATAATACCAATTCTACAAGTGAGTAATCACAGAATTGTATTATTCTAAGCATACAGCAGGTCCTGTTCCAGAAGATATTCCTAACGCTTGGGACATCCAATAGCAGTGTCCATAAGGTAGGGTGGGATCCCCAAAAGCAGACAGCTTAAACCACTGCCGCCTGCAGAAATTTGAGGCCAAAAGCAGCATCAGCTGAGGCCTTAACCTCAACCTTGTAAAACTTAGAAAAGGTATGAACAGAAGACCAAGTGGCGGCCTTGCAAACTTGTTCAACAGAAGCTTGGTGCTGAAAAGCCCAAGAGGCACCAATAGCACGAGTAGAATGAGCAGTAAGGCGGAAGGGAGGCTCCTTCCCCTTAGCAGAGTAGGCCTGTTTCACAGCCTGACGGATCCACTTGCTGATAGTGGACTTAGCCGGAGCCAGACCCTTCTTAGGTCCAGACGGAAGCACAAAGAGAGCGTCAGTCTTCCTGAAGGATTCAGTAGCCACCAAATAGAACTTCAGAGTCCTGACCACATCCAGAGAGTTTAAAACCCTCTCCTTAGAATTACTAGGATTAGGACACAGAGAAGGCAAAACAATGTCCTGATTGAGATGAAAGGTAGAAACAACCTTAGGCAGAAAATCTGGCTTAAAACGAAACACCACCTTGTCCTGGTGTCTCTCAAAATAAGGAGGCTTGATGGAAAGTGCCGCCAACTCAGAAACATGCCTGACAGAAGTGATAGCCACCAAAAAGACCACCTTAAGCGTAAGAATGGACAAAGGGGCCCCTCGCAAGGGCTCAAAGGGAGACCCCTGCAGGGCAGATAAGACCAAGTCCCAGACTGGTAACGACGGCTTAAGTGGGGGACGCACGTGAGTAACCCCCTGGAAGGAGGTCTTGACCAGGGGATCTTTGGAAAAAAATAGCCAAGGCAGAAACATGACCTTTCAGAGTACTGAGCTGAAGACCCAGATCCAAACCATGTTGGAGAAACTCCAGAATCCTATGAATAGAAAACACACGACAGGGAAGTGAGTTAGACTCGCACTAGTCAATGTGAGTACGCCAAACCCTGTAGTAGATGGAAGAAGAGGACCTTTTCCTAGCCCTGATCATGGTATTTACAACCGAGGCAGGCAGCCCTTTTTCCATCAAGATGGAGGTTTCAACAGCCAGGCCGTCAAAGCCAGCGTTTGTAAATTGGGGTGGCGTAGATGCCCCTGAGTGGGCAGATCTGGAACCCGGGCGGGGCGTACTGATCTACTGCCAGCTGCACAGTGTCTGCGAACCACACTCTTCTTGGCCAACAGGGGGCCACCAGTATGGCTGGCACCCTTTCCTGAGCTATCTTGCGCAGCACCCTGCCCAGCAGGGGGAAACACATACAGAAGCTGAAACCTCATCCAAGACATTGCCAGGGCATCCATGGCCAAGGCCAGGGGATCCTGGGACAGAGAGACAAAGACTGGAAGCTTGTGATTGTGACGGGACGCAAACAGATCCACATCCGGCTGACCCCAGCGGTGGCACAGGGAGCTAAACATCCTGCTGCTGAGTGACCATTCTCCCAGACGAGAGATCCCCCTGCTCAGAGAGTCTTCCTCCAGATTCTCCACCCCCGGGATGTACACAGCTGAGATGCAGGGAACATTCTCCTCCACCCAGGACAGTATCAGGGACACTTCCCTGAGGGCCCTCTTGCTTCGGGTCCCTCCCTGATGATTGATGTAGGCAACCGCCGTCTGGTTGTCCGAGCGGACCTGGACAGCCCGACCCCGCAGGTGTGGGGTTAAATAGGCGAGATCCAACCTGATCACCCTCAACTCCAGAATGTTGATTGGGGCATGGGCCTCCTGAGGGCCTCACTGACCCTGGAATTTCAGGGACTTCCAGAAGCGGCATCCGTGGTGACAGTCTCCCAACAAGGGACCGGAAAGGATCTGCCCCCCAGCAGGTTCCTGGAGTCCAGCCACCACGACAGAGACCGCCTGGCCAGAGGGGACAGGACAAACACCTGATCCAAGGACACGGGGTCCCGATCCCACACTGACAAGAGGTGAAGCTGAAGAGGCCTCATGTGGAACTGAGCATATGGAACCGCCTCGAAGCAGGACACCATCAGGCCCACCAGCTGCATTCCCTGCCTGATGGATGGATGAGGACAAGACAGAAGGAGCTGAGCTTTCTCTTGAAGACTCTCCACCTTCTGCTGAGGAAGAAAGATCTTGACCTGAGATGAATCCAGAATCATGCCCAGAAAGGACTTCACCATGGAAAGAGACAGGGAAGATTTGGGGTCGTTGATCACCCAGCCGAATGACTCCAGTGTGGACACCACCCGCTGAGTGTCCAGCTCTGCCTGATGGAAGGACTGAGAAGCGATAAGCATGTCATCCAAGTAGGGAAGAATGTGAATGCCCTGAGATCTCAGCAGAGCCATCACTCCTGCCAGCACCTTGGTGAATACCCTGGGAGCCGAGGTGAGACCGAAGGGCAAGACCACAAATTGGTAGTGCTGATCCTCCAGAGCGAACCTGAGGAATCTCTGATGACCTGGAAAGATAGGTACGTGAAGGTAAGCATCCTTGATGTCTACAGAGGTAATGAGGTCCCCTGGGCGTAGGAAAGTCACAGCTGAGCGCAGAGTCTCCATGCGAAAGTGTCTGAATCTGACAAATTTTTTGCGGTGCTTCAAATCCAGGATGGGTCTGATGGACCCATCTTTTTTGGGAACAATGAAAAGATTGGAATAATAGCCTTTGCCCCTTTCCCTCAAGGGCATCCGGCAGATGACACCCAGTTCCAGAAGGCCTTGGACAGCCAGGGACAGACCCTGAGCTGACAGGGGGTTTTGAGCTAACCGGGATTTGATGAATCTTGGGGGCGGCCAGGCTGCAAACTCTATCTTGTAACCGGAGGATACTACCTCCTGAATCCACCGGTCTGAGACCTGACGCCTACAGACATGAGCCAAGAGCCGAAGCCGTCCCCCCATCCGTATGGGTGAGGGCGCCCCTTCATGCCTGAGGGGGCTTGGGGGAGGACTTGGGACCCCAGGAGGGGCCAGGGTGGCCACGTCCTCTGCCCCTGCCCCAAAAGTCTCCACGGGCTCCAGCAAAGGAAGCTCCCTGTCCAATTCTGGAGCCCCGGAAGGAAGGAGAAAAGGCACCTGAACCCGAAAGGACTGGGGCTGCCTTCTACGCTGAGGTAACTTGCCTCCCTTAGCAAACAAGTCCAGAAGTTCACCAAAGAGGCGCAGCCCCTTGAAGGGAAACCTAGTGAGAGCCTTCTTAGCAGCGTTGTCAGCTGCCCACTGGCGCAGCCAGACCGAGCGGCGTATCGCCACCAACAAGGCAGATGCCCTTCCACACATTCTAATTGTATCATCCAAGGCAGAGAGAACATATGCAACAAATTCCTCACAACGCAGAAGAGCTCTATACTCTTCACTACCCTCATCATCAGGGGCCCCATCTAAGAGACCCCTGAGCTTTTAACAGCAACAGCCGTAATGGCAGAGGCACAGACCGGACGCAGCGCGGTCCCCACACAGGCAAAGGCATGGCAAGCCAGCTGATCTATGCGCCTGTCCTCCCCATACCTCAGTGTAGTAGAGTCAGGGGAATGCATGATGGATGTGTTGGACAACCCCAGAACTGGTGCATCCACCTCGGGAGGACATGACCACCGTTTAACCATTTCAGCAGGAAAGGGATACCGCTTATCCCAACTCTTTGGCACCCCGGGGAGCCGGCTAGGCCGTTCCCACTCCTTGAGCACCAGATTATTAAAATGAGATTGTTCAGGAAACTCCAAGCGTGGTTTAACAGTATGAAACAGCTCCCCCTGCTGCCGCGGAGCCACGGCAGGAGGAGAGATACAGAGCACTTCAAAAATCTGAGCTAAAAGCCTGTCAGTATCATCTGAAGCCCATGGGTCAGATCCAGAATCGGCACAATACACCCTAGATTGTTCCTCAGATGATTCTGAATCAGAAAATAATTCCCCCTCCTCCAGGGGGGTATAACCGGTAACGTAAAAAAATTCCTCAGCCTCCATATGAAAGAGGAAAACACCAGGTAATAAATGCCGCTTCTTAGCAGAAGCCTTACGCGGGCCAGAGCCAGCAATATGTCTCTCAATGCTGGCCACCCGTGCAGCCAAATCAGGTTGAGACGCCCCACTGGTATGCACCTCACTGGGAGTCAGATGTAAGCGTGGGGGGGTAGGCGAAGCAAGAGGGGGCGCAGGCCCAGCCACCGGTAACCCAGACTGCAGCGCAAGCGTCACACACCCTGAAATCATCACTTATAGGGGATACCCCACACGCCACACACAGCCTTGTCCCGAAGGAACCCCAAGCACATTATCCTGAGAAGCCTCCATATGCTAACTATTGTGGCACAATATGCCAAGTCGGGATTGACGCCAATAAGGCTACCCGGGATGCCCCAATAGCCCGCTAGGGAAGTGGGAGATATACAATACAAAAGCCCGCCAATAAGGGGTTAACACTAAAAGGGGATAGGACCGGGAGAAACCACTAAAAAGTTTGACCCGCCTGTAAGACATAAGACATAAGGCAAAGAACCCGTAAGCATAATACAATGAAACACAAAGAAAAGCCAAATCGGCGTAGCCATGGGCGGAAAATTCGCTCCTAGCGTAGCCAACCTATTCATGGCACTTTGGGAGACCTTAATCATGGAGCCTCTTAAACCACCTGAACTGAAATATTACAAGCGATACATTGATGACTGTTTCTTCTTATGGGATGGACCAGAAGAATCTCTGAGAACTTTCCTACAACACCTCAATCATAACGACTGGAATATCACCTTTACGTATGAAACAAGCCCCACAAACATCCACTTTCTAGACATCGAGGTCTACAAAGACAACGTGATCAAAACTAAGACCTACTTCAAAGAAACGGACCGTAACAGCTACATCCCACGAAATAGCTGCCACCATCCAACATGGATCAACAATATCCCAAAAGGCCAGTTCCAAAGAATTAGGAAAAATTGTACAGACAACGCCACATTCTTGGAACAAGCCACCATAATTAAAAACAGATTTCTTGAAAAAGAATATGAAGAATCCAAATTAGACGCCACACTACAACAAGTAAAGGATCCATCAACATCACCTAAGCCTGCGTCCAAAAACTACTGCCAAAACAATGCTCCTACTTTCATCACAAAATACACAAATGACTACAAGAAAGTCGAATCCATCGTTAAAAAGCATTGGGAAGTACTCACCACAGACCCCACTTTAAAGGACCTCGCGGGACCCAAACCTAGATTCATCTACAGAAATCCTAAAACCTTGGCCCAACATATCACAGCAAGCGTGATCAACCAACCAGTGCTCAACAGCACACAGAAAAATAAATTCTCTAGATGCAGGGATTGCCAAGGATGCAAACTGTATCTACAAACCACAACAACATCAAAACAAACTATAGAAATCTTTACTCATCCAACCACCAACAAGGAATATAAAGTTAAAGGCCTTACATCTTGCAACACATCTGGTGTAATATACTGCCTAAAGTGTCCCTGCAATTTGCTCTACATAGGAAGAACAAAAAGACCATTTAAAATCAGATTGAGTGAGCACATCAGGAATATTAAAAAAGGCCTACCCACCCACAGCGTATCATCACATTTTTCCCAAGTTCATCATAATAATCCCACAGGCCTGGATTTTTGGATCATAGAAAAAATCACTCCTAATTGGAGAGGTGTGGACAAAAAAGAAACATTCTGGATTTTTGAACTCAATACTCTAACACCTTTCGGTCTAAACATAGAAATAGACCTGAACTGCTTCCTGACCAATAATTAAATAATTCAACCTCGTATCTGATGCTTCAAAACATTAGTACCATCCTCTCATTTTAAATTGAAGACTAGGAATAACATTCATCCATGTTCCATTACACAGCACATAAACACATAGTCTGCCCCTGCATTTAGTGTTACAAAGCTAACAAAAGAGATACACCTCTCTCCCTTGCCATTTAAATTGGAGAATTACATTCTATCCACTCTCAAAGGTTACAAAACAAACACATTTTCTTGTTTGTATCTTTGTTTGCCTTCATTGGCCTCACTACTTTCAAAACACCACCTGCTGCTCAAACGAAAGTACTACATGCTATGCTCTTCAATGTATAACACAGTCTCACAGCTAATAAATAACATGAGCGCCATCTAGCGCTCAACGATTGTAACGGATTCCCTTACAGAGGACTACATCCAAAGACTGCAATTCCCATCAACCCTAGCGGCGAATCAATCAGAATAAGAATACCGGGCATAGCGCCTGCCCCCTCACCTTGACAACGTCGGCATCTACCGACGAAACGCGCGTTGGTGAACCTTTCTCCCTCACTCTAGACATTAGCTAAGCCGCCGCCGGCCACGCTACACTACCCCTCGCCTACGGGGTCTAAACTAAGGGCATTCAGCGAACGGCACCTGCGGCTGACGGCCGCACTCTCCTCCGCCGGCCACGCTACATTACTCCTTGCCCACCACAGACATTTAACAGACGATATTTGCGGCAAACAACCGCATTCTCTCTTACTCCTCTCAGTAACACTACCTCCATAAGCAGAGGCCATTAACCCCGGCACAGCTTCCCTCCATTAAGCACCAGCCGCACACAGTAGGAAAGCGTCCATTTAACCCCTGCACCGCCTCCACCTACAATAGCACCTGCCGCACACAGTAGGAAAGCGGCCATTAACCCCTGCACCGCCTCCACCTACAATAGCAAGTGCTTACTAAAAATAGACAACAAAGTGGACCCTAACCTCCTCATAGCAATTCACTCATAAACGGTATCCATACCGTTTTTAACCAGGGGCTACCGACTGACAAACTAAAGCACCTACATCTCCTTCAATAAATTATACAACCCCAGTCCACTCTCAAGTATACAAAACAACATCTTGTAATCAAACTTCTAGTCACACCTTTCAGCTACAACTGATTCTAGAAATAAGCACCTCATTTCCTACAATAAGAACACAGAAGACATCTATACTCTAAAGAAGATCTACAATCAACAGGTGAGTCCTAAAGTGCACCTACAACTACAAGTGCACCCACGATTAATCTATTAAGGCGCCTGTACAAAGTGCCCCATAGTGTGTTTTTCACACTGGGCATTTTTCAGTCTGTTTCACCATTAAGTTGGAGAGACAGAGAGACTAAAAAACCACCACTAAACCTGGGTTTTTTTGAGGAGTAATCAACCAGAAGCAATAATACTGGTTGTTGCTGGCTTGATTAATTTGGTAGACATACCGCCCTCAAACATTTCTAACTTTTTATTCCTTTCCAGCATTTACAACGGGAATTTTGAATGCATCACTAAAGACAAAGCTTTTTTCTTCCTAGAAAAGTTTATTTCAGAATTTTCAGCTAACCACTCTTCCTTCCCCCAGCGCACCTACAAGTTCCACTTAAATTCCTGTGCACAGGAATAGGCGAATACTACCAAACCAAACAAAGAAAAGCCAGCCCACAGGGGCACTTACGGACCGCAATAGGGAGACGCCAGACACGCTCCAAAATGGCGCCCGCATATACCTCGAGGGACGATCCGTGGAGAAGTGATGCGGAAAACGTCATCCGCAAGAAAGCGCCCCCCAGAAGAGCGCGAAAACGTGCCCCCGTGACAAGGCCAACCAATGACGGTGCAGCAGCGCCTGAGGCGATGTCGCTGCCGTCCGCTGAGCGGAGTACAAGCGCACGGCCGCATATAATACAAGCCGGTACAAAAGGCAAAAGATGAAAACACATATTAAATACATACATCCCCCCCCCCCCCCCCCCCCCGAGATCTACCCAGGGGGAGCGAAGGGGAAGCAGCGGGCCACCTAAGAGGAGCCTAACTGAGGGGACAGGGGGCGAAGGGCACAGGGCCGCGGGAAGGGCATCCCATAAGGCTCACCACGGGCCTGTACTGCCTACCCTTTGGTGGGGGACTGCGGTAGGAGCAGCGCTCCTTAGCACCTGGCAGCAGTGCTGCCTACCATCACCCGACCAGCGCAGCCTAAGCTGGGAGGCCGAGAAAGGAACGGGTGGGAATAGTCCTACAGGGCCGCAGGCTAATAAGCCCCGCTCACCTGCGAGTAGAAAGAGCCATCTTCTAGTCATCGCGGCCCAGACTGCAGAGAAGAACTGGGGAATTTGTGGGAGGTCCCTGGTATATATGGGGCCGGGAGGAGCCACTTTTCTGTCTCTGCAGTCCAGCGCCATCTACTGGATGTATAACCCAAGAGTAAGGAATATCTTCTGGAACAGGACGTGCTGTATACTTAGAATAATCCCCAAAAATCACTTTCCCTATCAGCAGGCATGATACTGAATCGTTTACAGCACCTCAACAGAAGGAAGTCCAGTAGCATTCCCCTTTGCAGATGGCCTGCAGCTCTATGGGACGCCATTTTGTTTGTAAAATTGACCACACCATGAGTTTTCAAAAGGGTAAATGAATTATTACATGCAGCAATTAGAATTGCCCTGGGGAGGGATGCATATGCACAGTATTTTTTGTAAAGGTGTTGGTCCTGTTTAATGAGAATCATTCAAATATACATTTAGGATGAACAGTAATAATTCCTGATTTGTAGTTCTTCTTACCAGAGTCCTTGCAGCCAAATTTGACATTTGGGTCACATGCATGCGTCACACCATCACAGTTCTTCTCGTCGCTAGTATCCATGCAGTCTGTGTCTCCATCACAACGCCAGCGGCTAGGAATACACAAACCATCTAGTCGGCACTGAAATTCATCAGTGTGGCACCCACCAGGCGGGCGAGTTGCTGCTGGCAAAGTGGGGAGAGGAATTAAAGGTTACCGGTTGTGTGGTACAAAATGAAATCGCAATCAATGCATGGCTGCACAAAAGAGGTGAAATTAAATACAATTCTATTGAATTAGGGCTGCCTGCTATCCCCATGACAGTGCCATATTAGTACAGCTACATTAGCTTCCACAGCAGTCATGAACCCTGCAGGCCAGAGATCAGTCATGAAATAACAGACAACGAGCACTGCATTGATCATTTCTAAAACACCAGAGTTAGACGAAGAAGCTGAGGGAGACTAAGGGTGAATGTAGGGTTTGTTGCCTAAACAATCCATTAATCTTCCTCCTTATGCTAAAAGGGCTGAGATAAAGGACAAGCCACAACGGCCCTTGCAACCGGACATTTGCTCCTACAACAGATATTATTAGATTAATAAACTTAAATCTTACTGGTTAGGTGCTCAAAATCACGTAGAGCTGCTTCTCCTATTTCTGCCTGTAAAGGCACCCCGCTGTTTTAGTGAGGGCTTTCTACAACCCAAAAATATTTGAGTAGCGTTTGCTTCCAACTGACAAAATGCCCTAACAAGCAGCTTACTGCTATGTGTAACCAATGTGCATGATTTTGCTTCTTGCTGGTCAGCACTGAAGCTTTCCCCCCGACCCTCCAGCACCTCCCCCGCCAGTTTATCCACCATGGAATGCTATTAGTCCTCCCCCTCTGTGCTTGCTTTGAATGAGCACACGCCCGCCTGCAGTCATCCCTCCCTCCTTCCCATCACAGGATATATGAATGTGCATGGCTATTCACATAAGGGTGGTCTGTAATAGTGTAATTATGCAACACCATCACACAGAGTGCCCTGATTCTCAAGGCACACTCTCATGTAGGATAACAATGCATTGCACTAGGTTTGCATCACAGCTGTATAAGGAATGGCTATAGTTATTTAGGGGCTGGATTACGGCAACATCCTCCTTTGTGGCTTACCAACTAACAGACTGGCACCCCTCCAATCTATCCTGAACTCTGCTGCTCGCCTCATCCATCTCTCCTCCCACCCACCCAGCTCTGCTCCTCTCTGCCAATCCCTGCACTGGCTGCCAGTCCTACAGCGAATCCTGTGCAAAACTATCACTCTCGCCTACAAAGCTCTCTCCAACCAGGGCCCTCCCTACATCTCATTTCTAATCCAACATTATCAACCTAGACGCAGCCTCTGCTCTGCTGCTGACCTTCTCCTGTCCTCCTCCCTGGTCACCTCTTCTCATGCCAGCCTCCAGGACTTCTCACGTGCAACTCCAATCTTCTGAAATGGCATCCCCACTCCGTACGCCACTCTACAAACCTCAAAACCTTCAAAGGTGCCCTTAAAACTCACCTATTCAGACAATCATATAATCTGGCTTAACCAATTTTCTATAGGGCACATGCCACAAAGCTCAATACTGACTGTTTGTGATCCATCCCCCTCGTCTCCACCCCTCATCCTTTAGAATGTAAGCTCGCAAGGGCAGGGCTCTCTCTCTTATTGTATCTTGTATTCAGAATATTCTTTGTTAACTCTGTAACACTGCATCTGAAAAATAGTCTATGTACTGTATGTTTCTACCCTGTCTGTAATTACTACTTTGTACAGCGCTACGGAAAATGATGGCAGTATATAAATAAACAATAATAATAATAAAAGGGGCCAAGTCTGGACAATTACTTTTAAGTGATCCTATAACCATAAAGGAAGTCTCCGCCGTCCCTTCCCGAGGTCAGTGCCCCAAGACAACCTGTGCTTCTTTCTTTACTAAAACCTTTTCCCAATATTATTAAAAACACTAAACAGGATGCAAGATGATGTTTGATTGTTGGGCGTTTGGCTCTCTGGCCATGGAGCAGCATCCCCTGGTGCTTTCCAGCTATGATACAGTTAGTTGCAAGTTAAACTGTCCCATGATTTGTATGTAGCAATTTAGCATGCAGTGCTTTCAGATTTATTTCAGCTGTTTTTACTGAAAAGGTTGTCCCTCTATGTAAATAAATTACCGCTGAGAGCCAAACTGCCACCATTCGAATGTCACACTGCTTCCTGTTATGTGTATCTATTAGGGGTGTAAATTGGCAAGAATCTGGCGATATGATACGTATCGCGATACAATATATCCCGATTCTGTTTCAAAGATGATATATTGCGATTTTTTTAAATCACATTTTATCCCCGGCATTTGGGGAGGCAGGTAATGGGGGGGCTGGGGGCTAATGACAGCTAGCTGCAGGTCTAGTTAACTGTGTCACATAGATCCCTGATCGGCACGCATCAGGAAAGCAGGGGAAAAGAGCCTGTCGGGCTCTCTCCTGAAGAGGCCTGGGGAGGAGGGATTGAAGGCCCTCTGGGTGAAGAGGAGCGCTGGCTGGATCGAACGAGGGGTCGGTGAGTGTTTTTTTTTTACTTTTCTTTTACTGTAGCGGGGGTGAAGTCAGAATCGATACTAGAAATAAAGAATCAATTCTAGTATCGTCAAATGAAATAGTGCGATACTTGACAGAATCTATTTTTTTTCTGACACCCCTAGTATCTATTAGGAAAAGGCTTTTGTTGAAAAAAAAAAAAACATCTGTTTTGGGTCCCTGGGTTGGGCATAGAAGGTGATGACATAAAGGTCCTTTCTGGGTATAAGATCACTTTAAAGGTAAAATATACTGTAGTACTGTATACTGTAAAAAATAACCAAAAATTCTTATTCCCCATCCAACCCAGGAGCAGGACTGGTATCTTTGTTGCCCATAAGAGACACTTGAGTCTGCCCTCCTAATCCAGACTTCTACCTGTTGACTGTCTTCATGTCAGTTGCAAGAAAATCATGCATAATTATAGTCCCTGTAACACAACAACCCTACAACAGGGGCTTAAATACTTCTGCTCCAAAATAAAGATATACAGTAACTTCACTAGTGCCAAACACTTTCATTTTTTTAATAGCTTAACTTAACATTACGCATTCTCAAACAATAAATGTGCCTAGACCTGCTCATCTTCCGATGTCTGTAATGCTTTCCTTAGCCAACAAAGTCATCGTAATTTAACTGATCTAATCAGTGAAGCCGTAATTTAAACACAAGAATCAAGCATCACTTTATTTAGTGCATTACTCATGCTACAGCAATGTTTATTACTTTAAATGCTCCAACATAATTACTGCCAGAGAAAACAAGTATGATGGCAATACAGGAAGGATATGCAGACAGCTTATTTTACCTTGATTGGTGCAGTTGGCATGAGTCTCATCGCTGTAGTCCCCACAATCATTTTCTCCATCACAGGTCCAGTGCTCCGGGATACACTGGCCACTGTTGCACTTAAACTGTGTGCTAGAACAAGAGTGGCTACAGCCATCCTCGTCACTGTTGTCTCCACAGTCATTGTCTGCAGGCGAACAGTAATTGTTAAAAAAAAAAAAAAACTAACTAAGCTAGAGTTTTTTAAGCAAAAGAAATTGTAGAGGCCCAATGGGACTTTGCAGCCCCCTTTTTTTAAGCCAATGTCATGAAGTCACTCAAGCCATTGCTGCGCCTACCAGCCCAAATGCCAAACTGGGGCCAGTTCTGAGCAGAAAGAACTGTAGAAGAAGGCAACATATAAGATAACTGGAGAACCTTCTAGACATTGGCACTAAGTGAAGCTTAAACTACATCATGGGAAGATTTATTATATTTCTTAAACAGCAATTACAAGCATAGCACAAGACAAAAAGGCTCTGTGAGCTGAAAGACCGGTAAATGCCTTTGAAGCTTGCAGAAAGGACATAAAATAGGCAACAGAATTGAGGGAAAGAGATGAACATTTATAGAAAATTGGTACCTTGATGATAAAAAGTATATAAGTTAAATAGATGTATTGGTAACAGAAATGTTACCTCTTGATTTTAGCAATCACGACTGGAAATCTTAATTCAATAATATAACTTAATATAATCAGTCAGCACTGGTAGAATACAGTGCTTTGTATAAGGAATGTATTACGCCGGCACCGACTGTACATTACATAATGTGTTGACTTACACAGCCGTGTCACGTTATGACCACTTTCTACCTTTTAAGTCAGGAGCACATAGCTCACGAAGGAACATATGTGTGTCGTGAGCTAGCTTGGTGGGTATATAAAGTGTGTGATAGGCCATCTGCACACATGTCCCAGTTGCTGTCATGGGTAAAATGGGCTGTGAAATGAACTTCTTTCATGCTAAGTGTGTCAGAATTTCTACAAATGTGCAGGTTGCAAACAGTTTGTGTGCTGCTGCTGTGGTGAAAATGTATTGCGAGTGCACAAATGGCACTAGTGTGAATAAGCAACATGTAAATGAAGGAGCATGACTTGCCATTGATGTAAAAGGTAAACACAGACTAAGAAGGTGCCCCAGGGTGGGCAGACATGCTACAATGGAGCAGCTCACTGCCAAAATCAACCATGGGGATCCCTATGAACCATGTTACGTTTAAAACAACATTTCAGGAAACCCAAATGAACGTGGAGTCCCCGAAGAAGACAAGTGGTCACTACACCTCTGCTAATGATATTGTACCAGCAGAAAAGGCTTTAATTTTCCTGGTAAAATGTTGCCTTCTCTGATGAGTCACCGCTTCATTAGAACAGATGGAGTTTGGGCAGGTCAGGTGGAATACCTTGCAACAGTTGCTTGAAGAACATGAGCTGCTGGTGACATGGTATGGTCTTGAGAATGTTTTTGTGGCATTTTCTGGGTTCCCTCACCCATGGCTCCTAACTCCCAATTGAGCATCTGTTGGACCATGTTGACCATTGTGCTCACTCTTTGTATCATCACCTACACACTATCCAGCAGCTGTGGTGATTTCAAACCTATATAGCTGTTGCACACAATTATTATGGATATTAGCCGATGTTCATAGTAATGTGACTTGACAGTGTATATTAGGGGCACCAGTAACATTTTTGTTTTGGCCTCATAAGTCTGTGACGTTAACAAATGATGCAAACTGTCACTAGTAGCTGGTTCCATTTAGGCGGCTGTTGTTACTCACCACTGAAATCAGTTTTGTGTACTAAGGTGAGTCCAGAGGAAAAAAGTTAAATTTACAAATGTCAGTAATGAGTAATGTTGGTTTTAGATATGATTATAATATGCTCCCTCAGAGGAAGTCTTCTACTCACAGCCCCCCAATGGTGGGTGGATTATGTCTGATCCTTTGTACATGTGTGAAATGGAATGATTATACCAGAAATTACTATGTGAGTAATACCTACATATGCAAAATAAAGATACATTAGTGTACTTTGTATAGGATGCGTGTAAGGAAAGTGATGGAAATTTGAATAACTGGCAAATAGCATTAAGTGTTAGTAATCGGATGAGGCATGGCTCGAAACCTCCTTCTCCTCATTCCCAAGAATGTCAGAAAGTGGCAGAGATAAAGCAAGCTCTACCATCTACAGAGAAAGTAAACACAGAGACTGCATAGATCACCACATGCACCATAACTGGAGTGAAGAGATTTCATTTTATGCATGAATGAGTCTTAATCACAAACTATTTCATATCAAGGGCAAGCTGACCTTGTCTACGGAACACAGATTTTCCCCTCAGGATTCCAAAAAACAGCATAGCACATACATCGGTAATATTTATAAGCCATTTTAACACCAACAATGGTTTTGCAGTCAAATAATTGGATCTACACTTAAGTTCATTACAAAAACCAATCACCAAATTTATACCAATGAATTTCTACAGAAAGGACATGCAGAAGACAGCAATAAATCCAAAAATTGATATTAGCTGTGTTGTTGGCAAACAACATCATCTGCTGGCTTCATAGGTCCTTCAGGGGCTCAATTTTAAGATATTTAAGTCCAACTTCTGCAGCCATTAAACATACTTTTTAGCTATCATCCAATGAATCCAGAAGGTAAAAAGCAAATAATTTAACAGTGGTGCCTTCATTATAGTCAAATGAAAAAGGGTTGCAAAAATTCCCTATACTGAAATTAAACCACCAAACTCTCCTGTAAATAATTATGCTAAATGAATGCTTATGTTAAATTAGCTCAAGTCACATATTTATATAAACTATCAAAGCCTGGACTAATATAGGGTAAGGGCTGCTTATTTATAGCAGATAACAGGCTGGCAGTAGGAGTAGATGTCAAGAACAAAACAATTCATATTTCACTATAGACAAAGAAAACCTTGTAGTGTTTGTTGCCTTAAAAGAGAATGATGCATCCCAGTCAAATGTGTGACTCTACTAAATAAAAACATATCTGGATGACAAAGCAACTACAGGCCCAAATCAAAATGAACTGAGAAAGAAATCCAACTGCATGCGCAGAAAAATCATGCTGGATTTAAGACTACAAAATATACCTGATCAGAACATCTACCTAATAGTAACATGAAATAAAGTAGTAAGAGCAAGAAAGCAGGAAGCAAAGAAACTACACAGAGCTGCAACTCAAACATCATGGACACAAACACTACTGGCCTTCAAATACATCCACAAAAAACTGAATGTTAGGATTATATGGGACCTATAGCGCAAAATCAGAATTAATCTCAATAACAGTATGACTTAGAAAACAGCCCTAAAACCTTTCTACAGTCTCTTGTTACAAAACTGCATTAGTCCTTAAGCAATGCTGCAGAATGCCTCAGACTGGAACTATCCCTGGCTGTATGGTGCATGTTGATCTATGCACTAACCGGCAGACTTTGGACAGTTCTTTTCGTCAGAGCCATCCCCACAATCTTTTTCTGCAACAAAGAAAACCAACCAAAAGACAAGGCATTTAAGATGACATGGTGCAAAGGAAGATGTACACAGTTATTGTTATGATGAACAAATGTCATTTCACAAAGAAATTGACACAAATGTGCTGAACAAATACATTAAAACCAAATTCGAGATAAGATAAGGACAGGATTTAGGTTAAAATGACTTATGTAAGCACATATTAGGTTGGCAATGTACAGACCACATAAAGGAAAAGAGCATTTAAATATTGAGTATTGACTTTTAGTAAGACCCAAATGACATATGAAACATATGGATACAAATGACCAAAGTTAACAGAGTATCTTCACTGGGATCCAAACAGCCATCCATGAAGCTTTGCGTAATACAAAGCACCCCAACATTGAAAATATTGCATAGCTAGGCAGATATAGATAGGGTGCAATAGGGTGGGTTTGTCTTGTTCCCTAGATGACAGCCACTGCTGAAAGAAGCAAGCAGCTACCCGCTCTTCGCCTTGCAGACATGACATTACCAATTACTTGTTTTTGTATTCTTTTTGTTAAGTGCAGTAATAACACAATAGAAAACATGCATATTATAATTTTAGCTGAATTAACTGAAAAAGATAATTACATTCTGTTTTGTTTTTCTTTTTAATTAGGAAATCATGGTTCGCAGGCTGGGGGACAGGAATAGCAGGAAGTTGTTTTTTGTTTTTTCTTTTAACTTTCAGGTAAGCCATTTGGTAAAGAATAATTCAGTTTTTATGGATAAAACAATTGCATTTTCTTTAGAATACTAGAATGTATTGTGTTACATTACTCAGGGACCAGTTAAACGTTGGTAAAAAATAAAATCCGTGTGACAGCATTGTAAAGGCTACCAACTGTGACCAAAAGGGCTATACCTTAAGGGGAGAACTATAGAGATACCTACCGTTATCACAGCGCCAGTTTATGTTGATGCACCTTCCACTGTTACAGGTGAACTGAGTAAGAGGGAAGCAGGTTGGATAAGCTGTGGAAGGGAGACATATATACATGCATTAATTATAGAAGAAAGATAGACCAATCCTAATACTTTACAAGTAAATATATTTATGCGAGGACTAGTTAGAAAGAAAAAAGCATAAACCTGTTCCATTTTTGTGCTGCCAGTTCTGTAGAGGACAGTGAGCTCCCACAAACATCTTTATTTGGCCACCTCTGAAACACTGTCAGGAGGAGGACAAATAGCATCACATCACATTGTGCGCCCCCTGCTGACAAGCAACAAGCCATCATGGAGGCAAGGAAGCAGGCATTAACACGGCAGAAGCAAGATCTTTTCAGCTTGCAGGACCCCTCTGAGGGTGGTCAGGTGAGTAATGCTTTTTTGTTTATTTTCACTTTAGAAATCCTTTAAAGTGGACCAACACCCAGGATTTTGACTGTCCTGGGTTTTGGCCCACTTCGGTGGGGCGGGGGTGCCCCGCTGTGTGAAACTCCCCAGAAAGCCCCGAAAACACACCTCTCCCCGCTCCCACGTGACCGCTGCAGCCAATCCCCGCCGGCGGACAAGCTAGAGGCAGCGCCGGACAAACAGAGCACGTCCGCCACTGCCTCCCGCGCGTCCCTCTTACAGGGAGCGCACCCGTGCCGGCCATTCACAAACGGCCAGCGTGGGTGCCCACCCTGCTAGAGGGACGCGCAGGAGGCAGCGGACGCGCATGCGCCGCTGGAACGTGGAAAAGGTAGGATTGTGGGCTTCCTGGGGGGTTTCACCCCGCAGGACATCCCGATTTCGGATGCCCCGCGGGGAGGGATCTGATCGGCCCGGGAATCTTATAGATTCCCGGGCGATCCCCCCTGGGTGTTGGTCCACTTTAATGTGGGATAAGGACAGAATATAAGTCAAGATTCTACTACTATAATGCCTGTTTGGAGCTGAGCTCAGCTCTCTGTATTCCAAATAATAAACAAAGGCTGCAAGAGAGTTCCACGTTTTTCCAGTTTAAGTCCGTTCTAGTCGACTTTCAGGGGCCCATTTGTGGTAAACAAAATGTACATTGCCAATGTAAAAGCCTGCATATAGGAAATAATAAATAGGGAGAGCTTTTAACCACATATAAACATATCCTGGAATTTAAATGTGGTGGAGCATCTGCTAAGTGAATAGGAAGGAGTATTGCCATCTGCAATGGTATTCCTCATTCTTCAAATATACAAATGTATTTTAAATAGAAGTAAGACTGAGCCCTCTTTTAATCAAGGAAAAAGACGATCTGTTACTTATTGAGACTGAAAAGAATGCCTATATGTAGGGTATTCAAACAACAATATTATGAAATAATGGCAGTATTATTATTAACATATATACCATCTTGCTCCCTCAGGATTGTGAGTGAGTTTTGGACGGGGAGGATGCTGTCAGCTTTAGAGGTAATGGCACTATGGAGTGTGAGGCCGGTTAAGCAACAAACATTCTACAGCAAATTACAAAATGGCTACTCTCAAATTTAGTTTAAGACAAATATATGTCCAGGTACAACCCCCCCCCCCCCCCCCCCCCCAAAAAAAAAAAAAAAAAAAAATATCGCCATGAACTCTTCATTGCAGTGTTTAGAGCAGGTTGCTGCAATCACTATGTCTGAAGGAGAGGCGTGGATGTCCCTCTCAACTGGTCGCCCCATGAATAAAGACTGCTGTTTCATATATTGTATATATAATATAGTATGGCTGGGCAGACTCTTCCATGCAGCCTTATGAAATCGTAGCACGGCTCTTTCAAATTATTACCGACTGCAATCTAGGAAATATAATCCTTGAAGTTAACATGGATGACGCAGTGCAGCTATGAAAAGCATGTGGGCATTTTACTTACTAATTTATTAGCTAATTTGCCTCCGGATTGCCAGGCAGAAGCAGCAAGAACTTACCACATGTAGAGGATTCATCTGAGCGATCACCACAGTCATCGTCCAGATCACAGGTCCAGGAGTTTGGGATGCATCGACCACTCGCACAAGAGAACTGATTTGGAGGACAAGTGCGGGCTGTTGACAAAGAAGAAGGGGTTTCATCTTCTAGAAAATTATTTACATGAACACAAACTGCAGAGAATTTACACTGTTACCTGCATACATTTGGTGTCTTCCTTTTAAATTACTATTTTACCAGTGCCATACAGAACAGTCAAGTAAAGTAAAGATCTAGCAACACATAAGGTGTACAATGTCTGGCATGATTAAGAAGCAACTTCCCCAAAAAGCCTTGCCGCTGTACACATCTTTCCATGTGGCCAAGAATTTTAACCATATTTTGGATGTTTACACCTGATGTGTTGCTGGATCTTCACTTTACCTACATTACATTTAACCTCTTCCAGACACCATCCATAAATGGCACTTTTATTATTATTATTAGTTTATTTATATAGTGCCATCATATTCCGTAGCGCACTCTCTCTGGAATACAAGGACATTTTGGTAGAAAGGCAAGACAATGTTGTACACCTTTCTCCTATATGGCACAGTCAGCTTAGAGACATTTTAATATTACATTTACAAATGAGGCAGCCCCCTAGTATGATATGACCATCTATAGCTTGCTTTACTGAAGATACACTTCCAAAGAGCTCCATCCCACTGACCAGTGGAGAAGTTTTATAACAGAGCATTGCATAATACAACAAAGCCTTGTTGCCCCAACCATAAGACAAAGATTGACCTTGTTGTCCCACCCATTCCCTCGGGAGTCTCTTTGTACAAAGAACTAGAACTTGACCAAAATGAACCAGATGACAGCTCACCTGAGCAGGTAGAGTTGGATTCATCCTCTCCATTACCACAGTCATTATCACCATCACAAAGCCAGCGGTTGGGGATACAGCGGTTGTTCTCACATTTGAACCGGTCTGAGGGGCAAGTGTGCTGGTCTGTTTAAAGGAAACACATTTCATAGGGAACAGAAATATTGCGGTGCCTTCAAGGTATATAACTTGTTCTACTGTTAAAGTGACTGATGTGGTTGTAACTTTGGCTCTGTCAAACTGCAACTACAGCAGCTTCTACATACATAAGAATCAGAGCTGCGTACGACCCCTTCTTACAGTCATATACAACTGAAAAGACAACACAAGGGTAAATGGGAAACAGGGATGGAAAACATTATTCAATACAATATATAGGATACTCACGGCAAAGGTCTGGGGACTCATCACTGTTGTCTAGACAGTCATTGTCACCATCACACTTCCAGCGTTCCTGGATACAGCGGCTGTTTTTACAAGCAAACTCCCCAGGCTGGCACTGAGGTGGTGGGATGTAGGATGGGTTGGCTAGAGAAATAATAGTTCAGTGTTATCAATATATATATATATATATATATATATATATATATATATATATATATATATATTATATTGGCATAACAGAGATCCTGAAATAAATCAGATAATTCTACATGCATTTTAACTGGAAATCAGGTCAAATTACAGCCCTCCTGTCATCAGTCCACCCTACACTGCTGAGCCTGATTTGCCAGTTTAAAACAAAAAAACTGGGTCATCTGCCTGGCACTGGTCAGCCATCCTCCCCATCGGGGGCAGTATTTTCGCATTCCGAGCTGCCTGGCTGATGAGCTAATTAGTCAGCCAATCAGTGCAGAAGCAGTTTTGATTTCTGGCTCAGCACCAGAGGGGCCGTTTTTTGACTGGATTTTAAACTGGCTGCCTGGTCAAAATGTAATTAAAGGAGGTGTATCACAAAATTGTGTAATATTAAAAATCCATATAAACACGTTGGCTAATGCATCCAAACTGAATAAAAATCCCCCCAATTTGTGGTTTTCTTCTCTTGGTGGGAATAAAATCCAAGAGTGACAGGTTTGAGTGTATCCGGGTGGGTGGGGGCATATTTTCCAACTTCGCCTTTTCCGCCTTTAACCACCTTCCACCTCTGCCCAGGTGTTAAGTCAGATTTGGGCTTTAAAATAATTTAAAAAATGAAACTTACCTTCATAGCACCCCAATGGTAGCATTGCTTTGCCTCTGAGCTGCCCACTAACTGGCAGGCTAAGCATTTAGTCACAATCAGTGCATCAGTGGCATTTCTGCTGCCTGGCGATTGGCTGACTAAGCAGTCAATAACACAGTCAGGGCAGACAACTGTTGAGATTCACCATACAGGTGCCCCCACAGTGCCAAACAGGTGTCGTCATCTAGGGTGGTTATATGGATTACACAGATTATTTTTGGATAATTTATGGAAAATTTCTCGTGCTAATTGATGATTATTTTGTTATTTTTTTTCATGTTTTTCACTGAAAATCAGGTGACATTTGGCATGGAAAGGGGTTGATATGGGCTACATGAAAAGCATTTGGGTGGTTCCTAGGAAGCCTGAATTCACAACCACTGCTGAGTGTTAAAGTGGAACAAAAATACCATTTTGTGAGTACTCACCTGAAAAATGGGTATTGTTGGTGTGCCACACACCCCGCTTCACCTTTAATATTCTTCACTATTGGGTTAACTCACCGCCAGGTGACGCTGTGCAGAGAGGAAGTCTTGTAACGAGCCCCCTTCCGGCCTATATATACCTGGTACCTCCCATTTATCACTAGTATATTAAAAAGCAGAAAGACAAGGTACCAGTATTTTAACGGTAACCTCAAAATAAATCAATATAAATAAAAGCTTCACCATATAAAGGATTCGGAATACCGAAAAGGGTGGGAGTGAAGCGGGGTGTGTGGCACACCAACAATACCCATTTTTCAGGTGAGTACTCACAAAATGGTATTATTCTTGGTGTGCCACACACCCCGCTTCACCTTTGATATTCTTCACTATTGGGACATCCAAAAGCAGTGTCCACAAGGGATGGGCATCTCAAGGCCAGGTGAAGCATAACTTAAATGACTGCAGTCTGCAGAACTTTGCGGCCAAAAACAGCATCCGCTGAGGCCCGCACATTAACTTTGTAAAACTTAGAAAAAGTATGAACAGAAGACCAAGTGGCGGCCTTACAAACTTGTTCAACAGAAGCTTGATGCTGAAAAGCCCAAGACGCCCCAATGGCGCGAGTAGAATGAGCAGTGATACGAAAAGGGGGAACTTTCCCCTTAGCAGAATAGGCCGCAGTAACGGCCTGACGTATCCACTTGCTAATGGCAGATTTGGCTGGTGCCAAACCCTTCTTAGGCCCATAGGGCACAACAAAAAAGGAATCCATCTTACGAAAAGGAGACATGATAATCAAGTAGTACTTAACACAGCGTACTACATCCAAACAATGCAAAACCCTCTCTTTGTCATTCTTAGGATTAGGACACAAGGAGGGAAGAACAATATCTTGGTTCAAATGAAGAGCAGAAACAACCTTAGGAAGAAAGTCTGGCTTGAACCGAAAGACCACTTTATCCTGATGCCTCTCAAAGTAAGGCGCCTGGATAGACAAGGCCGCCAATTCCGAGACACGCCGGACCGAAGTGATCGCTACCAAGAAGACAATCTTCTGAGTTAGGGTAGACAAAGCAATATCTTGCAAAGGCTCAAAAGGAGGAGCCTGAAGAGCAGAAAGAACCAAATTCAAATCCCAAACCGGGAGTAATGGTTTCCTGGGAGGCCGCACATGCGTAAACCCCTGGAAAAAAGTTTTAACTAAAGGCTGAAGCGCAACACGCTTCTGAAAAAAGATAGATAAGGCAGAAACTTGCCCTTTCAACGTACTTAGCTGAAGACCAGAGTCCAGCCCAGATTGTAAAAACTCCAGAATCCTGGAGACCGAAAAGACCCTACAAGGATAAGATCTCATCTCACACCAAGTGATGTAGGCTTTCCAAGTCCTATAGTAGATGATCGAAGAAGACCTCTTCCGGGCACTGATCAGAGTCTTGACAACTGAGTCAGAAAGACCCTCCTCCTTCAAGATGGAGGTTTCAGCAGCCAGGCCGTCAAACCCAGCGCTGGTAAATTGGGGTAACACAACCGACCCTGAGTGAGCAGATCGGGCCGAAGAGGCAGGACGAACTGGTCCACTGCCAGCCGAGCGATGTCTGTGAACCACACTCGCCTTGGCCACCTTGGGGCCACGAGAACGGCGGACACCTTTTCCAGAGCCAACTTCCGAAGCACCCTGCCCAGCATGGGTATCGGAGGAAACAGGTATAGAAATCCCAGATCCCCCCAGCTCAGGGACATGGCGTCCACTGCCAGAGCCAGAGGATCCTGGGAGAGCGACACGAAGTTCGGGAGCCTGTGATTGTGACGAGAGGCAAACAGGTCCACCTCTGGTGTCCCCCATCGGAGACACAGTGAGTGAAACACCCGAGGATGGAGAGCCCATTCTCCCATACGGGGAGAGCCCCTGCTCAACCGGTCCGCTTCCTGGTTCTCCACTCCTGGAATGTATACCGCCGAGAGACAAGGAACATGGGCCTCTGCCCAGGTCAGGATCAGGGACACCTCTCTGAGAGCACTCAGACTGCGAGTCCCTCCTTGATGATTGATGTAAGCAACCGCTGTTCGATTGTCTGAACGCACCTGGACCGGAAGGCCCAGAACGTGCTGAGTCAGGAGAGCAAGCACCCGACGGATGGCTCTCAGTTCCAGAACATTGATGGGTAAGTGGGCCTCTTGAGGTCCCCACTGCCCCTGGAACTGCAGCTCCTTCCAAATTCCGCCCCAACCCGACAGACTGGCGTCCGTGGTGACAATTTCCCAAAGAGGGGTCAGGAAAGACCTGCCCTTCACAAGATTGGTCGAGACCAACCACCACTGGAGGGACTGCCGGACCCGGGAGGACAACTGGAAGGGCTGATCCAGCGACCGAGGCTGCCGGTCCCAGGACGCCAACAGATAAAGCTGGAGCGTCCTCGTGTGAAATTGAGCAAAAGGAACTGCCTCGAAAGAGGCGACCATCAACCGTATCAGCCTCATCCCCAGACGGATGGACGGCCGAGGATCGGAAAGTAGGACCCGAGCCAACTCCTGAATCAGCTGCATCCTCAGAAAGGACACCACCCTGGCCGGAGTGAGGGAGGACTTGGGGAAGTTGATCACCCAACCAAAGCTTTCCAGCGTGGAGACCACCAACCTGGTGTCTGTCTCCGATTGATTGAGCGACGGAGCCATGATGAGAAGGTCGTCCAAATAAGGTACGACACGAATGCCCCGAGATCTGAAAATGGCCATGACCCCTGCCAGCACCTTGGTGAACACTCTTGGAGCTGAGGTAAGGCCAAACGGAAGTGCCACGAATTGATAATGCTGATTTTCCATCACGAATCGAAGAAAACGTTGATGAGCGTGGCAGATGGGAACATGAAGATAAGCATCCTTGATGTCTATGGACGTCATGAAGTCCCCTTGCCGAAGGGAACCGACGGCCGTACGCAAGGTTTCCATGCGAAACTTCCGAACACGGATGAACCTGTTGAGTAATTTCAGGTCCAGGACGGGACGGACTGACCCGTCTTTCTTGGGGACTGCGAAAAGATTGGAATAAAACCCGAGGCCCATCTCTAAGCGCGGTACCGGCCGGATGACCGCCATCTCTAACAGATTCTTTACCGACGCCAGGAGCCCCTGTGCGGCCAAAGGATCGATGGGCACCCGAGACCGAAAGAACCGTGAAGGAGGGCGAGAGTCGAATTCTAGTTTGTAACCGGACGACACTACCTCCCGGATCCATCTGTCCGGAATCTCCTGGTCCCAAACCTGGGAGAAGTGTCATAATCGTCCCCCCACCCGCACGGGTGAGGGCAGCCCCTCATTGCTGAGCGGGTTTACCAGCAGGCTTGGGCTTGGTGCCCCAGGACTGAGCGGGACAGCCACGGCCCCTCCCCCGAGTCCAACCTGCACCTCTGGTAGCGGGAAAGGAAGCCCCCCTACCCGCTCTGAATCCCCGAAATGAAGGCCTACCAGAACTTGCCCCCTTAAAGGGACGACGAGGCCTCTTGCATTGTGGCATCTTACCACCCTTTGCGACTGAATCAATTTTCTCACCAAACAGACGCAAGCCCAAAAAGGGGAGAGCTGTGAGCACCTTTTTAGAAGCTGAGTCCACCGACCACTGACGCAGCCATACTGACCGACGAATAGCCACCAGCATTGCAGCTGCCTTGCTACTCATAGCCAGCGCATCGTCCTGAGCGGATAGAACATAGGAAACAAAAGATTCACACTGCTTGAGCGCAGTAAACTCTTTACAAGTGGGATCGAGATCCCCATACAGCTCCTGAATTACAGACCTAACCGCCAATAGAAGAAGGGCCGAAGCACACACCGGGCGCATCGTTGACCCAGCATAAATAAAACGCTTTTCCCAACTGGAAGGGATTCCAGATAACCGCGTGGGATGTTCCCATTCCTTAAGGACCACCCTCTCAAAGTGGTGTTGTCTGGGAAAAACCCAATGCGGCTGAGGCTCTTTAAACAACTGGCCCTTTGGCAGGGTGACAGCCTCAGGTGGATCTAAATTCAGAATTTCAAACATTTGAGCCAGAATGGAGGGGGTGTCAAGGGAAACCCCCGCCGACCAATCGCCAATAGCATCAGCCTCAAGCTGATCTGCAGGCTCATCTGACTCCAACAGGAATTCTCCCTCGTTCGGGGAGCCATCGGACCATTCCACAGGCTCACATACCTCATCCTGTGAAGCCGAAGGTATCGGAGTCAGGTGCTTCCGTTTTGCAGTGGCTTTTGACCCTGCTTTAACGGGCACTATTTTCCCGAGGCTGGCCAACCGCGCCGCCACCTCGGATTGCGAATCCCCACTCTTGACAGTGTCATGCGGGGTCCGGAACAGGGAGGGAGAGGTAGGAGATGATGGAAGTTGCGACGGGCCAGCAGCCGGAGCGACGGACTGACGCGCAATACTCTGCCTTGCACAAGGAATGCATACAAAGACATCATCAGCTGGGAGCGGAGTCCCACATCTTGCGCACCCCCTAGATGGCCCAGAAGAACCATTTCCGGTAATAACGGAAGCCTCCATATGGTGATTTATGGTATTCGCAATTCTTTTGGGTTTTAAGGCATAAGCCACCCGGGATGCCCCCTTATTGTAAATGTCCCGGAAGGGAGGATTTAATTCAAAAAGAAGATCCCCTTAATAATTTTTTTTTTTTTAATATGTCAAAATATATATATATATATATATATATATATATATATATATATATATATATATATATAAAAATGTCCCAATTTTCCTTTCTTTTTTTTTTTTTTTTTAAAAAAAAAGAAAGACTAGCCAAGTAATATAGAGCCGGGAGGCCGCTTTAATCAGGGATTCCCGGGATCTGTAGGGGAAGAAAAAACCAACAGTCAGATCCCCAAACATGTGGCAACATGCAAACATACTTATGCATGGCACCAAGGTGCCTTTAAATAAGCAAAGGAAAAAAACCTTGCCCTCAATCATGATGAATCCCCTTATAGATCTCTCCCCTTATGTCTAAAACACTATAAACATTATAGTTTTTAAATGACACTCAACGGCCCCACACAAGGTGGGGCCGCTTACCTGCAAGGAACCGAGGGAGGCCGCAGCAACAGCATGGACGACGCAGCAGCCAGCAGCAGCAATAGCAGTAGGAGCCAAATAAAACCATGTGCGGCAGCGAGCCCCCCACGTGACTTCCTTTAAGCCAGGAAGGAAGGAAGTGAGGCTGGGGCCGGTCACATGACGCTGCCGCCGGTGCCACGCCCCCGTTTCCACGTCACCGGAGCCCGCCCCCCTCAAGCCCGATCAGTGCGCCCATTCATCAAGGGATTACTACCAGATGAGCCACTACAACGGGACCAAACACAAAGGCAGGAGGAGGGGGGAGGAGGAGGGAGGGAAGACTCAGCGCAGCCGACGCTGACAATGCGGCGGCCGAACGGCAAGGAGACCAGCGGGGGAGGGGGGAGGGAAGGCTGTGCTATAGCCAAGGCTCAGGCAGTAAGCCAGCCTGCAACAGCGCGGCCCACCCCAGCTGCCCCCTAAAGCTGACCTAAACACTGGCCAAGCCGGCCAGTACTTATCTGAAAGATCTGCCCGAGGAAAGCTCTTTTAAGAGGAATAATAAGAGGAACAATCAGACCGAGTGCACACTTGCGGTGCAGCCTGCTAAGTGCATAAAAGTAAAACACATATGTTACAAAAAAGTCATACAGTGGAATACACACACAATACACAAACCTCTAACCCCCCCCCCCCCCCCATAGTGAAGGGAGAAGGGACCGTAACGGGAGAGTAAGGGGCTAAGGGGACCCTCGGGACAGGGGCATCCCATTTCCGGATCACCATGCCGGATAGCCGCATTGCCCCCAAAAGAGGGGGTCGAGCGGAGGAGATAAGCTCCTAGGCACCAATAGTGCCGTCTACCAATTGCCCAGTGAGCAGCCTAGGATGGGAGGCTTCCAATCCACCATAAAGGTATAAACAATCAAAACCGGGCAGAAATAGACCAAAGGGGGGTGCCGGGGTAAAACCCCGGCTACCTGTAAGCAGGAGACTTCAATCTTCTGTCTTGTCGTCAAGCAGAGAGAAAAATACTGGTGATAAATGGGAGGTACCAGGTATATATAGGCCGGAAGGGGGCTCGTTACAAGACTTCCTCTCTGCACAGCGTCACCTGGCGGTGAGTTAACCCAATAGTGAAGAATATTAAAGGTGAAGCGGGGTGTGTGGCACACCAAGAATACCCAGGATTTTGACTATCCCAGCTTTTGTTCCATGCACAGTGTGTATTGGAATGCCCCATTGTGTGAACCCCACCCCCCCACACTCAGTACACCCTGTTAAACTCACATCTTTCCAGTCCCATATGTGCTAGCTCTCATCCAATTAGAGCCACTTGCTGTGACATGTTATTTGGCAAACAGCTCTGATGTCTTTATGCAAGGGGGGGGGCACCCACTCCCTCTTATAAACATGCAGAGCAGTTTGCCGAATTACATGGGCACCGCAAACAGCTTAAATTGGCCATTGGACCAGGGAAAGGCAAGTGGATACCGGCGAATTAGGGGTTTCACACAGAGGGGCATCCTCAATTAGGATGCACCAGGGAAAGGCCAGTGGCTAGCTGCCCTGGGTTTGCTCTACTTTAAGATCAAAGAACTCCCCGTTTTACCAGGGTTTACCTCTTTGATTGTCTCCTCCTACTTATTTGTGTCCTTGTGGTTCCAGGGATGTGATGTTTGTCAATCTTCATTCCCTTCGCCCCAGCCCAGTGGTTCCATTTTGGAAGAAATAATGCTTAAGTCTAATGGGAACCCTAATAGCTATACCCTATGATTATAGAACCTCTCCCATTTACTTTAAGTTGGAAGACACAATTAACAATCCTTAAATAAAGCCCACTGAAATACAACCATTTTGTAAAATGACCATTCTCTTTATAGTATAAATAACTAGTCACATAATTAAGGGCAAATGAGTACTGTATATTTACCTTTGCATGTTACACCATCCTCATCAAGAATCTGATCTTCGGCACAGGCACACCGCCTGCTTCCAGGTACTGCCAGACAAAGACTACTACAGCCACCATTGTTCACGCGGCAAGCATTGGAACCCACTTGTAAAACCAATATATAATCATTTAGTAAGGAAAAAAGTAATGCAGATATTATTAGACATACATATGCAGTAAATAATAGTCATCTCGTTGCAGAAAAAAAATACCATTTTGTGATTACTCACCTTTAAAATGGGTATTATAAGTATGTCACACACCCCGCTTCCACTATTCATGACATATGGGTTCTCGTCCAGTAGAGGGCGAACTTCTGCAGAGATGAAAGCAAAAAAGAAGCCCCTCCTGGTCCATAAATACCTGTGACCTCCCACACATTCCCCAGTATATGACAGCAGTAAGGGGACCAGGACGAACTAAACATTCTTAAACAATAAAAGGTTCACCATATAAAAGGATCCAGAATACAAAAGGGCGGGATGAAGCGGGGTGTGTGACATACTTATAATACCCATTTTAAAGGGGAGTAATCACAAAATGGTATTATTCCAAGTATGTCACACACCCCGCTTCCACTATTCATGACATCCAATATCAGTGTCCGTCATGGGTGGGAATCCAAATACAGCGAAAAAATGCACCAATTTAAACCACTGCAGCTTGCAGAACCTTGCGGCCAAAAACAGCATCCGCTGAGGCCCGCTCATCAACCTTATAAAACTTTGAAAAAGTATGAACGGAAGACCAAGTAGCAGCCTTACAAACTTGTTCAACAGAAGCCTGGTGCTGAAAAGCCCAGGAAGCCCCAACAGCACGGGTAGAATGAGCAGTGATCATAAAAGGAGCAACCCTCCCCTTAGCAGAATAGGCCCCAACAATGGCCTGGCGTATCCATTTACTAATGGTAGACTTGGCGGGCACCAAACCTTTTCTGGGCCCAGAAGGCACCACGAACAAGGCGTCCGTCTTACGAAAAGGAGAAGTAGCAACCAAATAGTACTTCACACAACGAACCACATCCAAAGAGTGCAAAACCCTCTCCTTGTCATTGCTCGGCTTAGGACACAAGGAAGGGAGAACTATATCCTGATTGAGATGGAAAGCAGAAACCACCTTAGGAAGGAAATCTGGTTTAAAGCGAAAAACCACCTTATCCGGGTGTCTTTCAAAGTAAGGGGCCTGAATAGACAGAGACACGCCGAACAGAGGTAATGGCCACCAAAAAGGCAACCTTTTGAGTAAGCACAGAAAGAGCCACATCCTGCATCAGTTCAAAGGGAGGTCCCTGGTGGGCCGCAAGAACCAAATTTAGGTCCCAAACGGGTACCAAAGGCTTTCTAGGGGGTCGAACATGAGTGACCCCTTGGAAAAAAGTCTTGACCAGGTGATGCAAAACAAAAGAGCTTTGAAAAAAGACAGCCAGGGCAGAAACCTGACCCTTCAACGTACTGAGCTGGAATCCCAGACCCAGACAGTGTTGTAGAAACTCCAAAATACTAGGAATCAAAAACACCCTGCAAGGTAAGGCCCTAGCCTCACACCAGTCAATATAGGACCGCCAAGTCCTATAGTAAATGGTAGAGGAAGACCTCTTCCTAGCTCTAATCAAGGTTTGAATAACCGCCTCAGACAAACCTTCCTCCCTCAGGAGGAAGGTTTCAGCAGCCACGCTGTCAAAGCAAGCGTTTGTAAATTGGGGTACCGTAGTTGACCCAGAGAGATCAGATCCGGAGACAGGGGCAGCCTGTACTGATGTACCGCCAATCTTACGACGTCTGCGAACCAAACCTGTCTTGGCCACCTTGGGACCACCAGACTTTCTGGTGCCCCCTCTAGAGCCAGCTTGCGCAATACCTTGCCCACCATGGAGAAGGGGGGGAAACAGGTACAGAAACCCCAGATCCCTCCAGGCAAGGGACAAGGCATCCACTGCCAGGGCCAGAGGATCCTGAGACAGAGATACAAAGGTTGGGAGCTTGTGATTGTGCCGAGAGGCAAAGAGATCCACCTCCGGAGTCCCCCACTTGTGACACAGGGCCCGAAACACCCTGTGGTTGAGAGACCATTCCCCTCGGCGAGAGAATCCCCTGCTCAGGGAGTCCGCCTCCGTGTTCTCCACTCCCGGAATGTATACTGCCGAGATGCAAGGAACATTGCTCTCCGCCCATGTCAGAATCAGAGAGACTTCCCTGAGGGCACTCCTGCTGCGAGTCCCTCCTTGGTGATTGATGTAAGCTACCGCAGTACGATTGTTTGATCGAACCTGAACCGGTAACCCCTATAGGTGAAGTGTCAGATGCAACAGAACCAAGCGGATAGCTCTGAGCTCCAAGACACTGATGGGGTTGTGAGCCTCCTGAGGACCCCACAACCCCTGGAACTGATGATCTTTCCAGAAACCTCCCCAGCCCGACAGGCTGGAATCCGTGGTAACCGTCTCCCAACGAGGAGCCAGGAACGATCTGCCCCTCATCAGATTGCCTGATTCCAGCCACCACTGAAGGCACTGCCGAACCCTGGGAGACATCAGAAATGACTGATCCAAGGACTGTGGACATCCGTCCCATTTCAGCAATAGATGGAGTTGTAGCGATCTCATGTGGAATTGAGCAAAGGGGACTGCCTCGAAGGAGGCCACCATCAAACCCACCAGAGTCATCCCTAGCCGAATGGAAGGGCGAGGGTTGTTCAGAAGAACACGTATCAGATCCTGAACCCTCTGCACCTTTGGTTGAGGTAGGAACACTCTGGCCTGACTGGTATCCAGATACATGCCCAGAAAGGAGATCTCCCTTGATGGAGAGAGAGAAGACTTGGGGTGGTTGATCACCCATCCGAACCTTTCCAGCGTCGCCACCACCGTCCTGGTGTCCAACTCCGCCTGGCAGAGGGAAGAAGCTGTAATGAGCAGGTCATCCAAATACGGCACAATGTGAATGCCCTGGGCTCTGAGCAGGGCCATTATGCCCGCCAGAACCTTGGTAAACACCCTCGGTGCCGAGGTCAGCCCGAACGGGAGGGCCACAAACTGAAAATGCTGATCTCCCACCACGAACCTGAGAAATCTCTGGTGTGCTGGGAAAATTGATACATGAAGGTAAGCATCCTTGATGTCTATGGACGTCATGAAATCCCCCCCGACGAAGGGAACCGATGGCTGAACGCAGAGTCTCCATGAGGAACTTCTTGGTTCTGATGAACCTGTTATGGAGCCATCCTTTTTGGGAACCGTGAAGAGGTTGGAATAATAGCCCCGGCCTCTCTCTGAAAGAGGCACCGGGCATATGACCGCCATGTCCAGGAGATTCTTTACAGCCAACAGGAGCCCCTGCGCCGCCCGAGGATCCGATAGCACCCGAGACCATAGGAATCTAGGAGGAGGCCGGGACTCGAACTCCAGTTTGTACTCAGACGAGACCACTTCCAATATTCACTTGTCTGTGACCTCCTGGGCCCAGACCAGGAAGAAGAGCCGCAGCCGTCCCCCCACCCGCAAGGGTGAGGGCGCCTCCTCATTGTTGAGCTGGCTTGGCAGCGGGCTTGGGCCTGGAACCCCAGGTAGAGGCTGGACGGGCACGTCCTCTACCTCTGTTCCAGGAATCACCTCTAAAGCCAGAGTAGGCAAGACCTCTGCCCCCTCTGGCACCACGAAAGGAAGAATTAAAGGAGCTTGCTCCCCGAAAGGAGCGACGCAGCTCCTTACGCTGAGGTAGCTTCCCACCCTTCGTCACAGAATCCAATTGTCTCCAAACAGCCGCGTTCCCAAAAAGGGCAAAGCTGTAAGTGACTTCTTGGCCGCAATGTCAGCCGCCCACTGGAGCAGCCAGACCGATCGGCGCATGGCCACCAACAGGGCCGAAGTTCTACTACACGTTAATAGTGTCGTCCATAGCCGACAAAACAAAATTCATGAACAATTCACACCTCTTAAGGGTTGTGAATTCAACGCTGTCCGGGCTGAGCTGGGACCCATTTAACATGTCCCTGATCTCTGACCTGGTGGCCACAGCCACGAGTGCCGATGCACAGACAGGCCGCAAGGCAGAACCCACACTGGCAAAGGCATGACATGCCATCTGATCAATGCGCTTGTCCTCGCCATACTTAAGGGTAGTGGCGTCAGGAGTATGTACAACGGAGGTGTTGGACAATCCTAGAATGGGCGCATCAACCTCGGGAGGGGAAGACCAGCGCTTCACCGCGTCCATCGGAAAGGGATACTTCCTATCCCCTCCCTGAGGAACACTGTGAAGGCGACACGGCTTCTCCCATTCTCTAAGAATCATGCTGTCAAAATGATCCTGATTTGGAAACTCCAAGCGGGGCTTAGAGAACCCAAAGAATTCCCCCTTCATCCCCCAGCGCCTGCCCGACATCAGAATCAAAGGACTGCAATTCCTCAGTCTCAGATTCCTCAAACAATTCCCCTTCCTCAAGCGGGGAATAATCAGCCCAATCAGGTGAGTCATAATCATCAAAATCAATTACCGGCGTAGCCGGTGACAGATGCCTTTTCTTAGCAGTGGCCTTTCTGCCCACTGAGCTAGAAATAATTTTCTCGAGGTTGGCCAGCCTGGCGCATACATCCGAGTGCGACTCCCCACTAATGACAGTGTCACTTGGGGTACGGATGATGCGGGGTGGGGTAGGAGAGGCGGGCGGCACTGACCCAGATGCCTGGGGTCCCGACTGCCGCGTTATGGCCTGTTGCGCACATGCTATGCAAATAAGCACATTCTCCCACAACCCACACATAGCCGACATTGTCCCAAGGGGAGCCCGAGCCCGGTATCCTGTGGAGCCTCCATATGGTGATTTTAAGGTAGTCGCAATGACCCGAGGGAATTACGCTGGTAAGCAACCCGGGATGCCCCTTAAATCCCAAGTGGGAGGATTTTTAAGTGCCCCAAATTTCTGCTAGAGACCTAGGAACGGGAGAACCCCCTTTTAATCAAGGCACAGGGAGTTCTCCTGAAAGACACAAAAAAGTGGCCATAAGCAGCACATGCACACACACTATATATATATATATATATATATATATATATATATATATATATATATATATCTCATCATAATCAAGGAAAAAGGTGACAAGGACTAGCGCTGTCCCCTGACAGAATGGGGCACAAGGCTAAGTCAGATAAATAAAAGGGGAGAGCCCGGGAGGGCACTCACTTGCTTTGTACGATGGCTGCCACCACTCATCAGCTCAGAGGAAGAGGAGGAAGGGGCGGGCCAGCGCGGATCGCGTGCCGCGCCTGGCCCCGCCCCCCTACTAACACAACCAACAGTGCGGTTCCCAGCCATGGGCTGGGCTCCGCAATTGGCTCCAAACCAGAAGGGGGGGGCAGGCCGTGGCAACGCGTGAGCACCCGGCCCCGCCCCCTTAACACCGCAGCCTGAGGGGAAGAAGCTCCCCTCAGAAGAAGTAAAACATGGCGACCAGCCAGTAAAGTGCAGCACCAAACACACATACACACACATTCACTCTAGAAATAAAGAGGAAAAGACCCCCCCCCCCCCCCCCACTGGAGGGTTAACAGAGGGACCCGGAAGGGGGATAATCCCGTACCAAATATGGTGTAAGGGATATATAGATATATATATATATACACACACACACACAATTAGGGACAGGGCATCCCAAACCGGGATCACCAACCCGGATTCCGCCTACCCCTTTAAATGCGGTCTCACGGGGGAGCATGGCTCCCTAAACACCTGTTAAGGTGAATCCTACCCTTGCCCGGACCTGCAGCCAAGGCTGGGAGGCTAATATTGGGCTTAATGTATAAAGGTCCAGGCAGAAATAGGGCAAAAAATGCCCGGCTCACCTGCAAGGAAGAGAAGCAGACATCTTCTGACTTGTTCGCCGTCCTGCAGAGAAGGAACTGGGAATGTGTGGGAGGTCCCAGGTATTTATGGACCGGGAGGGGCTTCTTTTTTGGTTTCATCTCTGCAGAAGTTCGCCCTCTACTGGACCATAACCCATACGTCATGAATAGTGGAAGCGGGGTGTGTGACATACTTGAAATATTCTAACCACATCAGAGATGATAAGTTGCAAAGCAAATGCTAAGTTATGTATCCCTTATCGGCTATGAACAAAAGCATTTTTCTGATTGGCTGATAGTGAACCTGCTCAGAGAATGCTTTTTTCGTAAGCACAGCCTAGTTCTGAAGGCATCTCTGAGGAGCCCAAAACTAAAATTCCTTAAAGGTGCAAAATCGTGAAACTGTGTAATATTAAAAATCCATATAAACACATCAGCTAATGCGAGGAGGGGTCACTTGTACACCCAAACTGAATACAATTCCTGCCAAGCTTGTGGTTTTCCTCTCCTAGTAGGAATAAAACCCAGGGGTGCCAGGTTATAGTGTATCAGGGCAGACAGAACCTGCCCCTTCTCCTTCCTTTAGGATGTCTGGATGTTTCTGGTGCAAAATATGTATTTGGATTTTTATCATTAGGGCATTATTTCATGATAGTGCTCCTTTAAAGTGCCACCGATTGATTAAAAATATGCATCTGGTAAATGGTAAAGAATCATCTAATAAGACTGACCTTGCTGCTGCTGGGCGTCATACATTCGTATTTCGAAGATTGGTGGCCTTTCATTTCTCAGAAGTGTGACAGTTTTTGAAACCTGATCCAGACGAAAGATGCCGCCACTTCTGTATTCTGTCCAGAAGAGGTAGTTCCCATAATGGCAAAGACCAAATGCATGATTTAATTCAGAACCATCATACACCGTCTAAAAAAATAAATATATTTGAATATAAGCAATTTTACACTAATTTGTTTTTGCTGAATGTAGAGAAACCCAGAGTAGCAGCTGGTGCATATGACGATTTTTCAGCTGTCATAGTGCATTTTGCATTGGTAGTAAATGGCAATATACATTTCTTAGCAAACAGATGATGCCTGAAGAGGCTGTGGTACATTAAATGAATGCAATCAAAATTCACCCAAAACATAGGGATTGGCAGCTGTACAAGTTGAATTCTTGAGCTGCTCCATCATCAGCAGGGATCCAAACACATATTCCACCTTCTCCATAGCCCTGTATTGCTGATGTGACGGCTACTGCTCAGTGAGCCTGACAAATTAGGTGACGGGCAGTCTACGCCCAGTTGTAGAAAACTATTCGGTAAATACCGCACAGTGACCCTTTAAAAGTCTTATTTGACTAGAGGGTCACTTTAAACTTCTGTAGATCAAATAGATCAAGTAAAAAGTAGAACATTTTTTAGCAAATAGTTATGCCAACTAATCTGGGGAAACAGCTTTTAGAAACACTTAGATATGCCTAAAGATATAGGAAACTTCTTCAGTTACAGAAGATTCTTAACCAACAAAACATATCCTAACCTTGCGACCAGTCCCGTTGAGGTAAACCATTTCAATGCGATCATAATAGGCATCCACCCAGTAGAGCATATTTCCTGGAATATCAATACTAAGTCCATTGGGCCAGAGAATAGCTTTAGAAGTCATAAAAATACTGCGGTTGGAACCGTCCATCCAGGCTTTTTCAATTTTTCCACGCTTGCTGTCTTTCGGATCCTCCTCCCAGTCAGTCCAATACATCCACCTTGAAATAAACAAACAATCTAGCTAATTATAAGACATGACCAAATTTAATGCAGTCTGTAACTGCTGCATATTTGAGGGTCAGGCAGACCACAGACACAAGTGAATCCAATTCACCATGTGTTTTTAATATTGCAATTTTATTATTTATTTATAAAGTGCCACAATATATACAAACCACCTTTCCAATTTTGAATAATTCAGCATATACGGCATCACTACATGTGTTTTTAATATTGCAATTTTATTTATTTATAACGTGCCACACTAGATACACCCCCCTTTCTAATTATGAATAATTTAGCATATATGGTAGTGCTACATGTGTTTTTAATATTTCAATTTTATTTATTTATAAAGTGCCATCATCTTTGTGAATATACATTTAATAAAATACCTTTTCCTTTACATGTCTACTATTTTGATATTTCCCTTTTAAAGGTTGGATGGTTGGATATTATTTTAAAAACATTTTCATTATACACCATCCTAGACGAATCAGGATGCCACACTGTGTGAAACCCCCTAGGGTGCTGGTAATCACTCACTTTTCTCCGGTTAAAGGTTGCATGCGTGGGCTCTTGTCCATTCAGAGCAGTTTGTCTTTCGCCAAAAGATGCATTTAACACAGTAGCATTACTTGTAGCAATACTTGATTCTCGCTCAATAATGTCACAATCACAAAAAATGAAAAAAACATCCTTTCCTAAGGTCTCGATGGTACGGCTGGATATTTATTGTTGGTTAAGACTATAAGATGGTTATGAGCAGCAAGGCCTTTTTTTTCCCTTTCTCCCCATCCCACTTTTCTTTTCCCACTTCCTGTTCTTTTTTTGTTCAAAATACTTTTGCTGCTGCATTTGATATGTCTGATTAGACAGTCGTGCAGACTTGATGGTTGGGCCTATTCGGGTCCTCTTTTTTTGGTTAGAGGTAGTTTATTGCCTCAAGTTCTGGGACATTATCATTTGTGCTGGTAGAGCAATTCTGTAAAGACTGTGATGCTATCTATGTACATCTCATTGCTGAAACCATCCTTGTTAAGAATTTGTATTTTTATAGGTCCCAAAATGTAAAATTTTCTTTCCAATAGTTTTTATTACACGTATTCGAAAGGTTGTAAGGCCATATGAATGGCACCAAAATGCCCAGCTACAGTACATTATTGTTGAATATATATATATACACACAGATCTCCAAAAAGCAGGTTGGACAAAAAGTTATTTTGGAATTTTACTCTACAAACGACACATCGCTATTCTAAGTAATTAAGCTTACAGTTATTTAATTTTTTAAAAAGTGCAGTATACCCAACATGATAAATATTTATATGCAGTACAGTGCACTATATTCTCCTTACCCATTGAGTGGATCTACTGCAATAGCTCTGGGGTGTGTCATTCTGCCCTCTATCAATGTTTTCCTGGCTTGTGATGCCTTTTCTAGACGAGCCACACTAATAGTCTTCTTTGGCCCATCATCTGTCCAGTATAGGTTGTTTCCCATCCAATCCACTGCAACACCTTCTACATTGTGGATGCCTAAAAATAAAAAAAAACACAGTTTGCTGTCAGTTTGCCGCCATCTATCCTCAGGAAAGGAAAAGCAACACCCTCTTTAATTGACTACTGCTAGATCTGGTCCAACCCCTGCAGCCTGTACCAGAGACTTTGAATGACACTAAACAGGTTCTGTCAAGTTTTATATACATTCATAACTGATTTAATGTAACATAAAACACAACTCTGATCATTCAGGAAAGGTTTAGGTGGCTTTGAAGTGCACCTGAAATAAAAAGAAAGTAAAAAAACAACCAGCACAGATGTCTTCCAGCATCTGTCATTTCTGTTCATGTACAGGGTTGGGAGGGGGCAATGGTGGGCCAATGAGGATGTGAATGTCAGCCCTTTTTTGTGGCTGCTTGCTATGCCAAAAGTTTGGGTTTCCCCCACCCTGTACATACAGATTGCTCACATAAAAAATACAATTATGTGATTACTCACCTGTAGAATTGTTATTATGAGTATACAGTACATCCTGCTCCAGATAAGAATCATTACACTTGGGTATTACTCCGCCAGATGGCGCTGGACTGCAGAGACCGCGAAATTGGCTCCTACCGGCCCCTCAAATACCTGAGACCTCCCACAAATCCCCAACATTGAAAAGCAGGGAGAAATTAAACAGAACCAACTAGTAACTATAACAATGATAACAATCACCATACAGGGGATCCTAGGATAATGCAAAACCAAGGGTGGGTGGAGCAGGACATACTGTATACTCATAATAACAATTCTACAGGTGAGTAATCACAGAATTGTATTATTCTTAGTATACAGTACGTCCTGTTCCAGATAAGAATCATTACACTTGGGACATCCAATAGCAGTGTCCATAAAGTAGGGTGGGATCCCCAAAGGTATCAACAGACAGGTCAGACCACTGCCGCCTGCAGAACCTTGCGGCCAAAAGCAGCAGAGGCCCTAACATCAACCTTGTAAAACTTTGTATGAACAGAAGACCAAGTAGCGGCCTTGCAAACTTGTTCAACAGAAGCCTGGTGCTGAAAAGCCCAAGAGGCACCAATAGCACGAGTAGAATGAGCAGCAAGGCAGAAGGGAGGATTCTTCCCCTTAGCAGAGAAGGCCTGAATCACAGCCTGACAGTTTGCAGATAGTAGATTTAGCAGGAGCCAGACCCTTTCTAGGACCAGAAGGGACCACAAAAGGAGCATCAGTTGGTGCAGTAGCCACCATATAGTACTTCAGACACCTAACCACATCCAAGGAATGCAAGACCCTCTCCTTAGCATTACTAGAATTAGGGCACAAGGAAGGAAGAACAATGTCCTGATTCAGATGAAAGGCAGACACAACCTTAGGCATAAAATCTGGCTTGAATCGAAACACCACCTTGTCCTGGTGTCTCTCAAAGTAGGGGGGCTGGATGGAAAGCGCCGCCAACTCAGACACACGCATAACAGAGGTGATAGCCACCAAAAAGACAACCTTGAGAGTATGAATGGCCAGGGCAGCCACCTGCACAGGTTCAAAGGGAGAGCCCTGCAAGGCAGACAAGACCAAGTTCAAATCCCAAACAGGCAACATAGGCTTACGTGGGGGACGCACATGAGTAACCCCCTGGAAAAAAGTCCTGATCAGAGAATGCTGGGCAAAGGACCTCTGGAAGGAAACAGCCAGGGCAGAGACATGACCTTTCAGTGTACTGAGTTGGAGCCCCAGCTCCAACCCATGCTGCAGGGACTCCAGGATCCTGGGAATAGAAAACACACGACAGGTAAGACAGGAGACTTAGACTCACACCAGTCAATGTAGGCACGCCAAACCCTTAAGTAAATGGAAGAAGAAGACTTCTTTCTAGCCTTTATCATGGTATCAACAACAGAGGCAGACAGCCCCTTCTCCATCAAAATGGAGGTTTCAGCAGCCAGGCCGTCAAAGGCTGAGTTTGTAAATTGGGATGGCGTAAATGACCCTGAGTAAGCAGGTCTGGCACTCTGGGCAGAGCGTACTGATCTACTGCCAGCTGTGCCACGTCTGCGAACCACACTCTTCTTGGCCACCAGGATAGCTGGCACCCCCTCCTGAGCTATCTTGCGCAGAACCCTGCCCAACAGGGGGAATGGAGGAAAGACATACAGGAGCTGAAAGTCCTGCCATGACATTGCTAGGGCATCAGTGGCCAAGGCCAGAGGATTCTGGGACAGGGAGACAAAGGCCGGGAGCTTGTGATTGTGACGGGACACAAACAGATCCACATCTGGTTTGCCCCAACGGTGACACAGAGATTGAAACACCCTGTCACAGAGGGACCATTCTCCCAGATGAGAGGTCCCCCTGCTCAGAGAGTCTGCCTGCAGATTCTCCACCCCTGGAATGTACACAGCTGATATGCAGGGAACATTGTCCTCCGCCCAGGCCAGGATCAGAGACACTTCCTTGAGGGCCCCCATGCTCCGGGTCCCTCCCTGATGATTGATGTAGGCAACCGCCGTCTGGTTGTCCGAGCGTACCTGAACAGGCCGGCCCCGAAGGTGTTGGGTCAAGTGAGCCAGAACCAACCTGATCGCCCTCAGTTCCAGAATGTTGATAGGTGTGTGGGCTTCTGAGGGCGCCACCGCCCTTGGAACTGCAGGGACTTCCAGAAACCCCCCCCCCCCCCAACCTGTCAGACTGGCATCCGTGGTGACCGTCTCCGAGCAGGGGGCCAGAAAGGATCTGCCCACCAACAGGTTTCTGGAGTCCAGCCACCACGAGAGGGAATGCCTGACTGGGGGGACAGCACAAGGACCTGGTCCAGGGACGCAGGATCCTTGTCCCATACTGACAAGAGATGGAGTTGCAGAGGCCTCATGTGAAACTGGGCATAAGGGACCGCCTCGAAGCACGACACCATCAGGCCCACCATCTGCATTCCCTGCCTGATGGAGGGATGAGGGCAAGATAGCAGGAAGTGAACCTGCGCTAGCAGACTGTCCACCTTCTGCTGAGGAAGAAAAATCCTTGCCTGAACTGTATCCAGATTCATTCCCAGGAAGGGTGTCACCAAGGAGGGAGAAAGGGAAGATATGGGATGGTTGATCACCCAGCCAAATGACTCCAGAGTGGACACTACTAGCTGAGTATCCAGTTCTGCCTGTTGGAGGGACTGAGAAGTGATGAGAATGTCATCCAAGTAGGGCAGCACGCGAATGCCCTGAGACCTGAGCAGAGACATCACTCCTGCCAGCACCTTGGTGAACACTCTGGGAGCTGGAGTGAGACCGAAGGGCAATGCCACAAATTGGTGGTGCTGATCCTCCAGAGCGAATCTGAGGAACCTTTGATGACCTGAAAAAACAGGAATGTGAAGGTAAGCATCCTTGATGTCCACAGAGGTCATGAAGTCCCCTGGACGCAGGGAACTGATGGCAGAGCGCAAAGTTTCCATGCAAAAGCGCCTGCACCTGACAAATTTGTTGAGGATCTTCAAGTCCAGGATGGGCCTGACTGACCCATCTCTTTTGGGCACGGTGAAAAGGTTGGAATAGAACCCCTTGCCCCTTTCTCGTAAGGGGACCTGACAGATGACCCCCAGCTCCAGAAGGCTTTGCACCACCAACTAGAGCCTGAGATGACATAGGGTCCTGAGAGATCCGGGATCTGATGAATCTTGGGGGGGCCAGGCAGCAAACTCTATCTTGTAACCGGAGGACACTACCTCCTGAATCCACCTGTCTGAGACATGAAGCCTCCAGGACGTGAGCAAAATGCTGAAGCCGTCCCCCCACCCGGATGGGTGAGGGTGCCCCTTCATGCCTGAGGGGGCTTGGGAGAAGACTTAGGCTTGGAGCCCCAGGATGAGCCAGGGCGTCCACGTCCTCTGCCCCTACCCCAGAAATCTCCTAGGGCCCCGGTAAGGGAGACCCCCCTCTGGCTCCACGGTAGGGGGAAGAAAAGGAGCCCTGTCCCCCGAAAGGGCCGAGACTGACGACTGCGCTGGGGTAACCTGCCTCCCTTAGCAAAAAGCTCCAGGCGGTTCCCAAACAGGCGTAGTCCTTTGAAGGGAAAACCAGTAAGAGCTTTCTTGGCAGCGTTGTCAGCAGTCTACTGGCGCAGCCAAACCGAGCGGCGTATAGCCACCACAAGGGCAGACGTTCTGCCACACATCCTAATGGTATCATCCAAGGCAGAGAGGACATAAGTCAAAAACCTCACAACGAGAGAGTGCATTAAACTCCTCACTAGACACATCATCAGGAGCACCATCTAGGACACTTATAAGCAGGGTCCTAATAGCCACAGCCGTAATGGCAGAGGCACAGACCGGGCGCAGCGCCGTCCCCACACAGGCAAGGCCATGGGACGCCAGCTGATCAATACGCCGGTCCTCACCATCCCGCAACGTAATAGAGTCAGGGGAATGCATGACAGAGGTGTTAGACAACCCTAGGACCGGGGCATCCACCTCTGGAGGGGATGACCACTGCTTCACCACATCAGCAGGAAAGGGATACCTCTTATCCCAACTCTTAGGGACTCCGGGAAGCCTGCTGGGACGCTCCTATTCCTTGAGCAGGAGATTATTAAAATGGGCTTGCTCAGGAAACTCTAAACGTGGCTTAGCATTATGAAACAATTCCCCCTGCTGCCTGGGGGCCGCAACCGGGGGAGAGATAGACAGTACCTCAAAAATCTGAGCCAACAGCCTATCAGTATCATCTGGGGCCCAAGGGTCAGAGCCAGAATCATCATGACCCCTGGGCCTCTCAGCAGATGACTCCGAGTCAGAGAATAACTCCCCTTCTTCCAAAGGGGTATAACCAGACAGTTCCAAGAACTCATCATCCTCCATAGGGAAAAGAGTGACATCAGGCGTCAAGTGCCGCTACTTAGGCCTTACACGCCAAGGTATTAGCAAGCAACTTCTCAACACTAGCCAGTCTAGAAGACACATCAGGTTGAGAATCCCCACTGGTATGCAACTCAATGGGAGTCAAGTTTAAGCTTGGGGGAGTAGGTGAAGCCATACGAGGCGCAGGTCCAGCTACTGGTAAACCAGGCTGCAGCGCAAAAACCTGTTGGGCACAAGGTATACAGACCCGCACATTGTCAGCACTAGTAGGGGACACCCCACAAGCTACACACAACCGGGCTTGCCCCGAAGGAACCCCGAGCACATAATCCTGAGACGCATCCATATGGTGAGTATAGCGGCACAATAGGCCGATAGGGATTCACGCCATAAAAGCAACCCGGGATGCCCCAATAGCCCGCTAGGGAAGTGGGAGTAATTTACACACTAGGCCTCACAAGTTTAATAACTAAATAGAGGGAGTAGGGCCAGGAGAAACCAATAGAGTTCGACCCGTCTGAAAGACATAATCGAAGAGAACCCCAAAAGTGACATGTATAATGACATAGGGTAAATAAAGCCGAACGCGAGGGCACTCACGGACCGCGGTAGGTAGATGCCAGCCACGCAGCAGCCGAAACCAGAGAAAAAATGCCATTGGGTATACCTCGAGGGGCGGGCCGCGGAGACAGTGACGCGGAACGCGCCATCCGCGGGCCCCGCCCCCCCCGAAGAGCGCGAAGCAGCACACGTGACGAGCAGCCAATAACAGCGCACCAGCGCCTGAGGTAATGCCGCCACCAACCACGGAACACAGTGGAAGCACGCGCGGCGGCATATTAAAAAAAACGCAACCAGTGCAACCAAGTCAGCGCGGAGACTAACACCAACCAGAAGAACATAATACAGTGAAGAACCAAGGCATATACAGCCCCCCCCCCCCCCCCCCCCGAGAGCCACAAGGGAGACCGAGGGAGGGCAGCGGCCACTTAAAATAGGGCCCACCAAAGACAGGGGCAAGGGGCAATAGGGCGGGAGGGGCATCCCACAGAGGCTCACCATATGCCTATACCGCCTACCCTTTGGTGGGGGATTGCGGTGGAGCAGCGCTCCTAAGCACCTGACAGCGGTGCTGCCTACCATCACCCAGACCAGTGCAGCCAAGGCTGGGAGGCACATTAAAAATGGAACGGGTAGGAATAGTCCTACAGGGCCGCAGGCTAATTGCCCCGCTCACCTGCGATAAGAGAGAGCCATCTTCTTGTCCTTCGCAATCCAGACTGCAGAGAAAATCTGTGGATATGTGGGAGGTCCCAGGTATTTGAGGGGCCGGGAGGAGCCAATTTTGCGGTCTCTGCAGTCCAGCGCCATCTGGCGGAGTAATATCCAAGTGTAATGATTCTTATCTGGAGCAGGACGTACTGTATACTAAGAATAATAATCCTACCTCCATCGACTGCATGTTATGAGCCTTTAAACATTCAAGATGGCGGCTCATGGGACATCAGGCAGCCTGCAAACAGGAAGTGCCTTCTGACTGTGCTGCTCTGCACTCTGGGATAGCTGGCCTTTCCTGACCCCATGCTGGGGAATTGTTTTTTAAGGGTTTGGGCTTTTCAATAAATCATGGTGAAGGTCTGGTTTAATGAGAAAGATACTCACTTTTTCCTAGAATATCTGCATCTGTTGGGATACAGTTAATAGCTACACATGCAGAATTCGCAGCTCATACAATAGGAGACATGCTGCACTGAAGTGCCCAGCTACCACCGGTCATCATCATAAAAAGCTTAAAGTGGAGCAACACCCAGGATTTCACTATCCTGGGTGTTGGTCCACTTCTGCGGGGACACCGAACGAGGTGTGAAACCCCCAAGAAAGCCCAAAAAACGTACCTCACTGCCGACGGACAAGCTGAGGCCGCCACCGCCTATCGCGCACGTCAGTCTTACAGAGAGCACGCCCGCGCCAGCCATTCACAAACGGCCGAGGGACGCGCGGCAGCCCGCACATGCGCCATTGGAGTGGGAGAAGGTAAGGTTTGTGGGCGTCCGGGGGGGGGGGGGGGTGGTTCACACAGCGGGGGGGGGTTCTTGTAGATTCCCGGGCCGATCAGCGGTGGGTGTTGGTCCACTTTAATGCCTGATTTTAGCTTTCTAAGAATCTAACTGTAAAGGCATCCCAAAATAATATGTCAAGGGGGCTAGTGGTAAAGGCACATAAAGACTTGTTTGACTTTTTTGTCTGCTTTAACTGCTTAACCTAATGATTACTACTTTCTCATTCACTCATATGGCATCTAATAGTGACCATTGGCAACTATTTTTATATGCAAACTTGGTAGGTCATCGGCAGTCATATGATTAGCAGCCACACAATGACTGAGCGCATGGTAAGCAAGTTAAAAGCTGCGCAACGGATAGAGAACGCTGCAGTGTGAATAGATGGGATCAGCCCTTATTCCGCAATAATTTTCATTTACCCAGTGTTTCAGTGCACCAGTGTTTCCAAAAATTATTAGGCAGAATTTGAGCATTAGCTCCATGACCCAAGAACACAGAATGCAAGCAGGACCCGCCCCCCAACAAAAATATAAACCACCACCATATAAGCGTATCCCATCTTCAACCCAAAAATGAATATGAAGAACTCAAGTGGATATCCCCAACCCCCCCCCCCCCCCAACCTAAATTTGTAGAGTTAAATATAATTACCTGACACCTGTAGTCAGATTCTGTCCCCTGAGAAGCTTAGGAAAGTGACATCAATTTCCCTAAGCCAGGAAGGATGAGGACCTAAATGCAGGAGCTAGGTAAATAAATCTGTTTCCGATAATACCAAGATTGCTGGCACTGAAAAAATTATAATTACTAGCCTCCTAAGGCACAGTGGTCACTGGCATCTGCCCAGGTTTGCCTGGTGCTTATACCAGAGCCCAAAGCAATCCAATCATCCCAACTGCTAACTCCAGGGGTCTTGGTATAAAAGCAGCTGCAAGAGTCCACTAAAAAATTTTCATCGCGCTCTAAAACACATCTATATGGTCTCCAAATAAACTAAACCAAAGCTAGCCGGGCTTTGGCAAGAGTTGAGTGAACTGTATAACACAGCATAAAAAGTGCTCCAAGGTGATCTATAAGCCCATACGAAGCCTTTATAGGCAACTCAAGATGAAATTATAGTTCTGCCAAGTCTTACTATCTTAGGTGTATGGCTTCTTAAAGCAGAACTAAAACCCAGCAGTGAATGAAAACCCAGCATGGAATATAAAATATTTCAGGGATGGACACTGGCTTTTTTGGGGCATCTTGAATCAAGACGCCCCACTGTGTGATCCCCCCAGGGCACTCATAAAAACGTACCCTTCCCCCACTCCAACAGCTCATGCTGTTGGGGACTGGGTCGGGAGCGCGTCCAGAAAGGTGGCAACGCACGCTCCCCATTCTATTAATTGAGAGCCGTCTGCTGAGTGAAGTGGTCATAGCGGGCAGCTCTAATTGGCAGCATGCGAAGTTCGAGTCCGGAAAGGTACATTTTTTTTATGGCTTCCTGGGGGGGTTCACACAGTGTGGGGCTTTGTGCTTTGTACAGTGACGTCAAAGTCTTGGGTTTTGTTCCACTTTAAGTAAATTTAAAAAACTCTATTGCTGGTGTGCCCAAGTATACAGCCAACATCTCAACCTAGCTGGGCAAATATAGAAGAACACTGAACAAATTAATAACACCAGATGGGAAGCCAATGAGTAAACAATCCAAACACATGTAACACAATCATATGGGTACCTGCCATAAAAAAGCAACCTTGTCAGTAAAGTCAGTAATGTCACTCGCTCACATCTGGTGTATATTATGTGCAAAAACATGGAGTTTACCCTATAACCCTTTTGCTGCCAGCCTACCTGGAGTTTTTGTCACCCTTGGTGCCAGACCATTTTGCACTATTTTGCGCTCCCCATGTTCAAATGTGATATTTCCAGGGATTTCCCGGGATTTCCCAGGAAAATGATATATTGTTTTTTTTCAGTCTGGGCTTTAACATGAAATGTCTTGTTTGTAATTTTTTAGGTGTATTCTCAATACTTTTGGGTGAAATATGTGCAAAAAAATAAAAAAAAAAATCTATTTTTTGCAATTTGTAGTGTTTTTTGTAATAAAAAATGTAAGTTTGTCAATAAAATCTTATTGCATGTGAAACCCCAATTAATCCCGGTCACAGCGTTACCACATATGTATAGGTAGACACCTTTTCCTGCCCAGGAGACTCCCCCAAACTGAAACAGCGCTTTAGGAGATTTTCAGATAAAATACAACTATGCACCGCGCTAAACGCACCTTGCAGTCTTTCCAGAAAAAGAACCCTTTAAATTTGAAATACTCCCACAAACTATATATTCTCTGGAAGTATACACCTCAGGCTTTCTAGGCGTACCAGGTTTGTTGACATGGGCGCAATTTTCTGGAAGTAATCCCTCAATTCTTTGGTTGCACAGATTTTCCCTAAAAAAGAATAAAAAAGAAGAATCAAAGCCACATTTTCCTAAAAGAAACTATATGCAAACAGAAAAAAACAAGTAAAATCTGAAAAAGCAACATCCCCCGAACAGAACAATACCCAACATGCATAGGTACTGTCAAGGGAAGAGTTGCCAAACACCCCAAAGTAAAGCATGCGCATAACGGTAATTTTACTTAAAAATTTCAGCTCTGCAGACAAAGTGCGCACCTTGCGATTTTTCAACCAAAACAACCCTTTAAATTTAGAATATCCCCCATAAACCATATATTCCCTGAAAGTACACATGTTAAGCTTTCTAAGAGTACTGAGCTTGTTGTAGTGGGCTCATCTTTCTGGAAGTAATCCATTGAAGAATTCTTAGGTTGCACAGGGTTTCCCTAAAAACAATTATAAAAAAAGCAGAATAAAGACCATGTTTTCCTAAAATATCAATATGCAAACAAGAAAAAATAAGCTAAATCTGAAAGCGCAAGGTCCCCCGAGCAGAACAATACCCAACATGCATAGGTACTATTAACCCTTTTAATTGTCAGCCTACTTGAAGTTTTGTCACCCTCTGTTGACAGGTCATTTTTCCCCATTTTGCGGCATGATTAACCGTGATTTTTGCTGGAATTTCCAGAAAAATTATATACATTACATATACATTTTTTGCAGCAGAGTTTAGGCTTTAACATGAAATGTCTTGTTTGTAATTTTTCGACTGTTTTTTGAATATTTCTGCTTAAAAAAAACAAAAAATATATATTTTTTAGACAATTGTCTCCTTTATTTTAAATAAAACCTTTTTTTTTTTTTATGAAAACCATATTGCATGTGATAGCCCCATTTCTCCCGATTACAACGGTAGCACATATGTATCGGTAGCCCCCCCCCATTCTTGCCCTGGAGACCCCCAAAACTGAAAAGAGCAATTTATTACATTTACAAATAAAATACTATCCAAAAAAAAAAAATGACATAGGGTCCCCCCTTCCGGGGGGGGGGGGGGGGGGCATTTTTTGGGTAATTTTAAGGGTTTAGGGTTAGGCTAACCCTAACCCTCAAAAATCCCCCAAAAAATGACATAGGGTCCCCCCTCCCAAGGGGGGGACCCCTTTTTGGGGGGAATTTTAAGGGTTAGGGTTAGGCTAACCCTAACCCTTAAAAATAAAAAATATAAAAAAATTAAAATTCCCCCCAAAAAATTCCCTCACCCTTAAAAAAAATGTTTTGAATTTTTTTTTGAATTTTAAGGGTTAGGCTAACCCTAACCCGTAAAAATAAAAAAAAAGACTTTTTTTTTTTTTAATTTTAAGGGTTAGGGTTAGGCTAACCCTAACCCTTAAAAATAAAAAAAATGACGTAGAGGGGAACCCATTTTTTTTTTTAATTTTAAGGGTTAGGGTTAGGCTAACCCTAACCCTTAAAATTAAAAAAAAATGACGTAGGGTCCCCCTTACCCGTCATAACCAGCCCGGGACCAGCTATGGGGGCTTGTAGGAATAGAGTGGAGGGGCCAGCTTTTGTGGCCCCCCCACCCTGCAGCCTACGAGCCCACATACCCTGTGTGGGCCCGGGCTCTTCTGCACCCCCCCCCTGGGCTTTGGGGAGGCAGGTAATTGGGGGTGCGGGGGTTAATGGCAAGCCACCCACTAGTTGCAGGTGACTTGCCAGCCCCTAGCCTTGTGAACTGGTATAAGGGGTCTCATGGACCCCTTACCAGTTCACAAAGGGTTAACAGTAAAAAAAAAAGACAGACATTTTTTAAATAAACCTTTATTAAAAAAAAAAAAAAAAAAAAACACTTTACTCACCTCACCCGATTGTCAGCTCCTGTGTTCATCAGCTGTCAGATGCCCTGGTGATCGCTGGCCAGAGGAGGGGGGGCAGGGGATCACAGCATCCCCTGCCCCTCCACTGCTCTGCCCAGCGATCACCAGGGCATCTGCCAGCTGAGCCGAGGAGAGGCAGCAAGACGCCCGGGAGTGACGTCACAAGCCCCGCCCCCAAAGGGGTGGGGCTTTACAGCAAGATGGCGGCGCCAGTTGGGAGAGGAGGGGTAGGGCCCTTTCAGGCTCTCCCCTGAAGCTGAAGAGGCTGGGGGGGGGGTGATCGGAGGCCCCCCCAGTGAAGAGGAGACCCGGAGGGAGGCAGCGCGACTGCAGGTAAATGTCATTTTTATTTTTTTTACAGTACGAGGGGTCAGGTGAGTATTTTTTATTTTTATTTTTTTTTTGCTAGCAGGGGGGAAAGTCAAGCACGTAGATTCTACGTGCTTGGCACTTAAGTGGAGTGGAAGCGAAAGGGATAAAAGATAGAAAAAGAAAAGCTCAGCACTGGCACTGGGAGTGATGACCCTGCCGCAAGTAAGCCTTCCAGCTAATGGATGACAGGTCATGGTGTGAAAGGTAAGCGCCATACCACTAATCACATCTAAAATGAACACAGTCCCGAGTTGAAAACTGACTGAAACACTGTATATATGAAAATGACTCTAGGCTTTTAGGCAACACCTGATATTTTAGTAATAAATGATTTCTCAGTCTATCATACATCAGGTTTTGAAAAATAGCCAGCTCCTTCTGAAGACCAGAAAAGTGCACTGTAGCTATGGTGGCCAGATTATAGTGGCAGCTTGTAGTAAAGTGCAATCAGTCTAAAAATACTGGGAAAATCCCCCTTTTAGGGAAATTACAATCTGGGTTTCCCAGCAGTGTACTGTTAAAATGATAGCTGGATAAAATACTTACCAGTTTTGGTTCCTACACTGTGGCTAATAGGAACCTTTGCAGAAAGGGGAGATCCTTGTTTCCCCCTTTTGGCTTGTGACTGCCGATAGAAGAGCATAGAGTTGGAAAGTGGTAAATGCAGGCTCTAGGCAACTACTGTATATCTATTTTCAGACACACCCATCTATTTTCAGACACACCCACATATAGGTGACTTTATAGCCCTGTCTGACCTCTTTCTGGGTTCCGCAGCAATGAACCCAGAATACAGAAGATGAGGTGAAAGAGTTATCCCCGCTCTCTTAAATGCAAGAGAGTCATTGTTGGGTGTGGAGAGAGCAGGACCATCTGCTGCCACATTTCATTGTTGTGGGAACGGTGAAGAAGGGGAGTATGAGGCACAACTCCTGGCACCCTGTTAAGAGATTTACATTATAGGATGCCACCTAGGAAATATGCCAGTGAACCTATTTTGGACACAGTTTTGAAGTCCATTTTAGACACTTGCCCCCCACACACAGTGCACCCTTATTTACATAAACAATAAAAATTCCTATCGCGGTCTAAAACAACACATTTATATGGCCTCCAAATAAACGAAACCAAAGCTAGCTGGGCTTTGGCAAGAGTTGAGTGAACTGAAAAAAAAACAGCATAAAAAGCGCCCCAAGATGATCTAAAAGCCCATACAAAGCCTTTATAGACAACTCAAGGTGAAAGTTCTGCCAAGTCTATCTTAGGTGTATGGCTTCTTAAAGCAGAACAAAACCCAGCAGTGGCTGGCCTGGAATCTAAAAGAGGCCTGGTACACAGTGCACCCTTGTTTTCATAGACAGTTTTTAAACTGACCACTGTGAATTCACACAGAAGTAGATTTCTGTGTTAAAGAAACATACAGATATCTATATCTACAGAACACAAAAGTAAATGCATACAAGAATAAAAAAAAAATCAGAACTAGTTACAACAACCCAGTAACCCAATAATATATCTTGTTACTATATAAATCCCACCCAACAGACCTATAAATACAGTGATCCAACGGAGCTATAAATATTCAGTCACGCAAGCTTTTCCCATCTCTCGCTCATATCAGAGTTCAATCTGACAGCTCCGGTGTCATAAAGACAGGCATCTGCGTGCAATCACACCCAGTAGATGAGCAGATCTTCCCATAAAGATCAGCCCAAGTCACATATGTGACAAGAATGTAATTTTTGAGAACTATAAAAAGAAGGAGGTGAAGGAAGCATGAATACATTAGTATTAAAAGTGGATACATGTTTTCATTCATAAAAAACAAGCATTCCATACACAGAAATGGCTAACCTCACACACACACACACACACAAAGCACCCTATAGTGATTGTGCAGGGTAGCCTGAATAATGGAATAATCGCAGGGCAAGACATGTACATTTTATAGAAGAAGACCTCAGCAGATCCGCTGTGGGGGAACTAAGGTAATATATGTGTTTACACACACACAGGCATGCGTAGAATGACTAGAATCTTAAAGCAGACCTCTGGTCAAAAATTTTAATTTTAGAAAACTGCTCCCCTAAACACCCTCTCTCACAATCAGTGATGTAAGCTATTTGGGAGGGGTTATCTCCATGATGCAGATGTTGTAGAATAGCATGCACATTGTATGCTAATAAACTGCATGGGGGCAGCCATCTTGTTACAATTTTGACAGCCTGTTTCTGAAAAGAACAGATCTACAGTCAAAATTACCCTAAAGCTCTTTGATATAATGCTTTAGTTCTAGCCAGAAGTAAAAAGGCATCAGCTGTAATGACTCATCGCTGCTCAGAAAGCTCTTAAAACATGGTATCAGCATTGTAAACAACTCTGCCGCTGTCAAGGTAATTGACTTTGATACATAGCTACACTTACTCTCCAGCAGCTGCAGATTCAGTGTGTATAACAAGGCAGACATGATAACCACTTTACAGAGGTAAATCTCTCTCAGTTTGGTGTGGGATGCTTCCCAAACTCCAGATAGCCTGCCCTGTGTGGAGAAACAACATCTCACCAGGCACACTGCAGCCATGCTGCATCAATGCAGGTGGCTACGGAAGTTCTGTGTGGAAACGGATAACATTTCTCTATCTGGTTGGGCTAATCCTAAGGAAGATACCAGCTCATCTGCAGTGTCTGTGTGCGAGGAAAGGCTCTCCCCAACCCCCAATTCATGATCATGTGCAAGCAGGGCTCTCGGGTATAATCCAAGATGGTCGCTCCCATGAAACTCTAAGATTACAGCTATTCCATATCACCTGCATGGGTTTAAGCCCCCTTAAACAGCATATGCTACTGATCATCAAAAGGGAGCTTGCAGTAAAACTCCAGTCTCAGAACCTTTCATGTCAGTTCATGGAGATCTGGAGCTCAGAGTTCAGCAGCGGTTTAAGATCAGGAGCACCCAGAAAGTCATGCAAATGACCTAATAATCAATGTTCCAGCAACAGTCACATCCTCATGTTTTCCAATTTGGAAGCTGGCAAATGCAGAAGCCCTATTTATGCCACCCCCCCCCCCCCAGTTCCCCTCACACACAGATAATATAAGTTCTCCATTGTCTGATATGAGAACCTAGATGTCTCAAAGCACCAAACACTTTCATGCTCATTTTTCAAAAAGCCTTGGACGTTATATAAGCACAGAAAATGTACTAAAAAGACATCTCAGCAATAGTAAGATATTAACCATTACCTTCATGGAGAATGTTTTCTCGACCGGTGCCATCAATCTTCTGACGTCCAATCAAGAAGCTTGTGGTATCTGCAAAGTAAATGTAGCCATACTCTGCATGGTAGTCCAGGGCCCGAGGGTTCATGAGGTTTTCAATGGGTATCATGTGCTCATCAGGTATATTGGCTCCCATATCCATTCCTCGAATGATGCCAGGACGTCCCCGACCATAAAGAAGGAATAGTTCATGCTCTGGCTCTGGAATAGAAAAAAGACAATTCTGTGAGTACTCACCTGTAGAATTGCTTTTGCCATGCATGGCACGGCCTGCTTCACGAAGTCATTACATCTGGGTATTCCGCCACAAGGTGGCGCAGTGCACTGCAGAAGAGTTGTGGCTCCTCCCGGTACCATATAAAAACGGAATCACCATAGACTTATTCAGTGTTGACAAGCAGTTATTCAAGAAACCGGGAGATAATAAAGGTAAAAAAAGGTAACAAAACCCCAACTAACTTGCAACAATCACCATACAGAGGCAACCAAGAACAACGATAACAAGGGTGGGGTGAAGCAGGCCGTGCCATGCATGGCAAAAGCAATTCTACAGGTGAGTACTCACAGAATTGTCTTTTTCCCATTGCATGGCATGGCCTGCTTCACAAAGTAATTACATCTGGGACATCCAAAAGCAGTGTCCATAAAGTAGGGTGGGATCCCCAAAGAGTAACAACGGGCAATTTAAACCACTACCTCCTGAAGTATCTTGCCGCCAAAAACAGCATCAGCTGAGGCCCTAACATCAACCTTGCAAAACTTGGAAAAAGTATGAACAGAAGACCAAGTAGCGGCCTTACAAACTTGTTCAACAGAAGCTTGGTGCTGAAAGGCCCAAGACGCACCAATAGCACGAGTGGAATGAGCAGTAATCCTAAAAGGAGGTTCCTGCCCTTTAGCAGAATAGGCTTGTACCACCGCCTGACGGATCCACTTGCTGATAGTGGATTTAGCAGGAGGCAAACCCTTCCTGAATCCAGCAGGAAGAACAAAAAGAGCATCAGATTTCCTGAAAGGCTCAGTAGCAACCAAATAAAACTTCAGAGCCCTAACAACATCCAGAGAATGAAGGGTCCGCTCCTTGGCATTAGCAGGTTTAGGACACAAAAGGCAAAACAATATCCTGATTGAGATGAAAAGCAGACACAACCTTAGGCAAAAAATCCGGCTTAAGCCAAAACACCAACTTATCCTGATGCCGCTCAAAATAAGGAGGCTTGATGGAAAGCGCCGCCAGCTCAGAAACCCGCCTGACAGAAGTAATGGCCACCAAAAGGGCCACCTTAAGAGTCAGAATGGGCAAAGCAGCCCCATGGATAGGCTCAAAGGGAGGACCCTGCAGAGCAGACAACACCAGATTCAGGTCTTAAACTGGTAGCATAGGCTTACGTGACGAACGCACGTGAGTAACTCCCTGGAAAAAAGTCCTAACCAACCGGTGATTGGCAAAGGACCTTTGGAAAAAAAAATTGCCAGAGCTGACACCTGTCCCTTGAGGGTACCAAGTTGAAGGCCCGAATCCAAACAATGTTGCAAAAATTCCAGAATCCTGGGGATAGAAAACACCCGACAAGGAAAAGCCTTGGACTCACACCAGGCAATGCCAGATCCTGTAGCAGAAAAAGGACGAGGATTTCTTCCTACCCCTAATCATGGTATCAACAACAGAAGCTGGCAAACCCTTATCCATTAAGATGGAGGTTTCAGCAGCTAAGCCAATAAAGCCAGCGTTTGTAAATTGGGATGGCACAGTTGTCCCTGAGTGAGCAGATCTGGATCCTTGGTCATACTGATCTACTGCCAACTGCACGGCGTCTGCGAACCACACCCTCCTTGGCCAACAGGGGGCCACCAGAATGGCTGGTACCCCTTCCTGGGCTATCTTGTGCAGCACAGGCAGGAATACCTTGACCTAAGAGGTATCCAGAGTCATGCCCAGAAAGGACTTCACCAAAGACGGAGACAGTGAAGACTTGGGATAGTTAAGCCGAAGGACTCGAGAGCGGAAGTCACCACCTGAGTATCTGTCTCTGCCTGATGAAGAGATTAAGCTGCAATCAGAATGTCGTCCAGGTAAGGAAGGATGCGAATGCCCTGATTCCGCAGCAGAGCCATCACACCCGCCAGCACCTTGGTGAACACCCGAGGTGATACCGAACTGGTAATGCTGATCCTCTAGAGCGAACCTGAGAAATCTCTGATGACCTGGAAAGGTTGGCACGTGAAGGTAGGCATCCTTGATGTCATGAAGTCAAGAAGTCACTATGCGCACGGTACTGACCGCCGAGCGTAGAGACTCCATGAGAAAATGCTTGAACCTGACAAACCTGTTGAGACCCTTCAAGTCCAGGATGTGCCTCAGGCACCCGTTCTTTTTGGGGACCGTGAACAGATTGGAGTAGAAACCTCGATCCTGGGAAGGCACCGGGCAAATGACTCCTAACTCCAACAGACATTGAACCGCAAGGAGCAAACCCTTAGCTGACAGAGGGTTTTGAGACATCCAGGATCTGATGAATCTTGGGGGCAGCCAGGCTGCAAACTCTGTCTTGTTACCGGAGGACACCACCTCCTGAATCCACCGGTCTGAGACGCATAGTATCTCTCTCACTAGGGGCTAAATGCAGGCGCGGGGGGGTAGGTGATGCCGAAGGGGGCGCAGACCTGGGAAGCGAAGCAGGCAGCCCAGCCTGGAGAGCAAGGACACTTTGGGCGCACGGCACGCAAACCCTGACACTGTCACTCACAGGGGATACCCCACACATGGCACACAGCCGGGATTTCCCTGAAGGACCCCCAAGCACGCTATCCCCAGAAGCCTCCATATGGTGATGAACACAGGCACAATAGACCAGCACAGGGTAAAGGCTAGCAAGAGCCACCCGGGATGCCCCCCCAGGGATGCCCCCAGAAGCCAGTAAGGGAAGATGAGGGGGGGTAAGGAATAGGACCGGGAGAAACCACAGTTGTCCCTCCTGAAAGACATAAATAAAGACACATAAGTATCCCGCAGCGCATGCCCAAAAGAGACCAAAAACCCCCGAAGGAGACTCACGCACCAAGTAGGAAAAGGGCACCATCCGCCAGAACACAGGAGGAAGCGTCAAGCAGACCAGGATCACGCCACAGCTCCGGGATGAGAAGGGCCCCACGGGCAGCAGAAGCAAAATGGGGCCGGCGGAGGAACCTTGAGGGGTGGGCCACAGGAGAACGGCGCGATACGCATCATCCACTGGCCCCACCCCCCCGAAGAGTGCGAAAACGGCGCTCACGTGACCTCGCCGGCATCATCACAGTAGAGAAAAAAACGCCTCACAAATATAGCGTCGCCCGCCGCGGAGCGCAGTACAAAGCGGCGAAAACAGTTGAAACACAGTTACAAAACAGGTGAACACACAGCCAAAGTACCCTCGCCGCTGACATCACCCGCCCCCCCGGGGGCAAACTACGGGGAGGAAGCAAGCGAGCAGCGGCGAGGGCCCAGGCCAGGGACGGGGGGGGGGGGGGCAAAACGCCAGAACGAGTAAACAGTCCCCAAAAACACTCACCCCCTCAGAAGTTAGGACAGGACCTCTGCATCCCTAACAGGCTCACCATAAAGCCTATGGCCGGCTACCCTTTGTGGTTCAGGGTCTGCGGCTTGGAGCAGCGCTCCTCGAGCACTTGACCCTACTGCTCCTCTACCTTCACCCGATCCGTCAGCCGAGGCTGGGAGGTACCGAGGGTCCGGAAACAGGTGGAAATAGCCATGCAGGGCCGCAGGCTTGTTTGCCCCACTCACCTGCGCAATATAGAGAGCCATCTTCTATCTTCGCAGAATCACTGCAGAGGAAAACTGGATAAGTCTATGGTGATTCCGTTTTTATATGGTACCAGGAGGAGCCACAACTCTTCTGCAGTGCACTGCGCCACCTTGTGGAGGAATACCCAGATGTAACGACTTCGTGAAGCAGGCTGTGCCATGCAATGGGAAAACTTTAATTATTTTGTGCTTAAAGTGGACCTTGAGGCCTTAATTAATAGTCGGATGTCCGTCTTCGTAATTTCCCTTCAGTAAGCATGTTCCATCCAATAGGTGACACAGAAAAAGGGCTGCACAGCAATTTTCCTGGTGCCCTTTACTGAACAGGCCTCGCCCATGAAAGGAACAATTCTCTCTTAATGCAGGGATATAATGAATGTGGTCATCCAAAACCAGGATGCCCCAGGGGCAGGATTCTAAGTGGACCTACATTGTGACAAAATGTCTACTTTAAATAGGTTTTCCAAGTTAAAAAAAAAATAAGAAAGGAAACTGATATATAAATGTACTATGCAGGGACACAATCGCTTAAAAATTACATCTTAGGAATGCTACCATGAAATGGAACATTTTTCCTAATGAACTGTTGCATTCCCGATACAGTTTTTTACCACCAGATGTACCGCTGGTGATGAGAATTCTGAACACTCTGAAAGGCAAAGGGAAATACTGGTCCCTAAAGAAAATTCTATTCAGTATTACGGAGGACACATGAGAATTTTGTTTGTTAAAATCAGTTTTAGCCAGCCAGAAATTTTTTGTAAGGTGGAAAACGGCAGATGTAATTGGGCACTCATCCCCAGGCAAAAAGGTAATTTAGAAAACCAGTGGGCTTCAATGGGTGATCAGTGATTTGGGGGCATACAACACTTCTTCAACATCAACAGCATCTCATTAAAAAAAAAAACAACGTCATGCATGGTCACATTAAAGGAGCATGGAGAATGCTGCACCAGCCACCCCCAGAGGACAATTGTTCTAACCCTTCCTTACTAAGATGCAGTCTGCAGATTTTAAATTGATGTGGATTTGGGTGTTGTTTAACTGCTCTATTAATTTACTTACTTTTGCATGACCTCCCATCACTACCAAGGCTGAATCCAGATCGGCATCGACATGTCCTGGTTTTGTGGTTGCTGCCAAGAAGACAGAGATCTGAACATCCTCCGGGTTTCTTGTACTGATCCAGTTCACAGGCGTGGCTCCTCACTGAAAATACGCAGAACAGCATTCAGTAAATGTAACATTCATGTAAAATCTTTACATCTAGTTCAACAAAGACAACTGCAGGGATATGAAATGATGCTTAGAAATGTATTTTTTAGATCCGGGGCTGCAGGGCTTACGTCACTGTTAGATTCGCATCCAGTGCTGCTCACTCGCCGTATGGTCTCTTCCTGGGCCTGTGAGCCATGGCGACACCCCCTGCCATCAGTCACAGTGAATTGTCATGCCCCCTACCATTGCAATGAAAAAAGCAGGAGTGGCAGCTCACCGCGACTGATGGCGGGGGCGTTGCGGCATCTAAGGAACCCAGGAAGAGACTGCACAACGAGCAAGAGGATTGCGGTGACCAGCTAAGCGGCGCCAGATGTGAATCTAACAATGATGTAAGCACTGCAGCCCCGGACTAGCAGCTATGGTCTACGTGGGACTTAACCTGGACCAACAGCCTGGCACCGTTGAAAAAGAAAGGTAGGGGCCATTTTGGAGCTTCCTCTCCCAGCATCTCAGCCATGCTGCTGCCTGGATCCAGCCAACATAACTGACAATGCACAATAACAGGAAGACCAGCAGCAGGTGGCCTGCAAATGCATAAGCCACCATTTTATTTCTAAAATTTACTACAGCAGGAGTTAGAAAAAGGTAAATGAATTTTTATGTGCAGCAATCTAAATTGCCCTGGGGAAGGATGCATATGAGAACTGTTTGTTGTGCTGGTCCAGTTTAAGTCATTTTTGACTGTTGGTCCGCTTAAAGGTTAGCATAGCTATTTTTTCCTCTTTTCGTATACTCACTGTAAAATCCTAGTACAAAAGACACCACCTCCAGGCCATATGCGTCACCAATTGTGAACAATATGCAAGGCTGTTGACCATGACGATTAAATATAACCCACAGAGGAAATGCTACTCAGTTACAGCAAGCAGTGTCATACCAAAGTGCAGGTATACAGAAGAAAGGCTACATTCACACTATGCAGTTGCAGATCAACTGCTTTTACTTTTTGCAATTGAACTGCATTTTTTTGCAGTTGCAATTCCAGCGAGTACAAACTTAGCAGGAGAATTCAGGGCCCAAGCTAGTTTAGTCTGTACAAACCCCCAGAACATGAGAGGCAATCCAAGCTACGGCTTCTACTCAAGGCCTTTCAACTGCCAAACTCATATCCCCTCCAACGAGGAAGCAAAGAAGACCTCTAGTGGGCCTATTAACCCTGACAGCTTTTCCTTACCCAAAATGGTAAAGGCTCCCAATCCTAAAGATATACTTCAGTCAAAGCCAATTGTTACACCATTGCGTTGGGCTGTGCTTAGCATTGTCCTAAACTGTTTTCCATTTTTAAATTGATGAAGAAATGGCTGAGATATTGGGGTTTACAGTTTCACCTCATGATTTCTATTCTGAATAAGTGGGTGTCGCACTTGGATCTGTGATGCTGCATAATAATCAGCATAAAGGGGCAGAGTCTGTAAGATTCCCAGAACACCCTGGCTGTGCTTCTCCCCTCTCCCCCTGTTGCTAGGAGACATTGGAGCCTAGACCAGCACTCCCAGACGCACTCCTACAGTGCATGCGCGCACTCCCAAAGTGCCGAGGGAGAGAGAGGAGTGCAGGCACCAATGCTCTCTCCCAGTATTGACAGGGTGGCAGGTGCCATGCTGCTCTCTCTCGGGATAGGCCGGGGAGAGAGGATGACAGAGGGGTGGCGGGCGCCAAGCCTTTCTCCTGGCATTGGCCGGGGGAGAAAGAGCGAGAAAGGGGGGGCGCAGGTGCCGTGCTGCTCTCTCCCTGCATCGGCTAGAGGAGGGAGGAAGAAGGTGGGATGACAGGCATCGGTGAGCTCTCCTGGCATCGGCCGGGAGAGAGAGAGGAGGAGGTGGGGCAGCAGGCGCTGCACTGCTCTCTCCTGGCACCAGCCGGGGAAGAGGGGGGAGGAGATAGGACAGCTGACGCCGCTTTGCTCTCTCCCGGGGTAGAAAGGAGCAGGTGGTACAGCAGGTGCCACTCATGCTTCTTTTCCCCCTGCTAAACAGCAGTGTAGGTCTCCATGCTGATGGACGGTGGGGAGGGGCTAGTCTCTTCCACCAGAGGAACTTTGTAGATTGCAGGAGATTGACAAGAGGTGTACTAAGCATAATAGAAGAATTCACCTTGACAACAGATACTAGTTACTACAAGTCATTACACTAGCACTGTGAGTGACTACTCTACAGTTTTAGCACTACTTGCATGAAAGCCTTGTCCAGTGTTCTGTGGGTCTTGCCTATAGCAGTATAGGCAGAAAATACAGGCCTGCAAAGGGTACACCTCCTACAGACACTAAAAGAGTTAAACATCCCACACACACACACACCCTTAACTAATGCATATGTCCAACCAGCTGGTAGATGAAGCATTATGTAATAAAGGATGAACAAAAAAAGAAATGCATTGAACTGAAATCTGATACAGCTGTTTAGAAGCTTTTTTGAATTGCAGCAAAAAATATGTATTCCAAAAGCATTGGCATCTATAAAAAAAGAAAGATAATGCTCAAAAGAAGTATTCAGATTTTGCACTTGAATCTACTTTATACAAAATGAAATGTTGAAAAGCCTGCATAGATATTTTAAAGCGGACCTTCACCCTGAATAAGAGCATATCTTAAATGTTTCCCACACCCTGTACATACAGATTGCCCGCATTAAACATCATTCTACCTGCATCTACTACATATTATGAGCCTTTAAACATTCAAGATGGCGGCTCATGGAGCACCAGGCAGCCTGCAAACAGGAAGTGCCTTTTGACTGTGTCGCTCTGCATTCTGGGATTCCTGTCCTATCCCTGACCACAGCTCTGCTTTGTCTGTGCAAAGTACAGCAATAACCCCACCCCCTGTACTTTATCCTGCTCTCCTCTCCTCAGTATGTGATGCTTCTGTGTCAAGATGGTGGTGCCCATATCCTAGAGTCCTGAACAGAGTTGCAGCCCAGTGGGGGGAAAAATAATAAGTGTCTAAAAACTTAAAATATGTTCATTTTAGATGCTGGGGAAATTGTTTTAAGGGTTTGGGCTATAAAAATCATTTTGCTAGTTAGCTCAATCACTTTGTGTCCTGGAGACATCTAAGAGTCTGGGTTTCATCAGGAGAAACCGTAAGGACAGAAACCTCCCCAATGATGTGGAAATAAATAACGTCCAAAAAAAAAATGTCCACTTTCTGATGGTATATACGCTTAAATCCCCTCCAATGAGGGAGCTTGGGAATTTCTCAGAGTTGTGACAAGAGAAATGCATTGCCTTCCTTGTTCAGGCTCCATTCTCTATCCATGACAGATTGCTTGTAAAAGCATGTAGAAGCATTAGGCAAATGCTGACAGCTGTCAATGTAACTGGAACGAAAGAAAGCCAGAATTTTCTTCAAGCAGTTAAGTTTCCTTGAAATATGAAAAGACCTAATGTGCTTTTAATGTTTAGAATAGGAAAAGCATAAATCCTTTGACAAGTTTTTATTGTTTGTCTAGAAAGGTTTTCCATGCCATGTGGGATGTGGGGAATTGCCATATGCTAAACATCATGTTTCCCCTTGATAAAATGTGTTGTACATATATTTTCTAAAGTGGAGAAATACTAAGACCAGTTATATGGTCACTTTTGTTTTTTTTTTGTTTTTTACATAGAAATGCAAATATAAATTAGTCCAAATCCAGTACAGCCAGAGAGCCACCAGGAAAGGAATCAAAAACAATTCTCCCTCACAGGAACCCTTATTTTAAAAGTAATTTCAAAGCAAGGAAAGCGTTTTAGCCACTCTGCTGTGAAATGCAGAGATGAAAGGAGACTGAATTATTAAAAGCACTTGACCCGTGACATTTATTGGGACACTGAAGTGCTTTTAACATATCTAATATATATAAAGGAGATGCTCCTAAACCATCTCACACACACACACTTGTGTGAAAAGGTTTAGGATTCAGTGTTGTAAAGGGTTTGAATATGGTGGGTCTCAGTGGAATTTAGTGTTGATTTTCTCTCTAGTAACATGTAGCATGTACACAGAATTGAAAAACAGTTTATCTCTGCAAAGCCCACTATAACTGGAAGCTATAAGAGAACAAAGGGTGCAATCTAGAACTAACACACAGGAGCATAAGTGGCACTGTCTTGCAGTGGTTTTATTACACACAACTAAAAGATACAAAGGATTGCCAGTTCATATAAGCCAGGCAAGACAATGGACGTTGGCTGTCACAGACATTATACACTCTTCTGTAACCATGTGATTAATGGCAGGTCAAACAAAGGCAAGTTTAATGAGTTACATAGATGTTAACAGAGATGTGCCATGTTAGATTTTATGGTGATGGCCCTTGTGTATGTCAGTGTGACAAAAAGGATTCCTACAGTGTATTTTACAGGCAATACTTGCAAATGTCTTAATACAGTAAATTAGAATACAGCTCCAATCTCCAATAGTTTGTATATCTCCAGTAGTAAATCAACAAGTGGCAGTAGATACTATTAGGGCCATATCCAATAAGGGGGCTATACCTGTAGCTCTTACCTGATCATTGGCCCCATCACTCATCTCTTCCGTGTACTCGAAGGAGCAACGCCCCCCACCATCATCCATTATGGAGCTGGCACTCCCCCTCCATTCACTGCAATGGAAAGGGGCATAGGAAGACCTAACATGCCCCTTTCTATTTCAATGAATAAAGGGTGACATGCTAGCTCCACAGTGACCAGTGGCAGGGTGCATCAACCCATTGAGAACTCGAAAGAGATGAACGATTGGGCCAGGCGGGACACAGATTCAGTGATCAGGTAAGAGCTGGAGTCCCAGACTAGGACTGATTGTCTGCGTGGGACACAAGAAGTTATAGTGTTTTGTTGTTTTTGCCTGCAAAATGTCTTTATGGTCTTAATGGTAACCTCTGTACAGCTCTTCCTAGCATTTGTCAGGAAAAATTAGGACCTGCAACCCGTGCGTTTATTTAGGCTTGCTATCAGGTTCTACTCTAGTAAACTGATTCTAAGTTACTAGATTGTACCTGCTTAAAAATCCAAAGGCAGAATTAAAATAGACATTCTCGGTCTGTCTCTCTGACGGCAAACCATCAATTGTTTGCAAGAAATGGACTGGATTTGCATTGATGTGTAGTAACTTTCTACATGTAAGGTCATGTGAGGTAGAAAAGCTCTCCATATCTTAGTAAATAAATAAATCAACAATGAATCCCAGTTTTTAACAAATATACAGAGGAGGCAATCCTTAGAGAGTCCTTCCCTTCCCACAGTGCGATGCAAACATTTACATTGCAATGTGAGCGATTAACTACCACTTTAGAAAGTATCACTAGCTGATTACAATATAATCAAGATAAACGAATTGCTATAACAATGTATCACAATGTACCTCAGCAGGGAGATGGCAAGCTTTTCAGAATGACTAAGCTTGTTTGTTATAGCCCCAGGAGGAGGGAGAGATAGCCCCCATGGGCTCACATGGGAGTACCTCTGCCCCAAATAATTTGTTGACTCTATTTTATGCTGTCACATACTATTGGATATATTTATCTAACATTAAAACAAAAGATCAGACCTTCTGTATTCCATGTTCAGGCCTTCTGCCAACAGCTCTGCTGTATGGAGTGGGAGGGGGTCTCATACTTGTAGGGCATCAAGTCTGCATTTACTTTGACCTACAGGGAGGAACCAGTGACACATCACCAAGGAGGGATATTCCCAATGAAACAAATGGCGTGTCTGCATGAAGCAGATACATGTTGGCCATTTTGGGGAAAACCAATAAACCACCTCCTTTGTATGGAACTTGAATACTGTGTATATGGTGCTTCAAACTGTAGTGGGTAAAAAAGACCTAAACAATGCAACACTTTATTGATAAAACATTTTTCAGCCAGATATTTTAAATGAGAACTTTTGTGTGATCTTAGTTGCAGGATCTGCCCACCAAGACAAGTTATGTGTCTGGGGACAAATAAAGCACTTCTGCAAATGTTAAAAAATGGCAAATTAAAGTTAAAGTCATGCTGGGCTCCTTGGGATTCCGCTCCCTTTTCTGTCCCCCCGCTCCCCACTTACAGAACGTTCTTTTTCTTGCACCTTCTCGATTTCTAGCTACTTAAAGGAGCAGTATCGCGAATTTTTCTTGGTGACTTATATTTAAATGGTACTTTGAATGTAGGTAAGTGTTGGAGTAAGAATTACAAATGTAGAAAAAAATGATGTGTGTGTTGAGCAGCTGGAGACTAATAGCTCATGTTTATGTCTTGTGAGTGTCGGGACCGACACTCTCGCCTGTTCCACGCTGAGGAGAGGGGGAGACAATGTATCAGTTCCATGCTGAGGAGAGGGGTGAAACAATGTATCAGTTCCATGCTGAGGAGAGGGGAAGAACAATGTATCAAAGTCTCAGCTGTTCAGTGCTGGGAGCCATCCAGCATCAGATAACATTGCAACATTGCCTGGCCAGAACTTATATATCTAAAACAGAGAGAAAAGCTCTAGAAGTCATTTAGCTGATTTTGACAGTTTTCCCTTCATGTTAGCTCTGCTGCAAAATCTTTCAGTTTACCATTTTCTCTCTTTTTTCCATATGATCTTTCTTTCAGCTTTGTGTGTTTTGAGCAAAGCCCAACCCAGGATTTTCACTATCTGGAGTTTTGTTTTGTGCCCCTAGGGGCATCCCGACTTGGGGTGCCCTGATATGTGAAATCCCCAAGTTCGCCTGTGAAAACGTACCTTTCCCTGTCCCACAGCGCATGCACAGGCTCTCATCCAATCAGCTCTGTTTGCACGCAGATGGGGAGCCTGAGCAGTAACCTTCCTGGCCGCCCGGCCTGTCTAAATGACTATCTGCGTGACCGCGCCAGAAAAATGGGGGGATCTGTGGTTATCCAGGGGTCGTTTCACACAGTGGGGCATCCTGATTTAGAATGCCCAAGGGGCAAGGTCAATTTAGTTTATTTTGTATAGATTTTACACATTTGAGTCACCTGGCCTCATAACAAAAGCAGCACCTCACACACACACAGCCGTTACCACTGATTACAGTGTCAGCCTCTGAGGTAAAGTGTTGCTAGGAGACCAGTGGGCTAAATGAAGCAGCTCACTAAATACAACCCAGCAGAACCCCCTATTCAGCAAATGGACTGAGCCATTGTCATTATACAATTTAAAAGAGAGGCATATTTTTTTTTCTTTTTCTATCGCCAGATTATTTATACACATGTTATAAGCTATTGTGTGGCTATTTAATTATTTATCTTTTTTAATGCAAATTTCGCGATACTGCTCCTTTAACTTTTTATCCCCCCTATATTTGCATCATTATATACTAACATGGAAAAACATCTGAGCCCCCGGATGATTGCCTCAATCTCCATGCCCAGGCTAATGTTATACATAAAACCTTACCTATTGGTGATCATCAGCTGCTGGTTTATTTACAGGAATGCAGGAGGTAAAATGGAACATGTGGACAAGAGATGTTGTTGGGCCTTTTTTTGTTGCTATATGCATTTTATACATGTCCTTACTCGAACCATCACATTTCAGAGTATAGACAAGAGTCTTCAAAGTCTTCAACAACATTTATCCTATTTCTATGAATGTAGGCGTGGGGAGGGGGGTCAACAGCAGCAGGATATACAACAAAAATAGGCTTTTCAGCATCTGTCAGTTCAGAGCTAAATAGGATGAAACCTTTTAGATACATGGTCACTTCCCATGCAAATATTTGTGACATCTATACTGCTGACAAGTCAGTCAGGCCAGTGTAAGGCAGTAGTGTTAAGGTCTTACCAGTCGGCTGCCTGCGCTGGTGGTAAATATGCAAGGCGCCACCTTTGTCCACTCTGGTCACCACTTGGTTCTCTGAACTATTGAAGCGGTTGACACGAATCACACTAGTTTTCTGCTGTGCGTTGGCATGATCAGTGTTTGTAGCGTATAAATAATTCTCAAAAACTGTAAGGCCATATAGATGTTCAATCTGTGAAAAAGAGAACACAATACTGAAATACCAAACATGGTGGAAAACTGAATCAAAGGGTATGAAAGCTTGATGCCTATGATTAGTATTCAGTATAACGTGTAAAACATTGGATGGTATGGAGAGCCATTATGTCCATTATCTCAACAACAAAGTATCTAGCAAGGATGATACCAGAGCACTCTTTACATTACATACTGGAAATGAACTACATAATCAGAATTTTCTTACTCACTTGTCTAAACATCCCATGAAGCCCAGGGTCGGCACAAACTCTGTAAGAACTGAGTGTGTGTTATCAATGATCAATGATCACCTCCTTGTAGCCACCATTCACTGCCACAAGACACCTCTTCAACTGATGGGAGGGTGAAGTAAAGTGAAGAATTCAAAACTGGAAGTGAGTTGTGTATGTAAATTTGGGATGCCCCACTGTGTGAAACTCCATTAGTCGCCCGATCTACATACCTCACCGATTTTCCAACTGCACATCAATTTAGGCAGCACACATATTAGTGTGTGGCTAAAGAAACTGAAAGCTTAGCTGAAACTGAGTGTATGGCCACGCCAGCCATTTGGTTACAGTGGGCGTGGCCGCACACAGACCCAGAAAGTGATTATGCCAAGCAAAATGCCGCCAGCCAGTGGGTTTGCAGGTAAGTCAAGAATATTGGGCAACTGGTGTGGTTTCACACATTGGAGTAAGTATATAGGGCAACTACCGTGGTTGTACACAGCTGGGTATTCCAAATGGGGATTCCCTAGGTGTGGGTATTTAACTAGACCTAACAGACGTTAGATCCGGTCTTGTCCACCTTAAACTGGACCAACACCCATTTTGCAAAACAAGGGTGTTGGTCTGCTGTCAGGGGAAAACACAATTGCTGCCACCCCCCCCCCCCCTCAATTGCCAGGCTTTTAAGCCAGCAAACCTTACCTCAGACAACTCGTTCCCTCTGGGAAATGCAGCCCCAAGATTGGCCTGCGGCTGTCACATGGCCAGTAGCCAGCAAATCGCGAGCACAGATGTCAGGTAAGGTTTGCCGGCTTTATAGGTCTGGAGAGGGGTGCATATGAGCACTGTTTGTTGTGTTGGTCTGGTTTAAGTCATTTTTGACTGTCGGTCCACTTTAAGTATCTCAAACCTGTTGCAGATGAAGCACCCCAGGAAACAAGGTAAATTCTTCGCTATATGAAATCTGATACAGAAAGGTGTGCAATCACTTACCAGCAACCCCTGAATTATAGTGTGTCGGTTCTTGCCTTCATAGTCTACTACTTCAATATAATCCAAATAAGCATCTGCCCAATAAACCAGGCGATTTACTAGATCCAAAGTGATGCCATGTGGAAAGACAATTTTACTGTCAACTAGCTTGGTCCTGTCCTGGCCATCCATATCACACCTCTCCACCTTAGGGATCTGCCCGTAATCGGTGAAGAAGACTTTCCTGTAAAAAGAAAAAAAAAAGGATTTTTGTGATGTTTTAAGGCAAGTACAAAATAGAAATATTTTCCATCCAGATCCATATTCCCAAACAAAGTTATTTAAAACTGGCTCTCAATCTTTTATAGCGCAGAGAGCATGCTTTGTAAAGGTTGTAAAACAACAACAACAATTTCACATTGTACCTTATAAACATTAAAGCTATCAACATACCAAAACACCTACATTGCGTTTGTGACATTGTGAAAGTATAACAATAGTTTTAGATGGAATTGTGCACATTTTTATACAGTTTTATTGCTTTCTGGCCAACACAACAGGGATTAAAGCGGACCTTCACCCTGAATAAGAGCCTATCTTATATGTTTCCCACACCTTGTACATACAGATTTCTCACATTAAAGGCTCATAACATGCAGTAGATGCAGGTAGGATGATTTTTAAACATCAAAAGGTGGCGGCTCATAGAGCATCAGGCAGCCTGCAAACAGGAAGTGTCTTCTGACTGTCGCTCTGCATTCTGGGATTGCTGTCCTTTCCCTGACCCCAGCTCTGCTCTGTGTGTGCAAAGTACAGCTCTAACTCTGCCCCCTGTACTTTATCTCGCTCTCCTCAGTATGTGATGCTTCTGAGTCAAGATGGCGGTGCATATCCTGAACAGAGTTGCAGCCCGGTGGGGGAAAGAATAATGTGCGACTAAAAACGTAAAATATATTAATTTTAGATGCTGGGGAATAGTTTTGTAAGGGTTTGGACTTTTCATTAAATCATGCTGATGGTCCGGTTTAAAGGGACTATCCACGCAAAGGACTAGCCAAGCATGCTTGTTTGCCATCTCATGTGTCAGGGGGTGTGTTCCTAACCAATCATTGTCAGCAGTTTTCTTTTTTAAGCTGAGAATCTCCTGATCGAATTGCTCCCGAGTCCTTTACTGAAATACCTTTGACTTTCAGCATCCTCTGCACACTGTGGTCCGGAGCTGGGAGGAAGATATCGCCAACTAAAAATACAATTCTGTGATTACTCACCTGTAGAATTGGTATTATGAGTATACAGTACGTCCTGCTCCAAATCTAATACTTACAGTTGGGATATACTCTGCCAGATGGCACTGGACTGCAGAGACATCGAAAAATAGGCTCCTCCCGGTCCCTCAAATACCCAGGGACCTTCCACAAATCCCCAGCATTGAAAAGCAGTTAAGGAGAAGCCAGGAGAATTAACAATCCAAACTATCAACTATAACAATGATAACAATCACCATACAGGGGATCCAAGAAAATGCAAACCAAGGGTGAGTTGCAGCAGGACGTACTGTATACTCATAATACCAATTCTACAGGTGAGTAATCACAGAATTGTATTATTCTTAGTATACAGTACGTCCTGCTCCAAATAGATTACTTACACGTGGGACATCCAATAGCAGTGTCCATAAAGTAGGGTGGGATCCCCAAGAAAAATCAGCAGCAGGCAGTTTAAACCACTGCCGCCTGCAGAACCTTGCGGCCAAAAGCAGCATCAGCTGAGGCCCTAACATCAACCTTGTAAAACTTTGAAAAGGTTTGAACAGAAGACCAAGTAGCGGCCTTGCAAATTTGTTCAACAGAAGCCTGGTGCTGAAAAGCCCAAGAGGCACCAATAGCACGAGTGGAATGAGCAGTAAGGCGGAAGGGAGGATTCTTCCCCTTAGCAGAGTAGGCCTGAATCACAGCCTGACGAATCCATTTGCTGATTGTAGATTTGGCAGGAGCCAAACCCTTCCTAGGACCAGAAGGGACCACAAAAAGAGCATCAGTTTTCCTGAAAGGTGCAGTAGCCACCAGATAGTACTTCAGACACCTAACCACATCCAAAGAGTGCAAAACTCTCTCCTTAGCATTGCTAGGATTAGGGCACAAAGAAGGAAGAACAATATCCTGATTCAAATGAAAGGCAGACACTACCTTAGGCAGAAAATCAGGTTTGAAACGAACACCACCTTATCCTGGTGCCTCTCATAGTAGGGGAGGCTGAATGGACAGCGCCGCCAACTCAGACACACGCCTGACAGAAGTGATAGCCACCAGAAACACGACCTTGAGCGTAAGAATGGCCAAGGCAGCATCCTGCACAGGTTCAAAGGGAGCACCCTGCAAGGCTGACAGAAACAAGTTCAAATCCCAAACAGGCGCCATAGGTTTACGTGGGGGACGCACATGAGTGACCCCCTGGAAAAAAAGTCCTGATCAGAGGGTGCTGAGCAAAGGACTTCTGGAAAAAAATAGCCAGGGCAGAAACCTGACCTCTCAGAGTACTGAGTTGGAGCCCCATCTCCAACCCATGCTGCAGGAACTCCAGAATCCTGGGAATAGAGAACACACGACAGGGAAGAAACCTAGACTCACACCAGTAAATGTAGGCACGCCAAACCCTGTAATAAATGGAAGAGGAAGAGACTTCTTCCTAGCTTTAATCAAAGTATCACAACTGAGGAAGACAGCCCCTTCTCCATCAAGATGGAGGTTTCAGCAGCCAAGCCGTCAAAGCCAAAGTTTGTAAATTGGTATGGCGTAGTGAGCCCTAAGTGATCAGATCTGGCACCAAGGGCAGAGCGCATTGAACTACTGCCAGCTGTACCACGTCTGCGAACCACACTCTTCTTGGCCACCTGGGGGCCACCAGAATTGCTGGCACCCCTTCCAGAGCAATCTTGCGCAGAGGGGAATTGGGGGGAAGACATACAGGAACTGAAAGTCCTTCCATGACATTGGTAGCGCATCCGAGGTCAGGGCCACAGGATCCCTGGACAGAGAGACAAAAGCTGGAAGCTTGTGATTGTGGTGGGACGCAAACAGATCCACATCTGGTTGGCCCCAATGGTGACACAGAGATTGAAACACCCTGCTGCATAGGGACCATTCTCCCTGGTGAGAGGTCCCCCTGCACAGAGAGTCCGCCAGGCGATTTTCCACCCCCGGGATGTACACAGCTGAAATGCAGGGGACATTGGCCTCCGCCCAAATCAGGATCAGAGACGCTTCTTGGAGAGCCCCCTTGCTCCGGGTCCCTCCCTGATGATTGATGTAGGCAACTGCCGTCTGGTTGTCCGAGCGCACCTGAACAGGCAGGCCCTGAAGATCAGTAGTCAAGCGAGCCAGAACTAACCTGATCGCTCGCAGCTCCAAGACATTGATAGGTGTGTGGGCCTCCTGAGGGCCCCACCTCCCCTGGAACCGCAGAGACTTCCAGAAACCCCCCCAACCTGACAGACTGGCATCCGTGGTGACCGTCTCCCAGGAAGGGGCAAGAAAGGATCTGCCCCCCAACAGGTTTCTTGAGTCCATCCACTACAAGAGGGACCTCCTGACCAGGGGGGAGAGCACACAGACCCTGTCCAGAGACGCTGGGTCCTTGTCCCATACAGACAATAGGTGAAGTTGCAGAGGCCTCGAGTGGAACTGAGCATAAGGGACCGCTTCGAAGCACGCCACCATCAGGCCCACCAGCTGCATCCCCTGCCTGATGGAGGGATGGGGACAAGCTAGGAGGGACTGGGCCTGTGCAATCAGACTGTCCACCTTCTGCTGAGGAAGGAAGATCTTTGCCTGAACTGTATCCATATTCATTCCTAGGAATGGAGTTACCAAGGAAGGGGACAGTGAGGACTGAGTATCCAACTCTGCCTGATGTAGAGACTGGGAAGTGATGAGGATGTCGTCCAGATAGGGAAGCACGCAGATGCCCTGACATCTGAGCAGAGACATCACGCCAGCCAGCACCTTGGTGAACACCCTGGGAGCTGAAGTGAGGCCGAAGGGCAAGGCCACAAATTGGTAGTGTTGATCCATCAGAGCGAACCTGAGGAACCTTTGATGACCTGGGAACACAGGAATATGAAGGTAAGCATCCTTGATGTCCACAGAAGTCATGAAATCCCCTTGGCGCAGGGAACTGATGGCAGAGCGCAGAGTCTCCATGCGAAAGCGCCTGTCCCTGACAAACTTGTTGAGAATCTTCAAGTCCAGGATGGGCCTGACAGAACCATCCTTTTTGGGTACTGTGAATAGGTTGGAATAAAAGCCCTTGCCTTTTTCTCTTAAAGGGACCTGGCAGATGACCCCCAGCTCCAGGAGGCTTGCACTGCTTGCACTAGCTCCTGAGGAATCCGGGATCTGATGAATCTTGGAGGGGGATCGGCAGCAAACTCCAACTTGTAACCGGAGGACACTACGTCCTGAATCCACCGGTCTGAGACATGAAGCTTCCAGACGTGAACGAAGTGCTGCAGCCGTCCCCCCACCCGGATGGGTGAGGGCGCCCCATCATGCCTGAGGGGGCTTGGGAGAGGATTTTGCTTTGGGACCCCAGGAGGAGCCAGGACGTCCACGTCCTCTGCCTCTACCACAGAAAACCCCCCCGGGCCCCAGGGAAAGACACCCCCCTTCCCTGTCTTGCACCGCGGTAAGGGGAGGAGAAGGAACCCTGACCCCGAAAGGGCCGAGGTTGCCGCCTGCGCTGGGGTAACCTGCCTCCCTTAGCAGCCAACTGCAGAGAAATTCTGGGGATTTGTGGGAGGTCCCTGGGTATTTGAGGGGCCGGGAGGAGCCTATTTTTCGAGGTCTCTGCAGTCCAGCGCCATCTGGTGGAGTATATCCCAACTGTAAGTATTACATTTGGAGCAGGACGTACTGTATACTAAGAATAGGAAACTTAAGCAATGATTGATTCAAAACACAGATCCTGACACAAATATGACATAACAAGTAACCACAGTTAATCCTTTAAGGAGTCCTTTCAATTTCATTAATTTTAGATCCTCTTTTGACATAATTTACCTAAAGAGAAGCGACAGCATTGTTAAAGTGAAGAAAGATAAATAGAATTCTGCTTTCAGGGAGTTATATTTATTCTGAAGTGTATATTATTGTATGTCAAAAGCATGTTATTAAGATGCTGAGCTTATCTAGCATTTATTTAATATTTTCTATGTTTGTGAATGTGTGTTTTATGGAAGCAGTTTTTACTACCTGCAAACTGTTGCTATTAGCAACCGTACAATAAGTCTGTACACCAAGATATAAGAAGAGAGATGTGAGTCCTGCACTAGAATAAAAGGCTAAGTTCACACCTGTCTGGCGTGTTTATGTAGCAGTGTTTGCACTTACGTTTTTTTTGCTCATCTTGTTTGCGTTTGTGCCTGCATTAAAAAAAATCCCTGTTTCTGGGTCCTGTGCCCTGCCCTCTTGTCTATAAACTTTAATGGGATGCATTTGTGGCCCAGACGCACAAGGCAGGCAGGCCATTGTTGGCTTTTGGCTGCTGTGTCTGCTGCAAATGCATATCTTACACATCGAATAGGGATGCTGACCCACAATAATTACCCCCTCACTCAAAAGGCTGGACAAGTTAAGTAAAGAAAAATATTTACATTTTTTAAGCCTCAACATGTCATGTAAGACACAATAAATACATGAGTTATATCTTTTCTAATCACATTAAACTGCAAGTGCATAATAATTCCACAGTGGACCAATAGAATATATAAAGCCCTAAAACTAGTACCAAGGAAAACAATTACACAAAAAGTACCTGTGCAACATGCACCATTGAAGCCCAAATTACAACAAATTACATTCTACTACAATCACAATGTGGAATTAACCCAGAAGTCTATACAACCTCCCTATGTTAGAGAAAGTCTACACAAAGAGAACCCAAAAATAAAGCACAATACTGACCCGCAAATGTGCACATAAATATCCACTGGCACCATCAGACAGGACCACTGACCGATAAACACTAAAAGATGAACCCCTCCATCAATGAAGAATTCCAAACACAAACGCATGCTGAACCAGACCAGTCTAACCGAGGGCTAAGTCTGAGTGAGCTCATCTCAGCAGAGGCCATATGAGCAGCATTCTGAGCAGGACTCTTCTTGTAAATCTTGGTGTACGGTTAGTAATGGCAACAGATTGCAGGTAAAGAAAACTGCTTTCATAAAAATACAATTCTGTGATTACTCACCTGTAGTATTGGTATTATACGTATACAGCACGTCCTGTTCCAGAATATTCCTTACTCTTGGGTAATACATTCACAAGATGGCGCTGGACTGCAGAAAACAGCTTGTGGCTCCTCCCGGCCCTATATAAGTCAGGGACCTCCCACAAATTCCCCAGTATTGACAAGCAGTTAACAAGAAGCCGGGAGAACAATAATAAAAAGAATTCAAAAATGAACATATGAACAATCACCATACACAGGTAACTAAGAATAATGATAACAAGGGTGGGATGGAACAGGACGTGCTGTATACGTATAATACCAATTCTACAGGTGAGTAATCACAGTATTATTCTAAGTATACAGCACGTCCTATTCCAGAATATTCCGTACAATATTCAGTGTCCGTAAGGTAGGGTGGGATCCCCAAAAAATAACAGCGGGCAGTTTAAACCACTGCTGCCTGCAGAACTTTGCAACCAAAAGCAGCATCAGCTGAGGCCCTAACATCAACCTTGTAAAACTTAGAAAAAGTATGAACAGAAGATAAAGTAGCGGCCTTGCAAACTTGTTCAACAGAAGCTTGGTGCTGAAAAGCCCAAGAGGCACCAATAGCACGAGTAGAATGAGCAGTAAGGCGGAAGGGAGGTTCCTTCCCTTTAGCAGAGTAGGCCTGTACCACAGCCTGACGGATCCACTTACTGATAGTGGAGCCAAACCCTTCTTAGGTCCAGACGGGAGCACAAAAAGAGCATCAGTCTTCCTGAAGGATTCAGTAGCCACCAAATAGAACTTCAGAGTCCTGACCACATCCAGAGAGTGTAAAACTCGCTCCTTAGGGTTACTAGGATTAGGGCACAGAGAAGGCAACACAATGTCCTGATTGAGATGAAAAGCAGACACAACCTTAGGCAGAAAACCTGGCTTAAAACGAAACACCACCTTGTCCTGGTGTCTCTCAAAGTAAGGGGGTTTGATGGAAAGCGTCGCCAACTCAGAAACACGCCTAACAGAAGTGATAGCCACCAAAAAGACTACCTTAACCGTCAAAATGGACAAAGGGGCCTCACACAAAGGCTCAAAGGGAGACCCCTGCAAGGCAGATAAGACCAAGTTCAAATCCCAGACTGGTAACATAGGCTAACGTGGAGGACGCACGTGAGTAACCCCCTGGAAGACCTGGAACCTTGACCAGACGATGGTGAGCAAAGGATCTTTGGAAGAAAATGGCCAAAGCAGATACATGACCTTTGAGAGTAATAAGTTGAAGACCCAAACCCAAACCATGTTGCAGAAATTCCAGAATCCTAGGGATAGAAAACACCCGACAGGGAAGCGACTTAGACTCACACCAGTCAATGTAAGCATGCCATACCCTATAGTAGATAAAGAACAAGGACTTCTTCCTAGCCCGAATCATGGTATTAACAGACAGGTAGCCCCTTTTCCATCAAGATGGAGGTTTCAGCAGCCAGGCCGTTAAAGCCAGCGTTTGTAAATTGGGATGGCGTAGCTGCCCCTGAGTGAGCAGGTCTGGAACCTTGGGCAGGGCATACTGATCTACCGCAACTGCACGATGTTTGTGAACCACACCCTTCTTGGCCAACAGGGGGCCACCAGAATGGTTGGCACCCCTTCCTGGGCAATCTTGTGCAGCACCCTGCCCAGCAGAGGAAAAGAAGGGAACACATAGAGAAGCTGAAAGCTCTTCCAAGACATTGCTAGTGCATCCATGGCCAAGGCCAGAGGGTCCTGGGACAGAGAGACAAAGACTGGAAGCTTGTGATTGTGACGGAACGCAAACAGATCCACATCTGGCTGACCCCAGCTGAGGCACAGGGAGCGAAACACCCTGCTGCTGAGGGACCATTCTCCCAGACGAGAAGTCCCCCTGCTGAGGGAGTCTGCCTCCAGATTCTCCACCCCCGGGATGTACACAGCTGAGATGCAGGGAACATTCTCCTCTGCCCAAGATTGTATCAGGGACACTTCCTTGAGGGCCCTCTTGCTCCGGGTCCCTCCTTGATGATTGATGTAGGCAATTGCCATCTGGTTGTCCGAGCGGACCTGAACAGCCCGACCCCGAAGGTGTGGAGTCAATTGGGCGAGAACCAACCTTATCGCCCTCAATTCCAGAATGTTGATAGAGGTGTGGGCCTCCTGAGGGCCCCACTGACCCTGGAATTTCAGGGATTTCCAGAAGCCCCCCCCCAACCTGTCAGGCTGGCTTCTGTGGTGACTGTCTCCCAGCACGGGGCCAGAAAGTATCTGCACACCAACAGGTTCCTTGAGTCCAGCCACCACAAGAGAGACCGTCTGCCCAGAGGGGACAGAACCAAAACCTGATCCAGGGAGCGAGGGTCCCGATCCCATACCGACAAGAGGTGAATTTGAAGAGGTCTCATGTGAAACTGAGCGTATGGAACTGCCTCGAAGCAACACACCTCAGGCCCACCAACTGCATCCCCTGCCGGATGGAGGGATGAGGGCAAGACATAAGAAGCCTGGCTTGGGCTTGAAGACTCTCCACCTTCTGCTGAGGGAGAAGGATCTTGACCTGATATGTATCCAGAGTCATGCCCAGAAAGGACCTCACCATTAACAGTGACAGGAAAGACTTGGGGTGGTTGATCACCCAGCCGAAGGACTCCAGTGTGGACACCATCAGCTCGGTATCCAGCTCGGCCTGCTGGAAGGACTGAGACGTGATGAGAATGTCGTCCAAGTAAGGAAGGATGTGAATGCCCTGAGATCTCAGCAGAGCCAATACGCCTGCCAGCACCTTGGTGAATACCCTGGGAGCCGAGGTGATACCGAAAGGCAAGGCCACAAATTGGTAGTGCTGATCCTCCAGAGCGAACCTGAGGAATCTTTGATGACCTGGAAAGATTGGTACATGAAGGTAAGCGTCTCTGATTTCTACATGGTCATGAAGTCGCCCAGGCATAGTGAATTGACAGCTGAGCACAGAGTCTGTATGCGAAAGTGTTTGAATTTGACAAATTTGTTGAGGAGCTTTAAATCCAGGATGGGTCTGATGGACCCATCTTTTTTTGGGAACAGTGAAAAGATTGGAATAGTAGCCTCTGCTCCTTACCCTCAAAGGCACCTGGCAGATGACCCCCAACTCCAGAAGGTTTTGCACAGACCCTGAGCTGACAGGGGGTTGTGAGCCATCCGGGATTTGATGAATCTTGGGGGCGGCCAGGCTGCAAACTCTTGCAAAAATCTTGTAACCGGAGGCCACTACCTCCTGAATCCACCGATCTGAGACGTTAAGCCTCCAGACGTAAGCAAAGAGCTGAAGCCGTCCCACCACCCAGATGGGTGAGGGCGCCCCTTCGTGCCTAAGGGGGCTTGGGTGAGGATTTTGGCTTGGGACCCCAGGACGGCCACGTCCTCTGCCCCTTCCCCAATGATCTCCGCGGGCCCCAGTAAAGGAGACTCCTCGGCCAGTTCTGGAACCACGGAAGGAAGGGAGAAAGGCACCCATCCCCCGAAAGGACCGGGACGGCCTCCTACGTTGAGGTAACCTACCGCCCCTGGCAAACAAATCCAAACGTTCACCAAAGAGGCGCAGGCCCTTGAAAGGGAAACCAGTGAGAGCCTTCTTAGCAGCATTATCAGCTACCCACTGACGTAGCCAGACAGAGCGGCGTATAGCCACCAACAGGGCAGAAGTCCTACCACACATTCTAATGGCATCATCCATGGCAAAAGGATATATGCAATAAATTCCTCACAAAGCAGGAGAGATTCATACTATTCTCTACCCGCATCCTCAGATGCCCCGTCCAAGAGACACTTAAGCACCCCTTTAATGGCAATAGCCATGATAGCAGAGGCACAGACTGGGCGCAGCGCCGTCCCCACACAGGCAAAGGCGTGACAGGCCAGTTGGTCCAAGCGCCGGTCCTCACCATCCCACAGGGTAGTAGTATCAGGAGAATGCATGACAGATGTATTGGACAACCCGAGAACGGGCGCAACCACCTCGGGAGGACATGACCAACGCTTAACAACATCAGCAGGAAAGGGATACCTCTTGTCCCAACTCTTAGGCATCCCTGGCAGCTTGCTAGGCCATTCCCATTCCTTGAGCACTAGATTATTAAAGTGAGACTGCTCAGGGAACTCCCAGTGTGGCTTAACCGTATGAAAAAGCTCACCCTGCTGCTGCGGAGCCACTGCCAGGGGAGAAATACAAAGCACTTCAAAAATGTAACTCAGCAATCTGTCAGTGTCATCAGGGACCACGGGTCTTCCCCAAAGGGAGTCCCAGTACCACCATAAATTTTAGGTTGTTCCTCAGAGGATTCAGAATCAGAAAATAATTCCCCCTCCTCAAGGGGGTAGGGACCTGAGAGTGAGTAAGGGCTCTCATCTTCTACAGGGAAGAGGGAAACCGCAGGTGATAAATGCCGCTTCTTAGCAGAAGCGCTATGCGGGGCAGACCCAGCAATATGTTTTTCAATGCTGGCCACATGTGCAGCCAAATCAGGTTGAGACTCCCCGCTGGCATGCCCCCCACTGGGGGTCAGATGTAAGCTTGGGGGGTAGGCGAAGCCAGAGGGGGCACAGCACTAGGCCCAGTAGCAGGCAACCCAGATTGCAACGCAAGCACCTGCTGGGCGCAGGGTACACACACCCTGACATCATCACTTATAGGGGATACCCCACACGCAACACATAGCCGGGCTTGTCCTGAAGGAACCCCAAGCACATTATCCCCAGAAGCCTCCATATGGTGATTATCGTGGCACAACAGGCCAGTAAGGGTTAACGCTAATAATAGCTACCCGGGATGCCCCAATGACCCGCTAGGGAAGTGCGAGTAATGAGGGGAGATGGTCGGGAGAAATCACAGTGCGGAAGTTTTAACCCGCCTGAAAGACATAATAAACATTCCCATGAGATAAAACAGAAGGAATTCAGAAAATATCACGCCACCGGGGTTATTCACGGACTGCGGTAGCCAGCAGCACACACAGCAAGGATAGTCAAAATGGCGTCCGCAGACCTCGAGGGGCGGGCCTTCGATGAGATGTGATGTAAAAAACATCATCCCCATAGCCCTCCCCCCCTGAAGAGCGCGTAACGCGCCCACGTGATCCTGCCGTCCAATCGCGGCCCGGCAGCCCTGAGGAGAATGACGCCGCCATCTGCGGAGCACTGTACAAGCGCGCGGCGGCGTTTTACAGTATAACATACCAGGATTAAGTAAAATACAGGTCACAGAATATTCTGGGACAGGACGTGCTGTAAACTTAGAATACACACATTTGCTAGTATGAAAAAGGACATCCATTTGGCAAACAATAATATACACTTATTCAAAAATAATATTAGAGGCGTGCTTATCTGGTTAATCAATTTTTATTGATACACAACTACTCTAATTCTTTTAAACACATGGACACAGCAGTGGGCTTAGGCCAAAATCCAGCTTGGGATTTAACTTGCCCTCAGACAGCCCACAAGATCCTTGCTGATCCCTGCCCTGTCAAAATATGCTCCATAGCTACAGGCTACAGCATTGCAGCGACAGGTGGCTATGGGCAGGGTGACATGGCCATTGTAAAGGAACAGGACTAAAACGATAGCATTTTAGGGGCAGATAATGTCGCAGGGGTGGGCATAAACCCATAAGGCTGGGGTGGGCTCATGGATTGGAGAGGTACAGTGGGGCTGAGTCAGAAGGAATCAGGCAGGGAGTGTAGGGGGTGTTATGCACTAAAAGAAGCAAGTAAATCGGGCTCTGGGTGAAGTGGGCTACACGCAGCCCAACTGACCCCAAAGCAGTGCAGCCATTGGGAATTCTCCCAGTTTTCTGTATGGCAGGTTGGCTCCTGAATGTAGCACAAACGAAACACATGTAAAAGAAATATATTGTAAAGTTTAAGCATATTATAGGGGCTTCTAATGTAAACAGGTTATGGACCACATACTCTATTGACATTGTTCAAACCATGCAGATATATTTTTCCTTTCAGAAAGAGACCTTAGTTCTGCTTGGAGGAGGGAAGGATTAGGACCGGTCCATGGAAATGCCCACTGCATCGAGCTATGAATGAGAACCTACTCGTGGGCCAAGCATCGTATGGTTTTGGTAGTTATTGTTTTGCTGCATGACAGTTGGAAACAGAAATTAACCTCAAATAGGGCTTGGAGAGCACAGCATGAGTGATTGCATGAACAATCACTCTAGCAAATAGACAGATCTTCTGCATCCGAAAGTGAACAGTCCGCTCGCATACAGGCGTACGGTTGTTCGCTCGCTCAACAAATGGTCGCGTTATCTGTATTTATAAGCCATAAGGCTGGGCAACTGAAGTTGTTTTATTTTATTTTAGGATGTTTTGCTAGGCCATTAGACATTTTCAATCATTACATAGGCATTTTCAATCACGAATGGTAAAAACAAAAAGGCTCAAGTTTTAGAAAAATACAAGTCCAGCTGCCTTGACTTATGACCACAGATATATAGATACAACATCTTTGTAATCCATCAATAACTGATGAGGTTGTAAGGCAGCTTTTCTAGTTTTTCTGAGATATTAATTACATGCACTTTACCGTAATGGAAATTAATTGCGCAATCTCAAATGCACTGTAAGTGAAAAGAAATATTATAATCTTAATGAAGATGTTAACATTACATTGCACTGGTGATTGCACACCACACAATGAGATTAGAGAAGACAAGGATTTGGATAGAAGTAGAAAAGACAATATACCCAAGCTTGTGAATCTTGGAAATGATCCATGATCAACTGCATATATTTCTTTACATAAAAGGTTAATTTCTCGTTTTAGACACCAGACTTTTAATGAGGCTCCAGTGTGACCTGTACCCTGCCTGATCTGCTGCCAACTGTACTTTACCCTATCATTGTTTAAATATATCAACTAGGTATAGAACCATAATATGTATATGTTTATCTGATATATTTGGTCAATGATTGACATATAATGTTTCCCCTTTTGGACCTTTTCCACACAGTGGAAGCTGTTCTAAAACACTAGAGCACAATGTATACTATACCTTAGCTTTATTGCTCAATAAGAACAAACCCTTAAAAAGGTGATAGATATTGACGCACATTTGAGATGGTACTTGAGTTAACCAGAAAATAGAGAGTGTTGGGAATTCCTGTGTTACAGCATGTTTAGCATATGTCCATATAACAAGGCCAACAATCCAGATCACTAGTCTGGCACCCTGGATCTCAAAAAGCTATACAGCCAGGCATAAATCAATGTTTGGCAGTCTCCCTTTATCATCAAGGACTGTTGAGAGCATGCTGAGTGAATTATTTAAGTGGGTGGCAGTTAATACCAAAGTTGCAGGAGGCACCAGCAAGTCTAATGGTCTAAAGTAGTGTCCTATGGTTGTGGCCTTTCTATGTCTCACTGGTTAAAGTAGATTGCAGGACGGGATGCCCCTGGGTGGAGCAACTTTCCCGATCGACCTCTGGTTTTGGCCTGGATATCATGGGCCTACACTATAAAAAGCCACAGGCACAGCTAGGAAAATTTCTATGACTAAAGGCAGTTAGTGGTTGAAAGGTGGCAGGTAGTCTAGTGCTGTCCTGCTCTTATACTGGAAAGTAAGAATTTAGGAAGCGTCCCGGTTGTGCATCAGTTTATTGGGAACATTTTGATTTACCTTATATTTATTGCCATATCTGTTTAAGCCTCTAGTAAATAAGCCAACAAAATACTGATGTTAACATTGAAAAAAGAAATGGCCTAATCTTAGGTACTATACTAGTATATCTAATATATAATACTAGAATCTATACTTGTTATAACTTTTTTATGAGTACACCTCTCGTCAGTGTACCAGGACGACTTACAACTGTCTGTTCCAACTACAAGCATAAGTGACCAGCCTGATATATTGCCAGATAATGTTGGGATATCTTTATACGCTGTGTGAAAGTTGAAAATCTTGCAAATAAGGGAAGACATTATGAAAATGCCTAAAATGTGGGCCTAGAACCATCAAAGTTTGAAGTGATTTTTGAAAGTCTTCATTATTGTATGCCAATAGGAAATAACCACATTGCCTAGCTTTTCTGTTAATTTGTACATCAAAGTGATATGCTAAAAGTACTGACTCTAGCTTGCTAATCATCTTATTGGGTGAGGTAGAGACAAGAGTATTAAGCCCTTCTGCTCTAATTCAACCTCAACAGATGGGAGGAAAATACAACTCTGTGAAGTACTCACCTGTAGAGTTGATATTATACGCATACAGCACGTCCTGCTCCAGTAGTAGTAATAACATGTGGGTAATCCTCCGCCTCCGGCGCCGTGCACTGCAGACATGTAGAAAACAAGCTCCTCCCGGCCCTACATATATCGAGGGACCTCCCACAAATCCCCAGCATTGAAAAGCAGTGAGAAAGAGGGCCAGGAGAAACAACCACCCAAAACTGGCAAAAATATCAAAGATAACAATCACCAACAGGGGATCCAGAACAAGGTGAAAACAGGGTGGGGTGGAGCAGGACGTGCTGTATGCGTATAATATCAACTCTACAGGTGAGTACTTCACAGAGTTGTATTATTCTAAGCATACAGCACGTCCTGCTCCAGTAGTAGTAATAACATGTGGGACATCCAATAGCCTTGCGGCCAAACACACCGTCAGCTGAGGCCCGAACATCAACCTTGTAAAACTTTGTAAAGGTATGCACAGAAGACCAAGTAGCGGCCTTGCAAACTTGCTCCACAGAGGCCTGGTGCTGAAAAGCCCAAGAAGCCCCAACAGCTCTAGTAGAATGAGCAGTAAGACAAAAGGGGGGAGTCTTCCCCTTAGCAGTATAGGCTTGAACAACAGCCTGACGAATCCATTTACTGATGGTAGACTTGGCGGGAGCCAAACCCTTCCTAGGCCCATGAGGCACAACGAAGAGAGCATCCGTCTTTCTAAAGGCCTGAGTGGTAACCAGGTAAGACTTGACACACCTGACCACATCCAAGGAATGCAAAACGCTTTCCTTAGGGCTACTAGGATTAGGGCACAAGGAAGGAAGTACAATATCTTGATTCAAATGAAATGCAGACACAACCTTAGGCAGGAAGTCTGGCTTGAAGCGAAACACCACCTTATCCCGGTGTCTCTCAAAGTAGGGAGGCTGAATAGACAAAGCAGCCAACTCAGACACACGTCTGACCGAAGTGATGGCTACCAGGAAGAAAACCTTGAGCGTGAGCACAGCGAGATCGGCCTCATGAATAGGCTCAAAGGGAGCCCCCTGCAGGGCCGACAAAACCAAGTTCAGATCCCAAACGGGAACCATAGGTTTCCGAGGCGCACATGAGTGACCCCCTGAAAGAAGGTCTTGATAAGAGGATTCCGCCGTAACCACTCCACTGAAACTGCCCTCACCAAAGTCACCAATGATCTGCTCACTGCCAAAAGCAAAGGTCACTACTCCATCCTTATCCTTCTTGACCTCTCCTCAGCCTTTGATACTGTCGACCACTCTCTGCTTATTGATATTCTCTCCTCTCTTGGGGTTCAAGGGCTTGCGCTCTCTTGGCTCAACTCTTACCTCTCTGATAGATCATTCAGTGTATTCTATTCTAACACGGTCTCATCCTCACGTTCCCTTTCTGTTGGTGTGCCACAAGGTTCTGTCCTAGGCCCCCTACTTTTCTCAGTCTACACCCATGGCCTTGGCAAACTTATAACTTCATTAGGCTTCCAATACCACTTCTATGCGGATGACACTCAGATATATCTCTCAGGCCCCAATCTCTCCTCTCTACTATCTCGTCTCCCCAACTGCCTCTCAGCTATTTCTTCATTCATGTCATCTCGCTACCTCAAGCTAAACATGGACAAGACAGAACTGGTCATTTTCCCACCCTCTAACTCCCCTCCCCTCTCTAACACATCTATTTCTGTCAACAATTACACAATAACAGCAACTCCCCAAGCTCGGTGCCTGGGAGTCATTCTGGACTCTGCCCTCTCTTTCAAACCACATATTCACTCCCTGGCCACCTCCTGTCGCCTCCAACTTAAAAACATCTCCCGCATCCGTCCTTTCCTCTCACCTGACACCACTAAAATGCTAGTGCATGCCCTGGTCATATCCCGTCTGGATTACTGCAACATCCTTCTTTGTGGCCTACCAACTAACAGACTGTCACCCCTCCAATCTATCCTGAACTCTGCTGCTCGCCTCATCCATCTCTCCTCTCGCTCCTCCAGTTCTGCGCCTCTCTGCCAATCCCTACACTGGCTGCCAGTCCCACAGCGAATCCTGTTCAAAACTCTAACTCTCGCATACAAGGCTCTCTCCAACCAGGCCCCTCCCTACATCTCATCTCTAATCCAACAGTATCAACCTAGACGCAGCCTCCGCTCTTCTGCCGACCTTCTCCTGTCCTCCGCCCTGGTCACCTCCTCTCACGCCCGCCTCCAGGACTTCTCACGTGCAACTTCAATCTTCTGGAATGCCCTCCCACACCCAATCCGCCACTCCACAACCCTCAAATCCTTCAAAGGCGCCCTTAAAACACACTTATTCAGACAAGCATATAATCTGGCCTAACCAATCTTCTAAAGAGCACATGCCACAAAGCTCAATACTGACTGTTTGTGATCCCTCCCCCTCGTCTTCACCCCTCTTCCTTTAGACTGTAAGCTCGCAAGGGCAGGGCTCTCTCCCCTACTGTATCTTGTACTCAGAATATCCATTGTCAACTCTGTAAAACTGCATTTGAAATGGTATATGTATCGTATGTTTCTACCCTGTCTGTAATTACTACTTTGTAAAGCGCTACGGAAGATGATGGCGCTATATAAATAAACAATAATAATAATAAGAGAGTGCTGGGCAAAGGTCTTCTGAAAGAAGATAGACAGGGCCGAAACTAAGCTTAAAACCTAAGTCTAGACCATGTTGTAAGAACTCCAGCCCCCTGGATACTAAGAATTCCCGGCAGGGAAGAGACCTGGATTCACACCAGTCAATGTAAGCACGCCATACTCTATAATAGATGGCGGCAGAAGTCTTCTTCCTGGCTTGCACCATAGTAGCCACAACAGATGCAGACAAACCCTTTTCCATCAAGATGGAGGTTTCAATAGCCAAGCCGTCAAAGCCAGCGTTAGTAAATTGGGATGGCGTAGAGACCCTTGAGTCAGAAGGTCTGGCAACCTTGGCAGATCGTACTGATCTACTGCCATTTGAACCACATCTGCGAACCACACTCTTCTTGGCCACCTTGGGGCCACCAGAATCGCGGGTACCCCTTCCAGAGCAATCTTGCGCAGCACTCTGCCCAGAAGGGTAATTGGTGGAAACACATACAGGAGCCGAAACTCCTTCCAAGACATTGACAGGGCATCCGTGGCCAGAGCCAGAGGATCCTGAGACAGGGATACAAAGCTCGGTAGCTTGTGAATGTGATGTGACGCAAAGAGATCCACGTCTGGCACACCCCAACGGTGACACAGTGACTGAAATACCCTGTCGCAGAGGGACCATTCCCCCTGACGGGACGACCCCCTGCTCAGAGCATCTGCTAGCAGATTCTCCGTCCCCGGAATGTAGACAGCAGATATGCATTGTACATTGGTCTCTGCCCAAGTTAGAATCAGAGACACCTCCTGAAGAGCACCCTTGCTCCGGGTTCCTCCCTGATGATTGATGTAGGCAACCGCCGTCCTGTTGTCTGAGCGTACCTGAACCGCCAGACCCTGCAGGTACTGGGTCAATCGTTCCAGCACCAATCGGACCGCCCTGAGTTCCAGGACATTGATAGGAAGATGGGCCTCCTGAGGGCCCCACCTCCACTGGAAGCGCAGGGACTTCGAGAATCCCCCCAGCCCGAAAGACTGGCATCCGTTGTGACCATCTCCCAAGAGGGAGCCAGGAAGGATCTGCCCCTTGTCAAGTTCCTGTGGTCGAACCACCACGCAAGGGATTGTCTGACCGAGGGGGGAATCACCCAGCTTTCGTCCAGAGATGCTGGGTCCTTGTTCCATACTGACAGAAGGTGAAGCTGCAGAGTTCTCAGATGAAACTGGGCAAAGGGCACCGCCTCGAAGCTTGCCATCATCGAGCCCACCAACTGCATTCCCTGCCGGATGGAGGGATGAGGGTTCGCGAGCAGGGATCTCGCCTGGGTTGTCAAAGCTTCCACCTTCTGCGGAGGAAGGAATATCCTTGACTGAACCGAGTCCAGAATCATCCCCAGAAACGGGGTCACTGAGGAGGGGGACAGAGAGGACTTTGGGTAATTGATCACCCAGCCGAAGGACTCCAGGGTGGACACCACCAACCGAGTGTCCAGCTCTGCCTGCCGCAGAGACCGAGAGGTGATGAGTATATCGTCCAGGAAGGGCAACACGCGTATGCCCTTTAGTCTTAAGAGAGACATCACCCCTGCCAGCACCTTGGTGAAGACCCTGGGAGCCGACGTAAGGCTGAATGGCAGGGCCACAAACTGATAATGCTGATCCAACAGCGCAAATCTGAGGAACCTTTGGTGCCCTGAGAACACCGGAACGTGCAGGTAAGCGTCCTTGATGTCCACAGATGTCATGAAGTCCCCTGGACGCAGCGAGGCAATGGCCGAGCGCAGAGTTTCCATACGAAAATGCCTGCTTCTGACAAACTTGTTTAGGATTTTCAAATCCAGAATGGGTCTAACTGACCCGTCCTTTTTGGGCACCGTGAACAGGTTGGAATAAAACCCCATGCCCCTGTTGCAGATGACCCCGAGCTCCAGAAGGTCCTGCACAGCCAGCATCAAGACTCAAGCTGAGGCAGGATCCTGTGGGATCCGAGACCCGACGAACCTGGTGGGGGGCAGCACCGCAAATTCTATCTTGTAACCGGAGGAGACTACCTCTTGAATCCACCGGTCTGGGACAAGGCGTCTCTGGGACAAGGCGTCTCCAGACATGCTCGAAGTGCTGTAGACGTCCCCCCACCCTGACGGGCGAGGGCGCCCCTTCATGCTTGGGGGGGGGGGGCTTTGGGCTTGGGCCCCCAGGAGGAGCCAGGACGGCGTCCTCTGTTCTTGTTCCAGGACTCTGCGCGAGACCCAGAGAAGGACACCCCTCTACCCTGCTTGGTCCCACGGTAGGGGGTAGAATGGGAGCTTGGACCATGAAAGGGCCGGATCTGACGCTTGCGCTGGGGCAACTTGCCACCCTTGGCAAAGATATCTAATCCTTCTCCAAACAGGCGCAGCCCTTTAAATGGAAGCCCCGTAAGGGCCTTCTTGGCGACGTTGTCAGCAGCCCACTGGCGTAACCAGATCGCGCGGCGTATGGCCACCACCAGAGCAGAAGATCTAGCGCTCAGCTTAATAGCATTGTCCGATGCAGATAGGTTATAATTCACAAAGGTCTCACAGGTGGTCAGAGCGTTGGCGGCCTCAGAGGGCAAGTCATCCGCCCCTTCCAGGGCAGTCTTAACCACCATCCTGAGCGCCACCGCCGTGATGGCTAAGGCGCAAACCGGGCGGAGCGACGCTCCCCCAAATGCAAAGGCATGGCATGCCAATTGATCAACTTGCCAATCCTCTAAATCCCGCAGCGTAGTAGTGTCAGGGGAGTGCATAATATAGGTGTTGGACAGACTCAGGATCGGGGCATCGACCTCGGGCGGCGATGTCCAACACTTAACCAGATCGGCAGGAAATGGATACTTCTTATCCACAGCTTTAGGAATCCCCCGGAGTTTACTGGGATGTTCCCATTCTTTCAGCACTAGGTTATTAAAGTGAGTTTGTTCGGGAAACTCCAACCGCACCCTAGCGGTATGAAACAGATCACCCCTTTGCCGAGGGGCCGCGGGAGGGGGAGAGAGGGATAACACATCAAAGATCTGAGACAGCAGTCTGTCAATGTCGTCCTGGGACCAAAGATCAGAACCAGACTCCTCCTGACTCCTGGACTCGTCCTCGTAGGATCCTGAGTCAGAGAGCAGTTACCCTTCCTCTGATGGAGACTGAGCATAGGAAAGCAGTAAATCATCAGATTCTACAGGGAGAGTAGTAGCTTCAGGATTCAAATGACGCCTCTTGGCAGTAGCCTTGCGCGCCAAGGAGCCAGCGATGAAGCTTTCCACACTAGCCAATCTAGAGGCCAAATCAGCGTGAGAATCCCCACTAGTATTGGGGGTTAGGCTCAAGCTTGGGGGAGTAGGGGAAATGAGGCGAGGTGCGGGCCCAGCCTCGGAAGAGGTGGGGAGACCGGCTAGCGCCTTTTGGGCACAAGGTACGCAGACCCGTGTATTGTCACCGCTGCTAGGTGAAACCCCACAAGCTGCACACAGTCAGGCTTGTCCCGGGGGGACCCCGTTCGCGATGTCCTGGGATGCCTCCATATGGTGATTATTAAATTCAATATGCCAGTAGGGATTGACGCTTTAAGCAACCCTGGATGCCCCAATAACCCGCTGGGAAGTGGGAGTGATTTCTGAAAAATGGTCTGGACCGGGCGCTACGTCGGGCCGGGAGAAGCCACCGAGGACCGCTGTCTGAAAGACACAAGGGGAACAGGGATGTCAGAGCCGAGCGCGAAGAAGCAAGCTAGGGAAAAGATCGCCCATGAGGGCACTTACAGGTCTGCGAGGGGAGGACCGTCTTCACCACGCGCATGCGAGAAGGAAATGGCGCCCAGCGAACCTCGAAGGGCCAGAGCGGGCGATGACGCGGAACCCGCCAGACCGAACCACGCCCCCCCCGGAGAGCGCGAAGCTAGAAGGCGCGCAGCCAATCAGGAGAGAATGGTAGATACGTCAGCATCACTTCAGAGAAGAAGTCTGACAGAGTGAGTAAGGAGATTTGAAAAACGCCGTAGCTTCCCTGAACAGTGCTGCCGTATGCGCCTAGAGCACAGTTAAACGCTGCGGTCAGTTGAAAAAGTAAACAAGTGAAACGCGCTCTGACACCCGGTAGCGGTAAAGCATCTATAGTGTAATTAGGGCAAGGAGTAGGCCATCAAACACACAACCCCCTGGGGAGGAAGGTGACCCGAATAGAGGGTTCACCATTAGATGGGACATGGGGGCACTGGTGCGGGAGGGGCATCCACTGAAGGCTCACCATTCGCCTTAACCGTCTACCCTATGGAGGGGGATTGCGGTGGAGACTAGCTCCGTAAGCACACTAGGTGCTGCCTACCTTCACCCGACCAACGCAGCCCAGGCTGGGAGGCATTAATTCACAATGAGGACGAGTGGAAATAGTCCCGCAGGGCCTCGGGCTGTCAAGCCCCGCTCGCCTGCGAGAGCGTGATACTTCATGTCTTTGCAGTTCCAGCACTGCAGAGAAATCTGGGGATTTGTGGGAGGTCCCTCGGTATATGTAGGGCCGGGAGGAGCTTGTTTTCTACATGTCTGCAGTGCATGGCGCCGGAGGCGGAGGATTACCCACATGTTATTACTACTACTGGAGCAGGACGTGCTGTATGCTTAGAATACCAGTCTTGTGTTCCAGTAGCTATAAGGTTACTGGCAGTGTTCTCAGTTGGAGTGATGATTGCTGCTGATTTGTTTAGTCAAAGCGGCTAACGAGCTCACCTGCTACAGTGGAAGAATTTTGGGAGTTATAGAAACTATTAAGAGCTTTACTAATCAACAATAAAGCCACTCCTGTTTTACCAAGGGTCAGATGAATATAAGACACATTGAAACAACGTGCAGGTCTGGGGGCACAATCCTAACACACATGTTTATTTTACATCCCAGAAGAGGAAAACAACTGCTGGAGCATCAAGGGAATCAGAAATTAAACTGTGCCGTAGGTCCACGAGCAGCATCAAGATTTATGATTCATGATTTATGAATTTTTTAAGTCTATTAGAATGCCTATACCACTAAAGCAATCCTGCTGATCTGTCACAATGCATCCCAACCTATGCCTGAAGCAGACCTCCAGTCAAAAAGCTTAGTAAGCTGCTCCCCTAAAGCCCCCCTCTGGCAATCAGTGACATACACTTACTGAGAAGGATTACCACCATGCGATGTTTGGAATAGCATGCAGATTCTGCACTCTTAACTATGCATGGCAGTGGCCATTTTGCCACACAAATGAAAGACCTCCTTCTAAAATAACTGTCAAAATTGCTTCATAGCTCTGTGCCATAATCTCTTATTTCTAGCCAGAAGTAGTAAGCCTTCAGTTGTAATGACTCATCATTGCTTTGGTAACAGTTGAAATCTTCTAAATACATTGTATCCCCTGACTGAGTGTTTTTGCTGTGGCCGCCGCTATAGAAGTACATTGTATCAGCTTCCATCACACAGACTTCATTTGCTACATTAATTCAAGTTTATTTAGTGTTTGCGTGTGAAAAATTACAGATAAGCTTCTCGTTTCTGAGGCATATATCTCTCATTTTGGTGTGAACTGCTGCTGGCACAGCACCCCCTAATTCTCATGTGTAACCAGGACTATCAGATGTGTGGCAAGAGGACCACTCCCATGTAATTCAAGAGTTCTACCACATCTGCATTGTGTTAAGCCCTCTGAAATGGCTTATGCCACTGATTATAATAGGGGAAGCAGTTCAACAAACTTATTTTTTTTTTACTGGAGATCTGCTGTAATATCTAAAATAAAAACCTTTTTAGTGCGACTAAAATGTATACCTGAAATAAATGAATAGAGAAGAGCCATTAATAAATGGGAAACCAGCTGGGAAAGGTCACAAACTATGCTCAGCCATGTGCGAAATAGAGGAATGTGATGTATGGTGCTGCTCGATCCCATCAGTAGTCAATCAGGAATGGCAATAAAATCCATTATCTCCATCATTGGCCTTGACTCAGTCTGCCCTAGTAAGGAAATTGCAGCGATATACGCTGCCTGTGGCCAAAAATTCTTTCAACTCCAAAGTAATCAACAGATTTAGGAGTGTCACAGATTTCACAAAGAAAACAACTGTTCGTATATTTTATTATTCCAAAAACCAGAACACAATCTACAACCTAAAGAGATGAGGGGGGAAAAAAAAAAGAAACGGGAATCCTTGAGTATTGCATCTTTAACAAAAATGATGACACCCAAACTCATTAAAGAATATCCCTATTCATACTCATTCTTGTTCAGAGAAGCAAGCCACCATAGGAACCCAGAACCAGTAGATGATATTTGATATTCTTGGTAAGCCCTAAATTTTAATTTGATGTTTTTTAAGAAAAGTTTAAGAAACAACATTAAATTCATCTAAGGACGTCTCTGGGATAGGAATGTTCATTTGCCTGAGCCCTTGCTTAAAGCAGAACGGTCAATTAAGAGCCCCCTGGGCTTGGGGTTACAAAGAAATAAAGTCCTTACCTTCTCCAGGGGCCCGCACCGCTCCTTCTGGGGGCCACCTTCTTGAATGAAAAACACAAAGCTCCATCCCGCAGCTCCGTGCGCGCTCCTTATCACCCATTAAAGTGAGTGGGAGTGCACTCAACCCGAGGGATGCGGCTTTGTGTCTTTTCCTGCAGTGACCATGGGAGACGGTGAGGAAGGCGTGGGCCCCTAGATAAAGTAAGGGTTTTTTGATTTGTAACCCTCCCATCCTGACCCAGCACCAGGGTAGGGTGGCAGGGTGGCCACCTTAATTTAGACCTACACTCTTTTTGCAAAATCTGACCCATGGTGTAAATCCACTGTAAAGTTAAAGAACGCCCTCTTGCCTGACCCCATTACATGATACTTTGTTTCTCACAGAAGCAGCAGCACAAACTGCAGTGACCTTACTCTTCTAGGATAGGATAGATGTTTTTCTGGTCTCTGATAGACAGAGAGCCAACCAAGAGTATAGTTCACTAGAGACCCAGGGCATTTTATGACATCTAGTTCCACTTTCATTGTCTTTGAAGACCCCATCAAGGCATATGATGACCTCCCTTATCTCCCAGCCTTCAGGCAGTTCCATGTAGTTCAGTGGGCTGCTGTAGTCCAGCTTCGGGGTAGATGTTCCATCTGTGCAATCCCTGTCCAGGCACTGAAACAAGTCCCTGCTGCTGGTGAAAGGAGGCTCCCTAGTTCATTGGCAGCAAGGGAGCCATCATGTGAGCCATCACGAGCATCCACTGATGACATGTACTATCAGTAGTGGACACTTGTATATGTGCCGGGGGGGCCAATGCAAGTGCACACTCAGCTTCGCCGCTAAGAGCGCTGCATCCGGACAGGCTTAGATATTGAGACTGTGGGCATTTGCCTAGAAATGTCCCTTTAAACTAGGCATCATTGTACCCATGGCAGGTTGTGAGATATATTGAGGGGGCTTTATGTCTCAACTCCATGGTCTCCAACCCTCTACTTGAGAGCTACCAATAGGTCACGCTTTATTGGTCATAACATGGCCAGCACCGCCTGTGCATCTGTGTAGAGATCTGCAAAAAATAACTTGATAGTGGGACCCGTTGCACCTTCTTGTAGAGTAGTCAGCTGCTGGGGACAAATAGGGAGCATGATATTTTTCTGGTTGTCTGGAAAGTCACTTCAGGGCAGGACAAAAAAAAAAAGAACACACATCCCAAAAAGGACTACCAAAGCTCATGACAATATACAAAGAAAGCGCTCTACTGGATCCAACAGATCAAGGCCTGAGGAGCCAGATGTTTTTCCTAAACTAAAACAAGATGTCTCTAAACTATCCAGGTCTGGAAAGGGATGTTGTGACATTTCTTTAGAAAGACAAATAAAATGTACTATGACTAACAGGAGGAAACCGGGCTGCATTACTAAGTATCACAAGATGTTCCTCTGTAATAGTAGAACTAAAAAATTCAACTGATTACATTTTCTTATTAACCCTTTTAATATCAGGGGTGATCTGGGCCTGCTCGCCCAAAATAAACTTGGGTTTGACTCACTTAGAAAGAAAAAAGTGTTTTTAAGGATAAAATTATTTTTGTAAACAATATTTAACATCAAAAACTCAATTTGCTTTACTATTCTGTTAGCTGCTGTCTGGCAATGCCAAGATAAGAACTCCCCTGTCCACAATCAACACAGAGTATAAGACTGTCTTAATTTCAACCAAGGCAAGAAAAGGTAAAATTGGCAACAAAAAAAACGCCTTAGTTGATACAGGACAACAAAAAAATGTGCAATTGTTTTCCTGTTTTTACAATTGGTAGTCATTAATGATTGTACATAAACAGTTACAACTTTTGTTTAAATCAGTGGAATATTCAACTTCACTTCAGCTACTTTGCTAGAAATCTAATGGACATGGATTTCATGACACACATGAAAACATGTCAAGCAAGTTGTGGCGTAAGAGGGGATGCAAAGGCAAAAAAGACTTTAGGTCCGCTTCCCCATAAACCAGCTTATTTAATAACGAGAACTCTTACCTAATATAAATCCACAAGTACGGGTGCACGGTTCGCAGAGACGCCGCAGAAATCCAAATTCTTACAAAGAACCAGCACTCCAGAAGTTCATAATTAGTCACTTTGTATTATTCCAGGTATAAATCATATGCAGACAAAAATTGGTTGTCGGTGGACGTTTCGGGGTGCGCTTGGCCCCCTTCCTCAGGACCAACCACATACATGTATGTGGTTGGTCCTGAGGAAGGGGGCCAAGCGCACCCCGAAACCACATACATGTATGTGGTTGGTCCTGAGGAAGGGGGCCAAGCGCACCCCGAAACGTCGACCGACAACCATTCTTGTCTGCATATGATTTATACCTGGAATAATACAAAGTGACTTATTATGAACTTCTGGAGTGCTGGTTCTTTGTAAGTTATTTAATGACGAGGTCCATACTCCTGCATCCAATGTGACAGGTGGCTGCCAGTGGCATTCACCATGCACTTGCTAAATGCTACAACACTCTTGCGGTGCACTCTGTTGGTCACGAGAAAAGGTCATGCTCTTGCAGTTAACACATCGAAGGATCTTCAAGGGGTGTTCTATGAACTTATAGAAAGGCAGGGATGCCAAATCAGGATACTCAGGGAGGTTAAGCAGACCTTTGCCCGCTTTCAGTAAGATTTGCAACAGAGCAGTGACTGTTAAAACTGCGAAAAAAAGCAATACAGTTTACATCACGCTCATTCTTATACCTATTGCAAGCACACACATATAAACCTCATAATGCATAGTTGACGTCCCTGTCCAGGGCTAAGGAAAGGAAAGAAAAACTGTACTTATCTGGCAGCCCACGTGTTAAGGAATCTGACTGCTGCATCATCAGGTTCCGTGCTGATAGACGAGCTCCCTGGCCAGCCTTGATGTGCTACCTTGCTTCCAGTCATAGGAAGCAGGCTTCTTTTTGACTGGCTGCGCACTACGTCAGTGTTAACAGTGGATGCTTAGATGCCAGTCAGTAATTTTCTATTGCCTTAGAATGATTGGAACTATGAGGTGTTAGAAGGAAGACTTGGGTGGGGCACTGACCTGACATTATAAGTGGCTAAAAAATAGGTGTTAAAGCCCCTTGCCTCTATTCAAGTTTTTTTGTTTTCACATAAATGGCCCATTTTCAGGACAAATTATTTGGATTGGATTTCCTACTTATTGCTGCTAGATTCCTAGAAAAGCCACGTTGAATCGAGAAAGCACATTGGATTATTACTGAAACATTTTCAAGAACAAAAAAATGCAAATCCAGTTGACCATACATACCATAACCTGCATGAAGGACAGGTATGACAAGCTGTAACCGTTTTGCAAAGCTCATGTATTATTAAGGCTCTATTACTTAAAAAAAAAAAAGCATTAAAAAACAGGACAGCTAAAAGGTTATGCCGCTACAGCCAAAAAAGGTGCTTTCCAATTAAAAACAAGCTACATCCTCAAAACCATTTCAGCACTCATGTAGGTCATCTTTATAACCTAAGGCAAAGCCCGACATATCTTCACATGGAACATTTCTTCTGACCGCAAGTGTCTTGGCTGCGATTGCTGGCCATACGGAACTAGTCAGCAGAATCCAAATATCCAATCACAAAAAATTGCTGAAAAAGTTTTCGTGTTGATCTAGGAATGTTCTACAAGGATTAATTGCTCAATTAAACAGAGTACATTCAGAGCCAACACTCTCAGAAAGAAATGACTAGTGTACAATACACAAATACGTGCAAAGCGGCAGTACATACACGCAACTGGTTTATATTGCTAAATACCTAAAAAATGGGAGTTGGATTAAGAAGATGCCAAACTAGAAAGACGCATCATAGATAACTAGACTGCTGTCAAAATGATAAATGTTTAAGACGCTTTGCCCATTCAGATAAGGAGCTGCAATAATTTCTTACCACTGAATCGCAGCAATGATTGAGAAGCCCTAGAATAGGAAATCATATGGGACACTATTGGATTTCTATACAGGTTCTTAGATATTTGCACACATTATGAAAAGGTTATGAAAAGGAACTGTGCAAGTCAATCAGTGAAAAGGCAAAGAAAGCCAATGGGGATGTTTTGGGGGAGGTCACAGAAGTAATTGGAAAGTAAATTGTGTTTGGAGGTGATTTTTGGTTTGACTCAAAGCCAGTGAACAGTTTGGCACAGAGGGGTAGGCATAGAGGGTGCAATAGCTGGATAAGCCTTGGAGAATGTGAGATAGATTGCAGAGCTGTTGCTGTAGAAGCTGTAATGCAGGCATGCACAACCTATGGCCAGCATGTCCACCTGTTGTTGACTGCAACCCCCGAATAGAGATATGGGGGTGGGGGGAGTGATAGGGAGATTAATAAGGAAATGGAGCGCATGCCTGGGATGGCATCCCAACTGCTGAGTTTTCAGCAGACAGACCACTGGATTTCTCCAGCGGAGCAGGGAGTAAGATAAGAGATCTCCCATTAACACGTGCGGGAGCATCCGCAATTGGGATGTCCCTCTGCACTCGGAACAACATCTGATTTTGGTGGAACTCTATGTACATGTCAGCAGTGGTGAACATAGCCTATTTGCTGCCTGAGGTGAACAGAAAGAAATGCCCCTAGGATGTACTGCTCTACTCCTCAATAATATAAAAGAGTAGTGCTCCTCTTCATCTGGCTCCTCCCTATGATGGGTGCAGCGCTGAGTGGAGTACGAGATACCAGGGCCACCTATGATTAACTGTAAAAACGTAACAGTGTGCATCGACATCCCCCCGATCTCCACTTTACCACTAACAGGGTAGCAAAAATAGTGACACAAAACAGGTCCAGAGAATGTTCTGCCGCCTGCTGCTGATGCCCGACATGGCCTCATTAAAAGTGCACCCTTGCTATTTATGAGGATATGACAGATGGCCAAACTGAGGAGGCTGTAGGTAGGGACAAACAATTATAACTGCAGGTCAAACTAGAAGGCACTCACTGGGTAAGAGCCAGACAAAGTCGGCTGATCTTAAAATCTGTCTTTTCTTCAACTTTTAATTAAATTTCTCATGTAAATGGTGCATAATGGTTTGAAAAGCAGTACAAAAATACAATTCTGTGAGTACTCACCTGTAGAATTGGTTTTATAAATATACAGTACGTCCTGTTCCAGAAATTCCTTACACATGGGTTGTCCGCCACAAGGTGGTGCTGTAGACTGCAGAGAAAGACTTGTGGCTCCTCCCGGCCCTATATATAGCCAGGAACCTCCCACAAATTCCCAGTTGTTACAAAGCAGTTAGACAAGAATCCGGGAAAACAATAGGAAAAGAACCCAAAAATGAAAAATTGAACAATCACCATACAGAGGAAACCAAAAATAATAACAAGGGAGGGGTGGAACAGGGCGTACTGTATACTTATAAAACCAATTCTACAGGTGAGTACTCACAGAATTGTATTTTTCCAAGTATAAAGCACGTTGTGTTCCAGAAATTCCTTACACATGGGACATCCAATAGCAGTGTCCCTAAGGTAGGGTGGGACCCCCAAAGGTAACAGCGAGCAGTTTAAACCACTGCCGCCTGCAGAACCTTGCGGCTAAAAGCAGCATCAGCTGAGGCCCTAACATCAACCTTGTAAAACTTAGAAAAATTATGAACAGAAGACCAAGTAGCGGCCTTGCAAACTTGTTCAACAGAAGCCTGGTGCTGAAAAGCCCAAGAGGCACCAATAGCACGAGTAGAATGAGCAGTAAGGTGGAAGGGAGGCTCCTTCCCCTTAGCAGAATAGGCCTGTACCACCGCCTGACAGGTCCACTTACTGATAGTGAACTTAGCCGGAGGCAAACCCTTCCTAGGTCCAGAAGGGAGAACAAAAAGAGCATCAGTCTTCCTGAAGGATTCAGTAGCTACCAGATAAAACTTCAAAATCCTAACCACATCCAGAGAATGTAAAACCCTCTCCTTAGAATAACTAGGATTAGGACACAGAGAAGGCAAAACAATGTCCTGATTGAGATGAAACGCAGACACAACCTTAGGCAGAAAATCTGGCTTAAACCAAAACACCACCTTGTCCTGGTGTCGCTCAAAATAAGGAGGTTTGATGGAGAGTGCCGCCAACTCAGAAACACGCCTAAGAGAAGTGATAGCAACCAAAAAGGCTACCTTAAGAGTCAAAATGGACAAAGGAGCCTCACGCAGAGGCTCAAAAGGAGGACCCTGCAAGGCAGATAAGACCAAATTAAAATCCCAGACAGGTAACATAGGCTTACGTGGAGGGCGCAAGTGAGTAACCCCCTGGAAGAAAGTCCTAACCAAACGATGGTTAGCAAAGGATCTTTGGAAGAAAATGGCCAAAGGTGAAACATGACCTTTGAGGATACTAAGTTGAAGACCCAAGTCCAAAACATGTTGCACGGATTCCAGGATCCTGGGAACAGAAAACACCCGACAGGGAAAAGACTTGGACTCACACCAGGCAATGTAAGCATGCCATACCCTATAGTAGATAAAGGACGAGGACTTTTTTCTATCCCTAATCATGGTATTAACCACGGAGGCAGGCAGCCCCTTATCCATCAAGATGGAGGTCTCAACAGCCAGGCCGTCAAAGCCAGCCTTTGTAAATTGGGATGGCGTAGCTGTCCCTGAGTGAGCAGGTCTGGATCCTTGGGCAGGGCGTAATGATCTACTGCCAGCTGCACGATGTTTGCGAACCACACAATTCTTGGCCAACAGGGGGCCACCAGAATGGCTGGCACCCCTTCCTGGGCTATTTTGCGCAGCACCCTGCCCAGCAGAGGAAACGGAGGGAACACATAGAGGAGCTGAAAGCTCCTCCAAGACATTGCTAGACTGGAAGCTTGTGATTGTGACGGGACGCAAACAAACAGATCCACATCCGGCTGACCCCAGTGGTGGCACAGGGAGCAAAACACCCTGCTGCTGAGGGACCATTCTCCCAGACGAGAGATGCCCCTGCTCAAGGAGTCCGCCTCCAGATTTTCCACCCCCGGGATGTACACTGCTGAGATGCAGGAAACATTCTCCTCCTCCCAGGACAGTACCAGGAACACTTCCTTGAGGGCCCTCTTGCTGATGCCCTCCCTGATGATTGATGCCCTCCCTGATGATTGATGTAGGCAACCGCCGTCTGGTTGTCCGAGCGGATCTGAACAGCCCTACCCCGGAGGTGTGAGGTCAACTGTGCAAGAACCAACCTTACTGCCCTCAGTTGTAGAATGCTGATAGAAGTGTGGGCCTCCCCGAGGGCCCCACTGACCCTGGAATTTCAAAGAAATGCCCCAACCTGTCAGACTGGCGTCTGTGGTGACAGTCTCCCAGCAAGAGGGGACAACACAAACACCTGATCCAGGGACAGAGGAAATTTCTGATGACCAGGCAATATTGGTACAAGTTAAGCATCCTTGATGTCTACAGAAGTCAAGAAGTCGCCTGGGCGCAGGGCGCCGACCGCAGAGTGCAGAGTCTCCGTGCGAAAATGTTTGAACCTGACAAACCTGTTGAGACGTTTCAAATCCAGGATGGGCCTGAGGGACCCATCCTTTTTGGGTACTGTAAATACATTGGAATAGAAGCCCCTTTCCCTGAGGGGCACCGGGCAGATGACTCCCAACTCCAGAAGGTTTTGGACCGCAAGGCGCAGGCCTTGAGCTGACAAGGGGTTTAGAGCCATCCGGGATCCGATAAATCTTGAAGGCGGACAGGCTGCAAACCTTGTACCCGGAGGAAACCACCTCTTGAATTCACCGGTCTGAGACACGCAGCCTCCAGACATGAGCAAAGAGTCGACGCCACCCCCCCCACCCGGATGGGCATGAGGGGGCTTGGTTGAGGATTTGGTCTTTGGACCCCAAGAGAGACCGGGACGGCCACGTCCTCTACCCCGGCCCCAAGTGTCTCTACATGATCCTGCGAATGGGGCCCCCGTCCCGCCCTTGGAGCACGAAAGGAGGGGAGAGCAGAGCTAGCCCCCCAAAAGTACTGCGGCTGTTTCCTGCGTTGAGGCAACCTACCATCCCTGGCAAACAGATCCAAACGCTCCCCAAAGAGCCACAGCCCCGTAAAAGGGAACCTAGTAAGGGCCTTCTTAGCAGCATTATCTGCCGCCCAATGACGCAGCCAAACAGAACGACGGATAGCCACCTGTAGGGCTGAGGTCCTACCACACATCCTGACCGCATCATCCATAGCAGAGAGAATTAAAGCCACAAAGTCATAGCACAACAGGAGGGATCTATAATCCTCTCCCCTATTGGCTGCCGTGGTATTATCCAGAATAGACTTCAGTAGCCCCTTAACAGCAATGGCCGTGATAGCAGAAGCGCACACAGGGCGCAGGGTAGTCCCCGCGCAGGCAAATGCGTGACAAGCCAGCTGATCCACACGTCGATTCTCAGCATCCCTCAGGGTATATGTGTATCAGGAGAATGCATGACCGAGGTATTGGACAACCCGAGGACGGGCGCATCTACCTCAGGGCGAAATGACCAGCGCTTAACCACATCAGCAGGGAATGGGTACTTCCTGTCCCAGCTCTTGAGCACTGCGGGCAATCTACTAGGACGTTCCCATTCCTTAAGCACCAAATTATTAAAATGATTTTGCTCTGGGGACTCCAGACGTTACTTGTCAAAAAGCTCACCCTGTTTCCTTTTAGCTGCCACAGGAGGGGCAATACACAAAACATCAAATATATGGGCCAAAAGCCTATCAGTGTCCTCAGGAGACCACGGGTCCTCTCCCAAAGGAGACCCAGTACCGCCATAAGCCTCCTGCTGGTCCCCAGAAGAATCAGAGGAGTTCCCCCTCTTCTAGGGGGTAATGGCCAGACAGATTGTAAAGTCCCTCACCCACAACAGGAAAAAGGGGGCCCCCGGGGGTTAAGTGCTGCTTCTTGCCAGAAGCCTTGCGGGGGACAGGCACCATAATGTGCCTCTCCAGGCTGGTCACACTCAAAGCCAAATCATAATGGGATTCCCCACTGGCATGTCCCTCGCTGGGGGTCAGAGGCAGGCGCGGGGAGGGTAGGGAATGCAGAGCTGGGGAGCGAGGCAGGCAACCAAGACAGTAACGCAAGTACCTTCTGGGCGCAGGGCACACATACCCTGACATCGTCGCTAACAGGGGATACCCCACACATAACACACAGCTGGGCTTGTCCCGAAGGATCCCCAAGCACATTATCCCCAGAAACATCCATATGGTGATTTGAGTGGCAAAACAGGCCAGTAAATGGGATAAGGCTAGTATAGCCACCCGGGATGCCCCTAAATCCCGCTAGGGAGGTGGGAGAGTACAGATGGGAAGAGGGCCGGGAGAAACCTCAGTGACGTTTAACCCGCCTGAAAGACATAAGCAGAAATCCCCATAAGCATTTACAAGTGAGAAGTAAACAGAAAAAAACACCCGCAGGGGCACTCACGGACCGCACAATCAGGGAGCCAGCAGCGCACGCAGCACAAGTGAGAAAGGAATCGAAATGGCGTCCGCACAGACCTTGAGGGGGCGGGCAGCAGAAACGTGACGCAAAAAGCGTCATCCGCAGATCCCGCCCCCCCCCCCCGGAAGAGCGCGAATCGCGCCCCACGTGATCTCGCCAGCCAATGGTGGCACAGCAGCAGCTGAGGCAATGTCGCTGCCGTCCGCGGAGCGCTGTACAAGCGGCGGCGAGCGTACAGTGTAAAAGACACACATACAAAGCAGACAGTGAACAATGCACCCCCCCCCCCCCCCCAGGAGAGCTCCACAGGGAGAGAAAGTGCAAAAGCCAGTAATAGTTGAGAAGCAAAAGGGGGGGGGAGGGGCACCAAGGGGGATTGGGTAAGGAAGACCCAGAATGCAGGAAGGGGCATCCCACACGGCTCACCATAGGCCTAGACTGCCTACCCATATCAGTGCAGGGATTGCGGTAGGAGCAGCGCTCCTCAGCACCTGACCCTGGTGCTGTCCTACCTTCACCTGAACCAGGCAGCCGAGGCTGGGAGGCAGTGGGTACAGAACGGGTGGGAATAGCCCTGCAGGGCCGCAGGCTGATAAGCCCCGCGCCCCTGCGCAGTATACAGAGCCATCTTCCATCTTCGCAGTCCAGACTGCAGATAGGAACTGGGAATTTGTGGGAGGTTCCTAACTATATATAGGGCCGGGAGGAGCCACAAGTCTTTCTCTGCAGCCCACAGCGCCACCTTGTGGCGGATAACCCATGTGTAAGGAATTTCTGGAACAGGAAAGACTGTATACTTGGAAAATGTGGATGAAAAGAGCAACCAGTGATATGACTGGCCCATGAATACTGTATAGTAAGCCCTCTTACCCCATGGCTGGATCCAGAGCAATGCCCTTGGGATTGTACAATTCTAGGTCAAGAAGGGTTACACAGGTGTCACCATTTTTGTTACAGACAAAAATTCGGTCGTCAATGTCATCCACAAAGTAAACGTTGCCGGTTAACCAGTCTATAGCCATCTGTTCCACATCTGAAAGATAAAACCAAAAAGGAGTTCAGATAAGTAACAATTCACATATGGCAACACAAAGTAATCTTGACACAGGTCAGAGAACCCATCAACAAGCCCCCCCCCCCCCCCATACCACCACCACGTCCCCCACAGCAGCAGGACAGCTTAACTGAGCTCATTCGCTAAAATGCTTTGCAGCCAGTCAACAATTGCGTTATAGCATTGCAGGACAGATCATCATAATAATGTGTAATAAACGGTATGCTTGCACACACAAAGGAATTTGTGCATTGCATTTATCCTATCCATGCAGTGAAAACATACACATGAACCACACCAGTGAGTGCACACACTTGCCTGGAGCCGGTGGGCTGCCCTGGTAATGGTGCCCAGGCAACAGCTGGCGGTGCGACCATACAGTCACCTAAACAATTCCTTAAAGCGGACCTTCACCCTGAATAAGAGTCTATCTTATATGTTTCCCACACCCTGTACATATAGATTGATCAAATTAAAAATCATCCTACCTGCATCTACTGCATGTTACGAGCCTTTAAACATCCAAGATGGCAGCTCATGGAACATCAGCCAGCCTGCAAACAGGAAGTGCCTCCTGACTGTGCTGCTCTGCATTCTGGGATTGCTGACCTTTTCCTGACCCCAGCTCTGCTCTGTCTGAGCAAAGTACAGCTATAACCCCACCCCCTGCACTTTATCCCACTCTCCTCTCCTCAGTACGTCAAGATGGTGGCGCCCGTATCCTAAAGTCCTGAACAGAGTTGCAGTCCGGTGGGGGAAAAGAAAAATAAGTAAGTGACTAAAAGCTTAAAATATATTAATTTTAGATGCTGGGGAATTGTTTTTAAGGGTTTGGGCATTTCAATAAATTATGGTGAAGGTTCGGTTTAACCACTAGGTCAAGACTGCCCCTAATGAGCTGGGGTGGTACTATAAAGCAATGGTATTGAAGCTTTAATACTTTAAGTTTAGATATCATGGAAGGGGTGGGTATGCCTAAAGGCGGCTATGATGGGGAAGCTGTAGCATTGCAAGGATTTTATTGCTGGAGGGGATGGCTCTGAGGTGCATGCTGGGGGCTATCTCAGCCAGGTGGACTGCAAAGCACCTACCTTCAGGATGTAGGTCCCACGCTAAACTAGACAGTAAAACTACTCATGCATCTACTGGCAGTCTTGCGGCCTCTCCGGGCCAGTGAGTGCAGCAACAGCCTGCACACATCACCCCAATGGTGAACTCTACAGGAACAGGGTTCCTATGCGAAATGAGGATGCCCAGGGGAGATGGTCCATTTTGACTTTGGACTTTATTGATTTGAAATGGGGGAGAATGCTAAGATATATGGCATTTCTTTAAAACAAAGGCTAACAGTTATTTTATAAAAAAAATATTTTCAGGAGGAAAAAAAGGCATTCAGCAGCCAGGCAGTCTTATAATGTCGGGCACCGTTGTTTGGATAAATGAAGGCCATGGTCACTGCAGATGAGCCGGGGCTGTGTGGGCATGGGGTCTCCATATGCGGGCCAGGTGAGGGTGACAGATCTGATCTGCAGCCTGGATCTGTCAGATCACTTGCATGTGAGCAGGAAGTGTTGTTGTGTGCGTGGGCAGATAAATCTTGCCAAACTATACTGAAATCAAAGCAGAAACTTTCATCAAACACTGTCAGCTACTGCTGGCATCAGCTCCTCTCTCAGATGCTAAATAAATCATAAGATGCTTTGAATCATGCTGCCCCCTCCCCAAACTGTTGAACTGCAATCAATTCTGTGCAAGCTACCCTATAGCTCTCTTCAGATGCTGAGTGTTAAAAACCTGTCAGGCCCCCCCAAAACACGTTGTGAACCCCTACAGGTTCTAATCCACATAGGCAGCCTTTTAATATGAAGATTAAACACTAAGTTGTAACTTTCTTTGCAATAGGCATTTGACGAGGAGCTGGGTTTTTCTTTCCCTTTGTCTACCCTAGAGCACCGCAGCGGCCTGTCCGTACTCCCACTTGGATGCTGGAAATGCTCTGTGAATACGAGAATGAGCCAGTACATTTTGTTCTTCACTTAGCGGTTGTATAGGTGGCACTTGAGATAACTGAAAATTGCTACTCCATTAAAATAGGCTGCAACCCCCGTTTTAAGGTATAGTTATATTTGTTTTTTTTTTTAATGACTATACTATGACCAGTATGTCTATAAAATAGAGGACCACCAGTCAAACTCTAAAGTTTTTGTAAGTTTTCTTGTCTTTTGCTGATTACAACAGTAGCTTCCTGAAACTTAATGGTGACAGATTGACTGTAATGCTGATGCAAAACTGTCCCTTACATTGCAAGTGTGCCAGTGTTTCAGTAAACATTCCGAAATGCATATTGTCTACCAAAAGCCGGATGCTGAACACAGCCATCATAATCCACGAGGTGGCAAAGCCAAGCAGCCTGTCAGCCCACTGCATTGCATGACCCTCTGCTGTGTCTGGTTGTCACCTAGCTCTAGACCGTGCCAGTCTCCAGATTTTTGCTATTCCTGTTAAGCCGCTTTGCAGCACAAGTCAGATTACAGGGTCTAGTGGTGGGAAACAAGAGCGCCCTTATGACAGGCACATTTCAATGGTGTGGAGAGAGAGACATTTCTAATAACTTCTATAATGAGGTGTCTGATGGGACAAAATATGTTACAGTGCATGCAAATAAACATGGCCTGCTGCGGAAATGAAGGGAGCTAGAGGAGGCCGGGGAAAAATGAGAAATGGGAAAGCACACAGAAACTAAGAGCTTGCTTTTTCTCAGGAGTCCAGCCAGTGCCTTCCAGCTCCATGGGCCTATTTATAGGGAAACCCTGAATTGCTCCCTTGTACCTTGTACTGTACACTGCTATCAACTGAATAGTAATGATGGTAGGTATAAGGGCTCTGGATTGAGGGTTAAAAGGAGACCTCTAGCTATTTGAGCTCGATGTAAGAAATGTAGCGATATTTAAAATTGCCTGGTTCACCCTGTACACTTATCTAATCCGTTCCCACAGCACACATGCAGGCTGGCATCGGCCCGGCTGATGCCTGCTCTCCCACCAGGCGGAGCCACACACAGCCACAAGGGGATGGCTCTCTCTGCTGTGCTCTGTGTGCAAACCACATTCTATGCCATTCATCTATCCTAAACTCTGCTGCTCGCCTCATCCATCTCTCCTCCCGCTCATCCAGCTCTGCTCCTCTCTGCCAGTCCCTACACTGGCTGACAGTCCCCCAGCGAATCCTGTTCAAAACCTTAACTCTCTCCAACCAGGTCCCTCCCTACATCTCATCTCTAATCTAACAATATCAACCTAGACACACCCTCTGCTGCCTCCACCCTGGTCACCTCCTTTCATGCCCGCCTCCAGGACTTCTCACATGCAACTCCAATCTTCTGGAATGCCCCCCCAACCCAATTCGCCACTCCCCAACCCTCAAAGGTGCCCTTAAAACTCACCTATTAAGACAAGCATACAATCTGGCTTAAGCAATTCTCTAAAGGGCACATGCCATAAAGCTCAGTGCTTGAGCTTTACGACTGTGATCCTTCCCCCTCATCTCCACCCCTGACCCTTGTCAGGACTGTAAGCTCGCAAGGGCAGGGCTCTCTCTCCTATTGTATCTTGTATTCAGAATATTCACTGTAAACGCTGTAACACTATTTGTAATAGTCTATGTACTGTATGTTTCTACCCTGTCTGTAATTACTACGAAGATGATGGCGCTATATAAAAAAAACTATAACAATAATTCATTCATATGTGCAACATATCATGCCAACTGGACAAGAGCCTGCACATGAGCCATGGGATCGCCAGTGGGGGGGGGGGGGGGAGTATACTAGGTGAACCTGGGATGCCCAATGCAAGAGGGGACACATAGGGCAGGGCTTTACTTTAAGAATTGCTAAGTGGATGTTGTATGGAAATAGAATCCAGCCAAACTGACCCTGAAATTTAGGCACATGTAAGTGGCCACAAATGAACATAGATGGGTATAAAAAATTATTGTATGGACTGTGCTGTATGATAATATCAGCAGTAAACGTGGTTAATAACCTGATAGCTACCCATTTATATCCTGTGCCAAAAGGTCTCCTTTATGAGTGCGGTGGATGTGCGATTGTTTGTAGCAGTGCTCATTGATTTTCCACTACACTATATATAAAATGTGTTCCCTGGCAGTATATCAGTGTACAGGGACACTGTGGCCTGATCAATGTCCTATTAGCTCCTTACTACATTGGTGATGATTGGCCTGCCATAGTAAAGACCTGGGAAATCTAAATCATACGGGAGGCAAGATAACACTGACCTAATCACCCAACAAACCAGGCAATACAATACTTTACTTTTTACATAAAATCACCCTGCTTAAAACTACAACAGAACAATGTGACTGCATCTTTAAAGTGGACCAACACCCAGGATTTTGACTATCCTGGGTTTTGGTCCACTTCGGTGAGGCACCCCGATCAGATTCCCGGGCCGATCCCCCCTGGGTGTTGGTCCGCTTTAAAACTTCTGCTACAACGTGCCGGATCCCTTATTCCACAAACAGTCCCAAACAAAGATATCCCCAATATGGCACAGAGCAAAAATAGCTTTTTTAAGCAGGAATTCTTCAAATTTAGATGGTGTCCCACGATGAATGCACTTAGTAATTTTCACACGTGCCCTCCACCAAAACAATCTACTCTTACCGGACCGATAGTGATAAAAAAGGTCTTCTCATAAATTTCCAAGAATTGAGCCAGTGCCTGAATGGCGTTTTAAAACAGCAGAAAGGTGATGTTCAGAATCATGTACCCGGTCGAAGTAACTGAGGCCCAAAATTATGGTCCCATATGAATGAGCATGTAAAAGGACAAACAAATCTAGTACAATGTAAGTCAGCCTTTGATAAAGTTGTCTTGGGACAGAGAAATGCGTTAGGCAGGAGCATTGGCGATTATACTACACCACACTTCACAACATGTTTCCAAGCCACGAGCGTCCGCATGCCTTTGTTATCTGAATGCTTTTAAAGTCGCACTGCTTTTGTAAGTGCAAACATTGAAGTATTAAACATTCTCACCATTAATCTGTGGGATTGCACTAGATTTGTTTGTGTTTTGTCATTTTACTCATTTATATTGGACCATGATTTTGTGCCATGATTTACTTACATGATTCTGAACATCACCTTTTTTGCTGTTTTAAAGCGCCATTCAGGCGCTGGCTCAATTTTTGAAGACCTTTTTATCACTATTGATCCGGTAAGAGTAGACTGTTTTGGTGGAGGACACGTGTGAAAATTACTAAGTGCATGCACCGTGGGACACACCACACCACCTAAATTTGAAGAATTCCAGCTTGAAAAAAAAAAAAAAAGACTATTTTTGCTCTGTGCCATAATGGGGAATACAATTCTTTAGCTTGGAGTGGTGCAAGGCTTGCAGCAGTACCTTTAAAGATTCATTGGCACTGTTAGGTAATACTACAGCATTGATGTGACCTCTAAACACAAAGAAATGCAAATGCAGCAGGAGACATGCTTGAGTGCACCGCAAGTTCATCTTCATGTAGGACTATCTTACTGCACTTAACATAAAATACAAAAAATACGGCAATTACAACAAGATGTGCCCTAAAGTAACTCATGTTATGCAGAGAATGTGACACTGCACATGTTTTCAATTTAAATAAAAGCAGCACAATGGAAAGCCAAAGGAGCTGGCAAAGATTTCTACGTCAGAGATTTCAAATTAGACAGGACCAATCAGATGGGCAGTTTCAGTTTAAATGTTCAAAGATCAAAAGGGAATGTGGTCACCATGTGGCTAGGCAGCAAGATAAAAATCAATTCGCTCCTGTATTCCACACACACTAGTAATATTCATACCCCTTGAACTTTTCTACATGTTTAAACATTACAGCCACAAACTTAAAGTGGATCAAAACCCAGGATTTTGACTACCCTGGGGTTTGGTCTTTGACCCCCGCTGTGTGGAACCCCCCAGGTCGCACGATCTCACTTACTTTTCCCCAGGCCTACGGCGCATGTGCAGCCCTCTCGCCCAATCAGCACGCTTGAATCTGCTTGAGAGCCTTTGTCCAGGAGTCCGTCTAATGCGAGCGGATCCCAGTGCGCTGACGGCCCGCACAAATGCCTGCCTCAGGCATGCTCCCTGCTAAATGGATAGCGGGGATGAGTCCGTTGTTCGCGCATGTGCCAATGGACCGGGTGCGGAGGTGAGTTTTGGCCAACCTGGGGGATTTCACACAGCGGGAGGGAGCAAGTATGCCTGCCCTGGAATCTTATAGACTCCTGGGTGGGTTTTGGTCCTCTTTAGAGTATACCAAAACCAGACCAAGTTTCTGTAAGACGCTAGTTTCGGTAAAATACCAGCCCACAGGACATCCTGATTTGGGATGCCTTGCAGTTTAAAACCCGTCCGGGCAGCAGTTATACATACCTTTCCGGCGATCCCACGGCACCGTACTGCTGGCAGTGGCATCTTCCACATCTGTCCAGGGGTTTCCAACTAGTGCTACTCAAGATCTTATCAGGTGCTACTTGGCAAGGCTGCAGAATGATATGTACCCCAACCTTCTCTGCTGCCATCTATTCTTTACCCAAACAAAACTGATGGAAATTTGAGACTGGCCATTAATCTCAAACCATTCGATTGCTCAGGGTGATGGGCAGTGTTGGCTTTCCTCTACACAGTCCCAAGCACCTTCATCCACATGCTTGCCGTGTCCCCTACATAGCTTGAGGCTTTCTTTCAAACAAAGCTTTTATCTTTCCACTCTTTTTTAAATACCAGATTTGTTGAGTACATGAGTTGTCCAATGGACAGAACTGTGGATCTCTGCAGCTTCCCCAGAGTGATCCCACTGCAATGACCTGTTGAATACCTGCCTTGTCTTGTCAGACAGCAACCCCCAATCATCACCACTACTTCACCTATAGTAAGCCTCCATTTGTTCAGACGCTGGAGACACCTCACCAGATATGGCTGCCCCCAGAACGTGGTAACACAAAAGACGCTCACTGATGCGCCGAAAGCAAGTAAACCACCAGGGCACAGGGCTGAGAAGTCAGGGCAGCAGCTCCAGCATTATGCCAAGTCCAGAAACAGACACACACCGGACACATGGTGGGTGCGGGCAGCAAGCTGGGATGGTCAAGCAGCTATCGCAGACAACTGCATGCTGGGGGAGGCCTGGACTTCTGTGGCCACTGTCCAATCGGGACTGGAAGCCAGAGTCAGCCCAATAACATTAATCTCTGGCTATTCTAGAGGCAGCTCTGGCCTGCAATGACTAGCAGAGAGCAGCCACGGTCTATACTAAGTAGGATACACGTTTAAGAAGATGCCGGGGATGCACAGAATAATCAGGGTTCTGAAGCACAGACAGAGAATCAGGGAAACATCAAATCTTTACAACTGGTTCTTGGCTGCTTTTCTAATTAATGTTCTCTTTGCCCGAAATGTCATTTTAGGTGGGCGGCCATGTCTTGAAAGGTTTGCAGTTATGCCACACTCCTGCAATTTATGTATCATGGATTGAGCAGCGCTCCATAAGATGCTCAGAGCTTGGCCAATGTTTTTTTATAGACCTCGCCAAAACGTTATCCCTGAGCTGCTGATGTTCATGATGCTGTTTGTTCACTAATGTTCTCTAACAAACTGCTGCGGCCACCACAGAACAGCTGTGGTTATATTGAAAATACATTACCTACAGGTCAGTAGGGGACTTCTAAAGGCAGTTGGTCAAACTGGATTTTATTTAGGGGTATCAGCATATAGGGGTGTTAAAAACATATGCGTTCCACACGTTTCTTTACACTTTAATACTTGCTAGTTTGTGTTGCTGTATCACATAAAATCTCAGTAAAAGTATATTTCTAATTATAGACGAAGGTCATTAGCATCTAATATTTACAATTATAGACGAAGGTCATTAACATCCCTCTAAGCTGTTCTGTAACAACACAGGCTAACGTAAGTAGATTTAGCTTGGAGGGTGTTCCTGCTTTACAAAGCAAACCGCTCTTCCCCACAAAGAGCGTTATCCCGGAAAGAATCTGATTTGGACATTATGTGAAAATTCCTAGAGTTTAGCACCATCATCGGCTAGGCTTCATTATATAAAATGCTTATACAAATGCGCTTAACCCTACAGTTATTTGAAACATTCAATAGTTCATAATGGATTGTGGGTGAATTCTAAGGAAATGCGAAGGGAGTACATAGGAATTAGGATCAATAAAGGGGGTGTGACAATGCTAAAATGCGTATCAATTAATTTGCCCATCACTGCTGTATATATTTAGTATATTTAAACCGGACCAACATCTTGGCACAGAAAAATAACCTTCCCAAAACTCCCTTGCCCCATCTGCATGCATGGTACTGAATCATTGTCAGCACTTACATATGCTCCTGCATTCACTCAAAACTAAGACACAGCCTCACCGATTTTCAAGTACCAACAGTCATTTTGGAGCTTCCTTTCCCAGCAACCCAGTTGCCCTGCGTGATTCAACTGACACAGCTGACAATGCACTGTAATAGAAAACCCAGCAGCACTTAGCGTTTGCAGGCGACCGGCAGCTCCAGTAGACACCATTTTGTTTTTAAGATTGACCACGGCAGGAATTAGAAAAAGGTAAATTCATTTTTATGTGCAGCAATCGTAATTGCCCCGGGGAGGGATGCATATGACCACTGTTTGTTGTAAGGGTGTTGGTCTGGTTTAAGGAAAAGCTTTCAAGCATACTCCGTTCTCTTCATCAGACATGATGTTATTAATGCCATGTATGATGAAGAGAACACCATGTCTGACTAAGAGTACTAAATATTCTCAAAAGAAAGAAAAGAATACCTAAATTCATCACTTTCTACTGATTTCAATGGATAACATATTTCTGTTACATATCCCTTTATGAGAGCAAACTCAACCTGTGACCACTTTTGTTAACAAATAGAGGAAGACTCGGTCTGGACAAGGTCTGCGACTTATTTAGTGACAGCTGCCAAATTTAAACATTAATTTAGTTATCAAATTACAGTGGAATTTATAGCCACTGTATTTTTTTTTTTCTTATGGAGACCCCACGGGGGGGGGGGGGGGGGGGGTTAGTCCAAAGGTCTGCCTGGAGCAGTTCAGCCTACACTAAAGCTATGAGTATGTGTAGGGCCATTGCCGCTAGTATAAGAGCCCCATATGTTAGGCTGGTTACTAAAGACAACTATTAGATAACCATTTAGTGGCCAAAAAGTGAAACTAAATCTTAATGGGGTCAAAGACCAAAAATAAATATTTGCCAATTATGAGCAAAAGGAGAGTAAGACCATGTTCTCTAATTTACAGCACATTTACTACAGCAATGGCATGCAAGCCCAGAAGGCTTATCATTTAGCAGCAGGGAGCTTTGCATTCCTTTCTAATCAAATGCAGCTTTTTCCTATACACAGATAAAGGCCAAACCTTATAAAAGGTGGTTGCTGTGGTCTTGTATTCAGCTGGACAAATGCTAGAATCCCCCCCCCCCATCCAGATGTGAAGGATGACTGAAAATTCTTCATGCAGGGAATGCATCCCAAATAGTACTCCATCTATTTGGATCCAACGGGCCTCCCAGCAAGATACAGAAAAGAAGATCATACACATTATTCGAGCAAGAAATCACTAAAACGGACGCAATTTAGCCCTATATAGTATATAAATATAATATTTGCCCTGTAGAAACAGCAGCTGCAATCAAGTGATGAACGAGAATTGATTAATCAGTCGGCGTGGTATTGTTTTGGCTGCAATTTCTCATTCATCACATAATGGTTGGAGCATGAAAACAGAAGTTGCACTCAAAACAGTGTGTTTTGCTATGAGAACGAGCAATTGACCAACGAATCTTCAGCGTCTGAACTAGGGGTGTGAATTGACAAGAATCTGGCAATACACGTATGACCATACAAAATATCCCGAATCTGTCTCAAAGACAATATATTGCGCTTTTTTTAATTTAATTTTAATTGAAATTTAAAAAAAATGACATAGGGTCCCCCTTCCGGAGAGTGGGACCCCATTTTTCGGGGAATTTAAAAATAAAAAATGGTGCGAGGTGCCCCTTTCCCAGCATAACCAGCCCGTACCAGCTATGGGGGCTTGTAGAACAGGGCGCAGGGGCCAGATTTGATGGCCCCTGGCCCTGTAGCCCTTTTTTTTCCTTACTCACCTCCCATTGCCAGCTCCTGTGTACCTCGCCGATGCGATTACAGATGCGGTGATCGCCGGCCAGAGGAGGCTACTCGTGAAGATGACGGCGCCCATCGAGAAGGTGGGGGGGGGGGGTTGGAGAGCCTGTCGGGCTCTCTCATGAAGAGTGACCAGTCTGGGAGCGCTTCCCCTGCCCAAAACAGGAAGAGAGCCCGCTTGTTGTGATAGGGTAGGTTCATTTAGGCCCTTGGATGATAAAATCTCAAAGGGGCCTTTGTAGTGTGTCGCAATGAACTTGACCATAAAGCCGCATGTATAGTATTCCAAAGATGAAGCCCCCCACATACACACAGACAAACCATCACCGACAACTCCCGCCACTCTCCCTCCCCACAATATGCTGAAAAAATTGACAACTGATGTGAGCTCTGGCATCTGTTACCCCGCCCCTGGGTAGGCAATTTCTCAAAATTCCATAGCTCAAAAATGCATCTTGTCTGACCTCCAGGTTTGAACGATCTACAGTTTTTCAATTCCACAGAAGACAAAGTTCTTTTCGGTGAAATAAGAACAAAATTACAATTCTGTGAAATACTCACCCGTAGAATTGGTATTATAAGTATACAGTACGTCCTGCTCCAGATAGATTACTTACACTTGGGTTATCCTCCGCCAGATGGCGCTGCACTGCAGAGACATGTAAAACAGGCTCCTCCCGGCCCCTCAAATACCCGGGGACCTCCCACAAATCCCCAGCATTGAAAAGCAGTGAACAAGAAGCCGGGAGAATTTAACCACCCAAAAACTGGTAACTATAACAATGATAACAATCACCATACAGGGGATCCAGAATAATGCAAAAACCAGGGTGGGGTGGAGCAGGATGTACTGTATACTTATAATACCAATTCTACAGGTGAGTATTTCACAGAATTGTATTATTCTTAGTATACAGTATGTCCTGCTCCAGATAGATTACTTACACTTGGGACATCCAATAGCAGTGTCCATAAAGTAGGGTGGGATCCCCAATGAAAAAGGTAACAGCAGACAGTATAAACCACTGCCGCCTGCAAAACCTTGCGGCCAAAAACAGCTTCAGCTGAGGCCTTAACATCAACCTTGTAAAACTTTGAAAAGGTATGAACAGAAGACCAAGTAGCGGCCTTGCAAACTTGTTCAACAGAAGCCTGGTGCTGGAAAGCCCAAGAGGCACCAATAGCACGAGTAGAATGAGCAGTAAGGCGGAAGGGAGGATTCTTCCCCTTAGCAGAATAGGCCTGAATCATAGCCTGACGGATCCATTTGCTGATAGTAGACTTGGCAGGAGCCAAACCCTTCCTAGGACCAGAAGGGACCACAAAAAGAGCATCAGTTTTCCTGAAGGACGCAGTTACTACTAGGTAATACTTCAGACACCTGACCACATCCAAGGAATGCAAAACCCTTTCCTTAGCATTGCTAGGATTAGGGCACAATGAAGGAAGAACAATATCTTGATCCAAATGAAAAGCAGACACCACCTTAGGTAGAAAATCCGGCTTAAAGCGGAACACCACTTTATCCTTGTGTCTCTCAAAGTATGGGGGCTGGATAGACAGAGCCGCCAGCTCAGACACACGCCTGACCGAAGTAATAGCCACCAGAAAGACAACCTTGAGGGTAAGTACAGCCAGAGCAGCATCCTGAATAGGTTCAAAGGGAGCACCCTGCAAGGCAGACAAGACCAAGTTCAAATCCCAAACAGGGACCATAGGTTTTCGTGGGGGACGCACATGAGTAACCCCCTGAAAGAAAGTCTTAACCAATGAATGCTGAGCAAAAGACTTCTGAAAGAAGACAGACAGGGCAGAAACCTGACCCTTCAAGGTACTGAGTTGGAGACCTGACTCCAATCCATGCTGTAAAAACTCCAGAACCCTGGGAACTGAGAACACCCGACAGGGAAGAGACCTAGACTCACACCAGTCAATGTAGGTATGCCATACCCTATAATAGATGGAAGAAGAAGTTTTCTTCCTAGCCTTCACCATGGTCTCAACCACCGAGGCAGACAAACCTTTCTCCATCAAGATGGAGGTTTCAGCAGCCAGGCCGTCAAAGCCAGAGTTTGTCAATTGGGATGGCGTAAGGGGCCCTGAGTGAGCAGATCTGGCACTCCTGGCAGGACATACTGATCTACTGCCATCTGCACCACGTCTGCGAACCACACTCTTCTTGGACACCTGGGGGCCACCAGAATCACTGGCACCCCTTCCAGAGCAATCTTGTGCAGGACCCTGCCCAGCAGGGGGAATGGAGGGAAGACATACAGGAGCCGAAATTCCTGCCATGACATGGACAGAGCATCTGTGGCCAAGGTCAGAGGATCCTGAGACAGGGAGACAAAGGTCTGGAGCTTGTGATTGTGACGGGATGCAAACAGATCCACATCCGGTAGACCCCAACGGTGACACAGGGACTGGAATACCCTGTTGCAGAGGGACCACTCTCCCTGACGAGAGGTCCCCCTGCTCAGAGAGTCTGCCAGTAGATTCTCTGCCCCCGGAATGTACACAGCTGAAATGCATTGAACATTTGCCTCTGCCCATGTCAGAATCCGCGACACCTCCTGGAGGGCCCCCTGCTCCGGGTCCCTCCCTGATGGTTGATGTAGGCAACCGCCGTCCTGTTGTCTGAGCGCACCTGCACAGACAGACCTCTCAGGTGATTGGTCAACTGCTCCAGTACCAACCTGATTGCCCGCAGTTCCAGAATGTTGATGGGTAAGTGGGCCTCCTGAGGGCCCCACCTCCCCTGGAACCGCAGGGACTTTCAGAATCCCCCCCATACTGACAGACTGCCATCCGTGGTGACTGTCTCCCAGGAGGGGGCCAGAAAGGACCTGCCCCCCAGCAAGTTCCTGTGGTCCAGCCACCACGAAAGGGACCGTCTGACCAAGGGGGGGAGCACACAGACCCCGTCCAAGGACGTTGGGTCCTTGTCCCATACTGACAGAAGGTGAAGTTGTAGAGGCCTCAAATGGAACTGAGCAAAGGGCACCGCCTCGAAGCACGCCACCATCAGGCCCACCAACTGCATTCCCTGCCTGAGGGAGGGCTGGGGAAACGATAGCAGGAACCTCACCTGCGCAGTTAGAGCTTCCACCTTCTGTTGAGGAAGGAATATCCTTGACTGAATCGTATCCAAGATCATTCCCAGGAATGGGGTCACCGAGGAAGGGGACAGAGAGGACTTGGGGTGATTGATCACCCAGCCGAAGGACTCCAGGGCGGACACCACCAGCTGAGTGTCCAACTCTGCCTGCCTGCTTATCCTGGGATGCCTCCATATGGTGATTAATAGGCACAATAGGCCAGTAGGGATTGACGCTGTAAGCTACCCTGGATGCCCCAAAGACCCGCTAGGGAAGTGGATTCACCCGTCTGAAAGACACAATAAGAAGAAGGGGCGTCAGAACCATACACATTAAATATGAGCATAAAAGTCGCCCGCGAGGGCACTTACAGACCGCGGAAGGGGGGACCGTTACACACGCGCGCGAACCTCAAAGGGCGGGCCAGAGCGGGCCGTGACGCGGAGCGCGCCAGGCCCCTGTCCCCCCGAAGGGCGCGAAGCCCACAGACAGCAGCCAATGATGACGCAGAAGCGTCTGAGGTAACGCAGCCGTCCGGCGCGGACATCCAAATGCAGGAAAAGACGCGCGCGGTGGCGGCCATATAATAGTAAAAACGACAAGTCAGCGCGGCTGACACCACATATCTAGTCATACACGTAATTCACTATATGCACTGACCCACACCCCCCCCTTCTTTCCCCCCTGAAGGCTACAGGGAGAATGAGGGAGGATGGCGGCCCTTTGTACAGGACCCACCACTACTCGGGGCATGTGGCATCCCATGGGGCATCCCATAAAGGCTCACCATCAGCCTATACCGCCTACCCTTTGGTGGGGGACTGCGGTGGAGCAGCTCTCCATAAGCACGCATGGTGCCGCCTACCTTCACCCGACCAGCGCAGCCCAGGCTGGGAGGCCCTTCACCCGACCAGCGCAGCCCAGGCTGGGAGGCACATCACAAGAAGGACGGGTGGGAATAGTCCAACAGTGCCGCAGGCTTAAAAGCCCCGCTCACCTGCAAGAGAGCGATAATTTCATGTCTTCGCAGTAAGCACTGCAGAGAAATCTGGGGATTTGTGGGAGGTCCCCAGGTATTTGAGGGGCCGGGAGGAGCCTGTTTTGCATGTCTCTGCAGTGCAGCTCCATCTGGCGGAGGATAACCCAAGTGTAAGTAATCTATCTGGAGCAGGACGTACTGTATACTAAGAATAAAAAAATGACACGACTCAGGTCTGAATTCCATAGAATGGGAATATGGAAGTCCCATTGTGAGGTGGTATTCAACTCAACTTCATACCATCATCATCATCATCATCTACCCTGCCCCCCTCTCCCTGCAGCACAGACATCCCTGGCTGGTCCTGTATCTGCTCTCCTGTCCCCTGTCCACTATTTTGGCTGCATTCATGTGTAAAGCTCTGAAGTAAACTCCTAAATGACTAAGCTTCAGTTCAAATCATCGCCTGTCTTAGGCTGCTGTCTGTACAGACTGTCTCCTAACTGTGCCAGTAGCACGTAGGCCAATGACACATAGAAGCTGGCACTTAAACCCCTTCCAAGGAAGCACAGCTGGGATGTCCTACAGCCTCTTTCATTTAGCACACTAATGCATCTCATTTGTAACCATGGTCTTGACAAGCTATAGTTAGCACACTATAAATTTTGCCTTATTTTTCTCAGCAGTGTCCTCGCATGGGCCCACCCGCTTTCCGCCTGTATGTAAGCAGAGCTGAGAAACAAGGCTTGATTTGCAGTTCAGGAGAACAAAACATGCAACAAAAGGAGCAGGACACCCTAGCTGAAATACCAAAATGCCAGTCAGACAGCAGAAAGGCCCCTGTCTCTTTTATGTCTTTAAAGCGAACATAAAATAAATAAATACAAATATATATTTTCCCGTGCTAACAATTCTTACAATACTTAAATAAATAGGATAATTAATGTGGGCTTGGATGCGCAAGAGCTAATGAAATGAATTAAATTCAGCTATTGTTTCATGTTGTTCAGGCTTTATAACTTCCTTCTGAATGGCCCTCTGTTCAGCCTGAGTTGTCAGCCCCTATGCCTGGTGCAACTGGCTAGTAGCCCATGTGGAGGAACACTATATATATACATATATATATATATATATATATATATATATCCTACATGATTTCCAAGATCTATCCAACATAGGATATACCGGGCCAAAGCAACCTGCAAGATCTGTGTCGAATTTAGCTTACATCTGGATCCAAAGTTCATAATAATAACAGAACAGGGTCTGTCAGGCTTAAAGTGGACCAAACTCAGGATTTTGACGCTTTCCCTGGGGGCACCCCGGACGACTGTTGCTCCATAGTCTCAGGCTATAGGTTATCTTCAAAAGTATTAGCGCATTGGAAATGCATAGAAAACAATGAAGAGAAACAGTAGGTGTGGCAACAACAATTTGAAGTAAGCACACTGTGATGAGTGTGAAATGAGGGAAAGAGTTTGGGGTTTCAGAGCTGCAGAGAGAGGCAGCCAATCAGGACGTCTGGGCAGGGAGTGGGAGGTGTTTCCGTTCTTGGTCCCCTGAAGGTTGATTGATGGACAAGGTCAGTGGGGTGGGGGCTGAAAGCTGAATGAGAAAGTGATTTTCATCACTAAGGAGACAGACAGAGGAGGAAGCATAGCACTGGAGCCACTTAATGAATGGTAAGCTAATGATATTTATTTAACTTTTGACTTGCCAAACACCTTTTAAAAATCTATACTTACCTGTTGACCTCCGCAGCAGTTCTGTTCTGCTTGGTAAAACATACCAGGTGCCAAGATTGAGCCCCGAAAAGTGCAGGCCCGTCCTCTAATAACCAAGTGACATAGACACTGCATTCAATCTTGGTATCTGATCATTTTTATGCAACCACAGCAGTTTGGAACAAATACAGGGGACAAATGCTGAGTATTATTTATTTGTAAAGCACCATCACTTTCCATAGTACTGCACAAAGAAGTGGTTACTGACAGGGTAACACAGTAGATAGAAGAGGAAGCCCTGCTCCCACAAGCATACATATTGTTTCATGTTTTTGCCAGGACAGACCCTTTCATGAAATGAAAACATACTGCCAACACCCTTTTAATCTCAGAAATTGCTCCGACTTCTGCTCTTCACTTATTTGAAGTTCATAAACAGGGAAATTTCTAGGCTGGGTAAATGCATCATCATAATGTATGTATGTACTTTTGTATATCATGTCTATGGTGCCAAGAGCAAGGAGGTACCCTATATATGGCAATACGTTTTACTTCCCTTCATGAAGTTACAGGAACTAGAGTTTCCATTCAGGTAACTAACTACTCAATTCATTGAGAAGCCTGAAACATTGTTGACTGCAGACTGAAATTCTCTGTTTTGGCCTTGATCAGTGATTCTGTGTAAAATGTAAATCAGTTTTCTTGGAAAGAGGAACAAGAAGATTGTAGTTACTCCTTGTAAAGGCATTTCAAGAGTAGATTTACTTGAGGATAAAAGCTGACATTGGCAGTAAAGTGCCGCTTACCAGAAAATGTAAGAATATGATGTGGAATGCCCACCCTGAAGGCTGTATCTACCTGCACAGCTAGTTTTTACTTGTTCCTAGGTGTTGAAGGATAATCTTCTGTCAGCATAGCAGTCATCCCAAAATGGAGCACACATGCATGGCCATCCTATAGAACAGCGTACTCAACTGGCGGACCGGGGTCTGAATGTGGACCTCGGCGCCAGATTTCCGGACCCCTGCACCGACAGCCCTGCACTCAGTTGCTTCTGTGTTGCTGTGCTCAGCTCTGGCCAATTTACTTGAATGGCGATGTAGTGCTTAGTGTCCCTTCAAGAGTCATGGCTCCCTGACACCTAGCATTGCAATATGAAGTACTGCAGGGGTGACAAGTGGCATTGCAAGGTACACACAAACTTTGCTTCTAGGTCTCGTTGCCCCAGTTCAGCCCTGTCCCCCCAGCTTTGCCCATCCAATCCCTGTCCCCTCAGCTCTGTCCCATCCAGCCTTTTTTTAGTTTTGCCTGTGTAATCTATGGTCCTCCCACCCCCAGTGTGCTGATTTCTAACTATCCAACCCCCCCCCCCCCCCCCCGCGACATCCCCCTCTCGCCGGATGCCTATATATGGACCTTTACAAGAAGTGGTTGAGTACCCCTGCTATAGAAGATTGTCTGCAGTGTTTCACTCCCCCCCCCCCCAAAGGCCTTGAGTACTACGAATAGGAAGGCTCTAGTCGCCCCAATGGTATGAGTACTTCACCTCAGTTCACCTGTGAATGGGGAACAGGAAAGTTTCTGAATACAGGACATAGATGAAACTGCTTCAAGGGAGACAATGTGAGTTTTTTTTTTTTTAGCTTAGACAGTCCCTTTAGCTATACCTTGATTGGAGTGCTACATTCATTCCATTATATTAATTCAGAAAGAGGTGGTGGGCCCATTTCATGCTAAAATGTCACATGTTAACCAACACCATTAACAAATTAAAAGTGATATGGAAAAAACAGTGGACTTAAAAAAAACAACCTATGCCCTTTCCTGGTTCATAAGAACATATCCTAAGCCACCCACATGTTATCCATAAACACTGTGCAGCATCTTCTAATGTTTCCTTGCCCCTTCTACAGAGCTTCACTAACCTATAATGGGTTCCCAAGGATCTTTAGATGGGGTTGTATCCCAGATCAAGATGCCTCAGAGGCGATTGTTAAAAGGGACTCAAAGTAATGTATTACTTCAGTTTCACGTTCATGGACTTCTCCTCAGACCAGCAACGTGCCAGGGGACACAAAGCGACCGGCTTACTTCACTCCCGCTCCTGAATTGCTAGTCGCCCTTCAGAGGCCTGGTTTCTGAAGCCTGGAGCTGCGCTTTCTAGTTGTGGGTGAGTACATCTTTACAATCGAACCTTCATGTAAATAGCTCCCCTTTATGTTACAAAAGGAGCAGCCCATACACAGGCCACACCCACCTGCCAGAACCAGGAAGCTCATGTCCACAAAAGTGGACTTTTCCTGATCCTAGAAACCACAGGAAACTTAAAACAAAGCAGCCAACTTGTTACCAAGCCTTGCTTTTTCCGATAAGTTTTATAAAGAGTAGCCCTGCATATAATGAACTTCATCTTTTCAAGCACAGCCTGTTTATATACTTCATTCCACAGCGAATTCTACTAACTGTACCAGGTCAGAAGAAGTGTGCTTTGAGATTTACCCAGCTGCCACACAGATCAGAAAACTGCAGTGGTCAAATAGACCAATGACTGGGGTTAACTCGCCGTTTAAATACATCTAAGCACTATAGTTAATAGCTGAGTGCAAACCTAGTACTATACAGACTGAAAGGATGGTCACTATAAAAGAAAAACTACTCGGTCTGAAATAAAAACTCTAATAAGGTGCTGAAAAAATACCATTTTGTGATTACTCACCTGTAAAATGGGTATTATAAGTATGTCTCACACCCTGCTTCTGAATGATTAATCACTTCTGGGTTATGTCCAGTAGAGGGCGAACTTCTGCAGAGATGACTAGAAAAAAAGAAGCCCCTCCCACACATTCCCCAGTATAGGAAAGCAGTAAGGGAACCAGGAAGAGCAAATAAACCCCTGCAGCTTGCATAACCTTGCGGCCAAAAACAGCATCCGCCAAGGCCCGCACATCAACCTTATAAAACTTGGAAAAGGTATGAACAGAAAACCAAGTAGCAGCCTTACAAACTTGTTCAACAGAAGCCTGGTGTTGGTAAGCCCAGGAAGCCCCAATAGCACGAGTAGAATGAGCAGTGATCTGGAAATCCCTCCCCTCTGCATCATAGGCCCTAACAATGGCCTAACGAACCCATATACTAATGGTAGACCTGACTGACGCCAAACCCTTTTTGAGTCCCGAAGGCAACACAAACAGTGTGTCCATCCTACGGAAAGGTGAAGTAGCCACCAAATAGTACTTTACACAACGAACAACATCCAGAAAGCGCAAGGCCCTCTCCTTGTCATTGCTTAGTCTTAGGACACAAGGCAGGACACAAAACATCCTGATTGAGATGAAAAGCAGAGACCACTTTAAGCAGGAAATCTGGCTTAAAGCGGAAGACCACCTTGTCCTGGTGTCTCTCAAAGTAAGGGACCTGAACAGACAGAGCCGCCAACTCAGAGACACGTCGAACGGAGGTAATAGCCACCAAAAAGGCAACCTTTAGAGTAAGAATGGAAAGTGCAGCATCCTGCACTGGCTGAAAGGAGGGCTGACAAAACCAAATTCAAGTCCCAAACTGGTAACAAAGGCTTGCGAGGAGGACGCACATGAGTGACCCCCAGGAAAAAAGTCTTAACCAAAGGATGAAGAGCGAAAGATCTCTGAAAGAAAAAAACGCCAGAGCGGAAACCTGCCCTTTCAAGGTGCTAAGCTGAAAGCCCAAGTCCAGACCGTGTTGAAGAAACTCCAAAACTCCGGGAATGGAAAACACCCTACAAGGCTACTAGACCACTGGAGGGAGTTAAACAGGCTGAACTGGATGGACTAAAGTCTTTATTCAGCCTTACATACTATGTTACTAAGGCAAGGCCCTAGCCTCACACCAATCAATATAGGACCGCCAGGTCCTGTAGAAGATGTTGGAGGAAGATTTCTTCCTAGCCCTAACAAGCGTCTGAAACACAGCATCAGACTAACCCTCTTCTTTTAGGATAGCGGTTTCAGCAGCCATGCCGTCAAAGCCAGCGTTTGTAAATTGGGGTAACAAAGCTGACCTTGAGTGATCAGATCCGGAAACAGAGGCAACCTGTACTGATCGACCGCCAGCCGTACGACGTCTGCGAACCACACCTGTCTTGGCCACCTTGAGGCCACCAGAATTGCTGGCACACCCTCATGAACCAGCTTGCGCACCACCTTGCCCACCATGGAGGAGGGGGTCAACAGAAACAGGAGACCCATATCCCACCAGGCCAGAGACATGGCATCCACTGCCAGAGCCAGAGGATCCTGGAACAGAGACACAAAGGCAAGGAGCTTGTGGTTGTGATGGGAGGCAAAGAGATCCACTTCCGGAAACCCCCACCTGTGACAGATGGATAGCAATACCCTGTTGCTAAGGGACCATTCCCCTCGGCGAGAGGTCCCCCTGCTCAGAGAGTCCGCTTCCAGGTTTTCCACCGCCGAGATGCATGGAACATTGCTCTCGGCCCATGCAAGATTCAGAGACACTTCCCGGAGGGCACTCCTGCTGCGAGTCCCTCCATGGTGATTGATGTAAGCGACCGCAGTCCGATTGTCTGATCGAACCTGAACCGGTAAGCCCTGGAGATGATGCGTCAGGAGCGACAGCACCAACCGAACCGCCCTCAGCTCCAGGATGTCGATGGGGATGTGAGCCTTCTGAGGAGCCCACAGCCCCTGGGACTGATGTTCCTTCCAGAAACCCTGACAGGCTGGCAGCAGTGGTGACCGTTTCCCAACGGGATGATGGAAAGGATCTGCCCCCCAGAAGATTCCTCGGGTCCAGCCACCTCTGAAGAGACCGCCGGACCAGAGGAGACATCACAAAGGACTGATCCAAGGACAGAGGGCATCTGTCCCAGGCCGATAACAGATGGAGTTGAAGAGGCCTCAAGTGAAACTGAGCAAAAGGAACTGCCTTGAAACAAACCACCACCAATCCCACCAGTCTCATCCTTTACTGGATAGACGGGCGAGGGTGGTACAGAAGGAGACATATCAGATCTTGAACCACCTCCACCTTCAACTGGGGTAGAAACACCCTGGTCTGAATGGTATCCAGATTCATGCACAGAAAGGAAGCCTCCCTTGACGGGGAGAGAGAAGACTTGGGGTAGTTGGTCACCCAACCGAACCTCTCCAGCGCTGTCACCACCGACCTGGAGTCCAGCTTTGCCTGGCTGAGAGAGGATGCCGTGATGAGAATGTCGTCCAGATACAGCGCAATGCGAATGCCCTGGGCTCTGAAAAGGGCCATTACACCCGCCAACACCTTGGTGAACACCTGTGGTGCCGAGGTCAGTCCGAAGGGAAGAGCCACAAACTGGTAGTGCTGATCTCCTACCGCAAATCTGAGAAACCGTTGATGTCCCGGGAAGACCGGCACATGAAGATAAGCGTCTTATGTCCATTGAAGTCATAAAGTCCCCTGGACGAAGGGAGTTGACAGCAGAGCGCAGAGTCTCCATGCGAAACTTTTTGGTTCTGATAAACCTGAGCGGCCCGGGAGTCCGTCGGAACCCGAGACCTTAGGAATCTGGGAGGAGGCCGGTACTCAAACTCCAGCTTGTACCCAGAGGAGACCACCCCCAGGATCCAGTTGTCTGTGACCTCCCGGGTCCAAACCTGGGCGAAGAGCCGCAGCCGTCACCCCAGCCGCGAGGGTGAGGGCGCCCCCTCATTGATGAGCGGGTTTCTGCAGCGGCTTTGGGTTTAGAACCCCAGGCAGTCCTGGGTCAGGCACGTCCTCTGCTCCTACCCCAGGAATCACCTCTGAACGCAGGCTAAGAGATTCCTCTGCTTGTCCGAGAGCCACGAAAATACCGTTTTGTGAGTACTCACCTTTAAAACGGGTATTATGAGTGTGCCATACACTCCACTTCGGTCTTCATGACATCTAGGTAATCTCCACTAGAGGGCGAACTTCTGCAGAGATGAATATGCAAAAAAGAAAGCCCCTCCCGGTCCATATATACCTGGGACCTTCCACCAATTCCCCAGTGTATAAAAGCAGTAAAGGGACCAGGAAGAACCAATTATAACCGTAACAATCAAAACCAATGGTTCACCATATAAAAGCCCCAGAATACCTGAAAAAAAGGGGTGGGGTGAAGTGGAGTGTATGGCACACGCATAATACCCGTTTTAAAGGTGAGTACTCACAAAACGGTATTATTCTAAGTGTGCCATACACTCCACTTCGGTCTTCATGACATCTGGGACATCCAATAGCAGTGTCCGTCATGGGTGGGAACCAGAAACAGTAAAGAATGCACCAACTCAAACCACTGCAGCTTGCAGAACCTTGCGGCCAAAAACAGCATCCGCTTAAAGCCCGCATATCAACCTTGTAAAACTTGGAAAAAGTATGAATGGAAGACCAAGTAGCAGCCTTACAAACTTGTTCAACAGAAGCCTGGTGTTGAAAAGCCCAGGACGCACCAACCGCACGAGTATAGTGCGCAGTGACCCTAAAAGGAGGAGTCCTCCCCTTAGCAGAATAGGCCCCAACAATGGCCTGACGAATCCATTTGCTAATCGTAGACTTAGCAGGTGCCAAACCTTTCCTGGGCCCGCAGGGCACCCCGAAAAAAACATCCGTCCTGCGGAAGGAAAAAGTAGTCACCAAATAGTACTTCACACAGCGAACAACGTCCAAATTGTGCAGAACCCTCTCCTTGTCATTGTTAGGCTTAGGACACAAGGAAGGGAGAACAATATCCTGATTGAGGTGGAAAGCAGACAGCACCTTAGGAAGGAAATCCGGCTTAAAACGAAAAACCACCTTATCCTGGTGTCTCTCAAAGTAAGGGGCCTGAATCGACAGGGCCGCCAACTCAGAGACACGAACAGAGGTAATAGCCACCAAGAAGGCAACCTTCTTAGTGAGAACCGAAAGAGCAATATCCTGCAGTGGCTCAAAAGAAGGACCCTGCAGAGCCGAAAGAACCAAATTCAAATCCCAAACAGGAACTACAGCCTTCCGAGGGGGCCGCACATGCGCCACCCCTTGAAAAAAGGTCTTAACCAGCGGGTGTAAAGCAAAAGACCTCTGGAAGAAAACCGACAGAGCAGAAACTTGTCCTTTCAAAGTACTAAGCTGGAACCCAAGATCCAGATTATGCTGAAGAAACTCCTGCAAGTCAAGGCCCTAGCCTCACACCAATCAATATAGGACTGCCAAGTCCTATAATAAATGCCAGAAGAAGACCGCTTCCTAGCCCTAATCAGGGTCTGAACAACAGCCTCAGACAAACCTTCCTCCTTCAAGATGAAGGTTTCAGCAGCCAAGCCGTCAAAGCCAGCGTTTGTAAATTGGGGTAAAGTAGATGACCCTGAGATAGCAGGTCCGGCAACAAGGGAAGCTGGTACTGGTCTACGGCCATCCTTACGATGTCAGCGTACCAAACCCTTCTTGGCCACCTTGGAGCCACCAGAATCGCTGGTGCCCCTTCTAGAACCAGTTTGCGAACTACCTTGCCCAGGATGGAGATGGGTGGAAACAGGTACAGAAACCCCAACTCCTTCCAAGCCAGTGATAAGGCATCCACTGCCAGAGATAGAGGATCCTGAGAAAGAGACACAAAGGCCGGAAGTTTGTGATTGTGCCTCGAGGCAAAGAGATCCACCTCCGGAGTCCCCCACTTGCGGCAAAGATCCAGAAAAACTTCAGGATTGAGAGACCACTCTCCGTGGCGAGAGGATCCCCTGCTCAGGGAATCCGCCTCCGTGTTTTCCACCCCCGGAATGTAGACTGCCGAAAGGCATGGAACATTGCTCTCCGCCCAGTGCAGGATCAGAGAGACTTCCCTGAGAGCACTCCTGCTGCGAGTCCCTCCTTGGTGATTTACGTAAGCTACTGCCATTCGGTTGTCCGAACGAACCTGAACCGGAAGACCCCGTAAATGTGGGGTCAGCCGAGCCAGAACCAGTCGAACGGCTCTGAGCTCCAAGACATTGATGGGGGTGTGAGCCTCCTGGGGACCCCACACCCCGCTGAACTGATGACTCTTCCAATAACCTCCCCAGCCCGACAGGCTGGCATCCGTGGTAACCATCTCCCAACAAGTGATCAGAAAGAATCTGCCCTTCACCAGATTGCTGGAGTCCAGCCACCACCGAAAGGACTGCCGAACCCTGGGAGACATCCTGAAAGGTTGATCCAATGACTGAGGGCACCTGTCCCAATACGTCAATAGGTGAAGTTGAAGAGATCTCATGTGAAACTGTGCAAACGGCACCGCCTCGAAGGAGGATACCATCAAACCCACCAGTTTCATCCCCTGTCGGATAGAGGGACAAGGACTGTCCAGAAGAAGGCAGATCAGGCCCTGAATCCCCTGCACCTTGGACTGAGGCAGAAACACTCTGGCCCGAATGGTACCCAGAAATGAAATCACACAAGACGGGGAGAGAGACGACTTGGTGCGGTTGATCACCCACCCAAACCTTTCCAGGGTCGACACCACCTGGTGGGTGTCCAGCTCCGCCTGATGGAGGGAAGAAGCGGATATCAACAGATCGTCCAGATAAGGCACAATGCGAATGCCCTGAGATCTGAGCAGAGCCATTATGCCTGCCAAAACCTTGGTGAAGACCCTCGGTGCCGAGGTCAGACCGAAGGGAAGAGCTACAAACTGATAATGTTGATCCTCCACCGCAAACCGGAGGAATCTCTGATGTGCCTGAAAAATCGGAACATGCAGATACGCATCCTTGATGTCTATGGATGTCATAAAATCCCCTTGGCAAAGGGAATTGATAGCCAAGCGGAGAGTCTCCATGCGGAACTTTTTGGCTCTGATAAATCTGTTGAGAACCTTGAGATCTAGAATGGGTCTCACCGAACCCTCCTTTTTGGGAACCATGAAAAGGTTGGAGTAGAAACCCCTGCCTCTCTCCGACAGAGGCACTGGGCATATAACCCCCATGTCCAGAAGGTTTTTTACTGCTAACAGGAGCCCCTGTGCAGCCTGAGGGTCTGAGGGCACCCGCGACCTTAAGAATCTTGGGGGCGGCCAGTACTCGAACTCCAGTTTGTACCCGAAGGAGACCACTTCCAAGATCCAATTGTCTGTGACCTCCCGGGCCCAAACCTGGAAGAAGAGCCGCAGCTGTCCCCCCACTCTTGCGGGTGAGGGCGCCCCTTCATGGCTGAGCCGGTTTAATGGCAGGCTTGGGACCCCAGGCAGGCGCGGGACGTGCCCCACCTCTGCCTCTGTTCAAGGACGAGCCCCTGACACCTGAGAAGGCCAAACCCCTAGTCGCTCTGGCCCCTCGAAAGGAAGGAGTGAACGAGCCCGCCCCCCGAAAGGGGCGGCGCTATTTCCTCCGCTGAGGTAACTTACTTCCTTTAGCAACAGCATCCAATTTATCTCCAAACAGCCGCGAACCCAAGAAGGGAAGAGCTGTAAGCGACTTCTTGGCCCCAACGTCCGCTGTCCACTGGCGGAGCCAGACCAATCTGCGCATAGCCACCAGTAAGGCTGAAGTCCTACTACGTAAGACAATAGAGTCTTCCATCGCAGCCATGACAAAATCCATGAACAATTTGCATTTCTTAAGGATAGCGAACTCAGCGCCAGCTGGATCAAACTGAGCGTTATTCAGCCAGTCCCTGATAAGAGACCTGGTAGCAAGCGACACCAGGGCAGGTGCACTAACAGGCTGCAGGGCCGAGCCCACGTTGGCAAATGCGTGGCACGCCATCTGATCAAGGCGCTTATCCTCGCCATCCTTAAGGGAAGTGGCGTCAGGGGTGTTCAGCACAGAAGAGTTGGTCAAACCTAAAACAGGCGCGTCGACCTCGGGAGGAGAAGACCAGCGCTTAACCGCCTCCACCGGAAAAGGATATTTCTTATCCCATCCCTGAGGCACACTAGGAAGCCGACTGGGCCTCTCCCATTCTCTAAGGATCAGCGCATCAAAATGACCCTGGGTGGGGAATTCCAGACGGGGCTTGCAGGCCCCAAAAAATTCCCCCTTCTTAAGAGGGAGCGCCTCAGGCGGTTCAATATCCAACACCTCCAATAATGTGACAAAACAGTGGCCGTATCTACGGCATCCCCCAGCGCCTGCCTGACATTGGAATTCCCAGACTGAACATAGCCAGCCTCTGTATCCTGATACAATTCCCCCTCCTCTAACGGGGAATAATCTGACAAATCAGCGGACTAGTCGTCAACATCCCAGAATGGCTGGGCCGACGACAAATGTCTTTTTTTAGCCTGGGCCTTCTTGCCCACCGTGCTAGCAATAATTTTCTCGATGCTGGCCAACCTAGCCCAAACATCAGAAAGCGACTCCCCACTGGTACCAATGTCACTTGGGGTACGGATAAGGTGGGGAGGGGAAGGCGATGAAGCGGGAGGAGCCGACCCAGAAGGCTGGGTACCAGACTGCCGCGTTATGGCCTTTTGTGCGCATGGTATACAGATCAGCACATTCTCCCCCGTAAGGGATACCCCACACCCCACACATGGCCCGGATTGTCCCCAGAGGGATCCCGAGCCCAGTATCCTGCGGAGCCTCCATATGGTGAATTTTTGTGGTCAGTCGCAAGACCGCAGGGAATTACGCATAAGCAACCCGGGATGCCCCTTAAAAGTCCCGGTGGGAGGATTTTAGGTGGACAATTTTACACTAGGGACCCCACCAGGACCAGGAGGGACCCCTTAATATGCACATATACAGGGCAACCTGTAACATACAAAACAAGCAACATAAGTGCAGAGCTGTGTAAAAGTGGCCATAACCTTACATTGTAAAAGACCACAGCATTTGATCTTGCAGCGACTGTATATACATGTATATATATTAACCATATCCCAGCCAGACAGTGTAGTTAACACACACACACAAATGCTCCAGACCAGTGGGGGCCCCCGCTAAAGAGGAGCCCCCACACACACAAGCTAAGGAAGGGCCATCGGGCCCTTACCACACCGATCTGCTATGCAGCCTGCTCAAGAAGATGGCCCCACGAAGCCTCATGCATGAGGAGGAAGAGCAGGGGGAGGGTGGGCCAGCGCAGAACGCGCGTTTGCCGAGGCCACGCCCCCCTCCCAGCAACGCGGACCCCTAGAAACGACCACAGCAATCGCCCCAAAGAAGGGGGCGGGGCTACCACAGCCTCGTCAAGAGCCCGGCCCCGCCCCCTTCCCGAACGCAGCCTGAGGGGGAGAAGCTCCCCCAGGCTGCCACTAGTCCCTGGTATGCCAGTAAAGGCAGTCTGAAATACACACACACACACAGTAAAAACACTCAGCACACAAGGACTAAAGCAGGGGAAAATGAAATATCGGCCAGGCCAGGCAACCCCCCCCCCGGAGGGGAATAAGGGACCCGGAAGGGGGGGAACCCTGCCAGAAGCCGGCCATAAGCCTAGAGGGATGGGGCATCCCACACCAGGATCACCAAGAAACCTGGATAACCGCCTACCCCATAGTGAGGTCTCATGGTGGAGCAGTGCTCCTGCTGCACCCATAGGGGGCTCCTACCTTCACCAGGACCCGCAGCCTAAGCTGGGAGGCTCAATATAGGGCAATTTAGAAGGGTCCTGGCAGTAATAGGGATAATAGAAGGGCGGTAGCCCTGTAAGCGCCTTCTTTGCAGCAGAATCAGCCGCCCATTGGCACAACCAAACCGATCGGCGTATAGCCACTAACAATGCCGAGGTCCTACTAGACATACATATTGTATCATCCAAAGCAGATAAGACAAAGGCAATGAACATTTCACAACGTGTCAGTGCTGCAAATTTCTCACTAGAAGGGCTCAGATGGGGACCCTCCAACAGGCCCCTGATTAAAGATTTAGAAGCTACAGCCATGAGAGCTGAGGCACAAAACAAGGCATAAAGCCGAACCCACACAGGCAAAGGCATGTGAAGCCATGTGGTCAAGACGTCGGTTCTTCACTATCCTTCAAGGTAGAGGAATCGGGGGAGTGCACAACAGATGTGTTGGACAATCCCAGAACCGGAGCGTCGACCTCTGGGGGTGACAACCAACGCTTAACCGCATCCACAGGAAAAGGGATACTGCCTATCCCACCCCTGAGGGATACCAGGAAGCCGGCCGGGCTTTTCCCATCCCTTAAGAATCAAATTGTTGAAGCGCTTTTGATCCGGGGACTCCAAACGAGGCTTAGTGGTCCCAAAAAATTCCCCCCTTTGCGGAGGTGCTTCCGCAGGAAAGGAAATAGCAGGCACTTCAAAAATATGGGCCAGAAGCCTGGGGGTATCCACGGTATCCCCACGCTCCGTACCGGCATCAGCATCCAGAAAACTGCTGATCAGAGCCTTCAGTTTCCGGAAACAATTCCCCTTCTGCAAGCAGGGAATAATCAGACCAATCAAAAGAATCATAATCATCAATCAGAGGCCGGCGCAGCAGGCGCCAAGTGCCGTCTCTTAGCCGAGGCCGACTTGGCCGCAGAGCTAGCAATCATCTTCTCAATGCTGGCCCATCTAGCACAGACATCTGATTGTGACTCCCCCTAATGACAACGTCACTTGGGGTCAAGGCCAGGCGTGGGGGTGTAGGTGATGAGGCTGGCGGCGCTGATCCAGCCGCCAGGGGCCGGATTGCCGCGTAATGGCCTGCTGTGCACGTGGTACCATCTAGCAAATAAGCACATTGTCCCCCGCAAGGGATACCCCACAAACCACACACTGCAAGGGTTGCCCTGAAGGGATCCCGAGCCCGGTATCCTGGAAAGCCTCCATAAGGTGATTATTTGTGGCAGTCGCAATGACCAGTGGGAATTGCGCTATTAAGCTACCCGGGATGCCCCTTAATGTCCGTTAGTGGGAGGATTTGTAAAGCCCCAATTTGAGTGAGGGACCTAAGGACCCGGAGAAACCCCCTTTTAACTATCAAGGAAGGAACCCCCCTGAAAGACATAATGAAAAGGGGGTACCATGAGCCACAGCCATAACAGTAATCAAACTACAATAATAAGTACAGGCACACAATAACTGTAAGGCCACAAAGTAATAACCAAATAATGAAGCATACAATACACCTCCATACAAGCAACAATAGCGTGAACATGGTGAAAGAAAACAAGCCCCGCAGGGCACTCACCGCAGCCGCAAGATGGCGACCAGCGAGGGACGACAGCAAAGGCAGCAGCAGCCAGGAGAGACGGAGGAGGGGTGCGGATCATGCGCTGCGGCGGCAGCAAAGGCAGCAGCAGCCAGGAGAAAACAAGCCCCGCAGGGCACTCACAGCAACCGCAAGATGGCGACCAGCGAGGGATTGCAGCAAAGGCAGCAGCAGCCAGGAGAGAGACGGAGGAGGGGTGCGGATCATGCGCCGCGACGGCAGCAAAGGCAGCAGCAGCCAGGAGAGACGGAGGGGGTGCGCGGATCATGCGCTGCGCGTGGCCCCGCCCCCTCTTTCCAGGAAGAGGAACCTCCAAGGGCGCCAAAGCGAGTGGGGCAGGGCCGCGGCAGCGCGCCGAGCGCCCAGCCCCGCCCCTCCTCCAAGCTGAGGAGAAAGGAGAATAAAACCCCCTTTTCAATGGCCGCGCTCCCATTCAACAGCGGAGCCGGCCCGGACTTCAGGCCGCCTGACAGCGCGGCCTGGCCAAGGTGAATCACATTCACAGCGACACTCACACAAGCCTGTAACTGACAGTGATCATCAGGACAATTAAAAAGGAGGGACAGCCCCCCCAATGTTCCGGGGACAGGGAGCAATGGAAGGGGGGAGGCACCCAAGCCACCTAATGCGGCGCGGGGAAGGCACGGACAGGGCATCCCAAACCAGGATTCCGAACCTGGTAGCCGCCTACCCCTTTGGTGGGGGTCTCACGGAGGAGCATAGCTCCTAATAGCACACCCCTAGGGTGTCACCTACCCTCGCCCAGACCTACAGCCAAGGCTGGGAGGCAAAGGAATTAATTAATAAAAGGTCCGGGCAGAAATAGGGCAATAAAATGGCCGGGTGTAAACCCGGCTTACCTGCAAGGAAGGAGACTGGGGAATGTGTGGGAGGTCCCAGGTATTTATGGACCGGGAGGGGCTTTTTTTTTTCTAGTCATCTCTGCAGAAGTTCGCCCTCTACTGGACATAACCCAGAAGTGATTAATCATTCCGAAGCAGGGTGTGAGACATACTTGGAATATAAAAGAAGAGGCCGTACACGCAACTCATCCCTCCTACATATTCAGGGGTATGGGAAGTTTGAGGTGATTAATTATTATGTCGGCTGCTGGGGGAGGGGGGCACCCCGATTGCAACCCCCCTTCCCGATTGAGCACTGTAAAGTCCACAAACATTACCTTACATCTCGCTCTCTCTGGGAAATGCAGCCCCAGGATTAGCTGGCGGCCACACAACGGAGGGACCCTGGCAATCAGGGTGCCACCAATGCCCCCCACCTGCAGCAGACCAAAACCAATATTTTGTAAAATGGGTGTTCGTTCGGTTTATGGGAATTGTTATTTACAACTAGAAGGCATTCTAGAATGATTGGTATAAATGATGCATATTGTAGTGATATATAATGCTTCATGGTTGCTATAAAATGATGCATATTGTAGTGATATATATTGCTTCATAGTTGGTATAAAATGATGCTTATTGTAGTGATATATATTGCTTTATGGTTGGTATAAAATGATGCATATTGTAGTGATATATATTGCTTCATGGTTGGTATAGAATGATGCATATTGTAGTGATATATATTGCTTCATGGTTGGTATAGAATGATGCATATTGTAGTGATATATATTGCTTCATGGTTGGTATAGAATGATGCATATTGTAGTGATATATATTGCTTCATGGTTGGTATAGAATGATGCATATTGTAGTGATATATATTGCTTCATGGTTGGTATAGAATGATGCATATTGTAGTGATATATATTGCTTCATGGTTGGTATAGAATGATGCATATTGTAGTGATATATATTGCTTCATGGTTGGTATAGAATGATGCATATTGTAGTGATATATATTGCTTCATGGTTGGTATAGAATGATGCATATTGTAGTGATATATATTGCTTCATGGTTGGTATAGAATGATGCATATTGTAGTGATTTATATTGCTTCATGGTTGGTATAAAATGATGCATATTGTAGTGATCTATATTGCTTCATGGTTGGTATAGGGTTATAAAATTACACGTACACTTGGTGTACACACTAGAATGCAATGCATGTCTTTCTCAGCTCCCACAGCCAGTCATGTTATGCCAGGTCCCGCTCTGTAACACAGAGCTCTGCATTATCATTTTGAATGAAGCCATTGTAGTAGGTGAGTTGTAGGGAGTAGGGAGTTGTGGACACCCAGCATTCTCATTGCAGCATAGAAGCGCTTACATGATGCCCTGTATGCATACAATGTAATACCCTATATATAGCATTAAACTAAGGAGTTTACTTATTGTGCCTAAAGTTCACCTTTGAATTGAACATACTTGCAAGCCACCTTAGACCCATGTCTCAGGTGGCTTGCTACTGCTCTATGACCCTCACCCATCATACAGCCACTAACATCTGGATTTGTGCTGATGAAGGACAAAATCCCAAAACACATGTCCACAAATTAGAGACAAAGGCTGTATAAATATTAAAAACTTTATCCAAGAACTAAATGCTCAGCAGTTCCGAAGGCTTGGGATAGCAAAGAGACAGATGATTAGCGTGGCTCCGTCTAACTCCAAAAATGTAAGTTATTCTTTGCTAGTAAGTTCTAAGCCCAGTGCCCCAAAACAGCCGGTGTTTCTTTATTTACTAAAGCCTTTGCCCAATATTCAAAAAAAGACTAACAGGAAGTAGTATTATGGTGAATGGCAGCCATATTCTAATTCGTACAGTTACAACTAAACTGTCACATTTGGGCTAATTCAACACAGTGAGAATTTTTTTTTCCTCAAGTTTTTCTGTGAGAAAAACAATTTTTTATTGATTTTTTTCCTCATGTGATTCAGCGCCATTTTAGCTGTGCACATTTTTAAATAATTTGCACAGTTAAAAATAATGCTGGATTTCACTAAGGGAAAAATCATTTAGAAAAAAAATCTCACAAAAAAGTGAGAAAAATGTAATGTAATCTTTTTTCCACAGTGAAATTCAACATCTTTTTAGCTGTGCAACTTTCTAAAAACATTTGAACAGCTAAACATAGCGCTGGTTTGCACAGTTGAAAAAAAAATCAAGGTACATTTTTTCTTTCTCACAAAAAACATAAGGAAAAAGAATTCTCTCGATTCAGCTCTAATGGCAGTTAGGATGAAGTGCTCCCCATTGATGAGCTGTGTGTACTAGGACTGAATGCATCATCGCTGGGGGCGGGGCTGCTCAGCCAGGGAGTAATTTAGCTGACTGCATCCAGTTTATGTTGTTATGAATATTGGCAAAGGCTTTAGTAAAAAAAAAAAAAAAAAAAAAAAGAAACACATTCTGTTTCGGGCCACTTGTTTGGGGATAGAAGGTGACTACATAGACCTTCTTTCTGGGTATAGGTGCACTTTAACCTACCTTAATATCTGGAAGTTTATAACTTAAGTTTTAGAGAACAGACTCTAATGAAAAATTGGCGAGCTTTCCTACAGACCTCCACTCAGGAGTGCTATAATGGCACAGGACTCCTCTTGTTTCCCTGTCACCTTATCCAGGGCTGCAGTTTTGGTTTTCACCCCCAACACGGTGTGTTTCTAGTATGAGGCCAGACTAAGACTACTTGTACACATCCTATATCCCTCTAGTGAGATCTAGTGTCCGATACCGAGGCTTCGAGAGCGTGACAGACAAAGCATGAATGGCAGCAGGTAAATGAGGAAGCCTCATGCCTCAATGGCACTGCTGATCTGAGGTCCGTAGTTAGGTCCACCAAAGTAGACTTTTTGCTTAAATATTGTCATAGAGACAACATGAGGGAACACATACAAGGCAGAATACATGCAGTGCAATACAAACAATAGCAAATGTTATCAAAATGGAGCTTTAGCAAAATAACAAACATGAACTTACGGTGTAGGCTCAAGGAGAGGTTAATGGTCCTCTCTTCTGTAAAGCCTTTCAGGTTGGGGATCTTGGCACAGTTCAGGGTTGTCTGGGTAGGGGTGTCCCCCATGTGGATCCAGCACACCGTTTCCTCCGCATAGTTAAAATCCATAGCTGTGGTTTGCTTGGTGCTGGTTGGGATAATAGTTGGAACTGGGGCTCCATTTAAATATGTGGCGAGAATGTTCTGAGTACTGGCGATAAGCAGGACTGTTGGTCTATCAACTGGCTCTGAAGGAAAAAAAAAAATTGACTTAATTCAATGCACACGGGGCAACGTTTGTGTGTTTTAATACACAGGCAAAAATACCATTTTGTGAATACTCACCTGTAAAATGGGTATTGTAAGTATGTCACACACCCCACTTCAATCATTAAATGTTACACTTGGGTAACTCCACCAGCAGGTGGCGACGTGCAGAGAAGTCATGAAAAACAAGCCCCTTCTGGTCTATACATTCCTGGTACCTCTCACTCATTCCCCAGTATTCAAACAGCAGTAAAGACAAGGTACCAGGAAAAAAACCCTCAAACTGTAAACGAAAACTTCACCCTATAAAGAATCCGGGATACCAAAAGGGCGGGTGAAGTGGGGCGTGTGACATACTTACAATACCCATTTTACAGGTGAGTATTCACAAAATGGTATTATTCTAAGTATGTCACACACCCCACTTCAATCATTAAATGTTACACTTGGGACATCCAACAGCAGTGTCCAGAAAAGGGCGGGTATCCAACCAGGCAATAATGCAAAACCCAAACCACTGCAGCAAGTACTAGTAATCACATAGCGCCCCCCCCACCCCTCTTTCTAGCGCAGGGAGAAAGGGACCAAGCGGGGGACAGGGACAGCACCAATAAGGTGACAGCGGGACGGGGCATCCCAAATCCGGATCACCAGGCCGGATAACCGCGTTGCCCCACGTGTGGGGTCTAGCGGAGGAGCTAATCTCCTAGGCACCATTAGGTGCCATCTACCATTACCCAGCCAGCAGCCTAAGCTGGGAGGCTTCTATTGTTATCTATTAGGCAAACAAAAGAGGACTGGGCAGAAATAGACCAGAAAGGGGGGGCCGGGGTGTTACCCCGGCTACCTGCAAGCAGGAGACTTCTTTCTTCTGTCTTGTCGCCATCTTGCAGAGAAGAAACACTGGGGAATGAGTGAGAGGTACCAGGAATGTATAGACCAGGAGGGGCTTGTTTTTCATGACTTCTCTGCACGTCGCCACCTGCTGGTGGAGTTACCCAAGTGTAACATTTAATGATTGAAGTGGGGTGTGTGACATACTTAGAATATCCAACCATCTGTTGATGTATGTATTTATGGCTATGGTGCAGGTAATGGGGGCTACATGCACCCATTAATATCATAGAAACAACAGCCAGAACTTGAGTACATTATCATTGTTTCAATAGGGGATGCTAGGCTGACAACATTGCCATATATCTACAGAAAACTGAACAATGTCCAGACAACGCAATGGTCATATACTGAAGGAGAAGAACACGTTGCCCTCATAGACGTACGGCCGTATACCATGCAAACTAGCAGGGCATACATGTGTTAAAATGCCTTGATGCTACATATGGGTCATGGTAGTATATGTCCCTTTGAAATTTAATTAATGTGGGGCAGAACCCTAGCTCTCCTATTAAGGACTCCAGAGCTTGGGTTACAGCTTGCCCAATGTGGTATCCTGATTTGGGATTCCACAGTGTGGGAAATCCTTGGGATTGGCCGTATGTTAGTGTTGAGAAACTTTCCTACGGCGCATGTGCAGGCCTCCAGCGGCATTCCCAGCACTCCATCAGATGCATACACCATGGTCCATGAACGGCTGAAGATGGGTGTGCAGAGCATAGATGACCGGGCCAGCAGTAGGTTCCCAGCAATCTTTCTATTCAGAACACATTGTTGGACATGAACGCGTTCTGACTGGGCGACAGCCCGCACATGTGCAGTGGGAATGTGGTTCGAGGTAAGCAACAAGGTGAACCCAGGGTTTCAGGGTCATAACCATTAATATATTCAAGAACATTGAGGAGGAAACTGCTGCTGCTTCACAATTAAATGACAGGAAAGTGGACCCGAAGCACTGTGCATGTAAATAAAAAGGTACAATGTGTGATAAATAACTAAAAAAAAAAAAAAAAAAGAAATACTTACCATTCTTGGCTTTGCAGGATTTATTATCAGGCTGCAGTAGGTAACCCTCCACACACCTACAAATATAGGATCCTTCAGTGTTCTGGCAAGTCTGACTACATGTCCCGTACAGTGTGCATTCATCAAAGTCTGTGAAGAGAACAGTTCCAGATTTATACAGGCAGACAGGCTGGTCTAAGCAAGACTCTCATTATTGATTAGCTAAGGTGAATAATGACATTAAAAGTATGAGCCGACAGACTAATCAAGGTAGCAACATATGTACAATATGGGGGTTTATGCTACAGTGGCCCACATTTTCCCATTTTCTAAGCCTGCAAAGTAGACCCGCATTTCTTTTTCCAAGATAAAGTGGACTAAAACCCTGGGACACAACATGTGTCCAACCCCTTCGACCCCCTCCCAAGCACATAGTCATTGGTATTTATGCAGGGATGTCTTAATTATCATAACAACACCAACACCCCTCTTGCAATGCCAAATAGATTATTTGCATTGCTCCATCAACAGATGATTAATGTTGTTCTCTGTCATGGTCATATTATCATTGTCCACCAAATGAATACTTTTATATTTTGCACAAACGGGAGAATTTGGGCTGTGCAAAACATGAAAGGCATACAAGAGCAATGCACATCTAAATGGTTGTAAAATGCTCAAAATAAGGACAGAACTACAAGATCTGCATGCCCAGATGACTGGCTAAGAATGGTGGGTAACTGCTATTCTTAGATGTATTCACCATGTAACTTCTTTTAAAGTAGGGACTATTTGCCTTATTCAAGTACAGGCAGATGCATTGCCACCTACATAACCATCTACAACCATCTAATTGTCTACAAAACCATCTCAGAGGGGGCATGGAGACCAAAAAGCACCCCAATTAAGGGTACCCGGTAAAGAGACAATTTACATGTGTCCTACAAACAACAGGCTATAGAGATTATAGTGAATAAATGGGGCTATGCAAATCATGGGGCCTGGCTCCGCTTACTCACTAAAATGATGAGAACAGCCTGTTCTTGGTCTGTATGTGGCAAGTAAATACAAGAAAGCACACTTCCACTGCGGTTATCTAACCAAAATGTTAAAGCAGCGCAAAATCTAAAAGGTTCCAGGGATGTATGCCCATGTGAAAACCCCCAGGGCGCCGGTAATCGCTTACATTTTCCTGGTCCAATGGAACATGTGTGGGCTCTCGCCCAGAGCCAATGAGAGCCATCTGCCATGACTCTGTCATTTCAATAGGGAGTGTGCGCTTCCGCATCCCTTGCAGCATGCGCACCATCCCTGCCATTCAGAGCATGCGCTCCTCAATGAAGTTAATGAGAGCAGTTTGCCAAAGGATGTAAACACAGCAAACTGCTCTGATTGGCTGCACGTCTGCACATGCGCTGTAAGAACAAGGAAGAAATAGGTTGTACCGGGCATTCTGGGGGGTTTCACACAGTGGGGCATCCCAGTTCGGGAAAGTCAAGCTTCCTGAGAGGAGGGGCCTTTGTCCAAAGAACAGAAGACATGTTTCCCCCACAGAGAAATACAATTATGCTTATAAACACTCCATGATTTCCAACAGGGAAATGTCAAGCCAAGCAGTACAAAGGAAAGCACCAAGTGCACTGGGAAATCCCCAACTGGGTGGGGGGGGGATCAATAAATAAAAGATTGAGGCAAGGCAGTCGAAAGCTTATAGGGTCTACTTTCCCTAGAATCAAAGAGCCAAAGAGAATCAAGGGCCAGCTCCTACATATCCCAAGATCCTCATGACTAACAAGTGCCAATGACCACCCTAAATTGTAAATACCATTTTTAGTTTTTTTCTAACTGAAATTTTTGCTCCAACAAGACGCAGTCTGTGACCTGTGTTTTAACTTTAAAAACAGTTTTTCCACTTTCAGTATTTCTGTTGACATTCTGGTGCTGTCCCAATGCATGACTAACTGATTTTCTCACTTAAAAATAAAAGCAATAGATTTTGTAACTTTATTTTACACTTTATAAAAAGCTAGATCTCAGCTCTGTGATATTTCTCAACACTGAAATGTGCTGTAGCAGTAGTTCAGTTTTGCAATGAAACCCCTATAGGGATGATTCAGTGTCTTGGATGACCGTTGTGTAATCACAATGGTGACTAACCCTTGCACGTTTTGCCGTCTTCAGCAAGCTGGAATGAGGCGTTGCAGTAACACACTGGTCCAGTCATGGTACGAGCGCAGTGATGCTGGCATCCCGCTATTGTGCAGTTGTGGATATATTCTGCAATGAAACACATAAAAATAAAGAGAATTAGAAATAATCACAGTTCATTTCTGGAATGACTGCAGAATACATTTGATGGACTGCTCAACCTTCATACAACCAATCTAGGTGTAATTAAACCAGAACAAAACCCAATGGGGCCGGCCCTGGAATCTAAAAGACAGCATTTCTGTGCTGTGGTGAATTCTTGTCTCCAGCCATTCAGATAAGCTGGGTACCTGCTCTTGCTCCCCATTACAGTGCACAGAATTGTTTGTTGAGCATTAATATGCATAGAAAAAAGGTCTGATTGGACGAGAGCCCCACGCAAGAGCCATACAGCCGGGGTAAGGTGAGTTTTTCTAGGCGATCTGGGGAGTTTCACACAGCGGGGCATCCCAAAATGCAATGTCCCCAGGACAGGGAACAAATCCTGGGATAGTCCACTTTAAAGGAGCGCTATCGTGAAAAAATGGGCCAATAATAATAATCCATATAAATATGCTGGATGGCGGGAGAAGAGGTAACTTATACACCTGGCAAGAAATATCCAGCCAGGCTTGTTTTTTATTTTTATTAATGGAAGGAAGAGAGAACAGGGTGACAGGTTCTGTCACCCCTTATACACTAAACCTGTCTCCCCTGGATTTGATTCCTATCAGGATCAGAAAACCACACGCTTAGTGGGAGTTTTATTTAGTTCAGGTTGATAAGTGACCTCTCCTCTCATTAGCTGACGTGTTTATATGGGTTTTTAATATCACACAATTTCGAGATAGTGCTCCTTTAAGTTGACAAAGGAATAGTGCATAAAAATTCAAAGGACTTACTATTCTGAACACACTAATCAACAGAAATCTAGACAGCAACACATACACTTGGTAAAGTGAGAGCCTGATATAATGGTGTGAATCACAGAGCGGAAAAATAAGGACTCTCACAACTATGGTACAGACATTATGTAACTAACCAGCTTGCTATGAATCAGCCTGGGTATCTGTAAATACTGTATAGTTTAATTTTATAAGCAAGAGAGTGCTTTCATAATACAAAAAGTTTTTACATGCTGCATACAGACCAAGGATACCAAGATTTCCCATGATCCTTTGCAGTATATGTTAATGATCGCTTAGGTATAGCTAATAATTGCATAGTCATCTACTCCACCAGTGGAAACGAGTTTCAGGCTATTGTTCCTCATCAGCACATAACCGAGACAGATGGCTGTATGGGAGTAAGACTTGAGAATGCCAAAGCACAGACAGAGGCTACTTGCTTTCTTAAAACAAAGTACATGTAGGATACAGACCAAGGATAACCGTATTTTTCCATGATCCTTTACACGGAGCCGTACTAAATTTCCTCTTTAGGACTATTCCCCAAGCTACCGGAGGTCACCGTACCAAAATAGAAAGCCGTTTGGGAGTAAGACTTGAAAACGCCAAAGCATAGACAAAGGCTCCTTGCTTTCTTAAAACAAAGTATTCACATGGAGGATACAGACCAAGGATAACAGGATTTTACCATTATCCTTTACACTGAGCCGTACTAATTTACCTCTTTAGGACTATTCCCCAAGCTACTGGAGGTCACCGTACCAAGATAGAAAGCTATTTGGGAGTAAAACTTGAGAATGCTAAAGCATGGTCAGCAGCTACTTTCTGGAGAGAGCCATGTTAGGCCATATATAGATCAAAATGCCCCCTGTTTAAGGGGTAATTCTACTTTTAATGGAAATGTAAAAAATGTACATTATTGTGTGTTTTAAAAATACAATTCTGTGATTACTCACCTGTAGAATTGGGTGTTAAGTAATTGAGTATACAGTACGTCCTGCTCCAAATAGATTACTTACACGTGGGTATTACTCCGCCAGATGGCGCTGGACTGCAGAGACATCGAAAAATAGGCTCCTCCTGGCCCCTCAAATACCCGAGGACCTCCCACAAATCCCCAGCATTGAAAATCAGTTAACGAGAAGCCGGGAGAATTAAACAACCCAATCTATCAACTATAACAAAGATAACAATCACCATACAGGGGATCCAAAATAATGCAAAGCCAAGGGTGGGTTGGAGCAGGACGTACTGTATACTCATAATACCAATTCTACAGGTGAGTAATCACAGAATTGTATTATTTTTAGTATACAGTACGTCCTGCTCCAAATAGATTACTTACACGTGGGACATCCAATAGCAGTGTCCATAAGTAGGGTGGGATCCCCAAGAAAAAAATAGCAGCAGACAGTTTAAACCACTGCCGCCTGCAGAACCTTTCGGCCAAAAGCAGCATCAGCTGAGGCCCTAACATCAACCTTGTAAAACTTTGAAAAGGTATGAACAGAAGACCAAGTAGCGGCCTTGTAAACTTGTTCAACAGAAGCCTGGTGCTGAAAAGCCCAAGAGGCACCAATAGCACGAGTGGAATGAGCAGTAAGGCGGAAGGGAGGATTCTTCCCCTTAGCAGAGTAGGCCTGAATCACAGCCTGACGAATCCATTTGCTGATTGTAGATTTGGCAGGAGCCAAACCCTTCCTAGGACCAGAAGGGACCACAAATAGAGCATCAGTTTTCCTGAAAGGTGCAGTAGCCACCAGATAGTACTTCAGACACCTAACCACATCCAAAGAATGCAAAACCCTCCCCTTAGCAGTGCTAGGATTAGGGCACAAAGAAGGAAGAACAATATCCTGATTCAAATGAAAGGCAGACACTACCTTAGGCAGAAAATCAGGTTTAAAACGAAACACCACCTTGTCCTGGTGTCTCTCAGAGTAGGGGGGCTGAATGGAAAGTGCCACCAACTCAGACACACGCCTGACAGAGGTGATAGCCATCAGAAATACAACCTTGAGCGTAAGAATGGCCAGGGCAGCATCCTGCACAGGTTCAAAGGGAGCACCCTGCAAGGCACATGAGTGACCCCCTGGAAAAAAGTCCTGATCAAAGGGTGCTGAGCAAAGGACTTCTGGAAGAAAATAGCCAGGGCAGAGACCTGACCCTTCAGAGTACCGAGTTGGAGTCCCATGTCCAACCCATGCTGCAGGAACTCCAAAATCCTGGGAATAGAGAACACTCGACAAGGAAGAGCCTTAGACTCACACCAGTCAATGTAGGCACGCCAAACCCTGTAATAAATGGAAGAGGAAGACTTCTTCCTAGCTTTTATCAAAGTATCCACAACCGAGGAAGACAGCCCCTTCTCCATCAAGATGGAGGTTTCAGCAGCCAGGCCGTCAAAGCAGGGGAATTGGAGGGAAGACATACAGGAACTGAAAGTCCTGCCATGACATTGCTAGAGCATCCGAGGTCAAGGCCAGAGGAACCTGAGACAGTGAGACAAGAGCTGGGAGCTTGTGATTGTGGCGGGACGCAAACAGATACACATCTGGTTGGCCCCAACGGTGACACAGGGATTGAAACACCCTGCTGCATAGGGACCATTCTCCCTGGCGAGAGGTCCCCCTGGCGATTTTCCACCCCCGGGATGTACACAGCGGAAATGCAGGGGACATTGGCCTCCGCCCAAGTCAGAATCAGAGATGCTTCCTGGAGGGCCCCCTTGCTCCAGGTCCCTCCCTGATGATTGATGTAGGCAACTGCCGTCTGGTTGTCCGAGCGCACCTGAACAGGCAGGCCCCGAAGGTGAGTAGTCAAGTGAGCCAAAACTAACCTGATCGCCCGCAGTTCCAAGACATTGATAGGTGTGTGGGCCTCCTGAGGACCCCACCTCCCCTGGAACCGCAGGGACTTCCAGAACCCCCCCAACCTGATAGACTGGCATCCGTGGTGACCGTCTCCCAGGGAGGGGTAAGAAAGGATCAGCCCCCCCAACAGGTTCCTTCAGTCCATCCACCACAAGAGGGACCTACTGACCCGAGGGGAGAGCACACAGACCCCGTCCAGGGACGCTGGGTCCTTGTCCCATACTGACAATAGGTGAAGTTGTAGAGGCCTCAAGTGGAACTGAGCATAAGGGACCGCTTCGAAGCATGCCACCATCAGGCCCACCAGCTGCATCCCCTGCCTGATGGAGGGGTGAGGACAAGCTAGGAGGGACTGAGCCTGTGCAATCAGACTGTCCACCTTCTGTTGAGGAAGGAAAATCCTTGCCTGAACTGTATCCAGATTAATTCCTAGGAATGGAGTTACCAAGGAAGGGGACAGTGAGGACTTGGGGTGGTTGATCACCCATCCAAATGACTCCAGAGTGGACACCACCAGCTGAGTATCCAACTCTGCCTGATGTAGAGACTGGGAAGTGATGAGAATGTCGTCCAGATAGGGTGAACTTGGTGAACACCCTGGGAGCTGAAGTGAGACCAAAGGGCAAGGCCACAAACTGGTAGTGTTGATCCTCCAGAGCAAACCTGAGGAACCTTTGATGACCTGGAAATACAGGAATATGAAGGTAAGCATCTTTGATGATGAGCGCAGAGTTTCCATGAGAAAACGCCTGCCCCTGACAAACTTGTTGAGAATCTTTAAGTCCCGGATGGGCCTGACTGAACCATCTTTTTTGGGTACTGTGAATAGGTTGGAATAAAAGCCCTTGCCTTTTTCTCTTGAGGGGGCCTGGCAGATGACCCCCAGCTCCAGAAGGCCTTGCACTGCTTGCACTAGCTCCTGAGCTGACACAGGGTCCTGAGGAATCCGGGATCTGATGAATCTTGGAGGGGGGCAGGCAGCAAACTCTATCTTGTAACCGGAGGACACTACCTCCTGAATCCACCGGTCTGAGACATGAAGCCTCCAGTCGTGAGCGAAGTGCTGCAGCCGTCCCCCCACCTGGATGGGTGAGGGCGCCCCATCATGTCTGAGGGGGCTTGGGGGATGATTTTGCTTTGGGACCCCAGGAGGGGCCAGGACGACCACGTCCTCTGCCCCTACCCCAGAAATCTCCCTGGGTCCAGGAAAGGAAACCCCCCTCCCCTGTAAGGGGAGGAGAAGGAACCCTGACCCCGAAAAGGCCGAGATTGCCGCCTGCGCTGGGGTAACCTGCCTCCCTTAGCAAAAAGGTCCAGGCGGTCCCCAAACAGGCGCAGTCCTTTAAAGGGAAAACCAGCGAGGGCCTTCTTGGCAGCATTGTCAGCAGCCCACTGGCGCAGCCAAACCGAACGGCGTATAGCCACCACAAGGGCAGATGTTCTGGCACACATTCTGATGGTGTCATCCATGGCAGAGAGGACAAAATTTACAAACACATCACAACTGGAAAGTGTATTGAACACCTCACAAGGCAAATCATCAGGGGCACTATCAAGTATATTCCTGATAAGGGTTCTAGTGGCCACAGCAGTGATGGCAGAGGCACAGACCGGGCGCAGCGCCGTCCCCGCACATGCAAAGGCGTGGGATGCCAGCTGGTCAATGTGCCGGTCCTCAGCATCCCGCAGGGTAGTAGAGTCAGGGGACTGCATGACAGAAGTGTTAGATAGCCCTAGAACCCCGGTCACATTATCCTGGGATGCCTCCATATGGTGATTATAGCGGCACTATAGGCCGATAGGGTTTAACGCTATACAGAAACCCCGGATGCCCCAATAACCCGCTAGTGAAGTGGGAGTATTACACAAGGCCTACAAGTCATATAACTAATAAAGTGCTGGGAGAAGCCAAAGGGTTCGCCCAGCCCGAAAGACATAAGCAGAAAAGACCATAAGCACACAGTAATAAAAACACAATTCTGTGAAGTACTCACCTGTAGAATTGTTTTTTCTGGGAATCCATTCCAGGCACTCCTTACACTTGGCATTACCTCCTTGCTGATCACGTGACTGCAAGAAAGAAAACAGGCGTGGCCCCTCCCGGCCCATAAGTAGCAACTGCCTCTTAACCAAGATCAGTTTACTTAAAAAGCAGTAAAAAATGTAAATCAGAGGCAGGCCGGGAGGCCCTATATAGGAGTCCATGTTACTTCACACCGAACTCCGCCAGAAAACTCTCAGAAATCAAATTTTGTTCTTTTCACTTTCTCTTATACTTTTTCTTTTTTCTTTTTTTTTTTTTTTTTAAAGGCTAATGAAAGTAATAAATGGACTAAACACCATCATAAAAGCATCAAAAGATAGATCATGACCCAAAACGGGTGGGCCGGAGTGCCTGGAATGGATTCCCAGAAAAAACAATTCTACAGGTGAGTACGTCACAGAATTGTGTTTTTTCTTCCAATCCATTCTAGGCACTCCTTACACTTGGGATATCCAAAAGCAGTGCCATCTATGGGCGGGATCCCCAGTGCAGAACAGCAGGTAGTTCATCTCACTGCCGCTTGAAGAATCTTCCGACCAACAACAGCGTCAGCTGAGGCTCTAACATCTACCTTGTAAAACTTGGTGAATGTATGAATCGAAGACCAGGTGGCAGCTTTGCAAACCTGTTACACCGAAGCCTGATGCTGAAAAGCCCAAAAAGCACCAATGGCCCTAGTGGAATGGGCCGTGACCTGAAAAGGGGGTTCCTTCCCCTTGGCCGAATAGGCTCTTCCTACTGCCTACCGAATCCATTTACCGACAGTGGCTTTAGCTGGCGGAAGCCCCTTTCTCGGCCCTTCTAATAAAACAAAAAGAAAATCGGTCTTGCGGAAGGAATCTGTAGCTGCCAAATAATATCTTATGGCCCTGACTACATCTAAAGAATAAAGTGCCCTCTCCTTAGCATTAGCCGGAACCGGGCATAAAGAAGGTAGAATTACCTCTTGATTAATGTGAAAAGGAGAGACGACCTTAGGCAAAAAATCAGGCTTAAAACAAAAACTACATTGTCTCTATGTAACTCAAAGTAAGGAGACTTCATACTTAAGGCGGCTGACTCAGAAACACGCCGAAAAGAGGCGATTGCCACCAAAAATGTCACCGTAAGCGTCAAAATGCTCAATGGAGCGTCAATCATGGGTTCAAAGGGAGCACCCTGTAGAGCCGTCAACACCAGATTCAAGTCCCACACCAGTAAAACGGACTTGCGCGGTGGTCGGACATGAGTGACACCTTGAAAAAAAGTCTTAATGAGCCTATTACTAGCGATAGACTTCTGGAAAAAAATAGATAAGGCCGACACATGCCCTTTTAGGGTGCTTAACTGTAGGCCCATATCTAAGCCATTTTGTAGAAATTCTAGAATTCTAGAAATTGAATACCTTCTGCATGAAAAATTCCTAGCCTCACACCAAGATATGAATGATCGCCAGAACCTGTAATAAATTATGGAAGAAGACTTCTTCATGGTATGAATAACCTTAGCCGATAAACCCTTCTCTGCTAAGATCGAGGTCTCAATAGCCAGGCCGTCAAAGCTAGCATATGTAAATTCGGGTGCCGAAGTGCCCCCTGTGTGAGAAGATCTGGCTCGACTGGTAGGCGCCAATGGTCCACCGACAACCTTGTTATGTCTGAAAACCCACTTCTCCTTGGCCAACGAGGAGCTACTAGAATGGTTGGTACCCCCTCCTGAGCTATCTTTTTTAGTACACGGCTCAGGAGCGGAAGAAAAACGTACAGAAGCTTGAACCTTGCCCAGGAGACTAACAGGGCGTCCGTTGCTATGGCCAGAGGGTCCCTTGAAAGTGACATGAATTTCGGCCGTTTGTGATTGTGTCTGGATGCAAAGAGATCCACTTCCGGACACCCCCAGCTAAGACAAAGGGCTTGAAAGACCTTCCGACTGAGGGACCATTCTCCCCGACGCCGAACCTTTCTGCTCAGAGTGTCGGCTTCCTGGTTTTCTACCCCCGGGATGTAAACTGCCGAGATGCAGGGAACTGCCCAAGTCAGAATCCGGCTTACTTCCTCTAGAGCACTCTTGCTCCGAGTACCCCCCGATGATTGATATAGGCTACTGCCGTCCGATTGTCTGACTGGACCTGGACTGCCTGCCCCTTTAAACTGGGGGTCAGATACTGAAGCACTAGCCGGACTGCTCTTAATTCCAATATATTTATGGGAAGCTGATTCTCCTTCGGCCCCCACTGTCCCTGGATCTTCTGTGTTTGCCAGATGCCCCCCCAGCCTGTGAGACTAGCATCCGTGGCAACGATCTGCCACTGTGGTGTCAGAAAGGACCTGCCTACAGACGGATGAAAAGGGTCCATCCACCACAGAAGAGATTGCCTGGCTGAGGGTGTTAGCACAAAGACTTGATCCAGCGACTGCAGGGCTCGATCCCAGCTTGCCAACAGATTCCACTGAAGAGGCCTCATGTGAAACTAGACAAAAGGTACAGCCTCGAAGCAGGCTACCATAAGGCCTACTAGCTTCATCCCTAGCCGAATGGTTGGCTGCTGGCAAGCCAGTAAAAACTCTATTTGATTCCGCATTAGCCGAGCCTTCTGCTCTGGTAGAAACACTTTGACTTGAACTGTGTCCAGAATCATTCCTGAGAAATTCCTTACTGGTGCTGGAGTGATATGGGACTTCGGGTAATTGATCACCCAGCCGAACTCTTCCAGAGTTGATAGGACCGTCTGCGTGTCTTTCATGATCTGCTGAAGAGACCCGGCTGAAATTAAAAGATCGTCCAAATATGGGATGATGCATATCCCCTGGCTCCTGAAAATGGCCATGAGACCCTCCAAAACTTTGGTGAACACTCTTGGAGCCGAGGATATTCCGAATGGAATCACCACAAACTGGAAGTGCTGATCTTCCAGGGCAAACCTCAGGAACTTCTGATGCCCTGGAAAAATCGGCACATGCAAATACGCGTCCCTTATGTCTATAGAAGTCATAAGATCCCCGGGCCGGACTACTCTTACTGCTGACCTTAGTCTCCATGCGGAAATGTTTCACGCGGATATACCTGTTGAGATCCTTTAAGTCTAAAATGGGATGAATCGACCCATCCCTCTTGGGAATTGTGAACAGGTTGGAGAAAAACCCCTGACCTTCCTCCCAAAAGGGTACCCGACAAATTACTCCCTTTTGAAGGAGATGCTGAACTGCGGATCTCAGGGCATCTATCTTTGACTGGTTCCGGGATGCCCCTGACCGAAGGAACCTTGCGGGCGGTCTGGCTGCAAACTCAATCTTGTAGCCCGAGGACACCACCTCTTGGATCCAAAGATCCGCCATGTGGCACCTCCAGATATGAGCAAAATACAAGAGCCGTCCTCCCACCCGGGTGAGGGCGCCCCCTCATGCTGGAGTGGGCTTGGCTGGAGGTTTGGGCCTACTTCTCCAGGCCCCTCCTGCCCTATTACGCGTTCTGCCTCTACCCCAAAAATCTCTACGGGAGCAAGGACGGAAGACACCTCTGCCACTCCAAAAGGGCCGATATGATGAAGGCCTCTGAAAAGGCAGAGCCGACCTCTTTCTCTGGGGAAGCTTGCCATCCTTGACCATACCGTCCAGCTTTTCTCCAAAGAGTCTGCTCTCTAAAAAAGGTAGATCCATAAGAGCTTTCTTAGCGGCGGCATCAGCCGACCACTGTCCTAGCCATAAGGAACGGCGCAAGGTGCAAGGACGTAAAAAGGATCCTATCATAGCAAAAGCATGGCGGGCCAATTGATCCATACGTCTCTCTGTGGGATCTCTTAAGGATCCCATGATAGCAGACGGCATGAAAGAAGTATTAGACAAGCCTGCTACTGGGGCGTCCACCTCAAGTGGATAAGACCAAAGCTTAATCATGTCCGCCGGAAAGGGATACCTAGCGTCTAGGATCTTGGGAACAGCCGGTAGCTTGTTAGGATTTTTCCACTCCTTTAACCCATTTTTAATAAAATCATTTTGCGTGTGTGGTCTTTTTTTTTACAGTTAACCATTTGTGAGCTGGTAAGGGGTCTATGAGACCACTGTACCAGCTCACAAGGCTCTGGGTCTGGCAAGTGACCTGTGGGCTAGCGGGTGACTTGCCATTAACCCCAGCCCCCCATTACCTGCCTCCCCAAAGGCCAGGGGGGGCAGAAGGGCCCGGGCCACCAAGTGGCTATGCGGGCTAGTAGCCTGCAGGGCCAGGGGCCACCAACGCTGGCCCCTGCACTCTGTTCTACAAGCCCCCATAGCTGGCCCGAGTCGGTAACGCTGGGTAGGGGGAACGCTACGTCATTTTTTTTGGGATTTTTAAGGGTTTTTAACCCTTAAAATTCAAAAAAAAAAATGGGGTTCCCCCCCTGGGAGGGGGGACCCTATGTCAATTTTATTTTTAATTAACCACCTATTGTCCTGTAACCCAACTGGTAATAAATGCTTCCAGCATTTTGTGGTGTGGTGTGTTTTTTTTTTTTTTTACATTTAAAGTGGACCAACACCCAGGATTTTGACTATCCTGGGTATTGGTCCTTTCCCCTGGGGCATCCCGATTGGGGATGCCCCGCTGTGTGAAACCCCCCGATCACCCACAATAACTCACCTCACCCGGGTCCTACCGTGCATGCGTGGCCGCTCGTCCAATCAGCGCGCTCAGAGCGGCTGAGTTATGGACGTCTAAGAGACATCTAAGCTCAGCCACTCTGAGCGCGCTAGCGGCCGCATCCCCCACTTCCTTCTAACAGGGAGCGTGCCCGTGCCGGCCATTCATAAATAGCCAGGCCGGGCACGCGTCCTGCTAGAAGGATGCCCCGGGGGGAGGGAATAGAATGGTCCAGGAATCTTATAGATTCCCGGGCCGATCAGCCCTGGGTGTTGGTCCATTTTAACTTGTGAACTTGTAAGGAGTCCATGAGATCCCTGTACCAGTTCACAAGGCTCGGGGGCTGTCAAGTCACCTGCGGCTAGCGGGTGACCGTCTCCCAACGAGGGGTCAGAAAGGATCTGCCCCTCATCAGATTGCTTGGTTTCAGCAACCACCGAAGGGAACGCCGCACCCGGGGGGACATCAGAAAAGACTGATCCAATGACAGTGGGGACCCGTCCCAAGCCGCCAAGAGATGGAGCTGGAGCGTCCTTGTGTGAAACTGTGCAAAGGGAACTGCCTCGAACGACGCCACCATCAATCCCACCAGTCGCATCCCTAGCCGGATGGACGGGCGGGGAATGGATAGGAGACGCTGAGTCAATTCCTGAATCAGAAGAACCTTGGCTCGGGGGAGAAACACTGTGGCCTGAGAAGTATCCAGCGACATTCCCAGGAACTCCACCACCCTGGAGGGAGTGAGGCAGGACTTGGGATAGTTGGTCACCCAACCGAAACTCTCCAGAGTGGACAACACAGTCCTGGTATCCATCTGCGCTTGACTTAGGGAAGACGCCATGATGAGAAGATCGTCCAGATAGGGCACAATGCGGATACCCCTGGCTCTGAGGATGGCCATCACTCCTGCCAACACCTTGGTAAAAACCCTTGAAGCCGAGGTAAGGCCAAACAGAAGAGCCACAAACTGAAAATGTTGATTGTCCACGACAAACCTGAGGAATCTCTGGTGTGCCGGAAATATTGGCATATGCAGGTAAGCATCCTTGATGTCTATGGACGTCATGAAGTCCCCATGACGAAGTGAGTGGATGGCTGAGCGCAGAGTTTCCATACGGAACTTCCGGGGACGAACGAACCTGTTGAGCAACTTCAGATCCAGAATGGGACGAACGGATCCGTCCATCTTGGGCACCGTGAACAAATTGGAATAGAAGCCCAGGCCCCGGTCTGAGTGGGGCACCGGACAGATGACAGCCATGTCCAAAAGACTTGCTACTGCCGCCCGAGACCCCTGGGCACCCGAGAACTGAAGAAACTGAAGGGGCCGGAACTCGAACTCCAGCTTGTAACCGGAAGACACCACTTCCTGAATCCACCTGTCCGAGACCTCTTGGACCCAAACCTGGGAGAAGAGTAGCAGTCGTCCCCCCACACGCAAGGGTGAGGGCGCCCCCTCTTTGCTGAGCCGGCTTGGCAGCGGCTCTAGGCTTGGAGCCCCAACTGTGTCCTGGACACAGGGCCCGACCCCTGCCCCTGGTCCAGGAATCCCTTCTGGACGACGGGAAAGCCGAACCCCTGCTGACTCTAGCCCCATGAGGACTGAGAGAAGGAAGCCGCCCCCCGAAAGGGGCGATGCTGCTTCTTACGCTGAGGTAACTTACCTCCCTTTGCCACCGAATCCAATTTTTCTCCAAAGAGCCGCAACCCCACAAAGGGAAGGGCCGTGAGCGACTTTTTGGACACAAAATCAGCCGCCCACTGACGTAACCAAACCGACCGGCGGATAGCCACAAGCAGGGCCGCAGCTCTGCTACACATCACCAAAGTGTCGTCCAGGGCGGACAGCACAAAGGACAAAATCAACTCACAGCGCTTAAAGTGTACCAACACCCAGGATTTTGACTATCCTGGGTTTTGGTCCACTTCAGGGGGGCACCCCGATTAGGGGTGCCCCGCTGTGTAAAACCCCTCAGAAACCCCCCAAAACTCACCTCACCACGCTCCCACGTAGCCACGGACAAGCGCGGACAAGACAGCGCGTCCGCCGCCGCCTCCCGTGCGCCCCTTTGACAGTGCGCGCGCCCGCGCCGGCCATTCACAAACGGCCGGCGCGGGGGCGCGCACGCCTAGAGGGGTCAGTTTTTGGGGGCTTTTAGGGGGGGGTCCCTCACCGCGGGACATCCCGATCTCGGGTGTCCCGCGGTGAGGGAGGTGAACGGCCCGGGAATCTTATAGATTCCCGGGCCGATCACCCCTGGGTGATCTTATAGATTCCCGGGCCGATCACCTCCCTCACCGCGGGACATCCGAGATCGGGATGTCCCGCGGCGAGGGACCCCCCCCCCCAAAACCCCAAAAAAACTCACCTCCCGCGCGCTCCTCTAGACGTGCGCGCGCCCGCGCCGGCCGTTTGTGAATGGCCGGCACGGGCGCGCGCCCTGTCAGAGCGACGTGCGGGAGGCGGCGGCGGGCGCCTTGTCCGCCGCTTGTCCGTGGCTACGTGGGAGCGTGGTGAGGTGAGTTTTTCGGGGTTCTGGGGGGTTTACACAGCGGGACACCCCTAATCGGGGTGCCCCCCTGAAGTGGACCAAAACCCAGGATAGTCAAAATCCTGGGTGTTGGTCCACTTTAAGGTCGGCAAACTCCCCACAAGCCCGGAAGAGGTCAACAATCCTCTAACAACCGACCTGGCAGCTACCAATACAAGCGCAGAAGCACAAACCGGCCGCAAGGCCGATCCAACACTGGCAAAACCATAACAAGCCATCTGGTCAATGCGTTTATCCTCACCATACTTGAGAGCAGTGCACTCCGGAGAATGGAGGACTGAGGAGCTGGACAACCCCAAAACAGGAGCATCCACCTCGGGGGGAGACGACCAGTGTTTCACCGCGTCCGCCGGAAAGGGATATTTCTTGTCTCAACCCGGTGGGACACCCGGAAGCCAAGTCGGCCTCTCCCATTCCTTGAGAATGATACCATCAAAATGCTTTTGATAAGGAAATTACAAGCGCGGCTTAGTCACTTCAGAGAACTCCCCCTTCAGCGGAGGAGCCGCCTCGGGGGGAGAAATAGCCAGGACCTCAAACACATGAGCCAGGACCCTAGCGGTATCCAAGGAATCCCCCTGGCCCTGCTCGGTATCAGCGCCCACAAACTGCTGATCATCAGAGTCATCAGACTCCTCCTACAACTCCCCTTCCTCTCGCGGGGAACAATCAGACCAATCCAGGGAGTCAAAATCCTCCCTATCAAAGGCCTGCGCAGCTGTATACAAATGTTTTCTCTTTGCAGTGACCTTTTTAGCAACGGCACTGGAAAACAATTTCTCAAGATTGGCCAATCTGGCACACACCTCAGATTGCAACTCCCTGCCAATGACCACATCACACGGGGTAAGTGTCAAGCGAGGGGGAGACGGAGAGGAGACTGGCGGAGCAGAACCGGACGCCTGAGATCCGGTCTGCTGCGTAATAGACCACTGCGCAGAGGGTACACATAGAAATACATCATCCTCCAAAAGGGATACCCCACACCCCAAACACAGCCTGGATTGCCCCAAGGGGGGTACAAGCCCAGTATCCGGGGAAGCCTCCATATGGTGATTTTTTTTTAAAAAAAATATAATATATGTATGTGTACAATGCTCCGAGGGAATTACGCAATAATGCAACCCGGGATGCCCCTTTAAGTCCCGAGTGGGAGGATTTTAAGCCAACTAAATTTTAACCAGGGACCCTGGACCGGGAGAACCCCCCTTTAATAAGATCAATGGTCCACCTGGAACACACAAACAAAACACACGCTCAGAATGCTAGCAATGCATAAGGGGTTAACAATAGATGCATCTGATGGCAGCCCACTCACCCGACCTTCACCCAAACACCACATGCCGGCAGGAGGGGAGTGGAAGACGTGCATGTGCAGAAGAAGGAGGAGGGAGGGCCGGCGCGGTTCGCGCGTCGCAAGGGGGCGGGCCGTAGACGCGCACGCAATCGCCCGGCCTCGCCCCCCCCCCCGCCCTGAGGAGAAGAAGCCCTCATGGGCGCACACAGCCGCCATAGCGCACGCCGGAGGCCGGCGCCGCAGGACCGCCGGCGCCAGCCTAACGTTTAAAACACACACATACAGTTAAAGCACCAACACACATATACACCATAATGGGATGAATCCATAAGGGACCCGCCCCCCCAAGCATATCCGGGAGAGGGGGAATCCATGCCAGGGTAGGGCCAAGGGACGGGGCATCCCAAACCGGGATCACCAACCCGGATAGCCGCCTACCCCTTGTTATGGGGTCTCACGGCTCCTAAGCACCAGGGGTGCCAACTACCTTTGCCTGGACCAGCAGCCTAGGCTGGGAGGCAAGCACTTTAAATAAAGGGATCCGGGCAGAAATAGAAGAATAGAAGGCCGGGAGTCATCCCGGCTACCTGCAAGGAGGAGACATCTGACTTGCTCGCCTCTGCAGAGATGGAAAACTGGGGAATGAGTGGGAGGTCCCAGGTATTTATGGGCCGGGAGGGTCTGACCTTTTTTTGTTATCTCTGCAAGATCGCCATCTACAGGTCAGTATACCCAAGTGTAATGAATGTCTTGAAGCGGGTTGTGTGACATACTTAGAATATCACAGTTAAGCATATGGTGAAAAATGACCTGTCAAGAGAGGGTGACAAAGTCTCAAGTAGGCTGGCAGTTAAAACGGTTAGTAGTACCTATGCATGTTAGGTATCGTTCTGCTCGGGGGATTTTGCGCTTTCAGATTTAGCTTGTTTTTTCTTGTTTGCATATTGATATTTTAGGAAAACTCATTTTCTATTATGCTCTATTATACATAACATAACCCTGAGCGACCAAGGAATTCTTTGAGGGATTACTTCCAGAAAGATGGGCCCATTACAACATGCTTAGAAAGCTTATCATGTGTACTTTCAGGAAATATATGGTTTGTGGCGGGTATTCCAAATGTAAAGGGTTGTTTTGGTAGAAAAAGCGCAAGGTGCCACTTTGTCTGCAGAGCTGAAATTTTCAAGCAAAATTACCGTTGTGCACAAGCTTTACTTTGTGGTGTTTGGCAACTCTTCCCTTGACAGTAGCAATGCATGTTGGGTATCGTTCTGTTCGGGGGATGTTGCTTTTTTAGATTAACTTGTTTTTTCTTGTTTGTATCTAGTTTTCTTTAGAAAAATGTGTCTTTGATTCTGCTTTTTTATCCTTTTTTAGGGAAGCTCTGTGTAACCAAAGAATACATTGAGGGAGAACTTCCAGAAAACTGTGGCAACATCAACAAGCCTGGTATGGCTAAAAAGCTTGAGGTGTGTACTTCCAGAGAATATATAGTTTGTGGGGGGTATTTCAAATGTAAAGGGTTGTTTTTATTGAAAAACTGCAAGGTGCACATAGCGCTTAGCATAGCTGTATTTGATCTGAAAATCTCTTAAAGCGCTGTTTCAGTTTGGGGGGGGGGGGTCTCCTGGGCAGGAAAGGGCATCTACCAATAGATATGTGTGGCCGTTGTAACCGGGAGAAATTGGGATTTCACACGCAATAAGATTTTATTGACAAACTTACATTTTTTATTACAAAAAAAACACTACAAATTGTAAAAAATAGATTTTTTTTATTTTTTTTGCACATATCTCATCCCAAAATATTAAGAATACTCTTAAAAAATGACAAACAAGACATTTCATGTTAAAGCTCAGACTCTGCTGAAAAAAACAATATATAATTTTTCAGGGAAATACCTGGAAATCCCTTCAAAAATCACAGTTGAACATGCATAGTGCAAAATAGTGAAAAATGGTCTGGCAACAAAGTGTAACAAAAACTCCAGGTAGGCTGACGGTTAAAGGGTTAATACCATCTTGGAAAAGTGCGGCTGTTCCGGGAACACCTGCCTTTGCCTTACTGACTTAAACAGGTTGTCCTTCCCTCTTTTCGCCACCTCAGGAGGGGTGATATTCAAAGTTTCAAAAACCGAGGAGAGCAAACATTTTGTTTCGTCTGCGAGGAGAGGGTCCTCATCAGACGAAAATAAGATAGAGTTACTATCTTCCTCCCCTGAGCGCAACTCGCCCTCTGAGAGCTGCTCCTCTAAATACTCCTCGTCCTCACCAAAAGAGGCAAATAAATCTTTTTCCTCCGCAACAGGTTCAAAATGCCTCCTCTTCTAGGCGGCCTTCTTTGGAATAACCAAGGACAACTGCCTCTCCAGGTTATCCAACCTGTGCGCTTACGTCCGCCTGCGCCTCACTGCCTTCCCCCTCTCCGGGGGATGTAAGGGATGGTTGAGCCGTCACGCTCCCTCCAGCATTAGCTGGGCTAGAGACCTGAGCAGCCTCTCTATTATGGTCTAAACCAATTCTCATGGCGCAAGCGGAACACACCGTGCTGAAACTACCCAGGGGATCCTGCTTACATAAAGGGCAGAGCCCGCCCTGCTCAAGTGGGATGCCCGAATCACTATCCCCTGATGCCTCCCTCATGTTTTTTTTTTTTTTTTTTAACTTGGCAATCAGACCTAAAAGGCCCTAAGCCTAAAAACCAATCCCAAAAGGGACCGGGAGGAACCACAACCCTTTTCTATCCTTCTTCCAATTTCTAAAAATAAAACAGGAGAAAAAGAGCATTAATAATCTCCTTTCCCTTTTTTTTTTCTTTTTTTAAACTAAAAAAAACCAATCATACTGATATTAAAAATATAATCTAACACATATATATATATATATATATATACACACACTATAAAGTAAAAGACATAATACTATAAAATTAATATTATAAAAATAATATTAATACCATTAATAAATAATGACATTGATAAAGCAACTGGTCCTAACAATGATCACAAAATTAATAATAAAATTGATAATGGTCCACTCACCACCACTGTTCTCTCTTCACAGCCTAAACAAAAGATAAGATCATACATAAAAAGTAAGAAAGGCTGCTTAACGCCGCAAGTCAAAAAACAGGTCGGCCAAACTGTAAAATAATAATCCCAGCAGGCTCTGTCCGTAATTCATTGTCCCGGAGCCACTGCCCGCAACCGCCGCACACACACACAAGCCTCCTAGGCTCAAAGAAACGCAGCAACAGGCAACCTGCCCCGGACGGCCGCCACTGCAGCCGCACACGCGATGGCCGCATTCACACAATAAAAAGTGCTTCCCGGCCGCCGCGGCCGCCCTAGTGTCAACCATGAACACCACAAACGGCCTGCTCAGTTATGGCCGCTTTTCATAGCCTGCGTCCACAGCACCATTCATGGCCGCCCGCTGTCCTGCAGGCTGCTACACTTACTTGGAATAGCGGGGAATAACAAGGCCCGACCTTCTTCCAGTGAGAGAGAGCACTGCAGGAAACACGGCCTTGTGGTTCCATGTTAAACTCCGCCCCCTGCATGACGTCAGCCACAGCCCTTAAAGGCATACCTAAAAAAAAATTTTTTTTTCAAATGTTTTTTTTTATTTATATATTTTTTTTTTTAGAAAAAAACCTAACTTGGAAAAAGGATGGGTTGAATTAAAAATAAAAACGTTCCTCAGCAGGTACACCAGAGAAAAACCTGCGGCTGACTTGCTTTTTAAAAAGCCTGCAGCCCAGAGCCTATATGCTCTGTAAGCGCACCAAGACCCCGGCGCTTCCACCTTACCTTCACGAACCCCAGAACAGCCAGACGCTGTAGGAGGCACAATTTGGGTTTAGGGGATCCGTGGGAATAAGGCTTACGCAGAAAGCCGACAGGGTGCAATCCCCCGCTTGCTGCCAATCCTTGAGAGCTATTTTCCTGAACCTAAACAGTCACTTGCCACTGCAAGAAGGAAAAACTGATCTTGGTTAGGAGGCAGCTGCTACTTATGGGCCGGGAGGGTCCACACCTGTTCTTTCTTGCAGTCACATGATCAGCAAGGAGGTAATCCCAAGTGTAAGCAGTGCCTGGAATGGATTGGCAGAAAAAGGAAGAATATAAAGCCGCCCACGAGGGCACTTACGGACCGCGGTAGGTAGAGGTCCGCTGCGCATGGGCCAACCAAGCAGGTTAAAGATGGCGTCGGTATACCTCGAGGGGCGGGCCGGTATTAGCAATGACGCGGAGCGCGCCATAGACGAGCCCCGCCCCCCCAAGAGCGCGGAGCCAGTACATGCCAAGCAGCCAATGATGGCGCACCAGCGCCTGAGGTAATGCCGCCAAGCGCGGAACATAGTGTGACCTAAAAGGCGTGTGCGGCGGCAAATTTTAAAGACAGTAAAAGGACAGCAAGCCAGCACGGCGGCTGACACAAGGCAGAAAAAATAAATGATAAAGTGTAAAACACAGAATGCATAGCATACACAGTTACACACACAGGCTACCAGGAGAATGAGGGAGGACAGCGGGCACTTAAATAGGGCCAACCAATAGTCAGGGGCAAGGGGCAATAGTGCAGGAGAGGCATCCCATAGAGGCTCACCATAAGCCTGAACCGCCTACCCTTTGGTGGGGGATTGCGGTGGAGCAGCGCTCCTAAGCACCTAACAGCGGTGCTGCCTACCATCACCCGACCAGCGCAGCCAAGGCTGGGAGGCATATTACTAATGGAACGGGTGGGAATAGTCCTACAGGGCCGCAGGCTAATAGCCTCGCTCACCTGCGAGTAGAGAGCCATTTCTCGTCCTTCGCAGTCCAGACTGCAGAGAAATTCTGGGGATTTGTGGGAGGTCCCCGGGTATTTGAGGGGCCGGGAGGAGCCTAGTTTTCGATGTCTCTGCAGTCCAGCGCCATCTGGTGGAGTAATACCCACATGTAAGTAATCTATTTGGAGCAGGACGTACTGTATACTTAGAATAAAGGAACAGTTTTCTTCTAGAAACAATATGCTTACTTTAGCAACAGTACACCAAAGTGGTGTGTTTGGTGTACAGAGCATAGACTTCCTAAACAAGAATCTGGCTTGCTAATCATCTGATTGGCTGAGAGAGAGAGAGGACACTCCACATTCCTGAGCTCACAGGTTTAACCCCTCTTGCTCTAATTCAGCCTCTTTAGATGAGATGATCAGTCTTGTCTTCCAGTAGCTAAAGGGTTATTTATGCCTGATATCTCCAAGTTCTGCTTTGTGGAGGGGGGGAGCTCACCCTTATCAGTGAAAAGATTCTGAGATTTCTAGTAAGCAGCTATAGTAAAGGGCTAAAAAAAAGCCACTCTCACTAGCAACACAGGGCCATGGGGAAAAAGAGCCCAATTTAAAGTGTTCCCAAAGCCACCCCCCTCCATGCCGCCATGTTAGGAGGAGAGGTCACTTATACACCAGGCATCAAGAAATATCCAGCCAAGCTTGTATTTTTTTCTTTTAAAAAGGAGGAAATCAGGGGTGACAGGTTCTGTCACCCCTGATACACTAAACCTGTGACCCTTGGATTTTATTCCTACCAGGAGAGAATAAACCACAAAAAAATATTCAAAAAAGAAAATTCTCCAATACCCCTCATAAAAGCAGCCTTTTTCTAGAACAAACTGTGGGTGAGCATCACAAATCAGGAGGATGCAGCAGCTCTGAGAACCAATAGGGTTTAACTGGGTTTCGGTCTGCACTACATAAATCCAGCTTTTGCACTGCTAGAAATGGTGCTGATCTGCACAAAGGGAAAATTATTATTATAAAAATTATTATAACATTTTCTTTTCTCACAAGAAAACGTTAGAAAAATAATTCTCGCAGTGCTGAATCAGCACTTATGTATCCAAAGTATCAGTGTCTTTTGCTTTTGAACAGTGTTTTGGGGGTGTAAATGGAGGTTACATTACACAACTTTTTGCGGATCCTGTTTATCTGGACAAAAAGCATATTCCAGGGCTGGCCGCTAGCCTCCCCCCCGGGGAACCTATAGCAGGATGCCCCACTGTGTGAAACTCCAGGGTTTTCGGTAAACTCACCTTTACTGGGCCACCCCCAGGACATTGCAAATACCTGCGCCGCATTGCCCGTCTTCCCTGTAGCTGTGAAGCCACTCTGAATGGTTAGACGCTGAAAAGCCCAAACAGCCGGCTGCACCTCGTCACAATGGCACTAGGTGTGGCTTAGGCGGTGGAAAAGCCTAGTTTTATTTGGGAACCGGGCCACCACTGAGCCAGCAGCAGCGCCCGATGTATGGGGGCTAGGGAGGTGGGGGCCCGAGGTAAAAAATCCCAGTTAGTCTTGAGGGGAAGACCACGTGGCTGCCTTACAGAATTCCTCCAAGGAAGCCCCTCATCTTTCTGCCCAGGAGGTGGATACAGCCCTGGTTGAGTGTGCTCTAATATAATGAGCTAGAGTGTCTATACATGTGTAAGGATATGGCCTGCCTAATCCACCTGGCCATTGAGGCTTTGGAGGTGGCTAAACCTCTATTCCTGCCACTAAAGGACACAAACAACCTGTCCGTCTTCTTCCAGGTATGTGTGCGTTCTAGATAAAAAAATTACAATTCTGTGATTACTCACCTGTAGAATTGGTATTATAAGTATACAGCACGTCCTGTTCCAGAAGATTCCTTACACATGGGTTATACATCCACAAGTTGGTGCTGGACTGCAGAAAACAGCTTGTGGCTCCTCCCGGCCCCGTATAAGTCAGGGACCTCCCACAAATTCCCCAGTATTGACAAGCAGTTACACAAGAAACCGGGAGAATGATAATAACAAAAAATCCCAATGAACAAATGAACAATCACCATACAGAGGTAACTAAGAATAATGATATCAAGGGTGGGATGGAACAGGACGTGCTGTATACTTATAATACCAATTCTACAGGTGAGTAATCACAGAATTGTATTATTCCAAGTATACAGCACGTCCTGTTCCAGAAGATTTCTTACACATGGGACATCCAATAGCAGTGTCCGTAAGGTAGGGTGTGATCCCCAAAAGCAACAGCGGGCAGATTAAACCACTGCCGCCTGCAGAACTTTGCGTCCAAAAGCAGCATCAACTGAGGCCCTAACATCAACCTTACAAAACTTAGAAAAAGTATGAACAGAAGAACAAGTAGCGGCCTTGCAAACAGCCCAAGAGGCACCAATAGCACGAGTAGAATGAGCAGTAAGACGGAAAGGAGGCTCCTTCCCCTTAGCAGAATAGGCTTGAACCACAGCCTGACGGATCCACTTGCTGATAGTGGACTTAGCTGGAGCTAAACCCTTCTTAGGCCCAGAAGGGAGAACAAAAAGAGCATCAGTCTTCCTGAAGGATTCAGTACCCACCAAATAGAACTTCAAGTTCCTGACCACATCCAGAGAATGTAAAACCCTCTCCTTGGGGTTACGAGGATTAGGGCACAGAGAAGGCAACACAATGTCCTGATTGAGATGAAAGGCAGACACAACCTTAGGCAGAAAATCTGGCTTAAAACGAAACACCACTTTGTCCTGGTGTCTCTCAAAGTAAGGAGGCTTGATGGAAAGCGCTGCCAACTCAGAAACACGCCTAACAGAGGTGATAGCCACCAAAAAAGCTACCTTAAGCATCAAAATGGACAAAGGGGCCGCACGCAAGGCCTCAAAGGGAGACCCCTGCAGGGCAGATAAGACCAAGTTCAAATACCAGACTGGTAACGTAGGCTTACGTGGAGGACGCACGTGAGTAACCCCCTGAAAAAAGGTCTTAATCTTACGATGGTTGGCAAAGGATCTTTGGAAGAAAATAGCCAAGGCTGAAACATGACCTTTGAAGGGTATTAAGTTGAAGACCCAGATCCAAACCATGTTGCAGGAATTCCAGAATCCTGGGGATAGAAAACACCCGACAGGGAAGCGACCTAGACTCACACCAGTCAATGTAAGCATGCCATACCCTATAGTAGATAGACGACGAGGACTTCTTCCTAGCCTGAATCATGGTACTAACGACAGAGGCAGGCAGCCCCTTTTCCATCAAGATGGAGGTTTCAGCAGCCAGGACGTAGCTGCCCCTGAGTGAGCAGATCTGGAACCTTTAATTGTGCATATGCCTTATTTAAGAGTTATGTAATTATTTTGAATGCCCCATCTGGTTCCCCTGCCCATATCTATATTTGTGAAACTATCATCTGTTACTATCTCCTAAATTTTAACTGACCAATATTGCCCCTTGTGTGTTCACTGACCCATAGCACTTAGCAACATTCCATTTGAAGTTTTATTACCTTATGTGCCCTCCCTGACCAAACTTTTAGGACTGACCTAGCCCCACCCTTTAGGCCCAAGTGTTGTGCATGAGCTAATCACAGGCACTTAGAAACTGTTCATATTGAGTGGCACTGGCTGCAAAGCCACTATGGCTGCAATTCAGACTCCTTTCCAAGTCTGAATCCTTCTAAGTCTGCAGCGAATGTAACCTGAATTCAACCGGAAGGAAACCTGCACCGGATTCTGCTTGTCTGAATAGCCCAGCATCAACTAAAATGATTACATTCTACCTCATCACACTGCTTCCTCTTACCCTCAGAATCCTAGGCTCACAGTATACCCCTGCTCCTGGTAAGTCCCTATATATCTCCCCCTCTCCGCTCTCCTCCCCCTACCTCTCTGCTCACGAATTCCCTTCTTTGGCAAAATCACACACCACCTCTATATCCAAGCACAAGACATATTATTCCACCCTCAAAAGCCACAACCATCTCTTCTCTCTCCTTTTACTCTTACTTGCCACCGGCAACATCAGTCCTAATCCAGGCCCACACTCTCCCCCCCCTCCATAACTATTCATTTTTCATCAAAGCCAAAAGTCTACAACCATGTAAAACCGGGATACACACCAAACCTATCTAATCTGATACAGCTCACTCACTCTCCATTCCTTCCCGCCACTGTCACCTGCGCACTGTGGAATGCACGCTCAGTGCGCAATAAACTCACTTATATTCACGACCTGTTTCTCGCGAACTCTTTTGCCTTCATGGGGTTCACAGAACATGGCTTACCCCATCAGACACAGCTTCACCCGCTGCCCTCTCACATGGGGGACTACGTCTCAGCCACACCCCCAGATCCAACAACAAACAGGGTGGGGGTGTAGGCATCCTTCTATCCAAACTCTGCTCCTTTAACCCACTCCCTGCCTTGCCATCTCTATCCTTCTCATTTTTTGACGTTCACTGTGTCCGCTTATATTCTCCTTGTAACCTGAAAATCGCCATCTACTGCCCTCCTGGAACTACTACTCTTTTCTTCGACCACTTTTCTACCTGGCTCCTTCCGTTTCTGTCCACAGACATCCCTGCAATCATCATGGGTGACTTCAACATATCTGTTGACACTAGCAACCCTGCTGCCACCAGACTACTGTCACTAACCTCATCTTTCGGCCTCAAGCAATGGTCTACTGCACCCACCCACAAAGATGGCCATACAATTGACCTCCTCTTCTCTAACCTCTGCTCTGTATCAAACCTCTCATCCTCTTTACTCACCCTCTCTTACCATAATCTGCTGACTATGACCCTCTCTCCAATGCCTGCAAACCCCCCTCCACACAAACCCACAACTCAACGCAGGAACTTAAGAAACCTAGATCTTCAGTCCTTTTCTGCCTAACTTCAACCTCTTCAGACCTTGACCTCATTCACAGACATAGACGCTGCATCATCACACTACCATAATACTCTCTCCTCAGCTCTGGACTTTGTCGCCCCCCTCACCTATAGCCGTACCCGCACCAAAAACCCCCAACCCTGGCTAAATGCAAGCACAACCAGATTGAAACAGCTGTCTCGAGCTGCTGAACGGCAATGGAGGAAAACCAAAGTCAATCATGACTTTCTATTCTATAAACAAGCCCTTCAGGAACTCAGGACGGCCCTTTCATCTGCTAAGCAAGCATATTTCTCTTCACTGATTTCTGCAAAAGCCCCGAATCCCAAAATCTCTTCAACACTTTCAGTTCCTTACTCCGCCCACCACCTCCTCCTCCAACCTCCCAAATAACAGCAGTAGAATTTTCTACATTCTTCAAAGAAAAAATTTACAACATTCGACTTGGCTTTGCCCCTCAGAATCCCTCACCACTTCAAACAATCCCCCCGCCTTACTCTCTTACTTTCTACACTCCAATAACGGAGCTTGGACTAACCTCTCTCATTTCTAGGGCCCACCTGACTACCTGCTCCCTCGATCCTATTCCATCCCACCTTATTCCTCAACTGTCTCCATCCCTCACTCCAGCCTTAACCTCCATATTCAACCTTTCTCTCTCCACTGGCACCTTTCCTTCTTCCTACAAACATGCAGTTATTACTCCGATAATCAAGAAACCCTCTCTCGACCCCTCTGCCCTCTCTAGCTATCGCCCTATCTCACTACTCCCTTCCTCCTCCAAACTTCTTGAACAACATGTCCACTCAGAACTGTCACAATACTTATCCACTAACAACTTATTTGACCCCTTACAATCAGGATTCCGCCGTAACCACTCCACTGAAACTGCCCTCACCAAAGTCACCAATGATCTGCTCACTGCCAAAAGCATTGGTCACTACTCCATCCTCATCCTTCTTGACCTCTCAGCCTTTGACACTGTCGACCACTCTCTGCTTCTTGATATTCTCTCCTCTCTCTGGGTTCAAGGTCTTGCACTCTCTTGGCTCACCTCTTAACCCTCTGACAGATCATTCAGTGTATCCTATTCTAACACCGTTTCTTCCTCCCGTTCCCTTTCTGTTGGTGTGCCGCAAGGTTCTGTCCTAGGCCCCCTACTTTTCTCAGTCTACACCTATGGCCTTGGCAAACTTATAACTTCACTAGGCTTCCAATACCACTTCTATGCGGATGACACTCAAATATATCTCTCTGGCCCCAATCTCTCCTCTCTCGCCTCCCCAACTGCCCCTCAGCTATTTCTTCATTCATGTCATCTCGCTACCTCAAGCTAAACATGGACAAGACAGAACTGGTCATTTTCCCACCCTCTAACTCCCCTCCCCTCTCTAACACGTCTATTTCTGTCAACAATTACACTATAACAGCAACTTCCCAAGCTCGGTGCCTGGGAGTCACTCTGGACTCTGCCCTCTCTTTCAAACCACATATTCACTCCCTGGCCGCCTCCAACTTAAAAACATCTCCTGCATCCGTCCTTTCCTCTCACCTGACACCACTCCCTGAACTCTGCTGCTCGCCTCATCCATCTCTCCTCTCGCTCCTCTCTGCCAATCCCTACACTGGCTGCCAGTCCCACAGCTAATTCTGTGCAAAACTCTAACTCTCGCATACAAAGCTCTCACCAAACAAGCCCCTCCCTACATCTCATTTCTAACAATATCAACCTAGATGCAGCCTCCGCTCTGCTGCTGACCTTCTCCTGTCCTCCACCCTGGTCACCTCCTCTCACGCCCGCCTCCAGGACTTCTCACGTGGAACTTAAAAATTTCTGGAATGCCCTCCCGCACCCAATCCACCACTCCACAACCCTCAAAACCTTCAAAGGTGCTCTTAAAACTCACTTATTCAGACAAGCATATAATCTGGCCTAACCAATCTTCTAAAGGGTATACGCCACAAAGCTCAATACTGACTGTTTGTGATCCTTCCCCCTCGTCTTCACCCCTCTTCCTTTAGAATGTAAGCTCGCAAGGGCAGGGCTCTCTCCCCTATTGTACCTTGTACTCAGAATATCATAGAAACATAGAAGGTTGATGGCAGAAGGAGACCATACGGTCCATCTAGTCTGCCCTTGTATGTGTATACTGTATGTTCTCTTTATCTTTAGGATAGATGTGTGCTTATCCCAGGCATGTTTAAATTCAGTGACTGTTGATTTTTCAACTACCTCTGCTGGAAGTTTGTTCCAAGCATCTACTACTCTTTCTGTAAAATAATATTTTCTAACATTGCTCCTGATCTTCCCCCCGACTAGCTTCAGGTTGTGCCCCCTTGTTCTATCATTAAGTTTCTTCTTAAAAACACTTCCCTCCTGAACCTTATTCAATCCTTTCACATATTTAAAGGTCTCAATCATGTCCCCCCTCTCCCTTCTTTCTTCCAGACTGTACAAATTAAGTTCTTTAAAGCGGTCCTTCACTCTGAATAAGAGTCTATCTTATATGTTTCCCACACCCTCTACATACAGATTGTCCACATTAAAAATGATCCTACCTGCATCTACTGCATATTATGAGCCTTTAAACATCCAAGATGGCGGCTTATGGAAGCCACCATCTTATCAGGCAGCCTGCAAACAGGAAGTGCCTCCTGACTGTGCTGCTCTGCATTCTGGGACTGCTGACCTTTACCTGACCCCAGCTCTGCTCTGTCTGAGCAAAGCACAGCTATAACCCGCCCCCCTGTACCTTATCCCACTCTCCTCTCCTCAGTAAGTGTGATGCTTCTGAGTCAAGATGGCGGCGCCCGTATCCTAAATTCCTGAACAGAGTTGCAGCCCAGTGGGGGAAAGAATAATAAGTTAGTGACTAAAAACGTAAAATATAATAATTTTAGATGCTGGGGAACCATTTTTTAAGAGTTTGGGCTTTTCATTAAATCACGCTGAAGGTCCGGTTTAAGTCTCTCCTGATAAGTTTTAAGTTTAAGTCCTTCCACCATTTTCGTTGCCCGCCTTTGGACACGTTCTATTTGAATAATGTATTTTTGCAGGTAAGGTCTCCAGAACTGCACACAGTATTCTAGCTGTGGCCTTACCAGGGCACTATACAGAGGCATCACAACCTCCCTCTTCCAACTGGTGATGCCTCGAGCTATGCAGCCGAGCATCCTGCTTGCTTTTCCCACTGCCTATCTACACTGTCCACTCATCTATCAGTAATCAGTACCCCTAAATCTCTCTCCTCCGAGGTCCTGGCTAACACAGTACTGCCCATACGGTACTCAGAGCAGGGATTCCTTCTACCCAAGTGCATGATTTTACATTTAGAGACATTAAACTCTAGTTTCCACAGTTTTGACCATCTATCCAGTAAAGCTAAATCATTTTCCATGTTGCAGACACCTCCCGGAATATCCACCCTATTACTAACCTTTGTATCATCAGCAAACAGACAAACTTTTCCTACCAAGCCTTCTCCTATGTCACTTACAAATATATTAAAAAGAATGGGGCCCAGGACAGAGCCCTGCGGCACACCACTTGTAACTCGCCTTTGTTCAGATTGCACACCATTTACAACAACACTCTGATACCGATCCCTCAGCCAACTGGAAATCCATTGAACTATCCAGGGATTGAGTCCTACCTTCAATAACTTATCTATGAGCTCCTTATGTGGTACAGTGTCAAAGGCTTTGCTAAAATCCAGATAGGCGATATCTACAGCACCACCTTCATCTAACACTTTAGTGACATTGTCAAAGAAATCAATAAGATTGGTCTGACATGATCTGCCCTCAGTAAATCCATGCTGTTTTGGGTCCAATAGGTAATTAATTTTTAGATGGGAAATGATCTGTTTTTTTAAGAGTGTTTCCATTAATTTGACCACTATAGATGTTAAACTAACTGGCCTGTAATTACTGGCTTCTTCTCTACTCCCCTTTTTATGGATTGGTACGACATTGGCCATTCTCCAATCATCTGGAACCTCACCAGTTGAAAGGGAATGGTTAAGTAAATCAGTCAGAGGGGCTGCAATCACAAACCTAAGTTCCCTTAGAACTCTGGGGTGGATTCCATCTGGACCCATCGCCTTACTTACCTTTAGATGTGCCAGCTCGGCTAAGACATCAGCCTCCAGAAACTCTGGAGCTGTGCCCTCCCAGCTGGATGCTGTGCTATGGCAATGCCTGCTACTATCTGAAAATAAGGAACAAAAGTAGCTATTCAGATGGTCAGCCACAGCCTTATATCCACTCAGAATATCAAATCTGTAAAACTGCATTTGAAATAGTATATGTACCGTATGTTTCTACCCTGTCTGTAATTACTAAACTAAAGCGCTATGGAAGATGATGGCGCTATATAAATAAACAATAATAATAACCTTGGGCAGGGCATACTGATCTACTGCCAACTGCACGATGTCTGCGAACCACGCTCTTCTTGGCCAACAGGGGTTCACCAGAATGGTTGGCACCCCTTCCTGGGAAATCTTGCGCAGCACCCTGCCCAGCAGAGGAAACGGAGGAAACACATAAAGAGGCTGAAAGCCCTTCCAAGACATTGCTAGTGCATCCATGGCCAAGGCCAGAGGGTCCTGGGACAGAGAGACAAAGACTGGAAGCTTGTGATTGTGACGGGAGGCAAACAGGTCCACATCCGGCTGCCCCTAGCGACAGCACAGGGAGCAAAACATCCTGTTGCTGAGGGACCACTCCCCCAGCCCAGACATCCCCCTGCACAAGGAGTCTGCCTCCAGGTTTTCCACTCCCGGGATGTAAACTGCCGATATGCAGGGGACATTCTCCTCCGCCCAGGATAGTATCAGAGACACTACCTTGAGGACTTCTTGCTCTGGGTCCCTCCCTGATGATTGATGTAGGCAACCGCCGTCTGCTTGTCCGAGCAGATCTGAACCGCCCGACCCCGAAGGTGTGGAGTCAACTGGGCGAGGACCAGCCTTATCGCCCTCAATTCCAGAATGTTGATAGTGGTATGGGCCTCCTGAGGGCCCCATTGACCCTGGAACTTCAGGGATTTCCAGAAGCCCCCCCCCCCCCCACCATCTGTGGTGACTGTCTCCCAGCAAGGGGCCAGAAAGGATCTGCCCATCAACAGGTTCCTTGAGTCCAGCCACCACGAAAGAGACCACCTGGCCAGAGGGGACAGAGCAAACACCTGATCCAGGGACACAGGATCTCGATCCCATACTGACAAGAGGTGAAGTTGAAGAGGTCTCATGTCAAACTGAGCATATGGAACCGCCTTAAAGAAAGACACCAACAGGCCCACCAGCTGCATCCCTTGCCGGATGGAGGGATGGGGGCAAGACAGAAGAAACCTTGCTTGAGCTTGAAGACCCTCCACCTTCTGCTGAGGGAGAAGAATCTTGACCTGAGATGTATCCAAAGTCATGCCCAGAAAGGACCTCACCAATGACGGGGACAGGGAAGACTTGGGGTGGTTGATCACCCAGCCGAAGGACTCCAGTGTGGACACCACCATCTGGGTATCCAGCTCTGCCTTCTGGAAGGACATGATGTGATGAGAATGTCGTCCAAGTAAGGAAGAATGCGAATGCCCTGAGATCTCAGCAGAGCCATTACTCCCACCAGCACCTTGGTGAAAACCCTGGGAGCCGAGGTGAGACCGAAAGGCAAGGCCACAAATTGGTAGTGCTGATCTTCCAGAGCGAACCTGAGGAATCTCTGATGACCTGGAAAGATTGGTACATGAAGGTAAGCATCCCTGATGTTTACAGAGGGCATGAAGTCGCCCGGGCGCAGTGAATTGACTGCTGAACGCAGGATCTCCATGCGAAAATGCTTGAACCTGACAAACTTGTTGAGATCTTTTAAATCCAGGATGGGCCTGAGGGACCCATCCTTTTTGGGGACAGTGAACAGATTGGAATAGAAGCCTCTGCCCCTTTCCCTTAAGGGGACCGGGCAGATGACCAGAAGATTTTGGATGACTCCAGAAGATTTTGGATGACTCCAGAAGATTTTGGACAGCAAGGCACAGACCCCGTGCTGACAAAGGGTTTTGAGCCATCCGTGATTTGACAAATCTTGGGGGAGGCCAGGCTGCAAACTATCTTGTAACCGGAGGATACTACCTCCTGAATCCACCGGTCTGAGACATGAAGCCTCCAGACGTGAGCAAAGAGCCGAAGCCGCCCCCCCCCCCCCCCACCCGGATGGGTGAGGGCAGCCCTTCATGCCTGAGGGGGCTTGGGGGAGTACTTTGGCTTGGGACCCCAGGAGGGGCCGGGGCGGCCACGTCCTCTGCCCCTGCCCCAATTGTCCCCACCAACCCCAGCAAAGGAGACTCCTCGACCAAATCTGAAACCACGGAAGGAAGGGAGAAAGGCACCTATCCCCCGAAAGACCCGGGACGGCCTCCTACGTTGAGGTAACCTGCCGCCCCTGGCAAACAAGTCCAAGCATTCACCAAAGAGGCGCAGCCCCTTAAAGGGAAAGCCAGTGAGAGCCTTCTTAGCAGCATTATCAGCTACCCACTGACGCAGCCAAATAGAGCGGCGTATAGCCACCAACAGGGCAGATGTCCTCCCACACATTCTAATGGCATCATCCATGGCAGACAGAACATATGTAATAAATTCATAGCAAAGCAGAAGAGAACTGTACAGTGTTATCTGAGGACCATGGGTCTTCTCCAAAGGGAGACCCGGTACCACCATAAACCTTAGGCTCTTATTAGAGCTCTTATTAGACCCTTATGAACGAGAGTTAGAACCCACGTAGGGCATCTGGAGATGGAGACTGGTCTCTTTCTAGTAATTGCTATGAAGAATCAGGCTTTACTTTCTACTTTCTAGATCTATCGTGGAAAAAACGAAATTGCTGATGCCTGGGTCTTAAGAGTACTAACTGTCAGAGCCAGTTCAAATCCTTCCTGCAGAAATTCCAGGACAGACAACAACTTGTTCCTGTTCAAGCTGTTAGCTTCACAGAATGAACTGAACTTCTTCCAAGTTTTCAGGTAAATACTTCTAGTGGCCCCTTCTTTTTCAGGAGTGCCCGCTCAGGATTCAGGCTGTTACATTTAGATTCTGTAGATTTGGGTAATAAATTGGATCCTGAGCCAGTAGGTTTGGTCGCTAGGAACCAACTTCTCTTTGGCCAGGTGGGAGCAATTAGGATCACCGTTGTCTTTTCGTTCATCTATCTTTCGAATCACCTGAGGTAACAGCTGAAGGGGGGGAAAGGGATAGGCTAGCGGAAAACTCCAGGACTGTGCCAGGGGTCCACCTCTAGAGCCCTCTCCAACTGACACAGAGAGAAGAAGGTTCTGTACTTTGTATTCTGGGCTGTTGCGAAGAGATCTATCTGGGGAATTCTCCACCTCTGGGCTATTTGGCAAATACTTCCTGATTTAGCACCCATTCTGACAGTTTTTGTTCAGCTCAGATAGTCTGCCACCACATTTAGGGATCCTTTCAGATGTACTGCTGCTAGGGATCGCAACTGGTGTTGAAGGGGGAGAAGAAAGGCATATGCCATCTCCTGAAGAGCTGCAGATTTGGTTCCCTGTAGATTTACATATGATACTGTCGTGGTATTGTCTGATCGCACCTGCACATCCCATATTGTCTGGACATCTTTTGACCAGTGCAGTGAACCTGCAGAGCATCTGGGCAGGTGCCCCAAACCCAGACACTGGTGTCTGCCATTATACTGTCTGTCATTATACTAGGGAACTGCAATTGCTGAAGTCATGAAGGCCCAGTATCCTCATGATTTCCCGAAGTGAAGCAGATTGCTGCTGGATTAGCCAGTCAAACTGGGCTACCAACCTTTATTGCTTGTCCGACGGTAAAAAGATTTTCTGTTCTACACTGTCAATGTAGAAACTGAGGAACCTGCATTTCTTGGAGGAGACTCTATTGGATTTCTCTAGATTTAACATCCAACCTACCCGGTGCATTATCTCTAGAGTCACAGAAAGGCTCTAAAGAAGAGAGGTCTCCGTGGTCCCAGGAGATCATCTAGATAAGGAAAAATGGCTCTCCTGGCTCTTTAGGACACTCATGGCTTCTACCAGTACATTTGTGAATAACCTGGGAGCCGAAGAGATTCCAAACGGCAAGGCCCTGTACTGAAATTGCAGGACTTCTGAATCTAGATGGAATGCAAACCTTAGAAACCTGCGGTGAACCTGAAAGATGGGTATGTGCAAAAAGGCATCATAAAGGTCAATATTAACCAAGTCCCCCGGCCTGTGTGAGTTTCTTATCGTGAATATTGACTCCATCCTGAATCTTTTTTAGACTGAGTATCATTCTGAAAGTGCCAGATGGCTTTTGAACCAGAAATACGGCCCTTTGCCCTGACTGACATAAGGGAATGTCTCCATCACATTTTTGTGAAGTAACTCCTGGATAACTTGGGGAAAAGCCACCCTCTTTCTGGGGTCTCATGGCAACCTTGTGATCTGAAACTTCTGTGGAGGTCTGGAGGTCTGGAGCTTCCAGTTGGAACCCCTGAGACACCACTCTAAACACAAAAAGATTCGAAGTTATGGACTGCCATGTGACCAGAAAGAAGGTTACCCTTCCCTCAACCTGAGGCTCGGTGTCAGGATCGATGTTTTTGAGAAGATGTCGGGGGTTTAAAGACCAAACTTGGCTTACGTGCCCCTTGCCCTTTATATTGACCCCAATGCTTCTTTGGTTCCATCTGTCTGTTGAAAATATTTTTTTCTCTGACTGAATGGTGTTTTTCCCTTTGCTTTAATAGGTCTAATGGGAAACCTTTTAGTTCTTTTTGAGGACCAGGCGAGAGGTGCCTCCAGTTTTGTACCGAGCATGAGATTCCCTTCAAAGGGAATTCCGCACAGTTTGTCTTTGGAAGCAAGGACCCCCTGCCAGGTTTTTAACCAAGTAGCTTGTCTGGCTGAATTAACTAAGGCTTAAGCCCTGGCTGTGGCTCTAACCTCCTCGGCGGAGGCATCCTCTAGGAAGGAGATGGCCCTGAACATACAGGGGAGGGTGTCCAAAAGGGCTTGTTTTGGCGTATCGTTTTCTATGTATCCCTTCAGGTTCTGCAGCCAGGCCCCAAGATATCTGGCAACACAATCTGATGCCAGGGTTGGTTTGAAGGTAAAATAGACTGCATCCCAAGCCCTTTTGAGGATTCTGTTAGTGCGTCTTGTCCATAGGGTCTATAAGCATACCTGCATGTTCGAAACTCATGTCCGAAGATCTGGAGACATGTGCCAGGGAGGCATCCAATTTTGGACATTTGGAACAGGGGGTACAGGCGGTCTCTACAAATGGGAAGCAGTCTGCACACCAACCGGAAGCACAGCCCAGGAACCTGGAAAACCGGAATCCCGACAGCCATGCCTACACCAAAACACAGTACCCCCGGATCTGGGACAGGTGACCTGACCTCTTACGCTCGTGCACACTGCTGGACGCCCACCGGTGACACCAGGATCCTCACCACCCTCAGGCAGCAAACAGTTGGGAAAGAGGGGATTCAGCAGACCCCTTGAGCCACAGGAAGACTAACCTCCAGGAGGTAAAGCCCCAGGTTGTCAGACACCACCCCTGGTAAAAATTTTAAAAAATAAACTGGGCGAAGTCCGTAGTCCCAGCTATTTTCTTGGAGAGAAAAGCATTCTCTCAAGCGGCCGTCTTGAAGGTGAAGGGAGAAGAATGCCTTTCCATCAGCTTCAATGCTTTCTAATGTCAGGTTTTACTGATAACATTAATGAGCACACACAGGACCCACTGTTTTCTCCTCCAGCCTGGGGTTTATTTATCTCATCACCACATAATCTGGGCAGACACCAACATCACGGAAGGAAGTGGCTTCATCATGTCTGGTTCGCAGTGTACACAGAACATAAATCTCCACAGATTTGCCAGCATTTCCCATGCAGAGCAGTTAACTGGACAGAAATATGATGTGCAATGATCCCATAAAGTGTGACTGTCCTGTAGCTAAAGCAATGCCACACGCGGAAAAACACACAAATGACTGTGCACAAGGCACTGGACAGCAGAGTGCTCTGGCAATATGGGAAAAGGGAACCTCTACATAAAAAGATCCATAAACTTCATAAGTGTTTTACAACAGGCATATTTCCCATATCAGACTACAGATTGCACTGCGTTGGTGGCGTCATGGCTTATCTTGGTTAGCAAGTTTTCAAAACATGGTACGTCCAGAAAGCAACAACCTTTCCAGACCACAAGGCTGCGCAGTCAACATAAAAACTGCTGAAGGAGACATCCCGTCCACGGAACAGGAGGAATTTACTTATGTTTCTCTTCCTCATTATGACCACAAGTTTGTTAATTTATTTTGACAGTTTATGAGAAACGGACCTTGTAATGGCACCATAAAATAACCACATCAGCAAATAACAGATTGTCATGCACAATGATTCTTACTCACAAGGGCCCCTATTATGCACAAGTTCAGGACTCACAGTTCCTGTTGTGACATCTCACTCTCACTCCATTCTAACACTAAGCAGCCAAAATATAAGGGAATGCTTGTAGAGGGTCCTCCAAACTTCAGTTTCACATACCTCCACTGCTATTCCCTGATGTGATTGACGGTCACATGGTCCGGGTATCCCAGAAAAGCAGAAGAGACTATGTGACCGGCAGTGGCCAATTGTGGGTCCAGATTTCATTTGGGGATTTGACAAGTAAACCCTTCAGCAATCTGGAAGCAACTGTCACACTGGCGTCCAACACCCATTTTTTTAAATTTGCCGAATGAGGAACAAAACCAGGGATTTGTACTATCCCAGATTTCTTTCCTCCTTCCTGAGACATCCAGATTTGAGATTTCTTATGATGGGTCTCCCCCGAATGGCCCTTCTATCCCATGGCACATATGCAGGTGCTGGCCGATTGATTGTCTTGTGTCCCATTCAGCTTTTGCTATTTTTTGCTCTGAGCAGCAAGCAATGCTAAATGGCGAACTCCTTCGCCAGCTATTCAAAAATGACCCACGAAGAGGAAGACCTACAACCCTAAAGACATTTCAGGCCAATGGTTGATGCTCTTTAACTGATTAGCAATGAAATGGGGGGGGGGGGTTATTAGGCATTAGGTTTGCTGTCCATAACCTCATTTGGTGAAGACTCCTCATTAGCCAGCTGATGTATTTAAAAGTGGAGAAAAAAAAACCTTAACTGTAGTAAATGTATTAAAGGAGCAGTATCGCAAATTTTTCTTGGTGACTTATATTTAAATGGTACTTTGAATGTAGGTAAGTGTTGGAGTAAGTCGGTCTGTGTTGTGCAGCTGGAGACTAATAGCTCATGTTTATGTCTTCTGAGTGTTGGAGCCGGACACTCTGGCCTGTTCCACGCTGAGGAGAGGGGTGAAACAATGTATCAAAGTATCAGCTGTTCAGTGCTGGGAGCCGTCCAGCATAAGATAACAACATTGCAACATTGCCTGGCCAGAACTTATGTATCTAAAACAGAGAGAAAAGCTCTAGAAGTCATTTAGCTGATTTTGACAGTTTTCCCTTCATGTTGGCTCTGCTGCAGAATCTTTCAGTTTACCATTTTCTCTCTCTTTTCTCAACACATTTTTCCATATGATCTTTTTTTCAGCTTTTTTGTGTTTTGAGCAAAGCCCAACCCAGGATTTTCACTATCTAGAGTTTTGTTTTGTGCCCCTAGGGGCATCCTGACTTGGGATGCCCTATGTGAAATCCCCAAGTTCTCCTGTGAAAACGTACCTTTCCCTGTCCCACAGCGCATGCACGGGCTCTCATCCAATCAGCTCTGTTTGCACACAGATGGGGAGCCTGAGCAGTAACCTTCCTGGCCGTCCGGCCTGTCTAAATGACTATCTGCGTGAGCGCGCCAGAAAAATAGGGGGATCTGTGGTTATCCAGGGGTTGTTTCACACAGTGGGCATCCTGATTTAGAATGCCCAAGGGGCAAGGTCAATGGCCGGGTCTTATAGACTTCAGGGTCAGCAACTCAGGGTTTTGTTCCACTTTAATACCTTTAGATTTTCCTGCACAGTTATTCAAAGAAGAATTTCAGTCATTTTTAGCCAGTTTAGTTTATTTTGTATAGATTTTACACATTTGAGTCACCTGGTCTCATAACAAAAGCAGCACCTCACACACACAGCCGTTACCACTGATTACAGTGTCAGCCTCTGAGGTAAAGTGTTGCTAGGAGACCAGTGGGCTAAATGAAGCAGCTCAATAAATACAACCCAGCAGATCCCCCTATTCAGCAAATGGACTGAGCCATTGTAATTATACAATTTAAATAAAAGGCATATATTTTTTCCTTTTTCTATCGCCAGATTATTTATACACATGTTAGAAGCTATTGTGTGGCTATTTAATTATTTATCTTTTTTAATGCAAATTTCGCGATACTGCTCCTTTAATTAATGATAAAATGATAAAGCTTACCTTCAACAGAATAATGTATTTTAAAAAGAAAGAATAATCCCCATTTAACATCCTGGACATTTAGACCCCAGGGAGACAGATTTCCTAATCCCCGGGTCACCCCAACTTGCTGTGTGAACGCGGCGTATAGCTACCGCCAAGGCGGAAGATCTGGCACACATCCTAATAGCATCGTCCGATGCAGACAGGATAAAGTTAACAAACACTTCATAGGTAGACAGGGCATTAATAGTATCAGGTGGCAAATCGTCTGGGCCGTCAAGTGCATTCCTGACCATGGCCCTGAGTGCCACCGCAGTAATAGCCAAAGCGCAAACCGGGCGCAGCGCCGCCCCCCCCAAATGCAAAGGCATGGCATGCCAATTGGTCAATGCACCGGTCCTCAGAATCCCGCAACGTAGTAGTGTCAGCGGAGTCTTAGCAGTATGGAATAGCTCACCCCTTTGCCTGGGAGCCGCAACGGGGGGAGAGATGGACAAAACCTCAAAAATCTGCACCAGCAATTTGTCAGTATCATCCGGGGTCCAGTGATCAGAGCCAGAATCATCATGACCCCTTGACTTCTCGTCAGATGACCCTGAGTCGGAGAAGAGCTCCCTTCGTCCGAGGGGGCATGGCCATATAGGTGCAAGAACTCATCAGACTCCGTAGGGAAAAGAGCGGTATCAGGGGCTAAGTGCCGCTTTTTTGCGGTGGCCTTACGCGCTAAGGTATTAGCAAGCAATTTTTCAACACTGGCCAGTCTAGTAGCCACATCAGGATGAGAATCCCCGCTTGTATTGGGGGTTAGACTCAGGCTTGGGGGAGTAGGTGAAGTGAGGCGAGGTGCAGGCCCAGCCCCCGGAGGGGCGGGAAGTACCATTAGCGCCTGCTGTGCACAAGGGACGCAAACCCGTGCATTGTCACCGCTGATAGGTGAGACCCCACAAGCTACACACAACCGGGCTTGTCTCGAAGGAACCCCGGTCACAATATCCTGGGATGCCTCCATATGGTGATTAATAGGCACAATAGGCCAGTAGGGATTGACGCAGAAGCTACCCTGGATGCCCCAATGACCCGCAGGGAAGTGGGAGTAATTATACTAGGCCCAACTGGCAATTATGCTGGCCGGGAGAAGCCACAGGATTCAACCGTCTGAAAGACATAAGGGGAATAAAGGGTGTCAGAACCATGCACAGTAAGCAAGGAGCATGAAAAATCGCCCGTGAGGGCACTTACAGACCGCGGAAGGAGGGGGACCGAGACCACGCACGCGCGCGACTACCATCAAAAAGGCGCCAAACGAACCTCGAAGGGCGGGCCAGGACGGCCCGTGACGCGTAGCGTGCCAAGCCAGGTCCCTGCCCCCCGAAGAGCGCAGAGCTCTAAGCCAGTAGACAGGGTTGTCATAAGGATCCTGCCCAAGATTGATACTGCTGAGCGTGGTCCTGGAAAAAAATGAAAAGGGGGATGAAATTTGGAGACCTCCTACAGCATCTACAGTGCATCTGCTGAAGGAATTGCACTGGAGGAGAGGCACATGGGACTGACTTCAGGTGAGATCCTTGCTGCTTTAGGCTATGTTCACACCTGTCCGGCTTTGTTAGCCTTTGTGCTCAGGTCTGCATCTGCATTAAAAAAAAAAAAAAAATAAAAAATCAGTTTCCGAGTCCTGTCTACTGAATCCCATTTAAATTTGTGGGGCCGTAAAGCAAATGCGTGTGGTACACCATGAAAAAAAAAAAGCACTTCTGCTTGCATTCGCGTTTGCGGCCCCATAGACTTAAATGCGGCCAGGGCGCAGCAGACAAGTCTTTTGTGGCAGCATCTTTGTCATCTCTGCTGTGTAAAAGAGAGCAGTACTGCAGGGTATGCCATGAACGCAAATACACATGCGGTACAGGACAGGTGTGAACAAGGATTATTATTGCCATTGCCTGGACTGTTAAAGTGTTAAAATTGTATTAAAAAAGAGAAATCTTTTGATGGTTAAATTAGGTGAAGATGAAGGTCACGACTTTTCAAGCTAAAAATGGTTGCTTGGGTATTTCAATCATACATCTAGAGAACCTCTAGATTTAAGTTAGCATACTTTAAACACGTTGGGGGGTTCTTCTTCCACTCACATTCTAGTATTTTGGCTACCTCTGATGTTTTCTTTTTAGTTGAGCCCTTTGTGGCATTGGCATTCCCATAAAGGAACCCTGGGGAGGGAGTTGGCATTTAACTTTAGTAGTGTAATAAATGCGTTTTTAATTGTTTAAATGTTCTGGCGCACCACCGCCATATTGGTTGTGGGTAGGAGACCTTAGTTGTCCGGGACCCACAAGATCACGCGGGATTAGGGTTCCAAAGTGATCTGAGGCGGAGCCATATAAAAATGGATGGGGGTGGGAAACCCTGAGTGTAGAACCAAGCCACGAGGTAGAGTGGGGAGGACAGCTGCTGTTGCGGGGTCGAGCAGAGTAGTGCCCAGCAAGCCCCTGACAACTGGAGGTGCCCCTGCAGATCTTCCCTAATGGACCCCACACTCCTGAGCTGGCCACTGCATCCCTCGCTTTCCTGCAGCCGTGTACGCTCCTGCACCCAGCCTCTCTGAATGGTGGCTGGCACGCGCCACTGCAGCACCTTTGACATCAGCCAATTGGCAAACACAAAAGTGCCGCTGGGCCTGGCTTATGCGGTAGAAAAACCCACTGCCAAGCTAAAAGCAGTGACCAGCTGCTCGGGCAGTGGATGAGCGGAGGAATCCCAAATGGGTTTCCATCCGCTTTAATAACACAAACAGGTACATGACACACACATGCACATAAATTCTTTTCATAACCTTTAGGAGAAATGTTGTATTTATGAAGGCTTCTGGAAGGCTTGTGTTAAGTTTAGATCGCAGCATATTGTACATGTATGTTTCCCCCCACCCTGTACCTACACAGTGTCCAAATTAAAAATCATCCTACCTGCTTAGTGCGTTTTCTGTGACTTTAAGCATCCAAGATGGCGGCCCCTTGGAATCTCAGGCTGCCTGCAAACAGGAAGTCTTTTCTGACTATGCCGCTATTTGTCCGTTTCCTTGCCCCCCCCCCCCCCCCCCCGTGATTTTTCTGAGCAGAGCACAGCTATAACTTGCCCCAATCTCCTCAGCATGTGATGCTTCTGAGGCAAGGCTGTGGTGGCCGTACCCTGGAGTCCTGAACAGAGTTGCAGCCCAGTGGGGAAAAGAATAATAAGCAACCAAATACGTAAAATATGCTAATTTTAGATGCTGGGGAAGAGGGTTTGGGCTTTTCATTAAGTGATGCTGAAGGTCCGGTTTCAATCAGTCTGCAGCCTTGCTATGTATCATATCTTACCAATATCACTGGTTGGAAAAGCCTGAACAGAAACCCCATGGATGTTAGGAGGACCCCATGTTTTGGATAATACTCCAGTCTCTTGTAACAGACCAGGAGGGGAGGCTATATCAATCCTGAAAGGCTCAGGACACTTAAATCGGACCATAAATAAAAAAAAAAGTTTTGTAAATTGCTCCCCTAAAGCAAAAACTATTTGAGAGAGCTTAACTCCATGCAGATGTTCTGGATTAACAGGCCAATTCTTTGCTGCAGAACTGCATGGAAGCGGCCATCTTGTTACACACATAAGCAAAGAGTTGTGCCAGAAGCAGCACACACCCAACAGAGATAAGGGCTTTAGGGATACCATTTACTGAACTTGCTATTTTTACTTCTAGTCTGCTTTAACACTTTCCCAAACTATCTAAAACCCAGTTGAAAATTTGATTAAAGCTGCAGCTAGTTCACAGGCTGTCACATTTACCCTCCTTATTTTTACCTACTTCAGCATCACTGGCTTGGAGAAAGCTTGACAAATGGCCAAGTTCAAACAATCAAGCAGTAATAAATATGTTTATTCAGTGTAATCACTGGTACTGATACAGGGGGTGTATCCGACATTTTATTGAGCCAACACAAAAAGTTATGGCTGTGTAAAAGAATAAAATGAGTCAGTACTAATGTAGTCTCCATATGCTTCATAATAATCAGATCTCTACAACCACCCTAACTTGTGCAGATCTGGAATTCCCCCTCCTATTTCAGTATCAAAATGCCTCCTGAGGCAGGATAAGGACACTTTTCCTTTAGATCCTGTAGGATCCATAGGAAATTGCTAGCTCACCCTGGTATGAAATCAGCCTTAACCTGGACCAACATCCTTGCACAGATGAAAACCCGCCAAAACACACTTGCACTTACATTTGCTCCTGAATCCACTCAAAGCTGAAACACCGCCTCACCAATTTTCTCTTGGTTGCAGCCATCTTGGAGCACCCAGGAACATGCCTTTTCCAGCATCCCAGCTGTGCTGTTGCCTATATTTAACAGACATAACTTAATGCACAGCGGCAGGAAACCCAGAGGCACTTCCTCTTTGCAGGCTACTGGCAGGTCAATAGGATGCCATTGATGGGGGGAAATCAACAACGGCAGGAGTTACAAAAGGGTAAAAAAAATTATGTGCAGGAATCCGAACTGCCCTGGAGATGGATACATAATAACATTTTTTCTAAGGATGTTGTTCTTGTTTAAACACCTAACTGCTTTTTAGAACTGCTGCTGTAATTGTAAGGGGGAAGGCCAGGCAATGAAAAATATTAGTCAGCAATGAGCTCATCTGAAGCCTGTAGATGTTGTAGCAGGCCTCCAAAATTTGCCCTTCCTTTTAATTGCATTCCTCCACAACCACACATGCAGTCACAGGGCTACCTGGGAATGTACCTCTGAGCTCCCCGCCTGCGCAAAGCCAGCAAATACAACCAATGTGACTTTCCTGGCTCGCTCAAGCTGGGAGCGCTAAGGGACATGGGCAACTGTGTGACCACATTAGTACGTAGTTGTGGAAGGATGGGATTAAATGGAGGGACAAACTGTGGAGACTTGTATCTACAGTGGGCTGAAGGAAATGTTGCATTATTACTGGCATGGTCTGGACCGGCCCTATATGAAGATGGACAACAGACGATTTTCACTTTTTGGGGTGTTGTCCCCCTCAGTGGGGGCATCCCAAATTGCCCCACTGTATGTATTCTCCCAGGTCGCCTTATTCACTCATCTTCCTATGGCTCCCACAATGCAGACTCGGGCGACAACGAGTGCGCTGATTGGCTGAGTGGCCGGCTCAACCAATCAGGGCGCTCGCTTTCACTTAGCTCTCTTTGACTGTGCTGATGACTAAGCCGCCTGGCAGCCAAGCGGCGGCAAAGGGAGCCAAGTGTGCAGCAGGCCGCATCCCTCGCTCATCTCCTAGCCATAGCAACACCCATTCAGCAAGGCGAGGGCTCCGGGACATGGCGAGTGAAATGGGGCTTCTGGGGGGATGCTCCAAGGAGTGGAACTTGGATGGCTCGGAGTCCTTTAGACTACAGGGCCTCCGATGTTCCTCTTTAAAGGAGCACTATCGCAAAAAAATTGGCTCAATGATAAAAACCCATAAAAATATGCTGGATGGCAGGGGAGGGGCTCACAGGCTCTGTCACCCCGGATAGACTAAACCTGTCACCCTTGGATTTCATTCCTACCATGAGAGAATAGACCACAAGTTTGGCGGGAGATTTTTTTTTCAGTTTGGGGGTGTAAGTGACTCTTTAGCCGATGTGTTTTTATGGATTTTTAATATTTCACAATGGTGCTTCTTTAAGTCAATTGTAACACACTGCATTGTGTTATATTAAACACTGAATAGAACTGAAAGGGTCATGATTATTATACTACCATCTACAACTATGGAATTATACATTCACATCAAATAGGTGAGGTAGAAAAATGGCAGCTCCCAGAGGATTATGACACAGGGGATGCAACAACACGAGCTAAGCTGTGCATGGGAATTATTATTATATTTGAAATAATTGACCCTGAATATTCAACAGTAAAGTGCTTGGTAAATTGAAGCTCCAGCTCTTTGGGACATTAAAGAGGAAAAAAAGAAGGATGTTCTCAGAGAACAGAGTGTCCATTGTGGGAGGCCGGGCAGCTGAGTGCTTCTTGCACTTGTACTGTGTCAAATCAATTTAACAGGAGAGCCCTGATGAATCCTGATGAGTGTGTGTATGATCAGGAGTAATTTGCCGTTCTTTAGTTCGGCTTTCTCCACCATAAGAAAAAAGTCAGGATCCTACGCAGGAAGCGCTGCCGCCAGTGACCCATAGAAATTTAGGAAGGAATAACTGGTTGTCTCCAAGACTGCGGAAAATTTAGAGCATGTACCCCACTCTGCCTGTTCACTTACTTCACTCTTTGAACACATCAATATTGTTCCTCTAAAATATTTAAAGGCTTCTACTGTCCGCAAATCACTCTGACAAGCTAGACAAGAAGACGAAGACTTTGCCCAAAATTTACCAAATATTAACTGCACGACAGCTTACAGGATAGGCAATAATACAAAATGATGTAACCGTAAAATTTAATTAGATTTTGATTCATAAGAGGGAATGGTTCACAGGTTCTCAGTTTGCATTGGGTTTTTGAAGCAAATTTATTGCAATTATAGGTAACTTGAGCCAGTAAAAAGGGATTGCACTTAAAGCGATCTTACACCCAGAAAGAAAGTTTATGTCGCCACCTTCTATCCCCAGTCCAGAGCCCCAAAAACAGCCTGCACTTTTTTATTTATAACGAAAAGACATTGCCCAATATTCATCTAAACAGGAACCCGAATGAAGTCTGCTGTCAGGCACATTGCTCTCTGCTGCTTTCCAGCGATGATACATTCAGTTAAACACAGGTCAGCAATGGGATGTCAGACTTTTCACTTATAATAATTGCAATAAGTCTGAAAGCACTACAAGCTCAACTGCCATTATGTGGCAGTTTACCTGGGAACTGAATTAATTAGCATAAGGCATGCCATTTGAAATCATACTTCTTCCTATTAGTGTTTTTTATGAATACTGGGCAAAGGCTTTAGTATTACAAAAAAAAGTAATCACAGGCTGTTTTGGGGCACTTGCCTGGAGATAGAAGGCGATCACAAGTGTCTTTTCTAGGTAGCGGTACGCTACGGGGGAAAAAGATTGGCAAGGTTAGGGGGATCCATCGGGGGCACCAGGGGTTACGGGGCCCCATCACTGTTGCTCCACTTGGCATCATTTAAAGAAAGGAAGCACTATTAGTTCCTGTTTTTAGTCTAAAAGTGGACCAAAAGCGTATTCCCTCTCCCTGCGGCATCCCGAAATGGGAGAAGGGTGGGGGGTGAAATCACCCACACCAGGGAGACTTACTATTTCAACAGAAGTCAATGGCAGAGGCAGCTGTTGGAAAAGCACATTCCTGTGGTCAGATACAATGACCTGCAGAAAGAGGTAAGGCTTCATTTTATCCAAAATGTGCCAGTTGTTGGCAAAACATTTCATTAAGTCGATTTTTGACTGGACAAATTGAACCTGTAAACCAAGTAATGTTATCTGCTGCACCAAACCGGTGTCAATATAAAAAAAATATATATATATATACAATTCTGTGATTACTCACCTGTAGAATTGGTATTATGAGTATACAGCACGTCCTGCTCCAGATAGTAATTACTTACGTTTGGGTTATACATCCACAAGATGGCGCTGGACTGCAGAGACAGCAAAAAAGTGGCTCCTCCTGGCCCCTTATATTCCAGGGACCTCCCACAAAATCCCCAGTATTGACAAGCAGTTAGCAAGAAGCTTGGAGAATAATAATTATAATCAAACAATTTTAAACCATGATACCAATCACCATACAGAGGCACTAAGAACAATGAAAACCAAGGGCGGGGTGGAGCAGGACGTGCTGTACACTCATAATACCAATTCTACAGGTGAGAAATCACAGAATTGTATTATTCTAAGTATACAGCACGTCCTGCTCCAGATAGTAATTCCTTACGTTTGGGACATCCAATAGCAGTGTCCGTAAGGTAGGGTGGGATCCCCAAAAGCAACAACAAGCAGATTAAACCACTGCCGCCTGCAGAACCTTGCGGCCAAAAACAGCATCAGCTGAGGCCCTAACATCAACCTTGTAAAACTTTGAAAAAGTATGAACAGAAGACCAAGTAGCGGCCTTGCAAACTTGTTCAACAGAAGCCTGGTGCTGAAAGGCCCAAGAGGCATCAATAGCACCAGTGGAATGAGCAGTAAGGCGGAAGGAAGGATTCTTCCCTTTAGCAGAATAGGCCTGAATAACAGCCTGACGAATCCACTTGCTGATAGTAGACTTAGCTGGAGCCAGACCCTTCTTGGGACCCGAAGGAACCACAAAAAGAGCATCAGTCTTCCTGAAGGGCTCAGTAGCCACCAAATAGAACTTCAGATTCCTGACCACACCCAAGGAATGTAGAGCCCTCTCCTTAGAGTTACTAGGATTAGGGCACAGAGAAGGTAGAACAATGTCTTTATTCAGATGAAAAGCAGACACAACTTTAGGCAGAAAATCTGGTTTAAAGCGAAACACCACCTTGCCCTGGTGTCTCTCAAAGTAAGGGGGCTTGAGGGAGAGCGCTGCCAACTCAGAAACACACCTAACAGAAGTTATATCCACCAAAAAGACCACCTTAAGTGTAAGAATGGACAAAGCAGCCTCATGCACAGGCTCAAAAGGAGACCCCTGCAAGGCAGATAGGACCAAGTTCAAGTCCCAGACTGGTAACATAGGCTTACGTGGGGGGGGGGGGCGCACATGAGTAACCCCTTGGAAAAAAGTCCTGACCAGATGATGCTGAGCAAAAGATCTCTGAAAGAAAACAGCCAAGGCAGACACATGACCCTTCAGAGTGCTGAGATGAAACCCCAGATCCAAACCATGTTGGAGAAACTCCAGAATCCTAGGAATAGAAAACACACGACAGGGAAGAGATTTAGCCTCACACCAGTCAATGTAGGCACGCCAAACCCTATAGTAAATGGAAGAAGAGGACTTTTTCCTAGCCCTGATCATGGTGTCAACAACAGAGGCAGGCAGCCCCTTTTCCATTAAGATGGAGGTTTCAGCAGCCAGGCCGTTAAAGCCAGCGTTTGTAAACTGGGGTAGCGTAGCCGCCCCTGAGTGAGCAGGTCTGGATCCTTGGGCAGGGCGTACTGATCTACCGCCAGCTGCACGATGTCTGCGAACCACACTCTTCTTGGCGAACAAGGGGCCACCAGGATTGCTGGCACCCTTTCCTGAGCTATCTTTCGCAGAACCCTGCCCAACAGGGGAAACGGGGGAAGGACATACAGTAGCTGAAAGCCCTGCCAGGGCATTGTAAGAGCATCCACGGCAAAGGCAAGAGGGTCCTGGGACAAAGACACAAAGATTGGAAGCTTGTGATCATGACGGGAGTCTGCCTCCTGATTCCCCACCCTCGAAATGTACACAGCTGAGATGCAGGGGGACAGACGAGCCGTAGACCCCCCCCCCCCCCCCGGAGAGCACGAAGGTGACCATGTCAGCCAATGATGGCGCCGCAGCGCCAGAGGTAAAGATGCCGCTTGAGCGCGGAACACCGTACCAGCGCGCACTTTGGCAGAGGCGGCATTTTTAAAAGCAACCAGTGCAACCAACACCCGCGTGGCGACACAAGCCAAGCCATACCACGTAAACAATAAAAGTGAAGAATACACCAACAACAGACACACACACAAAGCACACCCCCCCCTCCCCCTCCCGAGAATACCAGGGAGAGTGAGGGAGGGCAGCGGCCAACCTAACAGGAGCCCACAGATGGACAGGGGGCGAGGGGCGATAGCGCGGGAGGGGCATCCGATATGGCTCACCATGGGCCTATACCACCTACCCTTTGGTGGGGGATTGCGGTCGGAGCAGCGCTCCTTAAGCACCTGACAAGGTGCTGCCTACCGTCACCCGCCAGTGCAGCCAAAGCTGGGAGGCATGAAAGGAGGAACGGGTGGAAATAGTCCTACAGGGCCGCAGGCTAATAACCCCGCTCACCTGCGAGTAGAGAGAGCCATCTTCTTGTCATCAAGCCGACTGCAGAGAAGAACTGGGGATTTTGTGGGAGGTCCCTGGAATATAAAGGGCCGGGAGGAGCCATTTTTTTGCTGTCTCTGCAGTCCAGCGCCATCTTGTGGATGTATAACCCAAACGTAAGGAATTACTATCTGGAGCAGGACGTGCTGTATACTTAGAATAATAGTACAATTGAGGACCAGTAGAGTGTGTGTGTGTGTGTGTGTGTGTGTGTGTGTGTGTGTGTGTGTGAACAAACTCACCTATTTCCAGTCCTAAGACACATGCACGGCCGCTTGACCAATCAGCTCACTCAGATCCGCTCAAGTCCCTTCGCCCAGGAGCTCGCATAATACGGGCAGATCCGAGCATGCTGGTGGCCACATCCCCCCCTACTCTTTAACAGGGATATGGGGTGACATTGGGGGATATACACAGCACGAAGTGAGAGGAACAACACATGGGAAAGTGAAATTCCTGTGTGTTGTTCCTCTTTAAGTATAGTTATATACCGGTACTTGCACATACCTGCTACTTTATGCTCAACAGTGCAGAACAGTAATTATTTTTTACAGCCCTCTTTGTTCCAATGTGACAGACAGATAGATGATCTATGATTAGAGTCATGTCAAATGTTCATGAACAGCAGCACGGGACAATAAAGATTGAGGGATCTGTGTGTATTACATACTCAACTACGCTTGATCAGGGGAGAACAATAGTAAGTCTACTTCCATTTTTCAGTAGACAGATAATGCTGTGAACCTGAGCAGGAAGTAGTCAGGATTGTTTTCACACTGTTGCATGACTGAACTGAAATATTTGTATCATATGACACTGACTATATGTAGAACTAGGGGCACCTGGAGGACAAACAGCACCAAGGTGACAGTTCTCATTTACTCAATAAGTAAAAACAGCTATAGACCTCTATAAATTCAGCAAGGTAAAAGCAATTAGCTAGTGCAAGTTTGAAAAATTGCTTGATACCATTTTCACTTAAACTGGTTACACAAATAACCTCAATACCTCTGTGACCATGTGTCCAACTCACCATGACTCAGATCAGCAAATATGTGAGGTCATGTGTTTTTACTTCTTGAATGATGTGGTGTCAAAATATGGACCCAAAACAGGGGGACACTACAAAATCACACTCTTGTTGTCCCTTCCTGTATTTTATCTACAATATGTGAAACTTGCCTAGTTCTGGGATTTTGTGGCGATCATAAGTAGAAATAAGCAGTGCTATCTGCATTACTGAAAGCAGACCATCACGGACGTTGGGCAATGCAGAGCACTTTGTTTATCGGCGCATATGACTGACTAGAGAACTTTTAGACTTGGTTTTGGTCCACTTAAAAAAACAAAGCAAAACTATAAAATAGATTCCCCTGACCCAGCTCAATACCAATATACAAACAGCAGGGGTGCAAAACAAGTTTCCCCTCGTTTCCTGCATAACATGAACACATAATTTTCCTGCTAAAAACAGCTTTTACTGACAGCTCTGTGTGTCGACCCAAATCCCCTTACAGTAGAGTGGCTGTCATCAAAGCAAATTGTGCCAGGCTGCCTCTAGCTGCTACTCTCTTCTCTTTAATCTCTGCTTAATAGTTTCTGGATGCCAACTTTCACCGCTCTCAAACAACCCGACTCTGTGCCAAACAACAAACCGAACAATCTCCTCTAATGAAGCGGAGGTGCTGCCCAAACCACAAAACACAGTAACCCTGTAAGATGAGAGAACTAGTTGTCTAGAGATGCTGTGCAATAGATTATCCAGTGTCCTGTACACAATACCAGAAGAGTACTGAGGATTGTGTGACTTGTCCACCTGGATATCAGAGGTCCACACTATAAGGGCCGAGATCAAAACACAACCCCTGGAATACAGTGGACTGGATGCCACAACACACGTTGCAACAACATGCACCTTTTATGTAGAAGTCTTGTCTCCTGCAGCTTTCTCAATCTTTGTAAGCAATCAGTGGGCAATCTTGGAAAAAGTATGTAGGATGAAGGCCTCCTTAACCTGTCTAGGACTAAACTGCTCAGACTGATTTCAACTAGGTTTCTCTGTGCATGGTAGGCATAACAGCTAAAATGATATTTACTGCAAAGACTTCCCCATAAACTCTTCCCTGTAGTCAGCCCAAGATTTCTGGTCAAAGGAAATTTCAGTCATTTAATTATAACTGGCTTTGCCATAATGGGTAGACTGAGCATTTCTGCTTCATCAGGCATCTCTTTCTAGAAAAGAGTATAAAAATTCCTTGATGATATATCTCTGGTGGCTGCTCGGGTCTGCATCTCCACTTTGTAGAAGCAAATCACACTCCCTCCCGTTTCACTCTGGTTATCCATAGTACAGTAAATCATTTATATAAGATGGAAGACCCCACCTCCTAACTTTGTAACACTAACAGCAAATGTATTCAGATATTGCATAAGCTGGATGGAGTACCTCAAGCTGACCTTATAGATGCAATATGTACATTTTGCACCCTCCTTTCCCCTGTCCTGTCCAGCAGAACTTCCTGTGTGCATGGCCACCATTTTGTTTCTAAAATTTACTACAGCTGGAGTTAATAAATTATACCTTTTACTATGTGCAGTCATCTAAAATTGCCCTGGGGAGGAATGCATTTTAGCACCGTTTGTTGTGTTGGTCTGGTTTGAGTAATTTTTGACTGTTCGTCTGCTTTGAGACGAAGAGATGTTATAGCTATATTAAAACTTGCTATCAAAACCAGCACCTGCAGCCATGAGTTGACAGCAGAAGAACCCCAGCCTGGTCAGAAGCTTACTGCTGCTCAGTGCCACTAGTGATTCAAGCTCAGTGCAGAGTCTCTCCCTGCAGCAGCTCCTTTATTCAAGAAAAGGGTTATTCAGGCCAGAGGTCCTTTTTAATGTCCCTGTCCAGGAAAATACAAAAACTGCACTTAGCTGAGATGTAACAGGATCACTGACTCCCATTTGAACACTATCATCTCTGTTGCGGACTGTGTCCATGCCTGCTGCCAGTCATGAGGCAGTAGGGGGCACATCATACGAGCATCCACCACTGATACGCTATCAGCAGCATAAGCTCATATACTCAGCGTAAGCTCAGCTTTAGAGACAACTACTACAGAGATAGCCCTGAAACAAGAGCTAAATTGAATCAATCAATAGAGTTTTTTATTGTTTTTCTGTGTGGAACTGCACAAATGGCACTGCTTTGAAGCAAGAAACCATCAAGCCCAACAGACGCATTCTTTGACGGATCGTCTGGTGAGGGCAGGCCAAGAGAGCCACTATCCTCTTATGCTCTGAGAGAAAAACCTTGGCCTGAATTGTGTCTAAAGGCATTCCCAGAAAGGAGATAACTCTTGGTGGAATGATATGTGACTTTGTATAGTTGACTAACCAGCCAAAGTCTTCTAGTGTCAATAGGACAGACCGTGTATCTCTCTTGGCCTCCTGAAAAAATTAGGCTCTGATCAGAAGATTGCTTGAGTATGGGGTAGCTCGTATCAACTGGTGCCAGTGCCATGAGGCCTGACAAAACTTTGGTAAAAACCCTTGGAGCCAAAAGGCAGAGCCATGAACTGAAAATGTAGGCCATCTACTGCGAAAAAAAAAAACGCTGATGGCCCGGGAAGATAGGTAAGCATCCATTATATACTGTGGTCAGAAAATCCCCTGGCTGAAGGGCAGTTGTTGTGGACCTTGATGACGACAAAACTGGAAAAAACTGTTGAGGCCCTTGAGGTCTAGAATTAAACGCACTGAGCCGTCCTTCCTGGGATTACCAACAAATTGAAGTAAAAAACATAACCTCTCTTTGAAAGAACAGGACGGAATATTCCTAGATGTAATGGGTGAGCTACAGCGGATCTCCATGCTTCTGCTTTTTCTGGATTTTTGGGAACCCTTGAAAAAAAACCTCCTAGGAGGTCTGGCCCCTGGCTTGATCTTGTAGCCTGAAGAAATTATTTCTTGGATCCATGCATCCACTAAATGGAGCCTCCAGAGATGAGCAAAAAGCAGAAGCTGTCCCTCCACCCAAAAGTGTGAGGGCATCTCTTCAAGTCTGGGAGGGAAAGGAGCCTCTGCCGCCACAAAATGGCTGAGTTTTGGAAGATCTGTGATAAGAAGGATTAGATTTCCCTCTTTGCTGAAGCCTGGTAGACCTGCCCCCTATGGCTTCACCATATCAACCCCAAAAGTTCCCCAAGACGACCTACCGTAAAAGGAAGTCCCATCAGAGTCATCTTGGAAGTCGTGTCAACCGACCATTGCTTAAGCCAGGCCTCTGAGCCACCAACAGGGCTAATTCCTAGGAATTTAGTCTAACAATATCATCCATGGAAGAGATGACATATTTGTAGACTTCTATGCTGGACTTAATAAACTGAGAGCTTGAATTACGGAAGTGACAAGCCCAAAACTAAGACCTCAACTGTTTTAACCATTTCTTGCCTGCCATGGCAGCACAGACTGGCCTTAGGGCCATTCCTATCATGGAAAAAGCATGCCTGGATAGGGGATACAGGCACTTATCCACCAGGTCTCTTAGGGAAGCACTGTATGAAGTAGGAATAACCTTGTTCCAAGAGAGTCCTGAAATAGAATCAACCAATTCGCAAGAAAAACACCAAACCTTAATTAGGTCCGTAGGAAATGGATACTTAGTATCCAGGACTCTACGAATGGTAGAGAGCTCGTCAGGTTTTTCCCATTCTTTCTGGATAAGTTTAGTAATATCAGACTGCTCGGGGATGAGCTGCCTTTGATTTTTGGATCTGTATGGATGCACCCTTCTTCCTCTTAGGGGCTCTAAGAGCTCTAAAACCTCTAGAATAGAGGTTCCAAAGAAAAACCTGAATTCAAATTACTACTGGATGAGAACATCCCTTCCGAAGAATCTTCCTGTAAAACTTGGAAAAAGTATGAACGGAAGACCAAGTAGCAGCCTTACAAACTTGTTCAACAGAAGCCTGGTGCTGAAAAGCCCAGGATGCACCAACAGCACGAGTAGAGTGCGCGGTGACCCTAAAAGGGGGAGTCCTCCCCTTAGCAGAATAGGCCCCAACAATGCTCTGACGAATCCATTTGCTAATCGTAGACTTAGCAGGCGCTAAACCTTTCCTGGGCCCGCAGGGCACCACGAAAAAAACGTCGGTCTTGCGGAAGGAAGAAGTAGTCACCAAATAGTACTTCACACAGCGAACAACATCCAAATTGTGCAGAACCCTCTCCTTGTCATTGTTAGGCTTAGGACACAAGGAAGGGAGAACAATATCCTGATTGAGGTGGAAAGCAGACACCACCTTAGGAAGGAAATCCGGCTTAAAACGAAAAACCACCTTATCTTGGTGTCTCTCAAAGTAAGGGGCCTGAATTGACAAGGCCGCCAACTCAGAGACACGCCGAACCGAGGTAATAGCCACCAAGAAAGCAACCTTCTGAGTGAGAACCGAAAGAGCAATATCCTGTAACGGCTCAAAAGGAGGACCCTGCAGAGCCGAAAGAACCAAATTCAAATCCCAAACAGGAACTACAGCCTTCCGAGGGGGCCGCACATGCGCGACCCCTTGGAAAAAAGGTCTTAACCAGCGGGTGTAAAGCAAAAGACCTCTGGAAGAAAACCGACAGAGCAGAAACCTGTCCTTTCAAAGTACTAAGCTGGAACCCAAGATCCAGATTATGCTGAAGAAACTCCAGAATCCTGGGTATCGAAAAAACCCTGCAAGGCAAGGCCCTAGCCTCACACCAATCAATATAGGACCTCCAAGTCCTATAGTAAATGCCAGAAGAGGACCGCTTCCTAGCCCTAATCAGGGTCTGAACAACAGCCTCAGACAAACCTTCCTCTTTCAAGATGAAGGTTTCAGCAGCCAAGCCGTCAAAGCCAGCATTTGTAAATTGGGGTAAAGTAGATGACCCTGAGATAGCAGGTCCGGCAACAAGGGAAGCCGGTACTGGTCTACGGCCATCCTTACGACGTCAGCGTACCAAACCCTGCTTGGCCACCTTGGAGCCACCAGAATCACTGGTGCCCCTTCTAGAACCAGTTTGCGAACTACCTTGCCCAGCATGGAGACGGGTGGAAACAGGTACAGAAAACCCAAGGCATCCACTGCCAGAGACATAGGATCCTGAGAAAGAGACCAAAGGCCGGAAGTTTGTGATTGTGCCTCGAGGCAAAGAGATCCACCTCCGGAGTCCCCCACTTGCGGCAAAGATCCAGAAAAATCTCGGGGTTGAGAGACCACTCTCCGTGGCGAGAGGATCCCCTGCTCAGGGAATCCGCCTCCGTGTTTTCCACTCCCGGAATGTAGACTGCCGAAAGGCAAGGAACATTGCTCTCCGCCCAGTGCAGGATCAGAGAGACTTCCCTGAGGGCACTCCTGCTGCGAGTCCCTCCTTGGTGATTGATGTAAGCTACCACCGTTCAGTTGTCCAAACGAACCTGAACCGGTAGACCCCGTAAATGTGAGGTCAGCTGAGCCAGAACCAGTCGAATGGCTCTGAACTCCAAGACATTGATGGGGGGGTGAGCCTCCTGGGGACCCCACACCCCGCTGAACTGATGACTTTTCCAATAATCTCCGCAGCCCGACAGCCTGGCATCCATGGTAACCGTCTCCCAACAAGGGACCAGAAAAGATCTGCCCTTCAACAGGTTGCTCGATTCCAGCCACCATCGAAGGGACTGCCGAACCCTGGGAGACATCCTGAAAGGTTGATCCAATGACTGCGGACACCTGTCCCAATGCGTCAATAGGTGAAGTTGAAGAGATCTCATGTGAAACTGTGCAAACGGTACCGCCTCGAAGGAGGACACCATCAGACCCACCAGTTTCATCCCCTGTTGGAAAGAGGGACAAGGAATGGCCAGAAGAATGCGGATCAGACCCTGAATCCCCTGCACCTTGGTCTGGGGCAGAAACACTCTGGCCTGAATGGTATCCAGATTCATGCCCAGAAATGAAATCACTAGTGACGGAGAGATAGACGACTGGGGCGGTTGATCACCCACCCGAACCTCTCCAGGGTCGACACCACCTGGTGGGTGTCCAGCTCCGCCTGACGGAGGGAAGAGGCTGAGATTAACAGGTCGGCCGAATAAGGCACAATGCGAATGCCCTGAGCTCTGAGCAGAGCCATTATTCCCACCAAGACCTTGGTGAAGACCCTCGGCGCCAAGGTCAGTCACTCCCATGTCCAGAAGGATTTTCACTGCTAACAGGAGCCCCTGTGCAGGCTGAGGGTCCGAGAGCACCCGAGACCTTAAGAATCTTGGAGGCGGCCAGTACTCGAACTCCAGTTTGTAACAGGAGGAGACCACTTCCAAGATCCAATTGTCCGTGACCTCCCGGGCCCTGACCTGGAAGAAGAGTCACAGCCGTCCCCCCACCCTTGCGGGTGAGGGCGCCTCTTCATTGCTGAGCCGGTTTAACGGCAGGCTTGGGCTTGAAACCCCAGGCAGCTGCGGGACGTGCCCGACCTCTGCCCCTGTTCCAGGACGAGCCCCTGACCCCCGAGAAGGCCAAACCCCTAGTCGCTCTGGCCCCTCGAAAGGAAGAAGTGAACGAGCTAGCCCCCCGAAAGGGACGTCGCCGTTTCCTCCGCTGAGGTAACTTACCTCCCTTAGCAACAGCATCCAATTTATCTCCAAACAGCCGCGTACCCAAGAAGGGAAGCGATGTAAGCGACTTCTTGGCCCCAAAATCCGCCATCCACTGGCAGAGCCAGACCGATCTGCCCATAGCCACCAACAAGGCTGAAGTTCTACTACCCATGACAATAGCATCATCCATAGCAACCAAGACAAAATCCATTAACAATTCACATCTTTTGAGAGTAGTGAACTCCGCGCTGGTCGGATCAAGTTGTGCATCATCTAGCCAGTCCCTGACCAGAGACCTAGTAGCCACAGCCCCAAGCGCAGAAGCATACACTGCCCGCAAGGCCGAACCCACATTGGCAAAGGCATGGCATGCCATCTGATCAAGGCGCTTATCCTCACCATGCTTAAGGGTAGTAGCGTCCGAGGTGTGATCACGGAGGTGTTGGTCAATCCCAGAACAGGCGCATCGACCTCGGGAGGAGAAGACCAGCGCTTAACCGCTTCCACCGGGAATGGATACTTCTTATCCCATCCCTGAGGAACACCCGGAAGCCGACTAGGTTTCTCCCATTCCCGAAGGATCAAGGCATCAAAATTACCTTGGGCCGGAAACTCCAAGCGTGGCTTAGAGGACCCGAAAAATTCCCCTTTTTTGAGAGGGGGCACCTCAGGCGGGGCAATGTCCAAAACCTCCAAAAGATGTGCCAAAACCTTAGTAGTGTCAACGGCGTCCCCAAACGCCTGCCCAACATCAGCATCACAAAAATGCACCACATCAGCATCAGATTCCTCAAACAATTCCCCCTCTTCGAACGGGGAATAATCCAACCAATCAGGGGAATCATCATCAAATCCAAGGCCACCTGGGCCGGTGACAAATGTCTCTTTTTTAGCCTGTGGCTTCGTGCCCACCGCGCTAGCAATAAAATTCTCGATGCTGGCCACCCTGGCGCAAACATCAGAGTGTGACTCCCCACTAGCAACAGTGTCACCTGGGGTACGGATAAGGGGGGGAGGGAGAAGGCGATGAAGCGGGAGGTGCCGACCCAGAAGGCTGGGTACCTGACTGCCGCGTTATGGCCTTTAGTGCGCATGGTATACAATAAGCACAATCTCACCCGTAAGGGATACCCCGCAACCCACACATGGCCAGGATTGTCCCAAAGGGAGCCCGAGCCCGGTATCTTGTGGAGCCTCCATATGGTGATTTTTGGGGTAAGTCGCAATGACCTTAGGGATTTAAGCTAATAAGCAACCCGGGATGCCCCTTTGAAGTCCCGGTGGGAGGATTTGAAAATGAGCAGATTAAGGCTAGGGACCCCAGGACCGGGATAAAACCCCTCAATATGCACACACATATGACAATCATAAAAACATAATAGAAAAGCCCAAAAGGACACTCACTCCATAACATATAAATACATATAAAAACCGTCAAAAATACATGAAAGGCACAGCCCCCCGCGCGGGAAGGGGGGCCCGCCACATAAGCTAAGGAAGGGGACCCACAAGCACTCACAGACCGCCGCAGATCCGCAGCAGCAGAGACATCAAGATGGCCACCAGCAGCTCAGCGTGGAGGAGAGGAAGAGAAGAGGGGAAGGAGAAGGGGGGCCAGCGCAGAACGCGCGCTCGCTAAGCCACACCCTCCTCCCAGAGAGACCTGAGATGCGGATCCCAGCCCTGGGCTGGGCCGCCGAAAAAGCGCCAAAACGAGGGGGAGGGGAGGGGCGGGCCGCGGCCCGCCGAGAGCCCGGCCCCGCCCCGCCCCCTCCCGAGAACGCAGCCTGAGGGAGAGAAGCTCCCCAGGCTGAAGACAGAAAAAACAGCCACATGTGAGGGACAAAACCCTTGGACACAACTCCTGCTGCTGCTGAGTGGTCTGCAGACAAACAATTACCGGCAGACAACGTCATTCACTCAGGCTGTAAACACAAACATAACTGACACAAGTGAATCATTCACACATATATAAAAGCTTAAAGCCTGGTAACATGTGAAGAAGGTCAGACCTCCCCTCCGGAGGGATAGGGAAGGGGCCCGGAGGAGGGTGGGAACTCTGGGCAGAGTGTAAGAGAAGGGACAGGGCATCCCCAAACCGGGATAACCAACCGGGAATACCGCCTACCCCTGTAATGGGGTCTCACGGAAGAGCAATGCTCTCTCAACACCTAAATAGGTGTTGCCTACCCTCACCAAGGACCTACAGCCGAGGCTGGGAGGCTCATATAGTGGAAATTATAAAAGGTCCTGGCAGCAATAGGGACAAAAATGGCCGGGCGCGAGCCCGGCTTACCTGCAAGTAAGAGAAGTCTTCATCTTCTGTCTTGCTCACCTGCCTGCAGAGAAGGAACTGAGGAATTGGTGGGAGGTCCCAGGTATATATGGACCGGGAGGGGCTTTCTTTTTTTACATATTCATCTCTGCAGAAGTTCGCCCTCTACTGGAGATTACCCATATGTCATGAAGATCGAAGTGGAGTGTATGGCACACTTAGAATAGTACCACTGCAGGAGGTGCATTCAGAACAGATGGAGCTGTCCTCTACCAGAGACCCCAGCAGGCAAAGAGGACATGGGGCAACACACCCTGCTAGTATACCAGACCCAGATGCCCCAGATGCCTCAGTTATAGTGATGTCCTTTATCCCTGAGGGCCTAAGACCGAAGTATATAATGAATCTCAATAATCACATGTGATTACTCAGAGACCCTAAGGGTGAACCACAACCTAATTTCCCTTATCATAATATTTTAGATATAACAATATCTAAAAACAAAAAAAGGAGATAGACTAAAAAATACTCTTTTTTATCATAAACAAAAACAGAAAAATAAGTAAAATGATTCTACCAGTGAGGAGTTGCGGGCGGAGGCATGAGGAGAATGGGTGGAGGCCCGAAGAGGTGCGGACGGAAGAACAAGACCCACACTCCCGGCAACCGCGGCAGCAGATCCCACCACCGGAAATCCAGAACAGTAAACCGCGACCTGGAAGTGGCCCCTGTGCTCCTGCTCTGAGCTAGAAGCAAGACCATGTCCCAGCCCCACTCCTCGACCAATGGCAGTGCGTCATGAAATCTTCATCTGCAAGTATAAAACTGAATTGTGGAGAGCCTATATATAGGCTGGGAGGTACCACGCCTTTTAGCTTGCAGTTCTGCTCTTCGGACAAGCGTTAGCTCATTCATAGCTGATTCTGGAACGCCCTGGAATATTAGAGAAATGCACACTGTGTATAGCAAGCTGCTCTTACCTCTACAGAAAGGACCTTCATCTGAGCCATCTGAGCAGTCAGGATGGCCATTACACAGCTTATTCATGGGTATACACAATTCTGTGCCCAGGCAGTTATGTTCATTTGGCTGACATCTCGAAATCTTGCTCTGCGGACCTAGCAATAAAAATAAAATAAAACAGATAAATGTACATTGCTAGATTTCTTTTACACAAGTATATAAAACTGCAACAATAAATACTACATAGCTGTTATACACAGCTCAAGCTCAGAAATACTTTAGATGTATTTAGAAGGCACTCGGCACATGTCTGAAAAACCCAGGTGTAACTTCAGAACCTGCTTGAATCCCGTCCCTGTGCATAACAACATGAGGCACACGGCACGTTTATCTGTACTGCATGGGTGCCCCCCCAGACTGGAGGTCCACTTTAAGCAGACTACTCATGTTGTAAATGACCAATACTGTATTCTGGCCAGAAAATTCTCCATTAAGCAATGGCCAGTAGCTAAAACCCCCTGCCGCCCCCCCCCCCCAAGACAGATGGAATTAATATCACCAACCTAGCCTATAGTTTTAAGGGGCAAAAGGAGGAGTGGAGTGATATACTAAAGAATGTACTTTAAGTTCACGCTAAGGTAGCATTTTCATCAGTGGCTGTACTAGAAGAAAATCTCAATTGGGTATTTTATTACCCTTCCGTTTCGTGCGTTCGGATAGTTACATCCTTAAAAATTGGGTTTTTACTTGGAGTTGTGGCAGGTTTTGTCCTTAGGGTTAAATAAACACTATTTTTCACACTATAAGACGCACCTGCACATAGAACGCACTAGGATTAGGAGGAGGAAAATAAGAAAAAAAAATATTTTTTGGCACCCCCTCCCAGTCCCGATACAAGCAGCGTGGCATCCCCCCCCCCCCCCCCCAGTGGCAGCGCCGGCAGCCGAGGCGGCAACCGAGTGGGGACAGCGGCTGTGTAATTTAAGCCTACTTTTTTCACTTTTTTTTTTTTTACACGGGGGAAAATAGTGTGTCTTATAGGGCGAAAAATAAGGTACTAACATTTTGTTTTTGTATAGACTGCTTTTTCATTTTTTTTCTCTCTCTTTTCCCATCCCATCTCTTCTCTTTTTCTCTCTTTTCCTCCCCCCTCTGTTCCTCCCTCCTTTCTCCTCCCTCTCCCCCCCCCTCCTCCCTTCTCTCCCTCTCCCCCCCCCCTCTTCCTCTTCCCCATCTATTTATTCTATTCCCCTTTTTTTGATTCATCATCGGCGTGCCTCTTCTTAAAAATCTGCAGACTGCAGAGCAAACATATTTTGGAGTTATGTTCGAGGGTCATATTGAAGTCAGTCTTCATAAAGGTATTTTCTTCTCTCCAGAAAGTATCGATAAAGGGGCATGTCCACCAAAGATGAAAAAGTTTGCTGATTCTTTTTTGCACCACCAAAACATTTGGAGCATATGCTTATTATAATCAGTGGTCATGATTGCCTTTAATAAAAATTTACACTTAAAATTCTTCTGACTGGTTGAGTGGATTAATAGGTATTGTTCCCAAGTTGCAGTTTAGAAAGGAGATCTGTTTCCAATTTTCTATGATTTAAATAATAGCACTAATGTATGGCTTCTGCACAGAGGTAGGTGACCTGATTAATGTGTAACACCAACAGCCATATACCACATTATGATAAGGAAGAAATGCTCACAGGTAGTCCAAGCATTTTGTAACATTCTACCCACTCCTCCCTCCCCCAGAGCTAAGCATATATTGGGAAAGAACATAAACTCACTGGGAGAGGAGGACAATCTACACAGAAGCGGAAGCTGGGATCTTGGGCCACAGGTCAGTCACCAGTCCCATGAAGCCCATGACTGTACTGATTTGTCACTCAAGAATTGTTGCCATGACGAGCCTGGAGCCCCTTTTTTTCCAACACAGCTTCACCACCTGGACCTGCTTTTTTTTGCTGAGCATGACAAAAAGGCGAGTATAGCTGGGTTTTTTTGCATGGACAATCAATTTAACAGAGGGGGGTTTCACACAGCGGGGCGCCCCGCTGAAGTGGACCAACACCTAGGATAGTAAAAATCCTGGGTGTTGGTCCACATTAAACCCCAGGCCACATCAAGGCAGCCCTTTTGGTGGGGTCTCTACTCCTATTTGTGAGAGCCCAAAAGTTGGGACATGCAATGCAATCAAATATTTCAGAGCCCCTCACCTGGGAAGCTTCCAGCATCCCTTAAGGACACTTCACAGGAAGAGATCCATGGTGGCTGAACGTATCCAAGTGTGTGCTCATGGCAATTCAAACTGAGTAAAGGGAGGGGGGAGTTGCTCCATCACTATTATTTATACAAAATTATTCAGGGCCTAGGAACCAATTTACATCCCAGTTTAACCCTCTCATCACTATATAATATTCAGCAAACTGGCATATGAATCCTGTACAGAAACTAGGGGCCTTAGTTTATCTTCGCATACTTATAGAGAGAAAAATAAGAAAGGCTGTTACATAGAGTAAAGGTAGAGAAAGCTACATAGAACAGTTAGGCTTTGTTGATATAGATATGTGCTCTAAAGAAACTCTCCATTTAACTGCTTCTAGCAGAATCATGTCCCATCAGTGCCACTACAAGACATGCCAGACAAGCAGAGCGTGATGTGACTGGGAAACTGAAGAATAAGGCAAATTTAGGTGTAAAATAAAAACAAATTAATAGGGAGGAGCAGGCCTAGGTGGTAACCAGATGGTAAGTTGGAAACCTGAACCTTTTTTCTTTTCAGTTTTGGTCTAGGTTGGCATGTACACTAAAAACAGCCTTAGCATCGGGTTGCCATAGTGACCATTCACATTACACTTGTTGTTCGTTGAGATATATATCTCATGTCATGTCATGGCCTGTATGGTCCCCCACAATGCATTGACTGGTGGGTGAGGCATTAACAGATTTCTGGATAGGACACATTTTTTATTTGTTATGTTTTTTTTGTTATGTTTCAGAAATGACCAAAACATAGCTAATGGCCCAAAGTAAATATAAATTAGCACAACATCTACGTGAACTTTTTTTAAAAAATTGCAGAAAAGGGTTTTACAGCCAACAAGCATAGCGGAAGTCACACCTGCAGGATAAAGGAAAAAAGGAGATGGAGAGGCAAATAAGAAAGGATGTTACATACAGTAGAGGTAGAACAAGCTACACAAAGCAGTTAGGCTTTGTTGCTATAGAAACATGCTCCCAAGAAATCCCTTTCGACTGCTCCTCGTCTTCACACAAGCTTCGAGCAAAATCAATGCCCCATCAGCGCCACTACAAGACATGCCAGGCAAGCAGTACGTGATGTGACCAGCAAATTTAGGTGTAAAATAGGTGGTCTCTCTTCTTATAGGTAGATTTAATGTTCACGTAATGATTAGGTGACAAAGATGAGCCCCAACACAAACATGGCAGAGGAAGGTGCTGCTGGAAGAGGCAGTGTGCAGAATTCCCAGAGGAGCAGCAGAAAGCTATTTAGCATAGTTTTCAGACAGCATCCCCCATTCATTTACTCATCCCGCTCTCCCACCTTTCACACTGCAATAGGATGCTTCAACCGTGAAAGTGACAGTGCAGGGAAGCCGCTTCTCTGGGCAGCCTTCACGCACCCCTGACATCCCGATGATTACAGGCTAATGCCGGGAGTGGGGGCCATCAGAAGGCGGGCGCTGCATTATACATTCCACTCTGGATATTCGGAGAACCAATTAGTTGAAGGGGAGATTCTCCTTGACAGCTAGGCACATGTCATTATGTGATGTCATCGGAGGCCCGTTTAACAGATAATTCCGGAAAGCAAGTAGGAAGGGTATGCAGCATGCAGCGGAATGCATGGTTGTGAGGGAGGAATAAACATGTCAAACAAAGACAAAATGTCTCTGCCTTTGTGTCACTGCTGGGGTGGCTCAATGACACATTTCTGAAAGGTTTTCAACATGTTATTATATTTATAAATTGTACCATTTTTAATCATTTAACATATGGTTAGAAATTGACATTATTTAATTATTTACCTAGAAATATATACATTTTAAAGGGGCTGCCCAGGCAACTACAGAGGACCTTCACCCTGAGTTTCCCCCACCCTGTACATACAGATTGCCCACATTAAAAATTTTCCTACCTGCACCTATTGCGTTATTTTAACCTTTTAACATCCAAGATGGCTGCCCTTGGAGTCTCAGGCTGCCTGCAGACAGGAAGTGTCTTCCGAATAAGCTGCATTGATTTGTGGGATTGCTGTCCTTTTCCTGACCCCAGCTTTGCTCTTTCTGGGCAAATCACACTATAACCCTGCCCCCTTCACTTTTAATCACTCTCCTCAGTATGTGATACTTCTGAGCCAAGATGGCGGCGGCCGTATCATAGAGTCCTGAACAGCGTTGCAGCCCAGTGGGGAAAAAATATTAAGTTAGTTATTAAAAATGTAAAATATATTAATTTTAGATGATGGGAAATATTTTTTAAAGGGTTTGGCCTTTCATTAAATGATGCTGAAGGTCCAGTTTAAACAAACAAAGATCACTTACCCTAAGATTCCACATAATCCTGTGGTCTGAACTGGCCTGGGTGCAGTACTAGCAGCTCCAAAGCTGACAGCCCACTCCACCAGCACATCTAAGTGTCCACCACTGGTATGCACACTTATGATAGCTCACGTGATGTGCTGCTATTCAATGTACAGCAGCAGGGTTATGTGGCGAATGGCCGCATAATTAACACTGAAACCAACAGTGCCGAAACTAAAGGGATGCAGCCCACAGGAATCAGAGTCTACGAGCTGTCAGGTAAGTAACTTCATTTCATTTTTAAATTACCTAAATAGAGACTTGCTGTGCATTTACAAAAATACAATTCTGTGAGTACTTCCAGTAAATTCCTTGCACTTAGGTTATTCCGCCACAAGGTGGCGCAGTGGACTGCAGAAAGACTTGTAGCCACTCCCGGCCCCATAAATAACCAGGTACCTCCCACCAATTTTCAGTGTTGACAAGCAGTTAGAATCAAAAAAATGGATAAGAACCCAAAATGAACTTTTGAACAATCACCATACAGAGGTAACCAAGAAAAATGATAACAAGGGAGGGGTGGAACAGGACGTGCTGTATACTATAAAATCCATTCTACAGGTGAGTACTCACAGAATTGTATTTTTCCAAGTATACAGCACGTCCTGTTCCAGTAAATTCCTTACACTTGGGACATCCAAAAGCAAATCCCCAAAGAGCAACGGCGGGCAGTTTAGACCACTGATGCATGAAGAACTTTGCGGCCAAAAGCAGCATCAGCTGAGGCCCTAACATCAACCTTGTAAAACTTGGAAAAAGTTTGAACAGAAGACCAAGTAGTGGCCTTACAAACTTGTTCAACAGAAGCCTGGTGCTGAAAGGCCCAGGAGGCACCAATAGCACGAGTGGAATGAGCAGTAAGGCAGAAGGGAGGTTCCTTCCCCTTAGCAGAATAGGCTTGCACCACCGCCTGACGGATCCACTTGCTGATAGTGGATTTAGCCGGAGGCAAACCCTTCCTAGGTCCAGAAGGGAGAACAAAAAGAGCATCAGTCTTCCTGAATGATTCAGTAGCTACCAAATAAAACTTCAGAACCCTGACCACATCCAAGGAATGCAGAGTCCGCTCCTTGGAATTAGCAGGATTAGGACACAATGAAGGCAAATCAATGTCTTGATTGAGATGAAATGCAGACACAACCTTAGGCAGGAATTCTGGTTTATACCGAAACACCACCTTGTCCTGGTGTTGCTCAAAGTAACGAGGTTTAATGGAAAGCGCCGCCAACTCAGAAACACGCCTAACAGAAGTGATAGCCACCAAAAAGGCTACCTTAAGAGTCAAAATAGGCAAAGCAGCCTCACGTAGAGGCTCAAAAGGAGGACCCTGCAAAGCAGATAAAACTAAATTCAAATCCCAGACTGGCAACATAGGCTTACATGGCGGGCGCACGTGAGTAACCCCCTGGAAAAAAGTCTTAACCAAACGGTGGTTGGCAAAAGACCTTTGGAAGAAAATAGCCAAGGCTGAAACATGTCCCTTGAGAGTACTAAGTTGAATATCCAAACCATGCTGCAAGAATTTCAGGATCCTGGGAATAGAAAACACCCGACAGGGAAAGGACTCACACCAGTCAATGTAAGCATGCCATATCCTATAGTAGATAAAGGACGAGGACTTCTTCCTATCCCGAATCATGGTAGTAACAACAGAGGCAGGCAACCCTTTTCCAGGAGGTCTCAGCAGCCAGGCCGTTAAAGCCAGTGTTTGTAAATTGGGATGGCGTAGCTGCCCCTGAGTGAGCAGGTCTGGAACCTTGGGCAGGACGTATTGATCTACTGCCAAATGCACGATGTCTGCAAACCACACCCTTCTTGGCCAACAGGGGGCCACCAGGATGGTTGGCACCCCTTCCTGGCTATCTTGCGCAGCACCCTGCCCAGCACAGGAAACGGAGGGAACACAGAGCAGCTGAAAGCTCTTCCAAGACATTGCAAGTGCATCCATGGCTAAGGCCAGAGGGTCCTGGGACAGAGAGACAAAGACTGGAAGCTTGTGATTGTGACAGGACGCAAACAGATCCACATCCGGCTGACCCCAGCCGTGGCACAGGGAGCGAAACACCCTGCTGCTGAGGGACCATTCTCCCAGACGAGAAGTCCCCCTGCTCAGGGAGTCTGCCTCCAGATTTTCCACCCCCGGGATGTACACTGCCGAGATGCAGGGAACATTCTCCTCCGCCCATGACAGTATCAGAGATACTTCCTTGAGGGCCCTCTTGCTCCGGGTCCCTCGATGATTGATGTAGACAACCGCCGTCTGATTGTCCGAGCGGATCTGAACGGCTGACCCCGAATGTGTGGGGTCAATTGGTCGAGAACCAACCTTACAGCCCTCAGTTCCAGAATGTTGATAGGGGTATGGGCCTCCTGGGGGCCCCAGTGACCATGGAATTTCAAGGATTTCCAGCCCCCCCAACCTGTCAGACTGGCATCTGTGGTGACAGTCTCCCAGCAAGGGGACAGAAAGGTTCTGCCCACCAAGAGGTTCCTTGAGTCCAGCCACCACGAGAGGGACCGTCTGGCCAGGGAGGACAGAACAAAAACCTGATCCAGGGACACAGGGTCCCGATCCCACACTGATAAGAGGTGTAGCTGCAGAGGTCTCATGTGAAACTGAGCATAGGGTACCGCCTCGAAGCAAGACACCATCAGGCCCACCAGTTGCATCCCCTGCCGGATGGAAGGATGAGGACAAGACGAAGAAACTGGGCCTGAGCTTGAAGACTCTCCACCTTCTGTTGAGGGAGAAATCCAGAGTCATGCCCAGAAAGGACCTCACCAGTGACGGGGACAGAAAAGACTTGGGATGGTTGATCACCCAGCCGAAGGACACCACCATCTGGGTATCCAGTTCTGCCTGATGGAAGGACTGAGACGAGATCAGAATGTCGTCCAGATAAGGAAGGATGCGAATGCCCCGAGATCTCATCAGAGCCATCACACACGCCAGCACCTTGGTGAATACCCTGGGAGCCGAGGTGATACCGAAAGGTAAGGCCACAAATTGGTAGTGCTGATCCTCCAGAGCAAACCTGAGACATTTCTGATGACCTGGGAAAATTGGTACGTGAAGGTAAGGGTCCTTGATGTCTACGGATGTCAAGTCGCCCGGGCGCAGAGAATTGACTGCTAAGCGTAAGGTCTCCATGCGAAAATGCTTGAATCTGACAAACTTGTTGAGGTGCTCTAAATCCAGGATGGGCCTAAGGGACCCATCCTTTTTGGGAACAGTGAAATGATTGGAGTAGAAGCCTCTGCCCCTTTCCCTGAGAGGCACAGGGCAGATGACCCCCAACTCCAGAAGGTTTCAGACCGCAAGCCGCAAGCCGCAAGCCCTGACCTGACAGGGGGTTTTGAGCCATCCGGGATCTGATAAATCTTGGGGGCGGCCAGGCTGCAAACTTTATCTTGTATCCGGAGGACACCACCTCCTGAATCTGTCTGCTACACGTAGCTTCCAGACGTGAGCAAAGAGCCGAAGCCGTTCCCCCACCCAGATGGGTGAGGGCGTCTCCTCATGCCTGAGGGGGCTTGGGGGAGGATTTGGGCTTGGAACCCCATGAGAGCCCGGGACGGCATCGTCCTCTACCCCTGCCCCAATAGTCTCTGCGTGCCCCAGCAAAGGAAACTCCTCGACCAGCCCTGGAAGCGCAGAAGGAGGGGAGAGAAGTACCGGTTCCCCGAAAGGGCCGTGACAGCCTCCTACCTTGAGGCAGCCTACCACCCCTGGCAAATAGGTCCAAGCGTTCACCGAAGAGCCGCAGCCCCTTAAAGGGAAAACCAGTGAGGGCCTTTTTAGCAGCATTATCAGCCACCCACTGACGTAGCCAGACAGAGCGTCGTATAGCCACCAACAGGGCAGAAGTCCTACCACACATTCTAATGGCATCATCCATGGCAGAAAGGATATATGCAATAAATTCATAGCAAAGCAGGAGAGATCTATACTCTTCTCCTCCCGCAACATCAGAGGCCCCGTCTAAGAGACTCTTAAGCAGCCCTTTAATAGCAATAGCCGTTATGGCAGAGGCACAAACCGGGCGCAGTGCAGTCCCCACATAGGCAAAGGCATGACAGGACAGCTGGTCCAAGCGTCGGTCCTCACCATCCCGCAGGGTAGTAGTGTCAGGTGAATGCATGACTGATGTGTTAGACAACCCTAGGACCGGCGCGTCCACCTCGGGAGGACATGACCAATGCTTAATCACATCAGCGGGAAAGGGATACCTCCTGTCCCAACTCTTGGCCACCCCAGGCAGCTTACTAGGCCGTTCCCACTCTTTGAGCACCAGATTATTAAAGTGATTTTGCTCAGGGAACTCCAAGCGTGGTTTAACAGAATGGAAAAGCTCACCCTTCTGCTGCGGAGCCACGGCAGGAGGGGAAATACAAAGCACTTCAAAAATGTGAGTCAATAACCTGTCTGTCATCTGAGGACCATGGGTATTCTCCAAAGGGAGACCCGGTACCACCATATAACAGACTGTTCCTCAGAGGATTCTGAATCAGAGAATAATTCCCCCTCCTCTAGGGGGTAAAAGCCAGAAAATGAGTAAAGTCCCTCATCCTCCACAGGAAAGAGGGAAACAGCAGGAGATAAATGCCGTTTCTTAGCAGAAGCCTTACGCGGGGCTGACCCAGCAATATGCTTTTCAATGCTGGCCACCCGTGAAGCCAAGTCATAATGAGACTCCCCACTAGTGTGCCCCTCACTGGGGGTCAGATGCAAGCGTGAGGGGGGGTAGGCGAAGCAGAAAAGGGCCCAGCACCGGGGCCCGTAGAAGATAACCAAGGCTGCAGCGCAAGTACATGTTGGGCGCAGGTCAAACACACCCTGACATCGTCACTAACAGGGGATACCCCACACGCAACACACAGCTGGGCTTGTCCCGAAGGAACCCCAAGCACATTGCCAGTACAGGAACACAGCTAGCAATAGCCACCCTTTTTGGGATACCCCCCAAAGCCCGCTAGGGAAGGTGGGAGATTGGAAGGGGCAGGGCCAGGAGAATAAGTACACCATCAAACTTTCGATACCCCCCAAAGCCCCTGGCGTTACTTCTTTCTTAAAGTTTAGAAGTAGAAATAAATATTTTCACTCTTCGAAAAGTCCTGGGACACTTTCTTTTTTGCTGTCCCTCTCTGTAAGATGGCAGGAGATCAGTCATTGCATAGGTGTGGCAATGGCATCACTGCCACACACAAGAGTGGCAACAAATAGAGGGGGCAGTGTTTTACAGCTGAAACAGATGGCTTTATATGGGATTAGAGTGAAGCAGGAACAGTGAAAATTGGCAAAAGGCACTCTTCATGGGGGGAGCAATTCAGGGGATGCCCTGCTGTGTGAAACTCCCGGGAAAGCCTATAACTCATCTTTCCGCTGTCCTATGGCGTATGCACAGGCTCTCATTCAATAAGAGCCAAGTCAAATTCACAGGTTTTGTTCCACTTTAAAGAACAGCCAACATCAAAAACTGAAGATTTCAGCAAGGATGGCTTTACTTAAGGAAATTCAACTTGGGAAATGAAAATAAAAACATTCATGTTGCATCATATTTCCTAATGTTACCTGAAGGCAGGGCTTGTTCAGTCCTGTGTGTATTTATTCATTGATATAATGGTTTATGACTTAAAGCAGAACTTTTCCACATTAGACAGGCAAGTCAAATGCTTTGACGCGTGTTCCAGCACTTACAAAATGTCCTGCCAAACAAATACCTTCTTTACACAAATGGTGGGTGTCCATATTTACACAGCCATCTCACGTGCATGGGTTGAAAGTTAACCTTTCCCCCTCTTTAAATAATGACAAAGCTCAGAGAAGAATCAGGCAAACCTGATAACTGTGACCAATGTCCAGCTTATTATATATTTTACAGCTTGACAAGCACAGGGATTTAGTCATTAATCATAATTATACATAGGCCAAGACCAGTACACATCAAATCACAAAGAACAAGCTGGCACTAAAAGTGATATATACTATACTATAGCAGGCATGATATTATTTACACATACTTGCATGAGGCAACAGAAGGTAGTTTGCATTCTTCCCTATTCCCTACAGAAAACATGATCTGCAAGAGCTCCTTGACAGGCTAACCAATAGGGTCGGTCACCTAAATGTTACAGCCAATGTTCTTTGCCCAAAACCTATGTAGGGAAGTGCTCACAGAGTTGCAACTAGAACATTACAGAGAGATCATAGATCACTCTCTCTTTAGCTACTGATGGTACACTTCCTGCACCTGATAGTTGGGGTTTGCAGCCCCTTGCTGGAGGTATCAGAGACTATAAATACATGACAGACTTCCTGTATGCTAGGAGAACTGAGCACACGGCTTGCTGCCAGGAGCTGTGCTGCTGCCCCCTGCATAAACAGCCTCACAGTGAAGCCTGGATCACTTCACAGACTACTACACCTGCATGTCCAGCTGCTGTGTGCCCTGTGGAGAGCTTTGAGTGCACTGCATGACTGATCAACTCCTGTGTGTCAAGAGCAGATGATCTCTTCGATTCAAGATCAGGGTCCCCTGCAGCTTTCACCCTGTGCCAACTTTACCCTGGAGGTATTTAGCTATAGACCATATATACCCAGGTATATGTGCACAGACTAACTAAAGCCCCAGCTGGGCCTTTCACTGTGTTATACTGTGTAAGATCCATGTTTTATTGCCAAGTTAACCTTTACGGCATAAAGTTCATAGTAGTGTTATACTTGACTGTGTCAATGAGTGACTTAAGTTAATGGTTGCTGGGAACAGTAGTCCCTCTGCTCCAAATTTATTGTTTTGCTCAGACTACTGACTCTATTTTCCAAAAAGGTGTTGCACTATTCTGGGTGGAGGCACTAGCACACAAAACATTTAACCCACTCTTCCACTTAGCAAAGGCTCAGCCTCTTTTTGTTACCAACAGGTTAGCACCATAGCCTGTCTTGAGTGGGGTGTTTACCATCATCCCCCCCCCCCCAAAAAAAACAGCCCTACACATAGTTGTTTAAAGCAGGGACAGAATGGTGACAGCAAGATCCAGTAGAATTCCTGGTAGGGCACACAGCATTGGGGTTAGCTGGGTAACCTCTCACCAGGAGATAAAATAGAGGTGGTGTCCTGGCAATCGCTCTGAGCTCGTAGATCATGGCCAGAGTAATACTACTCAGTCTCATGTATACGCTGGTTGGAATGGACCTCATACCTAGGTGACAATTAAGGTGCCGGACCCAGGGGTGAATGTTGTGTCTGTGAGAAATAAGGGCAAAAATACACTTAAAGAGGAACAAACCACAATCCCCTGTCCTGGAGACATCCTGACACTATGAACAACCTGTTTTCCCTTTGAGACTATGTCTTTGGCTGAATCCCTGCTCTGCACACTTGCCACACCCAGCCAGTTGGAATGTTAGCTGGTGAGATGGGGATGCTGCAGGATGCTGCTTACCTACTTGTAGTTGTCCTCACCATCCCAGCCCGACCATAAGCGTGAATAGGGCATAAAAAACATTTCTCCTAACAGCACAAAGTCCTGACAGGGGAAGCATACTTTAACGCTTTCTGTCTGGGTGCACACAGTTGAATATGCATTCACTGTTTTGATCTGTACAGACCAGATTCTAAATTCTCCTGAAATTTGCTAGTCCGTTGTTTAATCCAACAGGTGTTTATATAGACAGTTTAACTACTCTTCTGCAAGTCTTCAGCAATAAGTGACTTGCATAGAAATATGCAGGTAATGTTTTTTACTCCTTTATCACAGAGACGTTTATTGCAGCCAGTTAACTCCTACAGCTCTTGTATCATTGTACACGTCTAGTAGTAGAAATGTAGACAATTTGCTTACTGGTTCACTCCACAATACAATACTTCTGTGTTGGGGTGATCCCTTCATGTGATGTAAGACCCACTTCCTGAAAGCGAGATAAGCCTTCAATTCTCAGCCGAGTGCTCAATCTTTGAGATTTGTGTCCTTAATGCTAAATGTAAGTACAATGTTTACACGCATAACACACATAAAAAAATGAGCAAAATGAACTTTCTCCTAGATATTAGAACAAGCAGTTTAACGCATGCAGCGTGCATTAAATCATGAAGACCAGATCTGGTCATTTAGGTTGGATTAGACAAGTCATATTTGTTTACCCTGAAGCATGGTCACTTAGGGAAACCCATGGTTCTGGCATGTTCCAACATGCCACCTATGTCACACGACAAAGGAGGAACAGCAGGGTATAGAGAGTTCAGCAGATTTTCCTGGCCCCTTTAGTCATGGCCCAACTTAATCTCATCCCAAGTATGTGCTAGAATGTCAGTGACAAGGAGCCCTTGAACATTTGCTTGGAAATTTTCAACTGTTCTACTGAAGTAGAAAAATGCACCAGTGTATTTTATATACATTATTTCCACGAGAAACAGATTTCAATGTCAATAAATTCATCTAGATATGAAGATATAAGGTGGACACTCTATAGTGGTTCCTGAAAAATGTTATGAACTCGGATGGCTCTATATTTCTTAAAACTACATCAGCCTTTTACAAGTCCAAGTCCTATAAGTAGAAAGGGGTTTTTCAAAATATTGGACTTTCATTTATTTATTGGGGAAAATGTTACAATAAGACATATCCGAGTGGCAAAAGGATGTGAACCTTTGCCTTTAATATCTAGTACGCCCTCCTGCTGCAACTAATTGTTGATTAGTCCTGTATATCAAATTAGAGCAATTTTAGCCAATTTCTCAGTGTAAAACAACTTCAACTATATTATGAAAATATATTATAAACTTTTAACCATGGTAAAATGACCTGCTTGCTTTTGGTGATTGTCTTGCTGCATGTTTTCTTAAGATTCAGCAAAACAGACCTAAACATTTTCACCAGTTCATTTTCCTGAAAGCAAACCCAGACCAAGATACTACCACCATCGTGTTTCACAAATGGGTTAAGGTTTATATGCTCGAAGGGCAGAGTTTTCCTTTCTGCCATCATAACGCTCAAATTTGGTCCAAAAACATTATTTCAATAATCTTCTGGCTTATTTAGGTGATCTTTAGAAAACTGCAGATGGGCAACAATGCCGTTTTTGTGGGAACAACAGCTTTCTCCTCCTAAAAGGAGCTTTCTTCTTGTAATGACCATAGAAGGGAGGAAAAAGAGAGATTCTGCCAGTATTTCCAAGACTGAAACTGGGATTGGGAGGAATAACAATTTATTGATACACATGAGGTGGAAGATGCTGGGGGGTTGTCTTGCTGTGCTTCAAGACAATGACAACACTCTTTATTTCAGCCCACAGAGTTTCCTATAATGCTATGGTAGTAAGCCAGGACATTAACTCCTGTGGCCAAAGGAAGCTTCATGAGAGAGATAGAGGAAAGGCACCCAGCAGCAAGTAATATAAAAATATCTCTTAAATATCTGTTGCTATAATATATAGAACATATTTTTAAGGAAAAAGAGCTCAATAGAGGAGAGACAAATGAGAAATTGATAAAGGAGCAGATAATATGCAGAAATCCATCTAATTTTATATCCGACTTATAATGAACTAATAATTAAATAAATTACATTTTATAGCCAACCAAATTTTGAAGCTCATTTAATTTGTCTCGGTACAATTCCCTATCGACAAGGCTAAAAGGATAATTACATCTCAACTGCATGCCAACTAAAAAATGCAAATTTAGCATTTGGACAGAACATTCATTAACACCAATGATGGATGTTAAATAGAGGACAATAATTACATTGGACCGTTAGAAGACCCTCAACAGGACAAAACACTGTAAGTGCAAGCCAGGTAAGCTTAGTTCAGCCGCATTAAAGCATTACCAGCATTATCTACCAGTGGCTCCAGCTAGAAACACAACATTGTATGCAAAAGATGCATTCACTAACCACTGCATAAGCCAAAAACCATTATATCCAAAAAAAACAGCAGTTTGCTGGGTGAAAGCTTTCCCTAGGGTAGGGGTTTACAACCTTTTTTCATCAAGAACCACTTTCTATTTTCTGATTATATCAAGTACCACCTGTGTGGTGATTGAGCGTCATCAGTCACCTATAACTGTAATCAAAACAGCAATGTGTGAATGACGACAGGCTTGGGGGGTACCACCTGAGAGTTTCTCGAGTATCAACATTGGTACTAGTACCGCCTGTTAGGAACCCCTGCCCTAGTGGCACTCTGGTATGGAATGCCCTGCAGTGCCCTCCTCTCCCATGTCCCTGCTTACTCATCTTTTTGATTCATGAATTTTGCATTGTGCTTGAAAACAAGAAACCAGGTGCCCAGGTACTCATCGCTTCCAGGCCTCTTCTGCAGCCACCATAGTGCAGCCTATAAGACTCGAGCCCAACGCTGATAGGCCCGCCCGCTTGCCGCGCAGTTAGCCTGCTCACGGTGATGCTCCTACGTGACCTGTGCCATTTCGATAGGAACAGCATTTGCAGAGTGGAGCTGGACCTACGGAACTGCCTCTATGGTAGACATCCAAGGAGACATCAGGCCACGGAGAAGCATGCCCTGCCTGATTGTGGAATATTAGTCTGTCAGCAGCGACCTCACCGTCTCCTGAAGAGCTGTGCACCTCTGCACAGGAAGAAGGAGCCACATCCGTCGAGTATCAAATGTCATACCTAGATAGGTCGCCACCATGCTGGGAACCACCTGGGATATGGGGTAGTTGATCACCCACCCGAAAAGTTCCAGTGTGGACAGGACCACCGAACATCACGCAGTGCCTCTGCCAGAGATGGGGCTTGGATGAGCGAGTCGCCCAGGCATGGGGTGATGTGCACACCCTGCTTCCGCAGGAGTGCCATCCCCACCGCCAAGACTTTCATGAACACTTCCGAGGCAGTGGACAGTGCGAACGGCAGTGTCACAAATTTAAAATGTTGGGCGCCCACCACAAAGTCAAGGTATTGTTGGTGACCAGGGAAGATCGGGACATGCAGATAAGCATCCTTTATGTCCACCGCAGGCAGAAAATCTCCCTGTTGCAACGACCTCACGAATTGTGTGGAATTTTCGCACCTGAACCTAACCGTTCAGATTCCGGAGATCCAGGATTGGCTGAACGGACCCGTCCTTCTTGGGGATGAGTAGAAGTCACAGCCCCACTCTGAGGGGGCACAGGTACCACAACTCCCCGGTCCAGCAAGAGCTCCCATCGTGCGGTCGCAAACTGCCGCTCTTTTCTTGAGGCAGGAAGGCTTGGACGCCTGGTCCCCAATTCCAGCTTGTATCCAGAAGAAACAACCTCCAGGATCCAGGATCAAAAGCCGCCCCCACCTGATTGCGTGAGGGTGCCCTATTTTTGAGGAGTTAAAACTCCTCAAAGGAGGATAACCTGGTTCTCCTCCGTCACAATTCTGTCAAGGACTATATAGCCTGGAGTTGCTATTTAACTATGGTGGCATTTTAATGTGCAACACCCTGGGACCAAAAACTGAGAATGCACTTATCATGGCCCTTTACCCACAGAAAAACATTCTGGGAATAAAAACATTTGGGAACATCTAAGAGGAAAGCCAGACATAAAGCACAGTGTTAAAATATAGAGGTTTCCTCTTCTATCAAACAGTAAGCCATGTTTTGCCACGACTGTACAAGCGGCTGATGTGTGTTTGTTTGTTGTTTCAGGCATTTCTATCTGACATAACAAGCAGTCCCCAGTCTGCATGCCTGCCTACACGTAGCAGCACACTGGAGCTCTGTGCTTGTTTCCTATGGCTCACTGATTACTTGCATCAACATGAATAAGACCCTGTCAGATAGCACTTGCTTAAAGGCTAGCCTTCACAAGCCCTGAATGTTTGTTGGTTTGTTGGGCGGGTGTAGCCAACAGCAGGGCCTCCTAATCATGGACGTTTTGTCAGGTCAGACGCTGAATGGAACATCATGAATAACCCCACACACCTTCAATTTCTCACTGTAGTACTGCACAAAAGACATGGCCACATAGGTCTTTAGGTCTTATAGGTACCTGAACATTAAGATTTTGTATTGTTAGAGTGGTCCCCTAGCTGAGCCAGAGGCTTCCACCTCTTGTTTTTGCACTGCTCGTGTTGACACTCCATTGCCCAGGAGCATCATTGCCACCTGTTGAAGGATCTTGGGTCTCATGAAGAGAGATAATTCAGCCTTCAATCCCCCTGAAAAAAGGGTCCTGCCATGAGAAACGGGTAAAAAAGCAGTGTGGGACCTGTCATGGAGATAACCGCACTGTTGGTGGTTAGATGGTGCAGGAGAAGCATGGTGACCATGGAATCCTTTGGCAAGCAATTGGGGAGTGCTGTGCGGACTAATTACATTATTTCTGATAATCAGATAATCAATATATAAAATACAGTCTTAACCCACTCCCAACAATAGCATATTATTATGTCATGTTCAAATGGATCTTCCCGCACTGTGTTAATTCCTGGCACCTAATGGGTTAATAAACTTGTTTTGCATATGCTGAAGCGTGCATTTTTAATAGTCTTATTTGCTGTTTCTTTCCAACATTAAAGAGGAACATCGGAAGCACTGGAGTCTAAAGGACTCCAGGGTCTTCCGAGTTCCAGTCCTTGGGGCAGAGCTATTTGAAACCACCCAGAACCCATTGGAACGCTCACCTAGCGCTCAGACAAACCGCACGCTAGCTCTCAGCTGAAGCCTGCGCCGTGGAAGCGACTGGAAGTTGAGTGGGGGGATACACACAGCAGTGCATCCTGATGCTGGACGCCCTTACATTGAGGAACACCCCCCTGAAAAGGGAAAATTGGGTGTGTTGTTTCTCTTTAAAGGGTTGATTCAGCACCATGATAATTATTTTCTTCCTTAGTGCAATTCAGCACCATTTTCCGCTGTGAAAATGTTTAAATAATTATCACGAAAAATGGTGCTGAATTGCACTAAGGGAAAATATCATTATAAAATATTGTTTCCTCACAAAAAAAACCATGAGAAAAAAAAATCTCAAGGTGCTGAATCAGCCCTATAGACCCCTAAAGTTACTGAAACTAACGCAATCCCAAATCTTACTGTGGCAAGAAGGAGTTATGCAATGAAAACAGTCTAATCTGCATCCACATGCCAGATAGTCCAAGTGAGGTGCCACAATCATCCAGGATTAGAAATGAGACGAGGTGGAGAGCTTCTCGCATTTTGGTAATTGACCTCCAAAATGAGGAAGAGACTAAGCAAATTTCAAGTGGCTCTACAGTCAAAAATAACTGTAGGGTGGAGCAAAAAAGTGGGGAGGGGGGCATGGGGGGGAGGGAGGAGACCCCATCATGCATATCACCGCACAAATTCAGCTTTGAGCAGCGGGACTTACTGGCCTCCATATTACTACTAAAATTTGCAGTCTCCCTGATCATGGCTGGTCACTGTGGTTAATAGGGCTGGCTTGCACAATGCTGTGTGCCTAGCTACCTGGGGAATTTCTACCGGTGGTCACATGGGCAGACCATCAGGCAGGAGTAAGCGATTAATAAAGTGACTGAAGTGGGAATTGGTGCAGTGTATTGGATCTCCAGAGCACCCCCTTCCCTTTGCTGCTGCCTATTTGATCTCCACACTGATAATACCTCAATTCCCTCTAATGTTACTTTTCCTGTCTGGGTCACTTTAGGATGATCTAGAATGAATTGATTGAACAGAAAATGTTTCAGTGGCATCAGAATATAAAGCCAGTGGCCCACAAAATATATGAGGGCCCTGTTACAGTGACACTCCCAATCTAGTGACAACTCTCTATTAGACTTTGGTCACTCTCCAGCTTTTTGTTGGGTTTCAAAAAGGGTTTGAAACGGATCTGACAGAAGGGATTTGGTGTGGCTCCCCATACCCTGAGCTGCCATCAACCTTCTCTTCAAGTAACACCTATGAATTTCTGTCAAAAGAGCTTTTGGCCTTTAGTGACCATATAAGTAGTCAGACCACTCCAGAAGTATCACAGACTGAAAAAAGGTCATCTATTCCAAAAAGACTACAAAAGATTTGTATGGAAATGTGACTTAAATAGCCCTCACACTACATATTTACTAGTGCTAAGAATCAAATCAGACCAAAACCCACACTTTCAACTAGAATCCCCTGAATTGCTCCCCCCATAAAGAGCAACTTTTGGCAATGTTCACGCTCCTGCTTCACTCTAATCTCAGATAATGCTGCAAGTTTTAGCCGTTAAGCTCAGCCTCCTCCATTCATTGCCACACCTATGCAATGACTGATCTCCTGTCATTGTACAAAAAGGAGAAAAAAAAGGTGTTCCTGGGTTATTTGAAAAGCAAAAATATCCATTTCTAGTTCTACACCCTAAGAAGAGAGTATCAGCAGGGGCATTAGCCAAATGTATTTCACAAATTCCATGGGTTTTGGTCTGCTTTAAACACTACCAGGAAGCAATATGATGGTGAATGGAAGCCATATGCCAATTCATTCAATTCCAAGGCAAACTGCCACATAATCGAAGTTATTATAAATGATAAGGCTGAATGTAGCATGGCTGGAAAGCACCAGGGAGCAATATGGCCGACTATTTTTTTTCTTATAGGCAAAGGCTTTAGTAAAAAGAAACACAGGCTGTTTTGGGGAACTGGAATAGAAGGTAATGACATAAACATCTTATCTGGACACAGGATAACTTTAAGGTTTATGTGTTTGATCTTGTTATGTGTAATAACCTGAAACCACTATAAGACTAAAGGAACATCAGACTTACATAATTCAGGAGACTCATCAGACCCATCATGACAATCCTTTTCCCCGTCACACCTCCAGCCTTTTGATATGCACGTCACCTGGTCCTTGCAGGCAAAATGTTTAGGGCTACATGTTTTTGGAGCTGAAAGGCAAAAGAAAAGAAAAGACAAATTACTATAGATGATCAATCACACATTAACAGTTAATGAGCAGTTAATTGCTTGTTTCTGTCTATACATCAAGTCAAGCAAATGACTTTACATGGGCCTACAGAATGTCATCTGAAACAAAATTACATTGAAGCACACTGTTCAATTCCAGGTCTAAGATTCTCCACTTTTGTTGTTGGCAGAGTAATTCTGGCATGGAATACAAACTCTTTCAATAGCCTCACAAGACCTTAAACCAAACCTTCACCCTGAATAAGAGTATATCTTATGTGCGTTTCCCCAAACCCTGTACATACATATTGCCCACATTAGAAATCATCCTACCTGCATCTACTGCATTTTCTGAGCTTTTAAACATCCAAGATGGCAGCCCATGGAATCTCGGGCTGCATGCAAATATGAAGTGACTTCTGACTGTGCTGCTCTGTGTTCTGGGATATCTGACCTTTTCCTGACCTCAGCTCTTCTCGGTTACAGCTATAACACGCCCCACTGCACCCCCACCTCTCCTCAGTATGTGATGCTTCTGAGGCAAAATGGTGGCGCCCATATCCTAGAGTCCTGAACAGAGTTGCAGCCCAGTGGGGGAAAGAATAATAAGCAAGCAACTTAAAACCTAAAATATATTAATTTTAGATGCTGGGGAATAGTTTTTGAAAGGCTTGGGATTTTCATGATGATAAATGATGCCGAAGGTCCGATTTAAACCTAACCAACAGCCTGGCAAAGTTGAAAAAAAAAAAAAGGTAGTGACCATTTTGGAGCCTCCTCTCCCAGCATCTCAGCCATGCGTCGGCCTGGATTCAACTGACAATGCATAGTAACAGGAAGCCCAACAGCACGTCCTGTTTGCAGGTGGCTTGCACATCCATGAACCACAATTTTGTTTTTGAAATTTACAGCAGGACTTGGAAAAAATGTAAAATATTGGGGGCGTGGCTTGGCCGAGGAGCGGAATGGCGGCTTGATCTGTGAGCTCTCGGCGGAGTCTCCACATACGCAGTTTTTTCAGCGCTCCAGCCAGGATATGGGCCGTATCAGCAAGCCTGGGGCAACCGCAAAAACCCCCAGGCCATCGCAGACACCGAAACCGGGCAGTAGGAAGCTGCCGGAGATGTTCTCCGTCCAGAGGTTAGAAGACGTGAACCCCCGTGTGGCCAAGATGGCGGACGCGCCCTCCCCGGGGAGCTCTCCGGACAGGAGAGACGAGGCACCGTCGGATGGAGAGGAAAGTGGTCTGTCGGCTCAGCTCAGCCAGCTCCCCACTCACAACGAGCTGGCCAAGTTTGCGGGGGAGATTAAATCTTCTATTACCGAGGCAATCGCAGACCTCAAGAAGGACTCAAGAAGTGGCTGCTTGGAAGTGGTAAAGCAGGAGTTAAAAGAAGAAGTTACAAGCAGAAGTGCTGAAGCTGTAAGTATCTGCCTTTGATTTCATATTGTTATTTTAAGTGTTGTAAATTCTACACTTGGTGTTCCCACAAATTCATACAATGGGTTCCATGCCTAACAATACTGTCCAGTGTACATCTTGTGCTATGTATGCACTTCTTGATCAATCGGTCGATGGTGAATATATATGCCCCGGATGCCTGCGAATCTCTGATTTGGAAGCCGTGATTCACGATCTAAATAAGCGATTGGCAACACTGAGAGAAATTGTTATCATGCAAAAGAGTCTGGATCTCACTGATCTGGCACTACATGGGTCAGGGGAGGGGGAGGGTGGTAGTATAAGGGGGGGGGGGAGAAGCAGGAAAATGAGGCAGCTAGCTGGATAACAGTTAGAAGGCGGGGTAGGGGTAAAAGTTACAGGGAGGCTAGCCCTGAACAGGCACCTCCAAACAAGTTTGCCCGGTTGGCAGATGAGGAGGATGTTAGCTCAGGGATGGCACAGCTGCAGCAAGACACATCTGTCGGCTCCAATAAGAAAGGGAGGGGGAATGGGAGAACAGGGCAGGCAAGACAGGTGCTGGTAGTGGGTGACTCTATTATTAGGGGAACAGACAGGGCAATCTGTCACAAAGACCGGGATTGTCGAACAGTGTGTTGCCTTCCTGGAGCAAGAGTACGGCATGTAGCGGAGCGGGCTGACAGATTGTTGGGAGGGACTGGCGTGAACCCAGCGGTCATGGTGCATATTGGCACAAATGACATAGGAAGAAGTAGGTGGAAGGTCTTAAAAAATGATTTCAGGGACTTAGGCCGTAAGCTTAAGGCAAGGACCTCAACTGTAGTATTCTCAGAAATACTACCAGTACCAAGAGCCACACCAGAGAGGCAGCGGGGGATTAGAGATGTAAACAGGTGGCTCAAAAATTGGAGTAAAAAGGAGGGGTTTGGGTTCTTAGAGAACTGGGCCGACTTCACAGTGGGCTACAGGTTCTTTGGCAGGGATGGGTTGCACCTCAATGGGGAGGGTGCATCTGTTCTGGGGGAGAGGATGGCTAAAAGGTTAGAGGAGTGTTTAAACTGAGCACTGGGGGGGAGGGTAAAAGCAGTTACAAAGGGGAAGTTAGGAAAGAAAGTGACAGTGGGTGTAAACATGAAACTGGGGGTGGAGAGGGGGAGGGGTTAGCACATCTAGCAGGAATAAGTGCAATATACAAAATTATCAAAATTGTCATAAGCATTTGAAATGCATGCTTACAAATGCTAGAAGCTTGACTAATAAAATGGATGAACTAGAATTGATAATAACAGAAGAGCAATATGACATAGTGGGGGTAACAGAGACCTGGCTGGATGAAAGCTATGACTAGGGCAGTAAATTTACAGGGATACTGTGTGTTTAGGAGGGACCGTAGCAAATGCAAAGGGGGTGGAGTCTGCTTAATTGTAAAATCCTCTCTACAGCCTGCTCTACGGGAGGATATATGTGAGGGGAATGACCATGTGGGGTCTGTATGGGTAGAAATACATGGAGGGAGAAACAAAAATAAAATACTGATGGGGGTTTGCTATAAACCTCCAGATATATCCGAATCCATAGAAAATATGATGCTAAGGCAAATAGATATAGCCGCTAAACTAAATGAGGTAGTGATTATGGGGGACTTTAACTACCCAGATATAGACTGGGATGCTGAAACATGTGTTTCGCATAAAAGTAATAGTTTTTTATCTAAAACAAAAGACCTTTCCCAACAAGTACAAGCTCCAACAAGGGGGAAAGCCATATTGGACCTAATACTAACCAATGTACTAGACAAAGTAATAAAGGTACAGGTTGGGGGACACCTTGGAAGCAGTGATCATAATATCATTAATTTCCAATTAGCAGTCACTAGGGTGCCTTATCAAGGAGCCACAAAAACGCAGGGACTTCAAAAAGGCAAAGTTTGACCAACTTAGAGATGCCCTACACTGCATTGACTGGGAAAATGCCCTTAAAAACAAAAGCATGGACGCTAAATGGGATACTTTCAAAGGAATACTTAATTTTCATTGTGACAGATATATACCTTACAAGCATAAAACTATTAGACGCACATGTAAACCGATGTGGCTAAATAAAAAGGTTAAGGGGGCAATAAACAAAAAAAAAAAGCATTTAAACGTTTAAAGCCGGAAGGGACAGCGGAAGCGTTAAAAAAATATAAAGAAGAAAATAAACAATGTTAACAACAGATAAGGGCAGCTAAGCTGGAGACAGAAAGACTGGTCGCGAAAGAGAGTAAAACTAACCCCAAATTATTCTTTAGCTACATAAACCGTAAAAGGTACAAACCTGAGGGTGTGGGCCCCCTGAAAAGCAAGGAGGGGACCCCTATAGAGGGAAATGAGGAGAAAGCTAATTTGCTTAACAACTTCTTTGCTTCTATATTCACAAAATAATTTGACATGCCGAGTGAAATGCAGGGGAATAACCGAAACCCTCCATTAAATGTCACTGGTCTAACCAAGGAAGAAGTCCAGCACCGTCTCAAGCAGATAAAAATCGATAAATCACCGGGACCAGATGACATACATCCTCGTGTTTTAAGGGAGTTATGTACAGTAATAGACAAGCCGTTATTTCTAATATTTGTGGATTCCATAACTACAGGGTCTGTTCCAATGGATTGGCGCTTGGCAAATGTGGTGCCAATATTCAAAAAGGGATCTAGGGGGGAACCTGGGAACTACAGACCGGTAAGCTTAACATCTGTGGTGGGCAAGCTGTTTGAAGGTTTCTTAAGGGATACTATCCTGGAGCACCTTGGGGAAAATTACCTTATTACTCCATATCAGCATGGATTTATGAGGAATCACTCCTGCCAGACAAACCTAATCAGCTTTTATGAGGAGGTAAGGTCAAGATTGGATCAGGGGGAGTCAATGGATATCATATATCTTGACTTTTCTAAAGCATTTGATACTGTGCCACATAAAAGGCTGGTACAAAAGATGAGAATGCTTGGACTGGGGGAAAACGTGTGCAGATGGGTGGGAAATTGGCTTAATGATCGGACGCAGAGGGTGGTTATCAATGGTACACACTCAGATTGGGTCACTGTTACTAGTGGAGTACCACAAGGGTCAGTTCTGGGACCAATTCTCTTCAATATATATATATATATAAATGACATTGGGTATGGATTAAACAGTAAAGTCTCAATCTTTGCAGATGATACTAAGCTGAGTAAAGTAATTAAAACAAAAGAGGACAACAGACAGCTACAAACAGATTTAGATAAATTGGAAGCATGGGCAGTTAAATGGCAAATGAAGTTTAACACAGATAAATATAAGGTTGTGCACATGGGAAGGAGAAATCTGTGTCATGATTACACACTAAATAAAGAAACACTTGGTAAAACAACAATGGAAAAGGACCTAGGGGTTTTAGTTGACAATAAGCTCAACTGTAGTAATCAATGCCAGGCAGCTGCTGCCAAGGCAAATAGGATCATGGGGTGCATCAGGAGGGGCATAGGTGCTCATGACCAGAGAATCATTTTACCCCTGTACAAGTCACTAGTCAGACCCCATATGGAATACTGTGTACAGTTCTGGGCACCTGTGCTTAAGAAGGACATATCAGAACTGGAGCACGTTCAAAGAAGGGCAACAAAGTTAATAAAAGGAGTGCGGGGGCTAGAGTACCCAGAAAGATTGTCCAAGTTAGGCTTATTTAGTCTAGAAAAAAAGATGATTGAGGGGTGATCTAATAACTATTTATAAATATATTCGGGGTCAATACAAGGATCTGTCCCACAATCTATTTATACCCCGGAGTGTAACCATAACCCGGGGGCATCCACTAAGGTTAGAGGAAAGGTGCTTTCTCCACCGACATAGGAGGGGATTCTTCTCTGTAAGAGCAGTGAGACTATGGAACTCGCTGCCAGAGGAGGTAGTAATGATGGATACAGTAAAAACGTTCAAAAGTGGCCTTGATGCCTTCCTGGCATGTAATAACATTTCCAGCTATGGCTACTAGACCACTGGAAGGAGTTAAACAGGCTGAACTGGATGGACTAAAGTCTTTATTCAGCCTTACATACTATGTTACTAAGGACATGCGGATGCTGTCTCAACGAGTGGAGAAAGTCGAGAGAGAAGAAGCTAACACGAGTAGCAGACTAACGGAGGTCAAGGATGTAGTGATGGCGCACAACAGGCAACTTATGTTCTTTCAGAGGCACCTGGAAGATCTGGACAATCGAAACAGGAGATGTAACATTAGAGTAAGGGGAGTCCCTGAAGCAATCGCGCCAGACCAAACCCAAGAGGCCCTGTCCTCCATTTTCAACTCCCTGTTGGAGAGGCCGCCGGGCACCCCGATCGAGTTTGTCCGCGACCACCGAGCCCTTCGCCCCCGAAGTGTGGGGGAGGCTTCCCCCAGGGATATTGTTGCCTGCAGAGTTTCCAGCTGAAAGAGGAAATCCTCTTAAAAGCCAGGAGTCGAGACACTATCATGTTCAACAACACTGAAGTTCATCTATACCAGGACCAGCTATATCTGGAATTCTGCTACAGCACCGCACGGCTCTGAGGGCCCGTACGGCGGTTCTTAGGGAAAGAGGCATCCCCTATAGATGGCGCTTTCCATTCGCGCTGTCAGCCTCGAGCAATGGAAGATCCGGTACCCTCCGGATGCCTGAAGATCTGCCTGACTTTTGTGATGCGTTACGGATCCCACAGATTTCGCGTGTTGCTGTTGCTGTGCGTGCAACATTTTTTTTGTTTGTAACACGACTTCTGCCGCTGCTAAACCTGCATATTGGTTGCGGTATGCTCTTTATTAATAAGTTGGCTGTTATCGTTCCGATGTTCACCCCGGCTCCTACGAATAGCGGAGAGCTTTGTGGTGGGAGGGGCGGTTGGAGGGGGGGGGAGCTAGGCCCTTGACTGTTAATATTACCTGATGTATTGGGGGGCGAGGACAGAGGCGTGCAGTTAGTGCGTTCTAGCGGGTGTCCTTATAATTATTGCGGCTGGGAGGGTGGCGGCTTTTGGGGCAGAATGTGGTGTTCGTTCCTCCACATGGGCTCGTGTCTCTTTCACGTGCCTATCTGGACGCCATCACCAGCAAGTGGAGTGCATTGGTGGGTGCTTGAGCAGTGGTGGGTTCGCAGCAGGAAGGGATGCTTGGTGCCCGGGGCCTTTACACTGTGCCTTTACACTGTGCCTGTAAGGCACTAATGCAGTATGGCTGAAATGTCATTCCCTAAGTAGGTGTGAGGCGGTGAGCAGTTTTGTGTCTGTGTCTGTGTCCGGTCCGGGGTTTGGGTAGCAGGATTAGATATCCGGCAAAGTTGGTGAGAGATTTTAGCCATATGCCAATTAGCAGATAATTATGGATCAAAGTGGGGGCTTCGCCGGGACTGTCCTGGCTGCCTATTCAGTGTTGGGAGGTTGTCGGGTGCTGGGTGTCGCTCTTTGGCCCTCCACGTAGTCCCCCAAAAGGGTATAGCGGTAGTGTGGAACGGGAGAGTATTTGGGGAGGTGTTCTCTCTCCTAGGGACCTTGGTGGCTGGACCCCAGGTTCTGGGGGACAACGTGGGAGCTTTTTGTTCCACGGGTGGCGTTGTCCCAGTAGTTTCCACCAATTGTATAGGGGGATTCTTTTTCCCTCTGCCCTCTTCAGGTTTTGGTGTTTTATACGTTTGTCGTCAGTGTTTCTGTTGGGTGTCCCTCTGTGTGTTACCCCTCTGTGGTTTCTGTCCCTTGCACGTTGGCCTTCCCCTTCCTCCCTTCCTCCCTTCCCTACCTTTTGCTCTGCTTCAGAGAGGGGTGCGCCTGCTGTGAGTAGGGAGTTGGGGATTTGGGTCTGTGGTTGGGGGGTAGGAAGCTAGCGTTTGTTAGCTATGGGGTCTTTGTGCCTGAATGTCCTTTCCATAAACACTAAGGGGCTGAATTCCCCTCAGAAGAGGCATGCCTTATTCAGAAAGAAATTTAAAGCTCACATTGCTTTGATCCAGGAATCTCACTTTCAAAAAAATAAGGCCCCATTCTTGGGAAATAGGACGTATACGACATGTTATTCCGCCCCTTCCCCAAATAACAAAGCGAAAGGGGTAGTGATCTTGGTGGATAAGGAATTGGATTTGCGTGTGTTAGCGGTGGAAAAAGACAAAGGGTAGATTTATCTTCCTGAAAGGGAGGCTCCCTAATAGTTCGGTCATTACTATAGCAAATGTGTATGCTCCGAATAAGGAGCAGCATAGATTTTGCACGAGGGTCTTAGGCAAATTGGGGGCTTTTCAGGAAGGTATCCTGTTCTTGGGTGGTGACCTGAACTGCGCCCTAAATCCCTTAGTGGATACCTCGGATGCTAAAACTACCCTTTCCTATAGAGCTTTCAAACAGATAAAGAGAGCATTTCAGGATCTCATGCTTGTGGACACTTGGCGCTTGTTGCACCCGGGGGAGAAGGATTTTACATATTACTCGCCCTTACATGTAAAATACTTTAGAATAGACTATGTTTTTCTGTCACAAAGGGATTTGGAGAGGGTGGAATCGGTGCGGATCGGCAACATTTCTTTTTCCGATCACGCACCGGTCTTGCTTTCCGTGAGTCTTCCGAGGTGGGAGCGTAGGGAATGGCATTGGAGAATGAATGTGAGTATTTTAAAAGACCCCAGTATAGTTAGGAAGGTGAGAGAGCATATCTTATTGTATATCAGGGAGAACGTCACGGGGGAGATGGACCCAGTCACAATTTGGGAAGCCCACAAATGTATGCTGAGGGGTCTTTTGATCCAGGAGGGGGCGAGACTCAAGAAAGAGAGAGGGCTGAGAATGGATAAGCTAGTCCGGCAAATAGTGGACCTTGAATCACAGCATAAACGGTCCCTTATGGAACGACACTTAAAGAAGTTGGAAGCCAAGAGGCAGGAGTTTAGAGACTTAATGTCGAGAAAGACAGGCAGGATTTTTACTAGACGCCATGGTCTGCATTATGAACAGGAGAACAAGTCGGGACGTCTGTTGGCTAGGGCGTTGCGGCTTAAGACCAATCGTACCAGAGTGGAGGGGATCAGAGGCCCGGATGGCTCCTTATATCAGAGAAATAAGGATATAGCGGAGATATTTAACAGGTTTTATGCGGCCGTGTACAACCTTCTGGGACATCAGAAGTCAGGGGATCAGGATAGCCTTATGGAAGCATACTTGAAAGAGGCAAAAATGCCTTCTCTGTCAAAGGAAGAGGTGGAACAGCTGGAGGCTCCTATAATGGTGCTAGAGTTACAGAAAGTAATCAACTCAACAAAGCCAGGAAAAGCTCCGGGTCCGGACGGTTTTCCGACCCAGTATTACAAGACCTTTTCAGACCAGTTGCTTCCACTTATGGCGCGGGCGTTTGAATCCACTGCCGCCTCAGGCTCTCTGATGGCTACAGCTCTGGAGGCGCAAATAGTAGTAATCCCGAAGGAAGGAAGGGACATTACGGACTGCCGGAACTATAGGCCGATATCTCTGCTGAATGTGGATGTAAAGATTTTTCTATGGCTTTAGCCGGGAGGATAGCAAGCCTATTGCCGAACCTAATTGGCCGGGATCAGGTGGGATTCGTCCCAGGCAGAGAAGTCCGAGATAATGTGATAAAGGCTCTGAACATCCAGTGGTGGGCAAGATCTAAGAAGGTACAGTCCATTATGCTTTCCACCGATGCCGAGAAGGCATTTGATCGAGTGGACTGGAGGTGGATAGAGAAGGTGTTGGAGCATATTGGGTTGGGTGAGTCGGCCAGAAATAGGATAATGGCTCTGTACTCGGACCCGGTGGCCAGTGTAAAGGTGAATAACTGCTCCTCTTCCTTGTTCCACATTCGGAACGGTACACGGCAGGGATGCCCTTTGTCCCCTTTAATTTTTGCCCTCTCGCTGGAACCTTTCTTGCGGATGGTCTATCTGAGAACATCAGAGGCATTACGATAGGAGGTAGGGAACGGAAGGTGGCGGCATATGCGGACGATATGCTTTTTTTATCTGCACTCCCCGAGGGTGTCGGTTCCGGTTAAGACCTTGCAAGGCATATTCCCCTTTAGTTGGGAAAAGAAAAGCCTTAAACATCTAGGGGTTCAGCTGCCTATCTCGCCTACTAACCTGTTCCAACTGAACTTTGCGCCCATTGGGTCTAGAGTTAAGAAAGACCCGGAGGGGTGGAACAAGCTGAGGCTTTCCTGGTTCGGACGGATGGCGGTACTAAAAATGAATATTCTACCATGGGTTTTGTACTTGCTGCAGTGTATCCCGATTAGGGTTCCAGAGTCCTTCTTTAAGGAGCTGTCGAAATCTTTTAAGAGGTTTGTTTGGGCGGGTAGACCACCGAGGATCAGGAAGGGTCTTCTATTACTCACAAAGGAGCAAGGAGGCTCGGGGTTACCTTGTATGAGGTCATACTACAAGGCTGTGCATATAGGCAGAGTCATGGATTGGCAAGTCAATGGTCTCCAGAAGGATTGGGTTAACATAGAGGGGGAGGCGGCCACGGGTGGAGGGTTGGACATCATTTGTAATCTCCGGATGGGAGAGATTCCAGCGGTAGCCAGAAGCCATCCGTTTGTTGGTACCTCATTGTCTATTCTGGGTGCCCTTTGCAGGGGGAAACACGCTTTGGCCTCCTTCCCTGGACATCTGACGCCGGTCCTGGGGAATCCGGCGTTCCCACCGGGGAGACAGTTCTCCATTCTGAGAGAGGGTGGGGGCCCTAAGCCCTTGAGGACTTATCATTTGCAGGACGGGGGTCAGATGCGGGGCAGACAGGACCTGCAGCAGATGCTTGAGGGTGAGATTCCCATCCTCACCTATCTCCAGTTAAGGCACTTCTGCCTCTCTAAGGAGGTGAAAGAAGGAATGCAGAAAGAGCTTACGGAATTTGAAAGGGCGTGTTTGGGTAATGGCCCCAAAGCACATCTCTTGTCCTGGGCGTATGGACTAATACGGGGCGGGGGGGAGATCAAACCATGGGAGGGGAGGTGGGAGGCAGATATCGGCAGGACTCTATCAGAGGCAAAGTGGAGTGATATATATATAGGAACGCTCATAAGGGATTGATAAGCAGTTCAATGCAGGAAACGAACTACAAATTGATAACGCGCTCGGACTCCTGAGTTCCTGTATACAGTCTTCCCGGCAGTCCCCGATGTTTGTTGGAGGTGTGGAAGAAGTGGTGCCTCGTTACTACACGTTTGGTGGTCATGCCCTGGGATCAGTGATTTTTGGGTGCAGGTGAGGGATTTATGCGGTAAGATACTGGGCGAATCTCTGGACTGGAGTGTAGAGGGTGTTCTATTGGGGTGGTCTCCGGATGGGCAGGGGATAGCGGGAGGAGCCCCTTTGGGTCGTCATCTCCTGAATGCTGCTAGGGTCCTAATCCCAAGGAACTGGAGGTCTCAGAGACCGCCCTCGATTAAGGATTGGGTTAGGCAAATTAACAATGTTGAGGTGATGGAGGAAATCTGCTACACCAAACAGGATAGGTTAGAAGCATTTCAAAAAGTTTGGACAACCTGGGTTATGTTTAAAGATTCTGATGCTTACAAACGGGTTTGGGATTCTTGAGATTTCGTCTCTGGGGGCCCAGTAAGGGGCAGATTCTCCGTCAAGAGGGAAGTAGTGTCAAGTGTGTGGTGTGTACGGGTGCGCGGATGGGGGGTGGTCTTCCTCCTCCCTTGCTTCCTCAGGCTCTGGGCGGCACCCCCCCTCTCCCTGCCCCCCCATTCCCTCTTTTGCCTTCCCTTTGCCTTCCCTTCCTGTGCGTCCCGTCCGCTTCCCCCCCCCCCCCCCCGTTTCCTCCTGATTTTGTCCATTGTCTAGTGTCTACTGTCCTCGTGGGGGTTTGTCTGGTTTGTCAAGTGTCTTGTGGCTATGGTGTCTCATATTTGTTTCCGGAACTGGAGATGGTGGAACTGGAGTGATGCGGCAGTAGCCAAACTACCCAAGGGGTTTCTGTGTTAGGAGGACCGGAGGAGCGACATGTTTGCTGGAGGAGGTTTGCATGCACATGATGCAGACTTGCGAGTATCTTTCGTTTTATTATTGTGCTTTAAAAAGGTTCAGATAATTGTTCTCAGTAGGGTGAGAGGAGGTGGTCGGGGAAAAGGCTGATGGGCCGTCTGTTCGGGGAACCCTCTCCCAGATTGGGCTGGGTGGATAGCCGGCAACAATCGCATTTTGGCCTTTTTTTCCGGTGAATTATGCCTGTGTAATCATAAATTTACTCTGTATTACTGTACATCCCAGCTCGTTCGCCCAGAATGTGTGGACAATGTCTGTTTTGTCTCATTATTGTTTTGAAAATGAATAAAAATTGAGTATGATAAAAAAAAAAAAAATGTGAAAATTTTTTTTTGTGCAGCAATCTAAATTGCACTGGGGAGGTATGCATATGAGCATTGTTTGTTGTGTTTTGACTGCCGACCCCCTTTAACTCCCATACATACAAGTAGACTTGTCGATTTCTAGTGGGGTAGATGATTTCTTCTTGTTCTAAGCCAGGGGTCCCCAACTTTTCTTACCATGATAGCCACATTCAGCAGTGTTTGGGGAGAGACATTCAACATGAATAGATCAAAGAAGCCATATAACAGGAAAGTACTGGAAAAAGTTCCAAATAATGGTGCATTAAAGTACTCGAAAGCTTTAAACATTACAACTGTATAACACAAGTGGATTCCCCAACCCCAAATAGGCCAATGGCAAAACTGAAACCCAGTTACTACTGGGATGCTGGTAAGCTGAGTGATGCGCTGCAAACTGCCCCCACAGGTAATTTAGCACTTTGCTTTAAAACGGAACAAAATCCAAGAATTTGACTTTCCCGGGTTTTGTTCTATTCCCCAGAAAGCCGCAGTGTGAAACCCCCCAGAAAGCCCCAAGCAACTCACCAATTTTGCGTTCTAATGGCGCAAGCGTGGTCGCTCAGCCAAAGAGAGCCATTTGCTGTGTATCTCTTTTGGCAAACGGGTCTCATTGACTTTAATGGGGAGCGCCTATCACAATGGCTGGGGTAGGAGTGAGCGCACAATGCCGGGGATACGGCAGCACACGCTCCCCAGTCAAACCAATGAGAGCCGCCTGGCAAAATTGTTAGTGAGTCATCCAGTTTATTACAAGGACACTAAAGGAAGCTGATACATGGGCTATTTTTTTAATTTAACCTTCCATAGGATGTGGTTGGTCCACTTTAAAGTGAACCAAAACCTAGCTTAGCTGGTCGTGTAATCTTTTAGATTTGGGGTGCCCCATTGCATGAATTCCCTTGGTTCGCCCGATATACTAAAATATCCAGCGATCCCAGGGCACATGTGCGGGTTGCAGCAGCATCCCTGCCGAAGATCGGATAAACATGAAATAATGCCGCTGTGTACAGAGTTCTATGCCATTCGTATGCCATATGTCACAGGTACAGCATAGAGCGCAAACTGGATGACTGCACTGTATACTGGCAACGCGGGGCCAGGTACCAAAACCTGAGATGGTTGAGATCCTGGATTATTAAATGAAGACCAGTACAGAAGGAGAAAGCAAGAAGTGCAAAATAAAAAAAAAAATATATATATTATATATTCACTTTCATTACAATAGGCTCGATTCAGATAGACAAAAAAAGACTTTCGTTTTTGTGCCGATTTCGTATTATTTTCCAATTTTGCCGTTCTCGTATGAGTGTGCGAGCGATTCTGTGCATGCATTGAAAACCTTCTGTAAAGTTTCCGTCCGTTCGTATGCCATGGTACGAGGATGTCATTTTCCAGCGTGACTTTTCCGTTTCATTTTCTCAGGTTACAACGTAGCCTTTAGTTTTTGCCCTTTTCCCATCGTCTCCTCTCACGAATCCTTACGTTTCCCCGATTCTGTTTCACTTTTACAAAAAATAATCGTCCAGACGGAAATCCTTATGATCTTGCGCCTGCGCACTACAAACTTAAATCATTTAAGTGCTCGCCTACATATTTGACACCCTCACTTCTACTACAATGTTACTTAGCACTATCCTCCATCTTCCCTTTTGGACCCTTAAAGCTCACCCTAACCACTTAGCACTATCCTCCATCTTCCCTTTTGAACCCTTAAAACTTACCCAAATCACTTTGCGGTTAGGTTCTTCTTCCATTTTAGGCCCCTAAAACTTACCCAAATCACTTTGCGGTTACCTTCTTCTTCCATTTTTGTGTTGGAACATTAAAAAACATTTAAAACTTTAAAAACATTAAAACTTTAAAACTATTTACAAGGACAAAATACAGTGACAGGACCCAGGACACTAGTCTTCTTCTGTTGTCCCCAACGAGTCAACCAGCTGCTGCATATAGGCCACCAACTCAAGGACCCTTCGATTCATTGCTTCCACTCTTGCACGTGTGGTCCCTGGATAAAATTAGAAAAAATACATTAGTTTGAGACAAATACATGTTTCTCACCTGTGGAAGGAATGTTTGTTAGTTGGCAAATTAAATCATGACGACATATGTCATTCTGCTAAGTAATTAATCTAAGGAAGTGGGCACATGGCATTCTGCTAAGTAATTAATCTAAGGAAGTGGGCACATGTCATTCTGCTAAGTAATTAATCTAAGGAAGTGGGCACACGTCATTCTGCTAATGCCATTGACTATGGCTTGATGTATCTGGGTGATCATGTCAATTACCACATACTGCAAAGAATGACATTACAACTTACTTGGTTGGTGGCCGACGGATGCCTCGTTGGGGACAACCCTACGTCCTGGGCCCTGTGAAGTAGAGGCTGTCGAGACATGGCAAATAGGGTCACTTATAATGTCTTAGTCAACAGTAATCAAATGTCATTTTCAATGTGTGTGTCACATCACTCACCTTCTCCCTGTGCCTCCTGGGCGAGATCTGCTGCAACCTACACATCTTCACCCGCTCCAGAAGCATCTACAAAAAGGGAATCAGCTTGGGTGGAAATTGCATGTATATGTGTGTGCGGTTACATGAAGAGTCACATACCAGAGGCTCCCGCATGCGTCGCTGGGTACGACTCCCTGCCCACGCCGTGCCACCCCTCCTCCGTGGAAAGGTCCAGGGGCTGGTCGGAGGAACCAACAGAGGAGGGGTAAGACCGTCGCACTGGAGATCCACCACCATCACTTCCAGCTGCAGATTAATGCAGCACTGGTCGGCCTGTGCGCCTCCGGGTGCGGAGGATTCGGTAATCCATTTCCAGCACTACAAAAAAAATACAATTATAAATCAATGCCTATCTTCTGCATCAGTTACATCTAGCATGCAATCGCTATGTACTTACTAGGGAAATGGAGTCCGAAAAAACGCCGCACCCGGGGCATGTGCAGCCGTTTCAGGTCCGACCAAGGCTGCATGATCTGCTTGTGGGTGAAGGTGGTGTCCTTCTGATGGTGGATTCTGGAAACTATCTCCAGGGCGACGGGGCGCTTCTCAAAAGTGTTGGGCAGGTAGTCGTACCTGCGCTCCGGCATGGTCTACAAAACACAAAAAAAACAAGGTTTGAGTTAAAACAGCATACCAATATCTGTCAACAATCGATCATTTGACTAAATGACATTAACAGACACATTTGTAGCCTAATACAATCCTTGAAGCTGGCCTCAGTGCTGGTTCGCACGTGTGGGCCCTCACTTCAGTTTGGCACGGAGTTTGATACACTTTTTAAAACAACCATTTGTTCATGCGCTTACAAGGCAAATCAAAGGCATTAAAAGACACTTACAAGCATGACGATCTCTTCTTGTTGGCGGGTGAAGATTGTGGGCGCCATCTTGCCTCTTGTCTGCAGCAGATAAGTAATGTCCCTGCGGTTTCCGGGTTCTGCACGGCTGGACGAACGGCCGTACGCACGCGTACGCGAACGCGTAAACGTCACACCCTGGCATTAGTATTTCAAGGGGCCTGGAGCCACAGCTCATTCTCTTTCAGAGTCTCTTCATGATGCCAGCAAAAAAAAACGCAGCAAAGGCCAAAGCAGCCAAGGAAGCCAGCCGGAAAAAGTGTGAGGAGGCTTCAGAGGGCCCCACCACTCGTTCCAAAATGCCTAAGGCGAAGCGGGCGGGAACCCGCAGTGGGCAGGCGAAGGCGACCACAAAGGCACCCACAAGCCCAAAAAAAAAGGAGCCAGCGCAAAAGAAGAAGGGCCAGGCCACCAAACACACAGGTACGGCCCATAAAAAGAACACCAAGAGGGTGAGAAGCCCCAGCCCCCAAAGGTCACCATCACCCCAGCCACGTGGGAAAAGCTCACAGGCCAAGACGCCAAGCCACCGAGCCCGAAGCCCCAGCAGCCAGAGCTCAGCATCACCCCAGCCACGTGGGCAAAGCTCTCAGGCCAAGAGGCCAAGACACCGGCCCCGAAGCCCCAGCAGCCAGAGCTCAGCATCACCCCAGCCACGTGCATCAACCTCCCAGGGCCATGAAAGTGTGAAGGGGCCACAGAGGCACAGGCCAAGAAGCCCAACATCATCCACCACACCCTCTCCTCCTCGCCCACATTTGGCACCGGCACAGGTGGAAATGCAGGCAGAATATGCTATAGCTACGCCTGCTAGTTCAGTGGCCACCCAGGCAAGAACCCCAAGTCCATATCCAAGTCCAGTCCAATCAGAAGCCAGCCACCTGTCCTACATTTCTCCCCTACACAGCCAGCCCAGAATGTCCCCCCATTTGCAGGCAACCACTGATGAGCCAGAACGTCAAACAACAGGGCACACATTGCGCAGAGGCCAGTTGAGGGGCAGGTTTGGTGAGGCCCAAACTCTGGCATTGGCTAGTGGCCTCACCTTGTATTATGAGCTATATGGGCGCAGATCCAAAGCTACAAGCAAGCAGCGGAAAGCCGAGATTTTGGAGCAGCTCACCAGACAGGTCAATGCAGCAGGGGGAGAGCTCAAAGATGTGGAGCAGATACAAAGGAAAATATCGGACCTAAAGTATGCAGCACGGAAGAAAGAAAATAAACGGCGTAATTACAGGTACATACATACTTTGTGGATTTTGCTTCGTCTTGTATTGGAAACATTTATCTAAATGTGTGCAACTCTATTTTTCAGCTTACAAACTGGCGGCGGATTTCCCACAAAAATTTACCCGAGCTGAGGAGATGGTGCTGGGACTGCTACATCCTGTGGCCTTAGAGGGACACTCGGCCCAACAGGACACGGACATTCCTAATATTCCTGCCGGTTAGTAATGTTACTGTGTATGTGAAATGTGATCCGCGTGTAAAATTACGCACAAACCCATATATTAACACATGCCCCTAGGGTGTGCCTTGTAGTAGAGGTAACAATTTAAACAGGGTGTGTTATGTGTGGCGACCGATTATTTGCTTGTTTACTTCCTAAGAGATTATTTAGGAGAGTCTTGAGGAACACTATTGAGATTAGTAAAGGACTGCCTGTTATGTATTTAGAGAAAATTACATACAACACTTCCATCTTTATCTGTAGCCAATTTGGGTTGGAGCTGTGCTTTGCTCCAAACGACTTGATGTGGGGTGCTTGAAAGTTTGACCTAGAAAGAATGTCAAGCAGCCTAATCTAATGGCAAATGCTATTCGCAAGCTGAGTGTGGTCCTAAATGGGCTTTAAGTGATGTGTGAAGCCTCAGAACAGCCAGTACATGCATGTTTATTTTGGTTAAGGAGACCAATGTGTATGTACTTGTTGACTAATACATCTAAAAGATAATGACATTCATAGTCAAGTTTAACTTGGTCTATTGGGGGAGTTGCCATTCATGCATGGGCCCGTGTTTTAGTGAACCATATGTGTTAATACACATCACCAATGCCTAGTTGTGTGTTAACATGCCTTCTTTTCCCCAATGCAGCCCAGCATCATCCCTCAGCTACTGGGGAATCCTCTCCCAGTTTGAACATGCCGTCTACTTCCGTGCTGCCTCGGACCCAGGATCCGATATACCTTGCCATGTTTCTTTTTGCGGAATTACATATGTAGTCCCTAAACTGAACCTTTTTTTTTTACATGTCCCAACAGACCCACACACTGATGGAGGAAATCCAGGAGCTGGAGGAAGATGGACCCTTCATGGAACCTTCAGAACACCTCCCCCTAGGACAGAATCTGCAACTGTCCCAACATGTTTCTACAACAAATGCTCAGCAACAGAGTGAAGCTGGCGGCATGCTGCCAGCCCACCGTGGGCAGCATGCAGAGACTGAGCCGACTGTCCCCAGTGTTAGCTCTGCTGCTGAGTATTTGCCAAGCAGACCTGTGAATGTTGGTGGACCTAGAGGCACATCATCTGCACGCCCCCAAACCCAGGGAATTGGGAGGCGTAGTCGACTACGTCGCCCACTTGCCCAGGGGAGGGGCGCGCAGATGATGGAGTCAGCATGGCACCATGAGAGGCGGCTATTTCGCCTCCAAAATCAACAAAACCACGAACATCTTCATGGCCAATTAGAAACCTTAAACAGCACATTAAACTCCATGCTGACTGACTTTAGGTCCAACAACAGCCACATGGCCACCTTATCCAATTATTACAGTGGCATGCTTGAGGAAGTTCGAAATAGCAACAGCCACATGGCCACCCGAACTGCCAATCTCAGTGCCGTGATGGCTGAATTTCGAACTTCTAATAGAAACATGTTGGAACAGTTGCAGATTCTGAATGCCACACAGGCCCAGGTGAGGGCCCACCTCCAAGGGCCCCAACATGGGTTTTATGGGCATCCCCCATTTTAAGGCCTATCTGGCCTGTATCTGCTCCACATCTTTGCTCTACATCCCCACTGTATTGACCTGTCTGGTGAGCCCTACCAATATACACTTTTGGTATGGCTTTGCTTGTTTGCTTTGGATTTGCGCCCATATAGTTCATTAGAGTGCTGAGGTAGGCCACTAGCCAATGCCGGAGGTGAAGCCTCAATGAACCTACCACTCAAGCTGTTGCGCTGCATGCTTGTAGCACATGACATTGGTTCTGGCTCCTCCTGTTTGTAGGCATGATTGTGGGACATTCTGGGCTGGCAAACTACTACCTTGACCCCTGGCTGAGATTGAACTGGGCTTGGATTGGGACTGGGGGTTCTTGTTTGGGTGTCACACTGAGTAACAGGTATAGATGTGGCATAGGTTTGGCTGCTTTACACCTGTGCCTGTGGCAAATGTGGCCAAGCAGGAGAGGGTGTGTCTGTGGGCCTATTTGTTTGATGCACAATGTGGACATGGCAATGCTTGTCACCTATGTTTGTAACATATTCATTTGTCCTTAACTTTGCACAGGAGTGGCTTACTTTAAAACTCCTTCCTCTGGGCAATTGCTATGAGGCTTGATTTGGATAAACTTTTGCCCATGTTTTTGATGCAACTATGGGAGTGACCATCAAATGCAATGTTTGCTTCTAAAATAAACTACATAAAATTGTAATTAACCTGTTGTGGACTAAGTTTATGCCTTTAAGTTTTGGGTGAATAAAGAGGAGTTAAAGTAGGCAGTAACACATTTGTAACATGCCCAAAAACCCAAATGACAATCATGTGTGAGGTTGTTTCAAATTATTTCTTTACTGTTTGTAAAAGTAACAAACAAACATACAAACACAAAGAGCCAAAAACAGAATTAGCCAAGAAAAAAGGGACAAAACAAACAAAGGAACCACAAATTAAGCAAAATGTGTCTCAATTAAATAAGACCGCACTGCTTGGGCAGACGCACTCGGTGGGCCACGATAGTCCTCGTCTGGGTCATCGGTGGGTTGGAGAGGGGGGCACATCCACATACCGGGGGACACGCTGCAATATAGCAAAATTATGCAACACTGCACAGGCCATTATAATATCTATGACCTTTTTGGGGTCATACTGAAGTGCTCCCCCGGTATGGTCCAAGCATCGGAAGCGGGTCTTCAACAGGCCAAACGCCCTCTCTGCCACGGCCCTGGTCTTCCTGTGCGCCCTATTATATGCCTCCTCGGCTGCATTATGGGGCGGGAGGACGGGCGTCAACAGCCACGGAAGAAGTGGATAGCCGGAATCACCTGCCAAAATGTATGATAAAAAACATAAATTACACATTCCTCAATAAATGGAATCCCCTAAACGGGCCATCAACATTACTAAGAGCCTAGGTCACATTTGCTACACAGCAAGAGCATACATAGTGTACAGGCCCTTCAAAAAATAAAAAAACATCAAATAGATGTTTGAAAATATTAAACATCCAAGATGACGGGTGAGGGCCAATCAGCAAGACAGCTAACAGGTATTGGTTTCGGACTGTGCTTCTCAGCATTCTTGGATGTCTTAACTTTTCAGGACCCTGTAGCTGCTTGGTGTGAGTACAAACCAGCTCTAACCCGCCCCCTGCACTTTATCCCGCTCTCCTCTACTCAGTAAGTGTAATGCATCTACTCAAAGATGGCGCAGACCCTAGGATAAATTCAAGGACATAATTTAAGCAAAGTGTGTGGAAGACTCATTATTACTTTAATCTAAATTCCATTTCTGCAGTTTGCTAATGCAGGACTAACATTTTGCAAGGCTTTGTTGCGTTAAAAATCTAATGGTTAAGGTCGTGTTTCACAGGTAAACAAGGTGTTCAAAAAGGCATAGTTTCATACATGGAACACAAATAAAATTCCTAGCCATACATATCGAAAAAAAAGGAAGTTATTGGCGGCAACTTACCAAGGAGCCATCCCCCGGAAAATTCCCCAGACTCAAACCGACCGTACAATCCAGATCTGCGAAGAATGTAGGCATCATGGGATGAGCCTGGGAACCCGGCGAGCAGACTAAGGAACCGCATGTCCGGGGCACCACTGCTTGGACATTCATTGAGTGGCCCATTTTGCGGTTCCTGGGATAAAAAAAAAACATTATAAAGGGGACGCAAACTAGGGGAACACTAACTCATCACACCCTAAGCAAATGCTGTGGGCAAATTAAATTAGCAATAATAATAATAATATACTAACAAGTATATAAGTATTTTGGCTTGCCAAAAAACAATATGTATGTTTTATAAAGTAAAGATTAACTTTCCCGGGTCTATTTCAGGTACACATTAAAATTTTTCCTTGGTGAACACATGTGACATTTATATGCAACTAAATACGGTCCATGGTTCCACAGGGACTCTTTAAAAGGAGGGAATACTTAAAAGGAGGGATACATTAAAATGTTGGCTAAACAAAACCAAAAAAAAAAGGACTGATTGAACCTGCCTGTAGATATACTCGTCGACTGCCGGAGGGACAAGGGCAACGTGGGTGCAGTCAATTGCACCCATGACGTTGGGCATGTTGGCGACGTTATAAAATGCCAGCTTAATCGCGTTTCTGGCTACCATGTCGTCAGGATAACAAATATATTTGCGAGTAATGGTAGCCATGCCTTCCAAAAACTTGGATAGCGCGCGGCTCAGCGTAGGCTGTGAAATCCCCACGGAGAGGGCACCCAGCCTCTGGAACGAGCCGTTCGCCAAATTTCAATTGCAGGCAGCCAAGCATCTTGGTCATACCTGAAATTGCTTGCCCCTTCCTTGTGGTGCGGGCTAACCATGGCCACAGCGCACTATACAATTTATGGAGGGAAGTGCGATTAAGTCTGGTGAGCTGGAACAACTCAACGTCATGCATGCCATCGATGTGCATGCGTCGCCGCCGGTGCAATCTGGTCTCAGCCCTCCGGACAATTTCAATGCCCATGAGCTGCAGATCCTCATGCTCCTCAAATGCACTAGAGTCGTCCATAGCTGCTAGTCTCGAGGTCAAAATGGTCCCGTAAGGGGATCGCAAAGGAAACGGATTTATAGGGTGGTGATCCGTCGGCAATCAGCCCTTTGAATGAGACGCAAGCCCATAGCAATAACGTAAGTTATCTGAACGAACGAAGAATTTCAGATTTGGTTTGGAAAATTACCCGAAGTAATGGAAATGATTTGCTTTCGTTCATCGAAAGCGCATATACGCATTTGCCCGAACGTTCGTACGAATGATAAATGAACGAAAAAAAGCAAAAAAATGACAAACACCCACAAAAACTTTCACAGACAGCTACGGAAGTGCAGACGAATGTAGCTCTGAATCAAGCCTAATATTACGCATAATCTTCAAAAAAAAAAAAAAAAACAAAGGCCTAAATGTTGTTTTAAACCCACCCGAGTTTATGGAACTGTAAAAACGTAAACGCTTTTTCAATGCATTTTCATTAACATTTTTACATTTATTTAAAACAAAAAAAAAAAAAAAGGTAAAATAAATTTAATTCTTTTTTTCCCTCGATGAGGTAAATATACAAAAAGCAAACACAATACAAAATGCTACTTCAAAACATCTGCGACTACATAGGTGTGATCGTGCTTTGAAGGTGAGCCAGTGTTAGAACCAGGGCTGAAGCCTGGGCAGTATGGAGCAGTTGTTCTGTTTCCAATAGCTAGGCCAACAGCAACAGAATAAAGTAGACTAAAACAATATAAACTGCCAAGTAATCTGTTTGATTATAGTGTCTTTGGGATACAATAGTTTCTTTTACAAGTCACTTCCAAGCAATTAAAAATTCAGATCTTGGCCCAGCATAATTTACAGTAAATGAGGGCAGCCAGTCCATTAAGACCGCGCTAGAGGTAGCCCTGAATTCAAACTGAGGCGTATTTGTTTCTACTGTGAAATTAGCATGCGACTTTCACAGACACTATGATGCTCTGTTAGAAAATAAGAAACTATGAGCATTCACAGAGTCAATTACCACAAACTCATTACTCATCTGTCCTTATTTTCCAGTAGGATTTGTGTGTAATGAATGTGTCCCTGCAAAAAAAAAAAACACTTAGCAATTACATTGCTTTATTCCAAACTCAACTTGTACAGCATAAAATTGGTCGAATGATAGCCCATTATTGAAGTCACTGTATGGTAAATGCACTTAGGGTGTCAAGGAAGTTTTTAGGCAATATACTTATATGTGCTCATAAATAAATATATCAACACACAAATAAATCCAAAAATAATTGGACACTGAAAAGAGGATTAGATTTTTGGCAGGATTGCCAATTTAAAACTTTGAAGTGGACAAAAATGATGAATTGAACAGTGCTCTGTTAGATGTTCAGAACCGAACCTAATATTTTTTTTTATGACCTAACCCTGCAAAACACTTCGCCACAAACTTATCCCTGAGCTGTCTGGTGTGTTACTTGGTTTTCTTGATGCTGTTTGTTCACTTATGTTCTCCCTGAGGCATTCACAGAACAGCTGTAGTAATTAATAAATATTTGTATATGTAATTTATTCTCAGGATAAGACAATTGGTCACACTGGGTTTTATTTAGAGGTATCAGAGTACAGTGGGGCTGAATTTATATGGACAAAACACTTTCGGAAAAGCATGCATTATTTGCCTTACACTTATCTTACACTTACTTGTTACTTTGAGTTTTATCACATAACATCTCAATAAATTATATCTTAAAGTGGACCCCAACACCCAGGATTTCACTATCCTGGGTGTTGGTCCACTTCCGCGAGGCACCCCGATCGGGGGTACCCCGCTGTGTGAAACCCCCCAGAAAGCCCCAAAAACTCACCTGACCCCGCTCCCACGTTACTCGCTCCACCAATCTCCGTCGATGGACCTCGCTTGACAAGGTGAGAGCGCCCGCCGCCTCCTTACAAACGGCTGGCGCGGGTGCGCGCCCTGCTAGAGGGATGCGCGAGAGGTGGTGGCGGCCCGCGTATGCGCCGTTGGAACGAGGAACAGGTAGGATTTGCGGGCGTCCTGGGGGGTTTCCGCAGGCAGGGAGCTGATGGGCCTGGGAATCTTATAGATTCCCGGGCCGATCAGCGGTGGGTGTTGGTCCACTTTAACCCTTTCGCTGCCAGCCTACCTGGAGTTTTTGTCACGCTTGGTGCCAGACCATTTTGCACTATTTTGCGCTCCCCATGTTCAAATGTGATTTTTGAAGGGATTTCCAGGGATTTCCCAGGAAAATGATATATTGTTTTTTTCAGCAGAGTCTGGGCTTTAACATGAAATGTCTTGTTTGTAATTTTTTAGGTGTATTCTCAATACTTTTTGGTGAAATATGTGCAAAAAAATAAAAAAAAATCTATTTTTTGCAATTTGTAGTGTTTTTTTGTAATAAAAAATGTAAGTTTGTCAATAAAATCTTATTGCATGTGAAACCCCAATTAATCCCGGTCACAGCGTTACCACATATGTATAGGTAGACACCCTTTCCTGCCCAGGAGACTCCCCCAAACTGAAACAGCGCTTTAGAAGATTTTCAGATAAAATACAACTATGCACCGCGCTAAGCGCACCTTGCGGTCTTTCCAGAAAAAGAACCCTTTAAATTTGAAATACCCCCCAAAAACTATATATTCTCTGGAAGTATACACCTCAGGCTTTCTAGGCGTACCAGGTTTGTTGACATGGGCGCAATTTTCTGGAAGTAATCCCCCAATCAATTCTTTGGTTGCACAGAGTTTCCCTAAAAAAGAATAAAAAAGAAGAATCAAAGCCACATTTTCCTAAAAAAAACTATATGCAAACAGAAAAAAACAAGTAAAATCTGAAAAAGCAACGACCCCCGAACAGAACAATACCCAACATGCATAGGTACTGTCAAGGGAAGAGTTGCCATACACCCCAAAGTAAAGCATGCGCATAACGGTAATTTTGCTTAAAAATTTCAGCTCTGCAGACAAAGTGCACACCTTGCGATTTTTCAACCAAAACAACCCTTTAGAGTACTGAGCTTGTTGTAGTGGGCTCATCTTTCTGGAAGTAATCCATTGAAGAATTCTTAGGTTGCACAGGGTTTCCCTAAAAACAATGATAAAAAAGCAGAATAAAAACCATGTTTTCCTAAAATATCAATATGCAAACAAGAAAAAACAAGCTAAATCTGAAAGCGCAAGGTCCCCCGAGCAGAACAATACCCAACATGCATAGGTACTATTAACCCTTTTAATTGTCAGCTTACTTGAAGTTTTGTCACCCTCTGTTGACAGGTCATTTTTCCCCATTTTGCGGCATGATTAACCGTGATTTTTGCTGGAATTTCCAGAAAAATTATATATATTACATATACATTTTTTGCAGCAGAGTTTAGGCTTTAACATGAAATATCTTGTTTGTAATTTTTCTACTGTTTTTTGAATATTTCTGCTTAAAAAAACAAAAAAAAAACAAAAAATATATATTTTTTAAACAATTGTTTCCTTTATTTTAAATAAAACCTTTTTTTTTTAAATGAAAACCATATTGCATGTGATAGCCCCATTTCTCCCGATTACAACGGTACCACATATGTATCGGTAGCCCCCCCATTCTTGCCCTGGAGACCCCCCAAACTGAAAAGAGCACTTTATTACATTTACAAATAAAATACAACTACTATCCACACTATAAACATAAGGGGTTAATTAAAAAAAAAAATGACATAGGGTCCCCCCTTCCAGGGGGGGGGGGGTCATTTTTTGGGGTAATTTTAAGGGTTTAGGGTTAGGCTAACCCTAACCCTCAAAAATTCCTGAAAAAAACGACATAGGGTCCCCCCTTTTTTGGGGGAATTTTAAGGGTTAGGGTTAGGCTAACCCTTAAAAATAAAAAAATATACAAAAATACAAATTCCCCCCCAAAAATGGGGACCCCCCCATGTCTTTTTTTTTTTTTTTTTTTTTTTTTTTTAACGGTTAGGGTTAGCCTAACCCTAACCCTTAAAATTTTTTTTTTTTTTTTTTTTAATTTTAAGGGTTAGGGTTAGGCTAACCCTAACCCGTAAAAATAAAAAAAATATACAAAAATAAAAATTCCCCCCAAAAAATGGCTAACCCTAACCCTTAAAAATTAAATAAAAATGACGTAAGGTCCCCCCTCCGGGGGGGGGGGGGGGGGAACCCATTTTTTTTTTAATTTTAAGGGTTAGGGTTAGCCTAACCCGAACCCTTAAAATAAAAAAAAATGACGTAGGGTCCCCCTTACCCGTCATAACCAGCCCGGGAACAGCTATGGGGGCTTGTAGGCACAGAGTGGGGGGGGGCAGCTTTTGTGGCCCCCCACCCTGCAGCCTACGAGCCCACATACCCTGTGTGGGCCCGGGCTCTTCTGCCCCCCCCTGGGCTTTGGGGAGGCAGGTAATTGGGGGTGCGGGGGTTAATGGCAAGCCACCCACTAGTTGCAGGTGGCTTGCCAGACCCCAGCCTTGTGAACTGGTATAAAGGGGTCTCATGGACCCCTTACCAGTTCACAAAGGGTTAACATAAAAAAAAAAGAAAAAACACACACAAAAATGTCATTTATTTAAAAAAAAAAAAAAAAAAAAAAAAAGGTTTACTTTACTTTACTCACCTCACCCGATTGTCAGCTCCTGTGTCGATCAGCTGTCAGATGCCCTGGTGATCGCTGGCCAGAGGAGGGGGGGGCAGGGGATCAGAGCATCCCCTGCCCCTCCACTGCTCTGCCCAGCGATCACCAGGGCATCTGACAGCTCAGCCGAGGAGAGGCAGCAAGACGTCAAAGGGGCGTCAGTTACAACTAAACTGTCATGTAATGGCAGTTAGGTTGAAGTGCGCCTCATTGCTGAGCAGTATGTACTGTGACTGAGCGTATCATCACTGGAAGGCATCAGGGGGCAGGGCCTTTTGTGAATGGCCGACGCGGGCGCACTCCGTAAGAGGGAAGCGCGCTCGGAGCCGCTGAGCTAAGACGTCAGGTAAGACGTCCATAGCTCAGCAGCTCCAAGTGTGCTGATTGGACGAGCGGCTGCGCATGTGCTGCGGTGAGGTGAGTTGAAGCTGGAGATCTGGGGGTTTCACATAAGTTCACATCAGGGTGCCCCGGAGGAGTGGACCAAAACGCAGGATAGTCAAAATCCTGGATTTTGGTCCACTTTAAGAGTTCAGATTAATTTGAAAGAGTTATATAGTACATGGATAGCAGCAATTTCTATATATAACCCCCCCATTTCAGTGACTTGACAAAAAATAAGAAATGTTCTAATTATGTTCCATGATTTGTTGAAAACAACTTACAGTTGGTGACCGTGCTGAATCATGAAATCGAAAACTCCAAAACACAAATACCGAACTGCCCATAAAGAGAGGGGTCTATATTAGAAGTACTAAAAGTTCTAAGCCAATTTACAATTTAACACCTGCAGCTTTTCAGCATTGTTAGATCGAATGCCCACACCACCCAGGGTGCATCTTCTCTCATTGCACTGCGACACAGGGCCTCCCCACAAAGGGCTGAGTCTTTCATTCAGCAGTGTTTTACATGATGAGATTAGTAGAAAATAGGCACTTGGACTGCCCATTGAATACACTACAGACTCTTCTACTTTCAGCGGTATAAGAAAAGCCTTTAACATACACTTAGCAAAGCAACCGTTAGCAAAGCAAAAATTTGCTAACGGTTATGGTTGGTTATAGCAGGTCTTCTATTCTTACGTCTGAATGATGACCAAGTGAAAACGACAAATCACCTATTGCCCATTGTTCTTGGTGGTGGTGCTGGGGGGGGGGGGGGGGGGGGGTCATTTATGGCTATCATTATCTTTCATTGTCTAGACATGAACAGGAAGCTGGACATTACTAATCAGAGGACCTTGCTACAAGGGAGATTTTAGCACCGTAAGGATAATTAATGTTTACATATGGCTGCGTTTGGCTTCCTGTTTGAATCCATTTTCTCCCTTACTTCATTTATCTGCTGGCTACTCAAAAATGCAGCAATGTTCTGTCAGCATGGTACACTGTGCTGAAGTATCAGCAAGCTCCGCATTTGTGGTCAACTGTCTAAACAACTACAAATACCTTACATCCCTGGAGTCTCTGGACACAGTTCAGAGGTTTCCTCAGTTCAGAAATGCATAGAATATAATGAACATTTAGACAGAGCTAATAGGAAATGCTCAAAATCAGTGCTGGAAGGTAAAGAAAACCCCAGTTAGCTTACCGATAACTGTATTTCCAATAGTCCTCCAGGACCGCTTAGCCACCTCCTCCTCTCCTGTACAGGAGACACAAAACTGGAAGAGCATAGGCCCATCCTTTCCCTCTGTCCCTCAGTGTTTTTCTAAAGCAACCATTAACCACCAAGTCTGGAAGGGAGACAGAAAGGGTCAAGATAAAATGAGTACTCGTGCTACCCCCCCAAAATGGATGAAGGGACGGGATGTACGACGCCGTTCTGGAGGACTAATGGAAATATTATTACCGGTAACTGGGGTTTTTCCCAGCATCCTCCAGGGTGGCTTAGCCATCAAAGAAAAGTAAAGTAAATACCACATCCAAGCTCCACCCATGAGGCTAACAGCCAAAAGATTCAGCAAGGCAGAGCTTCCATGCTTGCTTCCTTCGCCTTAGGGTCACTAAAAACTGGACATCCCAGCCTAGCACGATTCATATTCATTGGGGTAAGTATTTCAGGTTTGAGCTGGCTTCCGCTTGTATATTGATTACTGATGGTGGTCACGTGCAGAAAGTGGGAAGCACAGAAGTGCTATGTTGCAGCATAGTGGTAAGACAAAGTGGTGCTACCCGGGGCTGTCATCTGGAATTTCCGTGCCTCATACAGCAGCAATGTCTGGGCCCCCCTCATAACCAATGTGTGATGGCAATGCCACTTGTTTAAATAGAGTCTCTTACCCCAAGGCAACCAGGCTTATCTCACAATCCAGACAGACCATGTAGGAAACAAAAACTCTAGGATCCCAGCCAACACATTTTTAGTAATGGGGTCCCTGACACAATACAAGCTGTACAGAGAATTGGGCACAAAAACAAAGCAGCCGGGGGGTGAGGTAGACACCCTCATTTATCAACGTGAGCAGCAATAGTATAGCAGCCAGTGAGTCTCAGGTCAGTGTGGGCCCCATACTGGAACCTGGGTTCTCTGGCCTTCAAGTCTACCCTGATGGTACACATTTTAGCCATTCTCTGGTTTCCATCTAACCTTCAAACTGCAAAGGACCACTTAAAGGAGCAGTATCACAAAATTTGCATTAAAAAAGATAAATAATTAAATAGCCACACAATAGCTTCTAACATGTGTATAAATAATGTGGAGATAGAAAAAGGAAAAATATCTGCCTTTCTTTTAAATTGTATAATGACAATGGCTCAGTCCATTTGCTGAATAGGGGGATCTGCTGGGTTGTATTTAGTGAGATGCTTCATTTAGCCCACTGGTCTCCAAGCAACACTTTACCTCAGAGGCTGACACTGTAATCAGTGGTAATGGCTGTGTGTGTGTGAGGTGCTGCTTTTGTTATGAGACCAGGTGACTCAAATGTGTAAAATCTATACAAAATAAACTAAACTGACTGAAATTCTTCTTTGAAAAACTGTGCAGGAAAATCTAAAGGTATTAAAGTGGAACAAAACCCTGAGTGGCCGACCCTGAAGTCTATAAGACCCGGCCATTGACCTTCCCCCCCTTGGGCATTCTAAATCGGGATGCCCCACTGTGTGAAACGACCCCTGGATAACCACAGATCCCCCCATTTTTCGGGCCCGCTCACGCAGGTAGTCATTTAGACAGGCCGGGCGGCCAGGAAGGTTACTGCTCAGGCTCCCCATCTGCGTGCAAACAGAGCCAGCCAAGCAAACAGCGCTGATTGGATAAGAGCCCGCGCATGTGCTGTGGGACAAGGAAAGGTACGTTTTCACAGGCGAACTTGGGGATTTCACATATCAGGGCATCCCAAGTCGCGATGCCCCTGGGGGGCACAAAACAAAACTCCAGATAGTGAAAATCCTGGGTTGGGCTTTGCTCAAAACACACAAAGCTGAAAGAAAGATCATATGGAAAAATGTGCTGAGAAAAGAGAGAGAAAATGGTAAACTGAAAGATTCTGCAGCAGAGCCAACATGAAGGGAAAACTGTCAAAATAAAAAATGTTTAGAGCAAAAAAACAGGATGTAAACCCAAAAATCCAATTCTGAAATAAAATAACTGGCGAGTCTGAGATTTGAACCAATGACTCTCTGGTTCAAAGACATTGAATTTACCAATGAGCTAAATGACTTCTAGAGTTTTTCTCTCTGTTTTAGATATATGAGTTCTGGCCAGGCAATGTTGCAATATTATGCTGGACGGCTGCCAGTACTGAATAGCTGATTACTTTGTTACATTGTTTCCCCCTCTCCTCAGCGTGGAACAGGCCAGAGTGTCAGGCCAGAGTGTCGGCCCCGACACTCAGCAGACATAAACATGAGCTATTAGTCTCCAGCTGCTCAACACAGACATCATTTTTTTTCTACATTTGTAATTCTTACTCCAACACTTACCTACATTCAAAGTACCATTTAAATATAAGTCACCAAGAAAAATTCGCAATACTGCTCCTTTAAAAGCTGGAGCACCTCTAACTGTGGCAAGATGGAGGACCCAGATTCAGAAGCCTCATTGCACAATGCCTGCCAGGGAAGCAGGATACCAGGACCATGCTACTTTACTCCACAATACGAGCAATGGCTGACGTTCACTTGAACAGCAGCTAATAGCGCTGGTTGAGCCGGCAGGCACAAAATTATATGCATGATGCCTGGCGAACCAGCTGCTTACAGCCATGTAGGGGCAGCAAACAACATTGGAACATGTAAGAATATTGGTTAGCCAGACTCGGGCTTCCTGGAGGGCAGTGTGCTGCCACAGTTAGGGGGCCTCCAAACAATTTTGACTGGGGAGGATTGCCTAACAAGCACTAAAAGTTTGCAGAATGACGTGTTATTTGCACTGTTAGGCAACTGCTAAGACTTCACATTGTACATGTGTTAAAGTGGACCATTGGGGGCTGCCCCGCTGCCTGGATTCAACTGACCAAGCAGAATAACGGGAAGCACTTCCGGTTTACAAGTGGCCTGCAAATGCGTGAGCCGCCATTTAGTTTTTAAAAAGGTAAATTCATTTTTATGTGCAGAAATCTAAATTTCCCTGGGGCGGGATGCATATGAGCACTGTTTGTTGTGTTGGTCTGGTTTAAGTCATTTTTGACTGTTGGTTCACCTGGTTGGTATGTGTAGGTTGTTAATGTGTATTTGAACATAGTCTAAGTGGATTAATAGTGGCAACTTGTTGAGCAGTTTTGTATTTATTGATTAAATCAGGATTGGGTTAAGTATAGATGCTGCAGATCAGGTTGGGAGTACCACCACCCCTGCCTTATTCTAATGAGTTGTGATTTTATAAACTTTTCACTTGATATCTAGATTTTAAAAACTGCTAAACGTTAAATGAAATGGTGATAGTTCACCAGCAGAGCAGCCTGCCACAGGACTGTGCTCTACCATGCATAAATCTCAGCTCTGTAACGGCTTCTGCATGGTTTGATTCATGCAATCAGCTGTAAACAATAATAGGTACAGATGGGGTCACATACAGCAATAAGGGATATCATAATCAAGCCAAGAAAGAACAATGTTATACCTCACCCCCTTGCTGTGTATTCGATGTCCGCTGCACGGTATGCATCCAGTCACATACTCTTCCACAAAGCAGGCAGGGTAGATGCTGCTGACCCCCCCCCCCCCCCCCCCCCCAATAAAATGAGATCACTGCTCACCCAGCAAGCACTCTTTAGCAGTCGCCTGTGCTTTAAAGCCGATGGAAACTCATTCTGGGTCCACTGCTTATCCTTCGGGACCACCCCCACCTAGCAGCCGAGTTTTTATGTTTTTTAAGTTTATAAACTATGTTTGTATAGCATGGTCCACCCTCCCCAGCACATACAAATTAATTTACCTCTTTCTAACTCCTGCTGGGGTCAATTTTAAAAACAAGATTGCCGTTCATGCATTTGTAGGCCACTTGCAAACAGGAAGTGCTGCCGGACTTCCTATTAATGTGCATTGTCAGTTATGTCATTTGGGAGTGGAAGCTCCAAAATGGCCGCTACCTTGCTTTTCCAACTGTGCCAGGCTGTTGGTCTGGTTTAAACCGGACCTTCAGCATCATTTAATGAAAAGCCCAAACCCCTATTCCCCAGCATCTAAAATAAATATACATTATGTTTTTAGTTGCTTACTTATTATTCTTTCCCCCGCTGGGCTTCAACTCTGTTCAGGACTCTAGGATACGGGCGCAGCCATCTTGCCTCAGAAGCGTCACATACTGAGGAGAGGAAAGGGAGGCACAAGTGCAGGGGAGTGGGTCATAGCTGTGCTTTGCACAGACAGAGCAGAGCCGGGGTCAGGATATGCAGAGCAGCATATTCAGAAGACACTTCCTGTCTGCAGGCAGTCTGAAATCCATGGACCGCCATCTTGGATGTTATAAGGTAAAAAAATAACGTAATAGGTGCAGGTAGGATGATTTTTAATGTGGGCAATTTGTATTTACAGAGTGGGGGAAACATACTAGATAGACTCTTATTCAGGGTGCAGGTCTGCTTTAAATATATATACACACACACACTGTAAACAAACACAGCAGAGATTAACCAAATGGTTTAAATCGCCGCTGAAACTTCTGGAATGGCTCGCCATTGGGAACTTCCCTTACTCTGGACACAAAAAAATGGTTTTCTTCTACTAGAACGGTCCATCGCAGGTGCAGTATATATTTATTACATGGGCAATTACATTTCCTATGGGGGATTTAAACAAACTTAAAATGTTGGTGACTGGACTGCTGCTTTAAAGCGGTCCTTCACTCTGAATAAGAGTCTATCTTATATGTTTCCCACCCCCTGTACATACAGATTGCCCACATTAAAAATCATCCTACCTGCATCTACTGCATGTTATGAACCTTTAAACATCCAAGATGGTGGCCCATGGAACATCAGGCAGCCTTCAAACAGGAAGTGCAGTCTGATTGTGGTGCTCTGCATTCTGCTGACCTTTTCCTGACCCCAGCTCTGCTCTGCTGTCTGAGCAAAGCACAGCTATAACCCGCCCCCCTGTACTTTATCCCACTCTTCTCTCCTCAGTAAGTGTGATGCTTCTGAGTCAAGATGGCGGCGCCCGTATCCTAAAGTCCTGAAGTCCAGAGTTGCAGCCCGGTGGGGGAAAGAGTAATAAGTAAGTGCCTAAAAACTTAAATTATATTAATTTTAGATGCTGGGGAATTGTTTGTTAAGGGTTTGGGCTTTTCAATAAATCATGGTGAAGGTCCGGTTTAAGATAAACACTGCAGATGGAAAAAAAACTACAGAAAAATAAGAAAATGGCTAAGCAATAGTTTACAAAATGTAGGGTAATAAATCCTTGGCTATCCTAAACAGCTATACTAAACTGAAAACCCCAAGAAACACCTTAGCCAGAACAGGGGGGGGGGGGAAATCATATGCTCTACAGTTGTGAGTATGCTAGTAGCAGGGAGGGCTGGTGCCCCATTGATCCAGATAGTGTACCTACTGTACTTGACATGAGCACACTTTTCCTCCATTTAAACCGGACCTTCACCATGATTTAATGAAAAGCCCAAACTCTTAAAAAACGGTTCCCCAGCATCAAAAATTAATATATTTTACGTTTTTAGTCGCTAACTTATTATTCTTTCCCCCACTGGACTGCAACTCTGTTCAGGAATTTAGGATACGGGCGCCGCCATCTTGACTCAGAAGCATCACACTTACTGAGGAGAGGAGAGTGGGATAAGGTACAGGGGGGGCAGGTTATAACTGTGCTTTGCTCAAACAGAGCAGAGCTGGGGTCAAGAAAAGGTCAGCAGTCCCAGAATGCAGAGCAGCACAGCCAGGAGGCACTTCCTGTTTGCAGGCTGCCTGATAAGATGGCGGCTTCCATAAGCTGCCATCTTGAATGTTTAAAGGCTCATAACATGCAGTAGATGCAGGTAGGATGATTTTTAATGTGAGAAATCTGTATGTACAGGGTGTGGGAAACATATAAGATAGACTCTTATTCAGAGTGAAGGTCCGCTTTAAATGTAGCTTGTAGATTTTTGCAATTGAAAAATAATTTTTAACATTGCTAACAGACCGAAAACGCCAGCTTCACATTCAAGGAAACAGAGTTTATCTTTATTGCGTTACTACAACTGAATGTTTAGAGTGCACAAATGGAATTAAACACCATCAAAAGTTTCAGGACATAAATTGTGGCAGCTTAGACTGCCTCTGGGCAGGGTTTCAAATCACACTTTCAAATTGTTTATACTGCACTTGACTTTTGGATGAGAGATTCCATCCATGTTCAACATCATTGAAAACAAGTATTAGACCAAAGGACCCTGCCATATCGAAGGAAAAGCAAGAAACAAAAACAAGGTAACAACAAATGAAGGTTTACTAATGGCCCAGCTACAAATAAAATCCAGGCCAAGCCTTAGCTGTTAGAGTGGATGTCCAGTCATAAAACTCTGCCCCCCAGCTTGCCTCCCTCCCATGGGCTTGCCTTGGTTGCTATCCACTCCACCCCCCCCCCCCCCCGCTCCGAGTGCGGTCCAGCCTGCCCACTGACTTGAATAAGAGGGCAGGGGGTGTCGTTCTGTGCAGATGCCACCCGTGCGGTGACTGCGCTGGATTCCAGGCAAAATAAAAAGTATTTTTTCTAATAAACCCCCTCCCCAAACCCCTGTCCTACCTCAGCACCATGGGAGGGAGATAAAGCTGGGTAGGGGCTTTTATGATTGGACATCTACTTTAATGTGCTATAGCAGTTATACTCAACTGGCCGACCTGGGTCCGAATGCAGACCTTGGTGACAAATTTCCGGACCCCTGCCCTGAGAGCCCTGCACTCAGTTACTTTTAGGTTGCCATGCTTCTTCTCCCAGCTCTCTCTCCATCCCTCTTCCTTACAGCTTCCCTCCCATTCAACCCCCCCAGCTCTATTTATCCATCCTTGTTACCAGACCTTATTGCCATTAACATTTTAGGCTCTAGTCCACCCCTGTACACAGCCTGCACAGAATGCAAAGGGCAGGGGGGTTAAAGCAGTGTGCCAACGGCCAGAGATGTAGGTTCTATGGAGCCAAAAAAACTTCTTTTCCTAGTGCCCAATGGGATTTTTGGGGCAGAGTGGGGAAGAAGCAGTCTTTTTTAGTTTTGCCTGGGTAATCCATAGCCCCTCCCCCAGTGTGCTGGTTTCTAACTATCCACCCCTACGACAGCCTTCCACCCAGACATTCACCTCTCACCGGCTGCCTTTAAATGGACCAAGAAGTGGTTAGTTCATTTTATGAACAAGAAGTGGTTGAGTACTCCTGTGCTATAGAATACCAAGGCCACAGCCTTCAAAATTGCTAAAGGGCTGAGCATCATTTTTAGTATCCTATGTGCCAACACCAATGCTCTTCAGTGGTAGCTGTTGGAAACGTGGATATTCTTGGGTGGTGTCCCTCATAAAGCTCAAGACTGTTAATGTATGGAACAGATAAAGTCGTGAACCCCCCTCCCCCCCCCCCCCCCATGCAGCCGTCACCTTCCAGCTTTGTGTTCATGATGGCCACAAGCCCAAGTAGGAGACCAAGGCTGTATAATTGTTAAAAGCTATACTAAATATATACTCATCTAATCCAGTCTTGTGTTCATGATTGCCACAAGCCCAAGCATTTCTAAAAGGTTGAAGTTACAGGGTCACTATATGAGAGAGTAAAGATAAAAAGTACACAAGGATAATGTGCAGTTCTCTGAAGGACACACATGGTAAAATCAGGAAATCACTGCAAGCATGTGTGCTTCAGATGGTAGTGGTTTTTCACCCCTTCCCCCCTCAGGACTCTATTCCTGTGTAACATCATGCTGTCAATCAGCATGATGCAATCGAGGTGGTCAAAACATCATTAGCTATAGGAAGTACATTTCCTGCTCCATCAATGTCAAAGAGCAGATGATATAACCGCTACCTGCTTATAAGGAATACCGGAATTATAATTCACAGGACTAAATCCAAACCTATAGCAAGGTGTACTACCTTTACTTTGTGCTGCTATTTTTTCAAAATAATATTCTGAAAGAGCGATTTCATCATATGCCTACTGAAAATTTGAATGATCAAACTGTAGCGAGAATTTATGTGGTTCCAAAGCGAACACATACAAAGAAAAAGCCGAAGCTCTGCCAGAACGGGCCTCGCGCACCCCCAGACCATTGTTTCTGTTCTGAGGTTGCTGGCAGGAGCTGCAAGTAGACGTGACCAAAATGATAGGCCCATTATTTAACATTTTAGTCGCACACGCCTATTTGTGATGGCCGGGGAGATCTAGAGGATGCTCACTGAAGCACAGCAGAGCTATTAGACAATTCTCCAAGAGAGCAGAATAATAAATATAAAGGATTGGACAGAGAGAATGGAAACGGGAACTTGGCAGAACACTCACAATTCATACAACCCCTGCCTGGATGGAAATGGTTTGTTTTCATCCTCCAAATGATATACAGAGCTGAGGAAGATCCGCTTTCATCTCCGTCATGGAGGAAATGGACCTGCTCTCTCCTACTCACGAGGAGAAATTCATCTTCCGATAATATGCTGCAGAATCGAGGGGTCTGCAGAAAGGAGTGCCAGACACCCCCTAGAAAGAACCTGCCTGCAGCACGCCACACAACAGCCGACAACCTTCCACGTGTTAAAGAGAAGCCTATGGAAATGGTTGCTCCTAACTTTGGATTTTAACATCTACATTAGCAAAATTGTCATCATTAATAGTAACAATTCCTCATGTATATTATGTGATAAAACATATAGTTTACTTGCAGGGAAAGGATTGACTCGCCCCAACCTAAACCCTCCATGTTAACCCCTTGTCAGTAATAACAGAGAAGCAAGGACGGCTGAGCGTTTCTCTTTATTTCTGCTGAGGTGAGACTCTCGTCAGTGAAGGAGCCTTTAGAGACACCACCCCCCTTGTGGGAAACTGGCAGACCTGCCTCTCTTGTTTCTGTCCGGACATGAGCCGGCAAGAGCTGCCATATATTTCGGCCTATTCCTCACATGAGCTCTCTGATACTACTTGAAATAAGGAATGGACACAATTATTAAAACTGCCAGGTAGACAAACGATAAGACAGGCTTTTTTAACACAACACAGCTTTATGAAATACATTATGTTCACTGCATGGTGCTTATCTTAAATAGGAAATAAAGCAGACAGCGGGCCAAGCATGTTTGCCTGAGCAACTATACAGAGTTTTCCAGACAGCCCAAACGGATTGAATTAGAGGTGCCCTGCCAAATCAGAATAAACTATAGAACATTTCTTGGGCGACCGCCAATAGTTGTATGTGGCAGCTCCTGACATATGTACACCCAGCATCACCTTACTGTGCATGATTAAAGCGGAATGGCAGGCTGACAAGGTTGGCGATGTGATATCCCAGCAATGCCAGGTATAGATCAGGAAATCCGATTAGATCATTACATATCACCAACTCAAATGCAAATAGAAAAGGAGGCATCAGTGGTGCCCCTCTAGTAAGACAGGCCACTACAATAGAGACATAAAAGATTAGTGATAGGTATAACCTGCTTTACTGTCAAACAATGAGCACACCCCAAGATGCTTGGTTTGCAAACTTATCTCTGGGAATAAATCAAGGCAAGTGGACTTGCAGTGTTTTATTTTTAAGACATTTGCTTCTGGCAGTCTCAATTTAAAGTGACTTGTACAAGCTTAACTTTGGCATTTTAACATAAACAGCTTCATTTACAACTGGGATACTGACAAAGCTTTTTTGAGCTGTAATACACTATGCAGTCTTATAGTGAAATAAATGGACCAAACCAAGTAAGCTGTGGGACTGCGGCATCAACCTATTCAATTCATATTAAGTCAGGTAAAGTGGAACAACCAGTACCCCTGGGGCATCCAGATTTGAGATACCCTGAGGTGGAGTCCTGTGCTTCGAAACAGCGTTGTGATACGCCGCTCGCCACCCTGACAAAGCTCGAGTGGGCGGAGCGAAACGTGCGCTGGATGACGGTGGCCCTGCCCTGCCTCGCATCCCTCCCCTCTCACCACACGCTGTGACCGCATCCCTCCCCTCTCACCACACGCTTGGAACGTCAGCCTGTGTATCGGGTCACGTAAGCATATGGAGCCAGCACAAGTCACGTTTCCCGGATAGACCCAGCTAAGTATGCTGTACATGCGGCAGAAGGGGTGGCAGTAGCCCTGTGTTGTCTGATGGACACTCTTGAATAAATTGCAGCCCTGAGAGTGGCACATGAGAAGTGGCTAGCCGAGCCTAATGCCGAATTGCAGTATTAGTGTAATACTGTGTGTGTTAGTGTGGATGGGTATTTTTTGACAGTATTGAGAGCTGGCACAATGTGGTTAAAGAACTGCACACCTTTCCTTCCTCTGTCTCTCTGCTCCATCCACCCCTATCTCTTGAGCCCTGGCCCATCTTTCCCCATCCACTCAGCCCTGCCCCATCCATCCCTATGCCCTGAGCTCTGACACATCTATCCTTGTTCTCTTAGCTCTGCCCCATCCATCCCTGTCCCCTAAGCTCTGCTCCATCCATCCATGTCCCCCCAGCTCAGCGCCATTCATCCATGTACCCTCAGCCCTGCCACATCCATCCATGCCCCCCCCCCCAGTTCTGCCCCATTCAGCTCTCTCCCCTCAATTCTGTCCCATCCACCCCTCAGCTCTACGCCTCTCCATCCCTGTCCTCCCAGCTTTGCACATCGACCCCTCTTCCTTCCAGCTCTGCCAGTCTATACATCTTTCTTCCAGCTCTGCCCATCTACCCCCCCACACCAGCTGTACCCAGCCAATCCTGTCTTTTTCATTTTGCTCATCCACCCCTCCATGGCCATGGAATTTATAGACCCCTGACTCTTCGCCACAAAGGGGCCCACTGAGACCATGCCGCCCGAGGACCCACATAAACCTGGAGCCAGCTCTGTCCTCAACAACCCTTTTATTTTATCCAACGGTTGCTTATTGAACATTAATAAAACCAAAAGTACAAAACACGTAACGGTACAGCAAAAGAATGAGCTGCATTTTCTCAAACTGTATTTAGAGCAACTTAAAAAAAAAAAAAAAAAAAAACAGCCGTGACCATAAACAAGTCCTGAGATTGGACTGATCCTAAAAGCAGATGTTTTAAGGGGAAGAGCAAGAAAAAAGGGGAGGGGAACTCTAGACACATTCCACATCGCTTGTTTCTGCATATGGTTCCTTTCCAAATATGAATAACAGAGAGAAAATGAGGAAAACAAGCTTTTTTTTTTTTTTTTTTTTTAAATAGAACAGCTAACTGGCCACAGCAGTAAATTAAGAAAGGGACTCCTTATTCCGGTAAAGGTCATACAGCTTCACAAAAGACCTACAGCACCCAAAACCTCAAAGTTGCCGATCACCTCTACTGCCCCCCATCCTTCCCGGGGGAACGTGAAATGACCGCCATCAGGCTCCTATCACACACACTGTACTGATGCCACATCTGCAAGATATAGTTCAGAAAACAGCCTTGCGTTCTCTGTTGACACATACGTGGGAGTTCAATATTGACTTTTAAAGCCATTATAAACATACATTCCAAGAGGCAATTTAACACATTCGACTCCAGCAAAACACATTCATGCTTTGGTGTACTAATCTCATGCATATCAGCACTGAAAGCCTCTTCGTGGAAAGGACCTACGCCCTAAAATCAACATCCCTTCTGCCCTGCTCTTCAAGCAGTGCAGCTCAGCCAATGGGAATTCTTCTTACTGGCAGACCTTTTAGACCAGGTAGAGATAAGTTAGAGAGATAAAGTCACCACTTGGTCCCACAAGGACAGGTAAGCTTGCCCAGTAAGTAGAGCAAAGGCCAAAAAATCCATTGGAGATATGAGTGCCCATCCACTACCTACTTCAGTAAGAAGACGCAAGGAGAAGCCTGCCTGGTACAACTGGAATGCTTTCTGTTAAACAGATGAGTTGCCTTTATTAGCATTAGCGTCTGTGCTGATCAAATTGTATTAGAGGTCACCACTTCTCTCCCAATTTTTTTGGAATGCTTCCATTCCCCCTCCTTCTCGTCTTTGTTCTCTTCCCTATGCTTCTTCCCTCTTGAGTCCTGGTCTTCTCTTGTCCTAATTTTAGGCCTTTGTCAAAAGGACTCCCCTCTTATTCTCTGCTTCATTCTCGTCAACCCATAAAACTAGAGTTCTTAGTTACCTATTTGGACCTTCCTGGTAATATTACTAGTTTTCATGTATTGGTCAAGCCACCCCTGGGGTTTCCTTTATGGCCCATGGATTGTCTAAACCTACTCTGCTGTCTGACCTCTTATATCATATCTGTTTCTGTTTGCACTTTGTTCAGTCTGTAATAAAAAAAAAACACAGATGATGGCGTGCCGCACACAGTATGATGCAAAAAGGACGGACAGGTCCGCCCCTCAGGGCTTAAAAATGGCATTCATGCATAATTAGAATCTGGGGGCTTGTCTAGAAAACAAGGGGTTCAACATCATCATTGGTTTCAGCAGCATGTAAAGGAAACCTTGCTTTGATTTTACACTTAGCCTGGACAATCTCTACATTTAAATACTGGGAGGTATCTGAAGCTGCAGCCTCCTAGAAGAGACACAACAGGTGGCTTTGAACAAGAGACAAAATATTGGGAGCATCTAAGCCACTGGCTTGACTGAGAGTTAGACATAAAAGTCTGTGAATATATAGGTAGCCCTATAATAAAGTTCTTCACTGTGTAGGATACTCGCATTGGACCCTAGCTCAGTAAGTTTTTCATGATCTGTATATGGTAAATTGCCTAAAGTCTAAAAGGGACTATACATCTTACAATGTTGTGCAGTTCCTCCGACTTACTATCTATGATGCTGAAACAAAATCTTTAACCCTAACAGTACAAATAACTTGTTTTCCATAAACTTTTACAATATGTTGTAGAGCACATTAAACAAAGTGCTGTGTTGCATCTGTTTAACAACCAAAGCTAGAAATACAAGCAATAAAATGACAAAGCAAAACAAATAGCTCAAGCTGTCTGAAGAGGTCATCACACTTATGGCAGGTAACAAATGGTCCTTCTCTTCCAGGTTGTTCTGCTTTAAAAGTGGCTGAAGAAAGTTATCAAACTTGTAGATTCCTGTATCTTTAAAGGACACCAACATCTGGATTTCCTGCATTACAGTGGATTTCTTATTAAATCTTTTAAATAAGGAAAGTATAACTTGAATGGCCTTATGGCCTTAGTATCAGTACATTTAGTTAATCTCTCATATATAGTTTCGTATCTGCTGCCAATGCACATTGGTCCCCCCATTAATAAGGAGATATATATATATTTTTTTTATTTATCTATTTATTTTTTACACTGTTGCTGTACTGCAAGAAACACATTTACTATGTACCTATGAGGGTAAGGAAAGCAAATGTAAATTAAAGTTAAAGTTAAAGGAGCTCAATTTGTGTTTTACAGAAGTTTGAGGCGCTAATGTGCAGATTTTAAAAATAAAGCGGCTAAAATTAGGCCACAGTTCACAGCTCGCTGCTATAGTGTTGCCTACATTAGTGCCCCCTAATGATTCAACTGGGACAGGGTCGAACAACAGAGAACAATGTAGAAAATAAAATATTCTAATAGTGAAATCAATTCGTACACAAGTAAAAGCTAGATGCTAGATATGTGGGGAAAGCCTTTGCCTACCATGTGACTTTTATTGAGAGCTTTTATTTTAATCCACAAGTGGGAGCACTGAATGAAACAGCAAAAAACATAGCTAAGAAAACAAAAACAATTTATTAATAAACTATAAGAGGCTTTTTTTTGAAAGGCAGGATTTTCATTTTTTCCTATAGTAGACCACCAGTCTCATGATATACATACCTTGCGGGTATTCCCACGACGCAGGAGCAGCTCTACTTCAATTAGCTTCTTTGGCTGCGCATATAAATGCATGGCTAAGGAAACGGAAAGGGAGCGTGCAGCACCACCGAATTCCTCTATTACTGTGGGTGGCCACACCAGCCATTCCGTTATGACAGCCACGGGTGTGCACAGACCTAGAAGGATGCAAGGGATGCTGCCGCAGGCCAGGTAGGGATTTCAGGTGATTGGTGGGACATCTCATGTCTGGATGCTCCAGGGGGTGGGTATTTAATCGAACATAGCATCCTATGATCATTAGGTCTGGTTTTGGTCCACTTTTAAGTGCAGTGTATTGCTTTTTACCAGTGTTGCCATAGACCAGAGTCAACACCAATCAAATATGCAAAAGGACCCGTTTTTATTATAGGTAATGTAGTTAATAGGCCGTAAGCATGATTCATACAAAGTATACAATCAGGTTTTTTGTTACAATATATCCAATTGCTTGGGAATAGAATACAAAATTATAACATATAAAAATAGTAAAAATAGTTCAGTTTACTGTCCACTATGCGGGGTCAGGGATGTGATTCAGAGAGCAATCGAAAGAGGCATTAGATGCATAGCAGTAATACACAAGGACAAGAAGTATGCTTACAGATGTTGGTGAAGTGACAGGGCACCACTTATCCCAACGTTTCAGGCTATACAACCTTTTCCTTAGGGGATATCAAAAAGTACCAGCTATATTGAAAACAAGCACTTTTGCCTGTTTGAACACCCGTCTTTTACAAAATTGGTGTTGTTCGCAGTGCGGTTGTTCCAGTTATGTGGCTTCTATAATCTATTCAAGTCAAACGTGACTGCCAACCATCTCTCAATGTTGAATGTGGCCGTCATGGGAAGAATGGTTAGGGACCTCTGCCCTAAATATCAATACAGGTATAATGCTGAGCTTTGGTTGCACTTTTTAGTGCCAATACTTCTGCAGGCTAAAGATGACAAATTTCAGCACAAATCACAACCAAATTAGCCAACCACCCTTGACCAGTCATCTGATTCAATTAAATGTCACTAGCATACATCAATCTATGTCCACATGGAAACAGGCATTGGGTTTATCACAAGAAAATCCTAGCGCTGTTATGACTGGTAACGGAAACACTGTAACCAGACCCCAAGTTCAAGTTTAGTGCAAATGAAAGACTTTTATCTCAGATGCTCAATTACAGTAAGGATCAAGTTTACAACCACCAGACTAACAGGCCGAATACTTGGCAGACCTCCGAGCTGCTCTTTAAATGAACAGCTTTATAAAAATGTTTTCGTCTAGAACCAGTTTCTACAAATACATATACAGTGATTTAAACTAATAAAAGTTGTTGGACGTTATAAAATAAACCTCTCAAGACTCTCAGGCTATTTGATAATATATGTGGGCTAAGTTGTTAAACACAACAGATAACTGGATTAAGTCACCAACTATCATACTAAAGTGGAACAAAGTGGAATTTGACTTTCCTGGGCCTTGTTCCATTTCCCTGGGGAATCCCAAATTGGAATGCTCTGCTGTATGAAACACCCAAGAATTCCGCTATTCTTTCATCTCTTCCTAGTTCCTATGGTGCATTTTGGCTCTTGCCAATGAGAGTCGTCTGCCGTGACTATATCATTCTAATTTGACTTCAATGGGCGCTTCCCCTGTCCCAGCATAACTGAATGGGATGAGGATGAGGGCGCACTCTCCACTGAAAACAGAGAGCCTGTGATGAATGACAGTCACAGCAGGCAGCTCCCATTGGACGAAAGCCTGCACATGCACCACAGGAGCAAGGAAGAGGTGAGTAAATAGCAGGGTCCTGGGGGGGGGGGTTACACAGCAGGGCATCCATACTCAGATTGATCCTAGATTCCAGGGCGGCCGTAGGTGGGTGTTTTCTGCTTTAGGACAATAGCATGCATACGAACGATTCGACACAGAAGCTCTGAGGGGGACAAAACGGCTCTTTTAGTTTTGTTTTTTGGGTGGTCAATCCGATTAACACTTACAAACCACAGCCAACTTGGAGATTAATCCCATCTAGGAAACCATACCTGACAGAAAGCCTGTTCTTTTATTTGTAACAATGGTGAAGTAATGATGCCAAACTCCTTTCCTAAGTAACAGAAGTTTGCTATTTAAAATGGTTCTGTGCGACGGCTTTTCTGTTCTGAGCTGCCTGGTCTAACATATGGGAAAGTGTGACATTCCCCACAGATAGTGTCATTCGCCATTCTAAAAACAGGAGAAAAACAAGCGGCTTTTGGCTCCAGGCTCATGCCTTTCAAAAAGAAGGCAAAAATGACATTTGAAAAGTCAGGTTACACCTTCACACCTCTGTACAAGATGATAAAGTATCCAAAAGTATTTGTTCAGTTCAGCGCCAACACTCCCCAGCCTGTCTTTACACAAAACACCAAGAGGACTGCCAGGCTCTCAATAGAAAACTCGTCCTCAAAGAACAGGAGACAAGACCTTTAATCAAATATGAAAATGAAAGCAAATCTTAAGTAAAAAAATGGCTGAAGGCAGAGCCAGTATTATCAGGGCGGATGCCAGGGTCCCTGCACCTTGGGAGGGCCCAACTTACATGGGGGGCATTCTTCCCATTCTAAGCAGGGGGTAGGTAACCAGGACTGGGGATAGAAAGAAAGAATAGAAACATTCTGTCATTTCTTCTATTATGGCTCATTTTCTTTAGTCATTCCTTCTTTTCTTTCCTTTTATAATGTTTTGGCTTCTTTTCAGTCTATTGCTTTATTTTACATTCATTCTATCATTCAGTTTATTCTTTTCTTTCTGACATTACTTTTATTTTTACATGCCTTTCTGACTTTCTATCATTCCTTCTATTCTTTCTTGTATCCTTCATGCCTGCTATTCTTTCTTACTGTCGTTCCATTATTTTCAGTTATTCCTTCTATTCCAATTCTTAGCTTTCATTCCTTCTATTTGTCATTTCATCTATTCTTTCATGCCTTTTACTCCTTTTTGACTTTGTCATTCCTTCTGTGCTTTGTTTTAGTCCATTTTTCTCTTTCATTCCAGGTCTAGGTTTTCTTTTATACCTTCTATTCGGTCATTCCATCTATTCTCTTAATTAAAGTGGACCAACACCGAGAGGTGATCGGCCCGGAAATCTATAAGATTCCCGGGCCGATCACCTCCCACCCCGCGGGACATCCGAGATCGGGATGTCCCGCGGGGTGAAACCCCCCCCAGACACCCCAAATCACTTACCTGATCTTCGGCGGCGGCCGGCCGCCGCCGCCTCCCTCGCGCCCCTGTAGGCGTGCGCGCGCCCTCGCCGGCCGTCTGCAAATGGCCGGCGGGGGCGTGCGCGCGCCGAAAGTGACGCGAGGGAGGCGGCGGCGGCGGCAGCCGCTTGGACGTTCCTGATCCCCGCCTGGACGTTGGCGGGGATTGGACCGTCCAGTCACGTGGGAGCGGGGACAGGTAAGATTTTGGGGCTTTCTGGGGGGTTTCACACAGCGGGGCATCCCCGATCGGGGTGCCCCGCCGAAGTGGACCAAAACCCAGGATAGTCAAAATCCTGGGTGTTGGTCCACTTTAAAGAGGACCAAAACCCACATTTTTAAAATTGCTCCCCCCATGAAGAGCACACTTTGCCAATTTTTAGTGCCCCTGCTTCACTTTAATCCCAGATAATGGCCCTTGTTTTAGCTGTAAAGCTCTGCCTCCTCCATTCATTGCCATTGTTGTGCGTGGCAATGTCGTCATTGCCACACCAATGCAATAACTGATCTTTTGCCATCTCACAGAGAGGGACAGCCAAAAAAAACAGTGTTCCAGGACAATTCAAAAAATATCCATTTCTAGTTCTACACCCTAAGAAGGGAATATTGGCAGGGGCTTTGGCCAAATGTATTTCACAAGTTCAGTTGGTTTTGGTTCACTTTAACTCTTTGTCATTCGTTCTATTCTTTTTCTTTGTCGGTCATTACCTTAATAGTTTTCTTTCTTTCTGCAGCACCACAAGGGCCCACATAAGTCTGGTGACGGCCCTGACTGAAGGTTTGCTCACCTCCTCTGCAGCCCCAGGAGATTCTAAATGTTACATTTTAAAGATTAACTGCGTTTCGAAATACACATTTTTAAATAAGGCAAAGTCCCATAGCTCCAGATAAGTGTGTCATTCACATCCATGTGACTTGTGAAAGAGCCAAGAACCCCCTTTCAGCAAAGCGTGACTGTGCACATAAGAGCTGACCCATTAGACAAGCTGCTGCCACATTTGGCTGCAAGGCGACATCTTTCTCAGCGTATCAGCGTGGCTCACATTGGAAAGCAGATGCTGGCAGTCAGCAGAGCAGACAGGACGCGGCCTTCCACCAGCACTAGACAGACATGACAGGATGGGTTCCGGGCTAGCCAGGGATCCAGCCAAATATCAGATGGCACGGATAACCACAACTCTTCACATCCATGGAATTCCTGTCTAGGCAGCTAGTTTAGGAGAGGAGAGACTCGTCTGGGGCATCTCTTCTCTCATTCCTCAAAGTGACTTTGATTTACAAAATCACAGCTCTCTAAATGGAGGCAGTCTCCATTTAATTGCTGGTTTCTCTCACTCCGGACTTCTTATCATTTAGCACAGAGTTACCTAACAGTATGACACTCCACCACCTAATTAGTGCTACTTTGTATTTATTACAGTAAGACCTCGAACCAGACTTTAGGTCCTTTTTAACAATCACCCCCAGGGCATCTCACTTTAGGATGGAGCTCTGCTAGTACTTTCAGGGCAGTTTTTAGGTAAATTAGCTCTCTAGTGCGGGAAAGAAAAAAAGAATCTGCCCTCTCCTCACCCGTCCTATAGTGTTGCTGCTGTCCATTACCCAGATTTTTTTCTGTAACTCTTCCTTAGAAGCAGGCAGTGCACCCTCCCCATGGCCATGTCCAATATAGGGTATAAGGGGCTGAAAACAGGAATACTGGAATAAAGCTGCCCCCAATGGCCTTGGCACCCAGGGCAACCACCCTGCTCACCCTCCCTTAGAAACAGCCCAGGTTAAGTGTTTCTCTAGTACAGTGATCACAAATGGCGCGAGGGGGTAGGTGAGGTTAGTTTAGTGTCCTTGTGGATAAACCGGTTCCTCATCAGAGAAACTGTATGCAGGTAAACTTTCCTAATAAAAATGGGAGCAATTTTTTAAGAGACTTATGTCTGCAAGTTTCTCTCTGCTTTCTACCGGGGGCAACGATCAGCAGACCGGGGAATAGCAAAGGTGACGGCGAGGCAGGTTTTTTATTTATGTAACCTCCCCCCAGACCTGCTTCAGCGCTAGGGGAGGGGGATTTAAAAATGGGTATCCTGGGCTGGCCTGGCCCTTTAACTCACATAGCACACTCTGGCCAAACACCACCCTACATTTTATTGCTAGTCCAATATATACCAACTCCAACAACTTCCACTTTGCCCACAACCTCTTCCTCTCCTCAACCTTGATCGCCTAATGAAACTCTTCTTCAGAACAAATGCCGCTCTACCCCTCGGGAATGCCCTTCCCCATACATTTTACCACTCTCCAACCCTTTAAAAAGACCCTTAAAGAGGAACATTGGAGGCTCTGGAGTCTGGCAAGGAACACCAGTGAATGGCATTCAGGCCTGGGGCAATGCAGGAAGTGAGGACTGCAGTGCAGGCTTGGATCAGGTGGACTAGAGCCCGATCAGCTGCAGCCGGGGGGGGGGGGGGGGGGGGGTGCACAGATGCGGCAAGGGCTCCAGGAGAAGGCAAGTGAAACTGGTGATAGGGGGGTCCCAAATCGGGATGCCCCAAGGAGAGGAACTCTCACCGATGTTCCTCTATAAGCATCCAAGGGCAGGGCCAACTGTTGATCAGACTGCTCCTTTTCTGAAGCTTGGCCACAGTAGGTGCAGGGGTGAATATACATCAAACCTAAATCTTTTAAACCACCATTCTAGTCAACCATCAATTTTTCATGCAAAAGGTTCAAACTAATAATCAGAGGCTTACCTTGCCAAGCTTTCCTCCAGCGCTGTGCCTTCTCTTAGCTCAGCACCATAAGTGAGAAACTAAACTTCCTTAACTGACCCTCCAGCACCAGCCTGCCGATGTGAACCACCAATACTAGCTTGAGGAGCTAGTCCAGACCCTGATCCTCCCTCGTTATTGATAGTCTCAGAGCTGCTATTCAAACCCAGCTAAGCCCCTCCTCTCTGTCCAGTCCCCTCCTAGCAAGCACTCTTCCTCCCCATGCCGACATTATGCAGCATCACAGCTCCAAAGGCCAGGCCCACCTCCTTCAGGAGAGAAATCGTAAGGTAAAACTGTAATGCTTGAAACTTGAATATGGGAAACAGTTTAGGACAATGCCAAACATAGCCTGACACCATGGTCCAACAATCACTTTAAAACAACCAAAAGTTTTTGTGTTGTAGAAAGTAAACCAGAACCTCAGGAGGAAAGCCTGCAAACACTGGCCAGGCCTGCTTTGGAATAAGAATGGAGAGCCTCACCTCAGCATTTATGCAGCTTTTTCTTTCACGCCAACATTAACTGAACAGGAGTACCATATGCCTGCAATGATAATGCTTCCCTTGTTCTCCTTAATACCACCTTCAAGTAGGACCACCAGGAGAGCACTGGAGTCAGGGGTCAGAACAAGAAATGTAAACAAACAAGCCAGTTGATCTTCCAAAATGAACGGTTAGCAGGTGGACTCTACCGGACTAACCTGAGAACAAAAGACCACAAGAGAAATGCCAACCTCTTGCTACAAAGCTGTTTATTGCTAACACTCCCATTCCTCAAAATGGGAAAAGCAGAAAAACATGTCATAGTTAAAGAAGTCAAAAAAGCAATCTGAGATCAGAATCAGAAAAGAAGTATATTATAAATCCTGCAGACCTAAAATGTTTAAAGGAAGGGTGCTAAGGCCGGCAAGCTTCGTAACTATGACAACAGCCAGTGGGAAATTTCCATATGTAAGAATACAGTGACTGCCAATATAAAGTACAGCATTTATAGCTACAAAGGAGTTTGGATGCTCTGCCCTTGAATCCAGTATCTCCCCTATTAGCAACAACAATAACAATACCTCCAACTAATAACTACGTATCCGTAAAATGATTTTTCAAGATAAAATCAAGTTTCAGTGCATGTTGCCAGGCTTTGCATTTCAGATGGGGTTGCCCGAAAGGAAAATCTATTTACAATTGGGAAGCCTAGTTTGCCTGGGGCCAGTGCATGCCCCTCCTGACCAACAACATTATTTAAATAGATTTGTTAGTGTTCTGTCAACTGACTGAAGTCAGAGAATTACGAACCTTTATTAACCTTATTTTAAATTCATACAAAAAGATATATGTTAAAGCAGATCAAAATCCTCGGCGGACAGCCCTGGAATCTAAAAGATTACAGAGCCGGATGCCTGATGTGTGAAACAACCAGGGTCATCAATAAAGTCATCATTCCGGGCGTGCCCTGCGGTAGCCGGATCCCCCAGTTTCCCTACAGCTAGTCATTTAGGCCGGGCATGGAAAACCAGGAATGGAGCCAGTCGGCTGGTGCATGCACACCGGCAGATTAGCCAATCAGCAATCTCAAAATTGCTGAGGGACGTAGCTTTAGTGGTGCAAAAAGTTTTTTTTTTTTTTCAAACTTGACCACCGCCGAGCTAGCTGTATTGCCCAATGTACTGGTGAAAGGGCAGGGGGGCAGATTTCATTAAACCTACAGTCTAGATATTGGGTTCTGCAACATGTGCGTGCCCAAATGTGTTCTTGGCCTGATGGCCATTCCATTCACTACAACAGAGAGTGGTATGTGAGTCAACGCCTCAAACAGCATCCCTATGTTCGAGGTGTTGGAGTGTGTGGTCACTGAGGGACCTGTTCTCAGAAACCAGACATTTTCTGAGCACCAGATATTGCTCTAAAATCTATGGGGGCAGAGGGTAAGAATCAGCGTTTTTTTTTCTGCTCAGACAATGACTTTAAAGCAGACCAAAACCCAGGATTATACTCCCCATTCCCATCCAAGGTATTTGTTTTCTTGCTGCCAATTTGTGATGCCCTAGTAGTGTGTGAACCCCCTGGAATCACCAATCTATTCTCTCCACTCTCGCATGGTGCATGAGCGGCCCTCCTGTGCATCCCCTGCACTAAGCACCCCCCTTGCCAGGCAGCCTTGAATGGTGACAAGCCATGCTAGCGACGTGCTTGTCACACAGCATTCACAAGTAAACCATTAAGCCCCTGGGGAGAGCTTTCACTATCCCCTAGTCTTTTAGACTCAAGAGCCAGGATAACGGGGTTTGGTTCCCTTTAACATACAGATATATATATATATATATATATATATACACACACAGGGTGCCCCACTGTGTGCAACACCCCAGGTTACCTGAACGAACCCACCTCTATCCAGTCCTACGGTGCCTTCTGCACATCCGCACATCCAATCAGCGCGCTGGCAGACGCAACCCCCCGCTACCCTTTAACAGAGAGCATGCTAGCGTGGGCCATTCACAAATGCCTGGCACGGGGACACGCCCTGCTAAAGGGATAGCAGGGCAACCTGGGGGATTTCACACAGTGGGAGCAAGTATGCCTGTCCTGGAGTCTTATTTCCAAGGTGGGTTTTGGACCTCTTTAAGGTGCAAGTTAATCAAAGTCTCTTCAAATTTAAACCAGACCAACACCCATTACTACTTTAACGGGTGTTGCTCCCTCTCTCTGCTGATAGCAAGAACCTCGGGGGGGGGGGGGGGAGCCCCCTCGCACCTAACGGCACAGAACGCTGAGAATACTCACCTTCTTTATGAGCCAGCACCGGGAAAGGAGACCCGTGATTGGCTGCCGGGCGCTGGGGCGTAAAAAAAGTGAGTATTCTCAGCATTCTGTGCAGTTAGGTGCGAGGGGGCTCCAGCGTTCTGGATCCCCCCCCCCCCCCCCCCCCCCGAGGCTCTTGCTATCAGCAGAGAAAGGGACCAACACCCGGTAAAGTAATAATGAGTTTTGGTCCGGTTTAAGGTCACCCCCATTAGCCAAGAAGAGGATTTTATCTGCATGAAGTAACCCGCAAAAACGACTTTGCACAGTAGAATCATATGGGTTGCTTGCAAGGTTTCAAAAAAAGTGATGGCAGCTGCCAGCAACATTGTGATTTTCCTCACAGATGATATCCCATTTCATCAGCATTAGTAACCAAGTAATGGCAGAAAACATGAACCCCTAACAGCACTTTTAGGAATGCCCCAGTGCAGCGTGCCTGTCAAGCGGCAAAACAATCCCAAGCTTTGTCCCTGCCTCTACTAATGTATCCTAAGTTAACATGGCTTGACAAAGCACACTACTGGGGTTGAGCTCCATGGCTGGCTACATCCTTTCCCTGCTACTTGGATGTCCCTGTGGAATAGGGTTTAATATGATGGAATTTCCTCTGCATTCCTTTCAGCGAGTTTCCACCCATTTCATTTGCGGAACTGAGCCGCACATTGGCCTATTCGTGGTTAGAGCTGGGGGATAATGTGCTCACAGTCTGAAAGGGCCAAGTATAAATCCTATGCTGAATTTATAAGCTTGGTCATAGCACGGGGCAAAATAGCCCTGTTTCTACAAACAGTATTAACAAATAACAATATAAGACACTACTGTTAATGCAAAAATGTTTGTTGTTACCAGGTTTGATAAACAATCAACACTAAAATGTAAAGCCCTTCCTTCAGATTCACCCCATAGTATAGGCTTCCCCTCAATACGCCAGTGGCAGTATGGCTTTGTATACTGTGGTTCCTGATCCCATAGCACAGCAAAGACCTGGCACTGGAATGATAAGGAAGCTGAAATGGGCAGTGGCTGGAAAAAAGCAGTGGGCTGGCTTTGGATACCCACAGGCACGGGCAGCCAGAGATTTTATGGGCCCAACCCTGGTGAGTCCTACCTCCAATACGCTTACTGTACAAGTGTATACATACAGCGGAGACTACAGCATTGCAGGGACAAATCTTCATGGTTTCCTTCTGACAGTCTACCCTACACCATCTAAAAGCCATAAAAAATACCCTTACAGCAGAACAAAATCGGGGAATTTGACTTTCCCAGTCCCCTGGGGCATCCCACATTGGGATGCCCTGCTGTGTGAAAAGCCCCGGGACACCGCTAATCACTCACCTCATATGGTCTCTCATCCAATGAGAGCCAACTACCATGACTGTCACTCAGCAAACGGCTCATTGATTAGAATGGGGAGTGTGCACTGTTGCATGCCTGGCAGGGTGCCCACTCCCATCCCAGCCTATCTGAATGGCTGGGGCCGGAGCGCGCTACCAGGGATGTAGCAATGCGTGTTCCCCTATCACAACAATAAGGGCAATTTACATAGCCATGGCAGACGCCTCTCATTGGACAAGAGCCCACGCATGCGCTAAAAGGACGAAGGCGTTTACAGGCACTGTGGGGGGGGGTTACACAGCGGGTCATCCCTATACGTGATACCCCAGGGGGAAGGCCAATGACCCAGGAAAGGTTAAAAAGGGAAAATAGTCAGAAGTTTCACTATAGAGATTAGCTGCTGGTTACTCCAGCCAGGTGTTGATTGTGACAGTGCCAGCAGAACAGACTAGCGTGTGCATGCACAGCCAGAGGGATCTTGTTGTCTACGTCTTGGGATTGTGATGACCCCGGGGAGGGCATTTCATTCAGCCATGGAGTCCCCTAACCAGAAAGAGTTCTCCACCAGTCTGTCCCACACCGGGTCATCTTCTTTCTCCCCGTGGGGTCTTCTATGGGGGAGATTCCAGAGAGGATCCACCTCTGAGGTTCTCCCCTGCCACACTATCACTACCATTGGCCGGAGGTCAAGGAAGGAGGGAGGTCCCATGTCCCTCTTCACTCCATTTGCAGGTAGGACGTCTATTAGACAACCAGCTGGATTGATTTTAACTGATCCTGCTCTGGATAGAGGTAGGGAAAAGGTAAGTATAGGTCAATTATAATTAATAAGGGTTTTAGTGTGGTGGCTGGTCCTGTTCAAAAGTGTCCCTTATACGAGTTCAAAGGGCAAGGGGACTGCACGCCACCTGCCAAATTAAGCTTAGCCCTTATGGGCATGGGGGTGCAGAAAGGCCCGGTATCCAACAGCATGGAACACACAGTGAACTGTCACACCTTCTCGCTTTTTTTCAAAGGGCAGATTTGTCTGTTAAATCATGCAAGCTAGTGCAGAACTAATCCAAACCCCCAACTGAGAAAATCCACTGAACTGATCCACGTCTGCAAATTGTTTTCGCAAAAGAAATTCACACAGCTAAAAACAGTGCCACATTTACTCCAAAATAAAATGAAAAATAGTTTTTGCAAGGAAAATAAAATCGGCATGGTGCACCAAGGCCTGTTTAAAGTATCAGGGCCCTTTGTGTGCAGAGCAGATTGTGCCGCCAGCTGTATCACCCGCTCACCTCCTAACCAGCGCATGCCCGCGCTGCCCATTCAGAAAGGCCGGGCCTGAGTATGCCGTGGGAGCGACAGGAAGGTGAGTGAATGGGGCGACCTGGGGGGATACACACAGTGGGGCATCCCAATTCGAGACAGGAGAGGAACAACACCTTAAAAAGTTAAAATAGGGTGTGTTGGTTCTCTTTAAGCATCTAGCAGTCTTATACTGAAGGGTATGCTGTATGGCTTGCTGTATATTACACATCACACTATGCCACAATAATACCGAAGACAATAAAGTGGAAACAGCTTTCCGCTGAAGTCCCAGTGGTGTGGAGCATTCTTTCAGAAGGGCTCATCTCTGAGAGTGCATCTGTGAAATATAGCGCTCCTCGGCCTGACAGATGGCTATTTCAGGCAACAAGCGAATAATTGATTTCTGGACGGAGCCATACACCGTACGGGTGCCAAGACTGGTGCAGTCATGTCTCACTTTACCTATAAAAATCAGACAAAAATGTGACGGCCTTGCTGTGCAATCATTTCCACTCTTTGCAAAAATAGGAGGATGTTTTCCAGTTTCTCAGCTCGGCATACCTAAGCATAAGAGGACTGTGATGGTGACAAAGCTGCTGCTAGTCTTAGGCGGCAGACGTATATAGCCAATTACCTCAGATTTTATGTGGTCCACACAGATGCAGACTGCGCAGCATTCCATCAAAGCAAATGCAATAACTGGGGAGAAACTGGGGGAAACTGCATGGATCAGGTAAGTATCCTCACCCAGTTTTCCCTTCTTGAGGGGAGGAATAGGCCTATCCTAAACCATCCAGTTTTAATGGGACAGTCCCAATTTCAGGCATTAGGTTTCCCTTGTGGAAAAATGAAAGGTGGCGTAGCAGTTCAACATGACTGATGGCGGGGACGTTGCCACATTGAAGGTAGTCAGGAAGACACTCACAATGAGAGAGCGGATCTGCGCAAGGTGCCGGGTGGCGAGAGACCTGCATCCAGCCTTTCAGGTAAGCTCTGCAGCCTTGGACTAAGAGTGACAGTATACTTGGGAGAAAAGGCGAGTATAGCTTTTTTTTTTTTTTTTGTTTCTGGCTGAAAATGTAATTTAATCACCTATTGTGACACAATTTCCTTTGAATGTTGGCCATTTCAGGCTTGCCACTTGTTTTTCTCGTAATAACCTTGCACTGATTTTTTTATGGAGGTCCTTAGGAACTGGCTCCACCATTTATCGGACTTCAGTAATAACAAATTTGTTTGATTGAGACAGGATTCCAAGAGAGACATGAAAGAGATCGTACAGGTACTGTAATGTCCTCGGTGGGGGGCTTCCATGTACGAGAAGATTAGGAAGCAGACTCTCCTCTACTTTCTCTGTACAGTGGACGGTAGCTCGTCTCCACCCATCATATCTGAGAGAACAGCAACTAGATGTTCAACAAGTACAGAGAAAAACTGCAAAAAAGTGCCAGATACTAACTAATACAATTGCCAGAAATAGGGCTGTTCTTCATGTAACACACTAGACCAGCCATACTCAACTGGCGGACCAGGGTCTGAATGCGGACCTCAGCGTTAGATTTCCGGACCCCTGCCCTGACAGTCCTGCACTCAGTTGCTTCTGTGTTGCCATGCTCAGCACTGCCCCTTCACTTGATTGGTGATGTAGTGCTTAGTCTTCCTGCCAGTGTCATGAAGTGATATGCAGTATTTCAAGTGGCATTGCAAGGTACACACAAACTTAGCTTCTCTGTCTCTTTTGCCCTATCCAATCCTGCCCCCCCAGCTCAGCCCCATCCATCCCCATCCCCCCAGCTCTGCCCTATCTGTTCCTGCCCCCCCCAGCTTTGCCCAATCCATCCATTTCCAATCCATTCCTGTGCCCCTAGCTTTGCCCTATCAATACCTGTCCTCTCAGCTCTACCCCATCTATTCATGTCCTCCCAGTTTTGCCCATCCATATCCCACGACTCCCAGCTTTGCCAATCCACTACTCTTTCTTCCAGCTCTGGCCATCCACCCCCCCCCCCCAGCTCTGCCCATTCATTCCTGTCCTTCTAGTTCTGCCCACCCATCCCTTCTCCCAGATCTCTCTCCATCCCTCCCTGCCCTTGCTGTTCTATTTATCCCTCTACCTTACAGCTTCTCTTCCATTCACCCCTCTCCCCCGGGCCCTACTTATTCATCCTTGTTACTAGACCTTATTAGGATCCTTGGGGTTATGGGGGGGACCTGTGGAATTTAAACCACCCCCGGTGCGCGGATTTCTAACTAACCACCCCTCTGACAGCCCCATGCCCAGACCTTCACCTCTCAACCTCTCACCCGACTGTAAATGGACCATTACAAGAAGTGGTCTAGACTGTTGATCTCTGTACAGTTGTCTAGCACATCTGAGATGACTATATGCACACTCACTGATGAACTTCCTCTGGTCTTTCGAGCAGGAATATTTACTGGGAATGTGCAACACAGGTATTGTAACTAAGGGCCTTGGAGCAGCATGAAGATACCAAGTGTAAGGGACAGGGGATATTGGAGAACTCATTATCTATTATTGCTAGAACACCCTGCTGCTGCACCTTATATTGACACCATACAATATAAGAAACAATATAACACAACACACAATAAGAACATAAAATATATTTAGAATTAACATTTTCTAAACTTCCTGTGAAAGTTATATTAAATTATACAATATTAGTAAAATATTTACTTTGTTATGCTGGAGTTGGTGCACTTGGGCCAACTCCACCCAAAACTAGCTCCGGCTCAGACCAGATTCTGGCGATCCAACTCCGACGAGTCCAACACCTGGCCAGCTGACATGGTGTAACATCGTCTTCCAAATAATATTTACAATACTGGTGTAGAATGTTATTTCTTTATGATATGCAAGCTGGGGGGACTGGGAGGCTAGTCTGTGGCTGGATGTGTTGCACAGAAAGGTTTCCATTTGAACGGAGACTCCTAGCTTTATTGGACACAACAAATCACACCTATGCACCTTATGTGGTGCAGTACTTGCCCATACCCAAACGGAGTGAAAGAGGCCAGCCCATGAATTTGCATACGTCAGTTGACATCTCAATTTGAACACTTATGTGAAAGGGAAACCCATGAAAAGCACCTCTACATTGCCTGGGAGTTACCTGCAGTCATGCAGTTCCTTGTACATTCCTTTACGTACAAGCAGACTGACTTATAAAGCAGCCCATGGGGCATTTTGTCACCCAAGCCCCCGGAATCTGCTATTTGAATGTACATTTACAGTTAATCCCATAGAAAACCTAAAACAAGCCCATCCCTATATGAAGTTAGCAAGCACTGTAAATGCTCAACCAGTCTACCGCACTGGCTGGCAGCAGTCAAGCCTCTTCTTCACCGGGAAGTGTAATCTTCACAGTGCCACTGGCCTGGAGTCTTATCTGCCTATGAATGCAGCCAACAATTGTTACAAGAGTAACAATGCAGCGGTACAAGTAAACACCTACATAAGGAAAGGCGAGTATACCAATAGCCCCCCCCCCCTGGCCGTAATACCGCCGCCTCTACAGGGCGCGTCTCCATTCCCCCTCCCGCCTCCAAGGGAGGCGACTGTGGAGGATGGCAGGCGGGTCAGTCCGCCAGCAGTGTCTGCATCCCATACAGCCAACAGTAAGCCCTTACAGTGCCCGGGTGTAAATGGAATGCATCCATTTCAAGTGCTTGCGACACTACCGTCCAGCAGCATGCAAGATTACTTCAAGCAAATATTTATGGTCCCCAGTTGCAAGCCACCTTGTTCCCCTTATAAGTGGTTTCATCTATTGCAAAATACCCAATCACACTTCAGTAAACAAAATGCACCCTCACCCCCCCCCCCAACTCTGAGCAAGTTAGAAGATCCAATAAGAACAAAAATCCCTAGTTCCTGAGTCAAGAATTAAAGGCAGAAAACCACTTTGAAGCAATATAAAACAAAGCGTGAAAAAAGTTGCAAGTTACACGTTTCATTTCTCTTCTACAGTCATCAGTCGGCAGTGTAATTTATTATTCTCAATGAAGCACTACCATTTTTTTGTCAGTGAAGGGAAGACCTTTGCAGGCCTCGCATCCTGTGGCTGATATACAAGGCCTTTAGAGCACAGCCGCCAGAGGAAGTTATTGTACGGAGTATTTCCTTTTGCAAACACCAAAAACACTGCTAAACACATCAAACAAAAGCCATCTCCTCGAGATGGGTAATCCCTCGTATTTCCTCATGGCTGCAGGACTCTGGGCATGGAGCCCAATGCAAAGTTTATATCCAGGAGCATCTACTCCAAGATGCCACCCAAAGTCCCCATCATCCTGCAGAAATACCCCCAGGATACAGATTCTTGGAGCTGTTGCATACAACAGGTAACAATGAACACGCAGAATTTCCTTCCCATGAACACAGAGAATAGAAAAGAATAATGTGTGTTTTTACTTCCAGATAGCATGCTAAAAAGACAGGAGATGTCTACTGGCCAATCTGATTGGCCAGTCACTAGACTAAACCGTGTCAAACATCCTGAGTACAAATAAATTGGAGTGCAGGACCCACATTTTTCCATGGGTAAGTACTGAGGATCTGAGAAAGGATGGAGGGACTACAGGGGATAAAATGGGAGTATTCTTATTTTTTCCAACCCTGTTAAAAAAGCTTGAACCCCAGTAACAGTCAGCAACACCGTTAAAGCAGGCCTCCACCCCCTCTTGCAACTCGATGACTAACCTCATTACAGAGATGTTCACCTATTCCAAGCCAAGCTACATCCAACGAGAAAAAGGACCCATGCTACAGTGCTAATACTATTATTGTTTATTTATAGAGCACCAACCTCTTCCACGGTGCTGTACAAGACAGAGATTACAGGAAGGTAAGACGAGTAATATACTTAAACCGGACCAACACACATTTTTACTTTAACGGGTGTTGGTCCCACTGTCTGGTGATCTTAAGAAGCTTGCGGGGGCATCCAGAAAGCTGGAGCCCCCCTCACAGCAAACCGCACACAAAGTTTGTAATACCTTCATTACAAGCCAGCGGCGAGGACATCCCGCGATTGGCTGCCAGACGGTCAACTGCGGCCCACGTGACCGCACGGCAGCTTTGTGTGCGGTTTGCTGCGAGGGGGGCTCCAGCATTCTGGATGCCCCCGAGCTTCATACGATCACCAGACAGTGAGACCAACACACGTTAAAGTAAAAACAGGCATTGGTCCACTTTAAAGAGGAACACCAAACAGGAATTTAATTTTCCTGTGTGTTGTTGCTCTCAGACAGGACATCCTGAATTGGGATGCTCCACTGCGTGTCTCCTCACAGATTGTGCAGGAAACTCACCTTCCCTCCGTTCCCACGACACAGGCACAGCAAAAAACTTGGTATGCCGATTGGCAATCAGCATGCTCGGTTTAAAAACTGCCCAGCTTCGCTGACCGCTTTCCTGCACGGGTCTCGCTGTCGATGAGTCCCTGCTAACCACTCAGAAAGGCCTGCCGTGGGTATGTGCACAGCTAGAGGTGAGCGGGGATACGCAGAGGGCTCCGAAAGCAGGGTTTTACACAGCTGGGGAATCCCAATCGGTATGCCCCAGGCAGTGGGACTCGGATGGCCCCGGATATTAGAAAATCCTGGTGATTGGTCCACTTAAAATTCTAGGACCACAACAGAGCACATACATGACTCATAAAGCTCCCCCATGGCATTTTCTTTCAAATCCCAGGACATCCCGGAAAATGAAGAGAAGAAATCGGTTCTGCTTAGAACACATAAGATATTTACATATAATCAGGGATTGAAATGACTCACTGTCTCAATGGGGGCTAAGGGGGGAGGAATTTAGTGTGTGCCTGGCTATAGCGTATAATAAGTCAGATGTGATGTGCTGCAGATACGCATTGATACTGGAGTACATTAGGAGTGAGGGCCCTGCCTTTATGAGCCTAAGGCTGGGGGTGAGCAGTTGAGTCACAAGTAGTATGCATTAGGCATAATGAAAAGTGCTTCAAAGGGTGGCAAGACTGTTGTGGATTAGTTAAACCAGATGATAGCCTTGTATAAATAGGGTAGTTTGAAGGCTTGAGGAGTTAGAGTAGCAGATTTTATGGAACATTCTAGTGGACTAAAGTGGAGTGCATATAAAGACTAGACTGGGAAGGTGTGATCAGGGTTGAGGACAAAAGGTGGCTGTGGGCAGGCGGAGGCTGTGTCTGGGTTGGTATCTTTGGTCTGGCAATGAAGTATAGCACAAGGCTTGGCGAGAAAGCTTTGTAGGTTAGAAGTTAGAAGTTGAATTCTTTCAAATATTGGAATGGTGGGACCGACAGTGAGAAGCAACACTGGAGAGTAGGAGGAAAGTTGGATTAGGTGAGAGATTGTCAGAGTTGACAATAGTTTGGATTGGAGTTCTCTAGCAGAATAAGTAGGTAGAGTAGGATCCTTGTGGACCTAAACCAGAGTTTCCAGGAAGGGTTTAGGTCTGCTTTAAAGGCTACACAATTGGATCCCTGTGTCTGGTGAGGTTTCAGCAATCTGTTGTACTATTATCTTCCTGCCACTTGAACATGGGAAAATCATCAGCTCAGCTAGCAGCATATAACACCATCCAGCTAGGTAAAGGCATAACGGGATTAAACTAGTAATCCCCTATGATTCAATAAAGTGCATCTAAAATCTTCTTACTGGTCCATATTTACTTCTACTTTGTTGCATCTGTGCCCTGTACCTGCTCTTACCCAGGTTATTAAAGGATGCTCACAGATTCTCATAATGATGACATCAAACAGTGACAGACATAAGCGTTTACATTAAAGTCAATTTGCAGTCAAAAAATTAAAAAGCTATGCTCATGCTCCTAGTCTGGGGCTGCAGCGCTTACCTAAAAGACTTCATCCAGGTCTCGCACAGCACCACTCTCCTGTCAGGCTTCTCTTTCTGTCTCCCTCTGATGTGGTGACACCCCTGCCATCAGTCACATGAGCTACCATGCCCCCTCCATTCACTGCAATGGAGGGGGTGTGGCAGCTCCCAGAGCACATGCACGAACTCTAATCCAATCAGAATTCACCACCAGGAGCCTCCTATTGCTTCCACACTACTCAATCAGATATGCTGGTGGTTGGAGCATGCATCAGCTAGAGGGGCATTTATGATGCCGGCCCAGGCATGTGTTGTGGGTGGGCAGTGAGACCTCCCAAATTGGGATTCCTAGGTTGGGGGGGGGGGAGCAAGCTGTGACCCAGCCCCGCAGACTTTTAGACTCTAAGTGCCGGGTTACCAGGCTAAGGAAACCTGCAGACAGGCTTTTAATATGAACACTTCCAGGATTTCTATAGGTAGTTACTACAGCATTCTCTCCCATCAACTAATCCCAATCACCCGGTTGGCCATGCACGTACAGCGGCAAACCTGACTGCCTGCCAATGGTCAAAAAGGTTGTGCAACTAGCGCAGGAGCGTGACATTCACGTTTTAGGCTTCATCAGTCTCATTAAGAAGCTCCCCTCTTAGAAGGGCCCTGGGGGATGCTGTGCTACCGATCTACAGTCTTAGATCCCCTTAAATCATGAAAAAGTCTTGAAACTGCACAACCAGCCTACAGTATGCCACTTGCAGGCTCTCAGCCTAAACCAGAACAAATATTATATGTGACTATTGGTCCGGTTATCAGGCAAGTGTACTGCTCAGGTGGGGGGTTATGTAGTGATCCTGGCAACCCAATTCAGGATGTCCCATGGGAATCCGAATAGTCAGGCCAAAAGCAAAATGTGACTTATGGCCTAAATTAAATTTCCTTCCCAGGCACACACCAACTTCCTCCCAACTTATCCCTGGTGGGAACTTTGTAAAGTAAGCCATTTCAAAGTATCTCAAAAACTCGAATTAAACATAAATAACATATATTCTAAGCAAAGCCATTTTATTGCTTACATTTCTGGATTGCAGCTGAGCTGGGAAAGGAGTGTCATGGTGTTGCAGATTTAGGAGACTTGAGCATGCTCTGTTGTGGTCAGAGACAGCTGTGGGACTCACTGTAGCTTGTCATGCTCACTTATGCTGATAGCACCAAGGGACAGAGTGGCTGTTAGACCACAGGCTTTGGTCCTAGAGGAATGAAATGGAAAGTAGGGCACTAATTAGAGCCCTGCTACGGCTTCTACTCGGTGAAGGACGAGAGGTATTTGTTACCTGCTTGCTTCCATAATGGTGATGCTACTGTGCACTGCAACCTCAGGCCTGCCTGCCAGCTAATGGGGGAGGCATGTTCCATACAGAATGGATCTGAGCCCATGCTGCATCCCTCACTTCCTGTGGCGCCCCAGAGCCGTTCACCAACACTTGCAGGCTGGGTCGCAAGTCAAAGGGGCCTGGTCACACCCTCTCCATTCACTACATTGGAGGGGGGGGGCGTGGCAGCCCATGGTACATTTCCTCCATGTCAATAAATGGAGAGGGTATGAAGTGCTCTTTAACTGCTGACATGGTGTGAACCCGACCTAACATCAATCCCAATCCCATGTATTGGACCCGTATGGCACAGGGCTGCAGGGGGGGGGGGCTTGGGTGTCCAGTGATCAGGTGAGTTACTGATCGCCAGACTACCACTGATTAGCTGACAGGACTAGTTAAAGCAGACCAACAGTCAAAAATGACTTAAACCAGACCAACACAACAATCAGTGCTCATATGCATCCCTCCCCAGGGCAATTTAGATTAATGCACATAAAAATTCATTTAGTGCTGCTGGGCTTCCTGTTACTGTGCATTGTGAGTTATGTCAGTTTAATCCAGACAGCAGCATGGCTGAGATGCTGGGAGAGGAAGCTCCAAAAAGGCCTGGAAGCTAGCGAGTGTGAACCCTGTACTTCAGCGGGTCCAGACCAGGAGTCCATAAAAAGGAGAACTGGTCCACATGCTGAGAAGAGAGCTGCTGAAGCAAATAGAGCTCTTGAAATTGCCATAGTGGTGGTTAGTGATGAGAGGAACCCACCATGGTGAGGTGCATAGATTAAAAGGCATTGGCACCATATCAAAAAGAACAAGACAGCACCAGGAGAGTCTTGAAGAGGAAATGCCGGTGATTGTTTAAAGGGCTGCGCCAAGTGAAGATCCCTATTTGAAAAGGCCGAGAGGCCCTGTTCAATGTTTAAGAGCAATCATTAGGTGGACTGTTAACAGAAATGCGATGACTTCAGCTTGCATAACTTTGTATTGAACTTTATGCCAAAAAACATCATGATGCGGCTTAAATACTTATATGAGTTAACCTTTTATGCAAATAGAAGGCATCGTCTGTCCCTGTTCTGATTATATGTGGCCTGATTTAGCAAAGGCCATTGACAAAAATGTGTTTATTGAGGTAAAAATACCAGCTTTTTCCCCACATCAGGGTAGAAGGTCAGGGAATCTTTGTGACCCTGAGCACCACATGCTGGTAACTAGTTTGCAGATTTGCAGACCCCCCAACACCCACCCATCTAGGTGAACACCCAATCTTTGTCAAAGATCATGGGAGCTGGTAGATTGCCAGGGCTGGGAGGGTCTCCAACACCTGGGTTACCATCCCTATGTTTGGTGCTATGGGCTGCTAACTTGTAGGGGAGGGCATTTGAAAAAATACAATTCTGTGATTACTCACCTGTAGAATTGGTATTATATGTATACAGCACGTCCTGTTCTAGAAGATATTCCTTACACTTGGGTCATACATCCAGTAGATGGCGCTGGACTGCAGAGGCAGAAAAGGGCCTCCTCCCGGCCCCATATATACCAGGGACCTCCCACAAATTCCCCAGTATTGAAAAGCAGTTAAAATGGAACCGGGAGAATTATAACCATTACAAAAACTGAACAATCACCATACAGAGGTAACTAAGAAAAATGATAACAAGGGTGGGATGGAACAGGACGTGCTGTATACTTATAATACCAATTCTACAGGTGAGTAATCACAGAATTGTATTATTCTAAGTATACAGCATGTCCTGTTGCAGAAGATATTCCTTACACTTGGGACATCCAATAGCAGTGTCCGCAAGGTAGGGTGGGATCCCCAAAAGTAACAGCAGACAGTTTAAACCACTGCCACCTGCAGAACCTTGCGGCCAAAAGCAGCATCAGCTGAGGCCCTAACATCAACCTTGTAAAACTTTGAAAAAGTATGAACAGTAGACCAAGTAGCGGCCTTGCAAACTTGTTCAACAGAAGCTTGGTGCTGAAAAGCCCAAGAGGCACCAATAGCACGAGTAGAATGAGCTGTAAGGCGGAAGGCAGGCTCCTTCCCCTTAGCAGAGTAGGCCTGGATCACAGCCTGACGTATCCACTTGCTGATAGTGGACTTAGCCAGAGCAAGACCTTTCTTAGGTCCAGACGGAAGTACAAAAAGAGCAGCAGTCTTCCTGAAGGATTCAGTAGCCACCAAATAGAACTTCGGAGTTCTGACAACATCCAAAGAATGTAAAACCCTCTCCTTAGGGTTACTAGGATTAGGACACAGAGAAGGCAAAACAATGTCCTGATTGAGATGAAAGGCAGAAACAACCTTAGGCAGAAAATCTGGCTTAAAACGAAACACCACCTTGTCCTAGTGTCTCTCAAAATAAGGAGGCTTGATGGAAAGCGCCGCCAACTCAGAAACATGCCTAATAGAAGTGATGGCCACCAAAAAGACCACCTTAAGCATAAGAATGGACAAAGGGGCCCCTTGCAAGGGCTCAAAGGGAGACCCCTGCAGGGCAGATAAGACCAAGTTCAAGTCCCAGACTGGTAACCCCCTGGAAAAAGGTTTTGACCAGGGAATGCTGAGCAAATGATCTTTGGAAAAAAATGGCCAAGGCAGAAACATGACCTTTCAGAGTACTGAGCTGAAGACCCAGATCCAAGCCATGTTGAAGAAACTCCAGAATCCTAGGAATAGAAAACACAGGACTGGGAAGCGAGTTAGACTCGCACCAGTCAATGTAAGTACGCCAAACCCTGTAGTAGATGGAAGAAGAGGACCTTTACCTAGCCCTGATCATGGTATTTACAACCGAGGCAGGCAGCCCTTTTTCCATCAAGATGGAGTCAGGCCGTCAAAGCCAGCTTTTGTAAATTGGGGTGGCGTAGGTGCCCCTGAGTGAGCAGATCTGGAACCCGGGGCAGGGCGTACTGATCTACTGCCAGCTGCACGATGTCTGCGAACCACAGTCTTCTTGGCCAACAGGGGGCCACCAGGATGGCTGGCACCACTTCCTGAACTATCTTGCGCAGCACCCTGCCCAGCAGGGGAAACACATACAGGCGCTAAAAGCTCTTCCAAGACATTGCCAGGGCATCCATAGCCAAGGCCAGAGGATCCTGGGACAGAGAGACAAAGACTGGAAGCTTGTGATTTTGTGACGGGATGCAAACAGATCAGCATCCGGCTGACCCCAGCGGTGGCACAGGGAGCGAAACACCCTGCTGCTGAGGGACCATTCTCCCAGACGAGAGGTCCCCTGCTCAGAGAGTCTGCCTCTAGATTCTCCACCCCCGGGATGTACACAGCTGAGATGCAGGGAACATTCTCCTCCACCCAGGACAGTATCAGGGACACTTCCTTGAGGGCCCTCTTGCTCCGGGTCCCTCCCTGATGATTGATGTAGTCAACCGCCGTCTGGTTGTCCGAGCGGACCTGAACAGCCCGACCCCGCAGGTGTGGGGTTAAGTGGGCGAGAACCAACCTGATCGCACTCAATTCCAGAATGTTGATAGGAGCATGGGCCTCCTGAGGGCCCCACTAACCCTGGAATTTCAGGGACTTCCAAAAGCCCCCTCAACCTGTCAGACTGGCATCCGTGGTGACCGTCTCCCAGCAGGGGGCCAGAAAGGATCTGCCCCCCAGCAGGTTCCTTGAGTCCAGCCACCACAACAGAGACCGCCTGACCAGAGGGGACAGGACAAACACCTGATCCAAGGAAACAGGGTCCCGATTCCATACTGACAAGAGGTGAAGCTGAAGAGGTCTCATGTGAAACTGAGCATATGGAACCGCCTCGAAGCAGGACACCATCAGGCCCACCAGCTGCATTCCCTGCCTGATGGATGGATGAGGACAAGACAGCAGGAGCTGAGCTTTCTCTTGAAGAATCTCCACCTTCTGCTGAGGAAAAAAGATCTTGACCTGAGATGCATCCAGAATCATGCCCAGAGAGGACCAGCTCTGCCTGATGGAAGAACTGAGAAGCAATAAGCATGTCGTCCAAGTAGGGAAGAATGTGAATGCCCTGAGATCTCAGCAGAGCCATTACTCCTGCCAGCACCTTGGTGAATACCCTGGAAGCCGAGGTGAGACCGAAGGGCAAGGCCACAAATCGGTAGTGCTGATCCTTCAGAGCGAACCTGAGGAATCTCTGATGACCTGGAAAGATAGGAACATGAAGGTAAGCATCCTTGATGTCTACAGAGGTCATGAAGTCCCCTGGGCGTAGGAAAGTCACAGCTGAGCGCAGGGTCTCCATGCGAAAGTGTCTGAATCTGACAAATTTGTTGAGGTGCTTCAAGCCCAGGATGGGTCTGATGGACCCATCTTTTTTGGGAACAATGAAAAGATTGGAATAATAGCCTTTGCCCCTTTCCTTCAAGGGCACCCGGCAGATGAGACCCAGTTCCAGAAGGCCTTATACAGCTATGGACAAACTCTGAGCTGACAGGGGGTTTCGAGCTAACCGAGATTTGATGAATCTTGGGGGCGGCCAGGCTGCAAACTCTATCTTGTAACCGGAGGACACTACCTCCTGAATCCACCGGTCTGAGATGTGAAGCCTCCAGACATGAGCCAAGAGCCGAAGCCATCCCCCCACCCGGATGGGTGAGGGTGCCCCTTCATGCCTGAGAGGGCTTGGGGGAGGACTTAATCTTGGGACCCCAGGGGGGGCCAGGGCGGCCACGTCCTCTGCCCCTGCCCCAAAAATCTCCGCGGGCTCCAGCAAAGGAAGCTCCCCGTCCAATTCTGGATCCCCTAAAGGAAGGAGAAAAGGCACCTGAACCCCGAAAGGACCGGGGCTGTCTTCTACGCTGAGGTAACTTGCCTCCCTTAGCAAACAAGTCCAGACGTTCACCAAAGAGGCGCAGCCCCTTGAAGGGAAACCCAGTTAGAGCCTTTATGGCAGCATTGTCAGCAGCCCACTGGCGCAGCCAGACCGAGCGGCGTATCGCCACCAACAAGGCAGAAGCCCTGCCACACATTCTAATGGTATCATCCAAGGCAGAGAGAACATATGCAACAAATTCCTCACAGCGCAGAAGAGCTCTATACTCTTCACTACCTGCATCATCAGGGGCCCCATCTAAGAGACCCCTGAGCAGACTTTTAATAGCAACAGCAGTAATGGCAGAGGAACAGACCGGACGCAGCGCAGTCCCCACACAGGCAAAGGCATGGCAAATCAGCTGATCTATGCGCCTATCCTCCCCCTCCCTCAGTGTAGTAGTGTCAGGGGAATGCATGACAGATGTGTTAGACAACCCCAAAACCTCGGGAGGACATGACCACCATTTAACCATTTCAGCAGGAAAGGGATACCACTTATCCCAACTCTTTGGCACCCCGAGGAGCCGGCTAGGCCGTTCCCACTCCTTGAGCACCAGATTATTAAAATGAGCTTGTTCAGGAAACTCCAAGCGTGGTTTAACAGTATGAAACAGCTCCCCCTGCTGCCACGGAGCCACGGCAGGAGGAGAGATACAGAGTACATCAAAAATGTGAGCCAAAAGCCTGTCAGTATCATCTGAAGCCCATGGGTCATGTCCAGAATCGGCACCATACGGTCTAGAATGTTCCTCAGATGATTCTGAATCAGAAATCAATACCCCCTCTTCTAGGGGGGTATAACTGGTAACATTAAAAAAATTCCTCAGCCTCCTTAGGAAAGAGGGAAACACCAGGTGATAAATGCCTTCTTAGCAGAAGCCTTACGCGGGCCAGAGCCAGCAATATGTCTCTCAATGCTGGCCACCCGTGCAGCCAAATCAGGTTGAGACTCACCACTGGTATGCACCTCAATGGGAGTCAGATGTAAGCGTGGGGGGGTAGGCGAAGCCCGAGGGGGCGCAGGCCCAGCCACCGGTAACCCAGACTGCAGCGCAAGCGTCTGCTGGGCACAGGGTACACACACCCTGACATCATCACTTATAGGGGATACCCCACACGCCACACACAGCCGGGCTTGTCCCGAAGGAACCCCAAGCACATTATCCTGAGAAGCCTCCATATGGTAATTATTGTGGCACAATAGGCCAATTGGGATTGACGCCAAGAGGCTACCCCAATAGCCCGCTAGGGAAGTGGGAGATATACAATACAATAGCCCTCCAATAGGGAGTTAACACTAAATAGAGGTGATAGGACCAGAAGAAACCACAAAAGTTTGACCCGCCTGTAAGACATAAGCAAAAAGATCCCGTAAGCAATGCACAATACAGATAAATACAAAGTAAATCAGCCCGCAGGGGCACTTGCGGACCACGATAGGGAGACGCCAGACACACGCAGCCGAAAACCAAAATGGCGGCAGCATATACCTCGAGGGGCGAAAACGCGCCCACATGACAAAGCCAGCCAATGATGGCGCAGCTGCGCCTGAGGTGATGTCGCCGCCGAGTGCGGAGCGAAGTACAAGCACGCGGCGGCAAAAGAAACAGTGCAACCAATTCAAAAAGGGATCATCACATAAATATAATATATATATATATATATATATATATATATATATATATATATATATATATCCCCCCCACAGAGATCTACTAGGGAGAGCGAAGGGGAAGCCAACTGCGGGGACAGGGGGCGAGGGGCATAAGACGCGGGAGGGGCATCCCATAAGGCTCACCATGGGCCTGTACCTCCTACCCTTTGGTGGGGGACTGCGGTTGGAGCAGCGCTCCTTAGCACCTAGCAGCGGTGCTGCCTACCTTCACCTGAACCAGTGCAGCCTAAGCTGGGAGGCAGTGGAAGGAAACGGGTGAGAATAGTCCTACAGGCTAATAGCCCCGCTCACCTGCGAGTAGAGAGAGCCATCTTCTAGTAATCGCAGCCCAGACTGCAGAGAAGAACTGGGGAATTTGTGGGAGGTCCCTGGTATATATGGGGCTGGGAGGAGCCACTTTTCTGTCTCTGCAGTCCAGCGCCATCTACTGGATGTTAGAACCCAAGTGTAAGGAATATCTTCTGGAACAGGACGTGCTGTATACTTAGAATATTGGACCAAAACCTTGCCGATAGACCTGGGAATCTTATAGATTCCCTCCTCCCGGGCAATCCAAAATCAGGATGCCCCGCTGTGTGAAACTGCCCAGGTCACCCCATACACGTACCTTGTTTCCCAGTCCAACGGCGCATGTGCGGGCCACAGTCGCATCCCCGCTATCCCTCTGCTCGCACCAGGCATTTGTGAATGACCGGCATGGGAATGCTCCCTGTTAGAAGGTATCGGGGGATGTAGCCGCCAGCACGCTAATTGGACAAGTGGCCGCACATGTGCCGCAGGAACGGGAAGATTTGAGTTTCATTCAGACGACCTGGGGGGTTTCACGCAGCAGGGCAACCCCGATCAGGGTGCCCTGGAGGAGAGGACCAAGACCCAGGATAGTCAAAACCCTAGGTTTTGGTCCACTTTAAAAGGGAAAGTCCACCTTCAAAGGAATTTTTAGAAGTGTTTATTTTTTGTGCCACATGGATGTCCTCAATATGCAGAGTCAATTTAGTATTTTTTTTTTCAAATTTTAGAAAATGTGTTTTTTATGGAAGCATTTCTTGCTACCTTCAATCTGTTGCCATTGGCAACGTACACCAAGAAGAGGATTATGATCCCTGTACACACAGTACACTGCTGCTATGGCTAATGCGAAGGTGAGGGAGCTCACTCATGTCCAGCAGCAATGTTCTGTGTGTACAGGGCTCATTTATCTCTTCTTGATGTACAAACTTGGTATACCTTGCCAATGGCAACAGATTGCAGGTAGTCAAAACTGCTTTCATAAAACACACATTTTCTAACATAAGAAAAAAATTATAAAAATACTAAAATCAGCTCAGCAATCTGAGACATCATTTCTTTTAAAAATTCCATTTGAAAGTGGGCTTACCCTTTAACTCTTGCAGTGCTGATCCTAGCACTGTAAAAGCAACAAAAACATTGCATGCCTTCATTCATTTGATCCCAGCATAAAATGAAAACATCATATGCAGCAAAAAAAATTTAAAATGGTCTCCTGATATATATATATATATATATATATATCTATGGACACTATAAATAACTACGTAGTGAAGTTCTGAGGCTGTCAAATCGGACCTTTGTGTGACCTCCAGTGCACATGGCAACACATTCAAGCAGCGTTCTGCGAAGCAGCCAAGGGTTGTAATTCCTACCGACTTCAAAGGCCTTATCGCTCATGCTGCTTCTGTAGAGGTTCTCTGAAAACCAAGAGATCCAGAAGGCAGCAAGCAGAGCAGTAATGACGCTCATTTAGAAAAAGTAAAATATATGGTGGAGGGGCCAACCAACCAGGCCAGACTACCCTTTAAGAAAGGAAGGGGGGTCCATGAAAAGCAGAGTCAGCATCTGGAAGAATGGAGGATGGAATTTTCCAGGGCAGAGGCAACTTCCTCTCATGATACTTAATATATTCAATATGTTCAGGTTACATAACAGGGACAGGCCTAGAAAGAAATAAGGGAGCCCTTCAAACGTCTTAAATATTTTAAGGCACCAAAAAAAGTCTGCTCTAAAATATTTAGAAGGAGCAATTAGTGATGAAAAAAAAGTTGGTTAAACTTTGCTTTATCTAGTCACCTTGTGTACTTCCTAAAGGTTATTTAAATACAATAGTTATAAAAAAGTGATCAAGTGGCATCAGAATAGCTTCACATATTTAAACCCATGACATTTGGTCAAATCTACTGCAAAAATTATAAGGTGAAAGGCAGGCTGATTGGGTAAGCTAAGGGATTCAAATAAAGAACATTAAAGTTGGTAGCCAAGTTGCTTCTCGCCCTTCTGTGTAGAGTGCAAGCTCTTCAGCTAACAACAGCTGACATGCACTCTTACTTACACCCCCCACCCCATGTCAGCTGTTGTTAGCTGAAGAGCTTGCACTCTACACAGAAGGGCGAGAAGCAGGAAGTAAATGACAGGTGGGTGGGGGGACAGGAAAGCTCATTGCTCAGGTTGGCTGAGGAGCATGCACTCTACACATGAAGTAAATGGGGGACAGGAATCTCACCTCCTTGCACTTTCTCAGCAGCTCGATGAACTGGTCCCGGGTAATGGCCTCCTCGCCCCGGGCCAGCCGCTCCTCCAGCCAGCGCAGCAGTGTGCTCTGATGCCGGGCCTCTAGTTGTGTGCAGCGGGCTCTGCTTGCCGCCCGAAGCCTCCGCCAGCTCCGCGCTCTCGGCTTCTTCCTCCTCCCGCGCCTCTTCGTCTCCACTCCTCCGTCTACGAGGCCCGAGACGCTTCCACCTCCCCCGGCCTGGCCACGCCCATGTGCCCGCCCCCAGCACTGACAGCCCCGGCCGGCAATGGCCGGCAATTGTCACCGGCACCGCCGGATCCCGGGCTGATGTGACAGCCCTGGGCAGCGGTCCGGACAAATGGCGTCTGCGGTCCGGATTCGGACCGCGGTCCGCCATTTGAGTACCCCTGCCCTAGAGTCAAAATTATCTGCTGGGCATGCCCCATAGAACACCTGACTCTTGGCTGATAAATCTGTTACAGGATAAACGTGTTACATTGGAGATACATAGGTGTTATAAACAATCAATACAATTTATCACAAACTAACGCCAAATGTTTACTTTTGCAGTAGGAAAATGTAACAGATTTATGAGCTGGGAAGCAGACAATTGTCCATAATGAAATTATATTCAGCCCCATGCCAGCGGACCTGGCAAATGACAACTAAAAGTTAAAGCAGAAGTGATATTATCACCCCAGAATATCACTATCCATTTGCCTGAGTTTTTGAAAGTTCTATCAAGAGGAGAGAGAGAAGGAAAGAGGGAGGAATGGCCACATGGTTGTACATCCATATGTGCTTGGCTGGAATCAGCATGCAGACCACATGGACAGAATTTCAAAATGTTTTTTTTGGGTTTGTATCCTGAAAGGACAATGGAGTTATGTTGTGTGGCTGGTACATTGTTAAACCCCTCACTACAAGCCTTGCCTACCTTCTTCTGCAGCAGCAGTCCTGATTAGATATATACTGTAGATAGATAGGGACAGTCCACTCTAAATGACTTTTGTGGTTCTTGGGAGCAGCCATGATGGGAATACTGTATGCCACCCCATTGTCTTCTAAGGCAGAAAGCAAGTCTAGCATAGGTTGAAAGGTCAGGTCTGTTGTGGCGTAATTTTTATAGGACGATATCAACATTTTACAAATGATGAATTATATAATACTTCAAATGTGGTCATGTATACCCAAATGTACAGCTGTATTTCTGATGCTAGGTCATGATGTTTATGACAGTAATAAATAACAGCAGTGTCATTTTTGTCGGCTTCAAAGTGCTAGGCATAGTGCACGGGGCACTTTCCTCCACGTGTGTGGCCTTGCACGACCAACATAACCAAAAGGTTAATCAAAATGATGTTTCACGATGATTAGAAGCCAGGCATTAAAAGCCCAACACCATAATAGCAGCAATGACATCTCTTCTTCAGAGAGACACGACTTTACCTCGAGGCGCATCTGTTTCTAAGAGAAGTTTATGAGTCATCAAGAGCTGTCAGGGATGAGATTTTATGCATTTAGATTTTCATGTAGGAGATTAATTAATAACTGACAAATGCAATATTGCTACAGTTGTTTAAAGGCAATCCAAGAGTCAAGAGATGAATAAAGAGGTCTGTAGCAGCCACACAGGCCAGAGCTGGACAAATCTCAACAGCAAGACAGCCAGTGCCTAGATTAAAGGGTTAGCTTTGAAGCCTCCTCTGTAGCGGACAGTGGAAGCAGATGTTCCCTGGAAAGGAAACCAAGGCAAACCTTTTACAGATGTGACCAGATAGAACCATTACATATATGCATACACATAGCAGACACCAAAAGTAGGACCTGATTGTATCTTAGTGTGGACTTAAACAGGACCAACACCCTTCCAAGAAACCGTGCTCATACGTTTCCCTTCCCCAGGGCAATTCAGATTGCTGCACAATAAAATTAATGTAACCTTTTTATATCTACGTCCTATGGAGCTGCAGGTAGCCTGCAAAAAGGTTTTGCATTGTGGGTTGTCAGTTAAACCGGACCTTCACCATGATTTATTGAAATGCCCAAACCCTTATAAAATAATTCCCCAGCATCTAAAATTATTATATTTTAAGTTGTTAGTCACTTATTATTCTTTCCCCCACTGGGCTGCAACTCTGTTCAGGACTTTAGGATACGGGCGCTGCCATCTTGACTCAGAAGCATCACACTTACTGAGAAGAGGAGAGTGGGAGAAAGTACAGGGGTGGGTTATAGCTGTGCTTTGCTCAGACAGAGCAGAGCTGGGGTCAGGAAAAGGTCAGCGATCCCAGAATGCAGAGCAGCACAATTAGAAGGCACTTCCTGTTTGCAGGCTGCCTGATGTCCCATGAGCCGCCATCTTGGATGTTTAAAGGTTCATAACATGCAGTAGATGCAGGTAGGATGATTTTTAATGTGAGCAATCTGTATGTACAGGGTGTGGGAAACATAAGATATGCTCTTATTCAGGGTGAAGGTCCGCTTTAATGTGGACCAAAACAAATTTTTGGACTATCCTGGGTTTTGGTCCTTTACAACTGGGGGTGCCCTGCTGTGTGGAACCCCCCCAGATCACCCAATCTAAATCACCTCTTCCCAGTCCTACGGCGCATGTGCAGCCACTCGTCCAATCAGCGCACTCGGAGCTGCCGACGTCATGCCATCTAAGACATTGTCTAAGGCCAACAGCTCCGAGTGTGCTGGTGGCCGCATCCCCCGCTTCCCTCTAACAAGGAGCGTGCCCGCACCGGCCATTCACAAATGCCTGGCAAGGGCACGCCTCCTGCTAGAGACATAAAGGGGAGATGCGCCGTTGGACCAGGGACAAAGGGAGACCTGGGGGGTTTCACACAGCAGGGCATCCTGATTTTGGTTTCCCCTGGGGGAGGGAATCTTATAGATTCTCGGGCCAATCGCGCTCGGTTTTGGTCCACTTTAGCAGCAGCACAGCTGGGAAGCCTGGGAAAGGGAATCTCTGGGGCGATGGCCGCAACCAGGAAAACATTGGTGAGCCAGCGTTACATTTGCTCCTGCATCCATTGAAAGCTGTAAGTGCTGAAAATGATTTAGTATTGTGCATGTAGATATGGCTAATGTATACTAACCAGATGTAAAACACTTTATTGGGGTTATTCTTTGAGTGGACCTATATTCTCTGCATCTCTGGATCAGGTCAGGTCCTGGACCCAAGGACCATAAGACACATACTCACTTTTACCTAACATGGCTCTATGTGACACAAGACCAAGAAACAGTTGCACACTCCCTGTTGAATAACCTCATAATAATCTCAGAAAGAGAACTAAGTATCTTGAAATATACATAGTCTACAAAAAGGCATCGCCTGGTTTCAGCAATTTCTGTATCACTAGAGCTAACATATTACTACTATTACTTACTAATGCTTTTTTTAGGAGCGAAAACAGGAGTAAAAAGCTCGATCTCTTCTGGCATATCTGGAGGTTTCCCCCACAAAACAGCAAAACCACAAACCTAAACAAGCAAATAAAGAAGGGGGGCATGGCATTTTGCTATGGGGGAGGGGGGTTAAATATTGTTCAAGGTCCGGAGTTAATCAAGACACATAGAAAGCAATAGCACATTCCCAATGACATTTTAGTTCTTGAACTTTAAATGCTCAAGGACAATCTTTCAGCCGCAAAGCTTCTTTTCAAGGGAGCAGACAATAAAAGTTAATTCTATATACACATTACACACAGACATTATTAGCACATTCACTGTGCATAAAGATAACTCGGGCGTGTGTGCAGGGTGATGGTAGAAAAGAGGAAAAGAGGTCGCAACTCATCAATAGACCTTAGTTCCAGATGAATGAAGCCAATAATTATGACCTTGATGGCAACATCAGTGCTTCTACACAACTATATACATAAGCTTTACTGTAAAAGCATTAGATCTATATGGATAGTATATTTCTAATACAGAGCAACAATTAAAGTAGACCTTTTAACAATCACCCCTGGGGCATTCAAATTTGGGATGGACACCTCGTTTAGGATCTATAGAATTCCAACAAAAAGTTACTTAGCTCTGTGATGGGGCATAGGAAAGATCGAAATATCTGCCTCCCATTGGAGAAGGGCCAATGCTGCATGTGTGGACAGATATTTTCTGCCCCCCACTGGATCCACTTGCAAATGGTGAGCATCTCTTTAACATACCAGAAGGGCCCACAGATGGTGTGAGTGGTGGATTAGGTTAGTTTAGTGTCCTGTGAACCAGGGCCCACCTCTAGCACCGAGTTGCCAGAAGGCTTTAAAGTAGACCAAAACCCATTGAACTTGTGTGAAATACATTTGTTTAAAGGCCCTTGCTGATATTCCCTTCTTAGGTTTAAAATGGATCAAAACACACCGTGGAGTCTAAGAAACTCCAGGGTAGGCCCACTCACTCCCGCCAGGGCATCCAATTTTGTGAACCCCCCCTGAGTCGAGCACAAATCTTACCTTTTCCCCGGTCCCACGCTATATGCATGACTTGCACCAACATCACACACCTCTCTTCTTGGATGTGGGAAAAATACAATGGCGGCACTCCAAAAATCAAACATCTAGCTAGTGTCCATATGCATGTGGGGCCAAAACTACTCAACGACCAGCAACCCTATGCCACTAGGGTAAAACAGCAACCAATAATAATCTGCTAATGCACCACTAAGTGTATAAAAACTGTACACAGGAACAAAGACATTTAAAAACTCAGGGGTTATTGTATTCTACATTTTGCTTGTGTATGTTCACATGCAAAGAAACTTTAAATATGTATGCAGGTTTACTTGATATGTTTTTCATTGAGCCGCTCCTTTGCCCTTATGCCTTCCCCTGACCCCCTCCCGCACCCCCCCTTTTCCCCTTTCCCTAATGTGTATTGTGATGTATTGTGACTTTTTCCCTTTTCTTTGTATGTTTCTATGCAAAAACCCTTAAATAAAGAATTATAAAAAAAAAAAAAAACTCAGGGGCAAACCTCCCCCTTCCTCCCCACCCTCCCTAGGTGGAACTCTCCCGGGTGATGCCGAGCATCGGTCACAAGTGCAGCTGCACTAGCCACAACGTGAGCTTGAAGCGAGCTAGCTTGGTGAACAGCGGGGGTTCACACAGCAGCGTGCACCGGGGAAGGACCAAAACCCGGGATAGTGGAAATCCCCGGTCTTGGTCCACTAAGAACTAGAAATGGATATTTTTGCTTACCAAATTGTCCTGGTACACCAATTTATTTTGCTGTTATCCTCTGTGTGATGGCAAACAATTGCAGTAATGACATCACTGCCATTTACAACAGTGGCAATGACTTGAGGAGATGGAGCTTTATAGCTAAAACAGGCGGCATTAGCTAGAAGCAAAGTGATGCTGGATCAGTGAAAATTGCCAAAAGGTACTGTTCATGGGTGGAGCAAATCAGGAGATACTAGTTAAAAATGTGGGTTTTGTTGTTCGTTAAGTCAGCTTTTTTTCACTATTCCCCACTTGCAAAAACTCTGCTCCTGGCAGCCTAAACCTTTAACATAGTACTAATGAAATGTTACTACTATAAAACAGAGATTATATTATGCAAATCATCAAGTCGCTGAACCCAATAAACTTTCGTTTCAGATCTCCGTAGTCAATGGAAAGAACTGGAACACTAGAGATATGAGAGGCTGTGTATATGGATTACGCTATTGTGGAAGTATTTCCTTTACATGTCACATTGTAACAGCGGCCAGCCTGGTTCAGGTTTATTAAAGGTTAGACGATTTCTTATAGGCTCCTCTCTGACAAAACCCATCAGCCCTCGCATTAGCCGTAGCAGTCACTGGATGTTCTTTATGAGCAGATCTAAGTTCAAAAGAAGCAATAAAAAGAATATGGAGCAAAACACCTAAAATGAAGAGCTTGTTACTTCCATCATTTCTTTACACATTGATTTACTTAGAGTGAATATTCATGTATTTCTTTACATGGCCAATATGTCTAGGACATAAAATATATGCCATTTTGATGTATTCATAGGTCCTCCTTCTCCACGTACGCCGCTGGAGATGCGGCCGATCTCACTCTCCATTGAAGCCATTTGCAAAAAGACATGGTGACGGCAAATGGCTCTGATTGGACGAGAGCCTGCGCATATGCCTTCGGACCGGAAAAAGGAAAGTTGTAATGGTCAATAAGAGGGGGGGGGGGGGTTCACACAGCGGGGCATCCCAATTCGAAATGCACCCAGGGCAAGGAACAAAACCCGGGATAGTAAAAAACCCGGTTTTATTAGGCTTTAACAATAGTTGTCCTGTAAAACTGGACACAGGTAATAGGTAATACTTCTCTTCATTAGGTTTTTTAAAAGGAAAAACACAATGAAACCTATCAGGAATAACATGGAAGACTTCCAGTAGCTGGCAAGCCCTGGAGAAGCCAGGCAGCAGGTGTAGCAGTGTACCTTGACAATTGAACCAGCTTATGGAATAAAGGATTAAAACTGCTAAGCAGGATTAGGTAACCTGAGGCTGCAGACCACTGTGCCTTTGCCAAAGGGATTAAGAAAAAAAAAAGCACCTTACTCCCTTCTGCACCAGCAAGTGTTCTATGGGGATAGTAAACTTGACCTTGGCGCCCTGACTGGAATTACAAAGTGCCAAGCACAAGGTGGATGCGGCCCTGTTGTGAAGTGCAAATCAGTCGCCACCAGTTGTGGGGAGGTCAGTTGGGGCATGATGATGATACAGGAAGACGGGTGCTACTCTCCAAACATAGCTGTCATGTTTTGGCAAAATTGTCCAAATTACTTTGAGGAGATTCAGCAATTGGAAAACAAATTTTAGCCATCATGCAACATTGTAAAAATTACAATACAAAGATATTGGGGTCGATTCAGAGCCAGGGGTGAATCCTCACTCCATTTTTCGGAGGTAAACTGCCATTGACGTTTATTAGTTACCGAGTGTAAATTTTCACCTGGCTCTGAATCAGCCCCAAAATAGACTATGAACGTCAATGGCAGTTTTCTCTCCTAAAAAAAGAGAATTCTCACCTGACTCTGAATCAACCATATTGATGTCATACTGACAGGGGGTAGGCAGTGTTAGTATACTAATTACACCTGGTAGTGACAGGGTTTCCCCCGGAACGCTGACTCCATTAAAGCAGACCTAAACCCTTTCCAGGCAAGTCGGTAAGGCCCAGGTCCATAAGGACCCAATTTAAAAAGTAATGATCTTTCCTCATGGGGCTCTATATGATAAAGGACAGGACAGTGCATTCACAGATGGGGCTCCACTGGGAAAATGCGAGTCTCTCTCTAATCCTGTGCTCACTGATGGCATGAGCAAGTAGGTTAGGTTAGGGGAGTATCGAACAACTCCCTGGCAAATAGGGGAGTATGGAGTGTTTAGGACCCCTTTACAGTGGCACAAAACCCTTCCCCCCCACCCCATCCTCTGCACCCCTCACTTTGGACAATACAGCTGGCTCAGTGCTGGCCAGGTTTAAAAAAAATGTATTTTCTTTTTCACCAACGAGGCCACACCCACATGTCACTTTCGAGTGTGCCGGCTGACATGACCAGTCTGCTGGCTGCATCACTGGCTTCCCTAATCATTTTGGAGCGCTCCAAGTGTGGGAGAAAGCCTCAGCTACAGGGATGCTGTGTTTGCTAGTGGATTTCACACAGCGAGGCATCCCGAATTAGGATGTCCCAGGGGCAGGCTAGCGTTTTTTGTGCTGCTTTAAAGTGGACCAACACCCGTAAGGTGCCCCTGCCACTGTAAGACAGGCTGGGGGGGGGGGGGGGCTCCCTAAGGTGGCCTGTGGTAACCAAACAATTCGACTATTTCACATACAGAAAAAAGCTAAGCACTGTATTGCTTATTTCACTCTGCTTTGAGGTTCTTCTGGTTGTCCTCATCTTTCTTAGCAACCACAAGCTAAGATGAGGCATTATGGCATGTTATTGCTAGGGAAGGTTGCTTTGTGTGGAAGCAACCCATGGCCATTGGATGACGTATTACTGGCTGCAGGGCCACACTCCACATCCCTCCAACACACCATGGGCTATCTGGCAATATTTGGGGGCTGCATTAAACTGAAAGCAGACCCTCAGCTACTATGCTGCATACATTACATGTTGTGCCAAATGTTGCTTCTTGCTTCCTGGTATAACTATGATAATCTAATAGGATGTTCTGTACCCACCTCATGACTTATTCTTTACAACAATAAGATCCCTTAGATGGACCAAGGCTTTAGCTGTAAAATGCAACTAAGAAAATGTTAGGAAAATCCTACTATAGCTGTATTTTATATCTGGTTATTTAGAATCATTTTAAATGATGGTAGCTGTGGACTGAATAATATGTACCATGAGTTTAAGATAAAACCCATCAGCGGTCGGCCTGGAATCTAAAAGTTTTTCTCAAAATTCTGGATGCCCCACTGTGTGAAACACACCCAAAAAATCTTCGCCTCAACTGTGCATAAGCAGGCTCTCATCAAATCACAGCCCTTTGCCTTGACTACGTCATTTGGCAAAGGGCTCTGATAGTTTTCAACTGGGAGTGCACGCTGCCGCACCCCCAACAGCATGCGCATGCTCCCGCCACTGCACATTCGGACATGCTGGGACAGGAGCACGCACACCACCGGGGATATGGGGGATGTGGCAGCATGTACTCCCCATTGCATTTAATCAGAGCCCTTAGCCGAATGATGTAAGCTCTGACTGAACGAGAGCCCATGCACCATTGGAGCAGGGAAAGGTGATTTTTAGTGGGCAAGCTGGGGGGTTTCACACAGCAGGACATCCCAAATTGGGAAGCGCCAGGGGCACAGAACACAACCCGGGAAAGTCAAATACACAGGTTTTTGCCCTGCTTTAAATTTGATTGGCAAATTCTGAACACACCCCAAATAATAAGAGGGCGTTCACACGCCCACAACCACAATATATGAGTTTTGTTATTTTTATTTTCCCATTCTAAGTGATTTTTTTTCTACTGGAATTATACAGATTATGGGTCACATCGAAAATGGAAACATTTTGAAAAGGATTGTTATTTGTCTGAATTTTTACATGGCAAAACATTGTCCATTTTAACAGGGGTGTGTACACTTTTTATGCCACTTTATATAATTGAATTATTATTGTTTATTAATATAGCACCAATTAAAGAGAAATTTAATAGAAGAGAAAATAATGTTTGTACCAAATCCCAAACCAAACCCTAGACCTCCATTAAACATCTGCCCCCAGCTAGGACAAAAGACAAACAGTCATATAAGCAGCAGGTCATTGGCACCTTCTCTTATCTGCTAGTGATGGTGAGGAGGGGGCTTTAAAAGCAATGTGTCAAGGAGCAAATGGCTGGCGACCTCTCTTAAGATGCTTTAAAGTGATACTGCAGGCAAAGGTAATTGTTACACCATTGTGTCGGGCTGCATTTGGCACTGTCCTAAACTGTATTCCGCTTTTCAATTGCCCAGATATCAGGGTTTATAGATACAGCAAATTACATTCTCTTTTTCATCCCGTCCTCCAATCAGCTCAGTGGAGCGGGACAGGATTGCTGGCTCTCATCCAAACAGCACTATATGGCGTGCATATTAATGCCTGGCATACATCTCTGTTTACACAGCGAGACATCCCAATTTGGGACGCCCCAGGGAAAGGCCTGGGGTCTTTTAGAATCCAAGGGCCGCCATACATGCGCGTCCGCCGCCTCCCGCGCGTTCCTCTTACATGGAGCGCACCCGCGCCGGCCATTCACAAACGGCCGGCACGGGAGCGCGCCCTGCTAGAGGGACGCGCGGGAGGCGGCGGCAGCGGACGCGCATGCGCCGCTGGAATGTGGAAAAGGTAGGATTGTGGGCTTCCTGGGGGGTTTCACCCTGCGGGACATCCCGATTTCGGATGCCCCGCGGGGAGGGATCTGATTGGCCCGGGAATCTTATAGATTCCTGGGCCGATCCCCCCTGGGTGTTGGTCCACTTTAACCTCTGTATAATTAAACGTACTGGGTCCCGACATAAAGTCCCACGTGTTTCATGCTCAGCAGCAGCCTCCAGAAAGGCATGACACTACTCCCTCAATTGCAGTAAATGGAGTGGGCACGCTCGGTTTACTGACGCACATGGAGGTGGCACTTAGTCCTGCAGAACTCAATCCCAGGACCTACGGTTGTAGGCCAGGACATCTGCAGGAAATAAAAGGTGAGTATTCTTTTTGTACTTGCCTGGACAGTCCCTTTATGAATTATCTTGATTTGGGAACCCTGTACAGTTAAAGGTTTTTAGGAAGCCCAAATCAGGTATTCTGTATGACAACACATTGGAACCAACTACACACTGCAGTGAAGCATGGATATTGGAGTAGGTTTAGCTGCCACATGTGTAGCCATTTCCTGTGCCCAGGTGGACCTAACTCTCCTAGAACACGGACAGGGTCTCTCTAATGGCATGAGGAGGTAGGTTAAGTTTGTGTAGTATAACTGTTGGCCAGGAACCTGCTCGACACAGTTACCAGAGAGGGTTTGGTTCTGCATTAAGAGTTTTAGAGCATCACCTAAAAAGACCCAGGACCTTGGTGGGGCTTTTAATATTGCTTCTTATAGTGGATTTAAGTCGGACCAACACCATTCCAAGAGACAGTGCTCCTATGCATCCCTCCCGGGCCATTCAGATTGTTGCGCGTAAAAGTGTATTTATCTTTTTATAAATCCTTTATTTAACCGCAAAATGGTTTCATACGGACCTGGAAGTAGCCTGCAAAGAAGAAGTGCTGCTGGGTTTCCTGCTGCTGTACATTGTGGGTTATGCCAGTCAAATCTAGGCTACAGCACAGCTGGGATGCTGTGAAAGGAAGCTTCAGGCGTGCTTCAAGATGTAAGTGCTGACATTGATTCAGTATCATCCGGGCAGATAGAGCAAGTGTTGTGAGGAGCTTTTATTTTCAACTGTGCAGGGCTGTTGGTCCGGTTTAATAAAAGGCATTAAGTTTAAGCAACTAGTCAGGAAGTGAACAATTTGGCCTATTAAAGTTATACTAAATTCAAGCTCGACTGATTGTTGCACTGTCCCAAACTTCAATCCATTTTCAAAAAGGCCCAGTAGTTCCTAAGAAAAAATGAGGAGACACTGTGGGTGTGGCAACAGCGATGAAATGCAAGCACACTGTGTGCTTTACATATATCATAGTAAAAAAATAAGTGCATTGTTATGTCTCTAGTTATTACTGCCAGCACATAGTGTGACCAGAAAAAGTGGGTGAGAGATGCTGCAGGCTAAGAGCATAGCCAGTCTGCCAGCACATCGTGTGACCAGAGACGAGGGAAGAGAGTGGGGGGTTCATAGCTACAGAGAGAGGGAGCCAATCAGGACGTCTGGGGAGCGAGTGGGGGGGGAGAATTTCCGTTCTCGGTCCATTAAAGTGGACCAACACCCAGGGGGGATCGGCCCGGAAATCTATAAGATTCCCGGGCCGATCAGATCCCTCCCCGCAGGGCATCCGAAATCGGGATGTCCCGCGGGGTGAAACCCCCCAGGACGCCCACAAACCTTACCTTAACCCCGTTCCAACGGCGCATGCGCGGGCCGCGTCTCGCGCTTCCCTCTAGCAGGGCGCGCACTCGTGCCGGCCGTTTGTGAATGGCCGGCGCGGGCGCTCCCTGTTAGAAGGAAGGGCGAGACGCGGCCTTCAGCGATCAGAGCCGCTGTGGTTGGACGCCGCTTGTACGTGCATACCACAGCGGCTCTGAGCTCTCTGATTGGACGAGCGCCCACGTAGGAGCGTGGGGAGTGTTTACGGGCGTTCTGGGGGGTTTCACCCGATCGGGGTGCCCCACCGAAGTGGACCAAAACCCAGGATAGTCAAAATCCTGGCTGTTGGTCCACTTTAAAGGTTGACTGAAGCACCAGGTCAGGGGGGTGGAGACTTAAAGCTGAATGAGGAAGTGATTTCCTCACTAAGTAGACAGACATAGCAGGAAAGAGAGCACTAGAGGGACTCAAGTGTAAGGTAAGCTACTTTTGACTTGCTTAAACTGGACCTTCAGCATGATTTAATGAAAAGCCCAAATCCTTAAACTTTTCCCAGCATCTAAAATTAATATATATTTTAAGTTTTTATTCACTCATTATTCTTCCCCCCACAGTGCTGCAATTCTGTTCAGGACTCTAGGATACAGGCACCGCCATCTTGACTCATCACATCACATACTGAGGAGAGGAGAGCAAGATAAAGTGCAGGAGGCGGGGCTATAGCTGTGGTTTGCACAGACAGAGCAGAGCTGGGGTCAGGGAAAGGACAGCAATCCCAGAATGCAGAGCGGCACAGTTAGACACTTCCTGTTTGCAGGCTGCCTGATGCTCCATGAGCCGCCATCTTGGATGTTTAAACGCTCATAACATGCAGTAGATGCAGGTAGGATGATTTTTAATGTGGGCAATCTGTATGTAGAGGGTGGGGGAAACATATAAGATAGACTCAGGGCGAAGGTCCGCTTTAAGTTTACTGTGTCCTAGACCCAGTCGCCCACCACCACCCCTCACTCTCCTTTGCAAACCTTTCAATACAAGTGTCCTAAATAATAAATACCAAGTACTGCCATGTGACATCTGCCATGACTGGCATGCCCTCCGCTTTAGAAAGCTGGTAAGTCGGCTTTCCTGAAGTATTGTTTCTTTATTCTAAACACAAGAAAAGACAGTTTGAGCAGTTACTCAACGTCACAAAGGCAAGTATAAGCTTTGCAGAGGTTGGCCGCACATCTGGTTGGTAAACACATGCCGTTCCTGTGAACCTCTTCCTGCCAGCGTTAAATGCCATGTCACGCAGTGAAGGCGCACTGCAGCCTGGAGCCGGAGGGGAGGACGCCACTCTATGCCTGCAGATGAAGCCTGGACATTGCAATGGAGATGCCTTCACAATGTCAGCCTTGTTCCTCTGCTCAGACAGCTCTACTGCTGTGGAATAAATAATTGAAGAAGCAAAAACCACACTGCGTGCATGTACACTGATTACATGAAAACTGACGCGCCATTATGGCCTTGCTTTCACAATACACCAAGATATTCCCATCTGGGAATGACAACATCAGCAAGCTTTTATTTTACGAACCAGGCCCAAGACAGCGCCGGTCAGAAAAAAAAAGCACCTATAAATCGTAGTCTAATGAAATGGTGCCAATAAACAACAGGTAATAAAGGCTGCACATCATCCTGGGTGGATAAGGAGCCAAATCATTCTGGTCCCCCGTGCCATAAAGGCATTCCCACACATCAATGAGCAGCCATGGCCCGGCCAATGCATATCAAAGAAAGCTGCGTTTCATTCAGTATTTATGCAGCAGGATATAATAGATGGGCTTTATCCAGGCTGCTTCTGAACACCACAGACCTAATGCCGCTATGAATGAAAGGCAGGCCCTGAAGAAAAGAGAAGCACCCATCCCCCCACCTTTCAAAAGGCACCTTTCTAAACAAATCACACCCCATTGTTACAACAAACACCACAATGGCCTTGATGCCCCCTCAGATACACAGGGAAAATTAAGTATGTTGGCAGGAAGGACTACTCGGCGAGATGACATCACATCTCTGACCATAGAGCACATCACGCTTCATGCAATAGTGGGGCCTGTAGCACCTTCATAGATTGCGCACAATGAGCCTTTCTTCTGTGATCATGGCAAAATAATACCAGCCATATCTAGAGATTGCCACAACTGCTGGAACATTCTCTACATTTCACATCTGATGAGGCCTCCTCGTAGGCAGTAATGGAGGGGATCCCCCCTCTTGTAGCTGCATAGTGTATGTGAATGATGGATGGAAATCAGACCCTGTAAGGCTTTGGCTGCTGTTCAATTTATCTGTGTATGAACATTTTGTTTATTTACTGTGTAAGCACTATTATGTTTAGATTGTAAGCTTGTATTGTGGCATCTAATCATTTTTGATCTATTGTTTGTCAATGTACAGCACCAGGATATATATACAATAAAGACTCCCCTCCAGCCCAGGACCAGCCCTAGCCCCCTGCCCTGTATGAGTACAGTGCGTGATGGAGGGATGGCACACAGAGGTTGTATACTGTGTTTGCTGCTGCCAGGCTGGTGGGTTGTGTATGGGGATGCTTCACCCAGATCCATGGAGGGAAGTCATCTCATCCAGTGTGGGAGAAAGAATGGTACCTTGATACAACCAGATGCTGGTAACAGTATATGAAGCCATTCCTGTGTATCCCAATTCATGGCAATAGGCCATATCCAGATGCAATACCACACAACTGGCACTATGATGGCTCCTGGCCGGGCATACTGTAGAGTACATACATAGTCAGCTGCGAACCCATTAAAATGGAAAACGCCAACATCCTATACCCTGAGCTGATAAGAGGCAAACAAATGGGGATAGCCTCTCCTATTATGCCACAAACATCTACAGATGAAGGCAACAGGAGCAGCTATGGCCACATCTGGATGCTGGTGCAATACAGGGGGGCACCAGCGCCATATTTCCCTGATATCCAGAAGAATCTGTGGGGCACCAATGCTATACCCCTCTCTGATACCAGCACAATACAGACGGGCACCCATGCTATATTCCTCCCTGATACCAGCACAATACAGCAAGGCATCCATGTTATACCTCTCTGATTCCAGCAGAATACAAGGGGCACCCATGCTATACCAATCCCACCAAGATACAGGGGGCACCCATGTTATACCCCTCTGATCCCAGCACAATACAGGGGACACCAATGCTGTACCTCTCTCTGATCCCAGCAAAATACAGGGGGCACCTATACTATATCCTCCTGATTTGAGCACAATACAGGGGGCACCAATTATATACGTCTCTGATGGCAGCAAAATGCGGGGGGCACCCATACTATACTCCCCGGATCCTGGCATAATATGTAGAGTATAGCACCCATGCTATATCCCACCTTGTACCAGCAGAATATGTGGCGCAACCTTACTGAACCTGGCATAATACTTTGGGCACCTATGCTATAGCCCCCTGATCCAAGCACAACACTGGGGACACTGAAGCCATACCTCCCTGATCCCAGCACAATATGGAGGCACCTATGCTATGCTCCCTGACTCCAGTACAATACAGGGGCACCCATGCTATATACTCCTGATTCCAACCCAATACAGGACTGCCCATGCTTTACCCTCCTGATACTGGCAGAATACATATGCCACCCATGCTATACCCCCTGATCCCTGCACAACACGGGGAGCACCCATGCTATAGCTTTCTAAAGCCAGCAGAATATGGAGAGCACCCATTCTATAGCTCTCTGATGCCAGCAGAATATGGGGGGCACCCATGCTATAGCTTCCTGAAGCCAGCAAAATATGGGGGCACCCATGCTATGTCTCTGATGCCAGCAGAATATGGGGGCACCCATGCTAGAGCTCTCTGATGCCAGCAAAATATGGGGGCACCCATGCTATGTCTCTGATGCCAGCAGAATATGGGGGCACCCATGCTATAGCTTCCTGATGCCAGCAGAATATGGGGGGCACCCATGCTATAGCTCTCTGATGCCAGCAGAATATGGGGGGCACCCATGCTATATCTCTCTGATGGCAGCAGAATATGGGGGGCACCCATGCTAAATCTCTCTGATGGCAGCAGAATATGGGGGGCACCCATGCTAAATCTCTCTGATGGCAGCAGAATATGGGGGGCACCCATGCTATAGCTCTCTGATGCCAGCAGAATATGGGGGACACCCATGCTATAGCTCTCTGATGCCAGCAGAATATGGGGGACACCCATGCTATATCTCTCTGATGGCAGCAGAATATGGGGGGCACCCATGCTATATCTATCTGATGGCAGCAGAATATGGGGGGCACCCATGCTATGTCTTTGATGCCAGCAGAATATGGGGGGCACCCATGCTATATTTCTCTGATGGCAGCAGAATACAGGGGACACCCATGCTATATCTCTCTGATGGCAGCAGAATATGAGGGACACCCATGCTATATCTCTCTGATGGCAGTAGAATATGGGGGGGCACCCATGCTATATCTCTCTGATGGCAGCAGAATATGGGGGACACCCATGCTATATCTATCTGATGGCAGCAGAATATGGGGGGCACCCATGCTATATTTCTCTGATGCCAGCAGAATACAGGGGACACCCATGCTATATCTCTCTGATGGCAGCAGAATATGAGGGACACCCATGCTATATCTCTCTGATGGCAGTAGAATATGGGGGGGCACCCATGCTATATCTCTCTGATGGCAGCAGAATATGGGGGGCACCCATGCTATATCTCTCGGATGCCAGCAGAATATGGGGGACACCCATGCTATATCTCTCTGATGGCAGCAGAATATGAGGGACACCCATGCTATATCTCTCTGATGGCAGTAGAATATGGGGGGGCACCCATGCTATATCTCTCTGATGGCAGTAGAATATGAGGGACACCCATGCTATATCTCTCTGATGGCAGCAGAATATGGGGGGCACCCATGATATATCTCTCTGATGGCAGTAGTATATTGGGGACACCCATGCTATATCTCTCTGATGGCAGCAGAATATGGGGGGCATCCATGCTACATCTATCTGATGGCAGCAGAATATGGGGGGCACCCATGCTACATCTCTCTGATGATAGAAGAATATGGGGGGCACCCATAGGAGCAGGCTGTGGGGGCAGCACATTCCGCAGCATGCCTGGCCTGCAGAGAGATGGGGGACAGATAACGGCGGCAGTGACAAGCTGTACTCACCCTCATTGACAGAGGTGGCATGGACGTGCAGCAGTAGCATCAGGCAGCCCAGGGCCAGCAGCAGCGGTGTGATGCGGGGCGCCGGCATTGTGGGGTGCAGGCTGGATCCCGGGGGGTTCGGTGCCTGGCCTCCGCCTACCGGGCTCCCTCCTTCTCCTCCTCCACGTCTGGCTCAGCCGGTGGCTCCCCGGGCGGCAGCTGCAGCCTGGTGTGGGGGTATTCCGGTGCTGGGGAGGGGGCAGCTGCAGCCTGGTGTGGGGGGCAGCAGAGGCGTATTCCGGTGCTGGGGGGGGTGCATGCAGTGTCCGCTCCTCTCCCGGCAGCCTGACAGGGTGTCCCCCCTGATCATGAGGGGCTGAGGAATCCGGCAATGTTATTCATGAGAGAGGGGGAATGGAGGGTGGGAGTGAGGGGCCGGCCTGCCTACCCGCCTTCTCCTCCTCCCTCCTTCTGCAGCTCTGCCGGCTCCGGGCGGGAAGAGGCATCCCCCGCATCCCTGCGCACGTGCGCCCCCCCTACCGGCCGCTCTGGCACATTGCCAGCCTGGCAAAGCGCGCCACTATCCTCCCCGGGGGCATTACCCGCTACCTCATACAGGCGGCCATATTACTGGCCCTCATTCACCCTCCTAGAGATATCCGCAGGAATAAGTGGAAAATGTTTCTCATAAAGCCCAACTCTAGACTCATTTTATACTTTTAGACTGTGCCAGATGTAAAATCAGCAGATGTTTGTTTATTGAGGATAGGAAGTTAAAGCGGACCTGGAATGCCTGAATCTGCTGTAAACAAAATCCATAAGAAGCTGAAAAACAGCAGAATACTCACTCTTCCACATACCACAATCATTAATCGGTTTGCCCCCTGACCACTATTTCTCCAGCAGAGCCACAGTATTTTGCACCCGTCCCCTGCCCAGAATCCACATTGGTGTTAATATAAACTAGAAACATTCACAGCGACTCCCACGCCGTCCCGCGTATCAATGTACCTTACATTTCTAAGAAAATGTATGGCTCACCCCTTCAGCTGCGATTTTGCCACATCAGTAGCAAAATCAAACGTCCAACTTTTCAGGTTGGGAGGAACATTTTCTAAATTAAATCCCAAAAAAGTTGTAGTTCCACACAGCTCCAATGCTTGACCAAATTTACATTGGGGCACAAGGTCCCATTTCCCATACGCCACAACTGCAATGCATTTCTTGGGTGCTCTCCCTTTGTCAAGCAGTGAGCTCCCCGAAACGCGTTGCAGTTCTAGGGTATGGGAAATGGAACCTTGTGTCCCCATGTAAGCGCTTTATTTACTGATTTTAACTAACAATAGTTAGATGTTTTTCTAAATTAAGACACACACCCTCATCGAGGAATGGATAGGAAATAGGTTGTAACAGTTACAACAATATAAACACTTTGAATAGACAAATAGACCATTTATTGATGCAGCTCTGCATTTTACACCTCATAGAGGGACAAATAAGAACATAGAGGGACATGGGCTTGAAACAGGGACTGACTATCCAAATGAAGGACAGTTGGGAGGTATGTCAAACTAATGGGGTAAAGGTAGGGGAAACAATAAGGAATTCACCCATATTTACAGTGTTTGGTGGTAGATAGTCCCATCTTATCTAAGATAATGTAATCCTCCCAGGACACATAATGCTGTATTCTTGACCCTGTTTTAACTTACAAAAGTTAGGAATGCTGCTCTGGAAATGACCTGTTGCTTGCCAGCTCCTTATACTAGTATTGCAACAAATGGGTCCTTTCTATTGTTAATTATTTGTAAGAATCACCAAGCTTTACGGCAATCCCACCAAATAAAATGAAAAAGAGAAAGGCACTCCTGGAAGCGTGTATTCAGGTACTCTGGAACTAGCAGCTCAAAGCTTAAACTCTCAGTGGCCAAGCTGAACAATGACAGTTATCAGCTATGGAAGTTTAAAGTGGAAATGCTATTATCCAGAGATGACTTGTGGGGGGTTATTACCACAGAGAGGCCACAGGATAACAATCAGGACTGGGACAGGAAAAACAGACAGACATGGACCACTATAAGCTTACTAGTTTATTTACGTATGCAGTGAGAATACAGGAAAATCCATGTGGGATGTACTGAAAAGGCTACATGAGAGATCCAGTTTAAACAGCAGAGAGGCTTAGCAGAGAGCAGGACATACAAGACCACATAAAAGCCATGCTGGAAGTGATCGCACAACTCAGATCAGTCGGTAAGAATATAACAGATAGTCACGCAGCAGCCATTATGTTGTGCAGCTTGCCCAAGACATACACCGCACTGATCAATGGGCTGTAGACACAGCCTGAGACAGATCTGAGACTAGCATTTGTTAAGACCAGGTTCATAGATGAGTAACAGAAACTGACTCCAGAACTACTCTTAAAGCTACAAACACAACGGTTCACAAGCAGGAACTCAGGGTGTTTTAGGTGCGGCAAATAGGGATACATAAAGAGTGACTGTACTATATGGAAAGCAGAGCAAATGAGACAGAGTCCCTCTTATACTAAACAGAAAGTCAAAGCCACAATCTGTGAACCATGTGATGGGAATGCCACAGTTAAAGTGACAGGCAATGATACATTTCAAGACTGGTGCACTGACTCAGGAGCAACCAGTCACATTACAAGTCATAGAAGCTTTTTCACAGAACTTGATCTGAATAACAAAGAGACTATTTACCTTGCAGATGGAAGTAAAATACATGCAGATGGATATGAGCATGGAACCAGTGTATGACCCAATGATGCAGGACACAATTTTGTCACTTATCTGTGAAGAGTCTAACAGCCAAAGGACTCACTGTAAAATTCTAAGACACGTGTTCTATCCTGGGCGGCAAGTAGACCATAGTGAGTGCCAGGCTGGATGATCATCTATATCCCCTCAACACAGTTAAGGAAAAGGCGAGACTGTGCACTCATAAACACAATGACTGTATACACATATGGCACAGGCATTTAGGTCACAGACATCCAAAATGCATAAAAGGACTGCAGAAGAGGAATCTGACCTCCCTTGTCCAGTTACTATTAAGTGTGAATGTTGCATCAAATCCAAAGCCACAACAGCAACACTTCCTAAAGTCAGTCAGAAAAGATCTTCAAGACCACTTGACATAGTTCACAGTGATGTGTGTGGTCCCCTAAACCCACCTACACCTGGAGGCAACAGGTAAATAGTGACTTTCATAGATGAATATTTAAGATACACATTCACTTACCTAATGCAACACAAGAGTGAAGTGCTTGACACATTACAAGACTATGTAGCAAAGACAAGTAACAAATTTCAGAGGAAACCTCTCATACTTTGAAGTGACAATGGAGGTGAATTTACAGGACACAAGTGCAAGAATACTTAAAGCTGAATGGAATAGAGCATCAAAAGACAATCCCATACACACCAGAGAAAAATGGAGTAGCCGAAAGAAAGAACAGAACTCTGACTGAAATGATCAGATGCATGCTGACAGACTCTGGACTACCACAAAATTACTGGGATGAGGCAGCAATGACAGCCACTTATTTGCAGAACAGACTTTTTTTTAGAACAATGGAGAAAATTCCATATGAATGTACAATGAGAACCCAAGTGTAAAACACCTAAGAGTTCCTCTATATTACAGAGGAAAAAGCACTAAACTCCAAAACAGAGCATTTGAAGGAATCTTTGTTGGATACTGTGACAATGTTAGGGGTTACAGAATCCTAAATCCACAGACAAAGTTACCATTAGTAGAAGCATAACTTTTGTTGAAGATCTAAAAGACAATGTCAGGAAATAAGAACAGAAGAGAAAACTGACACTGATCAGCCATCATCTGTAACTTCTGAACAAACAGTTGAAGTGAGCTCAAAACCTACTAGTACTAAAGACCAGACACAAGCAGGCTCAGACACAGAACCAAGACGCTCAACGAGAGAAAACAGAGCTAAACCACTTGTACATCTTTCATACAAAGCAAGTACTGCCAGTACCAATGAACCTGCAACTTGGGAAGACATATCTCAGCTTTCAGAAGGAGTAGCCAGTAAATGGATAAAGGCTGCAAAGGAAGAGTTAAAATCCATGCATGACACTAAAACATGGACACGTATAGAACTACCACCTGGAAGAAACGTCATAGGTTGTAAATTAATTTTAAAGTGAAGCACAAAGCAGATGGCACAATGGAGTGGTAGAAAGGAAGAGTCGTAGCCAAGGGATATTCTCAAAAATATGGAGAAGACTATGATGAGCCTTTTGCTGCAGTAGTTAGACATGCTACAATAAGGCTTTGTTGACAGTAGCCACCACACGGAGAATGCAAGTGAAAAACTTTGAAGTGAAAACAGTGTTTCTACATGGTGAGTTAACAGAAGACATTTACATGGAACAACCACCAAGGTTCAAAGATTAACAAAGGCCAGACCTAGTATGCAAACCTCAGAGTAGTATGTACAGTCTAAAGAAAGCCGGCAGAGCATGGAATATGAAAATAAATGAAGTGCCTAAACATTAGGACTTTCAGAGGAGTAAAGCAGACCCCCTACACAAATAAATTTTCAAACAAATGGATGTATGTACTAATTTATGTGGATGATATCCTGATTTGTTTTGAGCAAAAAAAGGGATGAAGCAAAACTATGCAAACCCTGAATCAGCATTTTGAGACCAAAGATCTTGGAAACATAAATAATTACCTCAGCATTGAGATTGAGAGAGAGGAAGATGACAGCTTTCTTCTGAACCAAAAGCACAAAATACAAGAAATAATTGAAACATTTGGAATGGAAGATGCCAAACCTGTAAAGTCTCCTATGGAAAACAACTACCTGAAGGATATAAACAGCCAATATACGCCACTACCAACTAACACTCAGTAGAGGAAAGCAATAGGGAAATTGCTGTACATTACCACCGCTACAAGGCCTGACGTTGCAGCAGTTATTGGAATCCTATGTAGAAAGGTTTGAATGCCAAGTCCGATGGACTGGATTGCTGAAAAGTGAGTCATTCGCTATCTTAAAGGGCCTTTACATTACAAGCTACCAGCAAGTGATGAAAACATCTAGTGGTTACTTGTTTTTTTTGTCAGGAGGGGCTGTCAGTTGGACTAGCAGAAAGCAGCTCTCTGTTACACTTTCACCTACCAAAGCAGAGTACATTGCAGCAGCATAGGCAAGCCAAGAAGTAATATGGCTGACACATCTGTTAACAGACTTGGGTCAACCACAGTTGGAACAAACGAGAAACTTTGAGGACAATCGAGTATGCATTTGCAAAGATGGAAAGAGTTAGCTCGAGAACCAAGCACATTGATTTAAAGTTCCATTTTCTGCATCTTCAAGAACAGGGGCTTCTTGAGTTACTTTATTGCCCTACTGAGGAAATGACAGCAGATATCCTTACTAAGCCCCTTACCGCTGAAAGACACTCGAGGCTTACAAAGAACATGAGTTTCATAGACTAAGCCTCAGCTGTTGAAAAGGGGTATTAGAGATACAATACTTTGCAACAGCTTACAGCTTGTCTTCAAATGTGATTAATTATTTTTGTTAGATTTACTGTAGTTTACAGCTATGCCTAGTTATAACACTAGGCGCTCTGACCAATGCTCAGTTATAGAGTTTATACATTCTACTGCTGTATTGTTATTTCCTGTGCTTTCCTGTTGCTCTATGACTGGTAATTCCTTCCTTTTCTGTCTTTGTTTAGCCACCAAGTAAGGTGACATTCTCTTAATGCATTCATGTTCCAGTAAAGCCAGTTCCTGTTATACCACTAATGTCTATCTGGATTACGACTACGCTGCACCCAGCACTCACACTCTGCAACAGTAATGGAGTAAGTGAGTATTCATCTTAGGGATTATAATCAGAGAGTTAGTGAAGCCTGTATTTGTAAACTAGCTACTACCTCTGTAAAGGCCAACACACTGACATCCTTTTATAGTAACATAATTGGCTGTAAAACAGCCCCAGTTCATTTTCTTTATCTTCACTCTATTAAAGCCAATGTCTGATGAAAAAACACTTACCGCTACTGGAGAACAGGTGCCGTGGTATGTTTGTGCAACTCCGGTTACCTTCTACAAATGTGCCAAGGCATGACACAGCAATTCACTTTGACAAAGGAAGGGGTGGAGTCTTATCCATTAGTTTAATTGCAAATGGTGGAAAGCTCCTGAAAATGAGACACAGGTTGGTTTCAGATCACTGGACACTGCCCATGCATGCTCTCCTCTTTACAGCAAATAGAATAGCCATTAAATGTGGGGAAGGCAGGAGAGAAGTCTTATCCACCCATTTGCTTGCAAATGGTGGACAAGCTCCCAAATAATTCTAGGGTATATTCACAGCTCAGGACGAGACCTGGGAAGACCAATATGTTTCAGAGAAGCAGGCTGGTTCTGGGGTCAAGATGTGAGTACTGTTTTTTTTGTACTTGAACAGTCTTTTTAGATATATCAGCTACTCTCAATGGACCTATTTTAGTTAAAACCTAAACTTCACCCATGTAAAGAATCCTTTGCTTTATCGGCTAATGCTAAGTGGACTCAGGTTATTTAGATATAAAGGAGTGTTTTTTATTTATGGCATAATGTGGACACTTCCTTCACCCTGTTTCCAGGAGGCCAGTTGTGTAAGCAGGCTTCTAAGCAGGTTAATGTTCTTCCCAGCACATCGTTGGGTGAGAAATCTGGAGTATTGTTGGAAATGAAAATATTAAGTGACTCAATTATAACCACAAATGTCTTGGGGTTTGTCAGTACTGACTCATTCATGAAAGGTCCATTGGTCCATTGACAGTGATGCATGACCAAATCTTATATTTATGCCTTTTAACACATACCAACTGAAAATTATTTTTTCTGTCAGTGACCTCATTGAGTAGGTATAGCTATATACAGTATTTAATTGTGTTTAAATAAACACAGCCCATTTAAAGTGAATAAAATGCACACAAATGTCCATAAATAGGTTTTAGATGGTAGCAAATCTCATGCCAGGGACTTTTAGCCCCGGGCAGGAGGGTTTACTTATACTCTGTGCAAAAATCTATTCTTTGTGTCTTTCATTACTCAAGGATAGAAGTTGCCAGGCCTTTGCGTGACAAGGACATACCATTTGTACCTTTACAAGCGTGAAATTTACCTGTCTATCATCTGTGACAGCTTTTGGGGCACCATTGGGGGAAATGTGAAAGGAATGGAGTTTATTAGTTTTCCCTTGCAGAATTGCATTGGTACATTTTCTGTTACCCCATTCTTCCGGTAAAAGAAAGAAACCAAGTTTACAAGACACTTTTCATGCCAACATGTTAATGTGGCTTTTTATAATAGATCCTTTTCCCTATAATTGTTCTTTGAAGATAATGTAACTGCCAGGGCAGTATTGGCTTCAGCAGAGGGAGTATTCTATATCAGCAAATCTGGAAGGTGGGTGCAGGCTTTGTCTATCATGCTGTACAGTGTGTAGATGTAGATGTGTAGATATATTGGCGGTATTGCTGGAATACTAGATTGGCGCTGGATCACATAAGCTCCACTAATGTAACCGCTGGAAATAATGGAAAAATGTTTAGATGTAAATGTAAACTGTGCACTTGTCACTGGATTGCTTTGGCTTTTTTTTTATCTCTACTGTAAAGAAGAGATTCAGTCTAAACAATAAACCTTTCTATAATTTATAACAGCAGGCATGCCTAGATCTAAAACTATTAGTAATTGTTTGTGCATTGTTTTTTTCTAGGTGAATTATGGACAGACTACAAAACTGATGTAAGTCGATTTACATGAGATGTTGCCTGTTGATACCACTCAGCACCAATTTTCCTCAGCGACACTGTGCGATTTAACAATAAACAGGCAGCACCGATGCAGCTGCCAGCATGCATCTAATTTATCACTAGCGCCACATAGGTCACAGCACCAGCGTTGAAGATGCACTTGTCTATAGTATTGCCAAATTTAATTGTATTTTATTCTGCTAAAATCATTTTTTATGGATTATTTTGCTTATCAATATGTAATTTGGACAACAACAGCTAAAACGTAGCCTGAACACATATAACGTTTTTTTTCCTTTGTTCTCAGACTGATCTGACCACAGGGTCACTAGCGAGGTGAGTTTACACAATGTACATCAGGACATCCTAAACTGGGATGGCCCGGGGACAGGGAATTAGCCAACTCCAGGGCTACGGAAAACATGATTTATCCTCTTTAATCAGCGGGTCTGATTCCTCCTTGGCACCTGTTTAAAAAATGTCTAAAGGAAAATCTCATACATAGACCATGCCCCCCTCAGGCATCCCTACCCCATCGCCATCACAGTGTGTGAGTACACAGCTTGTGCTCGTTCAAAAAAGCTAGCATCCCATGCTTTTCACAGGCACCCCTCACCTGCAACACATTGGTCTAGGTAAGTGGCCTGGGATTATTGATGTTGGAGTTGAGGAGATCTACTCAAACTCTGCCTAATAACTGTATAGTGCTGGGGAATCAGCTCATACTCTGCTTACACTTTGCCTGTTTATCTTAGGGTTTGCTGAGGAAATCTTATTCAATCATAGCTTGTATTTGGTTAATTAGTGTCAGCTGTTGTTGTGGGGGGGGGGGGAGTAAGATCAGAATGATTATGTCACTATTATGTCATTTCTATATCTGTCTTGAACCACATATAACTTAGTGTACCAAAATTTCCACTGGATATTACAAAATAATTGTTCCCCAAAACCTGACGGGAAGTTGATGTCTCTGTTACAGAGGTCCCTTGTCAGTACACATTACTGTGTGCAGATAATATGTGAATATGTTTACAAAATACCAGTTTGTTCCTGCAGCTCAGTGTTTAGAAAATCCACATGTACCCTGTACGTGTTAGACTATTTACTAAGGCCTGAGAAAATGAGAACACTTCATGCTTCTAAGTAGGGGTGTAACTTCAGGGGGTACAAAGGCAGCATTTGCATCAGTGCCCATGAAGTTTAGGGGCTGTATCACTGTTGCTCCTCTACCTTTTTCTGTTCATATTTGTTTCCTGAGCTTCTGCTTTAGGCTACATTTACACCTGTCCACTACCAGATGCATCCATGCTATCGCAACTGATGCAGTGGTACCACAAATAAACTTCAACAATGGCTCCTCTGTGGCCAATTTTACACTTTTACTTGTAGCAGAGTTAATGAAAATGCATTTGAAAATGGTTGTGCAAAGTCCAAGTCCATGACCCTGGATGTCTCGCTTACTAGCCACACCAAGCAGATGATCACACAGAACTTTTCGTGGCAATGGACTCAGAGGATGCCATATCTGGGGATTAAGCTAACAGCTAACAGCGGAGATTTGTATAAGGCAAACTACAGCTTCTGTGCTCCGAGGGGGATGAGGAGTCCTCAAGACTTTGGGCCGGAGGAAAATAGGCCTCCAGCGGAAACATTTCGGTTTCTGCAGCTCCAGCATCTCATCAAAACACTATTGAAAAGGGCTCCCCCTCCATATCGGTGTACGGATTTCGAAACCAGGTGTATCAGGGACCATTTTAAGAGCGGCCTGATTTCCTACTTATATGATGTGTTGGTGACTCAGCCGCCCACCTTTAAACATAATTATATGACGGCTTGGGAAAGGGAGCTGGGCATGTCCTGGGACGGAGATGGCTGGCAGAGAATCTGGGATCAAACGAAAAAAGCCTCCAGTAACACAGTGGTACTGGAAAATGCATATAAAGTATTATTTCGATGGTACTACACCCCAGTCCGAATCCATAGCTTCTCTGCTTCTACTCCGCCACAATGTTTTAGAGGATGTCAGGAATTAGGGACAATGGCGCATACCTGGTGGTACTGCCCCATAGCCAAAGCTATCTGGGATAAAACGTACCAATTATTGTCTGATCTCTTACACACCACCATTAAAGGGGATATCTGGGAAGCTCTTCTGTTGCATAAACCTAGTACCCTGAACAAATCTGAATGGAAATTAGCCCAGTACATCTTTGCTGCAGTCAAAACCACTATTGCTAGGAACTGGAGGTCCCCGAACATTCCTTGGCCGGAAATACAGAACAAAATTTTAGACACCATGAGTAATGAAAAAATGACAGCCATAAAGAATGACGCTTACGACAAATACCTTGAGACTTGGTCCCCCTGGATAGACTTTATAGGGTTAGCTCGAAACCAAACAGATCCGATACATCCTGTCTAGCATGCCCTGCTATGTAGAAAGTATATGCCCACACCTTGCCAGAGCCCCTCTTCCCCCTTTCCTCCCTTGTCTTTGTCTCCTTTAGTACCTTTAGAGATTACATAGAGATAGTAATGATATGTGATAGTACAGATTGACCAAATGCTGGACAAGTGAGTGTTTCGTCCACAAGCTCCTCATGATCAGTTATCATCAGCTAGTAGTTAGTATGACAAGGGAATTTTTTTATTGGATACCACGGCGTATTATTCATAAAGTTACAGCATAGTCAACATCTACGAGTAAGCGGATGTCTCCTAAGCTACTTTTACTAGTCTGTAACCTTTATTAAGCATATCCTATCTTATTGAGTATGTTAAACTTTATATGCACTTCCATCCAGTTCTTACGCAATTGTCAATTGTAATGTATGACATCTGTAAAACTTAATAAAATCTTTGTAAAAGAAAATGGTTGTGCAGGTCACAGCCATAGGCATACAGAGCCCAGACGTAGCCATGCTGTCACGTACCTTTCTGGAGACCAGGCTGATGTAGATACAGACACCTGCCAGCAATACCACCTGGGGCCTCCCCAGAGATTGGATACTGGGAAGACTCAGCAGCAGGGAGGGACAAAGTGTCAAAATGATGACGATAATGAATCAGAAACCCCCCACAGGAGCAGAGAGGAATCTGAAAGGCAACAGCAAGTGAGATCTGGCTGCATCTGGGGAGTCTGCCAGCAGGTCTGATTTTCGACGAAGCTTTCTGCAAGGAAGGTCAGACTGTGCTGCAGCCAGTGGGCCAGTGAGCCCAAAGTCCAAAAGGGGGAAAATCTAGTTCAGGGTTTTTACGGAATTGATGCAACAAGCCAGAAAGTCCAGAGCCAGGGAGATCCTTTATCTAGAGTCGAGGTTTCAGAGAGCCACAACAGATAGTCATCCAAAGTTGGGAATAGAGATCCAGAGCGGGGTCAGTATCCAAAGCCAAAGGGTCTGAGCCAAAGTGGGGTCGATATCCAAAGCCAGAAGTCACAGCCAAAGTTGAGTCGGTATCCAAAGCCAGAGGTCAGAGATAAATTCGAACATCACAAAGGAACAGAAGGGTAGCGTCCCTTCAAGAGGGTTGCGGGAAACTTCCCAGCACTGCAGGCCTTCTTTTAAAGGCCGCTTGGTGCCAGGAAGTACCTGCATGTGCAGAAACTAGGGCACACGCTCATGCACACACCGTGAATAGTACCGAGCGTATAAACTGGGTCCAGGGACTGTCCGGGCATGTGAAGGTCAGCGCACTGATTAACATTGTAACCATGCGTGCCCCCAGACACGCACTACCCAAACAGAGACACCCAAGGGGCGCCACGTCTCCTATCATGACACATGCCATGGGTAACATGTCGGGCTCCCCATTTTTGGACCCCTCCTTCGGACACCTTATCGATTTACAGTTTTTGACAAGGTTATAAAAACGACATCCACACCATTACAAAAATGGTTTAATAGTTAAAGCCGAGTTAAAGGCGAGGTGGAAAAAACAGAGCATGGCTATGAAATAGTTAAAGCGGACCAAACCCAGCAGGGGCTTTGGCCAATATTATTTCACAACTTCAGTCGGTTATGGTCTGCTTTAATGGCAATACCGAACCATAGGTGAATTACATGATTAGGCCCCTAATAACTAATAACGCATAATTAGAATGAGTAGAAATTGAAAGTATGTCTTGCAACTTTGTACAGATTTTTTGCTATCTTGTTTATTCATTACTAACATTCCTGTTGAGAGAGAGAATACTGATTCTGGTCACAGGAGCATTTTCACCATTTTCTTGTAGGTTCTAGTGAAAGACTTTTTTTCTCTTCATTTTTAGAAGAGAAAACTGCCATTGACTTCTATTGTCTACCTGGTGTAAATTTGCACCTGGCTCTGAATCAGCCCCAAGGTAGACAATAAAAGTGAATGAAAGTTTTCTCTCCTGAAAAAAAGGAGAATTCTCACCCAGCCCTGAATCAAACCCTTGGGGCTTTATTCATGAAGGGATAGCAACAGGTAGTGCCTTGTAAGCGCCAGGTAGCGCCAGGTAGCGCCAGGCGAACGCCAGACATGGCACGCAATTACACATTTATGAAGCTGAATCTGGTGAGTGACTGGAACAACGCCATGTAGCGTACGATTCATCATTACCCAAGGCTTAGCATACAGCGCCGGCGCTCGGGCTTGCAGAGCGCCATGTCTTACCTGTCGCTACCTGCCGCTCTCCCATACATTTCAATGGACGTTCCTTATAATCCCTTTCCTGATAAAAACTCAAATCTTTCTGACATGTATCCTGGCCTAGAAAATGAAATTTTTGAAAACTGTTTTGATTTTTTATATTTTTATGCAGAATTGTCCTTACATGTCTGGTATTAAAGTGTTATGTTATAATGTAATTACAATGTAATTCCATATGTTTTCGCTTTGTTACTAGTGGATACATGTTCAAAAACAGACTTTAATCACACAGCTTCTGGCGCTGTGGGCTACAACGACTCGATTTTGAGCGCTGGAACTGTGTGAGGCTTTTTTTTTAATGAATATGGTGTGAGTCGGTCGCACTGAGCTGGCGCTACTGTTCGCTCCCATACAGCGCTGTACTGGTGTTAGAGCGACTCACACAATATATTCATCAATGCCGGCCGGTCACTGAGACGCTCTGAAACAGCGAACCATGGCTTAGCACAGCGACTACTAGCGGTCGCTCTCAATGCCTCGCTACAGACGCTAATCTGTCAGTTCCTAGCACTAGTAATGAATCAGCCTGCCCATGTACAGTTGTCAATAGCAACAGATTGCAGTGAAAACTGCTTCCATAAACACACAAATTTGCTAACATAAGAAAAAAAATACTAGATAGCCTCAGAACCTTGAGGAGTTTACAAAATGAATTGCTTCATCAGGCCCCTTTATATTTTTATAGTCACTTAAAGTGACTTCGGCAAGGCAAGCTTGATGGCTTTTACAATGTTTGCAGACAAGCACACAGGCTGCAATCCGTTACATGAACTACAGCATGCCCCTCTCCATTGAAGTGAATAGAGAGGGGTGTGCCAAAGTACCTGTGACAAAGGGACAGGATGCGCTGTATTCTGCTCTGCACAGCAGTGTCACAGCGACAATGCGGCTAAGGAGGAGGTAGCGGTGTCTGCAGCGATAGCCTAGGCAGGATGAAAGGTAAGTATAGTTTTTTTTTTTACTAAACTATGGCTTTAAAAAGGAACATAACACAAGATTTTCACTATCCTGGGTTTTGTCCCTCCTGCCTGGGGGGTGTGTGTATCCCCTAGATCATTGGTAATCTCACTTTTCCTTCAATCCCAAGGTGCATGCACGGGTCATCGGGAAATGTATCGGTGTGCATTCATTTTGCTTTTACTTTGCTGCTCTAAGCTCAGAGTGGCAAGCAAGGCTGAATGAAGAACAGGGCGCCCCCTCCTCAGTATATACCTACAGCAGGCTTTCCAAAATGACTGCCGCATGTAGCGTAGGATTGGACAAAGGGTGAATTTCTTGGGGTTCTCAGATGCAGAGGACAGCAACAAGGCTTTAAAGGATACTCACTAACCTGCCAATTCTGAACTCACCTGATCTGCCAATCCGCTGTCCAGACTTTATTGCTGATTTCTTCATTGAAGCCAGCGACGTCCTCCGGGATGCAGGGCCGTCCCTCCCCCGTTATCAGTTAGCAGTCAGTGTGTCATACATATGCCCACTCCATTCACTGCAACTGAGGGGACGTGCCAAGCTTCAGGGCTCAGCGCGCCCACTTTATTGCAGTGAATTGAGTGGGCAAGTGAATGACACACTGACTGATGGCAGTTGGCAAGGTGAGGTGAGAGAGCATGGCAAGCAACAGTGATCTCGGCAGCTGTCTCTGACCACCGCAGAGTATGCGTAAGACTCGTCACGCTCAGCCACCACTAATTTTCCAGGGCAATACCTCTAGGAACTTTTTCTGCTATACATTATTTATAAGCAAATTGTATGCAACTTGGACCAACACTAGCTTCCCTTGAGAAGCACTTTACCCAGACCAATAAGTTCTGTTAAAAAGCTTTCTCTTGTATACACATGTCATATCTGTTAAATTATACAATATGCAATATACATCTCTCAAATATATTCCATATGCTATTTTGTGTTGGTATTCCAAGAAACTTAAAGTCAGTTAATATTCGATTATTAGCATCATTATCATCTTTCATAGCATTGTAAAAAGTAGTGATTACAAATAGAGTAGAACATACAGTACATAGATTATTACAAATTAGGTTCACAATGAACTTTCTGAATACAAGATGCAATAGGAGAGAGCCTGCCCTGTCATGCATGCTTACAGTCTAAAGGGATGGAGACAAAGGGGATCCACATGTACAGTATTTGTTTCTTTTTCTTATATTTCGTGACACAAGTCAATTCCTCAAAGTCCCATTTACTGTGAATGAATATATGTGAATAAGGAATAATAAATACACTTGTTTTCACACACAGAGGTAGGATTCAAATTTTGGTTCTCTATACATAAAGTTGTTAAGTGCTGCACACACATATATATATATATATTGTATAATAAATGTTTGCATACAATCTAATAAACAGCAAACTGAGCCAAATTATTAAATTGGGTCTAAGCAATATTAAGGGATTGCATAACTTATTTGTGCCAGTTCCCCTGGGTTCTGAGAACCGCTACAATTTTAACAACTGGTTCTGCAGGGAGATCTTGCTGAATCCCACCCCTGCTCACACAGAAGCATAAGATTTAGCATGTGTGATTTGTATTATTTCCAATTTGTAGTTAATTGTAGAATAATACAATTCAATATCTTGGTAGCTGGTGGAATTGGACAAAGGACCTTATTTATGATGCACGCCTTTTAGCATAATTTTTGTGGCTATAGCGCCAGCTTCAGAGCGCCGGCATCGGAGCGCTGTTTTATCTGGCGTTGTGCTGGATACTACATTGGCGCTAGCAGTCACTGCGCAGAACTCTACTAATTAGCTTTGATTGTTTCACTTAGGGGTTTATCTATCAAGGGCTAGCGCCAGGTAGTGTCTGACGAGCGCCAGGTACCGCCAGCTAACGGCGGCTACCGACTCAAGTACGCCCGGCGGCGGTCACAATGACGCATTTATCACGCTAAATGAGGCTAGCGCCGGCGAGAGCGTCAGCTAGCGCGGGATTCATCATGTAGCCGACTGCAACGAACAGCGCCGCTGCTAATCCCATCACAGCGACAGGTATGACCTGGCGCTCCCTGGCGTTGTCCAATGCATTTCAATGGAGCAATCTTTAAATAATCCTAATTAATTGCTATTTTTTTTTTTTTTTATGTCAAAAATTCTGTGACCACTTCTGCAATGTTAGGATTTTTTTTAAGTAAAAAAAATAAATAAATAAAAATTGTGCAGAATTGATATTACAGGTCTGATATTAATGTATTCATATTACAAAATGTTTAGAAAAACTTGTATAATTTTTACATTAAAAAAAAAATGGTTGTTTGGGGGTTAAAAACTACTTTACCCCAGCGCTCTGGGGTTTAAACAAGGAATTCACAGCGCGAGAAATTTTTGAGCGTGATTTGTTAATGAATCTGCAACAAGCCGTTCGCTCTGGCCATTCGCTGTCAGGCGCACCCATACAACGCAGAACCTGTGAAACAGCGACCCCTAACCCCGTATTCAACATTACCGCACACCGACTGAGTTGCTGTCAACAAGCAAACCCCGGCCAAGCACAGCGAATACTAGCTGGCGCTGTGAAAATCACGCTACTGGTGCTCATCTGTCGCTACCTGCCGTTATTAATGAATCGGCCTACCCGCTATTGGCTGGCCTATGTCAGTGCCTGTTGGACCCATCGGCCGGTTATCCCAGCACCAGTGAGCGCCACTTTGTACTGCCATTTATCAAGTGCGGGATCCCCGGCATATTTATGATTTTTTCCCTCCTTGAAATCTCTGACGCTGTATTTTTCCGGTGCTGGTCAGTGTTTCTTCATTACTGTTACAAGAAATCACTGCTGGGGACAAAGGGGACAAACTTTACAGTGTGTTTAGGTTGTGTTTTAGTTGTTGGTTTCCTAATGACACATTGTTAAGCCATTAAAATCAATTTTAATAACACACAAAACACATTTTGGCCAAACGAGGTCCTGTGTATCAATTATTGACAAGTCCCAATGCAAGTTCTGTACGAATAAATGTGTCCAGGATCCCTCTACGGTAGCTGTGGAGCAGCCTATCAGCTTGCACGGCCAGCGGCTGCATGGTAATGTGCTCAGCCACCGGCAGTGCTGATAGGCTGCTTGCGGCCATGTGAACACGCAACTCGGAAGAGGTTGAATGCCTCTGTTCTTTATTTTAGGGGTGACAACACCCAGCTGGGCAGCTCCATATTAAAGAGTTCCCTTTTAAGTAGGGTATGTTGCTCTGTGAATCCTCTCCAAGATGGATGTGTCCACAGCCTGATACACTTAATTTTTTGTATACCCCCCATCCTGCCTCAGCAGCAGAGGAGGGTGACAGGGCGGGTGGTTACTTAAAGACTGGACTTTCCCTTTAAGGTTACGGCTTTCCTGTAGTAAACTGTTTGGATTTTCTTTGCTAATATTTTAATAATATATGTTGCCCCTTGAAGTAGCATAATAAGACAACAGGGCCTCTAGATCAAAAGGTTGTGCACCCCTGTTCTAGATAGTTCATTGGTGGTTCAGCAGGGATTGGAGCGTCATTACATGCCAAAATGTTGTATTTTTTAACAACCAATCCAACCATTCATTGGATTTGGATTTTTGGAGCATATATGGCCATTGTATGTGTGTGCACACATATGACGTTTTCCTCCACATTTAACCCATCTTTGCAGTCAAACACAAGCAGTGAGTGCACACATCTCCGAAGCGGTGGGCTGCCCTAATATTGGTGGCTAGCTGTCCCTACTTGCAATGATTTTTGATATATAGGTAGTTTCATAAAGTGATTGGGCATCTTTCTCCTCGAGAAGCAGAGATAATAGGTTCTCTCTTGCCTCCCAGTAGTGGCTCCACAAAGGCCACAGGTAGTAACTTGTGACCCAGGGAAGATGGCAAGTGACAGTGGTGGCCCACAGAAGAGGACCTGATGTAGGCCAGCCACAGCAGCAGGAATCAGTGGTGAAGTTTCAGAAAGCAGTGGCAGCAAGGGTTACTGGCAGCAATTGTGCAGGAGGTAGAGGTAAATACAGAGCTGCAATGTGAATGCACATGAGGAGGTAAAGTGCCTTTTATCTGTGTTCCCCATAAACTTGTGGGGCAGTTATGGCCTAGAGGTAGGGAAACAGGCCTTTGACCGGAAGGTGTATAGTCACTCACATGGTGTTTATTCACTGGTGTGTACACAAAGTTGTGTTGTTTACAGTGCACGGATGGGTAAATGCGGAAAAGGAATTCCATGTGTGTGTTGGCACACAATGGCCACTATTGCACTATTATTATTGTTATTACTTGTATCTGCTGCATGCGCATTAGCAGTGTACACCACTACCAGCCAGAATGCATATGCATTTCAGCACAGGGCATACATGTGAACTGGTTTGCTGAAAATAATAGGCAGAAGTTGCCCTGCATTGCAACAGTGCTGCAACAGCTGTACACAGCATGCAAATAGATTCACATTTGTGGTAACCTGCATGTGTTGTAGCCATGTTTCTCTCTCTCCTTCTTCAAAAAATAGCCTTTTATTCAAAGTGTACACAAATTTCAATAAAACCTGGGGGATGACCTAACTACCTTGTTTCAGACTCCTGCAGTACCACAGATGTTCGTTACTAGGTATTTTAAATAGGTTGTATAAGCAAACTCTATAATCACGGTATAGATGTCTTACCTTCCTGTTGATTTATGCCAGTCTGCTGTTTCAGAAGAGTGTTGGGATGATTTCTTATGCTCTGTTATACAGCCATGCTTCAGCTTTATGTATATCTGTGTGAAAAGTAGGTTGGGATTACTCCAAGTGTCTGTGAAGAGGGGGTGTACCTCTTTATATCATATCTGTATTATACAAATGACTAAGTATACCACCAGCATACACTAGCATTTATTTTTGTTTGCTACCATTAAACTTTGCAGTGCACAAAAGACAGACAAACAGAGAAAAGAACAGTTTTTCCACTGTACATGCAACAGATTGTGTGTCCCACAAAGTCTGATGCAAGTAGGTAACCCTTTTAGGGTGAAAAAAAGGTGGTCATAAATAAAGAAAATCTTGGCTCTCGGCTCAGCTTTAACAACTTTATTCAGCAGTACACTAGGATGAATGCTCTGCATTGCAAGTAAACAATGATTTGGGGGGGGGGGGGTTATTTAAGAAACGCTAACGCCACATAGTGCCACGTAGCGTCAGGTGAACACCGGGCGCAGTATGTGAAAACCATATATATGAAAGTCAATCTGGTGAGCGCCTCTAATTCCGTCATGTAGTGTCACATGTATCACTAGCGGTGGCTCAGTGTATAGTGCCAGCGCTCAAGGTTCAGCAGCGCCATGTAGTACCTGCCGGTCAGTAGCGCTCCCATACACTGCAATGGTGTTTTATTTGGTTGTGTATAAATAGTGTTTTCCTAAAGTAATGTTCTAAATTCTTGTTTCAAACGATTGTGTGACCTTTCCTGCCCAGCAACCAAACACTTTTTATTGTTATTTTTATTTTTTATTTTATGCAAAATTGTATGTGCAGGTCATTGTCACAATGCTAAAACAATGTCATTCCATATTATTATTATTGTTTATTTATATAGCGCCATCATCTTCCGTAGCGCTTTACAAAGTAGTAATTACAGACAGGGTAGAAACATACGGTACATATACTATTTCAAATGACAATGGATATTCTGAGTACAAGATACAATAGGGGAGAGAGCCCTGCCCTTGCGAGCTTACAGTCTAAAGGAAGAGGGGTGAAGACGAGGGGGAAGGATCACAAACAGTCAGTATTGAGCTTTGTGGCATGCGCCCTTTAGAAGATTGGTTAGGCCAGATTATATGCTTGTCTGAATAAGTGAGTTTTAAGGGCGCCTTTGAAGGTTTTGAGGGTTGTGGAGTGGCGGATTGGGTGCGGGAGGGCATTCCAGAAGATTGAAGTTGCACGTGAGAAGTCCTGGAGGCGGGCGTGAGAGGAGGTGAGAAGAGCGGAGGCTGCGTCTAGGTTGATACTGTTGGATTAGAGATGAGATGTAGGGAGGGGCCTGGTTGGAGAGAGCTTTGTATGCGAGAGTTAGAGTTTTGAACAGGATTCGCTGTGGGACTGGCAGCCAGTGTAGGGATTGGCAGAGAGGCACAGAACTGGAGGAGCGAGAGGAGAGATGGATGAGGCGAGCAGCAGAGTTCAGGATAGATTGGAGGGGTGCCAGTCTGTTAGTTGGTAAGCCACAAAGAAGGATGTTGCAGTAATCCAGACGGGATATGACCAGGGCATGCACTAGCACTTTAGTGGTGTCAGGTGAGAGGAAAGGACGGATGTGGGAGATGTTTTTAAGTTGGAGGCGACAGGAGGTGGCCAGGGAGTGAATATGTGGTTTGAAAGAGAGGGCAGAGTCCAGAATGACTCCCAGGCACCGAGCTTGGGGCGTTGCTGTTATTGTGTAATTGTTGACAGAAATAGACGTGTTAGAGAGGGGAGGGGAGTTAGATGGAGGGAAAATGACCAGTTCTGTCTTGTCCATGTTTAGCTTGAGGTAGCGAGATGACATGAATGAAGAAATAGCTGAGGGGCAGTTGGGTAGGCGAGAGAGGAGAGATTGGGGCCAGAGAGATATATTTGAGTGTCATCCGCATAGAAGTGGTATTGGAAGCCTAGTGAAGTTATAAGTTTGCCAAGGCCATGGGTGTAGACTGAGAAAAGTAGGGGGCCTAGGACAGAACCTTGCGGCACACCAACAGAAAGGGAACGTGAGGATGAGACCGTGTTAGAATAGGATACACTGAATGATCTGTCAGAGAGGTAAGAGGTGAGCCAAGAGAGTGCAAGCCCTTGAACCCCAAGAGAGGAAAGAATATCAAGAAGCAGAGAGTGGTCGACAGTATCAAAGGCTGAGGAGAGGTCAAGAAGGATGAGGATGGAGTAGTGACCTTTGCTTTTGGCAGTGAGCAGATCATTGGTGACTTTGGTGAGGGCAGTTTCAGTGGAGTGGTTACGGCGGAATCCTGATTGTAAGGGATCAAATAAGTTGTTAGTGGATAAGTATTGTGACAGTTCTGAGTGGACATGTTGTTCAAGAAGTTTGGAGGAGAAAGGGAGTAGTGAGATAGGGCGATAGCTGGAGGGCAGAGGGTTTCTTGATTATCGGAGTAATAACTGCATGGTTGTAGGAAGAAGGAAAGGTGCCAGTGGAGAGAGAAAGGTTGAATATGGAGGTTAAGGCTGGAGTGAGGGATGGAGACAGTTGAGGAATAAGGTGGGATGGAATAGGATCGAGGGAGCAGGTAGTCAGGTGGGCCCTAGATATGAGAGAGGTTAGTCCAAGCTCCGTTATTGGAGTGAAGAAAGTAAGAGAGTAAGGCGGGGGGATTGTTTGAAGTGGTGAGGGATTCTGAGGGGCAAAGCCAAGTCGAATGTTGTCAATTTTTCTTTTGAAGAATGTAGAAAATTCTTCTGCTGTTATTTGGGAGGTTGGAGGAGGAGGTGGTGGGCGGAGTAAGGAACTGAAAGTGTTGAAGAGTTGTTTGGGATTCGGGGCTTGTGCAGAAATCAGTGAAGAGAAATATGCTTGCTTAGCAGATGAAAGGGCCGTCCTGAGTTCCTGAAGGGCTTGTTTATAGAATAGAAAGTCATGATTGGCTTTGGTTTTCCTCCATCGCCGTTCAGCAGCTCGAGACAGCTGTTTCAATCTGGTTGTGCTTGCATTTAGCCAGGGTTGGGGGTTTTTGGTGCGGGGATGGCTATAGGTGAGGGGGGCGACAAAGTCCAGAGCTGAGGAGAGAGTATTATGGTAGTTTGATGATGCAGCGTCTATGTCCGTGAATGAGGTCAAGGTCTGAAGAGGTTGAAGTGAGGCAGAAAAGGACTGGGTATGTGTGGAGGGGGGTTTGCAGGCATTGGAGAGAGGGTCATAGTCAGCAGATTATGGTCAGAGAGGGGGAGCAAAGAGGACGAGAGGTTTGATAGAGAGCAGAGGTTAGTGAAGAGGAGGTCAATTTTGTGGCCGTCTTTGTGGGTGGGTGCAGTAGACCATTGCTTGAGGCCGAAAGATGAGGTTAGTGACAGTAGTCTGGTGGCAGCAGGGTTGCTAGTGTCAACAGATATGTTGAAGTCACCCATGATGATTGCAGGGATGTCTGTGGACAGAAACTGAAGGAGCCGGGTAGAAAAGTGGTCGAAGAAAAGAGTAGTAGTTCCAGGAGGGCGGTAGATGACTGCGATTTTCAGGTTACAGGGGGAATATAAGCGGACACAGTGAACTTCAAAAGATGAGAAGGATAGAGATGGCAAGGCAGGGAGTGGGTTAAAGGAGCAGAGTTTGGATAGAAGGATGCCGACACCCCCACCCTGTTGTTGGATCTGGGGGTGTAGCTGAGATGTAGTCCCCCATGTGAGAGGGCAGCGGGTGAAGCTGTGTCTGATGGGGTAAGCCATGTTTCTGTGAACCCCATGAAGGTAAAAGAGTTAGAGAGAAACAGGTCGTGAATATAGGAGAGTTTATTGCGCACTGAGCGTGCATTCCACAGTGCGCAGGTGACAGTGGCGGGAAGGGATGGAGAGTGACTAAGCTGTATCAGATTAGATAGGTTGCGTGTGTATCCCGGTTTAACACGGTTGTAGACTTTTGGCTTTGATGAAAAATGAATAGTTATGGAGGGGGGGGGGGGGAGTGTGGGCCTGGATTAGGACTGATGTCACCAGCTGCAAGTAAGAGTAAAAGGAGAGAGAAGAGATGGTTGTGGCTTTTGAGGGTGGAGTAATGTGTCTTGTGCTTGAAAATAGAGGTGGTAAGTGATTTTGCCATGGAAAGGAATTCGTGAGCAGAGAGGTAGGGGGAGGAGAGCAGAGAGGGGGAGATATATAGGGACTTACCAGGGGCAGGGGGATACTGTGAGCCTAGGATTCTGAGGGTAAGAGGAAGCAGTGTGATGAGGTAGAAGGTGATCATTTTAGTTGATGCTGGGCTATTCAGACAAGCAGAATCCGGTGCAGGTTTCCTTCCGATTAAATTCAGGTTAAATTCGCTGCAGACTTAGAAGGAGTCAGACTTGGAAAGGAGTCTGAGTTGCAGCCATAGTGGCTTTGCAGCCACTGCCACTCAATATGAACAGTTTCTAAGTGCCTGTGATTAGCTCATGCACAACACTTGGGCCTAAAGGGTGGGGCTAGGTCAGTCCTAAAAGTTTGGTCAGGGAGGGCACATAAGGTAATAAAACATCAAATGGAATGTTGCTAGATGCTATGGTTCAGTGAACACACAAGGGGCAATATTGGTCAGTTTAAATTTAGGAGATTGTAACAGATGATAGTATCACAAATATAGATATGGGCAGGGGAACCAGATGGGGCATTCAAAATAATTACATAACTCTTAAATAAGGCATATGCACAATTAAGATGACAAGGGAAAAATCAAATTTTAAATAGTGAATCTGATGAGAGAATGGCAGCAGGATTTATATGGGCAGCAAAGGGTTAAAAGTTGCAGATGAAGTCAGATGATGAAATGCGTACCAGGATGAGAGAATGGCAGCAGGTATTACACAGGCAGGAAAGGGTTAAAAGTTGCTGGTGAGATCAAAATGCGTACCTGTGAATGACTGTGAGGAGACATATCAGGTGGTGGTGATGTGGATGGAGGGTGGTGTGGTTCTGGGTTCATAGAGTGAATTCAGGTTAAATTCGCTGCAGACTTAGGAGTCAGACTTGGAAAGGAGTCTGAATTGCAGCCATAGTGACTTGCAGCCACTATTCACTCAATATGAACAGTTTCTAAGTCCATATGTTTTCGCTCTGGTGCTGGTGTATATGTGTTGGGAAACAGACTTTTATCACATAGCATCTGGTGCTTGACGCTAGAGTTGCCAGTTTTAGAGCACTGACATATTTTTTATTAAATATGGGCTTCAGCATGGAGTGCTGGACGCACTTAACTGGGGCTACCTATCATTCGCTGGAGTGTTGTCCTATTGTTAGATGTAGCGTCGTCTTGGGCGCTTTGACCTCGGGACACCACCTAGCATTCTCGATTGGCTCTGCAGTGAATCAGGGAGAGCACTTATACAGCGCCCACCAGACATCACATTTATCAATGCTGGACAGGATAGTACAGTGTCACTTGTCCAGCGGCTACGCTAGGTTATAGTGCCAGACACCCGCTTGCAGCTGATGCTCTAGGTTTAGCCTTTTACATTTTAGCCATGACAATCCATTTTTTCCCTCATAAGCCACTGAAAGTTGTACAGTAGTTCTCCAAAACTGCATGAGGAGCTACATTGCTCTCTAGAGCCTAATTGTGTTTTACAGTTTCTAGTGCTCATGAAAATGCACCAACTTTCCTTTTGATTAAACGTACCGGTAATTTTTTTACTTCATCCACTTGCCAGTTTTAATCTCATTTATGCCTTGACGTGAAGTGTTGAGGCATAAACCAGAAACCACCACTTTGTAAATTACTTTCAGATGTTTTGTCTTTTATTTCAGTGGTGGTGTTTGTGTATATTCCTGCTAATAATAAAAACCAACATATATATGTTATAAAGCAGGAGGCGAGGTTTCTTATATACCTGAAGATGAGGAGAATCAGGGGTGACAGATTTGTGAATGTGTAGTGTGGGGTAGTCTGAATAACGGAATAAAACACACCACACCAGATAAATAAGAACCAATTTAGAATTTAACAGTTGAATATTAGGCAAAGTATTGAACACAATAGGGTCGATTCAAAGAAACATGTAACAGCTTTGATTTTGGTGCCGATCATCCTATTTTTCCCGTCCGCTCGTGCGTTCGTATGAACTTGCGAGTGATTCTATAAGCAAATACGTTTCTATCCTAAAATGTACGTCCGTTCGTATGGCAGTTCGGGAATCAGACCTATGTCAGTTTCCATCCTGAATTTTCCGTTTCATTTCTCAGGTTGCAACATTGGTTTTGCCCTTTTTCCTTTTTTGTCTGGACGTAAATCCTTCTGATCTTGCGGCTGCGCACTACAAACTTACCTCATTAAAGTGCATTCTAAATATTTGGTCTTATTTTTCTTTATTTCATTCATTTTGTAGTAACCAACCATTAATGAATGCATTTGCATAAGTAAATCTTACTTTGTTTAATTTTTAGTTAACTTGCATTTTTTACTTGTGGATTTAATTTTAATATTTTGGCTTCAAATGGTACAACTTAAAATTTTGGGTGTGGTTACCCACACCCTCTACATACGGATTTGCTCTCAAAAATTAAAAAACACCCAGCAACTTCAGCATGTTATGAGCCTAGAAACAGCCAAGATGGCGGCTCAGGTATTCTCGGGCAGCCTGCAAACAGAAAGGGCCTTGTGACTGTGTTGCTCTGCATTCTTTGATTTCTTACCTTTCCGTGCCCCCAGCTCTGCTGTGTCTGTGCAAAATACAGCAGTAACCCACATCCTGCACTTTATCCCGCTCTCCTCTCCTCAGTAAGTGTGATGCATCTGACCAAAGATGTGCTTAAATAATTAAACAAAGCAAAGGTAAACAACTACACCAATAAATGCAATCTAAAAATATTATTCTAGTACATCAATTTAAAAATAAATAACAAAGGACATAAGTTTCTTTAATTAACGCAAATAGATTGCAAAATAAAGGTTTACATGCAAAGGACTAATTAAGGTCCACATTAAAATGCTTTTATAAGGCATACATGAATCAGGTATGCATTGCCATACAATTTATGGCCTCGGCCATGCTGATACATGCAGTTCATTGGAGCTCAAGACGCGCAGACTCCTCCACATAGCCAAAAAACCTGTTCAAGAACAGCAATCCGACTGCTAAAAGGTGTCGGCAGTGGCTTTCTTTTAAAACGTATTTAGAGGTTTGAAAACTGTTCTCTGAATCACACCTAAACACATCCGATTATCCTAAGTTTTACGTTTTGATCCTAAGTTTTAGGATTTGATCCTAAGTTTTACGTTTTCATCCTAAAATTTAGGAACGAACTTCCGATGATCGTAAGAGCATATACGCATTCGTACGTAGGCTCGTGCGAGTCGGAAATGGCCAAAAAAACAGGTAAAAATGACTAACACCCACCCAAACTTACGATTCTCGATCCGAAATCAATTAACTTTTGCTCTTTGAATCGAGGGGAATAGTTGGTGTATATAGCCACTGGATTAAGGCAATAAATGGCTGTAGAAGACTCTAGTATAATTTCTACTTTTGAAGAATATGGGGGGGATGATATCTCAAACAAAGGCTAAACTTATGCCTAGGTTACTCTAACATATATGTCTGTTTGGATAACTTTAAAACACACTGTATGCTCTGTGTAATTCAAACAATCTATCAATACACACACACTCTGTTTAAAATGTAAGATTAACTCTATATAATAAAATTCAGGTAGATGATGCTCTAAATGTGTAACTATGCTGTAAATAGTGAGGAGAACTGAGAAAAGTTCACTTATCCTTAGACCAAACGATCTTGGTGGAAAATGTCCTGTTATTGCTGACTAAAATGATGCTGTTTCTTTAAATATTTTCCGGATATCTCTTTCTTCAAGTGGTCATGGCCTCAAAAACCTAAATAAAATTACCAAGGTCGTCCTCTAACCGAGTCCCTTTCTTTGCGCTCCGCGGGAGGCTTCACACAGTGAATAACACACAAAAAATAAGCCTTTACACCCCTCACACAGTTCAGCAGTGAGGTAAATAAGGAGAGTGTTAATTTCAACCCAAAACTTCACTGTGGCCCTATAATTTATGTGGGCTCAGAAACACATACAAACACAGAAGTGCTCCCTTTGACCCACCTCAGGGACTCTGGTCTCTCAGAGCTGTGCTGTGCCTTTTATAACTTGCTGGAATTACCTCACCAGCCTCTCTCTCATGGCTGGCTCCGCCCACCCACACACACAAGAGTTTTCCAGAACCCTCCCAGCAGAGGTTTGTTATATGTCCGTTACAAATGTACCATTCTGCTTTTAGAGGGGAGGACATCTTCATTCTAATGGATAACAGTGTATTGCAATTCTTCTGATGTGTGTAGATGTTTGTACCCTTATTGCTTTGGGCAGATATTAGCGACATGGCTTCTCCACAGTCAGGCTCAGGGGAAAGGCAGTTAGAGACAACAGTTCTCCCTTGTCAATGTGCAACGGTCTGTTTGAAAACCTATCACCCCGATTTTAATTTCTCCCGGGGAGCAAGGTAAACAACAAACCTCCCTTTTTGCTAATATATAAATATATATATATATATATATATATATATATATATATATATATATATATTAAAATACTGGATTATTTTCATGAAAGGGCTCCTCTAAAGTAAACCCCAATTGGACCCATACTTACAGCTATAACAGCTCTATAACAAAACTGAAAAGTGAAAGGAAAAAGGACTAAGGCCCTTATTTAACAAGGGATAGCGACAGGTAGCGACTGGTGAGCGGCCGGTAATGACGGGCCCCGCCACGAGAACGCCGGCTCCCCACCACAATCACAAATTTATCAAGCCAATCCTGCTTAGCGACTGAGATAGCGCCAGATAGCCACTCATTCATCATTATTCCAGCCTCAGCCCACAGCGCCAGCGTCCGACCTTGAACAGCGGCAGGTATGACCTCTCGCTACCTGGCGCTCTCCAATGCATTTCAATGGAACAATCTTTAAATATTCATAATTAATTGTTATGAATTTTTTTTAGATAATTTTTTTAAGGTAAAAAAAATAAAAAAAAATTGTATATAATTGATATTACAGGTCTGATATTAATGTATTCATATTACAAAATTATTTTAAAAACTTGTTTTTTTTGTTTCCAAAAATATGGTTGTTTGGGGGTTTAAAAACGACTTTTAACCCATCGCCGCCAGCGCTCTGGGGTTTAAACATGCATTTTACAGCGCAAGAATTTTTTGAGCATGATTTTTTAATGAATATGGTGGGAGCCGGTCACTAGGGCCAGACGCTATCATGCGCTCCCATACAGCGCGGAACCGGTCAAATAGCGCCTCCTCACCCAATATTCAACAGTCGCTATCAACTACCGAACAACGGCCAAGCACAGCGACTACTAGCGGGCGCTCTGAAAATGCCGCTACAGTCGCTCAACTGTCGCTACCTGCCGCTATTAATTAATCGGCCTCTAAGATATGAACACAGTGCAGCAGATCTCCACTGCAATAAACCACCAAGTGCCCGTCTTTAATGATTTCTGGACTCCAAAACAAAATGGTCATAGCCAAAAGGTCAGGGCCCACTTTAACTTCCGCCCATCACATGCTACCTTATTGCCCTATACCTGTAAAGGGTGCCACATATCTTGTAACATCCCCCTGTACCACCCTGTGCCACTTATATTGTCCATGGTACTTCTTCTAACAGTAAGGAGTGACCTTATATGAAATATCTCACGTGGCCCTCTTTATCACATTGAGGCCACCTTTAGCATTTAGGGATCCACTATAAAATGATATTATAATATTCTATTATCTTTATTTTAATTGCTTAAATCAGACTGTTGAAGAGTTCCACATATTAACAAAGGCCCCTCATGGCAACCCTGGTGCCATCCAGACCCAGATTGCCAAAAGGCATGGGCGGATAATGGTGACACTGTCTAGTGCAGCAGGATATTGCCTGCCCTCCATATTAGAGTCATGCCTGTACTGCCCCCAGGAGTGCACCTATAATGAGGCCATGTGAGGCATTCATCTCAGGTGGCAAATGCTGGACTTGTTTCTTTTTTTACTATTTTTTTACTCACTTATTAGTGGTTCAGTGAAGATCAGGGACCCGCTATGCGCTTTTATGGTTTCACAGTCAATCAATCACTGGTGGCTCTCTCTTGTGTTGATCTCACTATCCATTTAACCAGCTGATTCCAATGAGATTTGCTGTCCAGGTGAGAAAAGGGCCATGCAAGTCTAGTCATCGAACCCCATTGGTTACCAGCAGTCATATGGTCAGCTGTCTTAGTGGCAAAGTCACCCAATTCCAGGAATGTGCAATCTGTTTTATGGGTATCTATAAAAGTGGTGCCTGGGGGTGGGAGATGCAGTGTCCCTAAGAGCTTCTGTAGCGTGTAGGTCTGCTTTAAACTGGCCATTACCAGCTCTTTACAAACAACCAAAATGTTGCTGCTCCCATATACTGCAGCTCTCATAGCATCTACTTTCCAGCCTGTGTTCACCACAATTAAAATGAGGCTATTTGCTAAGCTGTGTCTAAAGATTTAGCTTTTCCAGGAAACGCATTTCATTTGTGCCCATCATTCTCTTTCTCTCTGTATGAATCATCTCTTAGGGGATATTCTGTTCTCCAAGAAGCAAAAAGCAAATGCCCAGATCATAACATTTGATGTTTTGTGAACTTTATTAGGGAAGTGTTTCTGATGGAAACAAAAGAGAAAAAGTAAAAGAGGGAGAAAGGGAAATCCTTGCCAATAAGAGAAAGCAAAGCAATAAGGGAAAAGAGGGTGATAGAGACAAAGAGGAAAGGGAAAAAAAGAAATCAAAAGAGAAAATAGAAAAGGGAGGAGGGTACGTGTGGTATCCTGCTTTATTGTTTTCCTCTTTTGGAATGTAAAATAGACATTTGTGTTAGCATTACGTCCCCATACCTGTTGCCAAGTTACTTATATTCGTATGGCTCTGTCTTGATAAAGTGGGAGCAGCAACTACTACACATCCCAGAATCCTTCCACTGTCACCGGTGAGCATATCAGCAGCTTTGGCTAAATCAAGCAGCAGTAATAACCTCCCTAGGTGAGAACGCTGCCAGCATCCCCTTTAGCTGGAACTGGAACATTCTTCTTCTGAAGAATATGAATTAGAGCAGGAGGGGTTAAATCTGTGAGCTCAGCAGTGTAGAGAATCTTCTCTGTCTTAGCCATCAGATGATTAGCTGGCCAGGAAGTATATGTTCTGTACACCAAACATACTAGTTGGATGAGTTGCAAACAAATAGAAAGAAAGAAAATCGGAGAGAGGTTCAGCACCTTGAGGCCATCGTTTTGGCACACAATAATGGAAACTTTTAAAAATGCAATTGTAAGTGGAATTATTTGTATACTATATATGAAGAAAACACAAATGGTGAAAACACATAAAATGTATGTTTTACAATGAGGAGAAAGGGAAATAAGTGGGGAAAACTGAAGGAATAGAAATGAAGAAACATAGGAGGGAAGGAAGGGGAAGGAAAGGACAGAGGGAAAGGTAAGTGACATGGAGGAAGGAGGGAAGGAAGGAAATTGAATAGAAGGATGGAAAAGAAAAGGAAGGGAAATGAAATGAATGAATAAAGGAAGGCAGGGAAAGGAAAAGAATAAACGAAGGAAGGACTGAAGGAGAGAAGAAAGGGAATGGCAAGAAGGAAGAACGAAAATAAAAGGGTAGGAAGGATAGGAAAGAAAAGTTGGAAGAAGGGTGGAAAAGAAGGAGGAAAAGAAGGAAGATGTATAAAAAGAAGTAAGGGAAAAAATAATAGAAAAAATATAAAAGAAAGACAGAAACAAAAGCAGAAATAGCTGGAAAAATAGAAAAGGAAAGTGAGGAAAAGTAAAGTAATAAAAGTAAAGGATAACGTTTCTATCTACCTACAGTATCTTGGTTTTACTATGCTTTTTTAAAGAGATTTCTAGTCCCCCTTCAGCAGTTGCCCATGTAGAATTGAGGTGCGGTGAGATGCGAACTCTGTAGGGGTTTTCACATTGGCAGTCATCCATGCTTGGTAATATTAATCAGCGTGGACAATACAAAAGAGCAGTGGATACTTGGCAGACCTTTCCCTTACTGCCATAGATTCAAGGCTTCACTCCAGGTCATGTGTAAAAGGTTTAGCCCTGCATTTAATGAGCTCACAGCAGACAAGCTAGAATTGATCTTCAACCTAAGGAAGTGGATCTACCGTGAAAGCTTGCCTGCTGTGGGCTCATTAAACGCAGGGCTAAGCCCTTTAAATGCAGTCTGGTATCTTCATTAGACAGTTGTCCATGCTGTCAGTCAGCATATATTGGGAGGAGTGAGAGCAGACAGTAGGACTCATAAAGACAGGGCCTGGATCCATATTTAGCTATTTTACTTTTTTTTTTGTATAATCTGTTTTTATTGAAACATACAAGCAGGAACAGTACATAGGGAACAGTCCCTGGTTCGGTACAGAGTAAGAATCTTGACAAGGTACTCCAGAGAACATTTTAACAGAAAAGGGTTCAAAATAATCATAGGAGTCAAATCACACCACAGAAAAGCCCCACGCACAACCACCGTACTAATGCTCCCCGGGTGCCAGGGTAATGAGTATAAGAGAGACTCCGCTATGAAGAGATTCCCACTGTACCCACCGAGGATAGAAAAGAAGAGAAGAAAGAGGGGAAGAGGGAAGGGAGGAAGGAGGGGTAGTCTTGACTCCACTTAATCCATTGCCCAACCCTTCTGTGAGCTTGACAAACCTCCACGCCAAAACCTGCAAGAACCTAGCCCCAGAGACGGTTAATCAACACGTTACCCAAGCTGGTTAAGCCTATCTTTAAACCTATCGGAGTCCCGTAGAACCTCCCAACAAGTCCAGTTCAGTGCATACTTGTCCCTAAGCCCCCTATCACCCAAGATCAGTTCCTCTGCCCGCCTAATCCGTTCCAGTTCTGTCAACCATTCCCGTAAGGAGGGAATCACACGTGATTTCCAGTGTCTGGGGATTACAGCTCTTGCGGCCGATAAGAAGTGTCGGAGTATGTCTGACCTGTATCGTGATGCTGGTCCCTCCCACAAGGAGAGAAGAGTCAGCTGGGGAGAATTCCTGATTGATTCCCCTGTGGTGTCCGTATAAATGCTCAGCACCTTATCCCAGACGGGGCGTATGGCAGGGCAACCCCACCAAATGTGAGTCATATCGCTCCCACCTCACTAAGGCATCGCCAACACAGGTCCGAGGAGTGGGGGGCAAATCTCTTGACGTCCGCTGGGCACCTATACCATCTGGAGATAATCTTGTAGCTCCTCTCCTGCGCGGCCCCCTCCACCACTGCCCTGTGCGCTAGGTTAAACATTTTAGCTTGATCCTCCTCAGAGAGGGAATCACCAGGCTCACCGGGATAAAGCCCAGCGGCCCCGTATGAATGTTGTTCAACAGGGCGGAATAAATCCGGGAGAGAGAATGGGGTGCAGGGGACACAGAGGACAGAAGCCCCTCCACCTCCGACAACGGGCCTTCAATGTTACACTTCATCTTTAATGCCGACACAAATGCCGCCAACTGTCCATGTAAGAACCAGGACAGCTGAACCCCGGGATTCCGCTCCCTAAACTCGCCCAAGGACGGGAGCCCCCCCCGCCCAGCAACCGACCCAGCCTTGGGGCAGACTCGACCCTCCAGCCCAGGAAAGACTCCCCACCCACCCCGGGTTTAAAATCCGGGTTTCCCAGAATTGGTGTCAGAGGGCCCGGGCGTCTCACAAGCTGGCCCTTAGCTGTCATGCGGTCCCACAATATCATCAAATGCTGAGTCAAAAACGGCAAAGACCTAAGCCATTTTCTTGGCTGGGGGCCCGTCCATGGCAGAGAGACCAGCGGCCACGGGGAGAGCTCTTTCTCAATGGTGACCCACATTTTATTTGTGTCCTGATGGGCCCAGTCTAGCATTCTCATTCTCTCAGAACTGCATGGTAAAGCTTAAGGTCTGGCATGCCAAGACCCCCTTTCGTTTTATGCTGGGCCAGGGTGGCTTTGAAACCCCCCAGACGAATTTGAGGAAAGCAAATTTTAGGATCTTGAAAAAGCTGCTAGGGGGAACCATAGGGGCCGTTTGGAAAATATATAAAAAGCGAGGCAGGACATCCATCTTAATCACATTTATCCTCCCACACCACGATAAGGGTTTTCTGTTGTATTGTTTAAGATCACTGATTGTTTTGTTCAGCAGTGCGGCATAGTTCAGCTCGTAGAGTTTCATTAGGTCATTTGGGATCTGAACACCTAAGTATTTAATACTCACTGATTGCCATTTGAATGAGAAGCTACTTCTGAGACCAGCCACCACTGATGAAGATAAGGTGAGGTTAAGTGCCTCAGACTTCCCATAATTAATTTTAAAATTACTTGCCTTCCCGAATAGCTCAAATTCCTTCATAACAAGGGGGAGGGATGTCACAGGGGCGGTTAAATGCAGTAGCATATCATCTGCATATAGGGACAATTTGTGCTGTCTACCCCCCACCTCTATTCCCTTAATGTCCGGATTGTTTCTCAGGGCCGTCGCCAAATGTTCCGTTGTGATAATGTACAAAAGTGGTGACAGGGGGCAGCCCTGGCGAGTGCCATTACCAATGGAGAAGGGGGCTGACAAAATACCGTTCGTCCTGACTGAGGCCGTGGGACCCTTATATAGCGTCATAATTTTCCCTAGTAGAGACGGGCCAATTCCAATCTGTTGAAGCGAAGCCTGGAGAAAATCCCATCCCACACGATCAAAAGCCTTCTCTGCATCACATGAAAGCAAGCAGGCGGGGATTCCCCTGGTCTTCACATAAGAGATCAGAGTGAGAAGCTTGTTTGTATTGTCGCGTGCCTCTCTCCCTGGGGCAAAACCCACCTGGTCAGGGTGAATGATGTTAGGAATCTGGGGTTGAAGATGACCAGCTATTAATTTGGCAAAAAGCTTAACATCAACGTTTATTAACGAGATAGGGCGATAACTGCCGCACACCGTGGGGTCCTTTCCGGGTTTGGGAATAACGGTGATCGTTGCAGCTAATGACTGCTTGGGAAACGGAAACTCCGGACCCACCGAGTTGAAAACCCTGGTCAGGAAAGGGGCCAACCGGGGACCTAACTGTTTATAAAATCTTGGGGTGAATCCATCTGGACCCGGGCTCTTCCCCCCAGGAGTATTTTGTATAGCTTTGAGCACCTCCGACACCCCGAAAGGGGCCTCCAAGGACTCGATCTCCTCCTGCGGGATTCTGGGAAGCGGGGTTCTGTCAACATAATCCTGGACGGCCACATTTGCTATAGGCTCCGCCCCGTAGGTGGTGGAGCTGGGTAGGATATACAAAGAGCTATAGTAATCCCTGAAAGCCCCCGCTATACTCATTGGATTGGAGGTCTCAGCATTCCCCTGCAATTTAACGCTAGGGATGTAGGAGGCTGTACTACGAGGGTGAAGCAGCCTAGCTAAAAGTCTGCCCAGCCTGTTAGCACACTCATAGAACATAGCTCCAAGCCTGTCCCTGTGGCGCAGGTAGCATTGGTTGTACAAGCTTTGTAATTTCCCTCTCGCCCTCTCCAACTCCAGCCATAGGGTGTTGGAAGGTGAGAGCTTGTGATCATGTTCTAGGCTTTGGATCTGAGCTAACGTCTGTTGGATAAGAATGGATCTCTCCCTTTTAAGCCTAGATCCGTGTTGAATTAGAATACCCCTTAGGACGCATTTTAATGCTTCCCATTGGATGGGGAGGGGGGTGCAGTCGCTTTTATGGTCAGACAGAAAAAGCTCTATGGTGCTTTCAACCGCTGCCAGACACACCCCGTCTCTCAGCAAGTTATCGTTAAGGCGCCAGTCCCACCTGCTTGGGTACAGTCCGGGCAACTCGAAGGACAGGAAAATTGGGGCATGGTCCGACCAGATAAAATTCCCAATGCTGGCCTTCGATTCCCAGGACATCGCGTGATGACTCAACAGCAGATAGTCTATACGACTATATGAGTTGTTTGCGTGGGAGAAAAACGTATAGTCCCTAGAACCGGGGTGGAGGGCTCTCCACACGTCAATTAACCGGAGGTCCGACAACATACACTTTAGCTTCTTAAGCCCGGACAGAGGGATGGAGGATTTGCCAGAAGAGGTGTCAATTTGCGGGTTAAGTGGCATATTTAAGTCACCTCCCAGTATGACTATCCCCTCTGCAAAGTCAGATAACTGTTTCAAGACCCTAGAACAGTATTGGGACTGGTCCTTGTTGGGGCTGTACAAGTTCGCGACAGTGTAGATATTTGTACAAATTGATAACTTCAGAAAAATGTATCTGCCATTGGGGTCAATCTTGGAGTCTAAGACCTCGTGAGGCAGAGATCGGTGAATAGCAACCGAAACCCCCTAGATTTGGCTTCAGGATTAGGGGCATGGACCCAGGAAGAGAAATATCGATACCTAACGTTCGGGACTCGACCCTCCTTAAAATGTGTTTCCTGCAATAAAATCAATTTGGCACCACATTTATGGAGGTCGTACAGAACTTTAGATCTCTTCTCGGGGGCATTGAAACCCTTCACGTTAAATGAGCAGACAGTTAAATTTACCATCCTTACCTTACGTTACCCCTGGTGGCTGGAAGGAAGGGAAGCCACCAAGCGGAGATTATGGGGGGGGGGGTCGGGGACCTCTGTAAGGAGGGAAAGGAAGAAGGGAGGGATAAAGCGCAGAAGACAGCAGGAGAAAAGAGAGGAAAAAAACAGAAAGAGATGGAAAACTACTAATAACAAGAAAAACGCAACTTACTGTGTCACAACAATAGTTAATCTAACTGAAATCTACTAGACACAGCGAGTAAAATAACCAACACGCCTAGCGCACTGATGCGCTAGATCCCCTAACACCTCCCCAGGTATTCCCGAGGAGGGTGGGGGATCGCCTAAGTGGGGGGAAGTGGAAATGCAAGAACCAGTGAGAGCTGCCCAGCCCGGAGTGTAGATGATCAAACAGAATCTCGGAACTGGTGGTCTCTGAGATGCCCACTAATGCCACTTCGACCTGAGCATCTCCCAGGGGGGACTGTAGCAGTCATCCCAACCCCCTCCGATGGAGGAGCTAGAGTTGCTACTTAACAACTCATCCCCATCCCCCAGTGGGCTCGACCAACAGTCCACAACTCTACAGCACAAAGAGGGCCGAGACAAGGGACTGAAAAGACCACCGGAACATGCGAAGAGGGAGGAGCCAGAACGTTTCATGGAGCCGGATGAAGATCTCGTTATGCAGCCAAGGACAAGTCCTTGCTCAAACCCCATCGTTAGCAGCGTTGGGGGTCCACGGCCTGCCCGCTCTGAATCTTCTGGGCCGAGGCTCGATATGGCGGTCGCCTATCTCGGGAATCCCAGGCGGACACAGCGAGGGAGACAGCCAGTTCTCAAGTTCCACCGCTGGGGCACCCAGAAATTCAAAGGCCTCTCTAAGCTGGGAGTGGCTGCGAAGGGCAAAGCTGCGACCACGTAATTGGAGAATCAAGTGGAAGGGGTGGCCCCATCTGTACGTGGCGCCCGCAATCCTGGCACTCTCGAGCAGTGGTTTCATGACCTTCCGCATCTGAAGCGTGCGACGCGCCAGTTCGGGTAATAAGATGATCTGTGCTCCTTTAAACGTGATGGTTTTTTTGATCCATGCTTGATGCATGATGGCTTCTTTCAGCTTGTAGAAGTGCACTCAGCAAATAATGTCCCTCGGCCTGTGCGGATCTGGGTTTTTAGGGCCTGCGGCTCTGTGTACTCTATCCAGCTCCATATCATCCCCGGGCGAACGGTCCAAGACTTGATTGAAAATCTGTGCCACCGTGTCTGAGAGGTTGGAGAACTCAGGAACCTCCGGGAGACCCCATATCCTTATGTTATTTTTCCTCCCCCTGTTCTCCATGTCGTCTAGATGAAGCAATATGCCCGCAATCTGACGGGAGGACTCTGTTTGGGCCCTTTCAAGGGCGCTATGATTATTCTCGAGCGCGGTGAGACGTTGGAAAACTGATTCTTGAACTTGCTCCACAGAGGTAACCCTGTTGTCTGTTTCAGACACTGATTTTGAAACTTCGTCCATCTCTCTCCGGAAAGTGGACTCCATTCTGTTGATAAAGGTCTCGAAGTCCTTCCTAGTGGGCAGAGATGAGATAAGGGCCTTAATACTGTGCTGCTCGATCTCAGAGGGGACATTCCTGGGCGTGCCGGTCTCCATCCCACTCATACTGGCTGAACCTCGAGACCAGCACGGAGAGGCAGTCAACCCGGGCGGGGAGTCAGGGTCATCAAGAGCCCCCCCCGGCCGCACCCGCGGGGTTAAGGCGCCGCGGGGGGAACCCGACCCAGACGAAATGGAGTCAGAGTCCCTCCCAGGGGGGGGCGGCCTGCCTGCGCCGCCCCAGTCATCCGCCCGGGAGTCCACAGAGGGAGGACGTGCGTCACCATGCGGGATCCGCCGCCGGGAGGGGGGCATCTGCATATAGGAGGACGGTCGGGGACCATCATCACATCCTTCTTCTTGATGGGCCCGCTCATCCGGGTGAGTCCCATGCGTCTGGAGCTGGGGGAGACGCCCCTGTTTATTCCCCCCATCAGGATGTCGGAGCGAGGGGGAGGGCCGCAATTTATCCCCAGGGGATCCAGAAATCAAGTCATGTCCAGTCGGGGGGAATGAATGGCCCCTTTTGACTCCCTCCCTGGGGGCGCCGAGTGATCCAGCCTGTGTGCCCAGCCTCCCCTCCCCTGTGTGTAAACTGCGGTGGGGTCTCATCCCTGACCCGCCGCTGTAGCTGTTACTTCGCCCATCGGGCTCAGCGGCTCCACCTCCGCTGCCTCCTCGTCACTCGATCCCCCGGCCGGGGAGGTGGGGGCCCGTCCCCCGCCCGGCGCCTCCCCGCCGCCGTCCTCCGCCGCCTCCCGCCGCGCCGCCTCCACCTCACCTTCAACCGCTGCCCCGGTCAGTGGCCGGGACACAAGAGGGGCTCGTCCGCCTGTCACTCCACTCCCGCCGGTCAGAGTACTTCCAGGCGGCACCGCCTGCAGGGATCTTCTCTCAGAGGAGGAAGACGCCATATTGCGGCCCACCTCCTCGCCGACTCCGCGCTCCTCAGCAGGAAAATAAGCGGTGATGGGGCCCGATCCACGGGCTGCAGCAGTCCCCTTGCCTCTCCTCTTCTTAGACATAATCCCCGGTAAGGACAGGTAAGTCGTAGATAGGAATTTTAGGGCTTCTGTCAGCTTAATCCAGCAGGAGCTCCCTCACACGGCCATCGCCAAGCCATGCCCCCGCTATTTGTTGGCTGAAAGAGGAGTCACTAAATAACTAACAAAGCAGGCAGAAGCGTGTATATGTGACTGGGTCCTGGTTCAGACATTAAATGGGCTCCATTATAGCTCATAAAACAAACTATCAACTGTTTTTTTAATTTTTTAGGGCCAACTTCTCGCCATTGGCACTATATATGTTAAACTGTGATTTTTGCAGGAATTTGCAGTGATTACCAGGAACATTAAATCTGCAATTTTTTTCTGCAGGGTTTGGACTTTAAAGTGGCAAAACCCTCAACCGGTGGCCCTGGAATCTTAAAGACTCCAGAGCCAACCGTTAGCTTGGCCAGCAACAGGGAGCAATATGGCCAATTGCATCCAGTTCGTGTTGTTATGAATATTGGGCAAAGGCTGAAATAAAAAAAGAAACACAGGGTTCTGGGCTGGGGATAGAAGGATAAACAGTCAGTGGCGTAACTAAATGTGAACGGGCCCTAGTGCAAAAATTTTCCTGTAATTTTAAAGCGGGGCAAAACCTGGGATTTTCACTTTCCCCCGCTTTGTTCCGTGCCCCCAGGCATCTCGCATTGGGATGCCCCACTGTGTGAAACCCCCACCATCGCCGCATTCAGACTCACCTCTTCCCAGTTCAACGGCACCTGCATGGACTCCCATTCAATCAGAGCGGCCTACTGAAGTGCCGTAATTTGGCGAGTGCCTCTGATTAGAGTGAATGTAGAGCAAGAGCGACCGCATCCCTTGCGGTCCCACGCACACGTCCCAGCCTATCTGAATGGCTAGGGTGGGAGTGTGCACACAGCCTGAGGATGCAGGAATGCAGCCACTCTTACTCCCCATAGCAAACAATCCGTCTTGCCGTCTCACGTCAGTTCAGTGGGTGGCTCTGATTGGGCGAGAGCCATTGGACTGGGGAAAGGTGAGCGATTACCGGCACCCTGGGGGGTTTCACGCAGCAGGGCATCCCAAGGGGAAAGCCAGCGGCTGGCCCTGGAATATATTAGATTCCAGGCAGACTGCTGGTCAGATTTGTTTCGCTTTAACTAAATTGGATACAACTAGACAGCTCTGCATACCCTATAATTACACACCTGGAAACAGTGCTCTGTACCTAATGCTGTGTGAACACTAATATGATTACTAAGTTAGGGAAGTAACAATCAAGGGGCCCATGACTGGGCTACTACTACTTTGCTCCAAGGTTTTAGAGAAGAGAAATTGTTTGCCATCTTGTCAGGGGGATAGGCAAATACTTACTATAGCAGGTCTTCAAGCGTAGGAAGGAACAGAAATACTGATTTCTCTTCCAAAGGTTAGTCTTTTTTCTCCTCCATGGCGCAAAACATTCACCAAGCTGTCAGCCTGACTGATCACGCAGTATCCACCATTTTTAGACCCTGGGGTCTTTCTCAACTGTTACTCAGGCAGCAACAGATCATCCTAACAGCTCTGCTGCTATGGAACTCCAACATGGCCAAACTTACAGTCTACGTTTCCCAACTCATGGGGGAAGCAGGGCATGTGCTCCGGGTGCAGCAGGTTAGGGGGAGGATGATCACAGGTGGGGGGCGCCATTTTTAATCTTTGCCCCGGGTGCCTAGCTATGCCCCTGCCCAATTCTATATAGGTACATTAAACTAGTAAATAAAAACAAACATTTTTACTTTAATATAGCTAAAATAAACTGCACAGTACATATGAATTATACTTATAGTTATAAAATTAGTTACACTACAGGTTAACCCCTATTACATGATTTAGCACCTATCATCAGGTAAAAAGTGACAGGAGAACCTGATTGGTTAGAAAGCTGTAGTGAAAGCTTCAGGTGCATTTTATGCCTCTTACACACGCCCTTTTTTAATCATACATTATTAAGGATACAGCAGAAAAGGCAATTGTTATACAATTGTGTCGGGCTATGTTTGGCGCTGCCCCAAACAGTTTTTTCTGTTTTTAAATTGATGAAGAAATGGTAGCGATATCAAGGTTAACAGTTTCACCTTATGATTTCTCTGCTGAAGCATGCGGGTGCGGCCTTTGGCTCTGTGTTGTTGCATAATAATCAGCATAATGGATAGGGTCTGTAAGAACCCAATATTGTGCTTAAAGTGGACCAAAACCCAGGGGGCGGCCGCTCGTCCAATTAGCGCGCTCGGAGCCGCTAACACCATGTCATCTAAGCTTTGTCTAAGGCCAGTGCTACCCTCTAACAGGGAGCGTGCCTGCACTGGCCATTCACAGATGCCTGGCGCTCCCTCACTCTACAAAGATTTGTCCCACAATCGATTTTACAGAGAGCTATATCAATAACTCAAGGGCCGGGCTGCAGAGTTAGTAAGCTAAAGCCCAACTCTGACTCCAACTCCGATATAAATGGCTAGTAAAAAAATCAGTAAGAAATGTTCTATAGTAAAATGGTAACAGGTGGCTTTTTCTCACCATAATATAAGCAATAGGGCTACTTCTATAGAACATAAAGCATATTTGTTGGAATACAGTTTCTGAACAAATAACTTAAAGCAGGATTGCTAAATCGTTTAAATTGCCCAGGCTATATAAGCGATTTGAATACTGGTCCCGGCCACAATGAATAGGTTTAGAATTTCAAATGTTTTATTTCAAATCATATGACAAATATCTAGGATACTCACTGTCTTAACAAACTCCACCACAACACTCCATTACCACATTCATATGTGACAATCCCACATGCTAGCAATACACATACTGATTGCCTTACCTCTCCACATATTTGGGTCCCATATTTATAGCCTATCCCCCATCAATCCCAAATCAAAACTGCATTCCCAATACTCAACCCATCTAAACACCTACCAATGCTAAGCATACAATTAAATATAGAAAAAATTGTTACTGTTCCAGAGATGTTACCCAGGGATGGTGTTGAACTATCAATGACACCACGTTCCTCCAAGCTACCACTGCCACCACTATTTGGCAATGTTCCCCTTCTATTTCGCTCTCCTGGCAACCTCTTATCCATACTGAGCCTCTATTTACATGACAGCTCTAATTAACCCTCCCACTTTCCCCAAGTCAGGGGCCACATCAGATAGGCAAGGAGCATATGTGACCTAAAGGGATGTTCCAAGCAAAGGGTTAAATTATCTGCTTTTTGCTTGCCCCATGCTGGCTGCCAGGGACTGCATCTTTTTTTCACCAGCACTTTGTATTCCCTGATAAACCCTGCTGAACATGCTCTATTCTGAGATCTTTCAGTCCCCAAAATAAATTCACTTTGGAGGGGAATGTTACACTAAATAATACATGGCTCTGCTGCTGAGGAGGCTGGACCTGCACAGATGAGCTGCAGATATAGACTATTCATTTAAATAGGATGCCCAGTGTTTTTAAAACTCCCCCCAGGTGCTGACAAGGGGGGTTACAAATAAAAAGCCTAACCTCTCCCGTAATTCAGCACTGTCACCCGGGCATGGGTAGCAGCACAGAGAGTGCAAAGAGTGGCATCCCCCCTACTGTGCATGCACCTGCCCACCCATTTAAGGATGGGGTTATGAAGACACTGGACTATAATGAAAAAAAAATACTGCATCAGGGGCCTCCACCACCAATCCGGCCCTGGGTATGATGAATAACGCGGGCTGCCAAAAGAACCTTAAAATGCAGAAAACTGCATTCATATTAAACATAGGTTACATACTGTATGTATGTACCATGGAACTGCTGTATGCTGGGGTTGCAGGAAGAAGTATGCTGATGGTAAGTTTTTATGAAACTTTTTTTTACACAAGTTGTAAATGATAAACCTATATCAGTTCAAAAGATAAGAAGGTTGGCAAGCCACCTGCCAGGCATGTGGCTAGTGACTTTGCGAGTACCCCTGCCCAATAACTGCCACTCCTTTCTGGGCACCTGGGTGCAAAAGAGCTCAGTGCCCATCAGCATTGGTCATCAGCATTGGTCCTGTGTTCTTCGGAGCTGTCAAAGAGCATAGCAGCTGGTATGACAACAGGGTGATGAGGAGGCCACTTAAAGAGCATCAAAACCTGGGATTAGGACTAACCCAGATTTTCTTCCATGCCCAGTGGCATCCCAAGTTGGAATGCCCTGCTGAGGGATACCCCGCTGTGGTAACCCCCCAGAACACCCTGTTAAACTCTCCTGTTCCCAGTACAGCAGGCCCATGTGTGGGCTCTCATCCAATCAGGCCATTTGGCAAATAGCTCTGATGACCTTAAATGGGGAGTGCAGGTGGCCGCATCCCCAGCAGTGCAAAGCTCGAAGATGCTTTCCAGTGTAAAAATACATTTAATAATTTGACCTTAATGGCAAAGTGGCTTCTGAGCCAAATAAAGGCATATCCGACCTTTTGATAATTATAAGTTAATTAAAAGCGGCATTAAAAAAAAAACTTGTCTGCATATACCAGTGAGCTGTTTCACTACAGGTTGCCATCTTAAACCAGGCCAACAGCCTTGCACATTTGGTGGAATATACTCTCAAAACTCAGTTCGGCCATCTACATGCATGCTACTGAATCATTGTCAGCACTTACATTTGTTCCTGCACCCACTCAAAGCAGAAACACCACCTTACAGATTTTCTCCTGGTAGCGGCCACCTTGGAGCTTTCTTTCCCAGTATCTCTGCTGTGCTGCTGACTAAATTTAACTGGAATAACCCCACAATGCACAGCAGCAGAACACTTCCTCTTTGCAGGTGGCCTGCAGCTCCATGAGACACCATATTTGCGTTTAAAATTGACTACAGCTGAAGTTACAAATAGGTAAATACATTTTTATGTGCAGCAATGTGAATTGCTCTGGGAAAGGATGCAGATGAGCACTGTTTCGTTTAAGGATGTTGGTCCAGTTTTAACAATCCAACACCCATGTTTAACAAAATGAGTTTTGATCCCAACCCAAAGGGGCATCCTGATTGCTGATGGCCCCATGTATACAACACTTGCAAGCCCAGATTTTCTTACCTTCAACTTGGAGTTCTTTATGTCGCTGGAAGCTGACCCTGGATCACTTGACTGCGGGCAGCCTATCGTGGGGCTTGGTTTTGCCAGGGGAACAGGAAGAAGCTACAAGAACTAGTGCTTGCAAGAGGTGTGTGCATGGGAAGTGGTGGCACCACCAATGAGGTGGTACTTCACACTGCCATCAACTTCCTCTCTGCATTTTAACCCAAAGTGGATTGCTCTTTCTAGTCCTGTCCTCTGCTTGTCTTCTGAAACTAGATGTAGGAAGATGTGAGCGTATTAAGTTGCCTGCTGCCATGAGACATCTTGGCAAGGTCTAGAGGAAACAAGCAGGCAGCAGGGAATGAAGTGGATTCCTCCAGATGTGATAATGTATTTTCCAAAGACAGGATACATTTGACACATATAGTAAGTTGGGCATAGTGTTGTCTCTGGGAATATAAATATTTTTTATATTCCTGTATAGAACAATACTTCGCCTTTATTGCTCCTACAGTCTCAATGAGGGAAGAAAAAAAATCTGCCCCCTTCTCACCCATCCTATTGTGCTGCTGCTTTCCCATGCCAGTATGAGCCATTCTGTGCCTCTTTATTATGACTAAGCCCAATATAGGGTGATGAGGGGACTTCTTATGGCCTGCACCAAAGACTTTTATCTGTAAAAACAGGATGGCTGGGATAAAGGCACCTCCAATGACCTTGGTGCCCCGGACACTGTCATCACTTGTCATCACTGTCATCAGTGTCACAGCAACCAATAAGAGGTCACTGACAAGGGAACATTTTATCTACTGCTTGTCATCTTTTTTAGTTTTGATGACACCCCATAATTTTGAATTTTTTGAATTGTAAAGTCAATATTTTTAATTCGGGCCATAGGAGAAAGAACATTGAGGATGTTCTAACACTAATCCACATTGTTATGGATAAAGTTGAGTTAAATCGTTACTAACAACAGTCCCTTAATTTCTTCTTTTTGCTTAAACCCTTAAAAGTAGACAACACACACATACACAAAAATAGAAATGTGTAGGATGGAAATGGATGCAAATGATGATGACAAGTGCATGCAGCTGAATGAGTCAGGTAATAATGATGAGATGTGACATAGCACCTCCGGGTGGGAAGTTCTTTGTAGTTTCTTACTGGCTGTTTTGGAAGCACAAACATTTTCATGCAACTCACTGATGTTAGATTCAGCTGCAGTAGCTAGATCAAAGCCAATACATGTAGTTTCAGCTATCTTTGCTAATGGACTTGTTTTCTTTTCTGTTTTGCCTTAAAGCAGAATTATAACCTCAGGGCTGCTGTGCCCCCACCCTCCTAATAACGTCCATTAAAAGCCAATGGGTAATGCCTGAAATTGAGCAGTTTATAGATCCATGAGGAAAGGTATTTGTTAACTCTATGTAGATGTTGTGGAATAGCATGCAGATGCGGCAGTCCTGAACTACATGAGGCTGCCATCTTGCTACACTCCTGACAGTCCTGCTTACACATGAGCATGAGGAGGGTCAGCAGCAGTCCGCACCTCTCAGAAAGATGGACCATTTCATCTCTCATGCTACACACACACACACACACACACACACACACACACACACACACACACACACACAATAAACAGCTGCTGTACCAAAGGATGTGTGGGTGGTAAAGGAATGATTGCGCTAAGATCCGAGGCAGTTTTGATTGTGACTTTTGACTTTTTCAGAAGCAGGGCTGTCAGGTGCATAACAGGTTGGCCTCTTCTATGCAGTTACGGAATGTGGCATCTACTAAGCTTTGATTTTATGACAGGAGGTCCACTTTAATTCTTGTGCATGGGGATATTTACTGATGTTCCATTCGCACAATTGCATGCGCAGTCATGCATGCACATGCAAAAGCCTGTAAATAGTGAGCCAGAGCTCTTACAGTTTCTTTATTGACGACTATTCTCTCAACAATTTCAGATTACTGCATTTCACTGATCGCCTTCTAAGATTAGGAACTTGCCTGTTCATTGGCCACATGCACTTCTGGCTGACAACTATGATTGCATTTTTGTACCTGATCAGGGTACTCACTGAAAGGGACTCCTCCACCCCGTAATAATACATAATCAGTAAAATCAACATCAAGTAATATTTAATTAAAGAATCAGTATTTTATTATTAAGCATATTAAAAAATGTATAGAAACAGCTTCTTTAAAAGCGCATCCACATAAGCAGGAAACACTCATAGCAAAGCGTGTAACTCCAATTCATTCTCTTGTTATATTAGCTGAAAATACATATTCATGAGAGTAGTGACCCCAATAATTTTCGCCCTTAATAGTTGTTACATTGTTGGGCTTCCCCAAGAGGGTACATCTCCCGTCACTGTTTGTCTAGAATGTAAGTATGAAGTATTACATAATTTAGATACACATGATCTAGCTATGATACATTTTAAATTTCTCAACATTTAAATTTCTGCCAGAAGCTATCAGGGTACAAGAGAAAGGAGTCCTGTCCAAAGAGATCTGAAATGCCAGTGTATCTGTTGGTTGAAATAAAAACTAATTATTATGCTAACAGCAGGAATCATTTGTTGCATGATTGTTTATGTGTTAATTAGAGAAGGGGGAAAGAAAATATGGATTGCCCCTTCAAAGTCACATGTACTGGTAATGTATTTATATAAAATAAGGATTAACTGTAAAAACAAGTAATTAGATAGTTGTTTAAATACCCAATATGTTATACTGGTCCAATATGCCAGGGGCCGGGATTTAAATCTCCATATGGTGTCGCAGAAGAGATACAGGGCTGGTCTCCCCTCCACTATGCTAGAAGCAGTGAGGTGTAGGATGAGAGGGCAGAATGGTGTCACAATGCCCTTCAAAATGTCAGTGCTGATGGCGACATCCTCTCTCGCCTCCCCCGCTTCCCTAGTGTCTAGGGGTGGCAAACTTCCGGTATATACCCAGTGTCCACCTATTTCTTCAATGGTAGCGTCGCTGTGTCATGTTTGCCCAAGGAGGACTTTAGATTCCTATATGTTCGTATGTACGTATATTAAAACTTCTGTTGGTCTTTCCCACATAATAAGTGCCATATTTACATGTGATAACATTTAGAGACTTACAATTCACATAGTGTTGTGGTTTTAAAGTTTTTCCATTTGATAACTGTATGGTTTCACCCTGCAGTATATATGGACATTGATTTCATGTTTGTGCAACATGGATTTGTAGATGGATCATAGTGGCTAGACATCACTTGATCCCGTATTGATCTAGTTTTATGGTAGACAATGGACCTAGGATTTTTTTGACATTAGGGTCTGTGCATAGGATACACCAGTGTATGCATAGGATACACCAGTGTTTTTATCATGTGTGCAGACTGTCATATGTTATTATACACAAAGGTTTTGTTATCATTCTTTTGTTGTCGGAAATGTACTCCTGGTTCCCAATAGTGATTCCCTGTCTGTCTCTAGGGCTCTTCTGTATGCCCTTTCTAAATCATTATTGCTGTAACCCCTTTATCAGAGTCTTTTTCTAATGCTAGATGCTTCATTCCCAAAAGCTTTAACTATGTAGCAGTTTCTCCTAGCCCTTAAATACTCTCCAATGGGGATACTTTTTATAAGCGCCTTTGGGTGTGCATTCTCTGCCCGTAAAATAATGTTAGATTATAGTATTGATATAAGTTCCCCTAAGGCATCTATAGATCTAGGTAAATCACAGTATGAACGTCATATGTTAAAGTTAATTTAAGATTCATTTAATGATCGTTTTCATTTAATATCTTGATTAACTCATTTTATAAGGGGGGGGGGGAGTCCATCCAGAAGAAGAGGATGTCATGGATGTACCTGTGCCATCCCTGTATGAGTACCCTGAAAAGGTCTTCCTCCCCCAGATGACCCTCTCCCATACCCCTCCAGTGGTATGCTGAAGTAGAGGGCCTCCACATCGAGAGTGGCCGGACAGTGTAAGGAGGTTGTCTGGTTTGTTGTAATAGCCTTAAAAGATGTCCGATGTCCTTAATATAGGTTGGTAGTTTTATGATAAAATCTTGGATAAAAAAATCTACATAATTGCTAGCCTTTTCTGTCAAGGATCCCAGACACTATGGGTCGTACAGAGGTTTTTGGGGGGTTTTATAGACCTTTGGCAAGAAGTAAAAAGTAGCTACCTTGGGGTATGGTGCATCCAGGTACTCCTATTTGTTTAGTGATAAGTTTATGTTCCAAGGCTTGAGTTATAATATCTAAGTATTCCTTTCTGTCCTTGGCCAGTCTCAATGTGGAGGCCCTCTGATACCAAGATTCATTACTAAGAATTTCATTACACATCTTTTTATATTGTGAATTTGTCATTACTACAACATTGCCCCCCTTATCAGAGGGCTTTATTGTTATTTCTTTGTTTTCACAAAGTTTCCTGTACTTCCCTGCATTGGTTGGTCTAATTTCCATTAGCATAATACTGTAGAAAGCACCAACATTAGAATTACAATGCAAAACTGGGAATTCAATTCAATTTATTGTTCGCCAAGTACATCGTGAGATGAACAAGGAATTCTTTTTGGCAGATACACAGTGCAAAAAACAGTTAACAGTTAACTACAGTTACAGTAACATAGGAAGGGGAACTTAGAAACAGAGATACACAGACACAGTTAATCTTCTAAAGTGCAAATGATACAAAGTGCAAATTATACCGGCTTGAGCCGGGGCCTATGATGCCTGGCTATTGTTGAGTATGCGGACAGCCAAAGGAAAGAAACCCTTCCTAGACCTAGAAGTCCTGCAGGCTGGTACCGCAAGACACCGCCCAGATGGTAAGTAATGGAATAGGGCGTGTCCAGGGTGGGAGGGATCCCGAAGTATCTTTTCTGCCCGAGTCTTGGTTCTGCGTTCGTGCAGCTCATGCAGGGATGGTAACGGGGCTCCAATTATTCTTTCTACTGTCTTAATTGTTCTTTGGAGTCTACACTTGTCCCTTTTAGTAGATCCCTCGAACCAGACAGAGAAAGAAAAACACAGTACAGAACCAATGACGGCATTGAAGAAGAGCACTAGCAACCTTTCCGACAGACCGGCCTTCTTCAGTTGCCTCAGGAAGAAAAGTCTCTGGTGTGCTTTCCTCAGTAGAGCCATGGTGTTCCTTTCCCAGCTGAGGTTGTTGGAGATGGTCACACCCAGAAATTTTGTCTCACTTCCTCTTTTGATTTCCACCCCCTTGATGGACAGGGGTGTCATGGGTGCCGGATTCTTCCTGAAGTCCACAACCATCTCTATGGTTTTTGAAGGGTTAATGACCAGGTTGTGTATAGTGCACCAACCAACAAGCTCCTCCACTGCTCCTCGGTAGGTATCTTCTTTTCCGTTCTTGATCAGGCCTATGACAGTTGTGTCATCGGCAAACTTTACAATTCTCACAGAGTTGGCCAAAGAGGTGCAGTCGTTAGTGTAGATGGAGAACAAGAGGGGTGACAGAACGCAGCCTTGAGGGGCACCGGTGTTTGTATGCCTGACACTGGACCGCACCGGACCAAGTCTAACTATTTGGGATCGCTCTGTTAAAAAGCTCCCTGTCCATGCACAGATGTTATGAGGAATGTTGAGCTTAGACATCTTTTCCACCAGTAGGTTCGGACTTATGGTGTTAAATGCCGAACTAAAATCAACAAAGAGAACTCTGACATGGTGTCTGGTTTATCCAAATGCTCATACATATAGTGGAGGGCCATATTAACAGCATCGTCTGAGGATCTATTTGCCTTGTAGGCAAATTGCATGGGATCCGTAAGGCTGCCGGTGGTTGTTTTCAGGCATTCCAGCACAATCCTCTCAAATGACTTCATGACCACGGATGTAAGTGCAACTGGTCTGAAGTCATTCATCTCAGTGGCCAAATGTTTCTTTGGCACCGGGACAATGATGGATCTCTTGAGACAGTGTGGAACTACGCCCAATTCCAGGGAGGCATTGAAGATCCTTGAAAACACTGCCGATAGCTGGTCCACACATGACTTGAGGCAGATTGTGGATACTCCATCTGGTCCTGGCGCCTTCCTTATGTTGAGGCCTTTGAGAACTTGGGCAATTTTCATCTCTGAGACCAAAAGTGTGTTTGCTGTTTGAGAGCCGTTAGTATGAATGTTATGGTCGATTGACGATAGTGATTGATTTAGAGACTGGGGGGAACAAGCTGCCATGTTCGGAGCTGAATCAAATCTGCAGTAGAAGTTGTTGAGTTCCTCTACTTGCAGCCTGCTAGGGTTCAGTATCTGGGTGGACCCTTTGTAGTTAGTAAGATGCCGAAAACCCTGCCAGGCCTCTCTCGGGTTACTGGAGGAGAACTGCTTTTCCATTTTCTTAGCGTAACCTCTTTTTGCGGCCCTGATCTCCTTGGACAGGGAATTCCTCAACTTCTAGAAGATAAGGATGTTCCCATCTCTGTGTGCAGACTCCTTCTGCTTCCTTAACTTCCTTATGCTGTTAGTGAACCGTGGCTTGTTGAAGTGGCCATAGTTCCTGAAGATTTTGGATGGTACAATTGTGTCTTCGCAAAAGGTAATGTAAGAGAGCACTGAGTCAGTGCATTGCTCTATAGAGTGAGAGTAGAAGACGTCCCAGTCGGTACACTAAAAACAGGCTTGCAACTGGTCGATGGCCTCCTTTGACCAGACCTTGGTTGTTCTGGTTTGGGGAGTAACTGACTTCAGCCGTTGCTTGTATAGAGGTAGCAGATGTAGTAAGCAATGATCAGAGTATCCCAGAGCTGCTGTGGGAACAGCCCTGTAAGCACGCTTTACTGTTGTGTAGCATTTTGTTATGGTTCTGATCTCTGAATTATTTTGTCTAGATTTATCAGGTCCAATAGTGCTTGTTGTTCTTCCTGTTCCTGGTTCCCCAATGTGTCTTTTTTCCTGATACATCAATCTTATCTAATTATTACAGTGCATCCTGTGTGTTTTGAGTGCGTATCGATTAGTGATCTAACGTGGCTTTCTAGTTTGCTTGTGTCAAATTGGCAGCCGAATCTGAGACCTTCCACGGTGTCAGTAGGTGAGTTGTGTCAATTGTGGTTGATCTAAAAAAAGAGATTTTTGTCCGTCTCTGTAACTGTGTCTTTTCTATGACTCTCAGTTATCTGCATCTGCTCTTGCTGTGGAGTCCTGCATTGTCAACATTGTATCTGACACCAGATTTGTAAATTGTGGTAAAAAAAAATGTACAACCCAAGTTCTCTCTGCAGCAAAGTCCATTGCCATCTTCAAGGATTAGGATGAAAACCAGGGGATCCCAATGACTAGGTTCTCTAGGATATCTATTCATTCTCATTTTGGGGCACCAAATTTAGTGGCCCCCGAGTTGATGCACTAACTTCAGGGTTCCCCTGAACTAGACCCTGGACAACCACATATTAACTTTGACATAGGGATTCATAAAGTAGACTGACTGAAATGTGGGGAAACAGAGTCACAAAACAACAATGTGGAGAGACCCATGTCAGGCTTAATGTAATGGGCTAAAGAGACCAAAAGACCTTTTACTCAAGACCATTTGTTTTGGTACTCACCAAGTCTCAACTCCCATACAGCCAAATATTTCTGGCCCTGTGCTCCACCCACTGCAAAGAGTGATGGTTAATTCTATTTTTCCTTGTTGGGCGCTGTGTAAATTCTTTCTGTTTTTGGAAAGTGTCTCTTTTTCTAAAACATGGTGAATATCTCTCTCTCTCTCTCTCTCTCTCTATATATATATATATTTAGTGTAATTGAAATATCTATATACTGTACACTATAAGCACATTTTTTAGTATAACATAAGGCAAACAAGAGATAAATAATATGCACTAATATTTTAATATATGCATTTTTAAACTATTCAATGCTGCAGGGAAGGGATTGCAGGCTATATTGTCTTGCTTCGGATTACAACCACACATGGAGACACATTCAAGTGATTCAAGTACTAATTTGGTCCAATTCAAGTGCTATTTTGATGTGACTGTGATTGAAATGCTAATCACAATTTCTAATCACAAACACTATTCATATGCTAATTAGGATCAACATGACTGCGGTGAAAAACAGGGGCGGAGCTATAGATGACCAGACAAGGCGTATCATTGGTTGTCTATGGCAAAAGAATGCATGGCAGTGCCACTACTCTTTGCCTTGTTTATAGTTCCAGGAGCAGCTGCATTCTGACAGAAAGCGGGTGGGCAGCCATGACTAGGTGAGCTATTGAATGACTGTTTATGCACTTTGCCTATAGTGTTCCTTTAAGTGTCCCACTTTGAGGCCCCTCAAAACATGGTCAGTTTGAAAGCCTGATTTAGAATAGAATTTGGCAATCCTGCATCTAGCTGGGGCTTCTTAACAACACATTCTTGTGTGCTTCAAATCCAGCAACACCATGAGGTCACATTTGGGTTACCAAGAACACTATTTTGTTTGCAGTAAAGATTTTCCCTAGACCTGTATACTGGAGAAACAAAACAGAAAGTACACCAGTATATGGCTCTGCAATGAAGTGCAAACTTAGAGGGGTAGGAGGAGCTTAAATAGGGACAGTTAATCCAGTTGCTTTAAATTTCATAATTGCTAACACAGATTTTATTCTCTGTAGCCTTGCCTTTCAAGTACAACTCAAGCCAAATGCTTTTAAAAATTCCAATAGAAGAGGCTTGTCTGTTTTTTATGACTGCCTATGAACCCTGTTGGGAAAATTTCCTACGAATCTCTGTTCTCGGAATTTATGTTCAGGAAAACAAGATAATATGAAATATTCTTCAGCTGAGTAATAGAAAACATTTCTCCAAACCTCACAGAATAACTCAACCCGGGTGGTAATGTGTTAGGGCCATGCACATGGTGAATGTTAAGGACTTTGATACTGTGGCTGTGATGTAGTGTCTCTTGATGCATTCTAGCTTTTGTGCCAGTTGCCCATATGGACAGATGCTAACAGACTGATATAATGATGTCTGAGGAATGTTATATTCATTTAATCATTTCTGTGCATGCTAGGATGACACTTAATTTTATCTATAACCAAATGCTTCTATCATAGTGGATAGATCCAACAGAGATATGCATAATATCAGAATGTTATGCTTTTTTCTCCTAATAAAGTATACTGTCACTTTTCAATAACTGTCCTCTTTTGTGGACTCCGGAAGCAGGGGGATCCACTGGGAGGATCTGGCACTCGCAGCAGAGTGACCCATAGTACAACCCCCCCCCCCCATTTGCCGTTGATGGAGACCGGGCCATCATGGGATGTGTGTCTCTAGGCAGCCTCTGGTGTGTGACGTCGCATCCTGGTTCACGCTGCATACCCACACATCCGCTCTACACAAAACAAGGGGCTTCAGGGTGGCAATAGACCCTTGGAGATGCTACGGGCATGTGGCATGTGGCAGGATTCCTGCACCTTGATTCTCATTGATCATTTATGCAGTATCCTTTATTTTTATTTTGTTCACTTTGATTGTACACACAAGTGTGTTCCTTGTGCCGACATTGTTATATTGTATGGCGAAGGTTAGCCCAGGGGGTTCTCCGCTGCCATTGCTCTTATTAGTATCCTTTGTTTAATAGCACTTTATAGCTATGTCACGGGGGTGGGTACAATATTATTGATTTTTTTAGATTTTTGTGATTTTATCTTAGTATTTTATCTTGATAGCTTTAACAGCTGTGTCACATGGGTTAGTGCAGTAGTATGGTGTATTGCACATGAGAGTTTTGTCTTGTGGATTTTTGTGATGTTTCAAATACTTTAGTAATTTATTTATCTTTTTTGATATTTATTTTTTTATTTTATTGTGGATAATGTTTTTTACTACCCTGTTACATATATTACAATAAATTTTGATGCATCATCATCTGGTCTGGGAAAGAGCATTTTGTTTATTAACAGTTGTTGTCCTGGTTGTTTTTGTTTGAATTAAAATTGTACCCATACTCTTTTATAGTACTTTGGAGTTGTGCCCCATTTCTCTTGCAATGATTTTGATGTCTGCTCGGTTCTAGGGTGCACGCTCCTTCTTTTCACAGTATTGGAGATCTGCCCGCTCGCCTGCGTGGTTTTTGAGGAATGTTAGGAGAGGAAACATTATGTACTAACTATACATGACATGATCCAAAAATGTGTTTTTTTTGTATTGTATTGCCATACAATCTAGCCAGATACATCTTGCAGTAGAATGGGTAATACTGAAATACTCAGTGACCTTTAAAACAGAGCTCCAGTCAACAACAACTTAAGGTCTTACACCCCCCACAAAGGTTCCTGATAATGAATTCTATTAAGTGTCTTCCAGTTGATAAATATAGGGATCACTGCATACTGTGTGTATAGTCTTGGCATTGGCAAGTCCACATACACTTTTTAGCTTAGTGTATACAGCATATACACTAAGATAAAAATCAGTAAGGTGACATACACAGACTAGCTGAGCATTTTCTTGTCAAGCACTGAGTGTAAATGCATCCTTCAGAGGAACAATTCTCGCCTCTGTTTCACACGTACAGTATGTTCCTAAAATAATTTTAAATGCTAACATTTACTTACTACAGCCAACTCTACTTGCTATATTGTTCCAGGACATGACGGATGGTCATGCCCTGAGACCCTGTGAACATGAAATGATCCACAGACTCATTTAGAAGAAGCTAGTCCGAGCAGCAATCCTCATGGGGTAAAAAGATGAAAAGTGATGTTGCGATGTTCTGGCCTCCTTTCCCTATATGCTATATAAAGCGCCACCTTTGTGGACCATTTGAAGGTTTCTGCGAACACTAAAAACTTTTGACTAGCCAACTTTGAAGGTATTTGACTTCATGAATGGCACCCACCCATCTCCATCCATGGTCTATTTCTTCAATGACTGTTGTTATCAGTAGAGATTAACACAGCTCCCATTCTCTGCCTGGGTCCAAGTAAAATAACTGTTTGTGCTAAGTTCAGGACCAGGAAATAGTTACACCGGTAGGATGGTTCATAATGGCATTATATGGGTTTCAAGCTTGGATGTAGAAATGATCCAAAGGGGATGGTTGGATTTCTGATTGCATGCATATATCCCCGCAAATACTAAAAAAACTCAGCTTCATGCTAAAGCTAACTCGCACGTGTGAATCCTCACTCGCTCACATGATTCAGGGGAACATTAGCCTGGCTTTTTATTTTTGAATTGTATTTTTTTCAGGTTTTAACTGTTTTACTAACATCCCATTTAACATCCTATTTAACATTAAAACGGCCTAAAACTTGAACTGATAAGGGGTCCCATGGACCAATGGTGGAGCATCCAAAATGCCTGCCAAGGCCTCTGCTTTATTCACTTTACAACTTCCAACAGTTGTCTGTCACTTTCCCTTCCCATCCCTCACCATGAGGCTCTGTATTGGCTAAGATGCTCACCTTATGCAATAGAGGGGCACAACTGAACTCTCAAGGCAGAAGCTAGGCTAGAAGGGATCCCAGCTCGTTCCCAGTTTAGGCACTGGTACCTACCATTAACAGTTAGTCAAGTCAAACACAATTGCAAGCATGCAAAAATATACAAAGTATGACTTTTCTGAAACATATTCCTCACTTGTCTCTATTAACCACTTCCCCTACTTGTCACACCACGCCGCTGTGTCAGCACCTTCCTTTACCGCAAATGTAATATTTTCCTAAAATTCACAGTTTAGATATAAAATGAAAGCTCTGTATTTGTATTACTTTTGAACTTCTCTCTTGGTAGCTTGAGGTTTTTCCCTTCGTGTTCTTGATTTTTGCTTAATATTGAAAATACTGTTTACTGAGACCTTATTCACACCCTTACTGTATTCAAAGGTTTCATTCATGATTTCTTTTCTTGTCCTCCAGACAGAACATATTGAGTGCCAGTCTAATCTGATGTTTAATGATTTAGACCTTGTGCTATCTCTCTGGACTTGCCTTTTTTGATATCTATTTGCAATTAAGAGGCATCTAGAAATGGATACAGTAGCCCCGTGGCAAAGCTCAAAGTTAAAACATTTGGCAAGGTGGCCGACTGGCCCTGAAGGTAAAGGCCAATACAGGGCCGGCCTCTGAGGAGATGCACAGTGTGCAGCCGCATAGGTTACCCAACTGGGGAGAGGTGACAGCATGGCTTAGTTTTTATCCACTTTTTTCATCTTGTATACCCCCTGGGAGCCATTACCCCACCCCACTATATTTCTCTGCCCCTGCACCACAACTATCAGCAGTATGCAATGATGCCTTTTTCTCTGCTATCTGCCAGAAAGTAGCAGGTGAGTGGTGGGTGGAGCTAGTAGCATCTGAAGAGCAACAAGTATTGGAATTTGGAGCTCATGGATTGTTTGGCTATGGTGGGGGGGGAGGGTACAGACACCAAAGGTGAGGTTCTGGTGGGGAGGGCACCATCCTGCAGTCTTGCACAGGGCATCTTTCAAGCTAAGGCCGGCCCTGGGCCAATAAAGACATAGTACTGCCTAGGCTGGTGTATACACTTTAAATGAACCCCAATGCCAGTATCCACCAGATTACTTCAGTTTTACTCTGGGCAGCTAGACCTAAGTCACCCTGAGTTTGGAAGGAATTAAATTGCGTAGCATAATGGTGCTCACAGAACCTTATACTTCTATGCACCCAAAATGCTATCCTTACAGCACTGCATTTGCCACATAAATACATTTGAGCTGCTTGCTTGCCATGGAATCTGTCATTTATTTCTGTGCATTTGGCTTTGATCCTGGTCCATGCCTGAAGAATAAGAGGTCTAAGTGAGGTACTATTGTGAAAGGCAGACATTCCAGCTGCCAATTCTCCATGTTCATTGTTTACAGGTTTCCTCCAGACTCCAGACTATTGCGGGGAAATTCAATTGTATGATTATAGCAGAACTATTGCAATGTCTAATTACTTTAGTGGTTGTGAATTGAATTATCTGCGGTTAATACACTTGTTGTAGCCTGTGGGCTGAAATACCAGTAAGTAAGAGGGAGCATCAGGTGCTTTTAAACAAAGAACCCTCATTACTGCTCATAGACAGTGAACTCCAGAAAGTAACCTTCTGATGTGGGCTGAACTATAGATATGAATGGTAGACAACTCAACACCGGCATGTCTAAGAGCTTCCATTCAGAAATGGCTGTAAAAAAGGAACATTTTCTAGTAAAAATGAGCAAATCTTATTCTGAAATGAAAAACATGTATGTAAATGGCAAACAATGACACCCTAAATATACAGGTAAATATTAGTGTGATTCAGCCAAATAAACAGGTAAATATTATTGTGATTTAGCACTGTTTTCTCTTTCTAGGCTACCAACTCGATGCCAACTCGATGCACCAGCCCCTATGCCCTTAACAGAGGTCCACCACTTCCACACCCCTTGGATGTGGGTGTGCTAATAATCGGATGGGGGTACCGGCATGCCACCTATTGGCAGGTCGCCATGTTCCCTTGGACCATTTACCAGTTCAGTAACGTTAAAAGTAAAAAAAACTTCCCCATCTTCCTCCCTCTGCCTGGTGACGGGGTCCTCTCCAAGTTACGAAGGTCCCAGGTTTTTTTCAGGTCTGGTGGGCAGGCCTTTCAATGCCCGCAGCATTCATCATCTGTATCTGCTGTTCAGGGGGATAGTGTTCCCCCATTTAACCTATTCTGCTACCTTTTTTCTTTTGGTTTCCACTGCTAAACTTATTTGACCTGCTGTGTGGTGGTAGTGGACCATTCTTTAGTAACTACATTAGCCTCAGTTGGCGATTCAAGATATTGGAGGACGTTTCTGAAGGGTAATTCTTTTCCAGTGATTATGAGAAAGTAAATGTAAATATGTATATTGTAACTGTTATTTTGCAGGAATTCCTAGGGATTTCCAGGAAAATTATTCCTGACTTATGAAGCGTCAGTGCCTGATAATACCACTCATCTTTTTTACCTTAGCGGCAGCACTTGTTTACAATTTAAGAAACCAAAAACAGGCTGCAGCGATGTGGCTGCCAGCTAGCCTCTTATTTAACACTAGGGCCCAAAAGGTCACAGTTGAAGAAACGCCAGTTTATAGTGACGCTGTAGGTCAAGATCCCATAGGGCACAATGGGCAAAACTGGATTGCAGTTTTTTCATTATCATGTGTTGGCTATGAGAGCATATCAATTTGAATTGTTGTAAGTATGATATCAGATATAATCTGACGACATGAGTGCAAATATGTAAATATAGCTAGCTTCTGTCTCTAGATTAATTACAATGCTACATATACAAGTAGAAACCAATAATTAGGTTGTACCTGCACCACTCTTGGTTAAAGAGAAGTAAGATTGGTGTGCAAGAAATTAGTGTGACAAAAGCAATAGGATTGCAACAAGAATAGTGTGGGGCCCAGTACCCCACGAAGTGCAGACACCAAAAATCTGCACCACCAATCTATATATCTAGAATTCAATCAGGGCATGCAACAATAAAATATATTTCCAATTATAAATTTATTATTTACATCATATTAAAAATAGAGCTCATTCAACAATTACTAAAAACCATAATAGCTCAACGGGAAAAATCTCAAGCCATAAGAAAGTGTCATTGTGCATAAATAATATAATACAAGGATATATATATGTAAACCAGTGAATAATCAATACAAAAAAGCAACCTATATTCAAAAAATGTGGAAAACTACACAATATTAGTTAAAATAATAATAAATACCACAACTATCATGTGATAGAAAATGTGCATCTAAACTGATCCAATGACCAAACCCAAAAATAATCCTAAAATGAGATAAATTGTGTATAAAAAAATCCTATCACCCAATGGTCTGGCTGGAGATCCCGCTGAGTCCTGGTGCCCCTTTACCCACGCGCTCCGTGGAAACTACCACTTTGCAAGGTGCCAGGAAAGAACAAAGGGTACCTGTGTTGCTCGCCTTAAGTAAACCGCCTGAATGATCAATCCGCAGGTGAATCACATGAGCGCCATCCGCCTCAACCCGCGCACAGCGTCCCCGGCCGGCAGACGCCCCGTGCAGGAGAAACAATCACGTCGCACATGTGAGCTGTGTGCGCCTCCCCGCCGACCCCCCCCCCAGACCGCCCAGCAATCAGCGTCACTCCACCCCGCCGCACAGCAGCGCGTGGTCATGGCAACAGACGCCGTCGTGGAGGGGGTGATCGGCAGCCAAACACCGCAGCCGCACAGAATATACACACCGCACAGTCAGGAAAAGGCCGGCTCGCAAACACAGGTATCATTTGTATGTATACAAGAGTGATTTAAAAACATCTCTAGCTTTATTGTTATTATTTAAATATAAATGTTACAAAAATTATTATATACAAATGTCCCATTATTGACATGCCACTAAAATACCCTAACTATACAATACAAAAATAGATTTGATCTGTATTTGTGATTATAAATCATTGGCTTATCATATCTACAATGAACAGGCGAGGAAGAGCAATATATACATATATACACAACCAAGATGTATATAAAATTTCACAAGCAACATTACCACACGTAAAGATTATATAATGATAATGTGGTATATATTTATGTACAAGGGTTTACAATATAGTTGTCCAAGTGAGGGATTATATCAAAATAAAAATAAGTATAAAAATAAGAATAAATGTAAATGGAAATGAGTCCACCAAATGTTCCTATTCTAATCCATTTCCATTCACATTCATCTATCTACACCTATATCTATAACCCAAGCAAATCTTGGTAGGAGGAAAGGTATACATCAAAAACTAGAAGGTGGTTTTGAATGAGAGGAAAAAGGAAATATATTTTACATTTTATATTTTATATATTTTGGTGTTGACAGCACTGCTGTAATTAACTAATTAATTAATTGTTGCCCTCCTGTATGCAATTATAAGGCAATCCCTAATATTATCATACGCTCTAGAAAAGTGATGTTGAGCAAGTAAGTATATGAGCATATAGGGACTGCCACAACTGACACATATAGAGGAAACATATAAAAATATATAAGAATATATAAAAAAAATATATAAAAATCATATGCAAGTAGAAAAGCCACATAATGGCTATATGCATATATGTCATTCAGTGCAGGGGGAACCATGGGGGTGATCATATGGGAATGAACACACACACAGTAAGTGCAAAGCAACACCAGATAAAGTGAGATAAAATAAAATAAAAAACTGAGTGAGTATAGAATAAGTGAAATAAATTAAGATAAATAAATGCATATATATAATATATATATAATATAATATCCTTTTATATGCGTGTGTGCACACATGCCCACGCATATATGCATGCCCATATGTGCACACACACATACAAAACACCAACCAAAAAAAAAAAAAAAAAAAATACATATACAAGTAGTTAGATTAATTATATTTAGTTGTTCAAGTTGTTCTTGATGTGGCCCTATTCATCTCAGTAGTCGTAAGCATGGCGGGAGTTGAGCTGCTGCAGAGGAGACAAGTGGGAGGGAGCTAGGGCACTGTGTGCCCTCCCCTCCTTCCACCAATTGCCATGCTATGAATTCATTGGTGCACTGCCCGGTCCTTCTTTGCTACTGCCTGTGGCCGTTTCAGTGGGCGGGATGGGTAGTAAGGGGAGGTAGGGGAGTAAGGAGATCAACCAGCTACACAGCACATGTGTGATTGAGTTATGGCAGCGGGATTATAGCATGTGGACACATAAATACAGGTGACTCTCCATCTATTGCTTTATTTCACCCTGAGCAGTGGGGTAGAAAACCATGTAATGCGTGGGTGCTAGGTGATGCCACTCCGCCGAACCGGCAGGCTTGCAATTCTTCTAATAGGGAAGTGTTGGTTTCACTTTATCTTTTAGCATAGCAGCACTTTAACTTAAATTCATTCATTTATCATTACATTGTTATATTGTTTGATGAGATTTAGCACATTTCAATGGATTTATATATAGCATACAGTTTTTACTATGTGGTGATAGTGTTGTGAATGTGGAAATTGCACTTTATAAGAATTTTTGATGAATTTATTTACAGATTTACTTTTTTACCAGCCCTCCCTCTAAAACATTGTTGTATTGTATTACTATATGGTAGCCAAGCCAGACACAGTGATTTATTCCTGCATGGTTGAGGTCATAGGGGTGGTGTTGCCAACTGTTCTTATGTGTTTTTTTAATGATTGGATTTTTTTGAATAAATCATTTTTAATAAAGATCAGTGTGGGTGTGCTTACCCTTAAAGCTGGCTGGATTCTTCTGACCATTGTTTTGCATTATCATGATGATAAGGTTGTCAAGACATTAATCACAACTGCATCATGATCCTATTGATAATAATTATGACCACATTAGGGTTTTAAAGAGGAGCAACCCCCCCCCCCCCCCTTAAGGACATGGTTCCCTGAATGCTTGAGTGGCCCACTTGGGAATAAGGGAGAGGTGTTTTTGCAAAACAACACATTTTTTGCACTTTTTAAATATAAAATGAAAAAGGGCACTTTTTTTCTCCAAAACAGGTGCCAAGACAATAGAATAACTTTTTTTGCTGAATCAAGGCATATGTGTTACATATATGTACTATGTCACAACTTGGAAAAGACAGGCTATCACTTTGCCAGTGGCTTACAGCAGGATGATTAGCTTACTATAAAACTTTGGGCGGTAACAGAATGGAACTTGAGTAGCAATCAACCCAAAAAAGTTTACTTTTAGCAGCTGATGAATCATTTTCTGATTATGAGCCAGTGAAAGAGGGAAATATCTCCATTTATGGCTGAGATTCTCTGTTGCTCATCTATATGTAGAGTGCTATTTCTAGGGGCAGATGAGCAGGGTGATTGCCCTGGGCGCAAGACTACAATGTATGCAGGGAAGCATCTTTATCCCAGCCATCTTGTTTTCTGAAGATGGGTCAGAGCCACTGGTAGGGATGCCAGCCATACACCAGGCCTCCTAACCCATCCTTATGGTGTTGTCGCTCTGCAATACCGGTGTGTGGAGGAGGATCTTCCATATTAGGCTCTTGGGTTGGGGCACTGTCTGCCACTAAGGAAGATGCACGACAAGACACATACCAGTATTGGAGAGCGACAGCACCATAAGGATGGGTCAGGAGGGGTGCAGATTTATTTTCCTTCCTGCACTGAGAGCTATTTCGCCTACAAACTGCCCTGCTTACAATACACACAATAACTCTGAACATACAGTTAGACAGGAAATGGATGATGTCCATATCTAAGAGTCTAATCATTGTTGATGTCAAATGTTTATCCTAGAGCTTGGGACATGACTATGTCCTTGGTATCTTTATCAATTAAACTAATTACATTGAAATAGGAGTCTATTCACAACAGTTTGAGCATGGATCCTATTCAAGGGTTCAGGATTTGCTTTAACCTTACACCCCAAAATAAATATTACTGTCATGGAACAGGATGTGCTTTGCCCAGAGTCAGAAACAGGAGGTGTTTTTTTTTTCATTCAGAACGTCAGCCTGTCCTGCAGCGACTTCCATTTAATGGGTGTGGGTTTTTAGCGGTCAGTTAAAGCTAGAAAATGTCAGCATAAATCATTGAAACTGTAAAATAAACGTGCTGCTATCTAACAGCACATTGAGTTATGCTGAATAAAACCACCCCACACAAACTTTATTTGAACTTGCCCACAAGAAATCTTTAACATGATGAATTGCTGGGAATGACTCCCTCTTTCATAGATCGCCTGTCATTTTGAAAAGGAGGAACAACGTGTTTGTACAGACTTTTCAAGAGCTTTGTTTTATTACTTACAGGTTTTTCTTACACTGCGAATGCTGAAAAGTTTTGCATCAAAACATCATCCATCTTTTAAAGGAAATCTGCCGTTACAGAATCACAGAGCTGTTAATGCAGTTTTTTAATGCATTTTCTTGGTTGGAGTTTGCCTATCTGCATCAGACATTTCTGAATTGTGGGGGTTGCAAAGGAGCAGGGGAGCGGCCAGCGACTCGCTCTCCATTCAGCTTTTATTTGCCCCTCTGAGGTCAAAGTGATATAGTAAAAGCTGAGCAGAGCATGAGCCACTGATTGGATGCCAACCCTTGCATGCACTGTAGGATCAACGGAAAGGAGAATTTTTACGCCGATGCAGGGAATTTCACACAGCATGGCAGCCCAAATCGGGATGCCCCGCCGGAGAGGAGAAAAACCTGGGATAGTAAAAATCCTGAGTTTTGTTCCTTTTTAAAGGACGACTATCATTAAACACCTGTACAAATGAAATGCAATTAAATAATAGGCTCTACATGCACTGCTTGCCTTTTCAACTGAACAATTAGCTTGCCTGATCCTCCAAATCACAGATATTCAAGGAAATTGCAGGGGGGCAGAGGATCCACAAATGTGTGCACAATATTCTGTGTCTTAATTCCAGTCCAGTGACTTTCTTGCCTAACCTGATGAAAAATACTAGAGCAGTTTCTGAGCATTCAATATTAGTCTTCCACAGAATGGAATCTCTGCTTTGAGCGGATCTTATCATTTCAAATGACAGTCGGGGCATTTGGATTAACTAGGAACCAAATTAATATCTGAATATTCCGTCCTTATTGAAAGCTAATTACCCTCTACTAATTGAAAAGCTGATGGAAAATCTTAAAACCTGGACCCCATTGTTATGGTTCAGACTGCATAGCGGCGCTTGATATGACTCCTACCTAGGATCCTTTATTTTTTAGGTCCCTCGCAATCTGTGTTGACAGAAATGATCTGCAGCTACTTCAGATGGGTATTATTATGGATTTTATTTGGAACATTAAATTAAGTATTGGAAATCACACACTTTATTCCACAAGGAGTAAAGAGGAAATAGCTCATTAAAAAATTTCAGGCCTCGATAGAAGCTCAGCTTTCTGTTCTCTTTACAAATGTGGGGGAACCTTGGGCAAAGGGCAGTGCCTACTCCCATAGATCCGATGTGGCTTCCACAGAATGGCCCACGATATTGCCCCTGGTCTTGTCACAGTACTTGACAGAATGGGAAACAGTGAGACAGGGAACAAATCTCCAATCTCAGTACAAAGCACTGGTAACAACCCCAGACTTCTACAAGGCCTTAGCAATTTTTGTTAAATGGTGGACAAATATAGGGCTAATGAGATGGATTATGGATAAAGAGACTCAAATGCTTAATAAGAATATTAAACACATGTCAGAGTTTGAAAAGTTCTTTCTGAGAAAGTTGGAGGGTCCTGGTGGTATTTCTTTATCATATGAAGCATTATTGTCCAGAACCTCGTAGCTACCATATATTAAAGCACGGGAAAGATGTTTTGGGAAGGAAACTGAAAAGACAATATGGGACTAGAACTGGTTGTGAAGTGGCAGAGTGCTCTATAAACACAGCTTTGATAGACGGTAACTATAAAGTCATCATGTGCTGGTCCCCTTAAGACTAGCAAAAGCATATCCTGGCTCCTTCTCCCTATGTTTTAGGGGATGCAGCTCAGAGGGGAGCATGTACCACATTTGATGATAGACTTGTCTGGTAGTATAAAACTTTTGGGATGGAGTACTTTTTTCAGCACATACTATGAGGGAGCCTGATGTGGTTGCGTTGTGGTGAGGTAGTTACGGTTGCTACATTAGGACATACAGTTGTTGAACAGGGTTAGATGGTACATTGCAGTGAGCCTTAGATGGCTTCATTAAACTATTTCTAAATACAATAAATTAAAGAAGCATGAAGAGTCATATTGTTAATATGTAGTCAGGCTTTATTTTAATTCAAGCATCTTTTGTAATCATTCTGTATATCACTGAAATGTAACTGTTAAGTGTAAAGTATTTCTAAAAGAGAATATTATTTTATGTACAAAAATATATTATATATATATATATATATATATATATATATATATTAAAAATGAAATAAAAGGCTCTAGAACAAAACATATTTGACAAATGCGCTGCTATATTGTTCATTTTTTTTCTATAGCTTGTTATATAACAACATTTAATTTTCACAGGTGTTAAATGATAGTTGTCCTTTAAACAGCATCTGGAGCACACCACCTTGCTCTTCAGATATCTTCTTCATTTGCAAAAACATGGCAAGTAAAATGGTTCTAAATGGTTGTGTAGCTACCATTAAATCTTTTTTTTGTAATGTCCATCTTGGTAAGGGTAAATATAAATAGAAGTATACAAGTTTTTGATTATAGTTTTTGTCAGTGGTTTGGGTATTTGCTGGGGACGCTTATAACATTTAATGAAAGGCTGCACAAAAGAAGTTGACTTCTGAGTCACAACAAAGGGTTCCTGACTCTACTAGCACAAATAACAATGACCGAGGTTTACAGTACAGTAAGAAGACCAATTACAGTATGAATAAGGGAGAAGTGAAAAAGAGAAACACATTGGATTTCAGTTTGTTGATCACACATTTTTTATATTAGAAAAGGGCAGGACCCTCATTTTCATTGTATCTTATACATTTGTATATACACATAATAGAGAGATTAGATTAATGTTCTATTAATTTTGATTTATCATTGTTTTCAAACTGTCTACAGGCTGTTGTTGCCGTAACAATTACTTTGGAAAAGTAATTCTAGTACAAATACGATCTAGAGCAGGGGTCCCCACGCTTTTCCTCAAGTGCCACTCTTCATTTTCTAATGATCTAATCTGCCACATGGGTGGTAGCTATGGGTTGCCAGTCACCTAAAACAACAATTTAATGTATATGCAAATGTACATAAATAGTTTTTACCACCTTTTGGAGCTTTGGAGTTTTATTTTTATTAAACAGGACCAACAGCTTTGCACAGTTTGAAAAAAAAAGACCACAAAACTCACTTGCCCCATCTGCATGCATGATAGTTCCTGCACTCAATCAAAGCTGAAATATTGCATCGATTGTCTCCTGGCTGCGGCCATCTTGGAACCCCCTGGAGGATTCCTCCTTTCCCTGCATCCAAGCCATGCTTCCTGGAAGGCAAAATGGCAGGAAACCCAGCAGCACCTCCTTTTGTCACAAGGTCCTAGGTGGAGCCTTGAATGCTGAGGCTACAGAGCGACTCACCTCTCAACCTGGAATCTAAGAGCCTACCTTGTGTTCACTAGAGTCCCTGATGGTGGGAATAGGCTGGGCTGCAGGCAGGCCCTTGGCCAGGTCCCCAGGGAGTGGATATTGCTGGACTGAGGACCAGGACGTACCCTAACTGGTGAGCAGGCAATAGCAGATTGGATCTGCAAGTGACAGATAATGGTTCAGGCACCAGATAGATTCATAAGCCGCAACGGCTACACTTTAACTGCAGGATAACCCATCGTGCATCTACGGGCGCTTACGAAACCTAGGAGCCCTCTGTTTCTGTGACACATCTTAGCAAGCCACTGGCAGATCCATAGGGCCACATGGGGAGGGGAAATTGACCATGGGAAGAATCACAAAAAGGTTAATTATAATTTATGTGCAGCAATCTGAATTGCCCTTGGGCACTATTTCTTGCATGGGTGTTAATTCCAGTTTACTGGAAGCTGAGGTAGCTGCACTAAATACCACCTGATAGGATCTCATGTACAAATCAATACATACCACTGGTTGGGAAAACTTGGTCTAGAGAAATAAACACATATTACACGCCTTTATATACATTGAGAAAGACATGTAACCTAGAGAGCCTGTTGGTTCTCATCTGTCTTTTTAAGCTATATAGATGCTGAAACAGGCCCAAGGATCATCTGGTCCTCCTGTAATTACTGGCTTAAATCATCCATATTTCATGGGGTTTCTGACGGTTAAGAGATAGCCAAATCAGCATGGAACTCACATAAAGCCTTGCCCCATGTGCCTCCCCTCTATATCCTGCAGCATGTTGTAGGTGTCGCAGCATGGTCCTGGAAAAATGTAAAGATAAAGAGGGGCAAACTTTGGAGACCTGTTACAGCAGCACATGGGACAAGCATCTGGTAAATTGCTTGCTGCCTTTTTAATACCATTGGGTGTACAGTTCCTTTAAAGCAAATCAAAGCAAGGTGCAGTTTAGTGTTCATTGAAATGAAATAAATTCTAAAAAGACAAAACATCTGAATAAAATATTATAAAAAAAAAAAAAACGTAAGCTCTTTAACAGTGTTCTTGCTAGTAAAGCATGTTTTTAGAATCATACCCTGATATAATTTATATGTGTGAGATGACGCAATGCTTACTTGTGCAATGTTTATCATTAAATGTTTGTCCTGGCAAGCAGTCTCGGTAAGAGTAAGGCACCAGAGCTCCCCTGAGAACAGGACGGGTCTTTGAACAACACTAATGCAAAGTTTATAAAACTGGAATAGTCAATTCATATTTATTTACTCCTTTTTAATGGTGCACTTCTAGGAGTGCTAGTAACTAAGTATATACTGCATTTTAGTCCTGAGTGCTTTTATTGTGTTGCTTACACATAGATTGTCAGACAAGTAGTACTCAAAGAGAGTACATGGCAATAATTCCAGAAAAGTCAATGAGGCTTAACTATAACATTCTGTCATTTTGCCAATTAATATTTTGTAAACAGGAGTTCATCTTCACAAGACCTAATAGCTAGTGGAATGTGGTCTGAAGGGGGGGAGGCCAAAGAACTTCCAAGGCACACAAAGGATATGGACGACTGGGTGGTCAGGATAGCCAGGTCAGCAATGGCAGGTCAGTTTAATATTGTCAAAGCTGAAAGAGCAGGTAAACCCAGAATATAAGTACAGACCAAGTATAAGGGGTCCTGTAGGCAGAGATGCGTAGTATCCAGAATTTCAAGTGGGCTTTTAGCCAGAAAAACAGGGGTTGGCAATCTAGACAGGCCAAATAACAGGCAGTGATGAGCAACAGGAAAATTAACACAGTAGTCAAGCCCAAACTAACACTATCCTGTGCATTGGCCCCTGGGGCGAGGCTGAATATAAAGGAAAATGGTCAATAACCATGGGGAAGCAGGTGGTTGGTCAGTAAGTGCATCTGACCCTATTGGCCCTAGAATAACGAAGGTCTAATAGCCTACACTCCTGGAAAGGCTCATCGGCCCGATTGAATCAACCACCGGAATCTGCACCATGTCCCCTGGTATATAACTATAATGAATGGACATGTGCACAACCAGGCATGCACGTACGATTGAAAGGATGCAGAGCAAGTGATTTCCTCAATGCTAACTGGCCATTTAGGAAGATGGGGGTTCCTAGTTTCATCATCTTAGCTATTCCTTAAAAAAAAAAAAATGTTGTCGTAGAGTTATAAATGCTCAATTCATCCCTCAATGCAATCAAGTTAGATGTAAGCGAGCTCTAGCTCATAGAGTGCATTATAATTTACTAAAGTAGCGACTATTTTTCTTTGGCTTGTGCAAAGTTTTAAACAGCCCTAGAAATTTCAAGCATCCTCTCCGTGCACCACACCTTATAGACTGTTTTCAGCCTACCAAAAGTGAAACCATAAATGTCAGAGGAGATATAAGGTAAGACTGCTAAAGTTGTAAATGTTACACAGCTTATCCACATCTACTAGACTGAGTTTAGAAGAGGGCTGTCGGAGATAACATATTAGTCCTGGTGATCCATGTATATGGGATATTTTGGTTAATGTTTGTTACAGTGTATAGGAAAGCATTATTAATAAAGTTTTTAGGTATCTCGAGAGAGCTGCAAGACTGTAGATCTCAATGTTAGGAATGTTTTCCACCCTCATCAGATTTAAGCTGTTGGAGGATGACATTGAAAAATTCTCAATGACACCTAATAATTCTTTGGATATTGTATGGGTTCAGCAAAACAGGTAGTAACTGGTTGGTGTAAAGAAGCCTGGGTAAATAACCATCGTAAATAACTAAATCCTGTCTAGGTAGGAAAGTTGTAAGTGTAACTAGCATTTCTCCCTTCAATTTAGTGAGTAGTGGTAGGACAGTATACATGATTAGTGAATAGGGTCTTTCTAACCCTTTAAATGGCAAGCACGTAGTTTCTATGTGGTTGCTTCTCGGACCGTTAAGTGCCAAGCACGTAGAAACTACGTGCTTGGCATTTCCCCCTGCTAGTGTAAAAATATAAAAGAAAAAAACTCACTCTGGTATCTGTGGAAAGCTGGGGGTCCCCTCTTCGTCCAGGAGGGTATCCGATCCCTCCCCCGGGATCTCCCGGCTTCAGGAGGGGGGACCGAATTTGCCCGCCCCCACCGGCTTCTGCGCTGACACTGTGCCTGTAAAAAAAAAAAAAAGTAATTAACTTACCTCCCTGCCCGATCCCTCAGTCTGCGTCTTCTCTTCACCAGGGGGGTTCCGATCCCCCCCATGGACTCCGCAGGCTTCGGATGAGGACCCGGAAGAGGGTCCTCCCCACCTCTAATGACGGCGCTGGCCGCTGCCCATAACCCCATCTTTTTGTGGGAGGAGCGGGATGACATCATCTCCTCATAGTCTCTCCCGCACCCAGCTCTGACAGATGCCGGGAGTAGCGGTGCAGTGCGGGTGAGAGGCGAGAAGGCTCCGATCAAAGCCTTCTCTCCTCTCACCCGCCTTGCTCTGATCACTAGCGGCTGTCACTGACAGCTGTCAGCGGCGCGGGACATCGGCGAGGAACACAGGATTGGAGGTGAGTAGAGTAAAAAAAAAAAATGTTTTCTCTTTCAGTGTGTTTATTTTTTACATTTAACCCCTTGTGAACTGGTAAGGGGTCCATGAGACCCCTATACTAGTTCACAAGGCTGGGGGCTGGCAAGTCACCTGCGGCTAGTGGGTGACTTGCCATTAACCCCTGGCACCCCCAATTACCTGCCTCCCCAAAGCCCGGGGGGGGGGGGCAGAAAAGCCCTGGCCATAGGCTATGTGGGTTTGTAGCCTGCAGGGCCAGGGGCCACCAAAGCTGGCCCCTGCGCCCTGTTCCTACAAGCCCCCATAGCTGGTCCCAGGCTGGTTATTTTGGGTAAGAGGGACCACATGTCGTTTTTTTTTCATTTTGAACCCTTAAAATTCACCCAAAAAATGGGGAGCCCCCCCCCCCCCCCCGGGATGGGGGGCCCCAGTGTCGTTTTTTTTTTTTAATTAACCCCTTATGTTCTGTCACCCAGCAGCTATAAAAGGCTTCCAGCAGGTGAGCAGAAGCCAGTGATTGTCAAGCGACACAGTGCTCCAGGATGAATGGGAGGTAAATATTCAAAAAAAACTAATAAAATATTTTTATTTGTGTGTGTGTGTGTGTGTGTGTGTGTGTGTGTGTGTGTTTTTTTTTACACTTAACCCCTTGTGAACTGGTAAGGGGTCCATGAGACGCCTATACCAGTTCACAAGGCTGGAGGCTGACAAGTCAACTGCGGCCAGCGGGTGACTTGCTATTAATCCCCGGCACCCCCAATTACCTGCCTCCCCAAAGCCCGGGGGGGGGGGGGCAGAAGAGCCCGTGGCCATAGGCTATGCCAGCTTGTAGCCTGCAGAACCAGGGGCCACCAAAGCTGGCCCCTGGGACCTGTTCCTACAAGCCCTGCATAGCTGGTCCCGGGCTGGTTATTTCGGGTAGGGGGGACCCCATATAATTTTTTGGGGATTTTTTAATATATAATTTTCCTGGGAAATCCCTGGAAAACCCTTTAAAAATCACAGTTGAACATGTGTAGCGCAAAATAGTGCTAATGTACTGGCAACAAAGGGTGACAAAAACTCCAGGTAGGTTAGCACTTAAAGGGTTGAAGGATGTGGACTCCCAAATAGGCTAGAAAGCTTTTCCTCCAATTAAAGCAAGGAGTCATCCCATCCAGACACATTTAATTTAAGTAAAAAGGACCAACAGCCTTTAAAAGTTGAAAAGAAAAAACTTGCAAAACTCCCTTGCCCCATTTGCATGCATAATACTGAATCATTGTCAGCACTTACATTTGCTCCTGCATCCACTCAATAGAAACACGGTATCGCCAATTTTCTCTTAGTTGCGACCACCTTAGTGTACCCAGAAGGATTCTTCCTTCCCCAGCATCCCAGTAGTGCTGATGCCTAGAATTAATCGAAATAATCCACAATGCAAAGTATCAGGAAACCCAGTGGCACTTCCTCTTTGCAGGCCACTGGTAGAGCTAAAGGACATCACTGAGGAGGAAAAATTCATCACATCAGAAGTTACAAAAAGTAAATTAGATTTTTATGTGCAGCAATCTAATGTGTTCTGTGGAGGGATGTATATGAGCTCCGTTTCTTTTTAGGGTGTTTGGGAACAGGGCTTCCATTTTGCCCCATTCACTGAGAAACCAGACAGTTGGCTAAACTGGTTAATAAATGTCTCTGAGAGATTGCTTCTGTGGGAATCGCAATATAATATTAATAAGATATAATCTGTCAATTTAGAAATTCAGAAAAAGGAGCCAATCCAATTTATTTAAGGACTGTTAGCGCTCCTAATGGTCTGAGCAAGGGGTATTGGGCTATAGAGGACAGAGACTGGACAACCCCTTCTTGTAGCCCAATATATTAGAAGGTTGTTTGAAAGCAGTTGATTACAAATCTGGTACTTAAAAAATATGCAATAAAACAGAGTCTTTTAATTTTCAGTTATTTTATTGTGTTAAATAACAATACATCATACAGTAAATAATAGGTTAAGCAAACCAAAAAATAACAGAGGTAGGGAAGGCATAAAACAAATTCTATCCAGGTATTGCCTATAAGCATAAAAGAAAATAGCTTAGCTGCAATTTGAGCTTAAACCGGATCTTCACCATGATTTATTGAAAAGCCCAAACCCTTAAAAAATGATTTCCCAGCATCTAAAGTTAATAAATTTTAAGTTCTTAGTCACTTACTTATTATTCTTTCCCCCACTGGGCTGCAACTCTGTTCAGGACTTTAGGATACGGGCGCCGCCATCTTAACTCAGAAGCATCACACTTACTAAGGAGAGGAGAGAGGGATAAATTGCAGAGGGGCGGGTTATAGCTGTGCTTTGCTCAGACAGAGCAGAGCTGGGGTCAGGAAAAGGACAGCAATCCCAGAACGCAGAGCAGCACAGTCAGAAGCCACTTCCTGTTTGCAGGCTGCCTGATGTTCCATGAGCTGCCATCTTGGATGCATAACATGCAGTAGATGCAGGTAGGATGATTTGTAATGTGAGCAATCGATATGTACAGGGTGTGGGAAACATATAAGATAGACTCTTATTCAGAGTGAAGGACAGCTTTAAGGCCATCCTTGTATGGCCTTGATAGAGGTAAAGATACACCCCTTGCTAAGTCCCTATCCAGGCAGACACTAACATCCTCCTACCTTATACCCCTTGGGAACAGTAAAAAATGAGCTATTTCTAAGCATCTCAAAATCTTCGATTATATGTAAATCCCTTATGTATTTTAAGTGAAGCCCCTTCCTTAGCTTACACTGAGAGCACCAAGGGACATCCATTTTTTGCTTGGTCCTGAAGAAATGAAATTGAAAGTACTTTGGAGCCCTGCTCTGACTTCTGCCTGGTGCTGGAGTAGATGGAGGAGAGGTACATGCAACAAGTGCAAGATGAGATGCTTGCTGCCTTATTATTACCATTGGCTTTACAGTATCTTTAAAATTGTACTTTTTATTCATAAAGCTGGTAAAGCAAAGACTTATCTGAGTAGTTCAGGTTATTTACTTTAAAGTAAGTGCAAAGTACGAAGATGGTATGAGGCAACATCTTATGATCAAGATAACTGAAAAGTTAAAGTTCACCAGCACCCAAGGAACCCATCAGGATATATACAATATTTTCACTGTATAAGACGCTCCCCCAGAAGTTTGGGCGGCTGGTGCATCTTATGGTGCAAATGCTTCGTGTGCCCACTTTATTTAATTTTAAATTATTATTTAATTATTTTCCTAAGTGTAGCCAAAACAGATTGCTCCCAATTAATACAAAATAAATTATTTATATATTTATATCCACTGTCAATGAGAACACAGTATATAAATATACACATGTAACAAATAGCCTGTGCAGATTATAAACAATGAGACTGCCTGAAATGTTTCTCTAAAGTGCTAACATTATATAAAACCTACTTTGAGGATCACAAATAAAGTGCATGTAAAAAAAATATATTTAAAGGTGACATTAAAGTGGATACTCATCTAGTCAGAAGTAAACGTGGCAAGGGGTCACATGATCCTCAAAATGTGCTTGTTGTGTATATTGTTAGGGCTTTAGAGACACCTTTTAGGCAGTTTCCTAGTTTATTATCTGCACAGACTATGTGTTACATGTGTATATTTACATACTCTTTTATATTTTAATATTATGAGGGGGGTTTGGTTACACCTTGTTCACACTGACAATGGATACATTCTGCAACATTGATACATTTTGCTGGAGACAAATGTGCTTGAGGGCAATCCCCTGAATGATTTTAACAGTGTGTTTTATGTGTGTTTTATGTATATACAAGCTGATGATAGTGTATTCATTATTTTTTTTTATTAATGAGGAGCAATCTGTTTTTGGCTACACTTACAGGGACTATATGCCCACTTAATTATTTTCCTATTATGAAGCCTGAATGGACAAAGAGACCTGGAAGATGCTTCCCTCCACACTGTGTAATGGAGTGGTTGGTGGGCACACTGCACACAGTCTGTAATGGAATGATTGAGGGAGGGGATTCTGCACACTGTAAAGGGGTAATTGTGGGGGATTATGTACCCCGTGTGTAAAGGGTGATTGGAGGGGATTCTGCATGCTGCCTGATATGTGGTGATTAGGAGGGGGTATTTTAACACACTATATGGTTCATATAGTATCTGATTGTTTACTTGAAGCAACTGCTTTAGTTTTCCTTGCCGTCTTGATAAATCTTCCAAATTTACTGTATCAGTAATGATGAGAAGACATTAATTGTTCAGTTTCTATCTATATGGGTCATTGCTAATAACTACCGTCTTTGATTCATCTAGTTTAGTTTTAGATATTTTCGGACATTAATAAAATATAACACTAATTAGAATAACAATATTAGCAGTCATAAACGGACTTTGTTCATTTAAATGACATCATATTTTATATAGTTTGCACCATGATGCAGTTGTGAAAGGCATGATTGTTCAGCGTGGCTCTTGCACAAAGCTCTTGTCTAGGGTTCCTTTCTTTTGTTTTGTGTAATATGCATGAGAGCCGCATATTAATCAACTTGGATTGTAATGTAGATCTTGTCTCTTTAGCCAGTTGCTGACCCAAGGCAATGTCTCCTGAGACATCTACTGGGAATCACACGTGTGCAGACTGCAGACGCTGATATGAAACGGAGGAATCTTCTTTTGTTCCTAAAGACTGAAAAGCACAACATTCAATATATATATATATATCTATATATATATAGATATATATATATATTTTTTTTTTAACAGACTGCTTTCATTGCCAAATGTATTTATTTTTGTGTGCAAATTAGGATTGGTCAAAGCGGTCCTTCACCCTGAATAAGAGCCTATCTTATATGTTTCCCACACCCTGTACATACAGATTGCTCACATTAAAAATCTTCCCACTTGCATCTACTACATGTTATGAGCCTTTAAACATCCAAGATGGCGGCTCATGGAACGTCAGGCAGCCTGCAAACAGGAAGTGCCTTCTGACTGTGCTGCTCTGCATTCTGGGATTGCTGACCTTTTCCTGATCCCAGCTCTGCTCTGTCTGAGCAAAGCACAGCTATAACCTACCCCCTGTACTTTATCCCACTCTCCTCTCCTCAGTAAGTGTGATGCTTCTGAGGCAAGATGGCGGCGCCTATATCCTAGAGTCCTGAACAGAGTTGCAGCCCAGTGGGTGAAAGAATAATAAGTGACTAAAAACTTAAAATATATTAACTTTAGATGATGGGGAATCATTTATTAAGGGTTTGGGCTTTTCAATAAATCATGGTGAAGGTCCGGTTTAATATTTGTGTTAATGCTTTTTTTTTTTTTTTGTGTGTTTGTAAATGAAGAGACATAAGAATGGAATTAGACAAAAAAAAGTGTAATAAAGAAGACTTAGAAGTTTTTCTAAGCTAAGTCTTCATTATACTGAGCAGCGCGTCTATTTTGGAAACCATACACTCGTCAGATGAATATGTGTCCATCAGACAAACTGTCACTTTTTCCACCAGCTTTGAAGACACATGTTGGAAGTTTAACATGACCAACGCCCTCAATCTATTTCCTCCTCACATGCTTCATCTTGGAAGATTTGGAATTGCACAAGCTGCAGATTTAATTTAATGCACCAATGTCAAGCCCAATGCTGAGTATGAGAGTGGTTTTAACTTTTGGCATGAGCACACCATGCTACTTACCTGATTGATACATGGGAGGTAGTACTTTTCACTATTAAAATGGGCCAGGGGAGTGGCAAAGTGGCTGGCACTCCTGGTTGCATCAAGGGGATGACATGTTTTGACTCCTAACATGGACACTATATGCATGGCACTTGTATTTTCTCCCTATGTCTACATGAGTTTTTGTTGTAGGGTGTGAATGCTGGGTGAAGCGGAGTCAAATTCAGATAGACATTTGTGGTGTAACAGGAATTGGCTTTACTGGAACATGAGTGCAGTAAGAGAAGGTCACCTTACATGGTGTATAACATAAACAGGAAAAAAAAGTCATAAAGATCGCCTCAATGTACAGGAAACACAACATGCAGCAGAAAATGTCCAACAGAGACTACACATAGATATATGTAACGGCATCATCTACTGTCATAAATGTAAACTGCATTAACCTAGTAATGTAGATGCAGATCACATACAGAAACAACCTGTAAGCTGTACAGTATCTCCAACCCCCTTCTCAACAGCTGAGGCTTAGTCTGTAAAACCCATCTTCTTTGTAAACCTGAGTGTCTTATAGTGGTCAGACCTTGGTAAGGATATCTGCTCTCATATACTTAGTAGGGCAATAAAGTTACTCAAGAAGTTCTGCTCTTGAAGATCATCGGTCTCAAAGTGCTACTTTGTAGTATTTTTGTCTCATCCTCTTCTTGCTAAAAACAACGTCGCCTGGACGTTGATCAGATGTCCAATCAACAGGTGTTTGTTTTGACCTGACTGAATTGCCTTTCTCTTGAGAAGCTTTACTCAGAGGTGCGGCCATGGTTGGCCCGTCACAAGAAAGGAAAGGGACATGCAACTGACGGTATAAGCATATTAGTTGGCTGCCTTCAATTTCGTGCTAATAGCTCTTTCCAGAGGCTTGGGGCACTGTCTGTGGCATGTCTCAGCCTTCACTGAGCACCACCCTGACTACATGTCTCGATGCCATGATTGCCCTGCAGAAGAGATACATTTATTTATCTGACAGCATAGCAGCCTGGAACATGGTGAAGTTGGGTTTTTCAACCTGACGAATGCTGAATGTTATGGGCGCCATCGACTGCACGCATCAGGAGAATATGTTTTGGTATGTTTAGTTGATCATTGGTCCTTCTTCTTGCCAAGTCTTCTCTGTTTATGCTAGCCTTTGTTCTACTCCCCTAAACTAGCAAATCCTTGTTGCTCATTGTGCCCCAATGTATCTGCTTGCTATTTGCCTGATACTGTAATGTTGCTAGTGTATTAACCTGTGTGCGTTGTCCTTTTCTTCAAGAAACCGTAAGATTAGACATTTTATGAGTCCGAATCTCTGGTTCGTCAGCATCTTGGTGGGCTTCCGCGGCTCAAGCCATGATGCTTTTGTCCTGCCAAACTTGAGCCTCTTTACTCATTTTGAGAATGGTGATCAGAATGGTGGTTGGCTTCTGGGTAAGTATGTGTATTAGTGTTGTCTTTCTGTGTTTCTATTGTTAGTCTTGCATTTGCGATGTTGGATGTTGTTGTCAGCTGGGCCCCATAGTGTGTACTTTTGGGTCTTTTTTATTGGTGCCTATTTGTCTCCCTGCCCTCCCTTGTGTGCCCCTGTCCCTAGTTTCAGCCCCCATTCCCCCTGTTCCTAGTTTACTCCTTTGTCCTTGTAGTGTGCCTTACCTTTAGTTTTTCCTGCAAGCTGTCTGTCAAATGCCCATGAAAATCTTGCAACTGTGGCCTCATCTCATCAGCTTTACTTTTGGTCGATATTTTGTATTTTTAGGCCCATTTGCCCTTGTGGTTTCTCTTCTTAGTAGTTTTCTGTGTGTGTGTGTGTGTGTGTGTGTGCTCGTCTTTTTTTGGGATTGTAATTTTTTTTTCATTTGGTTTGTCCTTTTAGGTGATTCAGGCTACACTCTTTTGCCCTGGTTGCTCACCCCATTTTAGCGCCCACAGATGCAAGGCCATAAGGCATATAACCAGGTCCACTATCTGACCTTTGCCATTGTGGAGCTGTCTTTTGGACTATTGAAGAGCAGGTTTTGCTGCCTCGATCATACTGGCAGAGTTCAAGAAGGTGGTTAAAATAATCAAGCCATGCATTATCTGGAGGCAGCAACCACTGCAGCAGCTCCGGAGGTTTCAGGCCATCTGTATTCGGACACCCAGAGCCGTGCTGGACAATCAATCCGCCAGCACCTGGTTGACATGCTTACTTCATACCATACCAAAAAGATTTGTTTAAAGTGTAATATATTTGTGGAGCTACCACACTGGGCCCCACAGTTTGTGCTCAGGCAACGGGCAACACAGACCCATTTTTACAAAACAAAAATGGTTGGGCCCCCAGGCCAAAAAAAGGAAAAGACAAAAAAAGTCAAACATTGACAACCTGACACAACCTGCTTGGTCTGGCCTCCAGGGGTGGCAGCATTCTTCCTATATTCATATTTTGGCGCTCCATTTGGCCAAGTAGCGCCAAGTTACTATTAAGGCACTGCTGCTCAATCCCCTCTGCAACCATGTCCTCATGCAGCAGACTGGCAGTCCTCCACCACACCACTTTAAAATTCCTTGTTGAATTCTAGGGGAAAGTGGTGCTGTTGGCCTGCCAGTCTGCCCCATCATTTAAAAATACCATGCCATAGAGAGGTGGCGCCTGGCTACAGCATGTGGCTGGCTGACTTCAAGCCATTGTAAGCTAAACACATTCCTTAGCTGCACTTCTTAAGCTACTCAACATGGGGTACAAACTAGGCACCACAGCGACATGTGCCCACCCCACCTTTGCAACCTATTAAATTGGTTGTTTGGCATGGCAATTGTAGGTAACCCTATCTGGGCGCTTGGTTGGCAAACATGTGTGTCCCAGACAAGCAGCATTGTTGCGTGCACCTGGCCACTCATGTTTGTGGCAACTATTTGTGGTTTGCCTCCACCCCCATTCCAAATTCAACATTGTGGAGGCGACTCTTACTACTGGTAGGTATGTGCCACCGGTGGTGTTGAGGGTCCCTAACACCCCCAGTAGGTGTTGGGGTGCAGAATACCGTAGACACGCTATTCAGTGTGAGTAAATTCAAGGGTTTTTGGGAGTCCTGCATCAGTTTGCAACCTAAAGACAAACAAAAATGGATGAGGGTCTGAGTGGTCAAATGTGTGACCTAAAAGCACCCCTCTGAGCCCTCCACACTTACTCTGCAGTCTATCTCCGGGTTATTGTCTTCCGGACCGCTGTTTTAGATCATCACATTTTTTGGTGACCTGGCCTGCATCATTGGGCTCTGGCTCCGCACTAGTCCCCAAGTGGGAAATTTCTTTCCAGATTTCATCAGGCACCGTTTTTGGTGTAGTGCAGGACCGTTGTCCAGCCAGCTGGCCAAAGTTATCGGAGACGCCATTCAAAAGGGCCTCCAACTTGGCAATCGTGAACCATGCTCTCATCTTCCCCCTGGCAAGCTTCTGCCCGCTCTTGGGGGCAGCAACTGCTCCCTGTGGACTGGGCTGTCCAGGGGACGCAGAGCCACCGTGGCCACTCCCAGGCACAGAAGGGGTGTTGCGCAGGCTGCCAGGGAACCGAGCAACCCCGGTTTTAGCTCTAATGCTCTGCATGGGCTCCTCAGTAGGGCCCACGCTGGGGCCTACACTGAGTTGTGCACTGGGCTCTTGTGTCCCGACCGGTGGCTGGAGCATGGGAGGGTGTGGTGGGTGGGAGCCCTGGGTGTGGCTCTTCCATTGATATCGTGTGGTACCTTTGCCGGGTGCTGTGTTTCCATGCCTGACTTCCGTGCTCTGGGGGCTGCAGGGACATCTACCTTGAGGCATAGATAATCCCAAAGTAAGCACTGCCATCAAAGTCCAGGTTTCAGGTGTGTTCTTTTATACACAAGTGGTTGTGTAATTGGGCACCAATTGACTTTATTTAACAGGCCAGCACAGGAATTTACAACCTATAGGTACAACATCATGGGCATTTGCACATTGGTCAGCACACTTCCAGGAACCTCAGGGGTGTGTCATGCTGCTGGAAGAAGCCAGAGACCCTCTGCAACCTGGCACCATCCCTCTTCACCCACAATGAGCAGGAGTACATAATGCTGGTAAGTACCCATGCTATGCCATGCTATGCTTTGCCTACAAATGTTTGACACTTTATAAGTAGGCAAAGGGGTGAACAGGTGACAGATTTGCCGCCGGAGCATAGGCATATGAACCAAGGCAAATGGTGGGCCGGACACTACTGGTGGAGGCCTGGTTTACCAACACAAACAGGGTTTGGGTTCTTTTGGAGAGCACAAAATTTGCAAACCACAACCCTCTCTGCCTGTTGAAAGACTTGATGCAGTGTGACGTGAAACAGCCCACCACTAGTGTTCCAAAGTGAACATGCTGTCAGTCATATTCTTCAGCCACTGTCACATGTACCACCCTTGCCTGTTTGTAAGGAAGGCAGGGGGGTCAGATGTGTGTGTGCTGAGGGGTAGGTGAGACTGTTGCAGGATCACACAAGAGCGAGCCTTTAGACCTTCCAATCCCCCAGTAACGGCGGCCTGGAGAGTTGGGTACACCACTTTGCCCAGGTGTGTCAGCGAGTCCAATCCGCCAGTCATGGAGGCCCAGAGAGCTGGCTCCGCAGGTTGCCTAGGTGCGTCAGCGACTCCAATCTACCTGTTATGGTAGCATGGAGAGCTCAGAGTCATTTGGAGATGCCTAAGCACATGCTCGATTGGAGTAGCATCATGCGCCTACCCATTGGTGCATATGCACATACTGGCCAGGTTACTCGCCAGCCCAAAGAAAAATAAAACTAGTGTATGTGTATGTTGGCGAGATTCAAGCCACAGAGCACCGAGATTCAAGGACATGAGGCCTGCTTGATTAGGGGGCCTGACTAAAACAGCATGGGGTGTCTGTGTTTGGGACAAGGGATTGTGCCAGAGACCAATGAGAAATTTTGTGGAATAAATAAGTATTAATAAATGATAACATGTGCCTGGTCACTTAACAAAGGTTCCTATCCTGGAGGCAATCCCATGAGCCTGCATTCTGCTATGCTGTATACGCGAGTACTTGTTAAATGTAAAAATTATGTAAATATACGTAAATGATATACACACTGCTGTGACACGTTATGCACATTATACAGTGCTGTCACTAAAGGCAATTTATAAGAGGTCAGTTAAATCTCTCCATGACATCTTCTTCAGTGATGTTTTGAAGCTGATCTAAAGAAAATGGGGCAAAGAATTCAGCTGTAAAAAGAGAAAAAAAACATTCCGCTAGCTTGTGGGATCTGTTCATTTTTTATGGCTATGATGGCTATGACCACAAGCAAACATGCATCATCCTTACCAAGAAGCACATTTTTTAATTTAATGTTAAAAACATACTAAGCATCACATTGCATTATTACAGTTTAAATAAAAATCATAAGGTTCTTACACCCAATTTCTCAGTTCTGTTCACCTTAAATTACCTGTGTTCTAATGCACACATGCTCAACCTGCAGCCTGGGGCAGCATGTGGCCTGAGAGCCATCTGCGTTGGCCCCTGAGCCGCTGTAGTGGGAGGGGTAAATAGAAATGACGTGTAAAGCTAGCTACATGGGCGCATAGGAGGGGCACATTGGCAAATAAAGGTGACAGCGGTGGCTTGGAGGAACACAGTGAGACGGATTGTACAACACCATCCCTGGGTGACATCTCTGGCACAGTATTTTGGTAAAATAGTTTTTCTATAAAAATTGTATGCTTAGCATTGGTGGGAGCTATGGGGTAAGTATTGGGAACATGGTTAAGATGTGGAACTGATGAGGCTGGGATATAAATAAGGGAGCCGTATGTTCAGAGAGGTGAGGCAATTCAGCGAGTGTATTGCTAGCATGTGGGGATTGTTACATATGAATGTAGGGGAGTGGTGGATGGACATAAGAGTGGAGACAGTGAGTATCCGGATTGATTGTTGTGGAAGATCTTCAATATGCCGTTCCAAATGAAAAAAAATCTTAACCTATTCATTGTGGCCAGCCACCAGGTTCCTAATCATTTAAGTGGCCTGGGCTCGTCAAAAGGTTGAGCACCCCTGTACAATACAATATACAATATAATATTCCATATAATGCATAAAATTATAAAAACACAGGGTGTAAAGCAGTGTAATAAATTAATTTCTATGTACATGGCCTAGATGCCAACAATAACAGTTCTGTACACAGAGCACTGGCAACTTGGTCACTTTCAGTAGAGTAGAGCCCTATGTTCTGCAAATGATCTTCAACTAACATCCACCTTAATCCAAACCTCCCACTCCCTCCTACAAGACTTGTTCCGAGCTTCACCAATTTGCTGGAATGCCCTACCCCCAACAATTAGATTGATTAAAAACGTCAAAAGTTTTAGAAGCACCCTTAAAATGCGTCTTTTTAGGGTAGCCTATCATATCCTCTAGTCTAACTCTTCTTCTCTAGCCCAAGTTTTACATAATTTTTCTATTATCAAACACTATGCACTACACCAAAATAACACCAAATCAGCATGTGGTTGCCTCATACAGCTTGGATATAATTTTGCTAAGATGGCTAGACCATGGTACAAACACTTATTACCTTTTGTCACCTCCCATTTTCCTCTTGCATGAATATGTTGGTGCTATATAAATAAAGATTATTATTAGATTATGATATCCTCTAGGTGCAGTCAAGCTATTTTATAGCCCCTTCATTTACAAGCAGTTTTGACTATTTTTTTCTGTCTGCTCATATACTGACTGTTTCTAGCTGTTTCTAGGTGGCTTATACAAGTCATTGCTAGACTTTCTCGATAGTTCACGATACTTACAGGAACTTTTATTACTGAGAACATCTGGGTTTGGGACTGCCACCTCTTTTTCTGAACATCACCAGCTACACTTTACCCTTGAATAAATATGTCTCTCTTTCTGTCTTTTTTGGAGACTCCAGATTTGAATATTGTTTTTGTATTTTGTAAAACTGTAACTAGAAATAGGGGATCTCAAAAGACATGCGCAGCTCCCCCCTAAGGGGGATAGATATTTCAGGGTCTCCCAGTGTATTAGGTATTGATAGTCAGGTCAGGAAGCTAAGTGGGAGACCTAGCGGGTCCATAGTTAGGGGAATGGGCAGCTCCTTGGTTTGGGTGGTCTTCCAGTAGGTAGAAAAGGATTAGGTCAGAATAGGGGGACAAAGTAGCAGGCACCAGTCAGGGGAGAGTGGTACTTACCACTCTTATGAGGTCTTTCGGTGGGACAAATTGTCAGATCCCTGTGGGGTCATAGACGAGTGGGTGGTTGGTCCCCTCACCTCCTGGATATCGCGTCAGCATCTTGGCTCAGTGTTTTTTTGAGTCTCTTGGTGGGAGGTGTCCATCTGGGGGTTTGACAAGTTCCCCCAGTCTAATAGGCAATAAAATTCCCGGGAATGATGGGCCAAGAGATCTCTAGAAAGTGAGATCTCCGCTAAGGGCTGGTAAAAGTGAGGAGGAGGTAGCAGAGAAAGTGGGAACGGCAAAAGTTTGACAAGGCAGGATCATCTGGTCAGGCAGTTAGGAGGTGAATAAAGAACGGGGACCTGGGACCAGCTAGGCTCACCTCCTGTATCAACCTTATTTCCAAAGGGACAGAGAGTCAGACGAACCTATTACTGGGGACTGTGTTCCTATTACCCTTACCCAGCGAGAGACTGCAGTGATCCAGAATCCTAAAGGGTCACCTGGTTGAAAAACCTTTAATCCACCATCACATCTGTGAATATCTCCCTATAGAGGACAAAGTGGGGTGGCCTACTTTTCTCGTTTACCTGGACATAAATAAATCTTGTGCCTCATTGCTATACTGGGAGTGAAAATTAACTTCTCGTTGTTACTCAAAAAAGTTAAAATGACTAATGGTTAGTGATGATCACCAACTCCCTTATTTCTGAAATATATTCTTAAAGGGGAACAAATCTCTCATTCATCTAGTTATACAAAGCCTTTGCACAGTCTGCTAGGCTATTCAGCTCATGGTTAATGGCTTCCCTAATTCAAAGTATTTGATGTAATGTTTTCCCCTGTAGCACTAATTTGCTGTGATACAGTGTCATGATATTTAAGTTTATCCATATCATTCTGAAGTAATATAGCTGCTCTTGGCTGTCAGCACATTATGGCAGTTAACTAACGCAGCTATGATTAGATCAGTATCAGGAGTCATTGTTTCATGATTAGGACCTTGGCAGAATACATTGTCCAAGTACCTGTATTTTGAATGTAGTTTATTTTTCTTTCCACGGCCTATAAATAGGAACAAGACAAAATTGGAAGGAGAAGATCATGTCCAGTAATTAGATGCAGCATCTTGGGGCAATGTTTCAGGTAACCAATAGGAACAGCAGTCGATTGTGCCAGTTTACCAGGCCCTTTGGATTCCCCCTGAGGAAAATAAACAGTGAAGTGATTATTCCAGACATCAGGGTTACAGGAGCATTCAGAGGTTAACGCCAAGTTGGTGTTGGGTGCCACGTAGTTTCAACTGAACTATCATAAATGGCAGTTAGGTTGAACTGCTCCCCATTGCTGAGATGTGTGGACAGTAACTAAATGTTACTGGGGCCAGTCTACTCAACTAAGAATTAATAAGGCCAGCTGCATCCAGTTTGTATTGATATGAATATTGGCCAAAGGCTTTAGTGAAAAAGAAGCACTTCAGTCATGTCCTGGCATTGAACCTGCAACCTTCCGGTCACCAGATCACCTCCTTTACCCTTGGCCATTTCTTTTTTTTTGTGGGGGGGGGGGGGGGCTCATAACTGACTGGAGATTTGATAGGATCTGATAGCAACCAAACCTTGAAATGGTCTGCAGAAATGAATATAAGATCTAAGTTGTATATTTACATTTCCATATTATTAACCTCATATAACAAGGTTTTAACAGTGCTGTTATTGCACGCCAGCGCTCAAAAATGCTGTTGCCATCTGCAGATTTTATGAAGTGTGTAATACCACTAATAGAATTAGTTTTATTTAATGGAAATTCAGCTGTGGCCAAACTTGTGAAATCCTGTTTGTGTTACTAAACCGTTGGACACTCTCTCTATATATACTAATATGGGCCTAATTTCTCGGAATACTGGCCACATCTTTTCAACATGGAGACAGTGAATAGTGTAAAAATGTTGACACTGCTGTTTCTGAATTGGCTTCCAGGTTATAGTTGTTTCAGTATACCAATTAGCAGGGAAAGCAACCTATATAAGTTTCTAATCCATTTATATTAAACTAAAGTAGGCTGACAATTTTTTGGAGGAAAAAATGTAGGAAGCTTAAATTGTGACAGCTTAACAATTTGCTAGGTTAATTTTCGAGAGTGGAACATTGGTCACACATTATATAATGTTGTACCTATCGAAAATTTACCTGAGCCATTTGTTAAAGTGGACCAAAACCCACATTTTTAACTAGCATTTCCTAATTTGCTCTCCTATCGGCCTTTTGCCGATTTTGAGTGTTCCTGATTCACTCTAATCCCAGATAATGGCCCTTGTTTTAGCTGTAAAGCTCTGCCTCCTCCATTTATTGCCACTGTTGTGTGTGGCAATTATGTGCTTGCCATAATTATGCATGTATGTATGATTCCATGCCATCTTATAGAGAGGGACAGCAAAAAACCCTGATAAAACGATTCAATAAACTAAATTATTCCATTTCTAGTTCTGCACCCTAAGAAGGGAATATCGGACTTGCCCCACTGTGTGAAACCCTCCAGGTCACCCCCGAATTAACTCACCTTTTCCCGGTCCTATGGCACATGCATGGCCTCCTGTCCAATCAGCGTGCTCAGATCAGCTCCTACCCACTCATCTAAGGAATGTCTAAGACTCTAGCCGACTAAGAGTCTAGCTGAGTACTGACAAGCGGACCCGAATGTGAGTGTCCAAATCCCGCTACCCTCTAACAGGGATGCCTGGTGCAGTCACGTGCCCTGCTAAAGGTATAGAAGGGATATGTGCCACTTGCGAATGTGCCGTTGGATTGAGGAGAACATGAGTTCACTGGGCAACCTGGGGGAATTTGGAACGTTCTGGATCTGGATGCCCCGGGCGGGGGGGGGAATGCCTAGTCCACTTTAATCTTGTCTAATCTAAGTCCTTGGGCCAGTGATGCAAATCTACACAAATGGAAAGCATTAAGGGGTAGAATAAAGCATATAAGGTCTGATTCAACACTGTTCAAATTTGCTCTTTTCTACTGTTTTTTTGCGAGTGTATGCAGTTTCAATTTTCCTTTTTATAATTCAGCAGCATTGCATTTTTTTTTCTTTTAGTACCGAGTTCATGCATGCTTTCTGATATCGCCCAGTGCGTTTGCATGAATGAATGCAATCCACATGCAAACGCATATTCTTTTGATTAAGTATTGTCAACTGATCTTTCAGATGCGCAAAAATAGTCACCAGGGGAAGAGAAAATTGCTCGCCACAATACTCGAGTATGACGAGTGTGGCCTTTTCTCATGTGAAACTCGACTTTGCTTTATATATGTTGTGCTACCTCTCTCAAATTTCCTAATAAGTAAGTAGCTACGGAGCAAACAACCTTCAAAATTACTACTTCTAATGTACTTAGGCCAGACACACATTGCAAGCAAGGACACTACTTACCCAAACAAGCTGACATGCAAACACACATCTGCAACCCGAATCAGAACCGGCTCACAAAACCGCACCCGGAGGTAGGTTACTCCGGGCTCGACAATAAAGGAAAATCAGGAACATGTAGATCTAAGGTTCTGACCCACTTAGGGACCCCATTTCTGGACTCATCGGATTCCCGGCATCCAGCCCAATCATTTGGTGCTGTATCCAAAGCCATACGACCCCCCTGCTCAAAGTTATAACTCCTAAAGGGTTTTAGGGGCTAAAGCACGCTCCAGAACAATGTTCCCACACAACGGAGGGGTGGAGGGTTGACACCTGCTTAAAAGTAAGCCAAGGGGATGAGAACACGTGCTGGAGGTGTCCATCCACCCAGCTTGCCACTTACCTCTTGTGGGAGCTCCATCACTACTACTCTGCAACTGCATATTAAGGTAACTGACTATTGTTTCTCTGTGTAACTCACTCTATCCTGTAACCTTTTCAGAACAGCATTTTTGTATCATTTGTATCATTTCATATTCCATCATAGCCAAATATTTGTTATCACTGCCTAGTACGCTTATAGCATTAAACTTAAATTAACTTGAGCAATCTGTTTGCCCTAAACCAAGAATCTGTGTGTCCGCAGGCTTTGGGCCTGGTATTCCTGATAGGAGGACTCGGACAAGGGTTTCTTGGAAACGCGGTCTGTGAGTCCCGGAGGTCCCTGATTGATAGTGGGATCACGTGACCCGCGGTTCCCTGACAACCAGAAATGCCAAAACTGAAATTAAAGAAAAGATAGATGCATAAGACAAGCATAAACATATCTAAACATAATTCAAGAAATAGAAAGAAAAACCAGACCAGTTTGAATTGACATACCGTATATACTCGAGTATAAGCCGAGTTTTTCAGCCCACTTTTTGGGCTGAAAAAAGCCGCCTCGGCTTATACTCGAGTCAGTGCCGAAATGGAGGAGAAAAAGGGGCCAGGCGACATGCCCATTCATTTCCCGTTCCCGCACACGTGCTGGAGGTGTCCATCCACCCAGCTTGCCACTTACCTCTTGTGGGAGCTCCATCACTACTACTCTGCAACTGCATATTAAGGTAACTGACTATTGTTTCTCTGTGTAACTCACTCTATCCTGTAACCTTCTCAGAACAGCATTTTTGTATCATTTGTATCATTTCATATTCCATCATAGCCAAATATTTGTTATCACTGCCTAGTACGCTTATAGCATTAAACTTAAATTAACTTGAGCAATCTGTTTGCCCTAAACCAAGAATCTGTGTGTCCGCAGGCTTTGGGCCTGGTATTCCTGATAGGAGGACTCGGACAAGGGTTTCTTGGAAACGCGGTCTGTGAGTCCCGGAGGTCCCTGATTGATAGTGGGATCACGTGACCCGCGGTTCCCTGACAACCAGAAATGCCAAAACTGAAATTAAAGAAAAGATAGATGCATAAGACAAGCATAAACATATCTAAACATAATTCAAGAAATAGAAAGAAAAACCAGACCAGTTTGAATTGACATACCGTATATACTCGAGTATAAGCCGAGTTTTTCAGCCCACTTTTTGGGCTGAAAAAAGCCGCCTCGGCTTATACTCGAGTCAGTGCCGAAATGGAGGAGAAAAAGGGGCCAGGCGACATGCCCATTCATTTCCCGCCCCCGTGCCGGCTCCCGCACTCACCCTCTCACTTGCAGCTGTTCCTACGCTGCCGCCCGCATCTCATGTGCCGTCGTCGGGATGCCGCTCAGCGTCTCCGGGGGGGGCCTCCCTCGGGCCGGCCTGGACGGTGGGGAGGGGGGCGGCGGTGCTCTGCTCCATTGTGCCGGTAGGAGGCCTATGTCAGAACAGAACCGATCGGGCAGGACGCGCAGCGACGGAGGGCAGGGCACGCCAGCCGGGGGCGGTGACGCGCACGTTCTGGGCCGGCTCCCGCACTCACCCTCTCACTTGCAGCTGTTCCTCCGCTGCCGCCACGCCGTCCGGGGGCGGTGACGCGCATGTTCTGGGCCGGCTCCCGCACTCACCCTCTCACTTGCAGCTGTTCCTCCGCTGCCATCGACGGGATGCCGCTCAGTGTCTCCGGGGGGGCCTCCCTCGGGCCGGCTTCTACGGACGAGAGGTAAGTGTGTATACCGTATATACTCGAGTATAAGCTGAAAAAAGCCGCCTCGGCTTATACTCGAGTCAATAACTTGTTCCATTTTTTTATGGTAAAATTAGGTGCCTCGGCTTATATTCGGGTCGGCCTATACTCGAGTATATACGGTAAATAACATATATTACAATTAAAACAAATAAATACAACATAAAAAAATAATAAAATCTAGTAAATAACTTTGCTTTTTGCATAGATGCTTATAGATCTGCTTAACCCTTCTAGTGCCAGCTACGCGAGTCTCACATAGCTGCCTCTACTCCACTTAAGTGCCAGCTACGTGACACTCACGTAGCTGAATTTAAACCCCCACAGTAAAAAAATATAAAAGTAAAATACTCACCTGACCACTTGTTGGATCCGGCCATGTCTCCTCTTTAATTTGGTGCCATCCGATCCCCAGGGGAGCCACTGGAATAGCGCCCCCCCGCTTCGGCAGCAGCAGCTGCTAACTGTAAAAAAAATAAAAAAATAAAAAATAACAATTACTTACCTGTGGCCGCGCTGCCTCCCAACGGGTCTACTCTTCCCTGGGGGCGGGGTCAGGTGACATCACTGTGATGTCAGCAGCAGCCGGCCTCTTAATACCGGCACCCAAGACTAAGAATCATTCTGCTCGGGTGCTTGTAGCAGAGAGGTGGGGAGGGGGAGAGAGCTGGCCCCTGCGCCCTGTTTCTACAAGCCCTGCATAGCTGGTCCTGGGCTGGTTACTTCGGGTAAGGGGGACCCCATGTCATTTTTTTTTGGATTTGTAAGGGATTTTAACCCTTAAAAATCCCCTGGGAGGGGGGACCCTATGTCATTTTTTTTCTCGATTTAACCCTTTGTAGTGTGGATGGTAGTTGTGAATGTTATAAAGTACTTGTTTCAGTTTGGGGGGTCTCCTGGGCAGGAACGGGGGGCTACCGATAAATATGTGGTACCGTTCTAATCGGTAGAAATGGGGCTTTCTCATGCAATATGGTTTTCTTTAATAAAATACATTTTTTATTTAAAATAAAGGAGACAATTTTCTAAAAGAATTTTTATTTATTAATTTTTTTTACTTAATAATAATATTGTAAAAAACAGAATTACATTTACAAACAAGACATTTCATGTTAAAGCCTAAAATCTGCTGCCAAAAAAATATATAATTTTCCTGAAAATTCCAGCAAAAATGGTGCAAAAATGGCGCAAAATGGGGAAAAATGACCTGTCAACAGAGGGGGACAAAATCTCAAGTAGGCTGGCAATTAAAAGGGTTAATAGTACCTCTGCATGTTGGGTATTGTTCTGTTCGGGGGACTTTGCGCTTTCAGACGTAGCTTGTTTTTTCTTGTTTGCATATTTATATTTTAGGAAAAGGTGTTTTATTTCAGCTTTTTTATACATTTTTTTAGGGAAACCCTGTGCAACCAAAGAATTCTTTGAGGGATTAATTCCAGAAAGATGAGCCCACTACAACAACTGGGTACGCTTAGAAAGCTAAACATGTATACTTTCAGGGAATATATGGTTTATGGGGGATATTCCAAATGTAAAGGGTTGTTTTGGTTGAAAAATCGCAAGGTGCGCACTTTGTCTGCAGAGCTGAAATTTTCAGGTAAAATTACCGCTACGCACATGCTTTACTTTGCGGTGTTTGGCAACTCTTCCCTTGACAGTAGCTATGCATGTTGGGTATCGTTCTGTTCGGGGGATCTTGCTTTTTCAGATTTAACTTGTTTTTTCTTGTTTGTATATAGTTTTTTAGGACAATGTGGCTTTGATTCTGCGTTTTTATCCTTTTTTTAGGGTAAACTCTTTGAAACCAAAGATTACATTGTCTGGTACACCTAGAAAGCTTGAGGTGTGTACTTCCAGAGAATATATAGTTTTTTGGGGGTATTTCAAATGTAAAGGGTTGTTTTTCTGGAAAAACTGCAAGGTGCGCATAGCGCATATCACAGTTGTATTTTATCTGAAAATCCCCTAAAGCTCTGTTTCAGTTTGGGGGAGTCTTCTGGGCAGAAAAGGGTATCTACCTACCTATACTGCTGTAACCGGGAGAAATTGAGATTTCCTGGAAATCCCTTCAAAAATCACATTTGAACATGGGGAGAGCAAAATAGTGCAAAATGGTCTGGCAACAAAGGGTGACAAAAACTCCAGGTAGGCTGGCACTTAAAGGGTTAAGGCATAAAGCATGTATCCATTTTTACATCCATACAAATTGGGACCAGTCATTGGTCATTAGCATTCAACCCAACAATTTGGATTCTGTCAAATGGACGGGACTAGCCAAGATTAAGCAAGGGCTCCTGTGTGAGGACAGTGGGGACACCATTATTTGAGTACACAGTCAGGTGAAATTTTCCCATGTTATAGTTGTTGGTATACTGCTTGATTTCCTTTCTCATGATTTTTGATTAACTATTTATGGCACTTAGCACGACTTTAGCACAATATTTATTATTTACTATATGAATTGTGTGTATCCATTCTATGCACTATTACTCAAATGGGATGCCCCCACTGTGGATCTATGTGATGTATGTATATTTGTGTTTTTTAATGTAATAAATTTGACTTTATATGGTTATTTAATTGTTTGATTGATTTGTGGGGCTGGGTGGTACTGATGTAGGGTGTCATGATTTGTGGTTACTGGAACCGCACAACTTGGGGAGAGTAGCAAGATTAAGCAAGGCTGATAAAAACACACTGCAGGTTCTAACTGTGGAAGTATCATGTGACAAGTATTGCCCTCTAGATAGCAGTTGCATTATTTAATCCTAGATCATTTACCCTGACCTGAAAATGGCTCTCAAACGTCACAGCTTTTGGACACGTCTGGGAGCTCCGTTGCCAGGGAAGCTAAGTATTTGGCTCTATCTCCTAGAGCTTAACAACCAAAACAGAGTCGCAAGCCAGTATGTGGAGAGACCCATGTTAGGCTTAATATAGGGGAACTAAAGAGACCAAAAAACCCTCTACTTAGGTAAAGGAAGAGAGAAGATTTCCTAGAACAGAATCCTCTCTTTATGTCTCTGCGCCATCCAAGGATTAGCTTTAAATTTACACAGCCATACACATCCAACTAGTGGACACATGTTTCAAGCTTTTTTTTTTTTTTTTGAAGCCGCCTGTGTGATAAACACACCGTGAAAAACGTGCCACCCAAAGTGAAAAGTGCAAACACACTGAAAAACACTTTGGGGTGCCCATTCTAGGCCCGTCTCGCAGAGACAGGGCCCGTTTCCCCTACTCTCCCGGAGGACGAGCCCCCTGACAGAGAGTACAAGGATACTTATCCCTCCCTCCCGGAGGAGAAGAGGGAACTTAGTCCTCAGGTACTACCCGAAGGATTCCCTGTGGACCACAGACTGGATCCCTCAGCGAAAAGCTTTCTCTGGCGGTTTCCCGACCAGGTACTAACTCGCTTCGGCACCGGGGTTTCCTTGGCTGGCCGTAAGACCTGCTTTGTACTAGCCCGGGCCTCAAGGGGGATCCACTGGGCAGGGTTTCCGAGGCGAGGCCAGAAGGCCTATAACCTCTTCCACCCCCGTTCTTGGGGACAGGGCCCATAAGGGTCCAGGCACCCACAACAAGAACAACACACGTGAACAAACACACATTGAAAATAAGTGCTATGGCGTGAAATAAATTAAGGGGATGGGGATTAAAGTGCTATAAAGCAAAGGTGCTCTGTGCGAAGACAGAGCGGAGCCTTACGGCTTTAAAAATTCTTCTGGTGGAGCCGTAAGGCCCCGCCAAGAAGGCGGTGCTCTAAAGAAACGTGTGCCGGTGACCTTACGCCTTACTCGTGCACTGCGTGAGTAGTGACTTTCGGGCACCCTGGGCGCCACCCCAGGGGGCATCAGCAGACGGCTTCAAAGCGTTTCCCAGCCCTGGGCCGGATACCTGGCTGACCAGCCGTCTCCCAGCGGGGGTCACCACTCCCCCTCGAGCACATTCCCAGACAGAGGGCAGGTCTAAACCAATCTTTTCGCTGAAAGGTGACATCCCAGTGCAGACGTCACCCTCCCGCTACTAAGAAAGGTCTCCCCACATCAACCTCTGCCGGTCATGATCCCGTGGGATAAGGACTGGCCCAACACGCTATCCGGCCAAAAGGCCGAGAAACGTACCCAGCAGGGGATAGCCACAACCCTAGGCGGCTTCCCAGGGAGCCCTATTCCCTCCCTGGGAGAACCACCTTCGGGATCATGGTATCTCCCCTGCCAGGTAAGAGCTTTAGGCTCTCATCAACACTAGGGCAGATGTTTCTGGCTGTATGGGGGGTGAGACTTGGTGAGTTCCAAAACAGAGTCGCAAGCCAGTATGTGGAGAGACCCATGTTAGGCTTAATATAGCACCCTTAACATTTCTAAGGGCCTTGGATGGCACAGAGACATAAAGGGATGATTTGCATAGCTCCGCCTGCTGCAAAGATAGATGGGTAATGCTATCTGTCCTTGTATTGGGTACTGTGCAAGTACTTTCCATTCTAGGAAAGCTTCTCTCTAGCTTAACAAAAACTATTTAGTTATATACCTAGTAAAATTGTGCATCTACATACCAAGTACAAATGTACACTGTAGATTTTATTTTATTTGTGTGTCATGCCCAATATCACAACATCTTGTTTTGCGAGAGAGAGAGAGCGTTTCAAGTTGGCTGTCTTTTACATAAAGTAAAAATGTATTGATGTGCGGATAAATCACTAGTAATGCTTCTTTAAAGCTCTTGCTCAAACATCTGTTACACACTAACTGCCTATGATTGTTTGTCTGTTGTCCAGTATTTTTTCCCTTATTGCAAGTTTGCTTGATATTGTACAGTACTTATCACATGATTACTGTATATTGATATTGCCTTAGTTTGCTATCCTTGTTTTGTTAAAATATACTCCAAAATAGAAGCCTTCATCTAAAGAGTTCTTATAGTGCTGCGTAAACAAACACAAACACTATTTATTAATTGTGTGTCTACAGGGTGCCATTTATTTCTATGGCACACTGTGTTATTCTGTATAATCACTGGACAATTTTCCTACATGCTGCCTCAGTGTATCATGGACTTTTGAGATCCTAGACATGTTGTCCCATGCCCCCCCTCCCCAGGTCTTCTGCTTTGAGGTTATTATTTTTGAATATTATGAAATGAAAAAGCAAAAACATTAAATCCATTCATATTAAGATGAGTTGCATGTAATTGTGATTTTCAGTGGTAAACATTATAAAACAGTTTGAATTGGGGACCACATCTGTTTCCTATAAAGGCATCAGGCATATAGGACTTCAAGGAATGTGAGGCATGCAAGCCCACCACTCAAGGGTTAGAGCAGCGAAATCAACGACACTTCAACGACCTGATTCAGAGCCTCTTTTGCACACGTTTTTGGTCTATTTTCCATGCCATGTCCTTTTGCGGGAAATTGTGGTATGTGTACGCCAAACCAAGTGTTTACCATATAAATATGGCTCAAGGCGTCTGTGCGGCCATAATTTTACAGGCTTTGCCTGTGCTTGTGCAGGACTCGGAACCCTCATTTGTGGGTTTTCGGACCTATAAAAGCTGTAGGTTTCTGGTTCAAACTTCTCCGACTTCCTCCGCACCTACGATAGAGCCTCTTGACGAGTTCTGTGAAGAGTGCGAGCGCCTGCAGCAGCGAGGGCTGTTAACCATGTACCTTCCAAAACGTATGCATATCCAAAGTCACCTGGATATCGATCAGCAGGTGTTTGATTTGACCTGACTGAATTGCCCTTTTTTTGAAAAGCTTCACTCAGAGTTGCAGTCATTTGGCCCCTGCCACAAGTAAGGGGCATGCAATTGGAGGTGTGACCAAATTGCTTGTCTGCCTTCAATTTTTAGCGACTGGCTCCTTCCAGAGGCTAGGGGCAGTGTCAGTTGGCATGTCCTAGCCTTCGTTGAGCCACGTCATGACTAAATTTCTCAATGGCATGATTGTCCTGGAGGAGAAATACATATCCTTAGCTGACAGCATGGCAACCTGGAACAAGGTGAGGTTGGGTTTTTTCAACATGGCGCCACAGAAATGGCGAAGGCCTGGCCTTCCACTGTCACATGGACCCCTCTGGCAAGTTTGTATGTGATGCAGGGATGCCAAAGTGATTTAGGTTTGATTGTTTCTATGCAATCCACTACTATTGTGGGATGGGAGAGCTGACTTAGCCTTGTTGCTGGCATACACTAGCATATACGGGGCTTGGGTGCTTGCAGTGTCCCAGAAATTACTTAAATGGGCAAGGACATGCATGTGGAGCAAAAGGAGATCCAAACTGAGGACATAAGTTAACAATGCACATCTCTTTGTTGTTTGCAAACTTTCATGGATCAGAGGTACGACTTCAAGCCCAACACACATGAAAAGAGGACGTAGGCAGAGGGAGTGGTAGCCCGCGTGAGTGGTGAGGGGACGTCGCCTTACACCTTCACCCAAATAATGCAGCACTGGTCACACTTCAAACGGAAAAAGTGGCCCTGGGTGCAAAGGTTCTACAACCAGAACTTCTCAGGTTAGTGGATGTACAACAGAGAAGGTGATCAGTGAACTAGTGACATGTTTTACAAAATTATATTTTCTTTTGTAGCTGGGGAGTTCTGGTTGCGGCTTAAGCCCACCCAGAGGCGAGGGGTCTGACCAGTGGGGCCAAGAAGACAGGGTGTGGGTGTAAGGCGGCAGCCTTAACCCTGCCAATGTTCTTTTCCTCCTCTGAAGCAGCAGCACCACCAGCCATGGAGCCCACTGAAGAGGAGGGTGTGTTGGGCTTGGAGTCACTCACAGCTCCTGCCCACTCCAGTAGGCCAATACCCCAAAAAACACACAGGTTGTGCTGCATGTAAAGTCTAATAACATGTTTGCTAAGTGCTGGTGTGTTGTGCTTCTCTGTTCCTACAAAATTATCAGAGGGTGAGTACATGGGGATGGGGGCATCAGATACAGAAGAAACGCAAGTCTCGGGTCAAGCCAGTGAAGCAAAACAATACCCAAGCATTACACAAGCACATGGCCATAAATAATTACTCAGGTTCTTTCCCTCTACAGACCCTGAAGAAGGGATGACACATTACATAGGATACCCAAGATGCCAGCCAGCCGCCAAAAGTAGGATGTATTGATATATTGATTATTTGAAGACATTATTTCCATGTTCTAGTTTATTGTGTTTGTCCCTTTCTCAGTTGCAGCTTGCATTCAGTCCATTTTGAGCAAATGATGAAGCGTTTCCAGGAATACCTCACATTATATCCATATGTTCAACAAAAGAGTGGTGGGTTACTGGCAGGGGTGGATGGCCATAGGGAGACACGGGACAATGCCTGGTGGGCCGCACTGCTTTGGAGCCAATTGGACTGCTGATTTTAACACCCACATTCAATCCCTGCCCCTTTAGTCTCCCTCTCAGGCCCTTGTACCGAGCCCCACTGTACCCACAAGCCAAGGAACCCCAGTCCTCAATGCTATAGCCCAGGTATCATGGTTGGGGGGCCTCAGCAGGGATGTTTCGGGCCGGGCACGGGCTGGTAAAATCCAGGGCTAAATTTTGGCCCCAGTCTGCCACTGGTTACCGCCTCCCCTTGAAACTCTGATAATTTGGCAGGAAAGGTTAGAAATTTCTTGTTTTAGCTTTTGCCTATCAACACTTTGGTTCCTTGAAATACAATTCAATATGTTTCCTTTGAAGACGTTTAGGAGCAGAGTATTTTGTCTCTTACAGAGGGAATCACAAGGTTCTGGCTTGGGTGCATAAAGTAGGGGCGGAGAACCTATTTTTTTCACCAGTTGCTTAGTACGAGAAAAAAATTCTGCCTCCTCTTTACTCATCCTATAGTGCTGCTGCTGTCCCATACCGGTATGTGCCATGCTGTGCTTCCTTCCCCTGACTGAGTCCAATATGGGGGATAAGGGGCCTGTCCTAATCTGCAGAAAACAGGATGATTGGGATAAATGAGCCTCCAATGGCCTTGGCACCCAGGGTGGTCACCCTTCTTGCTTTCCCCTAGAAACAGCCCTGGTTTTGGGATGTGAAAATGTGGGGGTGATGCTAACGAACCGTAAAGTCATTATAATTAGTGTAGCTGTAGCGTGTCAATGAAAATAAGTAGTTTTGTTTCCAGCTATGCAGGTGTTTAATTGAAAAGCTGGGAGAGGAAATGTAATGTTGAATTAGATGAACAGTGACGTTGAACATGTTTAGATTGGCCCACCGGTTTGAAAAAGGGAAAACAAATTTCCTTATAAGAGTGCATTCATTTTACTTTATTCATCTACATGTGAGTGAGCAGCACAAAGGGGATGAAAGTCAATAAACAAGGCGCATTTTTGCTCAGTTTAAAAAGAATTTGTGTTGTATATATAAATAAGTCATTGGGAGCTAGTTTATATGTTTAACTATTCCTAAGCATTAGAAATACGAGTTAGTACTTGAATGAACCATGTGCAAATATGCAGACTCTGCTTTTACCAAGAACTTGAGAAAAAAGTGACACTTGTTTACTAAGATATACAATCAGATTTATTACATGTACTTTTTTCTACCTACGATATTCCTACACTATTCTATTAGAGTATCATATTTTATTAGAGTACATCCAGTTTGCGCTTAAAGGGCATTTTTGAAACTGTATATTTTTGGTGCCAAAAGGATGTCCTCAAGGTGCTGAGCTGATTTAGTTTTTTCCCCTTATGTTAGCAAATATGTGTTTTAGGCAGGAGTTTTCACTCCCTGCAATTTGCTGCTATTGGTAGAAAAGCAAGTTCTAAAAGAAGAGAGAAGTGAGTCTGGTACACACAGAACACTGCTGCTAATGGCAGCTGCTATGGTGAGGGAGTGCGCTCAACCTTACACATGCCCAGCAGCAGTGTTGGGTGGTGGTGTACAGTTGCCAAAAGAAACGGATTATAAGTGATAAAAAAGTTCTTCATTAAATGTACATTTGCCAAAATAAGAAAAAAAAAAATACTAGATAAGCTCAACACCCTGGGGGCATCATTTTGGCAACCAAAAATATACACTTACATAAATTCCATCGAAAGTTGACTTTCCCTTTAAGGATTTTTAGTAACACTTGAATTTATAGAAATATTATAGCAATATTTTTTTAGCTGGCAGTAATTGAGTTTATGGATTATTTAAAGGGCTAGTCCAGCCAGACTGCCCATTTTGAAAGCACCCCCCACCCTGCCACTAAAGCAGGGCGGAGGGGGGGTTAAGAAAAACAGACACATACCTCACTTGAATGGCCGAGTGGCCGCATGCACAGCACAGGGAGCTTCTGGTGGCATCATGCAGCCCAGGAAAGATGGTGGCATCTGGCACATTGAATGGGAATTGGGCACCGCTGGATTACAGCCGAGGTGTCTGTTTTTTATTTAACCCCTGGCTCCGCTTTAGTGCTAGGTAAGGGTGGCAGGGTGGGGGGTGGTTTCAAAACGGACAGTCTGTCTGAACTGGCCCCTTAAAACAGATGATTTGTACAGTGCACCACAGTCATTTCTTCTATGGAATTTAGTAGATTGATGTACAATATCTTAGGTAATGTTTAAAAGAGGTTATTTTTCTTCTGTTATTAACTCTACCCTACTGTAGGAGCTGGTTTGCGGTCACTTAGTGGCCAGCTATTGATAATTAGTATTATTCAGGCTTCTAAAGTTTTAAAGTGGACCACACCCCAGGGCCAACGTCCCTGGAATCTATAAGATTCTATCTATAAGATTCCAGGGATTCTAGGGCCGCTTGATTCACTTCTCTTGGGGAATCCAGATTCGGGATACCCCACTGTGTTAAACCCCCCAGGTCACCCGGTAAACTCACCATCTCCCACAATCCAGCGACGCATGCAAAAGCAGCAGCTGCTATACTTTTAGTAGGGCTCATCCGCACCAGCCATTTGTGAATGGGCGGCGTGGATATGCTCCCTGTTAAAGGGTAGCGGGGATGCAGCAACTGCCACACTCAGCTAGACTCTACTAGACTTGGCTGGAGCCGAGTCTTAAACGAGTCTTAGGCCCTTATTTAACAAGGGATAGCAACAGGTAGCGACTGGTGAGCGGCCGGTAATGACGGGCCCCGCCACGAGAACGCCGGCTCCCCACCACAATCACACATGCATTTCAATGGAACAATCTTTAAATATTCATAATTAATTATTATTTTATTTTTTTTTTAAATGTGAAAAATTCTGTGACCACTTCTGCCATTTTAAATAATTTTTTTAAGGTAAAAAAAAAATTAAAAAAAAATGTACAGAATTGATATTACAGGTCTGATATTAATGTATTCATATTACAAAATTATTTTAAAAACTTGTTTTTTTTGGTTTCCAAAAATATGGTTGTTTGGGGGTTAAAAAACTACTTTTAACACATCGCCTCCAGTGCTCTGGGGTTTAAACATGCATTTTACAGCGCGAGAATTTTTTGAGTGTGATTTGTTAATGAATATGGTGGGAGCCGGTCGCTCTGACCAGTCGCTATCATGCGCTCCCATACAGCGCGGAACCTGTCAAATAGCGACTCCTCACCCAATATTCAACATTACGGCAAACCGAGTCACTATCAACTACCGAACAACGACCAAGCACAGCGACTACTAGCGGGTGCTCTGAAAATGCCGCTATAGTCACTCAACTGTCGCTACCTGCCGCTGTTAATGAATCGGCCTCCCCGACGAGTTGACCTGAGTGGATCTGAGCGTGCCGATTGCACGAGAGGCCGTGCATACGCTACCTACCCATAGTCTAGTCAATGTTTGTTATACATTGGGGTACAAGATCTTAGTTATGCAGAATACACTTTTTGGATGAGTAGCCCTCTTGTCATTGTCTTTTTTTATTCATCCCCAGTGTCTGTCTGGCCCACCAGAGAACCAGAGGATCCCCTTTGGGCCACGGGCTTTGACCCAAAGACACTGTCAGGGCAGTTCAGAAGGATAAAGACTAACATTGTGTTTTAAATGTGCCTTCTGTGAGTTTATTATTTATTTAGTAAGGTACTTGTGTTATTTAATTATTAAACATTGCATTTTATTGTAAGGGGAGCACTGCGGGCCTATCTCGCAGCACTCCCCTCACCTCCGTTGCTGCTCCCGCTGCCCTGGTAAGCGCTGCGCGCCCATCTCGCAGCATTCCCCAGTCTCTCTCCGCGGCTTCTGGCGCGGTGGGTGGCCGTGCGCAGGCTGCTCCCAGCCATCTTCCTCCTCCTCGTGCTGCTTCCTTGCATGGTTCGGTGCGCGCACGCCCCCGTCCACTAGAGGGAGCGTGCGCCGGATTCCTGAAATTTAAAGGGCCTGTACACCACTGATTGGTGCCTGGTCATCCAATCCTGCATCCACTTCCCCTATTTAAGGGGCACTTCCTTTTCCATCAGTGCTGGATCTTGGTCTTCCTTTGTATGCAGAAAGTCTGTTGTTTTCAGTATTGCTCACCCGTGTACCGACCTTTGGCTGTCCCCGACTCTGAACCTGTGCAGCCAGCCCTGAACTCTGCTTGAACTTTTACATCGCCTTTTGCCTGCCTCCTTTGTACCACGCATTACCTCGGCTGACTGTGTGGCTGAGCCGCTGTTGGGGGGTAGCGACCTGGGGGTCACTCGCCGCTGCAAGACCAACCTGCTTTGCGGCGGGCTCTGGTGAATACCGGTGGCCTCTTAGACTCCGCTCCCCTGACGCGGCACTCACTATCAGTAACACGGTCACAGCGGATCCACACCTGTGCCGCCACACCCGGTCCTTGACATTTGTATTGTGCAGCAAGGCAAGTAGTCTTGCATTATTCCTATATAGCAGAGAATTATTTTGTCAAGTGGATTGAAGGTGCTCCTGCTCGATACAGTTCATCTTCTCAAGTCTAGGTTTTGGTCTTTGCCATTCTTTATTCCCCGGTCCAGTTGTCTAACTCATCTTCTTTTTTTCAGAAAGAACTGCTATGTATTCCAGCCCCCCCCCCCCAATGTGTTTATCACAGGGAACATTTTTAACAGCATGCGTATGATAAGGCTTACCTATATTCAGCTGCAATTTCTGATGCTTGTTCTAGCTGTCATCTGTTTTTGTCCTTTTTGTCAAAATGAAAGCCAAAAGTGTATTTTAGGCTAATTGGATATGACTTAAAGAAACTGTAAACAATAATTAAGTTTAAAAAAAAAAGTAGTAAGCTTGACCTAAAGTTATACTAAAGACAAACCCGAATGTTATGCCATTGTCTCGGGCTACACCTTGCACTGTCCTAAACTTCAATCCGTTTGCAAAAAGACCCTGTAGTTCCTACGTTATCTTTAAAAGTATTAGAGCATTGGAGATTAATAGAAAAAATGAAGAGAAACAGCGGCTGTGGCAACAGCAATGTGATGTAAGCACACTGATGAGTGTGAGAGTAGAGATGAAAGGAGGGTAGGGTTTCAGAGCTACAAAGAGAGGCAGCCAATCAGGACGACTGGACAGGGAGTGGGGGGTGTTTCTGTTCAGCAGGGTGTGGACTGAAAGCTGAATAAGGAACTGTTTTTCCTAACTAAGGAACAGACAGAGAAAAAAGCATCACACTTAAAGCCACTGAACGAAAGGTAAGCTACTGATATTTTTTTTTTACTAACCAATCACTTTAAAAATGTACAAATTGGCCTTTACACAATATAGCAGTAAACCATTTCAACCCCTACATCTTGCCTTGTTACCTTTCTGCATTTGGAACTTTGCCGACAACCAAATAGTGTTAAAGCAGACCAAAATCCACATTTTTGGCTCCCCTGAATTGCTCCCCCCATGAAGAGGACCTTTTGCCAATTTTCACTGCTCCGACATCACTCTAATCCCAGATAACTGTGCCTGTTTTAGCTGTAAAGCTCTGCCTCCTCCATTCATTGTCATTGTTATGTGTGGCAATTCTGTCATCCCCACACTTATGCAATGACTGATAGCTTACAGAGAGGGACAGCAAAAAAAAAGATGTTCCAGGACTTTTTGGAAGAGTACAAATATCTATTTTCAGTTCTACACCTTAAGAAAGAAGTATCGGCAGGGCCAAATGTATTTCAAAAGTTCAGTGGGTTTTGGTCTGCTTTAAGTCATCCTAAAAGGTCAGAGCTAAATTAACACAATGCAAATTAGGCACATCCCCTAATGAAAGGGTGTATCAAATCAGCACCTTATTTTTGCTCTCACATACAATAAGGGCCTTATTTTAGAAACACTAGTGCCAATTAGTGTTACGTAGCGGCAGGTGTCATATTTATGGTGAGAACAAAATGTTTAGCACCAAAAATAGCGTCATGTAGAGTTCCATCTATCAAGAACACCAATTGTTTGGTTAGCACCGATGCTGTGTTCCCTACAGCGACACATCACATCAGACGCGCAATGTCGTTCTCCCATAGACTTTAATTAGCCATTACAGTTATGTTATTTTTGGTGACTTGTTAGCCTTTTTCTATTTTTTTTGTGCTCAAGTGACACGGAATCCCTGGCCTGTTCAGAATGTCTTTTGGTTAATTATTTTACTTACATGCTGCTAACTTGCGTTTCCATGCCTGCCAATCATGTGTCATGTCACTTGTATGTCCCCAATGTGTTTTTGCTTGGTCACTCTGCAGCAATCCTATGTTAAAGCCTTTTTCTCTATTGCACCTGGCGCTGTATGCCTGAGAGTCACGCCAACACTGACGCTGTGGTTTTACATGTTAAATACAGCATGGAGCAATGGGGCGCTACCTGTTGCTATTTCCATTGAAAAACGATCAAGCAAAGGTACGGCACCACATAGCCTTCAGCGCTGAACATTAGTGCCATCTGCGTGTGGCCAGCGTTGCGGCTGAAGCGCTAATAGCGTCTCTCGGCAGACACTCAAGTGGCGCTAAGAGGCGCTAGTAATAACTTGGGTCCCCATCCTGCGGCTGCTTTCACATATTTCTAATCACCTTTTGCAGGCTTTCATTTCATTCCTTGCAATTACATTTAGATTTTTTTTCACAAAGTAGGGTATTATACAGATCTTTCAAATTAAATTATTTTCTTAGGCTTGTGGATTAGGATATTTTTCTATTTAGTTTCTATTTAGTTTCTGTACAATTATTGGAGTGTATTATATTTCTTAATAAAAAAAAAAATCACAAAGAAAACAACAGGCTTTGCAGTAGCTAACGCCAAAGCTAGCAGAGTAAAATGTACAGTTACTGTTCAAGATGTCTCATTTTACAGTTTTTGATGGAAAATGTACCCACTGTAAGTCATTTTAACCTTTCGAAAGTTTGAAAGTCACCAACACTCTAACCCAAAAAACACCATCTTTAAAAACAATATAGGCATATTATTTCATCACTTTCTCAAGGTAAACCTGTTATATGTACACACATTAAGCCAGCCACACAATCAAAGAGTAAGGTTCACAGCTGTACCCCAACACATTGTACTCCAATAAACCAGTGCCACACTATTCAAGTTTTGGAATGTAAATTTGATTTTTATTACCATGATCACCAAACGAAGCAGAAATAAACACATGAACCTGGCCTTGACCCTGAATAAGAACATATTTTGTACCATTCAGATAGTCCACATCAAAAATCGTCCTACCTGCATGTAGTGCAGTCTCTGAGCTTTTAAACATCCAAGATGGTATCCAATGGCGTCTCAGACTGCCTGCAGACAGGGAGTGTTTTCTGGCTATGTCAGTCTGCATTCTGGGATTGCTGTCCTTTTCCTGACCCCCAGCTCTGCTCTGTCTGTGCTCAGCTGTAACCCACCCTCTGCACTCCCCCCTCTCATCAGAATATGATGCTTTCTGAGACAAAAATGGCGGTGCCCGTACCCTAGATTCCTGAACAGAGTTGCAGCCCAGTGGGGGGAAAGAATAATAAGTGACAAAAAATGATTTTTTAAAGGGTCTGGGCTTTTTATTAAATGATACTGAAGGTTCGGTTTAAAAAAAACATATTTATAGGGACCACCCACCCAGGTAACCAATAGTATTATGATGTAATACAATAAAATATATCAGCACAATACATCTGCGATTACCCCCCCCCCCCCCATAATTATAAATATTTTAGTGACCCACCAAATACTACACATACTACACTGGTTATAAAAATTGTCTACCCCTATATAAGTACCTTGGCAATAATTAATGCAGGAAGCCCTATCACCCAATAACTATACCCATATCAATATATACATACCTATGCAATGAACAGTGTGAAGAACAATGCAACTTATTAAATAATTCAAGCTGTAAAGCCTAAATGCAATAAACTGCACAGTGCCTAAAAAAACTATTAAATGTATAATATACAAACAAGTGCTATAGAAGATCAACACTAAAAACAAGATACCAATGCACATCCAGACTGGGATTGTTCAAGTAGGATCTCTGAACAAAGGGGGTTGCCTCTTTCTCTGCTTGATTGTGTGTCTGTGGCCCTTATTTAACGAGGGATAGCGCCAGGTAGCGACTGGTGAGCGGCCGGTAATGATGGTCACCGCCACGAGAACGCCGGCTCCCCAGCACAATCACACATTTATCAAGCCGATCCTGCTTAGCGACTGAGAGAGCGCCAGATAGCGAATCATTCATCATTATTCCAGCCTCAGCCCACAGCGCCAGTGAGCGACCTTGAACAGCGACAGGTATGACCTCTCGCTACCTGGCGCTCTCCAATGCATTTCAATGGAACAATCTTTAAATAATCATAAATAATTGTTATTAATTTTTTTTTTTTTTTTTAATGTGAAAAATTCTGTTACCACTTCTGCAATGTAAGATATTTTTTTTAAGGTAAAAAAAAAAATAAAAAACAAATTTGTGCAGAATTGATATTACAGGTCTGATATTAATGTATTCATATTACAAAATGTTTTTATAAACTTGTTTTTTTGGTTTCAAAAAATATGGTTGTTTGGGGGTTAAAAAACTACTTTTAACCCATCGCCGCCAGCGCTCTGGGGTTTAAACATGCATTTCACAGCGCGAGAATTTTTTGAGCGTGATTTGTTAATGAATATGGTGGGAGCCGTTCGCTATGGCCATTCGCTATCATGCGCTCCCATACAGCGCGGAACCTGTCAGATAGCGACTCCTCACCCAATATTCAACATTACCGCACACCGACTGAGTCGCTGTCAACAACCGAACAACGGCCAAGCACAGCGACTACTAGCGGGCGCTCTGAAAATACTGCTACAGTCGCTCATCTGTCGCTACCTGGCGCTATTAATGAATCGGCCTCCCCGTCTCTTTCTGACTCTCTCACAAGCATTAAAACACAATTCATTATTTAGCTGTCTTTACAATTGTAACATTTGACTTTGTGGAACTTGGAATTCTGAGATTCTGCACATTTTCTACACGTGTATTCCATACAATTTTAGCTTGCTGTTTTTTTTTTATTATTAAAATGTGATAAAATCTGTGATAAAGATAAAAACTGTTCAAATGATTTGGCATTGTTCAAGATGGCCTAAAGCTGTGTGGTCCAAAGATGGCCGCAAGCCACGTGCTTGTTTAGATTCATTTGTGTCAATGTGTTGATCTGTGGCTGGCTTAGGACACATTGAATACAAGGCAATCACCTACTGGGTGATTTTAGGGACCTGTGACTGGACAAGAGGTGTGGTCCTCTGTTGAACAAAAGGATTCCAAGCTGTTTTGTGGCTACACATTTCCCCCTGCTGCTGAAACCGGAATGATCTCATGGGATGACAAGCATTTGAGAAATTTTACTGGGAGGCCGATTCATCAATAGCGCCAGGTAGCGACAGATGAGCGACTGAAGTATGGCGCTATGAGCGCCGCTAGCGTCAGCCGCGGGCGTTAGCGATTCGCTATAGCAGGCCTCCTCAGTCGCTACCTGGCGTTGTTGCGAACAACGCCTACATTGCTGAATATGATGTTGGCCCTCAGCTTTGTTGGCGCTGTCAGTCAGTGTGACCACGCTATTCTACACAGCGCCTGTTAGCTTTGCTGTGTCCTGCCCATCCAGTACCTTCTGAATAAAACACCTTGCCACCTTTGTTTTGAAATGTAAATATTTTTTTATTGTGTGTAAAAGGTAATTACATTCTACCAGATCTTCGAATATAAATGGAAAATAAAACATAATTAAACACATAGTCACAATTTTTTTAATTTTTATTTGTTACCTAAAAAGGAAATACAATTAAATCACCAATGAGAAAGAAAAGGAAAATAAAAACAGAACAGAGAAAGAAAAGGAAAATAAAAACAGAACAGAGAAAGAAAAGGAAAATAAAAACAGAACAGAGAAAGAAAAGGAAAATAAAAACAGAACAGAGAAAGAAAAGGAAAATAAAAACAGAACAGAGAAAGAAAAGGAAAATAAAAACAGAACAGAGAAAGAAAAGGAAAATAAAAACAGAACAGAGAAAGAAAAGGAAAATAATAATAGAACAGAGAAAGAAAAGGAAAATAAAAACAGAACAGAGAAAGAAAAGGAAAATAAAAACAGAACAGAGAAAGAAACGGAAAATAAAAACAGAACAGAGAAAGAAAAGGAAAATAAAAACAGAACAGAGAAAGAAAAGGAAAATAATAATAGAACAGAGAAAGAAAAGGAAAATAAAAACAGAACAGAGAAAGAAACGGAAAATAAAAACAGAACAGAGAAAGAAAAGGAAAATAATAATAGAACAGAGAAAGAAAAGGAAAATAAAAACAGAACAGAGAAAGAAAAGGAAAATGAAAATAGGAATTAGAATGTAAAGGAAACTTACAACCGAATTAAACACATAGCCACATGTATATATCTAATTTTTTTTTAATTTTTTCAATGAAACTAAATTAAGAATAAAATATAAATGAAATAGAAAAAGAAAAGTCCTGCAGAAATGCAAAAGAAAAGTAAAGTCCAGGAAAGGGTTGTAAGAGGAATGTCGAGATCACGGTGCATCTCTTGGTGCCTGAAAAATTAAGAAAAGTGCAGTTAGTATATATCTTTATAGTTATTTTGTGCTTTCTTTTAAAAAAATGCATAACTTGATAACCAACATTGGCGTCTTACACCCCCCTTAGAGTGGTTTGGGTCATCTGAAACCCCCCTTAGAGTGGTTTGGGTCATCTTACACCCCCCCTTAGAGTGGTTTGGGTCATCTTACACCCCCCCTTAGAGTGGTTTGGGTCATCTTACACCCCCCCTTAGAGTGGTTTGGGTCATCTTACACCCCCCCTTAGAGTGGTTTGGGTCATCTGAAACCCCCCTTAGAGTGGTTTGGGTCATCTTACACCCCCCCTTAGAGTGGTTTGGGTCATCTTACACCCCCCCTTAGAGTGGTTTGGGTCATCTTACACCCCCCCTTAGAGTGGTTTGGGTCATCTTACACCCCCCCTTAGAGTGGTTTGGGTCATCTTACACCCCCCCTTAGAGTGGTTTTGGTCATCTGAAACCCCCCTTAGAGTGGTTTGGGTCATCTGAAACACCCCTTAGAGTGGTTTGGGTCATCTTACACCCCCCCTTAGAGTGGTTTGGGTCATCTTACACCCCCCCTTAGAGTGGTTTGGGTCATCTTACACCCCCCCTTAGAGTGGTTTGGGTCATCTTAAACCCCCCCTTAGTGCGTTTGGTTGCTCTTTTGGATGGGAGGTCAAAGACATTTAAACAGGAGTGCAGTACTTGCATTAGAGTGAAGGGTAGTTAGCTTACCGCAAAATAAGAAGTGATCAGCCTTTCCCTTAGCTCATCGCCAGTCTGGGTGTCCTCACTTCTATCTGCGGGCAGGTTGGGGATTTCTGGCACCAGTGCTGTCTCCTCGGGGGCTTGGATTCGGTGACAAATGCAAATGTTGTGTAGCACACAGCAGGCAAGGATGATCTTGGAAACCTTCTGTGGGCTGTAGAGCATCTCTCCTCCTGGCCGTGCCAAACAAAGAAAGCGTGCTTTCAGCAGGCCGATGGTTCTTTCCACAATGCATCTGGTCTTGCGATGCGCTGCATTGTAGCGTTCATGGGCAGAGGTCCGTGGGTTCCTGACCGGAGTCATGACCCACGTTCTCTGCCCATATCCCTTGTCCGCTGTAGAAAAAACACAAGGAGAGAGACAGCAATTAGTACTAGTACATGTTTTTGGGTGGTAGTTTGTTGAAAATTGCCTTACTAGGCCACATATTAGCAAAATACATAGACATGGTTAATTTATTACCCAGTAGCCAGCCAGCTGGCATTTCGTTGTTATCAAACTTCCGGCACAGGACTGTCCGCTGCAAGACGTAAGAATCGTGGCATGAGCCGGGGAACCCCGATCTCACCGCCCGCAGCTTCATCTCATGGTCACAGACCACCATGATATTAAAGGAATGGAACTGCTTCCTGTTTCTGTAGGACAGCTCCTGTGCACGGGGAGGGCGGAAAGGGATATGTGTACCATCAACGCACCCTAGCACATTCGGGATCCCTCCCATCAGATAGAAAGCATGTTTTATTTTGGCAACCTCTTCCTCCTCCTCAGGAAACTTGATGTAAATTGGGATTAAATCACAAATTGCCAGAACTACCTGGATTAGGATGCGGCTCATAGTAGCCTGGCTTATCCCGCTGAGGAGGGCTGAGGTTGCCTGGAAGGTCCCTCGTGCCAACACATTAAGAGTGGCACACAGGCGTACTATGCCTGGAATGGAGTGAGTGCGTTTGGTGGATGGCTCGATTTTGGTCTTAATCTGATCATATAGGGACTGTAGTGCAGCACGATTCAGACGGAAGCGGCTCCTGATCTGCTCGTCACTTAAGTCCCATACTGAAAGGCGGATTGCAAAGGAGCGGGGTGCCCTAAGCCTCACAACACCCCGCTCCCTTTCCTCCTGCTCTTTCAGCATACACATACATCCATCCACCCAGACACCATACATCACCCTCTTATCCATCACACACACTAAAGATATATACAAAAACAAAAAAAAAAAAAAAAAAACAATCACACACAACACACACACAAACAATCACACTACACACACACCCGCTACAATGCAGCTCACCACAAAACCAGAACTATAGTGGTCCAAACCACCAGCCTGCTGAAAACCAGCTTTCTAAGTTAAGCACAACCAAGAGGGGAGTTGCTGCACAGCCCACAAAAGGCCCCAAAATCAAGCCTTACTTGCTGTATGCTACACAAAATTTGCAGATGCCACCCAAACCAAGCTCCTAAAGAAACAGCACTGATGTCAGAAATCACCCAACAAGCCACAGAGAGTGAGGACAGAAACCAGACAGAGGCTCAAATGAGCTAAGGGAAGCGAGCACAGCACCACACCACAGCCTTTGCCACAGTGTAAGAATAGCAGAACCTAGTTCATTCCTTCCTTTTATACTTCATTTTCAAAAGTGACAGGTCCGCTTTGCCGCCTTTTGCGTCGCTCTGCTATTTCCGGGCGCCAATTAGCCGACCCAGGTGTGCGTAAAACAGAGTGCGCACGCGCACGCTAGTAGCGCTACTAGCGTACTTGAGCCGTAACGTGCGTGCATTAACGGACATGGGCCAAAAATCAGGTGGGGACCAATGAAAGTGAAGCTGTGGTTTTTTTAAATAGCCGTTAGGCTAAGCACATGTCACAAGGGTTGCAGATACATCAGTCCATTGTTGGATTTGGGTGTGTGTTGTTTGTTGATTGAGGTCTGTAATGAGTTAATTGGCTAACACACATGCTTCTGTCAGTGCAGTGGAGGTGTGCCTAGAAGGAACTGGGCTGTATGTGTGAATCAATTAAGTGGGCTGCTTTTGGATTGGCTGTTAGAGCACATAAAACCTGCCCAAGCCTAAGAGATTGCGATGCCATTCTGTAGTGTGCATGCGTGCTTGTGGGGTGTTGATTTGTGTGTGTGTGCAGCTACAGGATGGAGCCAAATACAGGACATCTGCCGGCCACAGCAGGCCCGAGTAGGAGTTTGGTGGGTGCTGTGCGCAGACCTCCCTTACGGAAAAGGGCACAGCCTGAAGGTGGGGCAGCACCCCAGGCTAAGCGCCCAGGTGCCAAGAGGGAGCCTGAATTTAATTTGGCTGAGAATAATCATCTTGTGCGCCTGACACTTGCGAAATGGGAGCTGCTTTTTGGCTCCCAAAGCAAGTCCATAGGCAAACAAGAAAGAAGCAAACTGTGGGATGCCATTGGTGTTGAGCTTAGTAGCACAGCTCAACACCCACGTAGTGGCCCATCCTGCAGGAAACGCTTCTACACTTTGCGAGGGGCCCTTATGAAAAAGATGAATCACGATCTTGATGTGGACAGTGGGTTCATCCAGGCTCCAAAGAGTACCTACAGGCCGTATGAGGAGATGCTGAAGGCCAAAATCCCACTGGCTCGGCTGCAGGGTGTGGATCCTGGGGATGACACCACCGGTTGGGCTGAAGGTACATATTTTCTGGCTTTTTCAATAACCTAATGTTAATGTCTGTGATTAGCATTTTTACATTCTGACCAACTAACTGTAGGACCTGTGAAGTATTACATTATAGCTAAAACATTTGTAACTTTTCTGTCTGTTGCTTTATGCATAGGTGCACATGCTGCTGTCCGGGATGTGGCTCCGGACAACCAAGCTCCTGCCCTTCCAGCAACCTCAAGGCTACCCCAGTCTGCCATTGAAGGTATTTACCCATTATTTGTTTGCTGGTTTTTTGCAAAACAAATGGGTGTGGGAGCAGCTCAAGCAATAAAGGTTTGCCCTGTTGACTATTAATAATATGTGGGTGCGCCCTAATTGCACGCCCACTGTAACACTCACAGTCAGTAACTAACAAGGCCCTAACATGTGTAGATATGTAGGATGCCAGAGATGTGTAGCCATATATCAGCCTATCAATGTGTGAGCCACACTTGGCTTGATTAGTCAATATTAGTGAAAGAGCTGCTCACACACCTTAATGCATGTTGTATTTTGGCACGCACATTAGCTATGGCTCAATGTTGGTTTTATTTTGCACTAGCTCCCATGCCCTTGGCCCCAGCATCTCCTCCGGATCCCACCTACTCTTTGGATGTCGGTAAGTGCATGTGTTCACCTTGCTTGATCCACTTTGACTCAAGTGCATGTGTCTCATTTGTCTTTTTTCTTTGTAGGCCAAGTGACTGGTTCATCTTTGGACCCCACTTCCGATGTTGCCGGTCAACAGGACCCTGTTGGTGTGTAGAGCAATACATAATGTATCCTTTCTGCTGTTTAGGTAACACTGGTTCAATTGGGTTAGTCTACTAAGCTACATGTTTGCTTGGTAAACTTGAAGATGCCTCTTGGGAGTGCTGGTTGCCTCCCCAGGGTCAGTCTATTAGTTATTTTAGTGATAGCAATGTATATTTGCGGACATATTTTTAGGAAAACATTCACTGTAGTAGTTTGCTGAATCTTTAGACCCTTTTTTTTTTGGTTTTAGTTGACCCGAATATCGGAAGTGGCTGTCCAGAAAGGGCCCCTCAAGTTCCAGCTGCCAGAGATGAGGGTAAGTGGTTTTGCCTTGCTCTAGTATGTGTTTTGGCTCTAATGTTGTGCCACTTGCTTCTGGCAACTTGTGTGTCCACATCTATTTTCAAGGTCCAATCTCGAGTGAGGACCCCACTCCAGACATCTGGGATATTGCGGGTATGTTTAATTTAAGCAATGTTTATGATGAGATTTGCAGAAATTAGTGCGTCTTAGTCCTGTAACATACATGTTAACAATCTGAGTTTAACCAAGACCTTTGGTCTACTGTTTTTTTTTTTATTTTTTAGAGGTATGACCTCGATAGCCTAACCAGGTTACATTAGAGTTTGGCCCACAGACCTACTAACCTGATTTTCCTGTTTAGCATTTGCCAACTTGCCCGACATCTCTGATGTTGATTCGCGACTCTCTGGCAGCGATACCTCGAGCCTACCTGGGCTGGAGGACACGCAGGTAACATGGCTGATGTAGACGACCTCTAAACCCATTGGCATATTCGTGGGTAGTGGAAGAAGCAACATGTAACATTTCATTTCATTGTTGTTTTGGCAGGAGGCGGAACCAGAACCCCAAGCTGGGACCTCTTCCCAAGTCCCATGTGGCCAAGCTTCAGAGGCTCAGACAAGGGTAAGTTGTCTAGTGAGTGTTTATGGTAACTTTTGGGAGGGGCATAGCTGCATTTGTTCCGTTTGACTAAAATGTGGTTTACTCTTTTTTTAGCCTACTACCACAGCAAGAGGAGGTGTGGCACCAACCAGTGCCGATTTCTACACACTAGGGGTCCGGATGCTGGAGGACTACAGTCGCCAACAGCCGCGTGATGGAACTAATGAGCGCATTGCGGCGTTGGAAAATCAGGTGCTGATGTGTCAGCAACAAAATGAGGGCCTGCAGCGCCAGGTGGACCAGTTAAGGCAAAACCTACAACAGAACCAGGACCTTGGTCGCCTTGCCAATGTTATCGAACAATCTGTACAGCGGCAGGAAGAGGCAATACAGCGCCAGGCAGAGGCAATACAGCGGCAGGACCAAACTTTGTTGTTGATACAACAGCTCATACAACAGCAGTCTATATTTTTTACTGCACTGTTGTCCCCCAACACCGCCCCTAGCAATGACTCCCAACCTCCCCGGCCACCCAGCCAAGAATATTAATTTTGTTTGTTTTGGTTTGTGTAAATATATTTGCTTAACCCACCTCTAAATTGTGTTTTTCCTTAGACCTAGCTAATAACACAGTCAGGGATAAGTATCTTGATCTAGATATGTCAATGTATTTGTAAATTGAGGCCACACATTTGAGACCATAGCTTACTATGATTAACACATGAAATGGCTCCAAAGGTATGGCTAAATTGACACACAAATGGGTTTTGAGACAGTTAAACTATGCTTTGCAAGGCACCACACTGTAATGATGTTCATCAAAATATTTATTTTTAAAAAAGGGCCAACAGGGCCAACATTGCCCAACAAAGGGCGTAAACAGGCCAGCCTTCCCCCCACCCTAACGACGCCGCCGGCGCCTCTTCTTGGCCAGCAGCATCAGCTTCAGGAGCCTGATCTCCCGCCACAGTCTGCGATGCTGGTTTTCACAAGCTGTAGAGATGTAGAAACAACAATTTATTAATAAATTGAATGTGACCTCAACAGACACAGATGTAGCAATGTAATGTCAGTGTGTCCAATTAGGTGACACTCACATTAACATTGTTGACCACTGTGCGCTTATTGGTTAACATGATATGAGTACTATTGACTGGCAGGAATGTGAACCACACATCCCAAGCATACATTTACTCTTAAAGTGTACCAACACCCACCGGTGATCGGCCCTGGAATCTATCAGATTCCCGGCCCGATCACCTCCCTCCCCGCGGGACATCCGAGATCGGGATGTCCCTCGGGGTGAAACCCCCCCCAACACCCCAAAATCCCTACCTCAATTTCGTTGGGGCACGGCCGCCGGGCCCTCCCTGGCGCCCCTCTAGACGTGTGCGTGCCTGCGCCGGCCGTCTGTGAATGGCCGGCGCAGGCACGCGCGCGTAAAAAGGGACGCGCGGGAGGCGGAGGAGGAGCCACTTTGCCGCGGCTTGTACGTTTGCTGGAGTAAAAGTGAGTTCAGGGGGTTGTCACACAGCGGTGACGATCAGGGGTGCCCCACCTTAGTGGACCAAGACCCAGGAAAGTCAAATTCCTGGTTGTTGTTCCACTTTAACTCTTGGGAAGCAAAGAAGGTACAAGTCCCAGTGTGTCCATTTTTGTGTTTAGTCACAGCCAAACATCAGGGCCTAAGTCCTAACGAGTACACGAGTTTGCCCTATAATGTTAGAGGTCCAGACCTACTACGGCCCATTTGGTTGTGTCTAAGGCAAAAATAGTCTCTATGTGGCCAAATGAAGAATGTGAGGCAACAATCAAGCATGCAGACAGGCATGTTGGATTATTGTACAAACACATGGAATCTAGATGTGTGTGAAATTAACACATAGGTACATTTTAAATGTCTGCAGATGTGACTAGAAGACATAGGTTTCACAAGTCTTTAGGCATATGAAGTGGGATGTACTCACCATCGCAGCTGTGGCGGGGGCCCATGCTGCTGGCCGTCCCTGGAGCTGGGGTGGGGAGGAGGTTTTCTGGCTCCGTCTGCGTAGCAACATCTGTCAACAGAAAGCAAAAGACAAAAACACCATTAGTGGGCCAATGACACCTGACTATTTGACATCCATCTGGTTATTGAGTCTGAAAAATCAAAGGCTTGCATGGTTACATACAGGTTGTCCAAAATTAGCATATTTCCTGGTCCATGAGTTAATGTCAATTAGTTAGGGTTGCAACATGTATCCCTAAAGATAATGTGCTAATAACATAGACAGTGCTATGTAAAGGACTCATTAGCAGTTGATTGGCTAATGTTACTAGTGTGCCACATGTTTTAGCGGGAACAACTTAACCCAAGAAAAGAAATGAGAACAACCATCATGGTGTGGCCAGAAACATAGGGGTGGTTTCCAGTTGGCTAGCACTGTAGTGTGGTTTGTGATGTTAATGTACATTAGCAAACCAGCTTAGACAATGGACCAGGAAACGTGTGTGTTAAAAGTGTACCAAGACACAGGATTGTGATTATTCAGTGTAGTAGTCTACTTTGCCAGAGCAACACAATTTTAGTCCGCCACCGCCCCTGCCTTCCGCACCTCACTCCGCCAGTGTGTGCGCACACGCATGCCAGTAGGAAACAGAGCGCAGGCGCACACACATCTCGAGTGCCACACAGGAGGCAGGGACAATGGCTTCTGCCACCCCCAAAGAGGGAAGTAGTTTGTGGTGTTTGGTTGGGGGGGGGCCCTGGGTGAGGGATGTGATTTGTCAGGCAAGGCGCCATAATCCAAACAATATCAGCAAGGTTTGTGGGTCCACTTTAAGGAATGACATAAAGTCCAAAATGTACTAGCTTCAAACATACACTTACCACGACTATGCCCGAGGAGGATTTGACGCCAAAAATCCATGGAGGTGCCGCCTATATGATGCCCTGCAAATTACAGAGGAATGGCAAGGGCTAAGCACAAATGGTCAGATGAAACCTGGCACAGACTAACAATTAAAACATGTAAACTCACCAGGGGATGATGCGCCACTTGAAGCCCAGGGAGGGCTCTGAGGAGGAGGCGGGGAGCCTCGGCTCCTCACACTCTGCTCAGAAGATCCACCAGGCAAAGGGCCACCCTCCTCCCTCTCACTCCCTGCTTGAGAGTGGCCCCTTGCCTGGTGAGAGTCCTCAGCCTCAGAGTGTGAGGAGCTGAGGCTTGATCCAGCCTGCCCCCCAGCAGCACACTCCTCTGGGGCGTCATCCCCTTCCTCCCCTGGGTCCTCTAAATAGGACCCGCGGGAGGGACCCTCCCCCGATGACTCCCCCGAGTCCGCCTGCCTGGTTCGGGGGAGGAATCCCTTCCCACGTTTCCCCAGGGGAGGACGCTTATCTGTGTGGAGGGGGTGAAAGCAAATAATTAATATAACAAGCAAAAAAGGACACAGCTTAGCAGATGATTGTGCACAAAGGCCAAAAAGAACATAAGCTTTCACTTACCTGATGCGTAGGCATCATATAGGCGGTACACGCCTTCTGGGTCCCGGCGCTTAAAATCTGACCATTTCTGTTGTATAGACCGGATGGTCAGGTTGGTCTTGAAGCGCCGGGACACAGTGGCCTTCACCTCCATGGCAAGGCGTTTTTTTGCTCCTCGGGCATAGTCGTATTCGGCCAGGCAGAAGTCCTATGAAAAAAGTAAACAAAAAAAAAAAAAAAAATCACAACATGACCTCAGAACAATGTCATAAACAGTTCTACAGAGACAAGATCAAAGTGGATCCACACCCAGGATTTACATTAGTCTGTGTTTGTGTGCACTTTTTTGGGCCACAACTATTGTGGGTGGCCCACTGTCTGCAACCCCCTTTGAAGGGCCCAAATACACAGCTGAGGACACTCCCACGTCACTCCGCAAGCCAAACACAGCGGTCCACGCCGGTGTGGTATGCGCAACCAAGGACCTTGGGAGGTGCATACCAGCTCAGCTGCATCTGCACGGCAAAGTACGCATGTGGCGTTTGACTCTAACAGGGAGTGCGCCTGCACACCAATTGAAAATATGTATGGCGCAGGGGTACACCCTGCTAGAGGTAAGCGCAATAGGCATCCGCAACTCACACATGCACAGATGGGAGGGGCCAGAGATAATTTTTGGGGGCCTCCAGGGGGGGGGGGGGCATCCAAGCAGGACATCCACAATGGGGATGCCCCATGTGGAGTGTACAATTTAGGACTAAAAACAAAAAAAAAACAGCCCCTATCCACCCTGTGTGTTTAGACATTTTTAAACTAAAAATACAAAACTAAAATACTCACTTTAACTACCTGGCCATTGACCCGGCTATCCACCCGGGTGCGCCTTTGTTTTTGGGGCACAGGAGGGGAATGGGTGGGAGGGGTGGTATTTGGGGAAGGTGAGGTAGGTGGGGGATGTGGGGGAGGGGTGGTGGGGCCGGAATCTGAGGAGGAGCTGGGGAGGCGCATTACTCGCCGTTTGGGAGCCATATTGGAAACGCTAAGGAGGAAACAGGAACCGGAAATGACGCTAGCGACATGAGACATAAAAAACAAACCAAATCAAAAATACGCACCGCGCCCCAGCAACAAGCTAATATCAGCTATGTGCAAGCTAAATGGCGGAAAAACATTAAAATGACGCTGACAAACAAGCTATTGGCATAAGCGCAAGACAGTTTTACCTTAAGGTGGCGTTGAAACGCAAAGGAGGATCCCGGAACCGGATATGACGCAAGCAACTGTGCTTCCAAACTAAAAAAAAAAACATGCGCGCAGCAGGGACAAGCTAATATCAGCTATGTGCAAGCTAAATGGCGGAAAAACATTAAAATGACGCTGTAAAACAAGCTATTGGCATAAGCGCAAGACAGTTTTACCTTAAGGTGGCGTTGAAACGCAAAGGAGGATCCCGGAACCGGATATGACGCAAGCAACTGTGCTTCCAAACTAAAAAAAAAAAACATGCGCGCAGCAGGGACAAGCTAATATCAGCTATGTGCAAGCTAAATGGCGGAAAAACATTAAAATGACGCTGAAAAACAAGCTAGGGCCCACGGCGCCACAAATTATTAGCTTGATTTAGCAGGGGGTTCTACATACTGGAATGCATAGGTCCTTCTAAAGCATACACCGTTGTGCTTACATATACAAATCTTATTCCTTCACAAAGTCATCACACAATCAAACTAGACAACTACCTGAAAATGTGGCACACATGAGAATGCATAACGGGTTGTTATGAGCTGGTACGACTGAATGTTAATCCTGCAATATGTGGCCAGGCACGCTCACAACTACAGTGTATTCATTAACAACGACTGGGGTCGCGGGAAGTGAATTCCTTGCAAATGGCAGAAGGGCACATGTATGAACAGCACAGCGCCGCACAACGCCGCGCAGCGAGGCACAGCGACGCTCGCGCCGCCACATAGCGAATTAAAACAGCGACTGCAGAAACACTGACCAACACAGATTCATCAAGGACAGGGCTGCCGAATAGCTTGGGCGCTGACAATTTCGAAGAGCGAACGTGACCGCCCAACCTGACAGGCTACAAAATAGCTTTACAAGCCCCGTTTGTGTGGAAAACCAGCGCTTTTGAGGCCAATGAGTTTGGGTGGAGGAGATGCAATTCCCATGTCACTCACAACATTACATTGTGAAAAAAAAAAAAAAAAAAAAAAAACATAAATAACCAGCTAGATTCATAAAACATATCAATATAAACATGTGTTGAATTTTGTCCAAAAGCAAAAAACCCCCTAACCACTAAGAACAATCATTGCAGCGTCTGCCATTGAAATGTATGGGAGAGCGGCAGGTAGCGCCAGGTAATACGTGTCGCTGTGAAGGAATTTGCAGCGGCGCTGTTCGGTCCAGCCGGCTTCATGATGAATGCCGCGCTAGCCGTCGCTCTCGCCGGCGCTAGCCTCATTTAGCTTGATAAATGCGTCATTGTGACCGCCGCCGGGCGTACTTGAGTCGGTAGGCGCCGTTAGCTGCCGCTACCTGGCGCTCGTCAGACACTACCTGGCGCTATCGCTTGATGAATAAGGGCCTAAGATTTTTTTCCCTTGCATTTCTTTCTTAAAACTGCTAATCTTGAAGGTGGGAATATAGTCTAACATTATTTGTAACTTTATTTTGGTTTTATTGCATTTGTACCTTAAAATTCCTTTCTTTGTTCATTCACACTGTTTGGACTGTCTTTATATATTGTATAATTTTGCTATATTTTTAATATTATAAATGTGTAATGTTTCTCTCCATATTTTCTGTTATATTGAGCTCCTGTGAAACAGCATTTTTTTCAATAAAAGAGTAGCTTTTGCTATTGCATGCCCTACACTGCTTATTGGTTATACACCATCTGTTGCAAGATATGTCATGAGAGGTTCAAATCCTTAATTCCTAAACAGAAAGAGAATGTTCTGTGTTGTTGTGTATCCTTGAACCTGCTGGCGGATTTGCATAAATCAGTATCATCACCCAGCTCAGGGGTATTAATTAACAATATGCAGATCTATTGATGTAGATTTGTGTGTGTCATGCACCATCATGTACTCTATGTAAAAGAGTAATTGGAATTAAAGACTGTCCCAAGGAACAACCTGGTGCCAGGCAGAAGAGCAGGTGACCCAGGCTAACTAGGCTAAAATATTGATCAAATATTGAAGAACCTGACAACACAGCAATTTCAAGAAAAGATAGTCATCAGGAACAGCACGTTAACTGTAGAGCCTAAAATGTTGTCTTTCTGGAATTTCCCTGGTTGTGCCAAAGTCTATTGGCAGTAATTGTTACAGGACAAAGGGAAGATTTTCCACCAAAAGACAGCTAACATTCCAGAGAACTTGCCCAGAAATCCGATATAAAAGCTGGACTAAATATAAAACTACATTCAAACGCAGCCTCATAAAGTATCAAGTGCCAGAATGAAGGCTTTCCCTTTCAATTGGCTAATGAGAGGAGGGGTAACTTATACACCTGAACTGAATAAAACTCCCAACCAGCTTGTGGTTTATTCTCTCATGAACTAAATAAAATCCACTCCTGAGTTCCTCTTCCTTCCATTAAAATAAAAGAAACAAGCTTGGTTCGATATCACTTGCATAAGTAGATGCATAAGTGACCCCTCCTCCATTTTTTGCGACAGTGCTTAATAGATGGGGGGGGGGGGGGGGGGAGGGGGCTTTGGCACCTGCAGCCATTAACCCTTTAAATGCCAGCTCCTCTATCCCCCTGGCACGATTCTGATTACCGCAGTCTTCAGCCCGTTTCCTGTCCAGTGCAGCAGCTTCTGACTGCTCACAGGGCACTGCTGCGCCAGGATTTTAAATGGGAGTAAGAGGATATAATCTCACTGACCCAGTATTAAAAAATGACTTTATTCGCTGTGTGGTGTGTTTATTTTTACTTTTAACCCTTTGTGAACTGGTAAGGGGTCCTTGAGAATTTCCCCAAGAAATTTGGGTTTGTCCAAATAGAACTTTAATTATTCACTCTTAAAAAAAAAGCTTACCTCCTTCCACATTCCAGCACCGGGCAATATCCCCATCCTCTGATGGGTCTCCAGTGTCTTCAGCGGGACAGAAGACCCAGATCCTCCGCACCAAGCTTTTATACTGGTGGGGTGAGCTGACGTCAGCTCACTCTGCCAGTATAAAAAGTCCCTCCCTGCGGCGGGAGTGGGAGACAGAAGCTGGGGGGGAGGGATCTGAGTCGTTTGCCCACTGGGACATCATCCAGCTATGAAAGGGGGTATGTATTGCTGTAAAAAATATTAAAGCACTTTTTTTCTAGTGTGTGTGCGTGTGTGTGTGTGTGTGTGTGTGTGTGTGTGTGTGTGTGCTTTTACTTAACACTTTGTGAACTGGTAAGGGGTCTCAGTTCAAGGGGCAGAAGGGGCTAGTGAATCACCTGCCAGGAAATAGGAGACTTGTGAACCCCCCATTATCTGCACCCCCATCACCCAGGTGGGGAGTAGAAGAGCCTGATGCCTGTGTGGGCTTTGTGGGCTGGTAGCATTTTGAGACAGTGGCCCTTACCAGTTCACAAAGTGTTACATTTAAAAAAAACACACCACACCAGAAAAAAGTGCTTTGTTAAATATTTATTACACCAATACCTACCTCCTTACATGTCATTTATTGGCAAACAGTTTTCTCATCTGTCCCGTGCTGCTCTCTGCTGAAGACATCGGAGTTGTAGGACATAGATCCTATGTCTGCACTGGGCGCCTGCCACCTTGCTTCCCGCTGCAGGGAGAGGCAATTTATAGGAGAGGAGGGTGATAAATAGCCCCTCTCTGCGACGGGGAGCAATGTGGCCAGAGCCCAGTGCTGGGCTAGGATTTCTGTGGAGAGCTGCATAGGAAAGCAGTGGATAGACCAGAGGCCTGCGAGGGAGCAGGTGAGGTTTTTTATTTAAGGGTTTTAGGGAAAAATGTGATTGTCATTAATCACAGGAAAAGTGCCGAATCGATTTTTCCCTGAAATTCAGAGTTAATTCAGGTTCTCATGAATCAGTTCGCTCATCTCTAGTACTTGCTGTAAAAAGTTTGAGAAGCACTGTACTTGAGTGATCTTTACTATCTATGTAAATATGTGTTTCCACTTTCTTCTTCAAATCTCCAAGGACATTTTCTGAAGGGTGGTGATGGGGGGGGGGGGCTCTCTTGTTGTCTGAGTCATCTACTAATATTTCTTGTGCCACCTGCTTACAGTGAATATGAATATATATGGTATGGTTTTTTTTAAGGAATTTGGTTAAGGACATAATATGGGCAGATTCCACTCTAAATGAACATACATATGACTGTTTCTTAAATATTTATGTCTGGAACATTGTGTCTGTCTTCCCACATGAACCAAGAGCACATCACTTCCTTTGATCTGCGTGCTTTGAAAGCTTTATTAAGGACCTTTTATAACCATGGTGCACAGCACGCTTATGTAGTCAATTGTTACAGTCAATAACTGACTCATTATAATATTATGAGTCTAGGTTTCCCAATCGAAAAAGCATAACTGCTAAAGTCTCAAAATAACTTTTATAGACAGTAGAAAGTGCCAGAGTTCATTTATCTTAGATTGGCCCACAATATAAAACTCACAAAATGCCCGAAATGTGTTTGTTGTCTGGTTTAGTAGGGGATTGATGCCCAACTCTGCCCCAAATTCTCTCTGCAGTTTCATTATGTGCTTTCTTAGTGCATCCAATTGTCGAGCATTTTCAGAAAAAAAATTATAGTGTAAAAACATAACTATAGGAGTTAATTTAAAACAGATAGCGCCAGGTAGTGCTTCGTAGCGGCAGACAATGTCTGGTGAACACCTGGCACTGTATGCAAAACCACATTTATGAAAGCGAATCTGGTGAGCGCCTCTAACAGCGCCATGTAGCATCACATGTATCAATCCATTAATCCAGACGGCTCAGAGTATAGCGCCGGCGCTCTAGGTTCCAGAGCACCGTGTAGTACCTGTCGTTCTGTAGCGCTCTCCCATACATTTCAATGGGCTTCCATTCATTGTGTTTTTTGCTCCAATCATTGTGTCACCTCTCCTGGCTGCAAACAAACACTTTTATAAATTTTTTGGACTTTTTATATTTTTATGCAGAATTTTCATGACAGGTCTGGAACTAAAGGGTTATTGTCCCAATGTTAAAACAGTGTTATTCCATGTTTTTTCGCTTTGTTACTGGTGTATATGTGTTCAAAACAGACTTTGATCACACAGCGCCAATGCTCTGTGCGTCTAGTGTTTTTTTAAATATGGTGTGGAGTGCCGAGTACCGGACGCATTGAGCTGGCGCTACCTCACACTCCCTGCAATGCTGTACTGTTAGAGCACCCAAAACACATCACATTCATCAATGCTGGCCAGGTTAATAGAGCGACCGAGAAGCTCTTTTACAGCGCCCAAGTCTACTAGTGGTCGATCTAAGCGCTGCTATATAGACGCTCATCTAGCAATACACGGTGCTAGTAGTGAATCAGCTTCCAAGTATTTTCTACAATAATTCCAATGTAGACAATGCTGTTGGAACAAAATATAACACTGTGATTAACCTTAAGATGCTCCTTTATTTATACATGTGACCTAGTAGAGCAACAATAATTTGCAAACAATCAGTTTTCAACATATTCAGCTGACTACTAAAGTTATGGGCCTTATTTATGAAGTGCTAGCGCCAACTAGCACCACCTAGCACCAGGTTCCAGTCAGGAGCGTCTGCTGGCAAACTTTTATACAGAGAAAAATTCAGAGCTCCTCTGGTAGCACCATATAGCGCCTTATGTATCAACAGTGCTGGTGATTATTAGAGTGCCGTCACTGTGTTCCCTATAGTGCTACATCACACCATGCGCACATCATGCACTGTGTCATTCTCCCATACAGTTATATGGGGGCTTGAAACTTTTGCCTTATTCTGCCACTTTTTTTTTTTTGGGTCATGCATGTGACATGGGATGCCCGGGCTGTTTGGATTTGTTTTCAAATTCATTTTCTGCACTTCGGGTATGCGCTGTAAACTTTCGTTTTTCACACTGCAAATAATGTGTCATATCATTCATGTGTTCTCAGTGCAATTCCTTGTGCATTGTCACAGTGTTGTCATCATTTTTAAATGGCTTTGTACAATGTCACCTGGAACTGTATGCTCCCAGTTACTTGTTTAGTAACACCAGTGCAGGCGCTGTGTTTTTTTCATAAATTCACTTTGGTTTTCTGTGCAGTCTCCTGGCGCTACCTGGCGCTACCCCCATTTATATCTGTAGTCACGCACAGCTGGATGCACAGTGACGGTGCTGGGAGTGTCTCTCCAGATATAGTCAAAAGGCACTAGATAGCGCTAGTATTAAATAAGGATGTATGAGACCTCAGGGTCTGCTGATTCCCTCTCCGCAGGGCATCCTGAACTAGGTTGGCCTGCTGTGTGAAACCCCACTGTTTGGCCAAAATGCTTACCTGTCCAACAATCCCACGGTGCATGCACGGCCGGTGCCGCCATCACTTACACCCTGTTCAAGCTGTGCGCAACCATGCCTGCCACAACTGAATGGCTGTGCATGGCCGCCCACAGCTGAAGGATGTGAGTGATGCCACGTGGCCCTTATGTGTACGGCTGGGATTCCAATCGGATTCCAAGCTGATTGGAACAGAGGCCACGCATGCGCCATTTGACTGAGGAGAAGTGAGTTTTACTCAGTGAACTGTGGGGTTTCACACATCGGGCATCCCAATTGGAGGTGCCCCAGGAGGACAGACAAAAACACAGGATTTGGTTCACTTTAAACTTGTGCCATTGGTTTAAAAGGAACATGCACAACACCCCCAAGGACATAAAGCTGGGAGAGTCACTAGCTGAGAAGGATCTGGGGGTACTGGTAGACCACAGGCTAAATAACAGCATGCAATGCCAAGCAGCTGCTTCTAAGGCCACCAAGATACTATCATGCATTAAAAGAAGCATGGAATCATGGGATAGGGATGTAATTTTGCCTCTTTACAAGGCACTGGTGCGCCCTTACCTGGAATATGCCGTCCAGTTCTGGGCACCCATTCATAGGACGGGCGCCCTGATTTTGTAAATGGTGCAGAGGAGAGCCACCAAACTAATTAGGGGTATGAAGGACCTTAGTTATGAAGAAAGATTAGGGGAATTAAATATGTTTAGTCTTGAGCGTAGACATCTGAGGGGGGAAATGATCAACTTGTATAAATATATAAATGACCAATACAAAATATATGGGGAAAATGATTTAATCTAAAATCCTCTCAAAAGACAAGGGGGCACTCCCTCTCTGTTCCGTCTGGAAAAAAAAGATTCAATCTCCGGAGACGACAATCATTTTTTACCATAAGAACTATAAATTTATACAGAAGCTTGTCACAGCATCAGCAGCTGACAACTTCAAAAAAGGATTAGCTGCTTTCCTAGCAGAAAGTAACTGTAACACTGTAACAAACAAAAGTTACAGTTTCTATTAGCTGTTATCATTTAAAAAATAAAAATAACTTTCCCCAACCTTGTCCCTTGGCTGAACCTGATGGACATATGTCTTTTTTCAGCTGTAATAACTATGTAACTATGTAACTCTGCAAAGCACTCATCATGCCCTGTCACAACAAATGATAATCTCAGCATATGCAGACTATGCATGGAGTGCAGCAACATAGACATGCATGCACTGGAATCTATGCTCAAACACTAAGAAGGACTGATCCCATTTCCTTAACTCTTGAATCCAAACATGATAGCATGGGGGCATCCTCATTTAGATGTCCTACTGCACATTGCCCCCTGCGAAGTCGGGGAGGCCAATTCATTAATAGCGCCAGGTAGCGACAGATGAGCGACTGTAGCGTGATTTTTACAGCGCCAGCCAGTATTCGCTGTGCTTGGCCGGCGTTTGCTTGATGACAGCGACTCAGTCGGTGTGCGGTAATGTTGAATACGGGCTTAGGGGTCGCTGTTTCACAGGTTCAGCGTTGTATGTGAGCGCCTGACAACGAATGGCCAGAGCGAACGGCTAGCTTCATATTCATTAACAAATCACGCTCCGAATGTGCTGTCGCTGTCCATTCCTTGTTTAAACCCCAGAGCACTGGCGGCGATGTGTATTAACTAGTTTTTAACCCCTAAACAACCATATTTTTGGAATGTAACATTATACATGTTGTTAGAATCATTTTGTAATATGAATACATTAATCTCAGACCTGTTAGATCAATTCTGCACAAATTTTTTTTAAATTTTGTTTTTTACTTAAAAATAAATCCTAACATTGCAGAAGTGGTCTCTGAATTTTTGACATAAAAAAAAAAAAAAAAAATTAATACCAATTAATTATGATTAATTATAGATTGCTCCATTGAAATGCATTGGACATCGCCAGGGAGCGACAGCTCATACCTGGCGCTGTGAGGGAATTTGCAGCGGCGCTGTTCGGTCCAGGCGGCTTCATGATGAATGCCGCGCTAGCCGTCGCTCTCGCCGGCGCTAGCCTCATTTTGCTTGCTAAATGCGTCATTGTGAGCGCCGCCGGGCGTACTTGAGTCGGTAGTCGCCGTTAGCTGCCGCTACCTGGCGCTCGTCAGACACTACCTGGCGCTAGCCCGTGATAAATAAGGGCCTTAATGTTTGCTGCCCCCACCTGACTACCAGCAGTCCTTCTTGTCTGGTGCAGTGAAATAGGAAAATAAATGGATAGCTGCTTTCCTGAGTGAGCAGTGTGCAGCAGGGCATCTGAATCACCATGTTGTGATGTTTTGACAGACCTTCAGCATGTATTATTTAAATAGCTGAAGATGGTGGCGTTCAGGTCATGTATAATGAAATATTATACACCTTTTATCCCGTTGGCAATTGCCCCTAGTCTGACACTCACCTCAACTGATCACCTTGTCCAGGTCTGATCATGCGGCACTTTCATAGTATCAACGTTGGCCTGTCTCTCTGCCATCCATCACAGTGACTATGGCATGCCTCCTCCATTCACTGCAATGGAGGGGGGTGTGCCAGTTCCCTACCCTGTAATTCCTGGCAAGTAGTCTGCCAGAAAGACCAAATTCTGGATTGTGAGTGATAGGGACTCCAGGAAAGTGTGCCTTTTTGTGTTACTGGCCCTTTAAGGGAGTGCCAGTAAGGCACTTAAACCGGACAAACCCTTACAAGTAACAGTGAATATATGTATCATATGCATCCCTCCTCAGGCCAATTCACATTGCTGCACATAAAAATGAATTTATCCCTTCATGGGATCCTAATAAGCTGCAGGTAATCTGCAAAGAGGACGTGCTGCTGGGTTACCTCCCACTGAGCATTGTGGGTTATGTCACATAAATCCAGGCAGCAGCATGGCTAGGAAGCTAGAAAAGTCGTGATGCCATGGCAGAAGCGCCCAAAGTTGCGAGGAAGCAGTTGGCAACTTGGAGTGAGGGGCTCAGAAAGGAAGCCTGAGAGGTCTGTTTGCTATTAGAGCTCGGTGTTGGGGACAACAGTGAGTAATCCAGGAGGCTATATCTGTGTAATGGTTTATTATTATCTGCTGAAGAAAGCTTGTTTAATTTGCTGAATGAGAAAATAAACATTAAAGTTAATTACCCCGTGTCTGTGCCCAAAAAGATTCCAGAAGCTTTAAAAAACAAATATATATATATTTTTTTTTAAGAAAATGGGACCAACACTGACTGCAGCACCATATTAGTAACAGTCATCCAGTCTGACATGCACTGTAAATACCCACCCCCATCAATTAGCAAGTTACTTATTAAAATGTCATCCTAGTCGAAGCATTTTCATATTTTGTGGGTCACAGTATCAGATGCGTTAGAAAAGTTAAGATATATGACATCCAATGACAGGAGTTAAATGAAAACTTCCTTTTGGTCAGGTTTTTGGTGTTCTATCTCATTGTTTTCCTCTTCTGGGTTGTGAAATAACCCTGCATATTAGGATTGTGCTCCCTTACCTGTGATCTACCTATCAGCATGCTGTTTCCATGTTTCTTATATTCCGTTGTGTCTGGGTGAAGTAAAAGAGGCTTTCTTGCCTTTTAGTAAACCTCTTAGTATTCTTTCTGGCTACAACACCAATAATTGCTCCACTGTAACTAGTAAGCTCATTAGCAGTTTTGGCTAAATAAAGCAGCAGTCATTACCTCCCCAGGTGAGAACACTGCCAGTAATCTTTTAGCTACTGGACAAGACTGTGTCCCTCCCTATCTGAAGGGGGCGAATGAATTCAGATGTAGTTAAACTTGTTGCCTCATCAGATGATTAGCAAGCCAGAGTCAGGAAGTTTTTAATCTGTACATCAAAACACCACTTTGATGTACCTTGCTAAGGTCAACACATTATTGATAGTGGAAACTGTTTTTAAGTTGCAGAAAATAGAAAAGTAAAGGACTTTGAGCAGATCATATTGGCAACTTTTTAAAAATGCCATCAAAAGTAGAATTTCCCTTTAAGCCCAATCAAATAGCTTACATTTTTTTTTTTTTTTTAATGCATAGATGGCCATTGTATGCTTGCGCACACATAGGAATTCGTCCTCCGCATTTAACCCATCCGGGCAGTGAGTGTACACGTGCCCGGAGCGGTGGGCTGCCCTAATTACGGCGCCCGGGGAGCAGTTGGGGGGTTAGGTGCCTTGCTTAAGAGCACTTCAGTCATGTCCCAGGACCGGGATTTGAACCTGCAACCCTCCAGTCACAAGTCCGCTCCCCTTACCTCTAGGCCACAACTGCCCCCACGGAGGCTGTAGTGACCATATGCGTTGGCTGGCGGAGTACGGGAGCACCTTGATCCTTCTCCGATCCTTCTCCCTCCCCTGCCCTCTTCCCCCCTCAATCCCCTCCCCCCTCCCTCTAGTTTTTTGTTTTGGTTTTCCTCCCTCTAAAATATGATCCAAATAGGTTTTCAACATCTCTTTCCCGTCAGCACGCTTGACCATGCCAGGTGGTCCTGTGGGCCTGCTGTGGGGGTGGCGGGGCGGCGGGTGTGTGGGTGGCGGTGCGGGCCGTGGGGTCTGGGATCCCGCGGCCTGCACGGTCCCTTACCGGACATAAAATATGCCCCAGGTCAAGCTGGTCGTGCTAAGATGTTGAATGTCCCTCACTTGCCATTTTTTCTCTGTATGTATTATGGATTGTTAAAACATCAGTATGATCTGTGTGTAAATTTACGCAACATGGAATGTTCATTTCTTCCTATACCTCCCTTGCGCGGGATGGCACTATAATGCATAAGCTTTGTATCTGCGCCGTTGAAAACTTCAATAAAATATTGAAACAAATAGCTTACATACCTGATTGCGAGAGGGGGTTAGGGGAGTAATTTACTAAACTTTTTTAGATTTTTTTTTACTGGAGGTCTACTTTAAGACAAATAATACATCTGGCTGTGCTTGAAATGATTCCTGTTTATATAGCTCACACAAGCAAGGATTGTTTCATCCGGTGCTGACACTCCGGCTCTATTCAATCGTGATTTACTTTCAGGATTTCATTTCAAGTATGTGCTCTGGAGATCAGCAGATAGGGAGCAGCTGGACACTGTAGGGATGGATTGCTCCCAGCAATAGAGGGCACTTGGACCCTCAGCTTAATGCATGTCCCACCGTGGAGCATCAAGCCCCCATGTCAGAGACAAATGCTGGTTTACGAGAATAAGGGTTAAGGGGAAAATGTGCAGGAACCACATGATGCCATTGAGCTTCTCTCCCCTCCTCCTTCTGTCTTAACAACATATGGGACTCCTTTTTTTCAGTGTTTGTTAAGCAATCCTCTCACCACAGGTCAGACCAGAGTAAAAACCGCCTGGATGTCTCCCAGATGTGAATTCTTTGTAGGATGAGAGGGAGCTCACCCCTCCCCAATTTCCTGTGTCTGTCAGATGGAGAAAGGCTGTGTTCCCTCACATCACTGTACTTCTATAAGCCACACCACAATGCCTAAATGCCATGACAAACAAGGTGGGCAAGACCGAGCAGCACATCACCACGCAAGGAAAAAAACAATACGCCAATGCGATTAAGCGGCAAAGAATCTGATTGCGGTTCATGCAGCTGCGCCGGCACACTGAAGCGAGGCTTAGCCTAATTGTCAGCAGATGTGTATTATGGCATGTGTGTGTTTTCTGGCCACGCTGGGTTGTTTTCTGCCTTTATTTGTTTGCTCACATCTATCTAGGCCTTTGTCCATTACGGGTCACGTGTGCTCACTGCTCTTTCCAAAGAATGTTTCAAACCGTTAAAAATAAAAAAATGGAGAGAAACCGCAGCAGGATGCTCGCACATTGCCTTTAAAGTCGTGCAGGGGGTGGGCGGGCGGGGGGAATTGGATATCGAGTTCTGAAGAAGCAGGATCATTGTATGGTGAAGGAATGCCGACTGCAAATATGACATTAGCATATATTTGCATGGACTATTTTTTATTTTTTTTTTACCTAGGCCATATGTGTTCCATTACTCATCTCAGGGAGGCGCCCTGCCTGGCTTTAGTTGGAATTTGAAATATTTTTTTTTTCAGTTCATTTCAGGCACATGGATTGGTAGCTGCTTCCTGCACATTCGCTGTGTACAAAAGCAAGGGCCAAATGAGTCTAAGGCCAATTAACATACCAAGGTCTAGGAGAAATCTGGAAATCTTATATATAGGGATTGCCTGTGATTTATATGAATGACACAGTGCTTAAAGCTGACCTCCAGTCAATAAAAAAGTTTAGTAAATTACTTCCCTAAACCGCCCCTCTGATAATCAGTGGCATTATTATAGTTTATTTATCAAACTCCATTGTATTCTGTGGCGCTGTACAAGGAGTAAGACAAGTAACATACTTATAAGTCAAGTACATAAACACAAGGATGCAGGAGGGTCCTGCCCTTGCAAGATTACATTCTAAAGAAATTGTTTGAGAGGGCTCGACCCCATGCAGATGTTGTGGAAGCTGTGATTCTAGAATTACATGGGAGCTGCCATCTTACTACACACCTGATAGTCCTGCTTACACATGGTCATGAGGGGGGAACTGTGCCAGCAGCAATTTGCACCAAAGTGAGAGAAATATATATGCCTCAGGAACACTAGGACGTTTGTCTATCATTCTACATAGACATTGAATAAACAGTTGCTGGAGGAATTTTGTTTGAGGGGGAATATGTTACATTGTTTCTATATGTCATGTCAATCATGTGACAGCCGCAGAGCATTTTGACAGTGTAATTAATTATGTAAGATGTATCTAGGAGCTCTTAACTGCGATGAGGGCATACATAGGTTTCACAGGGCCCCATAGCTAAATTCTTAGTGGACCCTCCCATAAAAGGGTTTAACCCCTCCTCCAGCAATAAAGTGGTCCAAAACCCATGGTGAAAGGTTTGCTGCCCAAATGTCAATTGATTCAGGATTGTTTGCCATGTATTATTATGCTGATTGGCGGAGAGCCTGTGCATGCATCGTGGGAGTGGAGATCAGAAAAAGACTTTGGATGATCCTGGGGGTTCACAAGAACCGGGGCATCCCAAATCAGGTCTGTGGTGCAGTGCGGGGCCTGTGTCGTCAATGGTAGCAGCTGTAGGTTTCACAGGGGGAACTAAGCTGTTAGCACCTTGTTTCCCTGAGTGCACTCTGCACAGAGCACCGGGGATAAACATTGTGCTGGCATCTTAGTTCCACTCTGCAAAACCTACAGCACTGGCCCCGGTTCTCCCGGCAGACAGCGCATCAATAATGCATCCTGGGACAGCACCAGTCAGGCACTCTTGTTGCTGCAAGGTGGGAGGAGGCAGCTTGCATGGGGCCCCCTTCTCCCATGGGCCCCGGTAGCAGCTGTCTACCATGCCTTTATGGTATGTACACCCCTGGTCATTACAGCTGATGGAATTCTACTTCAAGTTGGAATAAGGGATGATTGCAGAGTTTTGAGTTTTTCAGAAGCAGGGGTTTCATGTGTAAATCAAGATGGCAGCTACCATGTAGTTCAAGAGCAGATCATTTGCCTGCTGTTCCACAATATCTGCATGGGGTTAAGTTCTCTCAAATAGCTTATGTCATTGATTTCCAGAGGGGGAGCAATTTACTAAGCTTTTTTTTGACCGGAGATCCACTTTAACAGAGGACATGGAAACAGACTCACTGGTTCCAGTGACTCAAAAAAAAACTTGCAACCTAATGTACCTACCATATACAGACACCAAATTTATAGCCTGTCCAACTGACTCCAATTAACCTCCAGTTTGTTTCTGGGCTCTGGGAGAAACAGTCTCAAGTCACTTCAGATAGAGACCCACCCAAAGGGATAGTCTGGACAAAGGTTTCAATTAGCCTGATTTCTGCTCACCTTATCTTGTTGTCAGTGGCTATGGCCCTTATTCATGAAGGGATAATAGCGTCAGGTAGTGCCTTGCAAATGAGAGGTAGCGACGGGTGAACGCCGGACACGGCACGCAATTACACATTTATCAAGCAGAATCTGTGGAGCGACTGGGATTACGCCATGTAGCGTCTGATTCATCATTATCCCAGCGCCGGTGTTCAGCCTTGCAGAGCGTCACGTATGACCTCTCGCTACCTGTCGCTCTCCCATACATTTCAATGGACATTCTCTTATTTCTTTTTAAACAGGTTTTTTTTTTTTTTTTTAAATCTCAAATAATGTTGTGACCTCTTCTGGCATAGAAAAATCCATTTTTCCAAATATTTTTCATGTTTTATATATTTATTCAGAATTGACATTACATGTCTGGCATTAATGTGTTCATGTTACAATGTAATAACAATGTAATTCCATACGTTTTCGCTTTGTTACTGGTGGATACATGCTAAAAAGACTTTCACCAAAAAGCCTCCTGCGCTCTGGGCTTCAGAGAAGCATTTTTGAGCACCGGAGTTGTGTGAGGCTGTTTTTTTTATGAATATGTTGTGAGTCGGTCGCACTGACCAGTCGCTAACATGCGCTCCCATACAGCGCTGTACTGGTCAAATAGCGAGTGGCTATGAACTAGCGACCCATGGGCGAGCACAGCGACTACTACCGGGCGCTCTGAAATGCCTGCTACAGATGCTCATCTGTCGCTACCTGGCATTAGTGATGAATCAGCCTGCCCGTCTTTAAATCAGCAGTGCTGAATGCCTGAAATAATTGGCTTCAGCTACGAGCCTTGTAAGTTCATCACCAGCCTCATTGGGGTTGTTATTAGTTATTATTATTATTAATAATAATAATAATAATAATAATAATAACAATAACAATAATAATAATATGAGATGCAGTTTTAAATGTCAGATTATGTGAACAAAAACATATTGTAATTTAAGCAGACCTACTCCCATATTAAAGCCGTTAAAAGTGACTAAATGATAGCCCCTACCCTCCCAGTTAGGCCCCGTACAGTTTGATGCGGTATCGATTTCCTATTAAAATCACTACTGCATTAGAGATTGCGATTGCACACGGTTTTGAAAGTGCTTCAATGAAGTGAAATCACTATTTTGGCAGCCTTCAAAATGTTGCAGGCAAGGCTTTTGCAGGGCAATGGTGATTGAGATTACTCTGAAATCACAACTGCCTCCATTAATGTGCCGCATTGCAGGGTGATCATAACTGCCCCGCAATAGAAGCAAAAGGCCTCCTTGAGAGAGGCCTTACAGATTAAATGGAGCCTAAAATTGCAGCCACACCTGGCTTTCACTCCTGTACAAAATGTCCCCTGCTCCACCGAAAACCAATAGGGTTCATTGCACGGATAGGCTTTCTTGATAATCTTGGGTAGTGCTCCCCCTAGTGACTCAAGTGATTGGCTGAATAACCAGTCACTCATGAACCCTGCAGCAGCATGAAGTCAGAAGCCAAGCAATTCAATTAAAAGAAAAAAACAAGTGGAGCTAGCACAAAGAGATGGGTGAGTGCACCCCCTTCTTAACCCATTATTTATTTGCAAACTACTTTCTACTACTACTTTGCCAAACTTTTAACGTTTTCCTTTCTGTGCCATTTTGCGTTATTTTGCTGTAGGCGCATTCACTTCTTTTTTTATGTCATGTGCTTTTTCTGTAAGCACGAATTGAATAGCACTGCAAGTCAAAATGTCTGTTCTTAAAGTGGACCAAAACCTGGGATTTCCACTATCCTGTGTTGGTCCTTGCCCAATTTGGGATGCCCCGCTGTTTGAAATCCACCATTTTATCCTAAAAACTCACCTTTCCCCGGTTCCACATAGCGTGCGTGGGCTACAGTCCAATCAGAGCTTTATAGAAACATAGAAGGTTGACGGCAGAAGGAGACCATACGGTCCATCTAGTCTGCCCTTATGTGTATACTGTATGTCCTATTTATCTTAGGATAGATGTGTGCTTATCCGAGGCATGTTTAAATTCAGTGACTGTTGATTTTTCAACTACCTCTTTATGCTGTGCATACTTATGCTTGATGGGCTGGCCGATGTTTGGTCCACTTTAAATAATCAGCTTGCATCGGTGCACTAGGTTGCTCCATGTAGGCCAGCCAGTGTAAGTGCCTGCTTGTGTACCTATTGGTCCTTATGCTGGATGTAACAGCACCAATGAGCCCTTCTCTCTTCCACATGCCATATTTGCTCATTTTCAATACGTAGAGGAAGATGACGGTGGATCTTATAGGTGCTGGTTGACATAATATCATTAAAGTGGTGCCCCGCTGTGTGAAACCCCCCAGGGTCGCCCAAACAAATTCACCTCTTCCCGGTCCTAAGATGCATGCGTCCAATCAGCGTGCTCGGATCCGCTGAAGCCCCTTCGTCCAGGAGCTCGTCTAATATGAGCTGGCCGCATCCTGGCGCATGCACCGTTGAACCGGGAAAGAGGGCACGTTTATGGGCGACCTGGGGGGTTTCACACAGTGGGGCACCCCAATTCTGGATGCCCCGGGAGAGGGAATCAATTGCCCGATATCTTATAGATTTCTGGGCCGATCTCTGTGGGTTTTGGTCCACTTTAAACGTTTATGAAAACACTGTTATGTGTTTAAACCCTCTTTAGTAAGTGAGGTTAGATGAGCAACTTGGTGTTAGAATCAGAAGAAAACTGTGATTTATGACAATTTGTAAAAGAAAAAATAATAAGCAACATCTTAGTCATGCGTCAGCATTTTTGACATGTTACACAAACTATTTCCTTTTTTGCGTTTCTTTTCAACACTTTTTCATTCTAAAACACTACAATATTTTTACTGACATTATGATTTATGATATCTCAGCTTATGACTGATGTAGCTTGTACAAGTGTGCCACACTGTTCTTTTAAAAAGCTCATAAATGAGCGTATATAAGGCATTCTACTTGGCACTTACTGTCGCACACATCTTAAATTAGGCAGCGCAGTGTTCAAACCATCAGTTCTAAATGGCACAAATGTTTCTTGAGGTGATTCAGCAGCCAAACAAAAAAAAAAAAAAATAGCACATACCCTTTTTAGCTGATCAGTTCCAGCTGGCGATCAGCACTTCTCCTGAATGCTGGATCTAAGGCCACAGCGCAGCTCGTACTTCCCAAGTCGCCCTTCATTCACTGACACTTCCTGCCCCCAGACATCAGTCTAAGGTGTACGCCCTCTTCTTTCACTACAGTGGAGGGGGCGTGTTATGCCTAAGCACACCCCCTCCATTGTAATGAATGGAAAGGGTGTGGCAGAGCTCCTGTGACTGATGGCAGATCCCCATGTTGGACTGCGAGGGATGTGGCGTGGGCTCGAATGCAGCGATTAGGTGAGTGGTTCGCTGGACTGGCACCGATCAGTTGCGGGCGACAAAAGGTAAATACCCTTTTGTTTGGCTGCCCAAAGTTTCAGTCTTACATTGAGGCCTGGGAGCTTAAAGCAGCTCTAAACCCTTCTAGCACATCTCAGTCTGTTTAGGACATGTTCTACCCTAACCCTTCTACTTTAGAAATGAAGAAGATTTTCACATTTCTTTTACGGAGACCTGTAAGACGGGGGACAGTTGTATGCAGTAGTAAAGCATATACCCCTTTTGAAGAGGTACAACTGCCACTCATTCATAATAAATAATAATAATCTTTATTTATATAGCACCAACATATTCTGCAGGGCTTTACAATCAGATTACCATCTGATTATTCAGATTACAACAAGGGCATCTTGATTTGGGATGCCCTGCTGTTTAAATCCCCTGAATTGCCTAATTTACTCACCGTTAAGGTAATCCCTCGGCACATGCATGGGCTTTACCCTAACAATGGCTTTGGTTCTCTTCAGCTTTACCAAGTGGCTCAGATGTCAGAGTGGTTTATTAAAGCTGAATAGTGTGCTAGCCACTGGGCACTCCCCTTCGGCTGTACATACCCACGCCAGCCATTCAGAAATGCCTGGCATGGCTCCTGCATGCACCGTGGGACCAGAAGTAAATACTAGGCTATCCAGGGGATTTAACACAGCAATGCATACCAGGGATGTCCCAGGAATATGTCATTGGCTTGTCCAGAGAGAAAGAGAGATTTTTTTTTTAAGAAGCCAAACAGTTCTGCAGGGCATATTTGATAGCTTATTACAAGCAACTCAATTGCAATGCAACAATTGGTTATTTATAGAGAGATTGTATGGCTCTTATTTCAAACACAATGGCCTTGATTCACTAAGAGTTGAAAAAAACTCTCATGGTAGTAAAAAATTCAATTCATGAGAAAAAAGCCTGAGAATGTCACTGTTAGTGAATCACTAGTTAGGAAGATAATGAAAGCCAATGGCACTTTTTACTACTGGTAAAAAGGGGTAAAAAGTTCAATACTTTTCTCAGGAGTATAAAAGTGCCACTGACTTTCATTGTCTTCCTATCTGGTGATTCATCAACAGTGACATTCTCAGTCTTTTTTCTCATGAATTGAATTCTTTACTACCATTACATTTTTTTTCAACTCTTAGTGAGCCCATTATTTTAAACAGACTGGTGTGCTGCCCTTATAAAAGCAGATCTCACTAGTTTGACTGAAGAACGAAAGTTTGGTGACATAGCTGGAATTGTATTTATCCATGTTCAGTACATCGGTGGAAGGCAGCTGCTGCCCCCCCCCCCACCCCCCCCCCCCCCACCCCCAGGTGATGGCTTGTGCACCCTAGGATGCTGAGATCAGATGACAGGCTTCCTTTTCTGCTTTGGACCTCAAAGGCAGTGGTAGTATATTTATAGCCAACAGTGACCTGTAGTGTTGTTTTAGCTCTGACAAATGCAGCTGCAGAAAGTCATTTCTCTGGAATTCCTCTCTGATAGGAACACTATGTTCTTAAAGGACAGTGATAAAAATCCATATAAATATGCTGGATTGCAGGAGCAGACATCACTTATACACCCGGCATCAAGAAATATCCAGCCAGGCTTATTTTGCTTTTTTTTTCATGTAAGGAAAAAAACTGGTTGACTGTCTCTCAGAGAGTTCAGTTCAAACTTCTAACACTAACCTATCTTCAAATGGCACATGCAGCCCAACTCAAGCTCTACCACTTCTGATCCCTACCTTTTACCTTCACCCCCATCCTTTAGACTGTAAGCTCGCAAGGGCAGGGCTCTCTTTCCTACTGTCTCCTGTGCTCACAACACTTGGTTTGAACCTTGTGGCATCTAGTTTTGTATTGTTTTACCTTGTCTGTAGTCGTACCTTATAAAGCGCTATGGAACATGATGGTGTCAGGCCCCGTGGGGTACCCGCCTTCAAGGTAAGCTCCCAATCTCCGCTGCTAGCCTCACCTTTAGACAAGCCCCCGTTAGCCGGGACGCTTTATACACCTCATCGGACACGGTTGTCCCCAGGACTTAATAGCACAAAGGATGTGAGCTTACAGGGGGTGAAGGCGGATAAACCAGAGGCCAGACTGGGCAATGTCGGGTAAGTACTGGAAACAGTTCGAGTGCTTCGGAAAAATCAAGCGAAGTCAGACGTCAAGCCAAGGGTCACACCGGGAGGTCAGAGAGCTGCGCAGTACAAAGGGATGAGACGGAGACGTGGTCGAGATTCAAGCAAATGGTCAATAATGATATATACAGGAATTCACAGGAGAAATCACAATGCCAGTGCAGTGCACTTCGGATCTGTGGTTTTATTGATGCACTTAGAGACCTCTGAGCTGAACTTTAAAGGCATACTGCCCAGAACTGGACCTCCTAGGTTTAGCTCTTTTAAACAGCCTCCAGCGGCCGCGCTGTGTGTAGCGCCACCGGAGGACATAAGCTGACTGTACTCGCGCTCAAGCACGAGTCGAATGACAGTGGACGAGGGAGGAGGGCGTGCTCGGCGATGCACGCGCCACTGGAGCTGGCACCTGAGGTGGAAGCGGCTGCTGGGCAGGAGTAACCCCCGGCCAGTTGCCTAAGGACACCACGGGCACGGACTGAAGGTAAGTCATTCATGACAGATGGTGCTATATAAATAAACATTATTATTAATAACAATATTAATAATAATAATGATTAAGGCAATTAGGGGGGGGGCAGGTTCTGTCACCCCTGATACACTCAAACCTGTCCTCCCTGTATTTTATTCCTACCAGGAGAAGAAAACCACAAGCTTGGTGTCAGTTTTTGCGGTTCGGGTGTATAAGTGATCCCTCCTCCCATTAGCCAATGTGTTTATATGGATTTTTAATTTTACACAATTTTGCAATACACCTCCATTAACCCTTTAATTTTTTAACCTTTATCTCCTACCTGGAGGTTTTGTCACCCTTTGTTGCCAGACCATTTTGCACTATTTTGAGCTCCACATTTTCTACTGTGATTTTTGAAGGGATTTTCTGGGAAAATTATATATTGTTTTTTCAGTCTGAGCTTTAACCTGAAATGTCTTTTTTGTCATTTTTTTCAGTGTATTCGCAATATTTTTGGCAAAATATGTGCCCAAAGGCAGGTAATGGGGGGGTTCGGGGTTAATGGCCAGTCACCCACTAGCCACAGGTGACTTGCCAGACCCAGAGCCTTGTGAACTGGTATAGGAGTCTCATAGATCCCTTACCAGTTCACAAAGGGTTAACAGAAAAAAACAAAAAAAAACACAGACACAGTAAAAATGAATTTTTTTACTTCACTCACCTCCGATTTTCAGCTCCTGTGTCCCTCGCCGATACAATGTCAGAGGGTCTGCAGGAGTTCAGAGGGTCTGCTGCCCCGTGCTCCTCTGCCCACCAATCTCCGGGCATCTGGCAGCTGAGTCGCCTGGAGCTTGGACAACTCCCGCTGGATGACGTCATTCGCCCCACCCCCAAAGTCGTCAAGATGGCGGCGCTCGTCGGAAAAAGAGGGCGAGAGGGCCTGTCTGACTCTCTCCTGAAGACTGAAGAGGGGGGTGATCGGATACCCCCCGGGTGAAGAGGAGAGCCGGCGGGAGCGATCGCAGCCGCAGGTGAGTAAATGTCATTTTTTTTTTTTTCACAGGAGATCCTGGTCGCTGAAGAGAGGGGGGACCTATTTTGGGCACTCAATGAAATCTTATTGCATGTAAAATCCTCATTTCTCCCGGTTACAACGGTACCACTTATGTATTGGTAGACATCCTTTCCTGCCCAGGAGACTCCCCGCAAGCTTTGTTGCTGGCCCCACGGACCATCTGGCCAAAGATTGAAAAGTCTCCTAGACAGAGCATAACCCAAAGGTTGGTGGAGGCCCCCTTTTCAGCGAAAGTGTTGGCGGCTCCGGGGCGCCTCTTGCGCCCCCCTCAAAATCCAGCCCTGCTTATATACCCTGCATGAAAAGTGGTAAGTTGTCAGTGCTTTTGTATCTTAGAGGCTGGTTCCAGAGTCAGGCACTGGAATGAAGCAGATCACTCCTATAAGTGGAATAGTATGCTCAAACGCTCTAACCCAAAGATACTCAATTGGCGGACCTCAGCACCAGATTTCCAGACCCCTGCCCTGCACTCAGTTGCTTTTGTGGTACCATGCTCAGAGCTGCTCCCTTGATTGGTGATGTAGTGCTTAGTCTGCCTGACAGTGTCATGGCTCACTGGCACCTAGCATTGCAAAATGAAGTACTGTATGGGCAGGAAGTGGCATTGCAAGGTACTCACAAACTGTTTCTCGGTCTCTTTGCCCCATCCAATTCTTTCACCGCACCCCACCCCAGCCCCATCCATCCCACTCCCATTCATTCCTGCCCCCCCCCAGCTTTGCCCAATCCATCACTGTCAGCCTAAGCTCTGCTCCATGCATTTCTGTCCCCTCAGCTCTGCTCCATCCAGTCCGGTCTCTCTGCCCCATCAATGGGGCTGATTTCTAAATATCCACGCCCACAACATCCCTCCGCCTGGACTTTCACCTCTCACTGGATGCCTTTAAATGGACCTTTAAAAGAAGTGGCTGAGTACCTCTGCTCTAACCTGTCACCCATGGATTTTATTCCTACCAGTACAAGAAAACCAAAACCACAATAGACAGGTATTTGTAGGTGTGGGTTGCCTATTAAAGCATAGAGGGATAGCAAAGAAATATACTGTAATTTCTAACTAATGTGATTTGCATGGCTGGGTCTACTCACTAGGCTGGACTTCCCCTTTAAGCCTAACATGGATCTCTCCCTAAGGTGGCTACTATTTTACTGGCACAGGAAATTAAAATCACGGAAAGGATGTCATGTCTGGGGAAATATAACATAGTTACAGATTATTAGAGTAATATAATGTACTCCCAAATATACTGACATTATGACGTACAAGGGCTAAATCAACATAAATAAATTAAAATGTATGTACAGCTTGTGAACAGAAGAATAAACCAAAACCTATGTAGAAAAAAGCCACTAAGGAGATCCAACATCCGAAGTTCTGTGACTACAGAGATAATCTAACCTGCTCTTCGTTACACCTGCAAAATAAAATCCTGTGATTGGCCACCAGCACTCACCTGATCTGACTGGCCTGGCTCCCATTGAGAACCATAGGCATCTCGTTGTGTACCTTGCTTCCCGGTCCAACAGCACATGCACAAGCCGTGTCCACATCCCCACTATCCCTCTAGCAGGGTGCATGCCCGTGCCAGGCATTTGTGAATGGCCAGTGTGTGCATGCTCCCTGTTAGAGGGAAGCAGGGGATGCGGCCGCCAGAAAAATTGGAGCCGCTGGCCTTATACGAAGGCTTAGACACCGTGGTGTCAGCTCTGAGGATGCGCATGCGCCTAAACGTGGTGCTCCGGGGGAAAGGACCAAAACCCAGGATAGTCAAAATCATGGGTTTTGGTCCCCTTTTAAAGCAGAACAAAGCGCAGGTTTTGTTCCAGTCCCCCAGGGCATTCTGATTTAAGATGTCCTGCTGTTTGAAACCCCCCAGAACGCCAGTTTTGTTCCGCTTTAATGGGAGCACGCTGTATGCAGGCCACACTCTCCTACCAGAGCAGCTCCTTGTAGCCACAAGGGGGTGAGCAGTGCAAGAGCAGCTACCAGGCAAGCCGGAGAGTCTTGGTCCCTTTGTGTTCTAAGGTCTGTCATGGGCCTTTTTGGGACTTTCGCTTTAAATGGACCCAAACTAAATTTTGGTTTGAGATAGTCGATTGCCTGATCTCAAGTCTGCCACAACATCATCACCTTATCTCATATAGGCTGGCTGCGGGAGCGAGCACAACTACTCAGAAGCCAGAGATGTGGCGGCAGCGATAACAGAATTACAAGAGCCATTGGGAAAGGTGAGTGTAGCGGTGATTCCAGGGGTTTCACACAGTGGGGCATCCATCTATAGGATGGCCCAGGTGGTTTTGCTCCACTTTAAGCTCTCCATCAGTTACCAATGGCACAAATAATGATCAACTGGTTATAGCCTATTCCTTACTCCTATCAAACAGTTGAAAAAGGTTTTTACTGGAATTCTTACGATTATGTGTTTTATGAACTATTGCCTGCTTGAACATCAGTAGTTTGTTAACATTGCAAAACACTTACCGAAACACTGCATTTTGTTTTCCAAAGAAATTGCATAACTATGAACTCTGAAAATACGACACAACTTCAATAATCCCCCACAGTGTGACTAAACATTTTTTGTTTCTTTTGCCGCTGCAGTTGGTCAATCGTGGATGTTTTAAATAGTAAACCAATAGCAAGTAAAATAGAAATGAGCAGAAAGGGCCAAATATGTTTACAATAACTGGATATGTTTTTGCTGTATATCTGTGGTTTGGCTTGTCCTATGCCCTTACAATATCCATGCTAACCTTGTTTGTTATTACTGTGGTTTATCATCAAATTGAATCTGAAAGGCTTTTATAAAAAGTCTACACACCCCTAAAAATGCCAGGCCAAGAAGAATCATTTCAGAACTTTTTCCACATTTAATGCCACCTTTAACATGTACAATTCAATGTTCAAAATGTTCTGTTCAAGAACAACAGAAATCTTTTAGGGTGGAAATGTGTGAATAAAGTAAAATAATAACTCCCTGCTACATTACAAATTCACAACATTTTGGTAACCTTGGATATCTTGGGCGCTCAACCCACGTTTAAGCACAGGAAAATGCTTAGTAATATAAACATTTTATATTGTTCTGGGCAACCTTTCCTTTATCTCTACTCCTACCCTCCTCCTGTTTTTTCCTTTGTCCCTCGTTTTTTTTTTTTGGTATTTTAGAAAGAACTTGATTTATACTCAAAGGAGCCGTATCGCAAAATTATGTAATAAGAAAAATCTATATAAACAAGTCAATCAGGGCCAGATCTAGTGTGTTGGAGGCCCCTGGGCAGAAAATCTGGTAATGTAGTATTTTTTTTGTCCATTAAAACAAATGGCCAGTGCCCTCATAACCTCCCACCCTAGCTTCCTTCAAATGGTGCTAAGGCAGGGTGGAAGGTTACAAAAAAACAGTTGGTGCCGTTCCCCAGCTGACTCAGGCCATGAGCGCAGCCATCTTGAAAAGAATCCACTCATTTTGGTGGCCCCTGGGGGACAGCGCTGAATTACAAGAAAGTTAAGGCTTTTTTTTAACCCCCTAGTTGCAGCACCCTGGGGGGAAGGGGAGGTTGTGAAGACACTGGACATTCAATTTAATGTAACAGTCCAGTCAAGTAACATAACAAAAATAAGGTTTGCCGTGCCGTGCTCCTGTTTAAAACCATTCTACCTAGCGCTGTACATCTGTTTGGTGTGGACCCCACCCACCAAAAAAAGATGATACCTCTCGGAAGGAAGGTGGGTGGTTAGGCAGATAGGTGAGTGGGTAGGTAGGTGGGAGGCCAGGTAGCGAGGTTGGTGGGAGGGCAGGTTGGAAGGTTGGCAAGGCGGCAGGCAGGTACAGTAGGTGTGTGGGCGACTGCCACCTCTGCTCCAGGGTCTGACAATTCTGACTTTGCATCAGGGCTGCCAGCTTCCACTCCAGGTCCTGGGTAGAAAGGCCAGTGGGCAGGTATGTAGGTAGGTGGGTAGGTCAGTAGGCAGTTGGATAGATAGGTGGGTTGGTCAGCAGGTCAGTGGAATTCCACTTTGTTTGGTGGCCGCCAGGTGACAGCACTGAAATACAAGAGACGTAATGCTTTTTTTAACCCCCTTGTCGCAGCAGCCGGGGGGGGGGGGGAGTTGTAAAGACACTGGACATCTAATTTACACTGATGTCCAATTTAGAAGGATTAGTTTAAATTAGTGGGTGGGTCAGAAGCAAGGTAGGTGGTTGGGTCGGCAGGTAGAAAGACTTGTAGGTAGGTTGGGGTTGGGTCTGTAGGAAGGTAGATAAGTAGGCAGGTGAGTGAGTGGGTCAGTAGGCAGGTAAACAGTTATGTATTCCCTCCACCTTGACTGAGGTTCTAGTTCCAGCTGCAGAAGAAACCCAAAGCAATGCCTCTACCATGCTTCACTGTGGGTATGGTGGTCTTTTGGTAGTGCGCAGCTTTGTGCTAAAATACCATTTTGTGAGTACTCACCTGAAAAATGGATATTGTCGGTGTGCCACACACCCCGCTTCACCTTTAATATTCTTCACGATTGGGTTACTCACCGCCAGGTGACGCTGTTGCAGAGAGGAAGTCTTGTAACGAGCCCCCTTCCGGCCTATATATACCTGGTACCTCCCATTTATCACCAGTGATTTAAAAAGCAGAAAGACAAGGTACCAGTAATTTAACGGTAACCTCAAAATAAATAAAAGCTTCACCATATAAAGGATTCGGAATAACGAAAAGGGTGGGAGTGAAGCGGGGTGTGTGGCACACCGACAATATCCATTTTTCAGGTGAGTACTCACAAAATGGTATTATTCTCGGTGTGCCACACACCCCGCTTCACCTTTAATATTCTTCACGATTGGGACATCCAAAAGCAGTGTCCACAAGGGATGGGCATCCCAAGGCAAGGTGAAGCATAACTTAAATGACTGCAGTCTGCGGCCAAAAACAGCATCCGCTGAGGCTCGCACATCAACTTTGTAAAACTTAGAAAAAGTATGAACAGAAGACCAAGTGGCGGCCTTACAAACTTGTTCAACAGAAGCTTGGTGCTGAAAAGCCCAAGACGCTCCAACGGCGCGAGTAGAATGAGCAGTGATACGAAAAGGGGGAACTTTCCCCTTAGCAGAGTAGGCCGCAATAACGGCCTGACGTATCCATTTGCTAATGGCAGATTTGTCTGGTGCCAAACCCTTCTTAGGCCCACAGGGCACAACAAAAAAGGCATCCGTCTTACGAAAAGGAGACGTGATAATCAAGTAGTACTTAACACAGCGTACTACATCCAAACAATGCAAAACCCTCTCTTTGTCATTCTTAGGATTAGGACACAAGGAGGGAAGAACAATATCCTGATTCAAATGAAAAGCAGAAACAACCTTAGGAAGAAAGTCTGGCTTGAACCGAAAGACCACTTTATCCTGATGCCTCTCAAAGTAGGGCACCTGGATAGACAAGGCCGCCAACTCCGAGACACGCCGGACCGAAGTGATAGCTACCAAGAAGACAATCTTCTGAGTCAGGGTAGACAAAGCAATATCTTGCAGAGGCTCAAAAGGAGGAGCCTGCAGAGCAGAAAGAACCAAATTCAAATCCCAAACCGGGAGTAATGGTTTCCTGGGAGGCCGCACATGCGTAACCCCCTGGAAAAAAGTTTTAACTAAAGGATGAAGCGCAAAACGCTTCTGAAAAAAGATAGATAAGGCAGAAACTTGCCCTTTCAAAGTACTTAGCTGAAAACCAGAGTACAGCCCAGATTGTAAAAACTCCAGAATCCTGGAGACCGAGAAGACCCTACAAGGTAAAGATCTAATCTCGCACCAAGCGATATAGGCTTTCCAAGTCCTATAGTAGATGATAGAAAAAGACCTCTTCCGGGCACTGATCAGAGTCTTCTCCTTCAAGATGGAGGTTTCAGCAGCCAGGCCGTCAAACCCAGCGCTGGTAAATTGGGGTAACACAACCGACCCTGAGTGAGCAGATCGGGCCGAAGAGGCAGAACGAACTGGTCCACTGCCAGCTGAACGATGTCTGCGAACCACACTCGCCTTGGCCACCTTGGAGCCACGAGAACGGCGGACACCCTTTCCAGAGCCAACTTCCGAACCACCCTGCCCAGCATGGGTATCGGAGGAAACAGGTATAGAAATCCCAGATCCCCCCAGCTCAGGGACATGGCGTCCACTGCCAGAGCCAGAGGATCCCGGGAGAGCGACACGAAGTTCGGGAGCCTGTGATTGTGACGAGAGGCAAACAGGTCCACCTCCGGTGTCCCCCATCGGGGACACAGTGAGCAAAAAACTTGAGGATGGAGAGCCCATTCTCCCAGACGGGGAGAGCCCCTGCTCAACCGGTCCGCTTCCTGGTTCTCCACTCCTGGAATGTATACTGCCGAGAGACAAGGAACATGGGCCTCTGCCCAGGTCAGGATCAGGGACACCTCTCTAAGAGCACTCAGACTGCGAGTCCCTCCCTGATGATTGATGTAAGCAACCGCTGTTCGATTGTCTGAACGCACCTGGACCGGAAGGCCCAGAACGTGATGAGTCAGGAGAGCAAGCACCCGGTGGATGGCTCTCAGTTCCAGAACATTGATGGGTAAGTGGGCCTCTTGAGGTCCCCACTGCCCCTGGAACTGAAGCTCCTTCCAGAATCTGTCCCATCCCGAAAGACTGGCGTCCGTGGTGACAATTTCCCAAAGAGGGGTCAGGAAGGACCTGCCCCTCACGAGATTGGCCGAGACCAACCACCACTGGAGGGACTGCCGGACCCGGGAGGACAACTGGAAGGGCTGATCCAGTGACCGAGGCTGCCGGTCCCAGGACGCCAACAGATAAAGCTGAAGCGTCCTCGTGTGAAATTGAGCAAAAGGAACTGCCTCGAAAGAGGCGACCATCAACCCTACCAGCCTCATCCCCAGACGGATGGACGGCCGAGGATTGGAAAGAAGGACCCGAGCCAACTCCTGAATCAGATGAATTTTGGACTGGGGGAGAAACACTCTGTGTTGATGAGAGTCCAACTGCATCCCCAGAAAGGACACCACCCTGGCCGGAGCGAGGGAGGACTTGGGGAAGTTGATCACCCAACCAAAGCTTTCCAGCGTGGAGACCACCATCCTGGTGTCTGTCTCCGATTGATTGAGTGACGGAGCCATGATGAGAAGGTCGTCCAAATAAGGTACGACACGAATGCCCCGAGATCTGAAAATGGCCATCACCCCTGCCAGCACCTTGGTAAACACTCTTGGAGCCGAGGTAAGGCCAAACGGAAGTGCAACGAATTGAAAATGCTGATCTTCCATCACGAATCGAAGAAAACGTTGATGAGCGTGGCAGATGGGAACATGAAGATAAGCATCCTTGATGTCTATGGATGTCATGAAGTCCCCCTGCCGAAGGGAACCGACGGCCGTACGTAAAGTTTCCATGCGAAACTTCCGAAAACGGATGAACTTGTTGAGTAATTTCAGGTCCAGGACGGGACGAACCAACCCGTCCTTTTTGGGGACTGCGAAAAGATTGGAGTAAAAACCGAGGCCCATCTCTAAGCGCGGTACCGGCTGGATGACCGCCATTTCTAACAGATTCTTTACCGACGCCAGGAGCCCCTGTGCGGCCAAAGGATCGATGGGCACCCGAGACCGAAAGAACCGTGAAGGAGGGCGAGACTCAAATTCCAGCTTGTAACCGGACGATACTACCTCCCGGATCCATCTGTCCAAACCTGGGAGAAGTGTCGCAATCGTCCCCCCACCCGCACGGGTGAGGGCAGCCCCTCATTGCTGAGCGGGCTTACCAGCAGGCTTGGGCTTGGTGCCCCAGGACTGAGTGGGACGGCCACGGCCCCTCCCCCGAGTCCAACCTGCACCTCTGGTAGCAGGAAAGGAAGCCCCCCTACCCGCTCTGAATCCCCGAAAGGAAGGCCTACCAGAACTTGCCCCCCCTAAAGGGACGACGAGGCCTCTTGCGTTGCGGCATTTTACCACCTTTTGCAACTGAATCAATTTTATCACCAAACAGTCGCAATCCCAAAAAGGGGAGAGCTGTGAGCACCTTTTTAGAAGCTACGTCCGCCGACCACTGGCGCAGCCACACTGCCCGACGAATAGCCACCAGCATTGCCGCTGTCCTGCTACTCATAGCCAGCGCATCGTCCTGAGCGGACAGAACATAGGAAACAAAAGACTCACACTGCCTGAGAGCAGTAAACTCCTTACAAGTGGGATCAAGATCCACACACAGATCCTGAATAACAGATCTAACCGCCAATAGAAGAAGCGTCAAAGCACACACTGGGCGCATCGTTGATCCGGCACTAATAAAACCATGGCGAGCGTACTGGTCAATCCGACGATCCTCACCCTCCTTAAGGGCAGTGGTTTCAGAAGACTTCACCATAGCCGTGCTAGAGAGCCCTAGCACAGGGGTATCGACGTCAGGAGGAACCGACCAAAGCTTCACCAATTCTGGCGGAAAAGGATAACGTTTCTCCCAACTGGAAGGAATTCCAGTTAACCGCGTGGGATGTTCCCATTCCTTAAGCACAACCCTCTCAGAGTGTTGTTGTCTGGGAAAAACCAAACACGGCTGAGGCACATTAAACAACTGACCCTTTGGCAGGGTGACAGCCTCAGGTGGATCAAATTACAAAATTTCAAACATTTGAGCCAGAATGGAGGGGGTGTCAAGGGAAACCCCCGCAGACAAATCGCCAATAGCATCAGCCACAAGCTGATCTGCAGGCTCATCTGACTCCACCAGGAATTCTCCCTCCTCGTCCAGGGAGCAATCGGACTAATCTACAGGCTCACATACTTCATCCTGTGAAGCCGGAGGTACAGGATAAAGGTGCTTCCGTTTCGCAGTGGCCTTCAACCCTGCTTTAACGGAAATTATCTTCTCGAGGTTGGATAACCGTGCAGACACCTCGGATTGCGAATCCCCACCTTTGATGATGTCACACGGGGTCCGGAACAGGGAGGGAGGGGTAGGGGATGATGGAAGTTGCGAAGAGCCAGCAGCCGGAGCGACGGACTGACGCGCAATATTCTGCCTTGCACAAGGAATGCATAATATAACATCATCGCCTGGGAGAGGAGTCCCACAGCCTCCACACACCCTAGATGGCCCAGAAGAACCATTTCCGGTATTATCGGAAGCCTCCATATGGTGATTTATGGTATTTGCAAAATCCTGGGTTTAAGGCATAAGCCACCCGGGATGCCCCTTTTATGTAAATGTCCTGGGAGGGAGGATTTTATTTATAATAAAGATCCCCTTTAAAACTAACTAATTTAATAAATCATTATATCATATATCTACACATTTTTATATATATATATATATATATATATATATATATATATATATATATGTCCCAATTTAGAAAAAAAGGACTAGCCAGGCAAAATAGAACCGGGAGGCCACTGTATTGAGGGAATCCCAGGATCTGTGGGGGAAGAAAAACCAACAGTAAGACCCCCAGAAACAAATGGCAACATGCAATACAACATTCATGCAACAAGTAACACATGATAATGCACAGCACCAGAGTGCTTTAAAGAGGCAAAAGAAACTGGCCTCTGTTTTTCCTCCTTTTCTCATTATATATAAGTATTTCTTCCTTTTTTTTTTTTTTTTTTAATAAAAAGTCAGACATGATAAAAATAGACGGCCCCACGCAAGGTGAGGCCGCTTACCTGCCCAAGTAATGCTTAAAAGCCCAGGCACCCGACCAGTAGAAATGGAAGAAAAGGCAGCAATGTTCAGGAAATGCAAACAGTAGCAGCAGTAGCAGAAGCAGCGGAAGCGGCAGTAGCAGCAGTAGCGGCAGGGCGGCAGTAGCGGTAGCAGCGGCAGAGAGGCCAGTAGCAGCAGCAGCCACAACACATATGCGGCTGAGAGCCCCGCACGTGTCCTCCTGATACCAGGAAGGAAGTGCGGCTGGGGCCGGGTAAAATGACGCCGCCGCCGGAACCACGCCCCCACCCCTGACGTCATCCGGGCCCCGCCCTCCTGCCAAATTTAAACAGTGCGGCCCGCCAGGCGGCGGTGCCGAAATAACAAGAGGACCAGCAACGCCCTCAGAAAAGGGAGGAGGGGGGAGGGGGAAGCGAGAGCTTCTAGGCAGCCTGCGCTGCCCACCAATAACACTGACACGCGGCCCGCCAAACGGCGGCCATTTAAAAGAGGAGACAAGGGGAGAGGGGGGAGGGGGAGGGGAGCTGTGACAACCTGGGAAAGGCGCAGGCAGCCTCAGGCAAGCCTGCCACAGCGCGGCCCGCCCCGGCCACCCTAAAGCTGACCCAAAACTCTGGCCATGCAGGCCAGCAGCAGCCCGCAGAAAAAGATAACAGAAACTGCCAGAGGACAACGTGCAATGTAAGGAGGAATTTAGTCAGGCCAAACGCACCCTTGCTTGCGGTGCAACCTGACAACTGTTGAATAAGTAAACACATATGAAATAAACATACAGTAAAAACATACATACAAATACACATACCTCTACCCCCCCCCCCCCCATAGTGAAGGGAGAAGGGACCGTAACGGGAGAGCAAGGGGCCAAGGGGAACCTCGGGACAGGGGCATCCCAAATCCGGATCACCATGCCGGACAGCCGCATTGCCCCCAAAACAGGGGGTCGAGCGGAGGAGATAAGCTCCTAGGCACTTATAGTGCCATCTACCAATTGCCCAGTGAGCAGCCTAGGCTGGGAGGCTTCCATTTAACCACAAAGGTAACAAACAATCAAAACCGGGCAGAAATAGACCAAAAGGGGGTGCCGGGGTAAGACCCCGGCTACCTGCAAGCAGGAGACTTCATTCTTCTGTCTTGTCGCCATGCAGAGAGAAAAACACTGGTGATAAATGGGAGGTACCAGGTATATATAGGCCGGAAGGGGGCTCGTTACAAGACTTCCTCTCTGCAACAGCGTCACCTGACGGTGAGTAACCCAATCGTGAAGAATATTAAAGGTGAAGCGGGGTGTATGGCACACCGAGAATATATATCTCTTTAAATTATGTGCAAAAATGTCAACCTCAAATTTCATTAGACCATAACACATTTTCCCACATGCTTTTGGCAGACTTATTATAGGTTTTGGAAAAACGTATCCAGGCTTAGATGTTTTATACTGTATTGTAAGAAAAGGTTTCCCCTATGCCACCCTAGTCTAGGCCCCAAAAATATGAAGAATCCAAGAGATTGTTGTCACATGCAGTACGTGCCAGAAATTCCTGCAGCTCCTTTAATATTGCTGTAGACCTCTCAACAGTCTTTATAGCTAATATTCTTCTTGTCTTAGAGGAGCATCCAGTTTTGTAATTTCCAAATGATGTATGTATGTTCCATGGTATATTTTAGGCAGTGTTCCCCAAACCTCTTCTCAAGATCCACCAACAGGTTAGGATTTGCAGATCTCTGACAGATGTATAGATGCAGTATGTAATGCAGCAGCAGAACTATAGAGCCACCGGTGTGACATGTTGGTGGCTCTCAAGGAGAATATTGGAAAATACTGACCTAAGGCATTGGAACGTTTTTGTATCCTTCTCCTGACTGATATAATTTAATAATGATCTGCCTTTGATGTGTGAAAAGTTTTTTGCACGCCTTGGCTTTTACTGTAAAATGCAACTAAGAAAATGTCAGGAAAATCCTACTAGAACAGCTGAACTTCATACGGGGTTAGTCAGAATCATCAATAATGGCAGCTGAGTACTCAGTACTATAGGCGAGTGTTCACACCTATGTAACCACATGATTTGAGATTTGTTTTTTGTATTTTCCCCCCGATATATGAGTATGCGAGTAATTGAACTGAATGGATTACGGGTCACATTGAAGATATAAACATGCTCTTAAATTCTTCTTGGTTTGTTTTTTTTTTACATCACGAAAAAACTTTTAACAGGGGTTTCCACTGTAAATCTACTGCCACCATTTTAAAGCGGACCATAAGCCCCGAGGCACCCTGTTTGGGGGTACCCCGCTGTGTGAAACCCTCCAGGCCGCCCAAAGAAACTCACCTCTTCCCAGCCCCCGGACACACACGCGATCGCTCGTCAAATCAGCACGATCCAAGCGCACTGGCGGCCACATCCCCAGCTACGCTCTAACAGGGAGCTTTCCCATGCCAGCCATTCACAAATGGCTGGTGCGAGCATGCGCCCTGCTAAAGAGATAGCGGGGATGCGGCCGCAGCTCGCGCATGTGCTGTTGGGCCAGGAAAGGAGGTGAGTTTCTGGGTGACCTGGGGGGTTTCACACAGCGGGACATCCTGGATGCCCCGGGGGGAGGGAATACAGCAGCCCTGGAATCTTATAGATTTCAGGGCCAATGGGGTGTGCGTTTTGGTCCTCTTCAAGCACACTTAAAATATGTACTTAGTATACAGTGCATTTCTTTACAAAGGAAACAATTAATGGGCAATTTAGGGTTTAGGCTGCAAGCCATACATCCAACCCAAGATAACATTTGGTTAACCTCTAAGCTTTCCAAGGTTAACATATTGTTATTAAAACACTTTCAATGGGGATATCCCTTATGAAAATGACATTTCCTCCTGCTCTGGCACATTAAGGTTAAATGTTACTGTAATTAACCATTTGCTTGGTGTTTGCTCGCCACTTGTCTGTGTGGGTTTTAAGCTGCCTCCCACAACCCAAAGCATATGAATTCTAAGATGTACATTTTGTCTTTAGCACTTCTGTAGTTGCAACTGAAATTTTAATTTGGGTATTTGTAAAGCAGACCTACACTCTACAGAGGCTATTGCATGGCTCCACCTACTTGCTAAGTATCATGGATAATTCTGTTTTTCTTGGTCTGTATGTACCATGTAAATACTTTCGACTTTAAGAAAGCACTGTGTGTTCCTAATGAAATATTAGGAAGTGGGAAAGCTAACAAAAACCCATGGTTAGGCCTTTCATCACTCCTAAAAAGCACATTCCTCATCTTGCTGTTACACAGCTGGAAAAGTCTTGATAACCGGGCGGCCCCTTGCAGAGACCCTAATGCTCAGGGACTGAGGGATTGTACAGAGGAGTAAGAGCCTTATTTAAGATGCGTTAGTGACACATTTTTGGCCTCAGTGGCACGCAGCGTCAACAAACAACTAAAGAAACGCTGATGTGGCCGGCGTCTTATTTACCAGTAGTAGTAAAATGATGCAGCGCCAGCGCTCTGGTTGAAGCAGCGACAGTTGAAACCTGGTGTTGTAGCTCATAGATCCCATAGAGCACAATGGGCACAACTGGATATCAGTGTTTAACGATTATAATTCATATTAAACACATTTATTTGTACAGAACTTGTCAATAATTAAAACACAGGGCCTAGATGACACAACATGTTTTTTTGTGGGTATTAAAATCTTTATTGTAGTGGCTTCTTGTGCGTAATTTGAAAATCAATTAAAATGTAACCACAATGCATTGTAAAATGTCCCCAGCAGTGATTTCTTGTAACTGTAATGAAGAAACACTGACCAGCACCTGAAAAATACAGCGACACAGATTGCAAGAAGGAAAAAATCATAAATATGCTGGGGAGCGCTGGAAAAACGGCAGTTCAAAGTGGCGCTCAATGGCGCTGGGATAATCGGACGCCGCATCCAACAGGCGCTGACATAGGCCGGCCAATATCTCAGTGCAACAATCAAAGCTAATTAGGCCCTTATTCATGAAGGGATAGCGGCACGCAATTACACATTTATCAAGCAAAATCTGTTGAGCGACTGGGATAACGCCATGTAGCGTCCGATTCATTATTATCCCAGCCTCTCGCCAGGTATGACCTCTCGCTACCTGTCGCTCTCCCATACATTTCAATGGACGTTCTTTTATTTCTTTTTATACAGAATTTTTTATTTTTTTAAACTCAAATAATGTGACCTCTTTTGGCATAGAAAAAGCCATTTATTCAAATATATTTCATGTTTTATATATTTATGCAGAATTGACATCACAAGTCTGGCATTAATGTGTTCATTATTACAATGTAATTCCATATGTTTTCGCTTTGTTACTGGTGGATTCATGCTGAAAAACACACTTTAATCAAACAGCCTCCGGCGCTTTGGGCTTCAGAGAAGCAATTTTGAGCGCCGGAGTTGTGTGAGGCTGTTTTTTTTTTTTATGAATATGTTGTGAGTCGGTCGCACTGACCATTCGCTAACATGCGCTCCCATACAGCGCTGTACTGGTCAAATAGCGACTCCTCACAATGTATTCATCATTGCTGCCCAGCGACTGAGTCGCTATGAACTAGGTACCCACGGGCGAGCACAGCGACTACTAGCGGGCGCTCTGAAATGCCTGCTACAGACGCTCATCTGTCGCTACCTGGCGTTAGTGATGAATCAGCCTGTTAGTAGCATTCGCCGCAATGCCTGCTAGCGCCAATGTAGTACACAGCACAGCACCAGATAAAACGGGAATGCTGCCCCCCCCCCCCCGAAGCTGGAGCTATAGCCACAAAAATGATGCTAACAGATGCACATCATAAATTAAGACCCTAATTTTACTGTTCACAAAAGAGAAGATACTGTCCAGGAAGTAAAAAGGAGGACTGTCCAGGCAACTAAAATAAAAAGCAACAAACAAAATAACAAAGACAAAAAAATGATTGCAGCGAATGGAGTGGGCATGCTACTCATGGTGGAGGGCAGACATTACGAAGATCAGGCCCGGACAGTGCAGGACTCTATTTCATGGTCTGGTAAGCTGGTAATTCCCAGAGTAAGACCAATCTTCTGCGGGGAACAGCATGTAAGTAACACTTTTGTTTTCTTCAGATGCCTGGACTGTCCCTTTGACAAAACTAATAATCCTGTTGCCACTAGACCACTGAAGGGGAATGTCTTCAATAAACAGGCTAAACTGGGTGGACTAAAGTATTTTCATACTTACATACTATCCCGTTAAAGTCACTGGCCAGGCACACCCTAACTTTCTCCCACCTTATCCTCCTTGAGAACAGTGTAAAATGAGCATCCCAAAATCTCCAATTATATGTAAATATCTAATGCATTCTTTTATTTGCTGTCATGGCTGAGCTGGGAAGAGCTTTATGAGTCATGCCTGTGCCCTGCTCTGGTCAGAGACAGGAGGCAGGAGCATCCTTGGAATGGCCCACAGGGTTACCAGGAGGAAACCCAGTGGGCTCCTGGTCCCAGGGGGCACTTTGAGGGCCTTCATGACCAAACCTGAACCACTTAAAGCTTATTTGTGGCATCACAAGTAATCAGAGACAATACAGTTTGGCATAATGTTTCTGTGCATGGGCCCTGAATATAAGCCAGTGATACTTGCATTGCACCCAAGTGCTGGGTGGGCCCCCAGAGTTACTGCTACTGCTGGGTCCCGAGTATCCCAGTCGGAAACTCTGCAGGACCATTGTGGCTACAGAGTTTCTGTCTAACCACTTTTTTTATGGGGTGTGAGAAATAGAGCTGACAGGGGAGCAACATTTGAAGCCCTGCTGCAGCTTCTTCCGGATGCAGCAGGAAATGGAGGAGAGACACATGGGACAGGCATCAGATGAGTTGCTTGCTGGCCTATTATTGTCATTGGGTTTACAGTCCCTATAAAGAGGAGCAACCATCTCTGTAGAGTCTATAAGACTCTAAGGCTGGTGGTGTCCCTATTTATATGGTATCCCAAATTGGGTTGCCCCACTGTGTGTATACCTGGAGATCACCCGCTACAGTCCCCTTGCTGGTGATCCCACGCGGCATCTTCGGGCGCTGCTACATCTTCATAATAACTTTAGCTGGGCGTGTACCCGCTCCATGCATTTATGGATGTCTGGCGTGAGCACACCACACAGCTGGAGGTGAATAGGAATGCAGCTGGCAGTACACGCTCCTTTCAGCTTTTCTTGCCACTCTGAGCTCTGAATAGAAGTGAAAATCAGAAAAGAATGCGAGCCTGCTGACGGATGTACCATGGGAACATTAAAAAGGTGAGTTTTTGGGCAATCTCAGGGGATACACACAACGGGGCATCCTAAATATGGCTGGAGGAACAAAGCCCAAGATAGTGAAAAACTTGGGCTTTGGTCCTTCAATATCCTTTCTCAAAATATCAACAAAAAGCCATTTGATAGGGGCAGGGAATTTTCCAGATGCATTAGCTCTTTTTAGCCATCCTAGGAAACTGAGAAACCTTGCCAATATAAGCAATAAATAGTATTACTATTTCAAGAATTCAGCCTCTGAAAACACTGTTTTGTTTACATTCAGTGTGACTGCAGCCAAAGCCAGAGGCAAAGGTACTTAATAAACTTCCTGATCTCAGATTTAAATGGGACATTAAGTGAGCTCTGAACAAAGAATTAAATTGGTAAATTTTTAGAACCCTGCACTAAAAGATACAAGCCCCCCCCCCCCCCACTTTCTGTGATCCAGTAGTGCTGCTATTTCTATGGCTATTCTTTACATGCAAACCCTCCTGATACAAACAGACTGAAATGGCATCTTCTGAAACATGATCCCACCTAACAGTCAGCAGATGTGTCCCGTAACATCCTGAAGCTGACCTTCATAAAGCTGCCAGCCCCCTCTGTACTGGTATAAATCCATCTCCCTGTGGATTAGACGGGGCTAAAAATCTCATTGTAATTGATCATGCATTGCTGAATGATACGCAGTCATGGGTTGTAGTTGTATAGTTGTCATAAAAATGAATAGAGCTCCTTTTAAACTGGCTTCACTAGATCGGAAAACTGTTTCCTCCAGGACCATTGGTCTAACAGCCATTCTGTCCCTTTGTGCACTCAACGCAGACAAGCACAACAAGCCACAGTGGTACCTCAGCTGGCTCTGGCTACAGCAGAGCATGTTCATGACTTGTAAAGCTGAGCCATGACCAGGGGCGTAGCTGGGGTGCAGCAGGTCAAGGGGTACCAAAGGGGGGCGCTGAAGAGGGACCTTAGCCCCGGTGGGGGGCACCATTTTGAATCTTAGCCCTGGGTGCCACAAAGCCTAGCTACACCTCTGGCCATGATATGCCCATCCTAGAAACTAAAGTGAAGAAAGCGGCTTCACTTACAATGCAAAAGGTATTTACATATTATCAGAAATTCTAAGATGCGTTGAAATTGCTAATTTTACACTATTAACATGGGGGTTGAAGTGATAGAAAGTTGTGCAATCCAGTCAGAATTACCCTAAATCTCCTTGAAATAATGATTTATTTCTAGCCAGAGGCTGCAATGGCTCATCACTGCGCAGAAAGCGCTTAAAACAACATTGTAAACAACTCTGCAGCAGCCAAACCCAATGACTTACATTGATTGATACATGCATCACCTCTAGCAGCTATGTGAGTCAGCATGTGTGTTTAAATTGGACTAAAAACGAGCATGATCGGCCCGGGGATCGATTCCCTCCCCTGGGACATCCAAAATCGGGATGCCCTGCTGTGTGAAACACCCCAGGTCACCCCATTCACTTACCTTTCTTCCTGGTCCAACAGCACACGCGCAGCCGCATCCCGCTTTCCCTCTAGCAGCACTTTCCCACGCAAGCCATTTGTGCCCCCAGGGAAACGGCCAAAATCCAGGATAGTCAAAATCCTGGGTTTTGGTCCACTTTAAAATGAGAGACATGCTGATCACTTTTCTAAGGTAAATCTCTCTACTTCTAACATTCAGTGTGGACATAAAAATCTCTCTCTGGCTGGTTGGGATGATCATAAGGAAGCTCCCGGCTTAACCGCATTGTGTCTGTGTGCTAGCAAAATCTCTCCTTCATCCCCCACTAATGCTCATGTGTAATCAGGGCCAAGATGGTGACTCCCATGTAATTCTAGGAGCGCAGATATTACACAACTTCTGCATGAGGGTTAAACCCTCTCAAGCAGCAAATGCCACTAATTGTCAAGGGGAGGCTTTAGGGGAGCAAATTACTAAATTTTATTTTCTCGACTGTTGATCTGCTTTATGTTTGCTTAAACCAGACCTTCACCACCATTTAATGAAAACCCCAAACCCTTAAAAAACTGTTCCCTAGCATCTAAAATTTATATATTTTAAGTTTTTTTGTCGCTTACGTTTTATTCTTTCCATCACTGGGCTGCAATTCTGTTTAGGACTCAAGGATATGGGCACCGCCATCTTGCCTCAGATGCATCACATATTGGGAAGAGCAGAGGTGGCAAAAGTACAGGGGGCGGGGTTATAGCTGTGCTTTGCACAGAATGCAGAGCGGCATAGTCCGAAGACACTTCCTGTTTACAGGCAGCCTGAGAATCCATGGGCCACCATCTTGGATGTTTAAAGGCTCGTAAAATGCAGTAGATGCAGGTAGGATGATTTTTAATGTGGGCAATCTGTATGTGCAGGGTGAAGGTCCGCTTTAATTTGAAACATTAATTTAGTTCTGCTTAATCCACAATTCCAATCTGGTATGCACCTTTGTTCAAAAAGGAAGGCCGTTATCAGGCATTACTACAACTTTCTTCTATTAGTTTGGCAGGTGGGCAAGCATATGCTCTGCAAAAATGGTGGCAGTGATTTTTGGCCAATTTTTGGGCTTTCCAGGGTTCAGTAATGCACAGGGCATCCCAATTTGGAAGGAAAGAGGAGGTTATTGTCTTGACATTAGATCTTTTATTGGCTTTGGTAAATTGATCACATATTGTGATGACATTTTGTATTCATGTCAGTCAGTTCAGGCTGAATCACACTTTATAATGTTTGTGCGTGTTATGGAGGAAATGTGTGGCTGGTAAAGAAAAAGTCCTTTTACCTGATCAATGTCCCTGTGCCGCAGATTGTGCTCCCGTAGCCCTGCTTCCACCTAGCTGAGCTCCCTCCTCATGCACACAATGCAGGGATTCCACATGACAGGGGTGTTTGCGGCATTGCCTATTTTGGGGTTCTGGGTGGTTTCCGCCACACTGCTTGTTAAAGTGCACCTATACTCAGAATGGAAGTTTATGTGGTCACCTTCTATTGGCTGGGCCAAGTGCCCCAAAATCAGCCCAATATCCATAAAAATATCAGGACAAAACAACAGGAAGCAATATCATGGTGAATGGCAGACATATGCTAATTCATTCAGTTACGACCAAACTCTCACATAATGGCAGTTGAAGTGCTTCCCATTGCTGAGCTCTGTGTACTCTGACTGCATCATCACTGGGGGTAGAGTTGCTCAGCCAGGGAGCAATATGGCTGACTGCATCTAGTTTGTGGTGTTATTGATATTAGGTAAAGGCTGAGGTAAAAAAAGAAACGCAGGCCGTTTTGGGGCACTGGCTGGGGACAGAAGGTGACTACATATACTTCTCTCTGAGTATAGGTGCACTTTAAGGGGAGGGATCTGCACACTGCCCATTATAGTGTTATAGGAGGGATTTTGCAGGCTGCCTGTTCTCGCTTTCTTGGGGGGATTGCTGCAGGATTGCTTTAAAGCAGCGACTGCACAGCTGCTTAATGCCTGGGGGCATCCCAATTGCTGATGCCCCCCCTCAAGTTCAAAACCTGGACCCTGGAACCTCACCCCTTCTGTGTTCCAAAACAATTGGCCGCCAATCAATGGAACCTCTCCTTAAAACGTAAACCAGACCAACAGTCTTGCACAGTTGAAAAACACCCCAAAACTCACTTGACCCATCTGCTTGCATGAAACTGAATTGTCAGCACTCACATTTGCTCCTACATCCACTCAAAGCACTAACACGGCCTCACCAAGTTTCTCCTGGTTGTAGCCATCTTGAAGCACCCCAGGGACCTTCCCCAGCTTCCCAGCTGTGCTGCTGCCGGGATTTAGCCAACATATCCCACAATGCACAGCGGGATGCCACTTTGGTGGTAATATTGACCATGCCAGGAGTTACAAAAAGGTAAATTAATTTTACCTTACTTAGAAAAAAATGTGCAGCAATCTGAATTGCCCTGGGGAGGGTATGAACACTGCATGTTTCATATGGAAGTATTTGTGGTCCATGCTTTATGGGCTTGTGGGGAGCTATGGAAAACATTAAACATCCTTCCTTGCAACATGAATGTGTGCCATGCAGTCTCCAGGAGGATGTCCACATTTGCAAGCTAACTGCTTAATGGAACCCCGGCCAACCCCGGTCAAATCACAGTATACAGAGCGTGTAGCTCCATTCACTGTAAGAGGGAGTCGATGCCAGGCATGGCCTTTGTGTGACCCTCCCCCATAGGCTTCATCACAAAGCACAACACAAGGGCCTAATTTTCAAGACAGGAATTTAACATCCAGATGTTAAGTCAGCTCCTGAAGCCATAGGTCAGTATAGGAGAGTTTTTCTTTTTGAAATGGAAATGTCCCTTGTAAAAAATATTCTAAATTTATAAGCAATAGCAAGCAATTTTTTATGTCCATAAAAGCCTCTAAAATTCGTACTTACTGAGGTTTATTATCTAGTCTTACACTTCCACCTTAAAAAAATATATATTTCTATTCCACCAGGGTGGGTTGTATAGTAAATAGTAACAGGCTGATTGACTACTAGCGGCAGCTATCGGCAGATGAGCGTAACAGAGCGCCTCAGTCGCTCTAGTAACCTGGCCGGCATTGATAAATGTGATGTATGTTAGGCGCTCTAACATCGGTACAGCGCTGCAGCGAGCGAGAGGTAAGCGCCAGCTCATTGCGACCGACTCTCAGCGACTCACACTGTATTCAACAAGAAAAACAGACACACACAGTGTCGGTGCTCTGGATCTGGTCGCTATTGCATAGAGCAACAGACGCTGTGTGATTAAAGTCTGTTTTTGAACACTTATTCACCAGTAATAAAGCGAAAACACATAGAATTACATTGTTGTAACATTGTGACATTAATACTTTAATGCCAGACCTGTAATGAGAATTCGGCAAAAAAATATTAAAAATCAAAAAAGTTAGCAAAAATTACTTTTTGTAGGCCAGGAGAGGTGACACAATTATTTGAGAGAAAAAAAAAAAATTAAAACAAAAAACCCTGTTTAAACAGAAGAAAAGAAACATCCAATGAAATGTATGGGAGAGCGACAGGTAGCGACAGGTAATACCTGGTGCTCCGGAAGCTAGAGCGCCTGCGCTATACGCTGAGCTGCCTGTAATAATGAATTGTACGCTACATGGCGCTGTTAGAAGCTTGTTAGCTCACCAGAATAGCCTTTATAAATGTGGTATTGCGTACAGCGCCCAGCATTCACCAGACGCTGCCTGCCGCTTACAAGGCACTACTTGCCGCTATCCTGGGATGAATTAACCCCTAAGCAACCCTTTGTCATTCTATAAAGGCAGAGTGCACTGGCACAGAGAAACCAATTCCTTGATGGAATATTAATGATGAGACCAGCGTGCAATTCATTGTGAGATGTTTTTTGCTATAAAACTCAGCTGCAACATATTTAAATAATATATTTTTATTGATATGTTTCATCATGTTTTTGCATTGGAACAAATGCTTATTTAGCTATTTGGAAGTCATAGTATCCTTTTTCCTTGTTTGAACTACAGACTAATGCTTTAAACTTTGCTTTCCAATATGAATATAAGCACAACCTGGAAAATGAAGAAATCAGCCATATCAAGTTTATGATTTGAGGCTTTTCCCCGTCACCCTCACCTTACATGAACTGAAGAGTCTGTTATGAAGAAATGCTACACCCAAGCCCTACAAACAATGGCTATTTTCTCTGCCTTTGCTTCTGGGTGCAGGTAAACTAAATTGACAATAAGTAGTTATTTGCAGCGTTTTTCATTGAGTCAGATACCGAGAAGTTAAACTTCAGCCTGAGATCAATATTGCGGGGGTTGTATGTGCGATTCATTGTGGTTGGCTCCCTCTCTTCCCAGCTGTAGATGTGCTCATCCAAGCAGACCAGCAGTCATGTGATGATAAATATGCGTACTAACAGGAAAGTTTTCGCAACATCTGATCAACGTTAAAGCAGTTTGAAAAAAGACCCACTGGTCCTGCAAATCTGCACAGCCTGGTATATGTGCTTGTAAAGCAGACCCCCAAGCATATATATATATATATATATATATATATATATATATGCCAAATAATTTATTATGGGGTGCACCACTATATCATATGAGAATGTGCTCACTCCTCAACTAATCCAACCATTTCTATGGGAGTGGCCGTGAATAAGCACACACCTCCCTCCCTTTGAGGAGCACCAAAAAATGTATCTAACAAACCTATATATTCAAAATTTAATTTAATGCATATAAGTACATAAAAATACACAAAATACACTTAACACAGGACAGTTAAAACCAAATGGCGGGTCCCTATTATTATTACTCACAATATATATATCTTAGCAAACCCAAATCCTGGGTAAATCACTATAGATTCTCTGTGATGCACATAATACTCCAATAATATGTAGAATCAATATGGGCAATCCTATAACTATGAATAAAGTACAGGAGTCTGTGTGCGCAGGGATGGTGTATCCCTGCACCCCACTTACCCCCGTACCTGTGCCAGCACCCAAGCGGACCCAAAGGGGTCCCTGTACTAAACCCTGCTGTACTAATCAATAATGATGTCCTATAAAAGCTCTAAAATGTATACTCAACCCCTAATAAACAATCCCTGTGCAATACATCTACCAAATAAAGTGCTAAGTGCTGAAACCTATACACACATAAATCTAACTCAATACAAATATATATATGAATAGAACCACTTTTCTAAATATTAAATAATGAAAAACCCATACAATCCATACTAATGAAAGGAGGGGCTACTTATACACCAAAACTGAATAATAGTCCCATCAAGCTTGTGGTTTTCTTCTCCTGGTAGGAATAAAACCCAGGGGTGACAGGTTTAATATATTAGGGGTGACAGTACCTGTCACTCCTGATTTCCTCTTCCTGCCATTGAAATAAAAAAACAGGCCTGGCTGGATATTACTTGATGCTGGGTGTATAAGTGATCAGTCCTCCTGCCATCCAGCATATATTTATATGGATTTTTATCACTGGGCCTCCGTTACTGTCCCGGCTTCCCCCTCCCTTCTTTCTGGGCCCGGGCGATCGTGTTCGGCCCTTCCCACCTGCATGCATTGGCTGAACATTAGGTCAATTCCCCAAATCCTGGACTGGAAATCCCTGAGTTGAGCCTTGAGATTGTGACTTGGGTGGCGCTACTCCTAATTACACAGAGAGAAGTTGCATATTTGTTACTCAAAAGCCCACATATAAGCCCCATCCCTGCCATGCCCATCCGCCCGTAAACTTGCTTGTGTCGCACTTTGAAAGCCAAAAAACACAGTCAGTTTACATATGACCAGGAGGTAGGGGAAGCTATTGCAGGAACGGAACCTACGGAACCCACTACCTATATCATTATATTGGTTGCTTCAATATTGGCCACGACCCCTCAATCATTTTGACAGCCACTGCATCACAACAGATAGCTTCCACGTTACAGGATACTATCAGAAATTGCAGCACTTTTTTACATCTCTTTAAAGTTTTTATAGTAAGCTTCTCTGTAAACTACATGTCAAAATGTTACCGCAATCTTGGCCTCGAACTGGCCTGCAACCTGATTTATTGGTACAGCAAAATGGTCCAAAATCCAAAACTTAAACTGCCTTAAACTTAATCTGCTGCAGGGCTCTAATCTGAGCTGATTTAAGCCACCTCCAGGTTGCCAGAACATTGTGCTTTGTGACTGGCCTTGGTTCTGTGGCTTCCTGACCTTCGCTTGATTTTTGATAGGACTTGATAGGACTAGTTTCAGTCGTAAATTCCACAAGCTTGTCTGTATCCTGGTTCCTAACTCCCCTTTTTGCGTTGAGCTTCATTTACTGGACGAACGATCTTTAGCGGCCCTGATCTGTTGCTGAACTATTCCTTTTTCACATATAGCCACACATTTAAGCTAAGTTTAGGTAGGAATTCAAATAATCATTGCAACACCATGTTGGTTATATAAGAACCCTCACAGCCAGGCTTGTCATACATATGTCCACTTGGCCTTGAAGCAGTCTATATCAAGACAAGATGGAGTTGGATGTCAATCAAATTCTGGTGCTGCCACTAATATTATTCCCCAAAATTTGGCTGAAATGCATCAGAACAGAGGAGAGGCATATTTCAGCAACAAAAGCAAGGATATGTCCCTGTTTCACCACTGATCAGGTGGAGCAGAAAAAATGTTCACAAAACTAAATATATAACTATATAACAGTTGAAAATAGCCAATACCCCTCCATTTCTTCATGTCAATACATTTCCTAATTTTTTTCTGAAGAAAGCCATATTTCAACACTGGAGAATTTTATTAAAAGAAATGAATAATGTTTTAAAGACAGGACATTCAGAAGTGAGTTACAGAGAAAATAGGGTAAAGACAGGAAGTACGTGTACAATGTGATTTTGTGCCATTTTGGGACGCAAACAGGCACACAGGGACTAGATGCACTTCATTTAAAGAGTTAAAGGTCTTTTTTAATTAAACATGGAGGGCATAGGGTTAAACCAGGTGTATTTTCTGCTTTAGATTAGGTTACTTTGACTTTAAGACCTACATCCACCTTCCTGCAACTTTTTGCCAGGGAGGGTCCAAGTTTGCTCCTTCATGGTGTGATGGGGTAGGTTAGGTTAGTCCAGTGCCCCTGTGCACCAGGGCCCTCCCTGACACATAGTTGCAAGTGATGTTTAGATCCACTTTAAGGACCAAAAGGTTTTTGGTTGTAGAGCCATAATATAGCAGAAGCCTGAATATATCTTATGTACATTATTGGGGAAATGGAGTGTAGCAGGAGAATGGATATGGCTGCGTTTTCATGCAGGGCGGAACTTTGGGGAGTGCGCCCAACTGGTCAATGCTCTATTCTCTTCCCCCCGGCTCAGTTTACTGATTCACTGCTCAAACTCCCACCGTCGTCTCAGTTTAAGCACCATGCTTACATCGCTGGCATACCCACATTGCAAGCAATCTGCACTACACGCTGTAAATATTGATGTAGGACAGAGAATACCTTTTGTCTACAAAGCCTGGCATAGAGAGCTGGGAGCAGCTGGCAAGACCGATTTCCTCAAGCGTGGCAGTGCATCAGGAAAGGCGAGGATGTGGCCTGTGCGTGTGTTATGGGCTCGGTGGTGAGGTATGTACTATATAGCAGCAATCCCGGGTAGTTTCTCACAGTGGGGAATCACACATTGGGACACCACGGGGACAGGAAATAAGCCATCTCTGGAGTCTTTTAAACTTCAGGATAGGCATATACAGGTTTTAGTCCACTTTTATGCAGACCAGCAGTGAAAAATGACTTCTAGCAGCATGCTTAATACTGGAGGAATCCCCCCACTTCTGCAATGCCTCCTCAACGGCTGGTAGTTTACCACCCTACACGGTTGGGGGCATGGGGGAATGAACCGACAGCCAATGGCTAGGGAATGCTTCTGCGAGAGGGTACCTTTGCCTGGCATCAGGCTTGATGCTAGGTTATGCACAAGGAGCTTCCGGGAAACCCTGTGCCTGTCGGCGACCATGTGGGGCAGTAGGTGCTTAAGTATTGCGGAAGCAGATAATGTGGCATGGGTGAGTATGCCCCCCCAAAAAAGCCACAGTTCTGAGGCTATAGCATTGGAGGTAGAACATCAGCTGGGGTTTTCTGGCTGGGGGTAGAGTGGGGCCAGGTACAGTGGTGCTGAGAGGGTGACCAGACAGGGGTGTAATTAGCAACAGTACAACTAACCCCTGAGCGGTGCGACCCAATAGGAATCCTCTCAGGTCTCCCTATGGCCAGTGTTCCCCAGGCCATTATATATACATATAAACAATAATAATAAAAATATGGCACTTGTATGTTTTATCAGAGGAGAAATCCATCTGATTTCGTTAATTTGACCAACACCCAAGAACAAGCTTAGGGGAGTGGCATCCAGAATGCTGGAGGCCCCACAGAACGCCCAGCAGACAATTGCCGGACTCCTTTCCGGGTGCTGGCTCGAGGTGAAGTTAAGAATATCAGGCGTCCCCCCCCCCCCCCCCCAAGCTTGTGCTTATTCTCTGTCTGCAGGACAAAAAAGAAAAACGGGTGTGGGTCGGGTTTAAGGCCTAATAACACTTTAGATGCAACTAAAAGCAATGCTTTGTCATTTGTTTTACACTAAACAAATTGTAGTGTAAGAATTTGGGAGCTCTGCTAACAGAAAAGCTGGCATGTTGCAAATATCAGATATTCATGTAAACATCATGAGATACTGATGCCTGCATTTTACCTCTGTTGGCCAGATGTGCAATTATAAATATGATGATCCAATACTGCCCTCTAGTGGCACATTATGCATTAACAGCATCCCATAAGGGTCTGATGTAAAGAGAGAGTATAATTATCATGATAAAGCGTCATCTTCTTTCTTGACACTGTACCAAGTAGTAATGGCAAAGGGTAAAACATACAGTACAAAGACTATAACACATTACAAAAAAAAAAAACAGAATAAAACAGGCACTGTCCTTACACCCTTATAGTTTAAAGGATAGGATGGAGACAAAGGCAGAGATATAAACCTAGAACACCAGCGCATAGTGGCGTTGTGGTTCAGGGATGAATCTTACGGGTAGGCTTTTGAAGAACATGCATCACCCCATGGAAATCTGCTATAAATAAGTTATACATGGGGCAGGGTAGGTATGAAAATGTATTATAATATAACAGTCACATCACAAAGTAACAGTCACATTTGCACAAACTCCCCTTAGAACTACCCCTCTCTCCCTCCTTGAACTTCTCCTATGCTACAGCAACTGACACTACAAGGAAACAAAACACAACCCCCCCTTTTACCATCTACTTTGTAGAGTGCTACAGAAGAAAACTAATGAGTGGATAAGCTGTTCTCCTCTGTTGTAGAACTGCATTACTTACTGCTCCCATCACTGCACTGTCTCCATCTGGCCAACAAATAACTTTCCACAGATTAACTGTCCCACCAGCCTTTTTGTCCGCCTAATTACATTTTCTGTTGGGAGTCATTGTGAAGGGAACTGGAGGGTGATGGGATGAAGGGGGTCAAAAGCAGGGTGACTCACTATTCTGGAAGTTTTAGCACCACGGTTATTAGACCACAGTCAGTGTGCATCCCCTCCCCTCAATTGCTGGCAGTGGTCACTGCTGTCTGGTTTAGGGCTTGCTTCTAGTTTACACATAGCGTGGAAACCCAAACTGGCATGTCCCCCACTTGAGGGAGTAAGCGTATTAGCATTCATTTTTGACTGTTGGTCCAGTTTATACCAAGAAATCACCCAAAATACTGCACACAGAGACCATAGAACAGAGAGACTGTAGAGAAATTACATACAGTAACAGACCACATGAAGAGGGCTCATAGAATACATATCTGTATTAATAAGTCAATTCAACTAGACTTGTGTTTGTTGGTTGTTCTAGACACCCAACTGGCTTTCTTGATACAGAATATCACCATTTTTTTCTGGTGACAAGCAAAACTTCGTCAAGAAAAATAATGTTAACTCCATTTGCCTTACCCTAGCCTTAATACACTGTCCAGCATAAATGAGGACTTGTGCAGAGAAATCACAAAATAAATTATACCAAAAAAGAAATCACAGATTTTTTCATAACCAGAGTGATCACAGTGGATACATTTTCACAGCATGTCTTTTGTATCCAAGTGCCAGAGCTTCTGGTTTAGTCTGAAATCACAAAGTTGTGTGTGATGGAGCTCTCAGGAACCATAACATGGACATGCAGGTGCTCCCACCAAAATCACCCTTGCATACCGTAAATATATGAGTAGTGGCCATAGAACACTGCTGTTACTTGAACCCTTAGCAATATAAAATCTTATATCTGCTTGTCCCTTTTAAATGGCATATCCTTGTAGCAGCCTAAAAACACAGTGGCATAGGCCAACATTGTATAAAATATTTTAATAAAGTGTGAGAGAATATAAAACATATACCGCATTTTTCGCTCTATAAGACGCACCTGCCCATAAGACGCACCTAGGATTTGGGGGAGAAAAATAAGAAAAAAAAATATTTTAAACCAAAAACGCACCATTACAGACAGTGTGGCATTCCCCTTTCCCATTGGCCGTGTGGGATGCCCCCATTCCATAGACAGTGTAGCATGCCCCCATCCCATTCCCCGTTTACCCAGTGTGGCATTCCCCTCCCATTCCCATATAGGCAGTGTACACCCCATTATCATAAGCAGTGTGGCATTCCCCCCTCCTATTCTCCAAATAGGCAGTGTGCCCCCCCATTCCCATTGGCTGTGTGGCATCCCCCTCCCCCCATTAGTATAGGCTGTGTGGCATCCCCCTCTCCCCCCATAGGCTGTGTGGCATTCCCCTCTCCCCCCATTTGTATAGGCTGTGTGGCATCCCCCTCTCCCCCCATAGGCTGTGTAGCATCCCCTCTCCCCCCATTTGTATAGGCTGCGTGGTATCCCCCTCTCCCCCCATTTGTATAGGCTGTGTGGCAACCCCTCTCCCCCTATTTGTATAGGCTGTGTGGCAACCCCTCTCCCCCTATTTGTATAGGCTGTGTGGCATCCCCCTCTCCCCCCATAGGCTGTGTAGCATCCCCTCTCCCCCCATTTGTATAGGCTGTGTGGCATCCCCTATGTATTCTAATCTATCCTGCTGTGGCCCGGGCATGCAATGTATTCTAATCTACCCTGCTGTGGCCCGGGCATGCAATGTATTCTAATCTACCCTGCTGTGGCCGGGCATGTGCTGTGTTCCAAACTACCCTGCTGTGACCCGGGCATGTGCTGTGTTCTAATCTATCCTGCTGTGGCCCGGGCATGTGCTGTATTCCAATCTATCCTGCTGTGGCCCGGGCATGTGCTGTATTCTAATCTACCCTGCTGTGGCCCAGGCATGCGCTGTATTCCAATCTATCCTGCTGTGGCCCGGGCATGTGCTGTATTCCAATCTATCCTGCTGTGGCCCAGGCATGTGCTGTATTCTAATCTATCCTGCTGTGGCCCGGGCATGTGCTGTATTCCAATCTATCCTGCTGTGGCCCAGGCATGCGCTGTATTCCAATCTATCCTGCTGTGGCCTGGGCATGTGCTGTATTCCAATCTATCCTGCTGTGGCCCAGGCATGCGCTGTATTCCAATCTATCCTGCTGTGGCCTGGGCATGCGCTGTATTCCAATATATCCTGCTGTGGCCCGGGCATGTGCTGTGTTCCAATCTATCCTGCTGTAGGCCGGGCATGCACTGTATTCTAATCTATCCTGCTGTGGCCCGGGCATGTGCTGTATTCCAATCTATCCTGCTGTGGCCCAGGCATGTGCTGTATTCTAATCTATCCTGCTGTGGCCCGGGCATGTGCTGTGTTCCAATCTATCCTGCTGTAGGCCGGGCATGCACTGTATTCTAATCTATCCTGCTGTGGCCCGGGCATGTGCTGTATTCTAATCTATCCTGCTGTGGCCCGGGCATATGCTGTATTCTAATCTATCCTGCTGTGGCCCGGGCATGTGCTGTATTCCAATCTATCCTGCTGTAGGCCGGGCATGCACTGTATTCTAATCTATCCTGCTGTGGCCCGGGCATGTGCTGTATTCTAATCTATCCTGCTGTGGCCCGGGCATATGCTGTATTCTAATCTATCCTGCTGTGGCCCGGGCATGTGCTGTATTCGAATCTATCCTGCTGTGGCCCGGGCATGCACTGTATTCTAATCTATCCTGCTGTGGCCCGGGCATGTGCTGTATTCTAATCTATCCTGCTGTGGGACGGGCATGCGCTGTACTCCAATCTATCCTGCTGTGGGCCGGGCATGTGCTGTATTCCAATCTATCCTGCTGTGGCCCGGGCATGCGCTGTACTCCAATCTATCCTGCTGTGGCCCGGGCATGTGCTGGGTTCCAATCGATCCTGCTGTGGCCCGGGCATGTGCTGTATTCCAATTTTTGCTGCTGCAACCCTAGACATACACCGTATTTCAATCTATCCCACTGCAGCACTGGGAATGTACTGTATTTTAATCTATGCCACTGCGGCTCTGGGCATGCACTGTATCCCAGTCTATCCCACTGCAGCACCTGGGGATTACAGCATACCTATGCTGTCTGACACATCAACTAAAGATGCACACACATAGAACCAGAACTCTGAACACGACTGACTACTAAGTCAGCCAATCAGTGCAGCAGAAACACAACTGCTGCACAGTTATTGGCTAGGCAGACAGTGATTCTGGCCGCTGAATGCTGGGGAACAGCTGCCTGCTGCTGGTCAGGTGAGCCCCATTTTTATTTTTAACTGCCAAATTGGGCTCAGCATAGAGTATACAACATATACTTTGATGTCTTCACTTTCATCAGATACAGTCAACCAACACTAATAATAATAATGTGCATATATGATCAATGTATGCTTGCGCATTGTGAAATGCATCAGTGAACACACTAGGGGGCAGTGAGTGCACATGTGCCTGGAGCAGTGGGGGGAAATCGAAAAGTTAGGTGCCTTGCTCAAGGGTACTACAGTCATGTCCCATCCAGGAATAGAACCTCCTTCAGTGAAACGTTGTCTTGTGTTTGGCCACCGATGGTCATGAGGTCAAGAGTCTACCTGATGTGATGAGGCTGGTGGCCAATCAAGGGCCCAGTTTTCTTTATTGCATGGCATGGCCCGCGTCAGTATTCATAACAGTTGGATTATTCCGCCACAAGGTGGCGCAGTGGTACTGCAGAAAAGCTGTGGCTTGTCCCAGCTCGCCGCTGCTTTCTTGCCTGTCTCTCTTCCCCCCCCTCTAACTTGGTTGGGGAGTGAAAGGGGGGTGGGTGGTGGTAGCGAGTAGTCATATCTGTGGTGTTTTTACATTATTTGGTGTGTTTTCTGGTGTTTTAAGCTGCCGTGCAGCTTTATACTGCGTTCCGCGGCTATAACCAGAGGTGATTTTGCTTTGTCATGGCGCCGGCCGGGCCACGTGAGCGCAGTTTTACGCGCTCTTCAGGGGGGGTGGGCGGTTGATGACGTGTATTGCGTCGCTCACCTCGCGGCCCGCCCCTCAGGGTACCTCTGCCGGCGCCATTTTGGACGAGCTGCGCGTCTGGATTTCTCCCTTCCTGGCTGCAGCGCTGCTTTCTCCGGTGGGTCGCCTTATTCAGCGGTCTGTGCCTGTGTGACCCCGCTGTGTCTTTGGTCCGTGAGTCCTCCTTGGGGGGTTTTTAATTGATTTGGGGTTTTTTGCTGCGGGATGCTTATGTGTGATTTTACTTATGTCTTTCAGGTGGGATACCATTGGGTTGTGGTTTCTCCCGGCTCCACTCCTTCCTCCCCCTCATCCCCCCTTTATTAATGTCTGGGGGAATCCCGTGGGAGGACATCCCGGGTGGCTTCTGTATTAAGCCTGTACCCACTGCTGGCCTATTGCGCTTGTGCTAATCACTATATGGAGGCTTCTGGGGATAGCGTGATTGGGGGCCCTTCGGGGCAAGCACGGCTGTGTTCCATGTGTGGGGTATCCCCTGTAAGTAACAGTGTCACGGTGTGCGTGCCGTGCGATGAAAGTGTCCTTGCGCTTCAAGCTGGTTTGCCTGCTTCGCTTCCCAGCTCTGCGCCTCACTCAGCTTCACCTACTCCCCCGCTCCTGCACTTGGGCCCCAGTGAGGGGAATGTTGGCAGGGAGTCACATTCTGATTTGGCTCTGCGGGTGGCTAACATTGAAAAGCAGCTTGCCAGGAATGCTCTTAGAAAGGCTTCTGGCAAGAAGAGACACCTGGACCCCAGGCCTGCTCCCCTTACTGAGATGTATGTGGGGATTGATGATCTTGGTGACTGTCACCCCCTTGAGATGGGGGTGCTTTCCCAGGATTCTGACTCCTCTGGGAACCAGCAGGAGGGTTGTGATAGTGACCCTGGCTCTACGTCCGGTGAGGAATCATGGTACCCTGAGGACACTGAGAATATGCTGTCACATATTTTTGACATTTTGCACATTGCTGCCCCTGAGGTAGCTAAAAAAAAGCAGAGGGAGCTTTTTCGCCCTGGTAAACAGCGTCTAGAGTTCCCTGAGCAGGAACATTTTACCACCTTGGTGCTTAAAGAATGGGAACGTCCTAACAAGTTGCCTGCGGTGCCCAAGGGTTTGGATAAAATGTATCTCTTTCCTGTTGATCTTGTTAAGAGGTGGTCATTTCCTCCTGAAGTGGACGCTCCCGTGCTAGGCTTGTCCAATACTTCGGTCATGCCTTCCCCTGACACTACCACTCTGAGGGACGGAGAGGAGCGGCGCATGGATCAAGTGGCCTGCCATGCTTTTACCTGTGTGGGGGCTGGCTTGCGCCCTGTATGTGCTGCCACCATTACTGCTATTGCCCTTAAGAAACTGCTTAAGCGTCTTCTTGATGTCACAACAGCTGGTAGTGTGGGGGAAGAATATAGGACTCTTTTACTTTGCACTGATTTTGTGGCCTTTATCCTTACTGCTATGGATGATGCTGTGCGGCTGTGTGGAAGGACCTCTGCGCTCTTGGTGGCTATGCGCCGCTCTGTCTGGTTGCGCCAGTGGGCAGCTGACGCTACGGCTAAGAAAGCTCTCACTAGCCTCCCCTTTGTGGGGCTGCAGCAATTTGGGGAACGGCTTGATGTTCTAGCCAAGGATGGGAGGCTGCCTCAGCGTAGGAGGCAGTCCCGGCCCTTTCTGGGGTCCTCTGCCCCCCTCCCTTCCTTTCGCATTCCCAGAGGGGGTCGTGACTCCCTCCTCTCCAGTGGTCACAGAGATTCTTGGGGCCGTGGCAGAACCCGTGGTCGTCCCGGTCTCTCCTGGAATCCTAAGCCCAAACCCTCTCCCAAGCCCCCTCAGCCATCCGGGTGGGGGGGCGGCTTCGGCTCTTTGCTCACGTCTGGAGGCTTCAAGTCTCGGTTACAAGATAGAGTTTGCAGCCTGGCCCCCCCCAAGATTCATCAGATCCCGGATGTCTTTAAACCCCCTGTCCGCTCAGCGATTGCTTCTGGCTGTTCATTGCCTGTTAGAGTCCGGAGTCATTTGTTCGGTGCCTCATCAAGAAAGAGGTCAGGGGTACTATTCCAATCTTTTCACGGTCCCCAAAAAGGATGGCTCTCTGAGGCCCATTCTGGATCTGAAGGGCCTCAACAAATTTGTCAGATTCAAGCATTTTTGCATGGAGACGCTGCGCTCTGCTGTCAGTACCCTTCGCCCGGGCGACTTCATGACCACTGTGGACATCAAGGATGCTTATCTTCATGTGCCTATCTTTCCAGGTCATCAGAGATTTCTAAGGTTCAAGCTGCAGGATCAGCATTACCAGTTTGTGGCTCTACCCTTCGGTATCACCTTGGCACCTCGGGTGTTCACCAAGGTGCTGGCGGTAGTGATGGCTCTGCTAAGAAACCAGGGCATCCGCATCATTCCTTACCTGGACGACATCCTGATTGTGGCCGAGTCTTTTCCTCAGGCCAAGCGGGACACTCAAATGGTGACATCCACTCTGGAGTCTTTCGGCTGGGTGATCAACTATCCCAAGTCTTCTCTGTCCCCATCATTGGTGAGGACCCTTCCTGGGCATGACTCTGGATACCTCTCAGGTCAAGGTGTTCCTTCCTCAGCAGAAGGTGGAGGGTCTTCAGCTGCAGGCTCGGGCTCTGCTGTCGTGTCCTCATCCCTCCATCCGTCAGGGGATGCAGTTGGTGGGCCTGATTGTGTCCTGCTTCGAGGCAGTCCCCTTTGCTCAGTTTCACATGAGACCTCTTCAGTTGCACCTCTTGTCAGTTTGGGATCGGGACCCTGTGTCCCTGGATCAGGAATTTGTTCTGTCTCCCCTGGCCAGACAGTCTCTCTCGTGGTGGCTGGACTCAAGGAACCTTCTGGGGGGCAGGTCCTTCCTGCCCCCTGCCGGGAAACGATCACCACGGATGCCAGTCTGACCGGCTGGGGAGGCTTCTGGAAGTCCCTGAGGTTCCAGGGTCGGTGGGGCCCACAAGAGGCCCATGCTTCCATTAACGTCCTGGAACTGAGGGCAATCAGGTTGGTTCTTTCTCGCGTATCCACTGACCTCCTGGGTCGGGCTGTTCACTCAGACAACCAGACGGCGGATGCCTACATCAACCATCAGGGAGGGACTCGAGCAAGCGAGCCTTCAAGGAAGTGTCCCTGATTCTGTCTTGGGCGGAACAGCATGTTCCCTGCATCTCAGCGGTCTACATCCCCGGGGTGGAAAACCAGGTGGCGGACTCCCTGAGCAGGGAGACGTCTTGTCTGGGGGAGTGGTCTCTCAACAACCAGGTGTTTCTCTCCCTCTGTCACCGCTGGGATCAGCCGGATGTGGACCTGTTTGCGTCCCGTCACAATCACAAACTTACCAGATTTGTCTCTCTGTCTCAGGATCCTCTGGCCTTCGCCACGGATGCCTTGGCAATACCTTGGATGGAGTTTCAGCTTCTCTATGTGTCCCCTCCGTTTCCTCTCCTGGGCAGGGTCATGCGCAAGATAGCCCAGGAGCGGGTACCAGCCATACTGGTGGCCCCTTGTTGGCCAAGAAGAGTTTGGTTCGCAGACGTCGTGCAGTTGGCAGTAGACCGACACGTCCTGCCCAAGGATCCAGATCTTCTCACTCAGGGGCAGCTACGCCATCCCAATTTACAAACTCTGGCTTTAACGGCTTGGCTGCTGAAACCTCCATATTGATGGAAAAGGGGTTGCCTGCTTCTTTTGTTGATACCATGATTCGGGCCAGGAAGAAGTCCTCGTCCTTTATCTATTACAGGGTCTGGCATGCTTACATTGCTTGGTGTGAGTCCAAGTCTCTTCCCTGTTGGGTGTTTTCTATTCCCAGGATTCTGGAATTCTTGCAACATGGTTTGGATCAGGGCCTTCAACTTAGTACCCTAAAAGGCCATGTTTCAGCTCTTTTTTTTCCAAAGATCTTTTGCCACTCACCGGTTGGTTAAAGCCTTTTTTCAGGGTGTTTCTCATGTGCGCCTACCCCGTAAGCATTTGCTACCAGTCTGGGATTTGAATCTGGTGTTGTCTGCTCTGCAAGGACCTCCCTTTGAGCCTATCCGTGAAGCTACCTTGTCTATTCTGACTCTTAAGGTAGCCTTTCTGGTGGCTATTACTTCTGTAAGGCGAGCTAGCGGCACTTTCCATCAAACCTCCTTATTTTGAGAGACATCAGGATAAGGTGGTGTTCCGGCTCAAGCCGGACTTCCTGCCAAAGGTTGTGTCTGCCTTTCATCTTAATCTGGACATTGCCTTGCCTTCATTGTGTCCTAATCCTGCTAATTCCAAGGAGCGGACTCTGCATTCCCTGGATGTGGTCAGGGCTCTGAAGTTTTATTTGGTCACCACTGAGCCTTTCAGGAAGTCTGATGCTCTTTTTGTTCTCACTTCTGGACCTAGAAAGGGTTTGCCTCCGGCTAAATCAGCAAGTGGATCCCTCAGGCGGTGGTTCAAGCCTATTCTGCTAAGGGAAAGGAACCCCCCTTTAGGATTACTGCTCATTCCACTCGTGCTATTGGTGCTTCTTGGGCTTTTTAGCACCAAGCTTCTGTTGAACAAGTGTGCAAGGCCGCTACTTGGTCTTTTTCCAAGTTTTACAAGGTTGATATTAAGGCCTCAGCGGATGCTGCTTTTGGCCGCAAGGTGCTTCAGGCGGTAGTGACTTGAACTACTGGCCGTTACTCTTTGGGGATCCCACCCTACACTGGACACTGCTTTTGGATGTCCCAACTGTTATGAGGCCATGCCATGCAATAAAGAAAAAAGCAATTCTGTGAGTACTCACCTGTAGAATTGTTTTTATTCTTGCATGGCATGGCCCGCTTCGCCCCACCCTTGCTATCGTTATTCTTGGTTGCCTCTTTATGGTGATTGTTCCAAGTTAAATGTTTTTTTTTTTTTTTTTACCTTTTTCACATTTTTTACTTATTCTCTCCCAGCTTCTTGTCTCGCTGCTTGTGTACGCTGGGATACTCTATAGTTAAGCCTGTTTTTATAGGGAGCCAGGACAAGCCACAGCTTTTCTGCAGTACCACTGCGCCACCTTGTGGCGGAATAACCCAACTGTTATGAATACCGAAGCGGGCCGTGCCATGCAAGAATAAAAACAATTCTACAGGTGAGTACTCACAGAATTGCTTTTTTGCTAAGAAAGTAAGAATCAGGTAATAAAAATAGGCTTGCAGGGGTGGTATGCACAAGGGGACATCAGCAATGGGGATGCCCTCCCATATGGTGATCAACATCCAATTTTTATAAAAAAAACTTTAAGCCCACACACACCTGTTAACTCCACATACACATTAACCTGCCCCACAAGTGTTTCCTCACACATATCTGTTAACCCCTCCACACATACACAGTTAAACCCCCAAACATGCCAGTTAGCCCCCCACATTCACAGTTAAAGCCGACCAACACCCTCTGTGGTGAGGGTGTTGGTGGCCGCCGGCACCACTGCTATGGGGAGGCATCCTGAATGCTGGAGCCCCCAGCACACCTGTAATCCTTACCTTATGCTCGCTCCCTTGCTGGGATACCAGTGCGGTGATTGGCTGTCTGGCGCTCACGTTGGCAGGACATTCGAGCAGGAACGTCGGGCAGCCAATTCCAGCACTAGATTCCCTGCAGGGGAACCAGATTAAGGTAAGGATTATGTGCGTCCTGGGGGTTATGTGCCGAGGGGGTCCAGCATTCTGGATGCCCCCCCAGCCTATCATATTGCAGTAGAACCGGCGGCCACCAACTCCCTCGACACAGAGGGTTTTGGTTCACTTTAACTACCGCCCAATTAGACACAGTTAACCCCCAGCCCCCACACACCTGGTAACCCTCCCCAGAAACAAACACCTTAACCCCCACCCCATAGTGTTCCCACAGTGTTCCCCCCTCTATGAATAGGTCTACTAGAGAGGGAGGCAGAAAAATACTGGTTCAGCTATTGCTGCTCCTACCCCACTGCCTGTCATGGCCTCATAATAAGTACACCCCTGGTTTTACCTCTCTGTGTGCCCACAATACATTATGTAACTACATTTTAAAAATCTGGTAGGTAATAAAGAACCAGCAAGGTATCATTTAATCCCAGTACTCAGCTGCGAATAAAGATATGTATTTATGAGATAAAACCCAAGTTAACATTTTTTAAAGCAATCTCACTCCTGCTTGTGTCCCCAGAGCCAGAAACTCACCTGGCTGTCATGTGGGTCCTACAACAGTCTGCTAACGGATGTAATCTCGAAGGAAATGAACATTAGCACACCTGGCAAGGGGGCTTGTGGTCAATCCTTCAATGTGGGGAGCGCTCTCCAGTCAACAGGGAAGCCGGGGATGAGGCCAGTGGGATGGTCATGTTAATCGGCATTCTTGAGATCAGCCAATCAGCAATCTCAAAAATGGCATGTGGATGTGGCCTTGGCAGTGGAAAACCCAATTTTTTTAAAACCAGGCCACCGTCGAGCTGGCTGCATTGCCAAAGTTCAACATAAAGTCTCTTCAATTCAGAATATAATGACAGGTGCAAGAAATCATAAACAGTCCATTTTGTTTAGGCATGCAGCAAAGTCTCACTCAGGCTCCACAATAGAGACTGGCTGTCTCATCACACAGCTTCACCCCTGCCTGCAGGACAACTGCAGGCTTTTCTATCCATTGATGAGCAAGGCACAGGCACCTATGCGGCTGAGACAGGCAAACTCTGGCCTGGAGGGAGGGGAACAGCAGGTCCCATTACCAACCTTACCTGCCTTTCCATAGAAATCCAGGCCACAGTAAAAATTAAAGAAAATACTTCAGTGCTCTAAAGCACTAAAGCGAACAGCCTCCTGGTCCTCTCATCTCACCCAGGCTAGCATTCTAGGAGAAATGTACACCCCCTCCATAGTATAGCCCACTACATGCCTACACATGTTTCTGCAGATGTTTGCCAAGACCTGTTTTTAACCAGATATAGAGAAAGATTATAGGATTGGTTGTGAGCTAACAGGGTTGAGTGCTGTGCCTTTAAGACTTGTGTATTCTAATTGCCCTGCTCACGTGTAACCCCCGGGTTAGTTATAAATTGATCTGACCAGCTGCCACCTCTCCTTCGTGTCTCTTGATATTGTTCAAGCACATGGGGTGGTGGACCATCACCCTCCCGTGATCGGCCCGGGAATCTATAAGATTCCCGGGCCGATCACCTCCCTCCCCGCGGGACATCCGAAATCGGGATGTCCCGCGGGGTGAAACCCCCCAAACACCCCAAATCCCCTTACCTTGTCGCCCCTCTAGACCTGCGCGTGCCCGCGCCGGCCGTCTGTGAATGGCCGCCGCAGGCGCGCGCGCGTCTGGAGTGACGCGCGGGAGGCGGCGGCGGAGGAGCCGCTTGTCCGCGGCTGTCAAAACGCTTGTCCGTCAGCGCGGGGAGCGGGGAGAGGTGAGTTTTTTCGGGTGATCGGGGGGGTTTCACACAGTGGGGCACCCCGATCGGGGGTGCCCCACCGAAGTGGACCAAGACCCAGGATAGTCAAAATCATGGGTGTTGGTCCACTTTAAGCTGTATGGGGGAGGCTTTCGACCATTTCCCCCCATTTCATGCATTCTAGGTAATAGGGCAACCTCAGGTAAGCTGCTCCCAATGAATCCAATGCATTGTATGTACCAAAGGACCACAGCTAAACTGAGGCACCTCGGAGTTTGGTGGTGCAGCTTTAGCATAATTCTGCAGATGTATGCCAACCGTGTCCACTGTTTTAACCATATTTTTAAGACTATAGATTATAGGATTGGTTGTGAGCTAAATGGGTTGAGTGCCGTGGCTCCTTCAAGCTTTGTCTAAATACTATTGAACATCTGTGGAAGGGGCTGATACATGCAGTCTGGAATAGCCACTCTTTACACCTGGGACAGATGAAGCAATTTTCCCATGCGGAGCGGTCCAGAATACCTGTGGAGAGGTGCAGAAGTATCAGAATTACAGAAATTGTTTGCAGTGAATTTCTCAAAAGGTTGTGAAACAAAACATTAAAAGCTTCCCCCTGCCCTTCCTGCCCAAGTTTCTCAGGTGATGCAACCAGTTTGGCGGTGGCACAGTTTTCCCCCAAGAATGTTTTTCCCACTCCCGAAGCCACACCCACACAGCATTTTTGAGATTGCAGAATGGTTGATATCAAGAGGTCTGGGTAATATATACGATCGGCTGCAGGCATACCCGTCTCACCTGCTCCCAACCTGTCTGAATGGCTTGGAGTGGGAGTGCACCAGAGATGCCAAGGATGTGGCCACCAGTCAGTTAATTTTAGCAGGAGACAACAGCAACAGGGGCTTTCATGGACCCACAGATTTCAACCCAGAACCCAATGCTACATTTAAAGTGGATCAATTTGGGATGCCCTGCTATGTCAAACTCCTGTGTCATAGTGAAGTTGCAGACTCCCATCTAAGCAGTGCTGCATGCAGTGCATATTAATGGCCGGCATATGGCCCCTGACACAAAGCCTGGCATGAGAGAGTGGCTAAATTCCTCCCTGAGATGTTGAGTGAATACTGGGCTCACACAATTGGGATATCCCAAGGTTATGTGATCAGCAGCCCCCCCGAGTTTTTTGGCTCCAGGGCAGCCTGGTTGGTCTACTTTAACATTACAACAAATAACCCATTTGGTGCACTATTGTGATGATAATGAAGAGAACAGACACATCACTGAAGTCTTCTCCCAGGAGGGGGCTGGAGAGATGTTGTGTCCCAACATTTTGGTCTGTTTTAAATTGACATAAAAATAGAGTATCAAGCTTTTTAGGATGAAGCTAGTCACAGCCAAGAAAACATTTATTTTATTCTATAATTTTATTTTCATTTTTATCTGAGCCATATTTGTGGTTTAGTTCGCATTCCCATTCTTGTATAAATATTTGTACTTAAAGCAGATAAATTACTTCCCAATGTTTATGAGATCCACTTTGCTTTACTTGTATGTGTTTAACTCTCCAGGAAAGTTCTTTAAACAAACACAAGGGGCCTGATTCAGAGCCCTTCTCGCACGCATTCCCGCCAGCGGTGATGACGTCAAAAGACCATATTTGGTCTATTTTTTTGATTCAGAGCCCTGATTGGTGGGTTTTTAGACCTATAAAAGCCGTAGGTTTCCAGTTCAAACTTACACCATCTTTTTGCTGGAGGGAAAACTTAAATGGTCTCTTGTTGTTAGTGAAAATACAGCCTACAACCTTTGCACCTATGATGGAGCCCCTTCACGAGTTCTATGAAGAGTACAAGCATCTGTAGCAGTGGAGATTAGGTATACTCGCAGTCAGCTGGATATAAATCACATAACTGATCAGCAGGTGTTCAAATTGACCCGACTGAACCGCCTTTCTCTTGAGAAGCTTTGCTCAGAGTTGCGGCCATGGTTGACCCACGCCACAAGAAAGGGGCATGCAGTCAGATGTATGACCAAATTGGTTAACTGTCTCTTTCTCTGACAGCATGGCAGGCTGGAACGCAGTGAGGTTGTGTTTTCTCAACATTGCGAATATGCCAAGTGTCATGGATGCCATCGATTGTATGCATGTGGCCCTGTTTCCCTCAGCTACTAAGGAGTATATGTTTTGGTATATTTAGGTCCACATTGCTCTTCCTTGTAGCCCACTCTCCTCTCTTGGGGTAGCCTAGCGTCCTCTCCCCCCAAACAGCTTCTCTGTGTCTCAGTCTGTTTAGGTCCACATTGCTCCTCCTTGTAACCCACTTTCCTCTCTTGAGGCTAGCCTAGCTTCCCCTCCCCAAAACAGCTTCCCTGTGTCTTAGTCTGTTTAGGTCCACATTGCTCCTCCTTGTAGCCCACTCTCCTTTCTTGAGGCTAACCTAGCTTCCCCTCCCCCTAAACCGCTTCTCTGTGTTTCAATCTGTTTAGGTCCACATTGCTCTTCCTTGTAGCCCACTCTCCTCTCTTGGGGCTAGCCTAGCTTCCCCTCCCCCCAAACAGCTTCTCTGCGTCTCAGTCTGTTTAGGTCCACATTGCTCCTCCTTGTAGCCCACTTTCCTCTCTTGAGGCTAGCCTAGCTTCCCCTCCCCCAAACAGCTTCCCTGTGTCTTAGTCTGTTTAGGTCCACATTGCTCCTCCTTGTAGCCCACTCTCCTCTCTTGAGGCTAACCTAGCTTCCCCTCCCCCTAAACAGCTTCTCTGTGTCTCAGTCTGTTTAGGTCCACATTGCTCCTCCCTGTAGCCCACTCTCCTTTCTTGAGGCTAGCCTAGCTTCCCCTCCCCCAAACAGCTTCCCTGTGTCTTAGTCTGTTTAGGTCCACATTGCTCCTCCTTATAGCCCACTCTCCTCTCTTGAGGCTAACCTAGCTTCCCCTCCCCCTAAACAGCTTCCCTGTGTCTTAGTCTGTTTAGGTCCACATTGCTCCTCCCTGTAGCCCACTCTCCTTTCTTGAGGCTAGCCTAGCTTCCCCTCCCCCAGCTTCCCCGTGTACCATTTTGCCCTTGTTTTACTTATTTTTTCTGTTCATTTGTTGTTGCCAGTCTAGTGACCTTTTTTATTTGTGCCTTCATTTCAGCAACCGCAAGATGGGCCACTCTCTTAATGTCCAGTGTGTCGTGGACCGGATCTTCGCTTTGCCAGTGTTTTGGCTGGCATCCCTGGCTCCTCCCACAATGTATTTATATTGTATTTATATTGGAGTTCCAGCTTTTAGACCCATTTGAAAGTGACAAGCACACTGGCAGTTGGTCTGTTTATTGCTGGAGTGGATATGCATGTTTATTAATAATGTAGCATTTGCAATGTTTTTTTTTTTTTTTTTCTAGCATGTGCCCCCCTTTTGTAATTGGTCCAAGTTTATTTTGTTAGCCAATTGGCCAATTGCCTGCCTTGCCTTTTGCTTCTTTGGCCTTACTCTTTAGTGACACTTACTATTTGGACTAAGCTGTTTTTGTGGTGTGTTGCCTGTTAGTAATTTTACTTTTAGGTGATTCAGGTTATCCTGGCTCCTGATGCCTTAAGAAGGCTTAAGGCCCCAGACACCTGGCCAGGAGGCATATAATGGGGTCCACCGCTGCACAACGGCTGTAGTAGAGCGTGCCTTCAGGCTTTTGAAGGCCCAATTTCACTGTCTGGACCATAAAGGGGGCTAAACGGAGTGCATCAGCCTGCATAACTTTGCCTTAAAGGAGCACTATTGTGAACAAATGGCCCAGTAATAAAAATTCATATAAATATGCTGGATGGCGGGGGGACAGATCACTTATACACCCAACATCAAGAAATGTCCAGCCAGGCTTGTTTCTTTTATTTTAATGGTTGGAAGAGGAAATCAGGGGTGACAGGTTCTGCAACTCTTCATAGAATAACTCTTCCACCCCTGGATTTTGTTCCTACTATGTGAGAATAAATCACAAGCTTGGCAAGAGTTTTATTCAGTTTGGGTGTATAAGTGACCCCTCCTCTCACTAGTCGACCTGTGTGTATGGATTTTTAACATTACACAATCTTGTAATAGTGCTCCTTTAAGCGAGAGGGTGGCAGCATATTTGGAAGAAACAAGCCCTGCTTGTGCTCCAGAGATTCTGGGGTATCTGTATGCTGGCACACAGAGCCGTGCAAGCCAAACCATTCACCAGCATTTGCTGGACTCCACTTTTTCTTGAATTTTGTTAGGTAATTTTTTATTTCTTATATCCCTTGCCTTGTCTAGGTGTGAACATCCAAACAAGCTCCTTTTTTTTGGTATGTATTCTCTAGTTACATGTTAATGGTCACAGCTTGTCGGGTTATGGCACAACTGTGGATGGAACAGAAAATTGATACATACAAATGTGCCTGTGTGGCGTAACTAAAGCTTTGGGACCCCCACAACCCAAAGTCCTGCATGGCAGGTTAGGGGGATGTAGCCTGGCTTTGAGTGTTTGCAGCTTGCTGTGCCTCAAGCATCTCCTGCCTTTGAAGGGCAACCTGGTTGGCCTCCAGCCCTTGAATGGCAACCTGGTAGGCCTCCACCAGAACCCCAGCCAGCGTCTCCATCTGCTGGTGGTGGAAATGCTGCACCACAACCACTGCAGCCAGGTCATGGAGCAAACTGGCGGTTTGTTGTTACTTTACACTATTTTAAAATATCTATTGGCATTTTGCCGAAAAGTGGTGCTATTGGGCCAACAGTTTTCTTTCATGATTTGGCACTGCCTTACCAAAGACAGGTGATGCCTGGCTGCAGGCTGGGACTGTCTTCCTGCTGGACGCTCTGTGGAGCTGTTGGGGCTGCTACTGGCAGAATGAAGCTGGAGCTGCTGGGAGGAGTGGTGATGGCCAGTGTCTCTGGTGCCAGCAGCTGGTGGAGGTGTCCAGATAATATTGGTGGTCTCATCCAGATGTTCAGCGTGCCCTTCCTCCAGCTTATTAATTTCATTCAGGAGAGGTGCCATCTGGGTGGAGAAAGGTCAACATTAGTATTAGTTTTTCAAAATGTTACCACACAGCCTCTAGGGCCCAAAACTTTACCCTGGGTTCACCCTCCTCCTGCACCCTATCCCCTGCCCTTTGGATATAAAGCTCACTCATCTACCTAATCCCTGTATGTTCTCTTGGTGGCTGGCTGGTGGGTGGGCCAGACTTGATGTTGTTGAGGGCCAGCCTTGATGTTGCTGAGGGGCCAGCTGTTGCTGCAGGTGGCGGGTCTTCCCGGTGAGGTGCTGCTGGCTGGGTCTTGCTGCAAAATAAAGGGGAAACTACCAGTGCATGGTAGTGTGTGTCGTGTGTCTTCCAATTGTGGTCTTCTCACACCTATGTTAGGGGTTACATATAAAGGTTGCCTAATACCCTTGGTGTGTGTAGTCACACAACATATGTTGCGCAGACAAGCCCGACAAGCCATGTCGGCTGTACATGAGGGAACTAAGGTTGGTGGTCGGCGTGTTTGGTTGGCCTACTCCCCCTGTAGTTTTGGGGAGTCCCCCACCAGTTTGCAAGCTATATTCAAACAAAGAAAAGGGTGGCTTTAGTGAGTTGTCTAATGTTTCCGGTACAAGCAGTCCTCTGGATGTTCAGCACTTACAACCTTTCAGCCTGTCTGGAGTTTCCGGCGAACCACCACCTTCAGGTAGTCCCACTTTTTCTTGGCCCGGGCCCCATCCTTGGGTTCTGGTCCCACCCCTGACACGTTACGGGCAATCTCCAACAATAACTCCTCCTGCAATGCTTTGGGGGTTGAGTGGGACTGGGACCTAGCCAGTCGATCAGAATTTTTGGCAACACTATCCAGCAGAACCTCCAGCTGGGCATCATTAAATCAGCCAACTTAACCCTTGTTAGTTTGCACCCAGGGTGAGTGGCCGATGCTGGGGTTTGCTGGGAGGTGTCTTGGCTGAAGGGGAAGTCACTATGCCCACTCCCATATTCAGTTAGTCTGAATTACTGTCTCAAGTAATGTCTATACGATGACTGGCGCCTGACCAGGTGAAAGGTCCACTTCTCTGGGGTCTCCTTGCTGCACACCCATGATTCCAGCTTTGCGCGGGATTAAGTTAACCAGGGTCAGCTCCGGTGTTTTGTAAACCCCTGGGCGACAGAATCCCAGCCTCTTGCGTCACATGAAACCCTCTGGGATGACTGGTGTACTCACCACACATATTAAAGCGGGGTTTTGGTATTTGCCCCCAGGGCATCCCGATTTGGGATCACCCATTATGTAAAACCCCCCATTCACTTACATGACTGCCAACCCAACAGTGCATGCGCAGGCTTGTCCAATGAGAGCCATCTGCTGTGACTGTCATTCACCAAACAGCTCTCAGCCAGCAGCCAGCCCTGGACTCTCTTAGAGCCACACAGTATGGATTTTGTTATGCTTTCACACATTCCTGTTCAGCATCCCAGTTCAGGATGTCCCTGGAAGAGGGATTCAGCCAGCCCTGAAGTCTCATTGGGATGCCTCATTATGTGAAACCCCCTAGAACACAGCTATTCACTCACCTCTTCCTTGTTCCAATGGCACATGTGTGGAGTCTCATCAAATGAGAGCCTTCTGCCGTGACTTTGGCAGGTGGCTCTCATTGGACGAGAGCCTATGCATTCACCGTTGGAACAAGGAAGAGGTGAGTGAATAGCTCACACAGCCCTGAATGCCCCAGGAGAAAGCCAGCAGCCACCCCTGGAATCTCTTAGGGCCAGACCATATGGGTTTTGTTACGCTTTCACACAACCCTGTTCGAGATGCCCCAGAGAGAGGGAATTACCCTGGTTTTGGTCCACTTTAATCAGCTAATCCACCTTAGGAAACATTCAGCTTATCCAGCAAAAGCAGAATACTTTCTAAGGTGGGTAAGCTGAATTTCATTCATAACTGAAGGAGGGTGAGGGCAGCTTCTGGCTGAAATACACAACTCCCATTTTACAGATGCAGAATGGTTGCAGAATAGAACACACTACATAATAGTCCTCCTCCTTGTAGTGTCCCTTTTAAGATGTTTTTTAGCTGGGGCAAGGTGAGATTGTTTGTCATCTCTAGCATGTTCCTGAGATGTAAGCCTGGACTGATGGCTTTCGCCAAAGCTTCAATGATATCCGTGTCTTGATACCCTTTCTGAACCCCCAAGTCTGGTGAATAAGATTAGTATAAGACAGTCTCACCCTCTGCTCTTGCTCCCGATCTGGCCATTTATCTTGAACTCTTTCTCTGGTGTGGGAATGGTTCTCCTTGTTGGAGTCACAGGCTTGGACTTGCTTGGAGACTTACTGGTGCCCAATACCCCCACCAGCAAGGTAGCTGATTCTTGCACAGTCTGCTGCATGGCAAGGAACTGGTCCTGTCAGGTACTGGGACTGTTTCTGTGTCTCCTGCCCCCAAATTGGTGATAAACTGCAAATGTCCATGGTAACCTTCTCTTCATCACTCTCATCCACCTCATCTAGTACTTTATCTAGTACTGTTAATGACTGGGGTCAGGTGTCGGCGTGTCGGGGCATGGATGAGACATTCTTCTGGTACCTTGGCATGCCTTGCCACTGAAACCAGTTCAGCATGGGTTAATGGCAGAAGGGATTCACTAATAGCATCTAGTTACTGCTACACATTCATGAACACTTTTCTGCTAAAATCAGCCCAATTATACACTGGCTGCACACCATCCCTTAAGACTGCTTTAGATACTGGCTACAGCTGGTTGCTTCCAACTTTAATGTACACGAATATCTTTATGCCTTGCTTAATATCTCTTAGCAGTGAGCCCCTTTTGCTAGAGCTCAGGGACACTGGGCTTGGCTTGTTAGGGTGGTTGAGCTATGTAGCTAGGTTGCGCAGGCTAGGTAGGCTGTGCTATGACAGGGAACTATTACAGTCTTTAATGATGGTAGGTTTTTTCCTTTCCTGTCAGCCGCACGGCACTGCTGTAGTGTCTGCGCGATTACTGGGCTTGATTTTCACAATACTATGTAAAAGGAGGAGGCAGGCAGGCTGATCGGTTATGGTGTGTCCTACTTTGGGCGCTCCCAGAGCTCGCGGGTGGGTGTACGTGACATCACGGTGGCATTCGGGTTCCTCAGAAAATAGCGAGATTTGGCTGTGCACAGTTAACCCCTCACCTTTTCCCAAATCTTCTGGCCCTGCCTTTGGTCAAAGGCCCCTGGAGACTCCCTTTCAGGTTGCTTAGGGCATACACTCTTCAGGGTGGTCACCCCACTACAAGCAACTCTCAAGTGGTGCAGCCATTTCCATACACCACATTCCGTCACTTTAAGAGTTGGTCAGGCACTTCCATCAAATTCCCCGTAAGGGCCAACAAATTATGTTGCCCACATGCTACTAACAAGATTTGGTGGAGTGTTGTTCATGGATTCTGAGGGTACTTGAGTTGGGGCCTGACGGTCTACAGCAGACCTGAGCATTGTAAGACCCCAAGGCCACATACGGCCCTTTGATTGGCTCTGACCGGCCCGCAACCAGCATTCCCTGGGCCGCCTACTGCCGATGCCCCTGCCTCTCAGTCCCGCCCACTGTCTGCGCAGTCTTGCCAGAAAAGATAGTGCCGGGTTTGAACAGCACTTTTACCCCTCTGTAGTGAGTCTAATGTAGCGGGGGCGTATGTTGATTAGATCCTGCTGTCCTATTGGACAGCTCCCTCCTGCTGGTTTGGCTGTGGGAGGAAGTTTCTCTTCCCACCCTTGGCCTGTACTGTGTGGCAGGTGTCAGTCGCTGCGGAGCTGACGCAGGAGATGGAGGTTCTCCAGTCACTTGTCTGTGCCTCACGTCGCAGGCTGCTGGCACTTGCAGCCCACACCAAATGTGTTACATGCCGTACGCAGCCTGATGGTGCACTGGCTCTTGTAGTCCATTTCTGGCCAGACCAATGCCCTTGGGACCATGCTGCAAGGTGGGAAGAGTTTCACACAGCCTTTTATCCAAGCCCCCCCCCCGGGCATCCCAAATCGGGATGCTCTACTTTTTGAAACCCTATTTACTCAGTAGCAATGTGAAAAAAGGCGAACTCCTTCTCTGAAAGCAGAACAAAACCCAGAGCGGCCACTGGTCTTCCCCCCTGGGTATCCCAGATGAGGATGCCCCACTGTGTGAAACCTTTGTTATACACAGTGGGGCAACTTGGTAGCAACTTCACAAATGGTGGACTCCCCCTTAAAGTGGAAATGAACCCAGAGCGGCCACTGGTCTTCCACCTGGGCATACCAGATCGGGGCTTTGTTCTGCTTTAAGGAAGGGAATCTGTAAAAAGGGTTTCACACAGTGGGCATCCCGATCTGGGATTTCCAGGGGGAAGACCAGTGGCCGCTCTGGGTTTTGTTCTGCTTTATGTGAGGGAATCCACAATTTTTCACATTGCTGCTGAGTAAAAAGTGTGAGCAGTGCTGTGTTACTTTAATAATAATGTAAAGGAGGGGGGTTATTCCATCCTAACCTGATTTGGTCATGATGTTTTAAAGCAGACCAAAACCCATGTAACCCAGCCCTTTGGAGTGTGAAGGAATCCAGGGCTGGGTTACAGACATCATGCCTCTGGGGATGCCCTGCTGTGTCAGACCTCACTGGACACACAAAATGGGGTTTATTTAACCCTTTAAGTGCCAACCTACCTGCAGCTTTTGTCACCCTTTGTTGCCAGACCATGTTTCACTATTTTGCACTACCTATCTTCAACCTTGATTTTTGAAGGGATTTCCAGGAATTTTCCAGGAAAATTATATATATATAGTTTTTTTCAGCAGAGTCTGGGTTTCAATATGCAATGTCTTGTTTGGCCTTTTTTTTAGTGTATTCTCAATACTTTTGGGTGAAATATATGCAAAAAAATAAAAAAAAATTCTATTTTTTGCAATTTGTAGTGTTTTTTGTAATAAAAAAATGTAAGTTTGTCAATAAAATCTTATTGCGTGTGAAACCCCAATTTCTCCCGGTCACAGCGTTACCACATATGCATTGGTAGACACCCTTTCCTGCCCAGGAGACTCCCCCAAACTGAAACAGCGCTTTAGGAGATTTTCAGATAAAATACAACTATGCTACGCGCTAAGCGTACCGTGCTGTTTTTCCAGAAAAACAACCCTTTAAATTTGAAATACCCCCCACAAACTATATATTCTCTGGATGTACACACCTCAAGCTTTCTAGGCGTAACAGCCTTGTTGACATGGGCACAGTTTTCTGGAAGTAATCCCTCAATCAATTCTTTGGTTGCACAGAGTTTCCCTAAAAAAGAATAAAAAAGAAGAATCAAAGCCACATTTTCCTAAAAAAAACGATATGCAAACAAGAAAAAACAAGTAAAATCTAAAAAAGCAACATCCCCCGAACAGAACGATACCCAACATGCATAGGTACTGTCAGGGGAAGAGTTGCCAAACACCCCAAAGTAAAGCATGCGCATAACGGTAATTTTGCTTGAAAATTTCAGCTCTGCAGACAAAGTGCGCACCTTGCGATTTTTCAACCAAAACAACCCTTTACATTTAGAATGTCCCCCATAAACCATATATTCCCTGAAAGTACACATGTTAAGCTTTCTAAGCGTACTGAGCTTGTTGTAGTGGGCTCATCTTTCTGGAAGTAATCCATTGAAGAATTCTTAGGTTGCACAGGGTTTCCCTAAAAAAAAATATAAAAAAGCAGAATTAAAACCATGTTTTCCTAAAATATCAATATGCAAACAAGAAAAAACAAGCTAAATCTAAAAGTCCAAGGTTCCCTGAGGAGAACAATACCCCACGTGCATAGGTATTATTAACCCTTTTAATTGCCAGCCTACTTGAAGTTTTGTCACCCTCTGTTGACAGGCCATTTTTCCCCATTTTGCGCCATGTTTAACCGTGATTTTTGCTGGAATTTCCAGAAAAATTATATAAATATTTTTTGCAGCAGAGTTTAGGCTTTAACATGAAATGTCTTGTTTGTAATTTTTCTACTGTTTTTTAAATATTTTTGCGTAAAAAAACAAAAAATAAATAAAATAATATTTTTTAGACAGTTGTCTCCTTTATTTTAAATAAAACCTTTTTTTTAAAATGAAAACCATATTGCATGTGATAGCTCCATTTCTCCCGATTACAACGGTACCACATATGTATCGGTAGCCCCCCCATTCTTGCCCTGGAGACCCCCCAAACTGAAAGAGCACTTTATAACATTTACAAATAAAATACAACTACTATCCACACTATAAACATAAGGGGTTAATTAAAAAAAAATTACATAGGGTCTTTTTTTGGGGAATTTTAAGGGTTAGGATTATTCAAAAAAAAAAAATGGATTCCACCCCCCTGGGAGGGGGGCCCCTTCGTCATTTTTTTTTTTTATTTTTAAGGGTTAGGGTTAGGCTAAAAAAAATTACATAGGGCCCCCTCTCCCGGGGGTGGGGGGGGACCCATTTTTTTTTTTTATTTAAGGGTTAGGGTTAGGTTAACCCTAACCCTTAAAAATAAAAGAAAAATTACGTACCCATTTTTTTTTTTTAATTTTAAGGGTTAGGGTTAGGCTAACCGGGGGGGGGGGGGGGGGACCCATTTTTTTTATTTTTAACCCTTAAAAAAAAAAAAAAAAAATGACGTAGGGTCTTTTTTTGGGGAATTTTAAGGGTTAGGGTTATTTTAAAAAAATGGATTCCACCCCCCTAGGAGGGGGGCCCCTTCGTCATTTATTTTTATTTTTAAGGGTTAGGGTTAGGCTAACCCTAACCCTTAAAAAAAAAAAAAAAAAATATATATATATATATATATATATATATATATATATATATATATATATATATAAAATGACGTAGGGTCCCCCCTCCCGGGGGGGGGAACCCATTTTTTTTTTTTAATTTTAAGGGTTAGGGTTAGGCTAACCCTAACCCTTAAAAATAAAAGAAAAATTACGTAGGGTCCCCCCTCCCAGGGGGGGAACCCATTTTTTTTTATTTTATTTTTAAGGGTTAGGGTTAGGCTAACCCTAACCCTTAAAATTTAAAAAAAAATGGGTTCCCCCCCCCCCCCGGGAGGGGGGACCCTACGTCATTTTTTTTTCTAACAGAGAGAGAGAAAGGAGAGGTTCCAACTTAAATCATTATTCTCTATGGAAGCAATGCTGATGATTGTACCTGATATTGGACAGAACCAGAGATGTAACTGGAAGACATGTACTTGTTCCGTGTTTGCCGTTTGCTTGTGGACTGCTGTACATCTTTCCAAGCAGCACCAGTGAGTACTTACCTTTCCCTGAAACCCTAACCCTTACCTACTCACAACACACACACATCGGACACCTGGGCCCAGAAGAACCTGCTCCCTGCCGTCACATGTCGGACACTCCGGTACGTGAGGGCTACATACGGTTTAGGCTGGATCATGTGCACTGTCACTATAACTCTAAGGCACTCACTGCACACTCTTCACTGAACTGCTACTTGACTCCTACTGTACATACCAGGCAGTAGCAGAGACATTTATCACCTCTGTTTACCCAAACTGCATTGGGCCTCTTCCTGTGATGTCACTCACAGCAGCTTCTGCTTATTAACAGTGTAGCTGCTGTCCCTTATTATATACAGCTGCTTACTATGCAGAGATGTTTGTAATGTTTTATGTTCCCCTGTTTTTAGCGGGGCCACATTGATCAACAACTTAATTATGTTACAAATGAAACAAACAGGAACCCTTATAAGCCAACAAACCCTGTTTATCAAACAAACTGATCCTTTAAAGTCAACCAACAAAGGATTGTATGCTTATCAAACAGACACTGGCTGGGAATACCTGCCCTCTTCATGGCCTTTTGAACAAATGAACAATTAAAAGACAATTTAAACTGCCACATGAAAACTCATATATAATCATTTACAGAAATATCACCTATATAGGTGATATTTCTGTAAATGACCAATATTCTTACAATACAACAGGCTATATTCAGTACTGTGCGCCTGGCATTTGCATTTGTTTTTCATGAGTAAAACCCGTTTACTCACATTCTTCCATTACAACCGATCCAGCAGACCTTTTTGGTGAGCCATTTTTTAAGTAAATTTGCACAATCAACATACAGAGGTAACTAAGAATAACGATAATAAGGGTGGAAGGACGTGCTGTATACATATAATACCAATTCTACAGGTGAGTAATCACAGAATTGTATTATTCTAAGTATACAGCACGTTCTGTTCCAGAATATTCCTTACACATGGGACATCAAATAGCAGTGTCCGTAAGGTAGGGTGGGATCCCCAAAAGTAACAGCGGGCGGTATAAACCACTGCCGCCTGCAGAACCTTGTGACCAAAAGCAGCATCAGCTGAGGCCCTAACATCAACCTTGTAAAACTTTGAAAAAGTATGAACAGAAGACCAAGTAGCGGCCTTGCAAACTTGTTCAACAGAAGCTTGGTGCTGAAAGGCCCAAGAGGCACCAATAGCACGAGTAGAATGAGCAGTAAGGCGGAAGGGAGGCTCCTTCCCTTTAGCAGAACAAGCCTGTACCACAGCCTGACGGATCCACTTGCTGATAGTGGGCTGGAGCCAGACCCTTCTTAGGTCCAGACGGGAGCACAAAAAGAGCATCAGTCTTCCTGAAGGATTCAGTAGCCACCAAATAGAACTTCAGAGTCCTGACCACATCCAGAGAGTGTAAAACCCGCTCCTTAGGTTTACTAAGATTAGGGAACAGAGAAAGGCAAAACAATGTCCTGATTGAGATGAAAAGCAGACACAACCTTAGGCAAGAAATCTGGCTTAAAACTAAACACCACCTTGTCCTGGTGTCTCTCAAAATAAGGGGGTTTGATGGAAAGCGCCGCCAACTCAGAAACATGACTCAGAAACAGAAGTGATTGCCACCAAAAAGACTACCTTAAGAGTCAAAATGGACAAAGGGGCCTCACGCAAAGGCTCAAAGGGAGACCCCCTGCAAGGCAGATAAAACCAAGTTCAAATCCCAGAATGGTAACATAGGCTTACGTGGAGGACGCACGAGAGTAACCCCCTGGAAGAAGGTCTTGACCAGACGATGGTGAACAAAGGATCTTTGAAAGAAAATGGCCAAAGCAGAAACATGACCTTTGAGGGTACTAAGTTAATGACCCAAATCCAAACCATGTTGCAGGAATTCCAGAAGCCTAGGGATAGAAAACACCCGACAGGGAAGCGACTTAGACTCACACCAGTCAATGTAAGTATGCCATACCCTATATTAGATGGAAGATGAGTTCTTCTTCCTAGCCTGAATCATGGTATTAACAACAGAGGCAGGCAGCCCCTTTTCCATCAAGATGGAGGTTTCAGCAGCTAGGCCGTTAAAGCCAGCGTTTGTAAATTGGGATGGCGTAGCTGCCCCTGAGTGAGCAGGTCTGGATCCTTGGGCAGAGCATACTGATCTACTGCCAACTGCACGACGTCTGCGAACCACACCCTTCTTGGCCAACAGGGGGCCACCAGAATGGTTGGCACCCCTTCCTGGGAAACCTTGCGCAGCACCCTGCCCAGCAGAGGAAAAGGAGGGAACACATAGAGAAGCTGAAAGCTCTTCCAAGACATTGCCAGTGCATCCATGGCCAAGGCCAGAGGGTCCTGGGACAGAGAGACAAAGACTGGAAACTTGTGATTGTGACGGGACGCAAACAGATCCACATCCGGCTGACCCCAGTGGAGGCACAGGGAGCGAAACACCCGGCTGCTGAGGGACCATTCTCCCAGACGAGAAGTCCCCCTGCTGAGGGAGTCTGCCTCCAGATTCTCCACCCCCGGGATGTACACAGCTGAGATGCAGGGAACATTCTCCTCCGCCCAAGACAGTATCAGGGACACTTCCTTGAGGGCCCTCTTGCTCCGGGTCCCTCCCTGATGATTAATGTAGGCAATCGCCGTCTGGTTGTCCGAGTGGACCTGAACTGCCCTGAGAACCAACCTTATCGCCCTCAATTCCAGAATGTTTATAGGGGTGTGGGCCTCCTGAGGGCCCCAGTGACCCAGGAATTTCAGGGATTTCCAGAAGCCCCCTCAACCTGTCAGACTGGCATCTGTGGTGACTGTCTCCCAGCACGGGGCCAGAAAGGATTTGCCCACCAACAGGTTTCTTGAGTCCAGCCACCACGAGAGAGACCGTCTGGCCAGAGGGGACAGAACCAACACCTGATCCAGGGACCGAGGGTCCCGATCCCATACTGACAAGAGGTGAAGTTGAAGAGGTCTCATGTGAAACTGAGCGTATGGAACCGCCTCGAAGCAAGACCCCCTCAGGCCCACCAGCTGCATCCCCTGCCGGATGGAGGGATGAGGGCAAGACATAAGGAGCCTGGCTTGGGCCTGAAGACTCTCCACCTTCTGCTGAGGGAGAAAAATCTTGACCTGAGATGTATCCAGAGTCATACCCAGAAAGGACCTCACCATTGACGGTGACAGGAAAGACTTGGGGTGGTTGATCACCCAGCCGAAAGATTCCAGTGTGGACACCACCAGCTGGGTATCCAGCTCGGCCTTCTGGAGGGACTGAGATGTGATGAGGATATCATCCAGGTAAGGAAGGATGCGAATGCCCTGATATCTCAGCAGAGCCATTACGCCCGCCAGCACCTTGGTGAATACCCTGGGAGCTGAGGTGATACCGAAAGGCAAGGCCACAAATTGGTAGTGCTGATCCTCCAGAGCGAACCTGAGGAATCTCTGATGACCTGGAAAGATTGGTACATGAAGGTAAGCGTCATTGATGTCTACAGAGGTCATGAAGTCGCTTGGGCGTAGTGAATTGACAGCTGAGTGCAAGTCTCCATGCGAAAGTGTTTGAATCTGACATATTTGTTGAGACGCTTTAAATCCAGGATGGGTCTGATGGACCCATCTTTTTTGGGAACAGTGAAAAGATTGGAATAGTAGCCTCTGCCCCTTTCCCTCAAAGGCACCTGGCAGATGACCCCCCAACTCCAGAAGGTTTTGGACAGCAAGGCACAGACCCTGGGCTGACAGGGGGTTTTGAGCCATCCGGGATTTAATGAATCTTGGGGGCGACCAGGCAGCAAACTCTATCTTGTAACCGGAGGACACTACTCCTGAATCTACCGGTCTGAGACGTGAAGCCTCCAGACGTGAGCAAAGAGCCGGAGCCGCCCCCCCACCCGGATGGGTGAGGGCGCCCCTTCATGCCTGAGGGGGCTTGGATGAGGATTTTGGCTTGGGAACAAGGAGAGGCCAGGACGGCCACGTCCTCTGCCCCTTCCCCAGTGATCTCCGCGGGCCCCAGTAAAGGAGACTCCTCGGCCAGTTCTGGAACCACGGAAGGATGGGAGAAAGGCACCCATCCCCCGAAAGTACCGGGACGGCCTCCTACGCTGAGGTAACCTACCGCCCCTGGCAAACAAATCCAAACTTTCACCAAAGAGGCGCAGGCCCTTGAAAGGGAAACCAGTGAGAGCCTTCTTAGCAGCATTATCAGCTACCCACTGACGTAGCCAGACAGAGCGGCGTATAGCCACCAACAAGGCAGAAGTTCTACCACACATTCTAATGGCATCATCCATAGCAGAAAGAATATATGCAATAAATTCCTCACAAAGCAGGAGAGATCTATACACTTCCCTGCCTGCATCCTCAGATGCTCCGTCCAAGAGACACTTAAGCACCCCTTCAATGGCAATAGCCATGATAGCAGAGGCACAAACTGGGCGCAGCGCCGTCCCCACACAGGCAAAGGCATGACAGGCCTGTTGGTCCAAGCACCGGTCCTCACCATCCCGCAGGATAGTAGTATCAGGAGAATGCATGACAGATGTATTGGACAACCCGAGAATGGGTGCATCCACCTCGGGAGGACATGACCAACGCTTAACAACATCAGCAGGAAAAGGATACCACTTGTCCCAACTCTTGGGCACCCCTGGCAGCTTGCTAGGCCGTTCCCATTCCTTGAGCACTAGATTATTATAATGAGACTGCTCAGGGAACTCCCAGCGTGGCTTAACCGTATGAAAATGCTCATCCTGCTGCTGCGGAGTCACTGCTGGGGGAGAAATACGAAGCACTTCAAAAATGTGACTCAGCAATCTGTCAGTGTCATCAGGGGACCACGGGTCTTCCCCAAAGGGAATCCCAGCATCCCCATAAATTTGAGGTTGTTCCTCAGAGGATTCAGAATCAGAAAATAACTCCCCCTCCTCAAGGGGGTAGGGACCTGAGAGTGAGTAAGGGCCCTCATCTTCTACAGGGAAGAGGGAAACCACGGGTGATAAATGCCGCTTCTTAGCAGAAGCCTTACGTGGGGCAGACCCAGCAATATATTTTTCAATGCTGGCCACCCGTGCAGCCAAATCAGGATGCGACTCCCCGCTGGCATGCCCCCCACTGGGGGTCAGATGTAGGCGTGGGGGGTAGGCGAAGCCAAAGCCAGAGGGGACGCAGCACTAGGCTCAGTAGCAGGCAACCAGGCTGCAACGCAAGCACCTGCTGGGCACAGGGTACACACACCCTGACATCATCACTTATAGGGGATACCCCACACGCAACACATAGCCGGGCTTGCCCCGAGGGAACCCCAAGCACATCATCCCCCAGAAGCCTCCATATGGTGATTATCATGGCACAACAGGCCAGTAAGGGTTAACGCTAATAAAAGCTACCCGGGATGCCCCAATGACCGCTAGGGAAGTGTATGAGGGTAATGTAATGACCGCTAGGGAAGTAATGAGGGGAGATGGCCGGGAGAAACCACAGTGCCAAAATTTTAACCCGCCTTAAAGACATAATAAACATTCCCATGAGATCAAAGGAAGGAAAACAGAAAAAAAATCACTCCACCGGGGTTACTCGCGGACCGCGGCCAGCAGCGCACACAGCAAGGTCAAGATGGCGTCCGCAGACCTCTAGAGAGCAAAACGCACCCACGTGATCCTGCCGGCCAATCGCGACGCCGGCAGCTCTGAGGAGAATGACGCCGCCTTCCGCGGAGTGCTGTACAAGCGCGCGGCGCCGGCGTTTTACAGTACAACAACCGGGATTACTAAAAAACAGGCTTTTTCCATGAAATACCCCCCTCCCCCGGAGATCTCCCGGAGGGAGAGCGAGAGAGGTTAACATAAGGGATTCCCGGGAGATAACAGTGCCAAGGGGACAAGGGAGAAGCGAGGGAGGAGGGGAACACCTATAGTAAAGGGTTAACTGCACAGGAATACCTGGCAAACACCCAAGAAGCAGTGGGGGCATCCCAAAAGGCTCACCATCAGCCTAAATCGCCTACCCTGTCAGAGCAGGGTCACCCAGCCGAGGCTGGGAGGCAATATATGGTGCGGAACGGGTGGAAATAGTCCTGCAGGGCCGCAGGCATGTAAGCCCCACTCACCTGCGCCACATAGAGAGCTATCTTCTATCTTCGCAGCCCAGACTGCAGTAAAGAACTGGGGAATTTGTGGGAGGTCCCTGACTTATATAGGGCCGGGAGGAGCCACAAGCTGTTTTCTGCAGTCCAGCGCCATCTTGTGGATGTATTACCCATGTGTAAGGAATATTCTGGAACAGGACGTGCTGTATACTTAGAATAGTGTAACTGCATTATTCACGGATTGTGTTTGCAGGGTAAATATGTGCAAAAGCAATGTTTTACATGCAGGCATTTCTCTCCTGCTCGAAGCATGAGGAAAATGCAGGCTCAACTATCTGACATGCTTTTTTTATATAAGAAAAACATGCCCCAATTGCCGGCATTTTTCTTTCAATTAACAAGCCCAGTCACCTGCCTCTGTGGTTATACCAGCCCTTATGCCCTTCAATATAGGTCCAGTGCTCTTCCACAGGTATTCAGGCGGAATGCCTCCATGTCACCTGGGGGTGCCGGCAGTGGCTACACTGTGAACTGGTATAGGGGTCCCCTGGACCCAGCCGGGGATTGAGTTCAGTGAGAAGGCTGGGGAAGCAGAGCTTTTATATGGGGAGATGTCAGTCACATGGGGGAAATTCTAGAGAGTCTTTCTATATAAAAACATTATCCCCCAGCAATCGCCACCACTCCCTGCTGGGAAGCCTGATTTGAAAAGAGGGGGATACCCTCCAGATGCCATCCAGATGCCAGTGGAGCATCTATCTTAACCCCTAAAGTGGAACTATGATCAGAAATGACCATAGTACTTCTTTAAAGTGGACCAACACCGAGAGGTGATCAGCCCGGAAATCTATAAGATTCCCGGGCCGATCACCTCCCACCCCGCGGGACATCCGAGATCGGGATGTCCCGCGGGGTGAAACCCCCCAAAAAACCCCCAAACACCTTACCTGATCTTCGGCGGCGGCCGGCCGCCGCCGCCTCCCTCGCGCCCCTGTAGGCGTGCTCGCGCCCGCGCCGGCCGTCTGCGAATGGCCGGCGGGGGCGCGCGCGCGCCGAAAGTGCCGCGAGGGAGGCGGCGGCGGCGGCAGCCGCTTGGACGTTCCTGATCCCCGCCTGGACGTTGGCGGGGATTGGAGCGTCCAGTCACGTGGGAGCGGGGACAGGTAAGATTTTGGGGCTTTCTGGGGGGTTTCACACAGCGGGGCACCCCCGATCGGGGTGCCCCGCCGAAGTGGACCAAAACCCAGGATAGTCAAAATCCTGGGTGTTGGTCCACTTTAATATGCAGGCTCTTTAATATGATCCATGCTGAGCATGTCTTAAATGGCTGTCAAACAAACCTGAACTGGCCTGAGGTGTACCTGTGACCTTCCAAGGAGGAGGGGAATGTTTAAATAAATGGTATGTGGGTGGTAATACAATCCTAAATAAGAGGATACAGGAACAAAGTGAAGGCCGATATGGCTAGGGGAAGGCTTAATTTGGGTAGGTTGATCCACTTTCAAGAGGACAACCATGTATGGGCCTGCCCTGAAGTCGTGTATCATATTGTAGCATTCTGAGACCAGAAATTAGGGGGTAAACACATCCTAAACAACACATGGGTCAGGGATGGCATAAGGGTAATAAAGGGTAAAAGGCAAGTTGGCCCCAAAGATATTTAATTATTTGAAATTACAATTCCCTATACATTTATGCCTCAAAGCAACTCCATCCTTGGTTTTTAATATGGACCGAAACAACTAAAGTTCCACCACGCAACCCCTCCTGTTTGGCTGCTCCATGTCCTGCTGGCAGATTTGAGATCACTGCTGGTGGCATCCCCTGCTTCCCCCAAGTCTAAGGTGCGCTCCCACCAGCCTCAGTGTGCGTCCTCAACCCTGGCCTCCCTGCTGGTGAGACGATCCATCCATTCATATATGCTGGGGATGGGAGCATGCTGTACCAATCACCAGGATAGTAAAAATCCACTTTAAAGAGGAGCAACAACTGGCTCAAATTCTATAAGATTCTAGGGCTAGTGTTCTTTCTCTTTGTGGGATATTTGGATTTGGGATGTCCCATTGTGTAAAGTTGTAGTAATCTTACCGCCCCAATAGTTTCCCTGTGGATGCTCCCGGACCAGGCTTATCTGATTTACTGGCTTCCATACCCACAGCCAGAGGGAAGCAGCCACTAGGATGCTTATTGCTCCCCTTCCATTCCATTCCACTAGCTGTTTGGAAGCTTCGTGTATCAAGGTCCAAAAAACCTACCCCTTTAACTAGAAAATCAGTTTGGAAATGAATCAATCTGATCCATTACAATTAATATTAAAAATAGCTCCAAACATAAACAAACAAACAAAATACTGGCTGTAATGAGGGATACCCCTCACTGGCTGTAATGAGGGATGCCCCTCACTGGCTGTAATGACTGATGCGCTTTACTGGCTGTGATGAAGGATGTTGCACACTGTGATTAAGGATGCCTCTCACTGTAATGGAGGGATGTCCCTCACTGGTTATAATGAGGGGTGTCCATCACTGGCTGTAATGAGGGATGCCCCTCACTTGCTGGAATGGAAGCATGCCCTAGACTGGTTGTAATGAGGGATGTCCTTCAATGGTCATAATGAGGGATGCCCCTCACTGGCTCTAATAGAGGGATGCCCCTCACTGAATCTAATAGAGGGACACCCCTGACTGGTTAAAATGAGGGATGCTGATCACTGGTTGTAATGAGGGATGCTGATCACTGGTTGTAATGAGGGATGCTGATCACTGGTTGTAATGAGGGATGCCCCTCACTGGCTGCAATTAAGGGATGCCCCTCACTGGCTGTAATGAAGAGATGCCCCTCACTGGTTGTAATGAGAGATGCCTCTCACTGGTTGTAAAGGAGGGATGCCTCTCACTGTTTGTAATGGAGTGATGCCCCTCATTGGGTGTAATGGAGGGATGACCCTCACTGGCTGAAATAAGGGATACCCCTCACTGGCTGAAATGGAGGGATGCCCCTCTTACTACAGCACCTGGCTTTAATATGTGTGCAGAGGGCTTGCCTATATTATTATATTATTATTATTATTGATTTAATTCTTAGGTGGTGTTTCACTTTAGGGGCATGGCTAGGGCTTGGTTTAAGTGCAAAAAATGGTGGCGCGCAGCTTCTCGTGTCCCTCTTTACGGCTTTCAAAAGTTGGGAGGTATGCAGATGCCTAAGCCAATAGCTGTGTCCAGCACAGACACATCCAATCACAATCAGCAACGGCAGTGTGGGACCCAAGGAAGAAGGAGGCGAGCATGTGGTAGTGAGGGGGAGCAACAGCACTGGCTCCAGGAGATGAGCATTGGAGCATGAAAGCGGTGTGAGGCAGCTACAGACAGATCAGCAGCATGGAGCAGATGATCAGTGACAGTTCGGCGACATGGCAGTCAGTCACCTGACACTCCAGACTGTGAGAGCTGCAATCTGTAGCAGCATCTACAGTGGAATTTTCCTCTGCAGGGCAGAGTGTCGTGAATGTGATTTTGCACCATGTGTGAAAAAGACGCTGCAGCAGCGGTCCCAGTTCTCCATGTGCCCGTATCCCCCACCAAACAGGGGTAATTAATCCCGCACTGTGGCCCTATATGGCACTTAACGGGAAACTCCTATCAGAAATGACCAGGATAGAGAGCCAGGGAGCAGAGAAGGAGAGGGAGAATTAGCACGTCAAGAGTGAAAAGGTCTTGCTGTTTATGCTTGGGAGACCCCACAGAGTTGCATTCAAATGGCCTCCAGCTAGCGCCTTTTTAACACTAGTACCTATTGATTGAAGTGTTTTATGCTTAGAATTAAAATTACACACATTTATTTGTGTAGAATTTGAATTGGGGCTTGTCGGAAACGGAAACGCAGGACCTAGATGTCACAAAATGTTTTTTTTTTTTTTTTTTGGGGGGGGGGGGTTATTAAAATGAATGGCTTCTTTTGCTTACCAATGTGTAATTTGGACACCAACAACTAAAATGCAGCCTAAACACACTGTGTTTGTCCCCTTTGTCCCCAGCAGTGATTAACGAAAACATTCTGACCAGCGCCGAAAAATACAGCGTCAAAGATTTCAAGGAGGAAAAAATCATAAATATACTGGGGAGTGCCAGAAAAATGGCCGTACAAAGTGGCGGTCACTGGCGCTGGGATAATCGGCCGGCGGGTCTAACAGGCGCTGACATAGGCCGGACAATATCTCAGTACAACAATCAAAGCTAATTAGTAGCGTTCCCCATTAGTAGCGTTCCGGAAGCCCAAAAGCACTTCCTGTTTGCAGGTGGCCTGCAGATCCGTGAGCTACCATTTTGTTTCGAAAATTTACCACAACAGGAGTTGGAAAAAAGGTAAATTAATTTGTATGTGCAGCAATCTCAATAGCCCAGGGGAGCGATACATAAGAGCACTGTTTGTGTTGATCCGGTTTAAGTCATTTCTGACTGTTGGTCCACTTTTAATGTATGACTTGTCCTAGTCCTAAACTGCTTAACTCCATGTTATTCCTTTAAATCCTCAGAATTGAGCACTAGGTGGCGGTACAACACCATACAAACACACGTCCAATCAAAGTTATATGTGCAGTTTTAAATGCTTAAGACAGCTCAAGCCAATGAGTGTAGTTCACTGCGATTTGTAAAGATTTTCTGATTTACCAGGTGTGTGTGTGTGTGTGTGTGTGTGTGTGGTGTGTGTGTGTGTGTTTGTGTGTGTGTGTGTGTTTGTGTGTGTGGTGTGTGTGTGTGTGTGTGTGTGTGTGTGTGTGTGTGTGTGTGTGTGTGTCACTGCCAATCACCAAGTCTTACCTTTTAATCACGTTCACACATAATTGAGTCCTGCACTCGGGCCAGGTTAGATCTGCAGACCACATGCCAGCGATTTGAAAGGTAAGATTTTGAGATTTACCAGAGGGTTCAAGCATTTTGCTAAATGCTAAAATAAAAATGGGTGGTGTTCCCGGTTTAACTGGAAGGTGCCTGTAGTGATAATCCCCCAGGTGCCACTTGAATAACTTCAGCATTCATTCTACTGAATGGATGCTGGTGTGGGGTGTTGCACCCTGGTTGCTGATCCCCCCTGCACCTGAGAAAATGTAAGTTAGGTTTTAGTGTACTAAATGCAAAGTCCCTTTCTTGAAGTACAATTAGAATCTGATATGCAAAATAAGTGTGCCAGCATAGTAGATATAGAAAATGTCTTCCTTCTGCCAGTGCTATAGTCAATGGTTAATAAGACGCAAGGGGGGAGGGTGGCCCTCAAGGCCATTACAATCCAGGGCAAAGGACCAGGACCAGATTGACGACCCTGGGGTATCCAACATTTAGGGAGCCTCCTCAGGTGCTGCCAGTGAGCTTCTGAGCCAAGAACCACAGTGTGAGGGCATTGTAGTCAGTTCTTGATGGAAAAGGCAAGTATGTGTAGCCTGGTCTGATGTAGTCTGGTGTGCAGTGATCTGATGCAGTGTGGTCTGGTGTGACTGGATGTGGTCTGGTGTTGTGTAGTCTAATGTGCTATGGTGTGATTTTAGTGTATTTAGGAGCATATGGTGCAGGGTGTGACAGCAGGGGGAAATGACCCACATTAATAAACTGTCTCATACCATGGACACCCTTAATCTGTCCCAAGGGGTTTCTAGATCCCTTCTGCATCGAACCTGGGAATCTATAAGATCCAAAATCAGGATGCCCCACTGTGTGAACCCCCCCAGGACACCCGATAACCTTACCTTACTTCCGGTCCAACGGTGCATGCGCGGGCCACATCTAGCGCTTCTCTCTAGCAGGGTGCGTGCCCGCGCCGGGCATTTGTAAATGGCGAGGGCGCGCTCCCTGTTAGAGGGAAGCGTGAGATGGTTTGACGTTGCTTTGACGCGCATACCACAGCGGCTCCGAGCATGCTGAATGGATGAGCGGCCGTAGGAGCGGGGTGAGGTGGTTTTAACCTGCAATCTGGAGGGTTTCACATAGTGGGAAGTGGACCAAAACCCAGGATAGTCAAAATCCTGGGTGTTGGTTCACTTTAAGACTTGTATGCCAGGTCTTCTTGTTGGAAGCCAAAAATTCTTGACAAGAAAAGGGTGTGAGAGGAGGTCCCCAATCAATCAGACATAAGACTACCAATACCTGAATTAGTCTTTGACGTGAATGCCTTTCACACCTTCAAGAAAAGGGAATTAAAGGAGACAACGTGTTTTCCTTAAAACAAATGGAAACCCATTCTTGGGTCCCCCGCTCATCCTTCAACCCCCACCTGCCCAAGCAGCCAGGTGCCGCTGCTGTCGGCTTGGCGGTGGCATTTTCACCGCCATGCCCTGTGGCACTTTTGAGAAAACCCACTGGCAGTCTCAAAAGTGCTGCTGTGTCATGGTGCAGTGGCTGGCCGCATCCTTGGTACACTGTTCGGACGCATGCGTGCTTCCGTGCCCAGCCATTCAAAAAGGCTGGGTGCGGGAGCATGCATGGCTCCATAGAAGCTGGGGATGCGGCGTTAGCGGATATCACTATCTTTTAGATTCCAAGGTCCGGCCGTGGGGGTTTTAATCACTTTAAGGACTTTTACTTCAGAAGCGAAGCCATTAAAGCCAGTGATTTTCACATTGGAATGCAGCCAGAGACCTTGAGACAGAAGGACTGGAATGTCCCTCAGGAACCATGGACCTATAAACTGCCCCGGTGACGACAGCCACAAATGATCAGAATACCCCTCACATCTTCAAGGCAGATGCTTCCCTGTAGAATTGGTGGAAAGTGTGAGACGTTGAACACACCATGTACATGGGTTCAGAATGCTGTGCCTTTATTATATTTTTTTTTTTTGACACACATTACAGCTTTTTGTGTATTTGGGGTATTTTATTTTTCATATACTGAAAAGCCTAAACTCTATATCTAACCTTTTGCCATGCAATCCTTGTAAAGGGGTCTGAAATCCAACACTAGTTCTGATGGAACACAATGCTTCTGCGGCTGTGGCCCTCTTGAGTCCAGCATTGCAGCCGTTAGCATTAGGGGATTCCTATCAGCAATGAGCAGCCAGACAATGAAAAGGTAACAAGTGTGATCCAAACTCAAAGGAAGGAAGCAACAGAGAGGAGTAGGAGGTGTAGGGGATTCAGGAACCCCAATTTCACGGAGCACAGGACACATATCAGAGAGTGGGTGCCTGCCACAAGCAGTTCAGCAGGTGCAGAAGCACCCAGAAAGTCAGGCAAAATACCCATTAAAGTAATTTAGCAGGCTCAAAAAAAAACTAAACAAAAAAGGTACTTGCCTTTTGTCTCAGCCCATTACCTCTGTTGCAATGAATGGATACGGTGGGGCAGCACGTCTGTGATTGCAAGTGAGTCTCCACCCCACTCATTGTAAATCCCATCTTCAAGCTGAGACGTGGGATGGAGCGGCTGCGGTGCAGGGTTTGTTCCAACGACTGCTGTTTGCCAGACTGGTACCACTCAGCTGCATGGGACTAAAAGCACTCTTGATTTTTTTCGAGTCTGCTGAATCACTTTAATGTTCCAGCAACAGTGACATCCACCTGTTCACCACTTTAGGTGGCCCCAGGCCCCATCTGTTCCACAATTCCTGCTTTACTGCCTGACACTGCCTACAAAAGATCATGGAACGTAAAGGGTCTAGTCTAGATAACTCTTGTGGTTCATGGGAGCAGCCATGATGGGATTATTGAGACATGAAATTGGGCAATAACAATAAAAAAACCTCAGTGGGATTGCCAATCTGCACAGAAGCTGAAGTCGGGACATTAGGTGACAGGGCATCCCTGCTTGTGGCTGTAAATACCAGAACAAGGTGGTCTGATTATAAAGAGCTAGGTTTTGAAAGTTTAGACCACCAGTTTTAGGAATTTGTCATAAAATTTGAATGCCACTGGGGTGGGGCCACTGCACCATCAATGATTGAATGTATTAAAAAAAAAAAACTTGATGCAATGGGTCAAACATACTTTGTGTGCTCGGGGTGGTTGCCTCACCTGGCCTCATTACAGGTGCACTGTAAGTTCTAAAACATTGTATCAATAACACAGTCACATTGAGTAAATATATGTTTAAATACCCTCTTCCCATTCCCTTCCATCTCTCCTCCCTCCATTTTTCAGTCTGTGCTATCCTTCCTGTGGCCAGCCCCTGACAGTTAATGGTGAGGGTAGAGGGCAGAGTACAGAGAAGGGGGGAGTGCGAAGAGGGACACTGTAGAAGAGACAGGTACTGGAGAAAGTGGGGTAAATCACCAATGCCCAAAAAAGGTTTCCGCTGATGCTAGAGCAGTTGCTACAATGGACGTCTTTTGTATGGTTATTAGCCCTGATAGCCTGGCCAATAGAAAACTTAAGCCAGAAGCCTTTTGCCGATGGAGGCCCTGAGCAATTCCCCAGTTTGCCACACCCTTCCAGCAGTCCTGCAGGGGAGCATGCCTAGCACAGGCACACTGACTACTGTTACCGGGCTAAAGTTTGCTGGAGCGAGTGGGCTGTGTGTATTTCTGAGAATCAGCCAAAAAGAGAGGAAGAAAACAACTGTTAATGTCATTGTCCAGACGAAAACCTAAATAACTCTACACTCAGCTTATGTCCCCCCCAGAAGATTGCTCGGTCCAGTGCTCTGAATGCTACCTGGTTAGTTTCAGAAGCACTACCACTAGATAGAATTAAAGGGGAGCATCAGCCTCCTGCTCTACCTCTTCATGGGGCATCCCGAATTCAGAAGCCCGGCTTTTCGAAACCCACAGATCACACGTTTGACTCACCCAGCCAACGTGCCCATGCCATGGCTGCATCCCCAGCATACCTCTATTTGTGGGTGCACCCGCGCCAGGCCTTTCTGGATGGGCACTGAGCCAGTGCGGCAAGGGAGATCTGGATGGCATGATTGGCTGAGCGCCACACTGTGGGAACCCAGAAGAGTTGAGTTTTGGGAGATGCCTGAGGATACGCACAGCAGGACATCTAGAATCAGGATGCACTGCCAGAGAGCAACAACACCCCAAGAAAGTCTTTGTCTTTGGTGTTGCACCTCTAACCAGGACTATGGTGTCCTAACCCCCTTTAATCACAAGGGGCATTGAATGTAAAGATCCTGAACACTCTTTTTCGTTATACAATGTTATACACTGTCAGAGCAGCTCTTGGGGGCGAATCTCTCTTCTTGTCGTACAGACTTTCTGTACATTGCCAGTGGCAGCTGATTGCCGTGAATACTGCTTCCCTAAACACCCTTTATCTAACATAGGACAAAAAAAAAACTAGATAAGCTCAGCTCAGAGAACATCATTTTGGCACATAAAAATATACACAAAATGCCATCGAAAGTAGACTTAATTACAAACTTTTTTAGATGCTCCCTAAAAAGGAATATTTTAGGGTAGCCTACTACATCCACTTATCTACAATATCTTCTACATTTTTGATCCATAACCAAGCAATATACACAACTTTTGCTCTCAAAAAGGACAAAATCTGCTTGTGGCTGGCCCATACAGCTTGTATATATTTTTATTTTTGCTAAGATGGTTGGATCATGGTACAAAGCAATTATTACATTTTGTGTCACCGCCATTCTCCTCTTAGATTGTAATCTTGCGAGCAGGGCCCTCGTTCCTTTTGTTTGCATGGCTTGTTTCTATGTAATGTATAACTGTTTGTATATCAACCCTCAGACTGTAAAGCTCTGTGGAATATGTTGGCACTATATAAATAAAGATTATAAAAAAGTGGAAATGTGCCCACTTTGAAGTTTTACAGCCAGAAACAAATTGATCTCAACTTTATGTATTTAATACAGGGTGTAACTTTCTTAGTGTTGACACTGTTAGATAAATTGACCAAAGTTATTTTGCCCTTTGAAACCTCAATGTTCTTTATACAAATCAGTAAAAGTGGCAATCTTTTAGGTTTTAAGCCCAGATCCTCTTTGGGCCAGTCTGATAACAATTGTATTTCATAAAGAAAAACACCCACTGAGTGCTGCCAATGTGAGATTAGCGGCTAAATGTCATTTGATCCCTTTGATACCATTTGATCATCATTATTATGACCATAATAAATTATAGCCAGTGAAAAGGCGTTCCATAAATGACTTCTTCATCCCACCAATCCATATGTATACCATATGTTGACCAGGGAGGGAGAAAATTGTGACCCCACATCTATATGTATGTATCTATAAAAATACCATTTTGTGAATACTCACCTGTAAAATGGGTATTATAAGTATGTCACACACCCCAGTTCAATCATTAATTATTACACTTGGGTAACTCCACCAGCAGGTGGCGACGTGCAGAGAAGTCATGAAAAAACAAGCCCCTCCTGGTCTATACACACCTGGTACCTCTCACTCATTCCCCAGTATTCAAACAGCAGTAAAGACAAGGTACCAGGAAAAAAACCCTCAAACTGTAAACGAAAACTTCACCCTATAAAGAATCCGGAATACCAAAAGGGCGGGTGAAGTGGGGTGTGTGACATACTTATAATACCCATTTTACAGGTGAGTATTCACAAAATGGTATTATTCTAAGTATGTCACACACCCCACTTCAATCATTAATTATTACACTTGGGACATCCAACAGCAGTGTCCAGAAAAGGGCGGGTATCCAACAAGGCCATAATGCAAAACTCAAACCACTGCAGCCTGCAGAGCCTTGCGGCCAAACACAGCATCCGCTGAAGCCCGCACATCACCTAGTAAAAACTTAGAAAAAAGTGGAAACAGAAGACCAAGTAGCAGCCTTACAAACTTGTTCAACATAGGCCTAGTGCTGAAAAACTTAAGGCACTCCAACAACACGAGTAGAATGAGCAGTGATACGAAAAAAGGGGAAACCTCCCCCTTGGTAGAATAGGCCCCAACAACAGCCTGACGAATCCATTTGCTAATGGAAGACTTAGCGGGAGCCAAACCCTTACTAGGCCCAACAGGGCACCACGAAAAAGACATCAGTCTTACAAAAAAGAGAAGAAGTAAACAAACAGAACTTCACCCAGCGTACCACAACCAAACAGTGCAAACCCTCTCCTTGTCATTCCTAGGCGTAGGACACAAGGAAGGAAAAACAAAGTCCTGGTTAAAAATGAAAAACAGAGACCACCTTAGAAAGAAAGTCCGGTTTGAAGCGGAAAACCACCTTGACCTGATGTCTCTCAAGGTGAAGAGCCTGAACCAACAAGGCTGCCAACTTCAAGACAAGCAGAACAGAAGTGATGGCCACCAACAAAGCAACCTTCTGAGTCAGAGTAGGAAGAACAATAACCTGCAAAGGCTCAAGGAGAAGCCGGAAGAGCAGAGAGAACTGAATTCAAATCCCAAACAGGGAGCAAAGGCTTCCTAGGAGGCCGCAGATGCGAACCCCCTGGAAAAAAGTCCTGACCAAAGGATGGAGTGCAAAAGATCTAAAAAGATAGACAAAGCAGAAACCTGCCCCTTCAAAGTACTCAGCTGAAGACCAGAGTCCAGCCCAGATTGAAGAAATTCCAAAATCCTAGAACAGGAAAAGACCCGACAGGGCAAAGATCTAGCCTCACACCAATCAATAGAAGATCTCCAAGCCCTATAATAGATGGAAGAAGAGGATCTCTTCCTAGCACTAATAAGAGTCCGAATGACCGAATCCAAAAGACCCTCCTCCTTTAAGATGGAAGTTTCAGCAGCCAAGCCGTCAAAGCCAGCGTTGGTAAACTGGGGTAACACAGTTGACCCTGAGAGAGGAGATCCGGCCGAAGAGGCAGATCGCACTGATCCACTGCCAGACGAACGATGTCTGCGAACCACACCCGCCTTGGCCACCTTGGAGCCACAAGAATGGCGGGAACCCTCTTCCAGAACCAACCTTCGCAGCACCCCGCCTAGCATGGGGATCGGAGGAAACAGATAAAGAAAACCCCCAGGTCCCCCCAACTCAGGGCCATGGCATCCGCCGCCATAGCCGGAGGATCCTGGGAAAGCGACACGAATGTCGGAAGCTTGAAATTGTGACGAGAGGCGAACAGATCCACCTCCGGCGTCCCCCACCGGAGACGAAGCGACCGAAACACCTGAGGGCGGAGAGACCATTCCCCCGGCGGAAAAAACACCGGCTCAGAAAGTCCGCCTCCGTGTTTTCCACTCCTGGAATGTACACTGCCGAGATACAAGGGACATGAGTCTCTGCCCAAACTAGGATCAGAGACACCCCTCTGAGGACACCCAGACTGCGAGTCCCTCCTTGGTGATTGATGTAAGCAACCGCCGTCCGATTGTCCGACCGAACCTGAACAGGCAAGCCCTGTAAATGCTGCGTCAAGTGAGACAGAACCAACCTGATGGCTCTCAACTCCAAAAAAAAAAATTGATGGGCAAGTGGGCTTCCTGAGGACCCCACCGCCCCCGGAACCGAAGATCCTTCCAGAAAACTCCCCCTCCTAACAAACTGGCGACCGTGGTGACAGTTTCCCAAAGCAGGGTCAGAAATGACCTGCCCTTCAAGGGATTGTCCAAGACCAACCACCACAGTAGAGACTGCCGAACCTGGGGAACATCCGGAAGGACCGATCCAACGACCGCGGTCGCCGGTCCCAAGATGCCAACAAATGAAGCTGAAGCGTCCGTATGCGAAACTGCGCGAAGGGAACTGCCTCGAAAAAAGCTACCATCAGCCCCACCAGTCTCAACCCTAGATGGATGGACGGGCGAGAATTGAAAAGAAGAAGCTGAGCCAACTCCTGAATCAAAAGAACCTTGGCCTGAGGGAGAAAGACTCTGTGCTGGCAAGAGTCCAAGGACATCCCCAGAAAGGCCACCACCCTGGCCGGAACCAGAGAGGACTTGGGATAGTTGATCACCCAGCCGAACCTCACCAGAGTGGACACCACCGTGCTGGTGTCCCCATCCGCAAGACTGAAGGAAGGCCCAGATAAGGCACAATGCGAATCCCCTGAGCTCCGAGCAGGGCTATCACGCCTGCCAACACCTTGGTGAACACTCTCGGAGCCGAGGTGAGGCCGAATGGAAGAGCCACAAACTGAAAATGCTGATCCACCACCACAAAGCGAAGAAACCTCTGGTGAGCTGGAAAGATCGTAATGTGAAGGTATGCACCCATGATGTCTATGGACCTCATAAGGTCCCCCTGCCGAAGCGAATTTATCGCAGAGTTTCCATGCGAAAATTCCTGGGACGAACAAACAGGTTGAGAAACTTCAAATCCAGGATGGGACAGAACGACCCATCCTTTTAGGCACTGTGAAGTGATTGGAATAATACCCGCGCCCCACCTCCAAAGGAGGGACCGGGCAGAGACTGCCATTTCCAGAAGATTCCTTACCGCCGCCAGGAGCCCCTGCGCGGCCAAAGGATCTGAAGGGACACGAGACCTGAGAAACCTTGGAGGAGGGCGGGACGCAAAACTCCAGCTTGTAACCGGCCGACACCACCTCCCGGATCCATCTGTCCGAGACCTCCTGGTCCCATACCCGGGAGAAGAGTCGCAGCCGTCCCCCCACCCGTAAGGGTGAGGGCGCCCCCTCATTGCTGAGCGGGCTTGGCAGCTGGCTTGGGCTTGGCGCCCCGGATGTGAACGGGACGGCCACGGCCTTTACCCCCTGTTCCAGCTGGCACCCCTGGAAGCCGAGAAGCCCGCACCCCTGCCGGCTCTGGCTCCCCGAAAGGAAGGATTGAAGGGGGCCGCCCCCCAAAAGGAGCAACGAAATTACTTGCGCTGAGGTAACTTACCTCCCTTGGCAACAGAATCAAGCTTCTCACCGAAAAGTCTCAAACCCAGAAAGGGAAGAGCCATGAGCGATCTCCTACGAATTAAAATCACCAGTCCACTGCCACACTGAGCGGCGGAAAGCTACCAACAGAGCCGTAGCCCTGCCACACATTAACATGGCATCATCCTGAACGGCAAGAATAAATGAAACGAAGGATTCACAACGCTTAAGGGCAAGAAAACTCATCACATGTAGGATCAAGATCCACACATAAATCCCTGACAATAGACCGAACCCGCACAGACAAAACCATGGCGGGCCAGCTGATCAATCCGGCGATCCTCGCCGTCCTTAAGAGAAGTTGTGTCAGGAGAATGTACAACCGCCGTATTAGATAGTCCCAAAACCGAAGCATCAGCCTCGGGAGGGACAGACCAACGCTTAACCAAGTCCGCCGGAAAGGGATACTCTCTATCCCAGCTAGGCGGCACACCAACGAGACGCGTAGGTTGCTCCCATTCCTTAAGGACAACATCGACGAAATGCTGTTGACTGGGAAACTCCAAGCACGGCTTGGACACCCCAAAAAGCTGACCCTATGGCCGAGGAGCAACTTCAGGAGGGTCCAAATCCAAAACCTCAAACATTTGGGCTAGAATGGAAGACGTGTCAGGGACCGACCCCGTGGCCTGGTCATCCTCAGCACCCAGCAGCTGCTGAACCTTAGGATCATCTAAATCCTCAATAAGCTCACCCTCTTCAAGGGGACGATCTGACCAATCCAGAGCCCCAACAACCTCATCATCTGAGTCCGACGGAGGCGGGGACAAGTGTTTCCGCTTAGCCGGAGCCTCTAAGCGACCACAGCGGAAAACCTTTTCTCGAGGCTGGCCAATCGGGCGCAAACCTCAGATTGCGAATCACCCCCAAAGACAACGTCACAAGGGGTCCGGAAAAGGCGAGGAGGGGAGGGAGATGGCGCGGCCGAGGAAGGACCGGGCACCAGGGTGCCGGACTGGCGCTCAATGTTCCGCTGCGCACATGGAATACAAATAATGACATCATCCCCCCGGGAGCGGAGTCCCACACCCCCCACACAGCCTGGATTGTCCCGAAGGACCGTATCCGGTATCTTTGGTAGCCTCCATATGGTGAATTTATGGTATTCGCAGAACCCAGGGATTTACGCAGTAAGCGACCCGGGATGCCCCTCTAATGAAATTATTTTTTTTTTTTTTTTTTTTTTTAATATATGAAAAGCCCCAATGGGAAAAAGACAACAATAAAAGCCAATCCCAACTAGTCAGGTATTTAAAACCGGGAGAGCCCAGAAGGATGGGCAGTCACACCCTGTACAGTAATCTGAAAACACACACATACATTACAAAAAACAAAAAACAATTCATTGAGGGATTACTTCCAGATGCGCCACATCAACAAGAACAAAACCAGGCAGAGACCCATATGAGGCAGCATAACGGGAAAAATGTATGCATAATATATATATATATAAATAAATAAACACGCTGCATAATAACGTGAAATAGGAGAAACCAGAAGGATTCCCAGCAAGGGCCCTGCCGTCACCCCCAACGATAAGTGTCCTACCTGGACCAAAAGAAGCGAGGAAGTATGGCGCCAGCGAACGGAGGAGGATGGAGACGGAGGGAACAGACCCACAAGCGCGGGAGACGCCGTGGCCCCGCCCCTCCCAGCACAGTAGACACGGCGCGGGGCGCGCCAAAAATGGCGCCTGCCCTCAGAAAGCAAGGGGACAAGCGGCGGGCCAGCGACACATACGCCGCCCGACCCGCCCCAACGCCAACAAGGAAAAGCGACCAGGGGGCTCAAGGAGCCCCCAAAACAACCAGTAAAACGGCAGACGGACCGCGGCACCCGTCCCTGCCAAAAGCACAACACACACTCCCCTCACACATAACAAGAGCTCCTAAAAGGCCCAGCGCAGGGAGAAATTAAAGAAAGCACACACACAAGTACAAGGGTGGGAGGGGGGCAGAAATGACCTAGGGGCTGGGGCATCCCACGTCCGGACCACCAACCGGATAACCACTATGCCCCATAATATGGGGTCGAGCGGAGGAGCTAATCTCCTAGGCACCTTAAGTGCCATCTACGCTTTGCCCGGCCTACAGCCTAAGCTGGGAGGCTACCACATAATCAGGGGAAAGTAACAAGAGGAACCGGGCAGAAATAGACCATGGGGGGGGGGCGGGGTGATACCCCGGCTACCTGCAAGCAGGAGACTTCTTTCTTCTGTCTTGTCGCCATCTTGCAGAGAAGAAACACTGGGGAATGAGTGAGAGGTACCAGGTGTGTATAGACCAGGAGGGGCTTGTTTTTTCATGACTTCTCTGCACGTCGCCACCTGCTGGTGGAGTTACCCAAGTGTAATAATTAATGATTGAAGTGGGGTGTGTGACATACTTAGAATATAATATGTTACTTCCAAAATGCACTGTATATGATCCAGTGTGTATGCAGAAATGTTTTCTAGACATAAGTGTAATGCCTCCATTGCTAGGTCATGGAGCAAGTCAGAATCGAGTGCCAAAAAGTCAATCACATTATGAAACTAGCAGATGACAACCTTGGTATCCCTGGAAAATAATAGGAGCCTCCTAACCAGGGGCTGTCACTGGAGAGCCAGCCATTGACTCATGAATTTTATGAATTCCAAGGCCAGCTACAATGGGGCAACGTCTCACCAGGGAGTCACCCTTGTGTATCTTGGGCTTAGGTAGAAAGATAGCGCACACTGGACTGTACAACTTTAAAACCACAATAGACGCACACAAAGGATGTCCCAAGCCTTCATCTACCAAAGACTCAAGTTTCAATTTAAAGTCCTCTGTGGGATCCTTTCAGAGTCTTTGGTCAGTCTGTACATTGGACAATTGGTGGAATGCTTCTTGTTGGTAATCTATTTTACTCATAATAACCACCACCCCTCTTTCTAAATGTTTTATAATAATCTGATCATTGTATCTTTTTCTAATGCCTTGTACTTTGTTTCTGTCATGTTGCCTCTGATGTTACCTCGTAGGCTGTGAGCCTTGGATTTTTTATGGTCTTCCTCTATACTCTCCCTAAATCAGTCCATTACCAGAGACCTTGATTGGACCACATACACTGGATTGTTAATCTTTAGTCTCTGGCTCTTCTGCTGGAGAAACAAGCATAATGTGATGTGACTCTTTGCAGGCCTTTTACGATCAGGTTTTATCTAACATCTTGGAACTCCACTATATGAGGAATCATTTGCTCATTGCATTTTCTTCCCTTTGTTGTTTTTTATTTTTGGAGTCAGTGAGGAAATGTGCCTATAATAGCAAGCTCCTCACAAATGCATTGGTATTTATAACTGTATCATATACATGTCAGGCCCTGTGGGAGACCCCCTTCCACAACCCCAATCTCCGCTTCTGCCTATAGACAAGCCCCCGTTTGCTGGGACTCTGCATACACCTCACCGTACACAGTTGCCCCCAGGATAGCACAAAGGATGCGGACTTACAGGGTGAAGGCAGATGAACTAGGGACGAGGCTGGGTGGAAGTCGGGCTAGCCGGGGGAACAACAGTACTTCCGATTAGGGGTTCCAAGGGGATACACAAAAGTCAAGCAGGGTTGTCAGAGGGTTCATGGTACAGATGGGTAGAAAAGCTCGAGGTCAGGCAGGCAGGCAGGCAGGCAGACATCGATTCATGCAGCAATCAGAGAAAGGTCAGACAAAGCGAAAGTCAGCAACAGGTAATCAGAATTCAGCTGACTCAGTGGTATTATAACACCCAGCAAAAAGCTATAACTGGCAATGCATGTTGGCTTTATGTGGCCATCGGCCAATCAGGACATGAGGCCAGACTCAGTCCACCACTTTAACCCCAGCAATACGCCTGGGGACACTGACCTGCTAGATTAGCGGAGGATGTGCAGACTCTCTTCCAATCTGCTTTCTGCTTATGTCATACATATTGATGAGCTGCATAGAAAGCTGAATAGAAGGGAAGTGACAGGCATGCACGTGCCCTCACTGGTCATTCACATAGGCCTGGCATGGGGGCGTACATCAGCTGGAGGAAAGCCAGGGGTGTGTGAGATGTGCATGTGGGATCTCCAGAAAAGGTTTTAAAAAATAGTTACAAAGAGATGCCTCAAAAAGAGACCACCAGCCCTAGAATTTTATAGCTCTAAGGCCAATGTTGTTCTTCTTTAACAGAACATTTGGGATGCTCTTGAGTATATCCCGGTCCTGCACCATGCATAATGTATTTATGGCAAATTTCCATGCGGGTGATAAGAAAAATATTTGATCCACAAAGGCCAGCGATTAAGCCACACCCCTAAAATACACCACTGCTATGCCCATCAAAATGTAAACTGGTCTCCAAGGTTGGAACCTCTGACCCTACTGGATGCAATTATCAGGTGGGGTTATGTCTGATTTAATCAATTTAGTAAAATGTACGGTAAGTGCTTACTTTGATGCCAGTTTTTAATCCCAGAATCATTTTAGACCTGGCTGTTCGCAAATGTGTTTTACATGGGGTGTCACCCTCTATGTATTGGCAGTGTGATATTAGTAACCCTTTAAATCAATCTTGTATGCAGGGCATAACTACAAGAGATTCCCTACAAGATTCCCTGCCTCATTCACTGCAGCAGTCACCGCACCGTTCCTCCAGATGACACGTTATCCTTGCCACAACCCTCAGAGCAAATCTAGCCAACCAGGCATTTAGAAGAATTCAGATGCAGCCAACAGAGATGGGCCGGATGGATAGCCAATCATTTATTGGCATCTGCTAGCCAATAGCAAATGGGTAACAGATGGCAGTCAGCAGGGAGGAGGAAGAAATTTTTTTTGCAGGCATCTCTGCATTTAATGTCTGCACTACGGCCAGGTCCATGAAACTGGACCTTCACCCTGAATAAGAGCCTATCTTATATGTTCCCTCCACCCTGTACATACAGATTGCCCACATTAAAAATCATCCTACCTGCACTTATTGGATTTTCTGCGCCTTTTAACATCCAAGATGGCGGCCAATGGAATCTCAGGCTACCTGCAGACAGGAAATGTCTTCTGACTGTGCCGCTCTGCATTCTGGGATTGCTGTCCTTTTCCTTGCTCTGTCTGTGCAAATCACAGCGATAACCCGCTCCCCTGCACTTTTCACTCCTCTGCTCTCCTCAGTATGTGATGCTTCTGAGGCAAGATGGCGACGCCCGTATACTAGTCCTGACCAGGGGGGAAAATAATAATAATTAAGCGACTAAAAACAGAAAATATATTAATTTTAGATGCCGGGAATAGTTTTTTAAGGCTTTTGGCTTTTCATTAAATCATGCTAAAGGTCCGGTTTAAGTTTCCTTCCCACACTAATGTATATTTGCCAGTTATTTCTGTTCCTGAATGCATTCTCCTGTATTTACCTAAGACCCCCCCCCCCCCCCAACTGCAATGTCTCTAATTATGCCGATAGCATTTTTTTTTATGCTTGTAGAAGCTATATACTCTAAATGAGTAAGAAACTTGTGAATGAGAAGCGAACTTAAGCCTCAAAAAAGAAACTAAAGGAATGTTGGTGAGGGGCGTCTTCACAGCATGACATGTAAATGTGTCATGGAGGGCTACAGCTAGCATACAAGTCACATCCAAGCAGACGTATGCCCAGAGGAAATGTGTGCAACGTTTTGGGCTGGGTCTGAGAGAAAAAAAAAAAAGAGCAAGAAAAATTCAGGCGTCCGTCCAGCTTTCACTTCTAAAATCAGGAAGTGAAAACAAGAAAAAAACATTACACACCAGACAGTGGTGAGGTTTTGTGGCAGCACCGTGTGTTGTCATGGTGTGGCCTCCGGCAGGGCCTGGCTATCGATTGTTTTTTGGATATTAACGCGCCGCTGTCCCAGGTTTTTCGAACGTCACAGCTTCTTACTGTAAACACGGCAGGACGTAGGTGACAGAAAAACTGAGGCACAGAGAAAAAGGACTGCCTGTGTGAGGGGGAGGTAAGTGCAACTTTCATGCCTTCTAGTAGCGTGTACACTAGTGGCGTCTAGTTTTCTCACATGTTCGTGTGTTGTGGTGTGTCGCTTTGTATGAGGTGCACTTATCGAGCTGGGGTGTGTGTGAGCTGTTACTAGAATCAGTTCGCTGCTGCATTTCCCTGAAATGATGTGTGGAGAGGAAAATGTCCGAACACGCTCCAGAACAGGCTGGGGGAGTTGACCCTTTCATCGCCATGTCAGTTGACCTAAAAGTAAATATTTGGGGGGTTCATTGACCGCTTACTGCACTCAGCTAAAGAAGAAGCATTATAAAACCAGCAGTCTAAAGGTTAATACAGATGTAACAATCCTGACCGCAACACACACACAACTAATTAGTTTATTTCAGCACAGAAGATTTCATGGTTATGTTCTTTGTCGGTGCTTCAAGTGCGTTAAAGCGTTAAGCGTCAACTTAAACATTGCTATGTGCATATGTTACTTGGGCCAAGGGGAAGTTTGTGTTGTAACATCTGAGGGAGTAGCATTTTTTAGTAAACAAAGACATAAGTAAAGCTGACCCCAATCTGTCCTCATCATGCTTCTGGAATGATCATTTTTGTTTCTACGAGAGCATGGTGTGCATGCTTGTGGTAAATAAAGTATTTATTATAGTGTGAGGGATCCTATTCCCCTCATGTGGAGAGTTCTCTACAATTTAGTAAAGTAAAAAAAAAAACAAAGCATACTCACCTTACCCAGGAGATTTGATGCAGTCCCTTAAAGTTGACCAAAACTCAGGATTTTAACTATCCTGGGTTTTGGTTCTTTCCCCCTGGGGCACCCCGATGGGGGATGCCCCACTGTGTGAAACCCCCCAGATCGCCGAACGCAACTCACCGCTTCCCGGTCCTACGACGCATGTGCAGCCGTTCGTCTAATTAGCGCACATGGAGTCGCTGATGTCACGACGTCTAAGCCTTTGTCTAAGGCCAGCATCTCAGAGCGGGCTGGCAGCCAACATCCCCCGCTTCCCTCTAACAGGAAATGTGCCCGAGCCGGCCATTCACAAATGCCTGGCACGGGCACGGGCACGCGCTCTGCTAGAGGGATAGCGGGGATGCGCCCGTGGATCACACATGCGCAGTTGGAACAGGAAGCAAGATAAGTGTATGGGCGACCTGGGGGGTTTCACACAGCGGGGCATCCCGATTTTAGATGCCCCAGGGGGAAGGAATAATCGGCCCGGGAATCTTATAGATTGCGCTAGGTTTTGTTCCACTTTAAAGTGGACCTTCACGCTGAATAAAAGCCTATCTTATATATTTCCCACACTCTGTACATGCAGATTGCTCACATTAAAAATCATCCTGCCTGCAAAATATAACATCTACTTCATGTTATGAGCCTCTAAACATCCAAGATGGCGGCTCATGGAACATGAGGCAGCCTGCAAACAGGAAGTGCCTCTGGCTGTGCTGCTCTGCATTCTGGGATTGCTGACCTTTTCCTGACCCCAGCTCTGCTCTGTCTGAGTAAAGCACAGCTATAACCCACCGCCCTGTACTTTATCCCACTCTCCTCTCCTCAGTAAGTGTGATGCTTCTGAGTCAAGATGGCAGCGCCCGTATCCTAAAATGCCTGAACAGAGTTGCAGCCCAGTGGGGGAAAGAATAATAAGTAAGTGACTAAAAACTTAAAATATATTAACTTTAGATGCTAGGGAATCGTTTTTTAAGGGTTTGGGCTTTTCAATAAATCATGGTGAAGGTCTGGTTTAACTCTTGACGCGTCAGTCTTCTGTCACCCTCACTTATATGGAAAGTCCCTGCATTTGCCAATAATAATTTAGCAAGGAGCTCATCTGAAGCCTGTCCTATGTGCCTCTCCTCCACAATTTAGTCAAGTAAAAGAAAAAAAAAGCATACTCACCTTAACTGCAGGAGACTTGATCTAATGCAGCCTTAGCTCCTGACACCTCAGGCTTCTGTCTGAAGCCTGTCCTATGTGCCTCTCCTCCTTCTCCTGCAGCGCGCTGTAGATGCTGTAGCAGGTTTCCAAATGTGGTTTCATGGCTGCCACCTCATTGGCCCCAGCATGATTGAACCCTGTAATTACAACTATTGTGGCTTGTCAGTCGCACTCACACTGTGGAAGCTGAGGGACAGGGGCATCCATGCAACCCCATTTGGAGTCGGTCATGCAGAAAAGGAACTTAAAGGGAACATTCCAGGCAAAGGGTTAAAATAGCCTGCTTTCTGCTCTCCCCATGCTGGCTGTCAGAAGCTGCATCTTTCATCCAGCTTTCACTCAACCTGTTTTATATTACTTAATAAACTACTGCTAGTAAACTCTGCCCCCTCTGCTGGGCCTCCTCAGCAGCAGATGGAACCTCATCCATGTATGTTTCCCTGTGAGGGTCCCTTTAGAAGCCAGTGTTTTTCAGGGGCTTTCAGTAGAAGAAAGAGAGTTTATCAGGTGATGCAAAGTGCTGGGAATGATGGCGTCCCTGACAGCCACAATGGGCCAAGGAGAAAGCAGGCTAATTTAACCCTTTGCATGGAATGTCCCCTTTAATTTGATGGCATGATCTGAGCAAAAATTATAAACGTGGGATACTCAACTTTGATTGCACACAGCAATCCCTCTTGGCCCAGATATTGAGGTGGACTTAAACTGGACCTAGCAACTATAAGACGCTAGGCCCGGTTTGACAACCACTGCCCGCTGTGTGAAACCCCACCAGTCGCCCACTTTTATTACCTATCCAATGTGAACTCATGGGCATCTAAATCATGATTCCATTCATCTTTGCTACACCCCTCTGACACCACAAGAGCAGACCAAAAATGAATGAAGTGCGAGTCGCTGGCCGTTCCCTGGCTCCTCCCCGTATCTGAATCAGCCATTCAGAAATGCCTGTTGCATGAACGCATGTCAGCTGGAAGCAAGTGGGGATGCGGCCTAATCATGCCAAACTGGTATGCTCTACAAAGAAGGAGACCACTTTAAAAATATACCTGTTGACATCTGTCCCTTGGATCCATGCACTCCCCTGTAGGTTTCAGTTAGAGTAAAGTATGGCGTCATCACACTTAGCCAGTTCATTGCAATCAAGGTTTAGGTTGCAGTATACAGTGACCGCAAGTTACAATCCCTACCCATGTACGTGGGGAGTGAGTGCACTGATATTGGGATTAAGTCCTTGTAGGTGTGAAGGTAGCCATGCAAATGCCATGCCACCCGCAGCAGATATAAAAGTCTTAAAGGAGCCACAGCACTCAACCCTGTTAGCTTGCAGACCAATCTAAATCTGTCTCTAAATCTGGGTAAAAACAGAGGACTCGGTCACACACATCTGCAGAAGTATGAGCTGCACCACCAAGCTCCAAGGTGCCTCTGTGGGGTGCAGTCCTAACTCTAAACTCTAAGAGCCCCATTTGGGACATACAATGCAATATATAAATTGGGAGCAGGCTTACCTGAGGTTGCCCTAAAACCTCGAGTGCAGCACCCGCAGCAGATATTACAGGGAATTAAATTGCACAGCTTATTTACTGTGGACAGAGGGGGGCATGCTAAGGACTGCTTCAGGGACCGCCCTCTGTTAAAAGATTTAAGGATTCAGGCCTGGAGGGACATAATACTGGGGATCAAAAGTTTTAGGGGTTTAAAGTTTTTCATTTACTGACATCGAATTATGTGTATGTCAGCTTATAAATTCACCTTTACCAATGGCAGCGCAACGCTGTCTCTGCCAATGGCTGCATCCATTGCTTCCCTGTAGCTGTGGTACCCACTCCTGCACCCAGCCATTCATATAGGCTGGGGGCAGGAGCACTCCCCAAACTACAGAGAAACAGGGGATGCAGACAACGGGCTGGTCACATCACCTGGCATTATTGAGATCAGCCAACTGTCGAGAAGGACTTTGTGCCACATTAAAGAGCAATTATGAGCTCCTAACAGTGAAGGAATCTGCTTCCTTGTGATGGGGAAAAATACCATTAGCTGTCCAGTGGGGCAGAGAATCCATAAGCAAATTTACCCCTTCAGACCCCATAATGCCAGGACCATATTTACCATAAGGCAACCCTAGGCCTGTGCCTAGGGTGGCCAGCTGCACAGAGCAGCCTGGCCTCTCTGCAGCATTTTTGCTTGTAATGTTTTATAATGTAGTGCTGGGCACCAATAGGTGTGGGCGGCACGTGTCCAAAAAGTGCCGAAGGCAGCAGTAATCCTAAATACGGCCGTGCAAGATGTCCCAAGATGCCAGCAGCCTGACAATTTAGTCTCTTTACCTCTAAAAGGATCAGCTTCTAATTTCTTAGTCCAAAACTAGATACTAGTCAATGGCTGTCATTCCAAACACCCACTGCAAGATCTGTGTGGGAACCACATCTGACCCATAGAAACAACATGTTGGTTCTAGTTTGTACCCTCAACTCTACAAAAATCTAGACTGCATAGCCAAGGACAGACCAGGGGTCTCATCCCCAGGGCTGGTCCATGGCCAAGGGCAGACTATGGACCTCAGTCACAAGGTTGGACCATGGCCAGGGAAGACTATGGAATTCAGACACAAATCTGACCACTGCCCAGGCCAGATTATGGACCTCAGTCCCAAGGTTGGATCACAGCCAGGGCTGGTCTAAAGATCTCAGCTCCAAGGTTAAGACTGAAAAGGAGGCTTGTGTCACCATGGACACTTTTATTGGCCATTTTTTATCTCCACTGTTCTGTTGCTAGCCCTTATTTCCACAAAAGTTCTGTTTCAAAATTTAAGGTCTACACTAGGTACAAAAAATGAGACGTGAATGTACAAGCTGAATGTGAATGTACAAGTGTACCTCTCACCTGACTAGCCACCTAAGTGACCCCGGGGCATTCCGATTCGAACCCCCTGGGATCACCGGAGTCACTTACCTATCCAGCGCTCTCACACAGTACTGTCTACACAACTGCAGGGCAAAAGATTGCATTGCTCAGTGTGGTCTACTGTGATGCAAAGGCAGAAAGAAAATATGACTTTGCAAGGGCCTCCTTAGCTCTGGGCCTCCATGTGTCCGGGGTTGCCACCTGTGCTTTTTATGTATGTTTCTAGGCTGTAGTGCTCAGATGGCAGCACCCTGAGCTCATCCCTCAGCTATGAAATGAGCTACTGAGTCACTAGCCTGGAGCTCCACCACTTGAGTAACTGGCGCCTGAGGGGACATGACTGTAAGACTGAGGCAATAAGAGAGGGAGTACTTTGCTATCTGCCTATCATTTTGAAGGTCAAGGACTTTTGTAGGTTTTTACCAAATAAATGCTTGACAAGGGCAGACTTCCCAGGGAGGATCCATGTCCATTTTTCAGTAACAAATTGGTTAACATCTTCTAAATGTCTTCCAAGTGCTCAGCAAACCTCACAGCGTAACTATAGGGGCTTAATACAGGTGCTCATCCATAACTAGTCATGCCTAAATTGTCTGCCTACTGTATAGTCCAAATGATGCTAATGTAGATAAGGCAAACCAATAGCCCCAAATCTTCCCTACCCTCTGTGCTGAGCCCAATTTGGCTATAATATGGGTAGCAGCGTTGAGAGCAATGAAACTCATGCTGGGAGTTTAAAAACCTGCGTTGTGCAATGTAAGATGCAGGGCAGAGTCCCTGCTGTTCTATTGTAGAAAGCCGCCCTGTTCCCTGCTGTTTTACATTGTAACAACCAGGAGTGTGGCTGATGTTATGATTGTAACAAGAGCAGCACCATGCTGAGTTACATTAAATTATAGCAGACACTAGCCTAGACCCTGCGATCTGGCACTGGACCAGGAATTCTGGCCTCCAGAGAGCTGTCACTATTAGCTCAGGCCTGTTTCCAAAGACACAGACTGCTCTGTTCCCACTGGCCCACTGATATCTTTGCAGATTCTGGCAGCTACTCACTTTTGCTTTTGGTAACTCCAACCTGAGCACCAAAGGTATCACAGCTTGTAAATGGAATAAGATGTAAACGGTGCTGCCCCAGACCCTCTGCTTCCCATAAATCTTACCCCTTCTGTCTCTGCCCTTGCAACGCATCCTACATATTCTAGACCACCTATGCCAATGCTCTACAACTTTGTTGATTTGCAACATATAGGTTGAGGGCCAAAGAGCCTGGTAACAACATATAAAATCCATGTATCCTGGGAAGTAATGTCACATTTTGTTATAGTCTTAGAGGAATTGATTAGTTGTATGAAATATTGGCTCACTGCCGTGCCTGTCTCTACTGTTCTTCTGCATCGTCAGAATAGATGTGTTTATTTAGTGGTTATTAGCAAATGCAAACATCCTGGATTAGTAATTTCATAATTTACGGTATAATACAAATTGGGAAATAATTTAGGGCTAGGTCTAGTGTAAGGTTTCCTGTGTTATGTTTTTTTTTTTTTAATTCTTTATTTTTATTTTAAGACAAGGACACATAGAAAAAATACATTTTCCAAAGAATTAAGCTACAGAGAAAAGTTACAAAGTAATCTCGTAAATACAATCACAGACGGAGCACATTGTTATAATACTGGTGCGCTAGATACACATTTATACTGAAGATATTGCTCAAGGATCCATATACATCTTTGGTTCTGCCCGGGAACCCTGCCCTGAAGTCCAGCGCAATCCGTACGAAACTCCCCAATCCAGCGTGAGATGACTGGAGAAAGTGAGAAAGAGAAGAAAGAGAGGATGGGGGGGGGGGGGGGATAGAGTGGGGAAGAAGGTAGGAGGGGGGAGTTGAACCAGGGGGAGATCCGCCCATAGGTTCGCTTCTAAGTCCTACCTCAACTCATTTCCGGCGTTCCACTTCATTGTCTGAGGGTGAAATCTCCGGGTCGTGAAATGCTCCATCGCAAGTTATGCCAAAGGATCTTGGGGGGGGGACCGCCGGGGGCTACAAGCTGCTTAAATCTTACTGTCCCTCTAAAGAGATACCACGGCCTCCATGTCTGCAGACACTGCGTCGTGGTCTCATGGACCGCTGCAGTGAGCTCCTCCATTTCCATAATATGATTAACCTCCCCGGCCCAGTCCGCCACCGAGGGAACCGCCTCAGATCTCCACAACCTGGGTATCATCGCCTTTGCTGCATTAATGAGATGCCTCAAAAGCGATCTCTTGTAAGTCTTCATGGGGGTGTCTGCCAAATGCAGGAGGAGCAGTAAGGGGTCCCATGCCACCGGTCGACCCAAAATTTCTTCAGAGATACTAGCCACTGAGCGCCAAAAGGGAACAATCTTGGGGCATTCCCAGAAGATATGAAAGAAGCTGCCCACTGCTCCCCGGCACCTCCGACACTCGGCGGAATGGGCCATGCAGCCTCTCCGGGGTGTAGTACCACCTTGTGAGACACTTATAATTAGTTTCCTGAATCTTAGAAGAGACTAAAGTTTTGTGCGTTGCCAGAAAGAGGTATTTCCACTGCTCCTTTGTGAGGTGCCTATCCAGGTCCCCCTTCCAGTCCGCGCAAAATCGGGGTGTTTCCTCATTCCCACCACCCCCCAAAAGAGCATACATTTGAGAAATCAGCTGCGCAGGAGGGTCCCCCTCTCCTGCTAGTTGCTCAAAGGGGGTGAGGGGCCTAAGGAACACCTGTCTAGGCCCTAGACTTAGAAGAAAGCTCTGGAAGGTAAACAAGAGCCACTGGTCGAGCAGGTGCGTATCCCACCTCTCCCTCAGGTCCTCCAATCGCGCCCATCCAGAGGGTAAGATAAGGTGCAATCCTCTTGGAACACCCCTTTCCTCGAAGCTCTTACGAAGGCGAGGGAGAATGCCTATAGGGAGGAATGGGTTGTGCGCTAGCGGCACCAGGGGGGTTGGCCATGGGGATATCTCCTGCCTGTCCCTGAGCTTATCAAAGATTCCGAGCGTAGTGAAAATGAGTGGATGGTCTCTACAGAGGGTCCTCCCCGCTCTAACAGCCCAAGCCGCGTCCTTTAGTAGAGTATGAAGCCAAGTTGCCTCCATATTCACCCATTTCTTCCTTGTGGCCTGATGGTGCCAATCTAGAATGCGTTGGAGATGGATCGCGCGCCAGTATCGCAGTAGATCTGGACAGGCAAGTCCACCCGACTGTTTGGATCTAAATAGAAGCTGCAGCCTCAATCTGGGTTTACGCCCCTGCCAAATGAATTTGATGAATAACGAGTTAAAGGAATTAAAGTAAGCCCTGGGGATCCGGATCGGGAGGGCTTGGAGTAGATATAATATCTTTGGCAGGACTGACATTTTAAGGATGTTAATTGTTCCTAACCACGTAAAAGTAGGTAGGTCCCAGTTCCCCAGGTTGGTTTTGCATAAATCTCATTTACCGTTTTCGTAATCCTAGTGCCTAAATATGTAAGGGCTGAGGAAGGCCACTTAAAAGGGAAGGACGCTTTCAGCTGGGCCTCCACCTCCCGTGGGAGGTTCAGCCCCAGGGCTTCCGATTTATCGTAATGTATTTTCAGGAAGGACAACCTGCCGAAGCACTCAAATTCCTTCAACAGAACCGGCAGTCCAACTACCGGGTTTGTAAGAAAGAACAAGAGATCGTCCGCATATGCTGAGATCTTGTGTGTAGACGAGCCCACCGAGATCCCTCGGATGTCCCCCTGCCCCCTGATTCTGCACAAAAAAGGTTCCATGGATAGGGCAAAGATCAACGGGGAGAGGGGGCATCCCTGCCTAGTACCATTTCTAATGTCCACCCGTTCCGAGAGAGCACCATTTACCTTGATCCTGGCCGAGGGATCCGAGTATAAAGCCATGATCATCTGCAGGGCTTTAGGGCCCAAGCCAATGTGTTCAAGACTGCCCTGATGTACTGCCAATTTACCCGATCAAATGCCTTCTCGGCGTCGGTGGACAGCAAGTCCAGTCTCCAGTCTGCTCGATCCTACGGAGCAGATTCAGCACTCTGGTCGTATTAACCCAGGCTTCCCTACCCGGTACAAAGCCGGACTGGTCACCATCCACCAACGCCGGGAGCAGCCCCGATAATCTGTTTGCCAGGATTTTTGCATATAGCTTAAGATCTACATTCAATAGTGAGATGGGCCTGTAGCTCCCGCATGACAGCGGATCCTTCCCAGGCTTCTGAATTATCGTCACATAGGCAGATAGCGCCTCATTTGGGATCTTGGTCGGGTCAGGGGATGCAGTTAGTGAGTTGAAAGCCGAGAGAAAGTGCGGAGCAAGAAGCGGAAGGAATTGCTTATAATAGGCCACGGTAAAGCCGTCCGGCCCCAGCGACCTTCCACTAGAGGAGCCCTTAACCGCGGCACTCAACTCCCCCAGAGAAATTGGACTCTCCAGCGCCTCCCTCTCTTCCTCCCCGAGACTAGGCATACCGGACTCCTCTATGTACCTCTTAATCAGCGCTAGTCGGTCCTGATCTGGGACTGACCCTTCAGGGCGAATGTTATATAGCTTCTGATAAAAAGATTGGAAAGTCCTTGCTATGTCCAGTGTGCTATACATCTTCTTTTGTTGCCCGTCAACGATGGCTTCCACAAAGTTTAAAGTTTGCTGCTTCCTAAGGGCCCTTGCCATAAGCGTGCTGCTTTTATTACCCCATTCGAAGTAAAGCCTTTTACAACGCTTTATAATATATGCTGCCCTCGAGGACAGGAGAGAGTTCAATGCTGATCTGGCCTCGATGAGCGCCGGGAGATTACTGTTTGCCAAAGAGGCTTTGTGCACTTTTTCCAGCTCCTGGACCCTTACAAGTCGCTTCTGTAACTCCTGCTCTCGCTCCCTCCTTCTTTCGGTGGCGTGTCCGATGAGCGAGCCCCTGATGACCGCCTTATGGGCCTGCCAGTTTTTGAACGGAGAAGTATCCGCACTTTTATTAACTTCAAAGTAGTTTTTGATAGTACTTTGCAGGTCCTGGACTAACAGCTCATTTTGTAGTAGGGACTCGTTCAGCCTCCACTTCCACTCCCCCCTTGAACCCCCAGTCAAGCTAAGAGTGAGGGTCACCGGCGCGTGGTCGGACACAACCGTGGTCTCTATTTTGGTGTCCACCACCTGGGGCAGTAGGCCATGGGACCCCAGGACATAGTCAATTCTGGAATGCGTGGCATGTACCGCAGAGTAGAAAGAATAGTCTTTAGTGGTTGGGTGGTTGATACGCCAGGGATCACAGAGCTGGGCCCTATGAAGGGCTTTCTTGATTCTTTTTAATGCCACGTACGCCAAAGCCGACCGCCCGGTGGAAGAGTCCAGTAATGGATCCATCACCACATTCAGATCTCCCCCAAGGATGATAGGGCCATCTTGCACTGCCAAGAGTTTGTTCATGAAAGCCTCAAGAAAGGTCACCTGCCCAGAATTGGGAGCATAAGCCACCGCTAAGGTATAATTTTTATTAAACAAGGAGCCCTTAAGAATTAAGTACCTACCCTGCTCGTCCGCTATCCTATCCGAAACTCGAAAGGGGGTGTTCCTAGCAATTAAAATCGCAACCCCTCTTGCTTTGATCTCTGGCGCGTTGCTTGTGTAGGACTGGGAGAAGGACCCGGAGGACAGCCTAGGAGCCCTCCCATCCCTAAAGTGTGTCTCCTGAATAAATGCAATATTTGCTTTGAGCCTGGTTAGTTCCTGGAATAATTTTGATCTCTTTAAGGGGGTGTTTAGGCCCCTGCCATTTATCGAGATCACCCTGAGCTTTTGCGCAAAAGGAGGAGCAGGAACGTCGGTCGCCCGAGTACCCCGTGAACTATCTCCGCTTCTGGACATGCTGGAAATCTAAGGTTGAGTAGCGCCCTGGTTCAGGGAGGGCCAGAAGGGAAAGGGAGGGGCCAAGGAGAGCGGGTTAGATGGCTAGAAGGGAAGGGAAAGAAAAGAAAAGGAAAGGAGAGAAACCAGAAAGAAGAGGTAAAAGAAAATTAAGAAATCAAGAGAAAAATCAACACCTCAAACTTTTAGAACTAGTTGTTAGTCACCAAGGCGGACCTTACCCGCACCGGGATAGGCACCGGGGGCACGATCGACATGTCAGAACCCCTACCTGGGCACCGACCCCCGAACCGCGGCACCCTCACCCACCTAAAACGAGGGGACCGAGAGGCCACACAACAGCGGCACCAACAGGGTGTGTAGTGGTCACGCAATCCACCAGCGCAAGGCGAGAGTCCGCCCCCGGCAGCCAACCAATCAGACATACAGCATGTAAACTTATAAAACTTTTATAAACTGTGGAACCTGGGAGCCCAATTGCTCCATATGATAAGCTAGAGCTCAACTCCGCCACCTGTCCGCCCAGGGAGTCCGTGGCTGCACCCAGGGAGTCAAGGAGCCCCCCTCTATGAGGGGAATCCAGACCCCTCAGCCCCGAGCCCGCCATAGGCCGGGGCAGAGGCTAACGGCCGTGAACGGGCAGGGGGCACAGGCCGAGCTGATCAAAAGCACCTACAGCGAAAACACAAAGGTAAATATCAATATCAAAGTCGTATAACCTGGTCAAACGTGTCCAAGAGTGTGGGTCTAGGAGGAGCCCACCATCAAGTCGACTACCAGCCCACCTTGTGCTTGCTCGGATTTTCTACAGGTCAGTAGGCTGGGAGTCTGCTCGTCTTCTCGCTTGCAAAGGGTAGAGGACCGGGGGATACGAGATCCAGTCCGGAACCCGAACGGGGCGCAGGTTGAACTGATCAAATAGGCCAGGGAGGTCGTCATGCTTACGGATAGAAAATGTCTTCCCCTGCTTTGAGGCAATTAAGGCGAAGGGGTACCCCCATCTGTATGTGATGTTATTCTGCTTGAGAATTTCCAGCAGCGGCCGGAGGACCCGCCGCCTCGCCAAGGTGGACCGTGAGAGATCCGAGTAGAAGTGCAGGACTGCCCCATCAAAATCTAGTGGACCTTTTCTTCTGGCAGCTGCCATGATTGCTTCTTTTTCCTGGAAAAAATGGATTCGACAAATAACGTCTCTTGGGGGATCATTCTGGCGGGGAGGGGGGGCGATTGCTCTGTGCGCTCGGTCAATCTCTATTTTAGAGTCACTTCCTGGAGGTTCCCCCAACAGCGTCGAGGAAGAAGGTCCTCCGCTCGCGTGGCCTCAAGAAGCCCCCATATGCGAATGTTGTTTCGCTGGTTGCGATTTTCTAAGTTCTCCAAGTGAAGAGCCAAACCGGCCGTCGCCGCTTCCTGCGCCTGCAAGCGCTGTGTGAGTTGTTCAATAGTGGATTTGTCTTCCTCGCACTGCTGCTCAACCCCCGCGAGTCTGGAATCCAGCTGTTTAAGATCTCCACGCAAGAGCCCAACCTCTTCAGATAGCTTTTCACCGATTGAGCGGGTGATCGTGGTGAGGTCTTCCTTAGTCGGCATAGAGCGCAAATAGGCCCAAATATCTGACAGGGTGCTATCGGGCGTGGGCGGGCCCGGGACCGTGAGATCCCCCCCTCCATTCGCCGTCTCTCCCAGTCGCCCCCCGGGAAGCCCCTCCGGCAGGATCCGAATCTCGGGTGGACTCTGTAGGCTTGGAGATGTAGCGATTTAGGTCGCCTTAAGTGGTAGCTGCTGCACTTCTTGTGTGGCCCCTGGTGTCCTTAGGTTTGCTGCCACCTCCCATGGCTGGATTTCTTAGCTAAGGGTGGGCTTTCGGCCCGGAAAGCACTGAGGGCATTTAGGTGCGGGACGCCCGGCCTCGTAAGGTTTACAGCCGCTTAATGGGGGGGGACCGGTTCAAGGTGCTTCTAAGGCCTACCTAGAAGGGCCTTCAGCTCCCAGATGCTTTGAGGGTGCTTGATTGAGGAATGCTGATCTCTAGGTGTTTAGGGGGACTTCAGAGGGGTTGTCAAGACCAGGATCTTTGAAGACACTTCGATTAGGGCTGTTAGGGCCTGGGTGCTTTAAAGGTGCTTAAGCGATGGGTGTCCAGCATCAAAAGCATGAAAGGCGCTCAAATGGTAGGAATCTGGGCTAAAATGCTTTGAGGGTGCTCAGATGTAGAAAATCCGGACCAGTATGCTTTGAGGGTGCTGCAATTGGAGTTGCTGGGATTTGAATGCTTCAAAAAAGCGTAGCTGAGGGCTTCCGACCCACAACACTTAGGGGTTCTGCAGTGGGGGGGGGGGGCATCCGACCCGAAGTGCTCGGAGGGGTCGACGATGTGCGTCCCGCACACGGTGCCCAGAGGGGTCCTCAATTCAACGCTCCCCAGGGACTGCCGGTGAGTTATATATGGGTGAGGATGGTGTGCCTGTCCCTCTGCTCTTCAGGGGGTTATGGAATCAATGCCCCCACAAATCCATCCTCCCCCAGCCAACAGGAGAACCTCCGGCTTCAGTACAAGGAGGGGTGTGTGGAAGCGCAGGCACCCCTGATGAATGTCCCTCTCCAATGCCAGGCTATCAGAGGCCTCGATCCGTGGTCCGAGAGGTGCGGAGGGAGCAAAGAGGTGAGGAGGGAGCAAAAAGGAATCCCCTGACGGGCCCAGCACCACCAACCCACTCCTCACCTCAGCTGTACGTCTCCTCCACTCAGCGATGCGGCTTTCAGGGTGGATGGCAGCTGCCGCCGATGCTTCGCTGGGCGCCTGTATCCGGATGTGATGCGCCTGGCCCCGCTCCTGCTGATGTGTCGGGGGAGGCAGCGGGGGTCCCCTGGATATCCGGGACCCGTCACCTCCACCCACTCCTCGCTGCAGTCCCACCGCTCCGCCGCTCTATGCGAGAGACGGCAGGCAAGATGGCGGCGTCCGGTCCAGGCTGTGGGGCGCCTGGCCCCACTCCCGTTGGTGTCTTGAAAGAGGCTGCGGGGGGGGGGGTCCCCAGGAGATCCGGGACTCGTCCACTCCCCACCACAGCCCTGCCAGTTCAGTCCCCAGCCTTAGGCGGCAGGCAGGCAAGATGGCGGCCGCAACCTTGTCGTCCCCCGTCCGGGACAGCTCCCCGCGCGCCAGGCAACCAGAGCTGGATCGGGTAAGACAGGGGGATCCCCCAAGCGACAGATGGGTGATCCCTGATGATTGGGCTCACAAAGTCCCAAGCTGAGTGCTAATAAAAGCTAATGCTGCCGGGGGCGGATCTCCAATGCGTCCTCACTGCTTCATGGCAAGCTCCGCCCCCCCTGTGTTATGTTTTGAAAGGAGTGGAAGGCTGGAGCTTGGGTAAATTGGCAAGACAGGTCTACTACAGAGAATAAGAATGTGGAAGTGTGGAAGATGGATCTCAAGCATTGGGTGGAAGCTTTCAGTTGTCTTGTCAGACCTAGATCTAACCCTTCAATAGGCTGCATACTCTATGCTGGACACCACTTGTGTTGCCCCCTCACCATTTTTTGTAGCAATTATGAGTTTTATAATTCTGATGATCGATCCTAGCCCCATATGCATCCTGATTTGGATGCCCTGCTGTGTGAAACCCCTTGATCGCCCACTCTGCTCACCTTTCTGCTGTCCCCACATGTGTGGACTCTCGTCCAATCAGTGACTTTTGCAGCCATTGTTTTAAATGCAGCATCGACATAGAAAGTGCGGGGAGATCTAACCCCCAGTTTCCCTTCTAAGTTCTTGCTCCACGGTGACCAGCCTATCTGAATGATTGGTGCTGAAGCATGCACAGCAGCAGTGGATGCTGGCCCTGGTGTCTTTTAGACCATGGCAGTGATTGGTCCAAGTGAATAATAAGGCTGATCATTGGTAATGATGCTCATTAGAGATGAGCGAACTTTTGAAAAATTCGATTCGGCTGATTCGCCAAATTTTCCGGGAAAAATTGTTTCGGTACGAATTTATTCGCGATGAAACGCTGTTAAAAATGGCTATTTCTGGGCGTCCAAGAGCCTCCATAGAGTTGCAGAACGTTTTGCTTGGCTTTAACATGCATAGGATGCATGATGAGTTAGTGAAATACTATTGTAAAGAAGTATGACATGCAGATCAGAGGCGTCGCTATTAGATTCGCTGACGCAGAGCGGCACAATTACAGAGCCTTGAGGTGGCATCAGCATGATGAGCCCATATATTGCCTGAAAGACACACAGTGATGTTGGCAGCAGCATAGGGAGCCCATATATTGCCTAAAAAACACACCCTGAATTTGGCAGCAGCATAGGGAGCCCAAATATTGCCTGAAGGACACACTCTCTCTGGACTTGGCAGCAGCATAGGGAGCACATATATTGCCTGGAAAACACACCCAGGAAATGGCAGCAGCATGATGAGCCCATATATTGCCTGAAAGACACACAGTGAAGTTGGCAGCAGCATAGGGAGCCCATATATTGCCTAAAAAACACACCCTGAATTTGGCAGCAGCATAGGGAGCCCAAATATTGCCTGAAGGACACACTCTCTCTGGACTTGGCAGCAGCATAGGGAGCACATATATTGCCTGGAAAACACACCCAGGAAATGGCAGCAGCATTAGGAGCCCATATATTGCCTGAAAGACACACCCAGGAGTTGGCAGCAGCATAGGGAGCTCATATATTGCCTGAAAAACACACTGGAGTTTGCAGCAGCATTAGGAGCCCATATATTGCCTGAAAGACACACCCTGGAGTTGGCAGGAGCCCAAAATTGCTTGAAAGAGACACTGGAGTTGGCAGCAGGAGCCCAAAAATTGGCCTAAAGACACACTGGAGATGGCAGCAGCAGCAGCAGGAGCCCAAACATTGCTTGAAAGAGACACTGGAGTTGGCAGCAGGAGCCCAAAAATTGGCCTAAAGACACACTGGAGTTGGCAGCAGCAGCAGGAGCCCAAACATTGGCTGAAAGAGACACTGGAGTTGGCATCAGGAGCCCAAAAATTGGCCTAAAGACACACTGGAGTTGGCAGCAGCAGCAGCAGGAGCCCAAACATTGGCTGAAAGAGACACTGGAGTTGGCAGCAGGAGCCCAAACATTGACTGATAGACACACCCTGGAGTTGACAGCAGTAGCAGCAGGAGCCCAAAAAATTGGCCTAAAGACACACTGGAGTTGCCAGCAGCAGCAGCAGCAGAAGCCCAAACATTGGCTGAAAGATACACTGGAGTTGGCAGCAGGAGCCCAACAATTGGCCTAAAGACACACTGGAGTTGGCAGCAGCAGGAGCCCAGACATTGGCTAAAAGAGACATTGGAGTTGGCAGCAGGAGCCCAAACATTGACTCATAGACACACCCTGGAGTTGGCAGCAGCAGCAGCAGGAGCCCAAAAATTGGCCTAAAGACACACTGGAGTTGGCAGCAGCAGCAGCAGGAGCCCAAACATTGGCTGACAGAGACACTGGAGTTGGCAGCAGGAGCCCAAACATTGACTGATAGACACACCCTGGAGTTGGCAGCAGCAGCATGAGCCCAAAAATTGGCCTAAAGACACACTGGAGTTGCCAGCAGCAGCAGCAGAAGCCCAAACATTGGCTGAAAGAGACACTGGAGTTGCCAGCAGGAGCCCAAAAATTGGCCTAAAAACACACTGGAGTTGGCAGCAGGAGCCCAAAAATTGGCCTAAAGACACACTGGAGTTGGCAGCAGAAGCCCAAACATTGACTGATAGACACACCCTGGAGTTGGCAGCAGCAGCAGCAGGAGCCCAAAAATTGGCCTAAAGACACACTGGAGTTGGCAGCAGCAGCAGCAGGAGCCCAAACTTTGGCTGAAAGAGACACTGGAGTT